>LR990855.1:9960225-11406188 GCA_905163395.2 Endotricha flammealis
AAATTAATAAATAAATCAAATGACAAAGTTTTTAATTTAATTATAACATAATCGATTTGGCATATCTAGCATAATCACCGTAGCCATCACTATTGGGGAGCTAACTTCAAGGTGGACTTTACCAATCCTTAGGCGATACTAATTTCCATCCAACATCTACCCAATGTGTTTCAAGGGTACGAAATAAAAATTGACATTTGCGATCATTGGATAAAAATTGAAATGGGTTTAAAATCACTATTAACTGCAGGGTACGGCCCCTGGGGCCGGTGATTATGCTAGATATGCCAAATCGATTATGTTATAATTAAATTAAAAACTTCGTCATTTGATTTATTTATTAATTTCTTAGAACTTATAACCCAAAAATAGACTGAAATACCGCTAAAAATATTTTTCTGAAGATTATAAACATGTTTTATTTAATTTCTTACGGATAATTTAAGTTTTATAGTTGCCAAAACGGAAAAAGAAGAAGTATTTATGAAGATTTTTATTGTCAGTGTCAGTACAATACAAATAAATAAATAACAATAATACTTAATACGTTTTGTTTGGTAAGTATTATATCTATAAATGATAATTATTTACATTTTATACTTGTAAATTTAGAACTACGGTACGTTACTACATTAATTTGTTCTCTTTTGCAGATAAAAATGGCATATTCGCAGCTAAGATGAGATGAGAAGAACTTTTGGAGTAGAACTCTGGCATCGCCAAGTTTCCTTGCTATGAACTTATCGCAGACCAAACAGCAGACGGACAGAAAGTGTGCTCTTTTCAATCGCAAAGGTAATTAAATTTCGATTATTGTTATATATATACCTAGTTATAATAAGTTCTTTAAATTAACAAAATCAAATCTTCTATACTTTCATTTAAATGTAATTAACTACTTTAATACAATTATCTATGTACATGTAAGTAGCCATCCTTACAAATTATAAAACAAAGTCCTCTGCTGCTTCTGACTGTTGTTTGTAATGATTAATTTCTTGTTATTTTTCAGTAAGTACTGGGACTACTGGGTACAAAAGAAGCAGCCATTGTGTGTGCCTCTTATGCAGCTTCCATAAGGAAAACTGGTGCGAGTTATGATGAGAAGATGCATTTGTCAGTGCTGGATCTATATAAACTATTAGATCAGAATCAGAAACTAATAATATTGTTATTAAAAAGGAATTTAATTTATTGTTTTCAACTGTAAATTAGATTGATAAATTATGCAATAACATTTACTGTTATTTACACAGTTACCGTGAGCAATGATTAGAAAATAATAATTGTAATAAAGTTATTGTAATGTAAACTTGACTGTAATTTGCCGAAACAATTATTGTTATTTATATGGATATCGTCAGCAATGATTAAATACATTTTTTTTATATAAAACTATTTATTTTTATTTTTAACTTTGGACTGTGATTTGATAATTAAAATAAGTATTTTAAAAATATAAAAAAATCAATAAAAAAATGTATTAGTTTTTTTAATTTACATTCTTACTCAGGCTCGCTCAATATTTACCTGTGGTGTGGGCTACCATAGTTATAACTAAAAGGGACCTTTTTTAAATGCCTCCTTATCTCAGCAACTGACGAGCCAGCGGTAAGGGCCTGTTGAGCTTCAGCAGTAGAAACATTATTCATGTCAATCTCAGTAAACATCACTTTCATTTAAATGTAATGTAAACTCACCACAGACATTTATAATTTTTGCCGCTTTATTTGGATGATAATGCAGCAAAATGGGATGATGATGGACTGGTAGAGAAAAATATGGTTTTATTCAATAACATTTATTTCACACCATTTTTATGACATTGTAAAACAAGAGGAATACCTAATGATGTATCAGTAGCTAATTATATCCTATCACTTCTACAAAAACAAAACTAATCAATATACTTGAATTTATACTTAATAGATATGGTTGATCTGCCAATATTTCTATAGTAGGAGTTTTATAATCACAAGTTTGCATAATTTTTTTTTAAAATAAAATAGGTAGGTAGTGAAACAATTGTAATATTTTATGACCTTTTGTAATCTATTTTCTGTAAAAACCGCTTTGACTTGTCTTGACTTAACAATAAATTCCTTGTTTCCCTATTTATAAAACATTCCTTTCCTACACACAATAATATTATCTACCTGTACATTTATTAACAACTGCATTTTATCATGTTTACTCATTCGATAGATAGGTAACAATTTAATGCAACAACATTTCACATTTAGCACTTATCACCATATAAGAAATATTAGGGCGCTGGTTTTTTAGAGCGTCACGCCGTCTCACTGCTAAATTCAGTATAAAAGAAGTCGCTGTTTGTTCATTAGTTAGCCATGGCTCCTTCCGTTCGCTTTCCTCGAGAGTTTCACTTAAAGCTGTCCCATCTTCATTTTCTATTTTTTATACACCTATGGTGCGCTCTACGGTATTGTGAGCTTAAAACAATAGGTTGGGAGTGCTAGGCACACTATTATCTATAATAGTTTTCGATAATTATGAAGAATTGTCTTGAAGCTTCACTTAAAAAGTTACTATTTAGCTATTGAAAAAATCTCCGCTATTGGCCAATATCAAACCAATAATTAGCTGTCAAAATAGTGTCGAGGGTACCGATTATGAACGTCGATGTTGTCTAGCTAGATGCCATTTAGTTCATATAATGACCACGCAATTTCATATCAATTGGCGCTAGTATAGCAACTGAAGAGTACGAAATGACAAATTGTCAATACCGATCGCTGCGTATTGGTGTCAAGAGTAGCCTAGCTGATCGGGGAACCGCATCGGGGAACCGGATGAGTAAACCTGACATGTGCGGCAGGCCTTATAAAGCGATCCTTGGTATATCTAGGGTTGCCATCTCTAAAATTTGGCAACCGACAAGATGCGTGAAAACCCCGGATTCTAGAGCCAAAAACCGAACCGAGGTCTTTTGAAACCTCTATTTTTTCGTGGCCCCACGTTTTGTCCTATTAATGGGACCACGAGGGAAAAAGGAAAATAAAAATAAAAAAAATAAAACCTCCATAAAGCTTTTATAATTATTTTGCTATGGTTTTAAAATAGCTAAGGATTGCTTTTAGGATGGTTTTGGTATGATTTAGGATGGATTAGGATTGCTTTAGGATTATTTTGCAATGTTTTTAGGATGGATAAGGGGCATATTACACTATCATATATTGGAATTTGTCTTTATTACATTAGCCAATATCATTGACTCATAGATCTATGATCCAAGTTATATGATAGTGTAATATGCCCCTTAGGAGCTTCTACGATTTTTTTGAATGTTTTTGATATGGATTAGAAAATATTTTAGGATTATTTTCGAATGTTTTTGGTATGGATTTGATTTGCAATAATATAATAATGCAATTGTTTACTTCAACGAAAAACAGCATATTATGAAACAAAAAAAAACATTTAGAAACAAAAACAGCATTAGATAACAACACAACAAAAATATAATGTTACAGATACTTATACCTACTTGTCTACCAATCACTTAATTATAGTTTAATCTTTGTACAGTTTTTTGTATGAAATTATTTGTTATTACAATATCCCCTAATATTAGCTGGTATGTCTGGTTGATCAGAAAAAAGACCGTCAATATCGGCTTCTAAATAAGCTTCTATTTCACTCTTTAAGTCTCCGATAGCGCTAGGAGATGTATCACCACTACGGAATTCAGATGGCAGAAATGCATTTTCTGCACGAAAGGTGTACGGGTGTACTTTTAGACCGGCGTCATGAGCATCACTCACAAACTGCGTTGCAGTACCCAGCCTATTGTTAGAATCACGAGGAATAACATAACTTTTGTCAGGACCAACCGCAGAAGCATATGTTGCAACTTCTTTTAATCCATCTGGAGTCGCCATATCACCATATGTAAGAGTAGAGCCTAATTCACGCTGATCAAACGGTTGTAACGATTTGTCGGCTTCGTAAAGTTGTAATAATTTTAGTTGAGTTATCTTGCTCAGTTCTTTCAAATTGCTTACTTCGAATGATTGTATGTATACTGGTGCATTTGGTCCTACGTATCCGTTATTGTGAAGCGTGTCTACAACAAGTTGCTCCATGGGTAATCCTAGGCGTTTGAAATGTGTGCTATGTTTGATTTCTGGGTAGATTCCGATTACTCTATTTTGACTGCTATGGAATCCTTTAGCTAAATCTATAATTTCTTGAAAGGTTAAGACCTTGAACGATCCATCCATTCTCGCGTTCCCTGGTCTATTCAGTGGGATCCGTTCAACCGCACGTAGAGTTTTGATTTCATCTAAAGTAAAATCTTCTGTAAAGAAACCGGTAATTTCATTTCCATCTACAGTTTGGTTCCGTTTACGGTCTGCGAATTCTGTGTGTTTGGAGATATCTGTTGTTAGTCCAAGCTCATTATCGTGTCTTGATATTAGATGTCCGTCTTTAGTCATTACAAGATCGGGTTCAATGAAATCAGCGCCCATTGTTATAGCGAGGGCGTAAGAACCTAGGGTGTGTTCAGGTACATAGCCACTGGCGCCTCGGTGTCCTATAACTAACGGATTACAATCTTGTCCATCACTATTTCGGTTGACATCGTTTTCTCTAGACGATGGAACTGCACATTGGACTGTCTGGCTAACTATTAATACTATCCAAATAGTTTTTTTATCCATGGTGATCTGTAAAGGTTAGTTAATTTATAAACCATGTTTAGTAAAAAACAATTGAAATTGAATTGCGTTAGGTAGGTAGATAGTGCATAAAGCTATCTTAACTCACTTGTGTAGTTTTGGTGTGGCAGCGACATGTGGATAGCATAATATGCATAAGGATTTTAGTAGGTAGGTACAATTAGAGACCGATAGCGCCATAGCGGTGAGCGCAATGGATAAGGACCGAAGGAGAAGGATAATATATCTCAGGTTCAAATCCTGTGACATATCTACCACGAAATTCAAGTTTTCTTTAATATTACTTGAGTAAGTCCGCCGAGTGGCGGAGATGAAAAATATCATGAGGAAACACGCGCATCCAAAAAAATTAATTGAGAAAGACGTGTGATGTGACCCAACATAATGTAGGTCTGGTTCCCCGTCTGTGTTGTGGAGATCTGATTGGCAGTTTCACGCAAAAATCAGGATCTTAGTCACAACACACCGCAAAACTAGGTTTCTAACTGAACATTAATGAATTTCAATACAATATTCTTAAATCATGTCAGTTCAATTGGAGATTGCTGTACAAGCAAAAATTTAAAGTATTTAATCAACTTCTATAAATATAAAATATGGTTGCTTACCTTATAATGTCGTTCTTTTGTCGATCGGTGGTAAACTGTATATTTATGGAAGAGATATTGTTACGGAGTCTTGACGTTCGTTCTTGACAAATTGCGGCTGATAATTTTGTACAGGCTTAAAGAAAATTGAGATTGTTTGTAACGAATAATTTAACCGAATTCAAAAATAGGTGGTTCTATTATTACTCCTTCAATTGTGTGTGCATAGAGAGTATTCTAGTCTTCTATGTAGCGATGAACTGATGACAGTCAGTTGTTTCACGTAAAAATCACTATCTTCTCCAAGATCCTGCGATCTGCTTATGGAGTTGGAAAGAGATAACCAAATACCTTGTAGACTACGTGATGCCACAAACGATTCTTACTACAGCTTAATTATAAGTGACTATCACACTTTCAAACTGGCGTTTTTATTTTGCTGTTGCCTACGCGACGTGTCTCAGCTCGGATCGGTTTTTATTGGGTATATATATAAACACAACTGAACAAACACCAATTTTCTACACCTTATAATAAAATTTTGCAGTTCATATTAATGTATGTGGTATTAAAATTCAAAGTTTATATAACCAAGTACAGGTGGCAAAAATTGGTCAGCTCTTTCACCTTACCCTTCAAAAGCAAAGCGTTTTCTGTGTGTTCAGCTCTTTTCTTTTCAGAATTTCCTCCTAATATTATAAAGGCGAAAGATGTTTGTTACTTCTTCACGCTCAAATGGCTGGGCCAATATTTATGATATTTGGTGTGTAGGTAGCTGATACCTTGGATACTTTTTGTCCCAAAAAAGTACGCGAATTCCGTAGGATTTAATCAAAATTCTAATATAGATGGCGCTGATGGGCATAAATAAAAAGGCGGATTTATAGCTAAAAGCATTATCTACCAGCCAACCTTTGTTGGTACAAGTTACCAATTTTGTAGGACATATTACTATGTCATTGTCACTGATAAAATTAACATGTTAAAAATTTACATAAGTAAAGTGAATTGCATGTAACATTATTATCTACGCTCTACGGTCTCAATGTGCCTTTTGCTGCCGGAAATTGACGTATTTGTCCGTAAATCTACCGAAATAACTTTTAGGTAGATATTTTGTTTTAAAGACTAAGTGTGACAAATCTACATCGAGCTATGCTGCGCTGTACTGCGCTGTGTTTCTTAAGCTACGTTTTTTTAACAATCAACATCAAGCTGTGCTGCGCTTTGCTATGCTGCGCTGTGCTGTGCTGTGTTTCATAGGCTACGTTTTTTTAACAAGTTTTGACAGCGCTGTCAAAATTGTCATCAAGCTTAGCTCAGTATTAAAAGTAATCAGCAGCTCGTGTAGTCGTATATCTCGTCATAAATGACTTTATTTAAAAAAAAACGTAAATAAACGTATTAATTTTTAATCTGATCACTGCCCTCGATGAACAAATGGGGTTGGCAGCTGTCAAAGTGGTGCTAGCATAGCTTGTTCACATAGTAATAAAAAAACTTCTATGATTTTTTTTTTGTAAAAATTTTGTGGTTGAGTTTTTCTTTTTAATAGACATTATTTTGACAGACAGTTGTATTGTGACAGTAGACCTAGCACAGCTCGACACAGCGCAGCATGGCAGAGCTCCATAAAAAACATAGCACAGTTCGGCACAGCACAGCGCGGCTCAGCTGGCGCGCCTCGCTCGAGACTGTTGCGTTTTTAAACAGAGCGTAGCCTCACACAGCGCAGCACAGCATGGTTTGTTTGTATCCTCATTAAAATATTAGACGAGCGAGTTGACCAAACATAGCACAGCGCAGTAGATTTGTCACTCTAAGTACTTACACTGAGTTTTAGTGACTACTAGCATGCATGAAGTCATCTGAAGTAATGTTTTCCAGGTGTCGTCTTTTTCCTGAATAAATTCGGATAATTTAAAATGGAAAACTCATATACAACTTACTTATTAAAAAACTTGACGAATAAAGTCACGGCAATAAATCTTTTCAATGTTGTTATTTTGTTTACAGTTGTACATAACATTAGATAACAAGTTACTCCACTGCTATCGTGTGATGTGTAGAGACTGTGGTATCAGTCGAGTGGTTTTTTTTTTTTTTTGACAATGTTGTGCAAGCTAGTGAAGCGCTAACGGGATACGCTTCACCAGCAACATTGGTTTTACGTGGGCGAGGTGTCAACCCGCCGCACAACCCCCGAAATGCTGGAGGACCACACCCGTCGTTGGTCAGCGAGTCCATCGGACTTAGCCGGTTAGTGTAGCTAGGCTGTACTACCGACCATTCCCCTATCCGCCACCTTGGGGACGCTCCACTACGCTGTGAGGGCCAGCGCGGGGCAGTCGAGTGGTTTGATCTGTGACATTATTGTGATATCATAGGTAGTTAAAATGAAGTCGCTTTTGCTGTCTGTCTGTGTGTCCCTATGTGTGCATAAATCTTTAAAACTAGGCAACGGATTTTGATTCGGTTTTTAGGGTTCCGTGGTAAACTACAAGGAACCCTTATAGTTTCACCATGTCCGTCTGTCCGCGGTCTAGCGCCTAGACGCTTATGCTAGAAAGCTGTAATTTGGTATGAATATACATATTATAAATAAATAAATATTAACAATGCTAACAAAGTGGTGGAAGTAAATATTGTAAAAAAATTTTTTTGGGGTGCCTCCCCTTCATGTAAAGTGGAAATGTTGTGTTATACTCCATGTTGTGGGATATCGTTAGATAGGTCTCTTCAAAATTTAAACTAACAAACATTGAGGGTGTGGGAAGATCATTTTTCGATACAATTATACGTTTCGGAATTATTTATGTTATCGTGTCTATTTTCGTTCTGCGCCCCCCATCCTCTATCTTTGACTTTTGAAAGTCTTATGTTTAGAATTTTGAAAAAAATCATGGTTGTAGTCCATATGCTGAACCTTCAATGAAAACTATAACGGTTAAGTAGGCTCTACTAGTCACCGAGTAATAGCCGACGAACTTACGGACGGTCGAAATGTACCACCTTAAATAAGTAATTCGTTTTGTAATTAAATCGGTCTTTATTATCATTTATTACACCAATTAACAGAAAACTTCTGAATTCAGTTAATAAATTCCTCTCATGATAAAGACAGTAGGTATCTAATGATAGCTTCCACTTCGTATTCATATCACATTTTAAATACACAAAAAAATAAAACAATTATAGTGTTAAGCCACATAATTGGTCTCAAATCTCCGGCTGATGACCTACGAAATTGGCACTCAGGGTTCGCGATAATACAAGAATTACGAATACGAACCGGTATATCAGGTTGATCAATGAACAGGCCGTCTATGCCAGTAGCTAGAAACGCTCTAACTTCTCCCCTGATGTCTCCTATAGCACTACGTGCTGTGTCATTACTACGAAACTCCATGGGTAGGTATAAATTTTCCGACCGGAATGTATATGGATGTACTTTTAAACCCGCAGCGTGAGCATCGGTCACAAAATTAGTAACATTACCTAAAGCATTGTTCACTGTTCGAGGTATAATATAATTTTTCTCAGGACCAACTCCATAAGCGTAGGTGGCAACTTCTCTCAAACCTGCAGCTGTGGCCATTGCACCGTACGTCAGACCTGTTCCTAATGTTGCCTGGTCGAATGGCTGTCCCTGTAATCCTCCATATAACTGCACTAATCGGAGATCTGTCATATTTTTAAGTTCTTTCAAATTATTCACTTCAAAAGACTGTATGTAAACAGGTGCATCTACTCCGCGGTAGCTGTTGTTATGAAACAGATCGACTAGTGGTCGTTCCATAGCCAGGCCGAGCCGTTGAAAATGGGTGGCATGTTTAATTTCAACATAGATGCCTATTTCCCGACAGTAAATACCTTGCATGCTTTTGGCTAAATCGATAATCTCTTGAAGAGTGGGCACATCATAGCTATAGTCCATCCTGTCGTTTCCTGGTCTTATATCGGGGATACGTTCGATAGATTTTAGCGTCTTTAGTTCTGCCAATGTGAAATCTTCAGTGAACCATCCAGTCATTGTTCTGCCATCTACAGATTGTGTACGGAATCTGGATGCGAATTGAGGACGTTCACCAACGTCCGTGGTGAGCCCCAACTCGTTGTCATGTCTTGCAATGAGATGTCCGTCTTTCGTCATTACCACATCAGGTTCGATATAATCGGCTCCCATGGTCACAGCAAGGGCATATGCTCCTAGAGTGTGCTCCGGTACATAACCACTAGCGCCTCGATGAGCTACCACCAGCGGACCGCACATATCTGCTGTCGATATTCTGGAGTCAATCTCAGAATTGGTAACTGCGACTACGTAGCTAGCAAACAGCATGGTTATTTGTGAAATAAATGTCTTCATTTTTAAGATCCTGTAAATAAATATAAAAAATACAGTTGTTAATAAAAATAAAAAAACAATAATTATTAGCAATCATACAATTATTAAGCACATAAATGAACATGCAATAACGTATGAGTAAACTTAATTAAACCTGAAGGAGAATAATCACTCCGACTTATTTTTATTTTACATATAATTTAGGAATACAATAAAATTACTTACGGGAATGTTTTTCTACTATTAACAACTTAGTTTACATGATATCAGATAGCAATGAATGCCAATAGAATTCACGTGGCATAAATAAATAAATGAATATGGTAGGATTAACTATGTTCGCTGTACAGACAGCTACGTAAATGTTTGCCAAAGATAAAATGTTTAATATGCAGAAACTTAATTATAGCATTTTTAAAGTCTTGACGTAGGTACGATTCTTAACACGCTCATTTGCGTGTGCTGGCTTTACGATTGGGATTGTTTGATTTGATCGCACAAAGGACCGAGTGGAAACGTTCCGTTCCGTGCAACAGAACGTTCACCAGTTTGAAGATCGCAGGAGGCGATCTGAAAGGAGATGCGATGAAGACCAGCTAGGTTACTCTGCAACGAAATCGCGATGCTGTTAATTTTAAATTGAAATAAATTTACAATTTTAAAATTAACTGTCTAATTCGTTCACTTGAAACTTTATAATTTACTAACTAATTTGTTGGTGTACAATCCGATTTGAGTTAGTTTAGTATTTACTTATTTAGTTAATACTAGTTTAGTCTCTCATCGCAAGACGCAACAATCCAATACCGATCGCTCAGGATTGGTTTCAAGAGTAGCCTAGCAGACCATCCTCCACAATTAGTTGTAACTGCCCTTATTGCTCTCGTCATTTTGTAAACATTAGTCATATTAGGGATTACCGGCGAAGCCTAAATTGACGAGTGATATAATATTAAATATACATTAAGTCATTAATGCCTGCTCTACACTTTCGCGAAGATGACCGAAGAGAAGTTAGTATGTAGACATAGAAAAAGTAAAGACGAAGTATGATAAAGACCGTCCACACCCTCGTTTTCGCTCAACTTCGCAAGAATGTATGGCGGGCATAAATATAATTAAAAATGTTATCAGTGAATATTTTGCCATTGTCGAGGTAAATGCATAAAAGTGTTTATCAGTGTATATTTTGCCTTTGTGAAGGTGATTGCTTGTAAACTAGATAAACTAGAAATCATTATTACCTATTTTATGTACTGTGAAGGTGTACTTTCTGAATAAATGACTTCATTTGATACGGTCTCACTGCTAGTTATAAATGTTTTCCAATTTTAAAATTTTCCTCCAGTCTTTTCAGGCAGTATTTTTTTTAACAGCTTTCCTCCGTTTTCCATAGTTTCTACGGATTTATTGTGACGTGTAGATTGTAGACGTCGTAATAAAGTTTTTTAGTTTAGTATGCCTGTGTCGATGTGCGGTTTGATCGTAGTTAGCATCGGCTGCTCCAACTGCTTTAGGCGGCTTGACCGTAACCGCTATTGCGTATTGGCGCTAAAGATTGGTAATGGCTCAGTAGCTCCCTTGATGTTGGTGTCAAGCATGAGTGATGGTTACTTACATCGGTGATTTCAATTGTTTGGGCCACCTACATTTTTTTATTCAAGTTTTAGTAAATATCATTAAAAATAAATAAAAAACATTCTACAGTATGCAATTCTAGTATATTTTCTTCACAACTGTGCCTACTTCATAGATAAACTAATCTTTATTTGAGCTGTAAATTAAAATGTAAGTCACGTTTGCTGTTTAAAAATGTACGTATTGCTTCGGGTGTGTTGTAAATGGTAACAAAATTAAAATAACACAAGTTGAAGATCTATTTTGAGGGTCTTTACTTTTAAAAAAGTAGAGTCCTTTGATACGTTGACTCCTAGCTCTAACAAAATCTAATGTGCCATAAACAAAAGTTCCAGGTATAACTATACCAACATACCATTTGGTATGTTGGTATAGTTATATGGTAACTACGACCACGTTAACAATTAATCATCTAGAATCTAGATAATCGAAACAGCTTTACCAACTAGGATGGCAAACGATAATCGATACAAAAGATGTAGCTTTAAGTATAACATAGATTTTAACCAGTCATTATGATCGATTTATTTAATTACCGCTAACTCAATATGTGTTTATGGTTAGAAAGAAGATTCACATTATTGCCAAATAAAAGCTTTTATTAAAAACAAACGCATCCCTCGAGGTGCAGCGCGGAACCCCTTATGTTGACATAACGATTGACGCGCTAGGGTTGCCAAACGGCATGAAACGCAATAGCCGTTTTTCTTCTAAACGTATAATGACAATCGTTTGTCATATCGTAGGTCTGAAGTCCGAAGTCGTGTGAAAACGACGAAGAAAAAAAGAAACATTTTTCATTTTTGCTTTGATAGTAATTATTACCCCGCGCTGACCCCATGTTACACAACATGGGTATTGTTAGATAGGTCACTTAAGGTCGCAGTGAGTAGGTAGTTACTACAGGCTAGATATAAGCCTCTCTATTCTCACACCGCTTTACTAGGTCCTGTGCCAGTTTCATTCAGTTTCATATGTAGAATCGTTTAGCCGAAAAACGTTCAATGATGTGTCTAATCTACATGTTTTTATCGTACACGCCCATGATCATGACAATCATGATGTTATCATTATAATATCAATGTTAGACTTTGCAAACCGATTGTATTAATTACAATTTACAATATTTATTTATGATAACGAAATTTTTATCGAGATGGCGAAGATAAAGCAAAAACTTGTACAGTTAGTCCCACGTAAAGTGAGATAAGAGCAACGAAGAAGAACATAGGATTAATCTTTGACACTTTTATCTAAGTACATATTTTTAGTTCTTAGTTAATTACTTTGTCGATCTGCATCACTCCACGTAACAATCCCTGCTAATATTATTTTAATATTATTTATTAACTGGATACTTTGTATGTTTCAGACATTTTTGCACATTCTACAGGATCATTAAAATACTACGTTCAACATCCTTTTGGAGCCGAGCGAAATGCAAAAGGAAAATCCGCCGCTGACGACTTTTTTCAACAGTATCAACCCTAGCTCAGTACCGTTTATGTCCCCTGTCGAGTATCCCTCGGATCCGTTTGTTTTTTCCCGCCCCCAGCTATCGTCTACCGCTGTAATCCCGCTAGATCGAATTAATAAAGTTTGTCGTTAATCATTATTGTAAGCTGCGAATACGGAATTAGACACTGATTACCAAGGGTGGACGGATAAGTCGACTTTATTACGTGTAAGATTTACAGCCGAATAAAAAGTTTATTATTTTTTAAAGGGATTTAAAGATTAAGCCAAGTTTAAAATGAACATGAAGGTAAAGCTAGCTTTATCTGCTTTATCTTGTTCATATTAAAAACTAGCATCAAATATCGTTTTAGTTTTTCATGCCAACTTAGTCCCTTATGGTAAAACTTATTGCGTTTTAGTAGAAATAGCTTATTTATTATTTACGTAGATTATGATTTTTTGTAGAGAAACAAAGTACATTTTATTGGCTTTACCCAGTATTAGTCTGATATGTTCCTAAATATTGAACTACCGACTAGACAGTATACGTAAAGGCTGGTTCACACATATCAGTGAAGTCACAGTTCCGATATAGTACCGGCACAGTGCAAAATATTGTTTCATACATTCTCTATGAACGTATCCCCTGCTCTGTGTCGTCACTGACACTGACAAGTCGTAGCTAAATAATGTTAAGGATTATTTACGTCGAGTTATTTTTTCGGACTTTTTAATTTCATACATTATTTTCATTCAATTATTAATTATTTTTAATTTTATGCATTAGGGCTGATTAGGGTGTTTTAGGGCTGGTTCACACATATCAGTGAAGTCACAGTTCCGATACAGTACCGGCACAGTGCAAAATATTCTTTCATACATTCTCTATGAACGTATCCACTGCACTGTGTCGTCACTGACACTGACAAGTCCGAAAAAATAACTCGACGTAGGTAAATAAAGGCGCTGTCCCACTGCTGCGCACGAAGAGGCTACGCACGTGTGTTAAGCTTTGCTTTGCAAGAGGATGTACGTGATTGTTTCCACTGCAACCCACGGAGACGTTAACCATCAAGTGACGTCATTGATACACGCGTGGCTTGCTCAACATAGCTCAACGCTGTCAACGCCATGCACGCAGTGAATGCGGTACACAGTTTGTTCCACAAAGCGTGCACATCGCTGCGCACGCTGTGGAAACGTAGACCCACGTAGTCATCCACGCAGCTGTAATGTGCCACGTGGCCCACGTGTTCGTGCGCAGCGTGCGCAGCAGTGGGACCGCGCCTTAATCCTTAACATTATTTAGTTACGACTCCCACGAGCTGTTATCAACATATCATTTTAATTGTTATTATTGTCATATTTATGACCACATCGCACCCTTGAGAGCGATCTACTACCCCTAGCAGCGAGTTAACCTTGTTATATAGTCTTAATATTGTTAGTCCCATGTCACTGACACACCCTTTTTCGGAAACGTATTTACACTAATTAAATTGTAAAGATGTTGTCAAAAATTTCATTACAAACCCTAGTTTATGGTGCTGGCTCAAGAGACAGGGAAATGGAGGATGCTACACCGATAAGACCACTCAAAAGAGTTTGTGGTATTTTCTGCAGTTGATTTCTTTTAGCTGTTGATGGTATTGGAGAACGTTTGCGTTGGCTTACTTGGCACAAAAGTATAAAGCACTAACTTTTCGCCGCGGCTTCGCTCTCGTTAATTTTATGACATCGATCTCGTTTGACAACAAAACAACCCATAGCGCGACTTGTGGCGCCATCTGTTGGCCGATAGCCCATTGGAATGACAACTTTCACGGGATAAAAAGCCTATGTTGGGCTTTGTACCCCTGACAATATATATACAAATTTTTATAATGATCGGCTGATTAGTCAAGCCGTGAAGGAATAACAAACAAACTCACTTTCTCATTTATAATATTAGTATGATTCTTGAATTAAAATATAAATCGTTATGAAAAAAATATGAATCGATGACACCACTTTATTGCGATAAAGCATACAACATTATGTTACCAGAATATGGAGGAATATAGGCACGAAATTCAACAATTAAATAATAATAAGTTTCGCAACATTATTGATTACATAATATTTGCACTAAACGAAAAAAATAATTAATTACTTAATTACCTATAAACTTAAGTAAATTCCTTATATAGTGATTCACTTCGAATATATAAAATAACTAGCGAAACCCGCGCAACTTCGTTTGCGTGTATCCCGCTTTCCCGTGGGAATTTTGGAATGTATGATAATTTAAAACCTTCCCCTTGAATCACTCTATCAATTAAAAAAAACCGCATCAAAATCCGTTGCGTAGTTTTAAAGATTTAAGCATACAAAGGGACAAAGGGACAAAGGGACATAGGGACATAGGGACAGAAAAAGCTACTTTGTTTTATACTATGTAGTGAAATAATAAATAAAAATGTATTTATTCGTCTCCACAAATTACACATTAAGTATAAATAAATCATAAATGTAAGTTACAGTTTTACAGGAAAAAATGCAATTTGTGGGAGACCTGGAGCCTAAACTAAGCCGAAGCCTGTATCTTAGGACACCAGGTTCCCCTGCATAGAATAGTAATATATAATAATATAAGTACATAAAAAAACATCAGGTATTTTAGTTATTCGGGGCCTGGCGTCATTATAAGGTGTTTATCACACAGAACAGAAGTGATGTTTCTAAGTGGATAATAACTGGGTTGAACACGGGCGGGTCCGGCACGCCCACCGATTGCATTCGTTTGTTTCATATCACAAAAAAAGGATGAGACTCCAGTGAATTTTTATAATAAATTATTGAATAATGATGCGAAATTAAAATATACACTGGGCGTCAAATATAAGTAGTACAGTTTTAAAATTGCAATATTTCTTAAACTACAGAAGCTAGACCTTTGAAATAAAAAAAAAAGTTAAAAGACAATTTCATTTCATTTCATAAAAACTTCATGCATAACATGTCTTTTAAAGATTGATTTTTATTTCAAAACTCTAACTTCTATAGTTTTAAGAGTAATTGTAATTTTAAAACTGTACTACTTATTTTCGACGTCCAGTGTATTTTACGATACATACATCGCAATACCCTACACACGTAAAATAATAATGTTTTTTTCTGAAGTCCCTCCAGTCTAGACTCTAGACTAGAGGAAATCTCCTTACATCTTCTGAAAGAGATAGTGGAAGACATTCGACCTCAAAATAAAAATCTCGATTATCAAATAAAAATATTTCTGTTAGATCATATGTTTACTTACTTACACTTATTATAATAGTATTTACAGTTGCACAAAAACATTTTAAAATCAATGACACATTAAGTTTCAGACTATCTCTTTTTTCATCTTTAATTAGACAAAAACGGTGTCTTTAATGTGTCATTGACTTTAAAATGTATTCCTTCAATTCTGTGAAACAGCTAGTTAGTTGTAGCATGACTAAAATAGAAATTCAATTATAGTCACAATAGCGTGCTCTCTTTCCGTTAATATTTCACAATAATATCAAGTGTGTCGGGTCAAAGGGTCACGACCTTATTAAATCCGTCAGAGATAATATCGGTCATCACCACAGCGCCACAGCTAAGAAATGTTATGATACAGCGCACACTCGTAACTTTTAATTGACTATAAGTTAAACGCTCGTGGATCTAGTCACGGCAAATGAAATAGACATGCAGGGTAGGGTAGAGAATTACGAACAAAGATTTTTATGCTAATAATCTAATGCTCGTTTTCACCAACGTTTCCTTGCGGTAAGTGTACCTATAACCTTACATCATCAAAGGTCATACAAATTTGTCCAGTTAGGTTGTTTCTAATATAGGAGTTAATAGGAGACGTTGGTAAAAACGGTCTCATTATAAAAATTTAAAATAAATAGTACAAAAATATAGAATTTCCTTCGTTGCCTGGAGTA
Organism: Endotricha flammealis; assembly: GCA_905163395.2. Taxonomy (NCBI): domain Eukaryota; kingdom Metazoa; phylum Arthropoda; class Insecta; order Lepidoptera; family Pyralidae; genus Endotricha; species Endotricha flammealis. The sequence continues at coordinate 9,976,919 of LR990855.1, forward strand.
CAGTCAGGAGCACGTTGAGCTTTATACTTGCAGTACAATTTTGGCTCTTATAACATAGAACTTAAGAATGCTACAAAGTCCGATATGTAAAGGTCGACGTGCGCTTGACTGTACCAGATTTTGTTTAGGTCACTATTGGCCTTCATTAGTTAACAAAACACTGACGCCAGAATTCACATAATACGTGAGTTTAGAGTTTTAGACCCGTCGCCGACGCTTAGTTTATGGTGCATCTTCGTATCCCAATACTGCATACAATATGGGTTTATTGAAAAGCGGGTGGATCGACTGCGTTGTTGTAGAAAGCCAATGAACACATATAAAAATAATTGTGGCGACACCAAACACGCTGCTATGACATATCATTCTTACTATGATACGATCGGCCGACTTTTAATCGCCAATGCGATTAAAAATCACAAGTGCGCGCCATCTCTAAGTCAGAATTGAACAATCACCGGTTGTATCCGAACCATCGGACATTCGACAATCGGGCGATCAACACGAGTCCGCAACAATACAGCTATTGACGAAATCCTATAAACAGAAAAAAGAAATGAGTATAAATAAAGTTGAGTTCCATTGTAGAGTTGGGTCTTACGCGCACAAGAAATACAAAATGGAAATTAATACGTTGTAAACGGAAAACTGAAAAACAGCATACACGACTGTCCATTATTTATGCATATTTATTGCATTATGCAATTTGTAACAAATTTTGACCATCATTTTCAAAGATCCTATATTTTTTTTAAATTGGCGCACATCATGTCTATCTAGAAAAATGCAGCTGCACGGAAAGGTATTTAATTAAACCAGTCTCGTAAATTCTGCAGGTATTTCTCCTTTCACATCTATGAAAAAATATATCTATTTCATTAAGTATAACGAAATTTTGTAGGTGTGGTGTGATATATTTACTACTACATAGTATCAAATAGGTATACAAATGAGATTATTAGTTTTTAAGTTTTGGCATAGTTTAATTTTTAATATTTGTTTAGTTTTTATTAAAATTGTAATGTTGTTATTTTACCCAATAATAATAAAACACAAATGTTCAAAATCGATACATAAATAAGTTTGTAAACGAAACCGTACCTTAATAGAGACAGTGAGAGCGTATCGAACACAGCAATGGACCAAATTAAAATTACATCTAATAGTATTATAGGCGTGAATTATTAATTTGTATGGCATTGTCCTGCGGGCACATAAAAGAACGATCGTATCTACGACACGACATCAACTATTAGCGATGCTACTAATGAGTTTGTATGTACACATTTTAACGGCTAATTTTCTATTGTACTTCATTTAATTTTACTGTTTATGTATGTATTTTTTATTGTTAAAGTTTTTAATTAAATGTTATTCGAAAGATATCGTGGGAACGTTAAACAATGTAAATATTTCATTGCCAATTCGAGAAATGTTGGTCAATACAATCCGCAATGGAGCAGATTGGAGGAGTAGATATTAAAACCCCTTCGATAGAAAGTGAACCATACCGTGAGTGCCCTTGTCGGTGCGGCATCCGTCCATTGCTGATGATGCAATAGTAAAAATAGGTGTCCGTTAAAACATACATAATTTAGATAATCAAAGGGAAACATTAATAAAACCACAAGCCTCCACCCACATCACTTCATTATGACAATCAATCATCGCGAACCTCGCAAAACAATAATCATATTATCATTCTCCGATAATAACAAATGTAGATCCAAAATGCATAAAGAACCCGCTTGTAAAGGTTTTTTTAATAAACATCCACGAAAAATATCGTCGCGGGACACGTTTCGCTTGAAATCGAACAATGTAAACTTATGAGGGAACGTATTATTTATTGAAAACAAGAAAAAAGCAAAATACGAAACGGCTTGACATATTGTAGAGGGTCCTTATAAAATTATTTGCTATCACGCCATCCGACCTGTTCAAAGGAGCAATATTTTTGAATGGGACAACGCTATATGAATTTTATGAAAAGTTTCAAATACATTTTTCATATTTGTATTCGTCTCAATTATTCGAGAAGGATTTATATTTGGTAGAGCAAAAGATTAAAAATTATGACTTTATGATAAGTGAGTAAGTATTAGCATGAAATTCGAGTGGTAGAGTCACAGATATTTTAAATTAAGTACCTACTTGGTACATTCAGTACAGCAGGACCCTCTCACTATGTATCGATTTGAAGCTAAATAATAAGTTCTTAATGTCTAATTTATGGTTTCAATTTTAGACAGATTCATATGTAGATCTTTTTGCTTTATATTCCTGTAAATAAAAATTCAAAGACATGGTTAATATTTTATAGACTACGTACGTATAATAGCCCTTTAGATTCACAACCTTTATCTGCAATGGATCGGCAAAAAGCAACGATTAATATACAAGCAAATGAATAAATAAAATAGTTAATTGACGTTTGTAGAATGAAAACGTACTTGATAATCTCACGGCTCCATAATGAACACAGGACCGTGTGTAGAGTCGACTTTGTCTAAGGATAAGTAATTGGTATCTCATTTTAATAATATGAGACCCGCTTCAAGCGAGCTATTAATAATACTTTGGATGAATTTTTCAAATTCCCAAATGTCATCCAGCTTATTAACCGTCTTCATTTTTTGTTTACCTTTTATTTGCTTTGGACAGGGAGTTTTGGTTTTGGCGCGGTCATTCCAACCTTTCGTTTTTTGTCTCGCGTCATGCAATCTCCTCAGATGAATTATTGTTTAGAGTTAATTAGTTATACTCTGATAAAGTCTTTTTCTATGAATCCTGTCAATTGTATGCTATTCATTTATTATTTGGGTTCCGAGCATGAAGTCAGTAAAAACTAAAAGGTCACAAAGGTTTACTAACAGAGTTTTGTAATGCAATTTGCAAATGTTATGTTTGAATTAAATTAAGTTTGTGTAGTTTTTGAGGTGGGTCGATTGAATTTTGTTACTTGATAACTAGAGGATTGAATAACAAATTAAAATATGTATAAACTCACTTGCATTCTATTCCCATTCAAGTAGTTGCCCTTCTATGTTCTAATAGAATCTAATAAATTATTTATTTATTCCTTGTTTGAATAGGTTGTCCGTGCCAATAAATTAACACGAATCCAGCTGTGTGTGTACCAGTGTGTACCTACAAGCTACAAGTAAGATAAACAAGAAGTGTCCAATTAATATTTCATTATAATAAGCTCAAACGGTAATTATTACAATGATTAGTGCTACAGGCCATTATTAAGCTATCTAGAATGCCTAATTAAATATGCTGATTGAAACTATAATTTAAATGGCTTAAGTACAAACTATTTATCACAAACGCTGGCACGTCAAACATCATCTGCAAAAAGATGGCCACTAAATGAATAAATTTAGATTCCAATGCGTGTGATCGATAGACTCGTAGATCGGATCTATAGATCATATCATGTTCGAAAATGGAATGCGTGAGTAAGACAAAATATAATTAATGATCGTCCTTCGAAATTCGAATCGGTCTGGTGCAGACATGTTGGCGTCGTCGCAATAAACAAAGGCGAAATGTTTTGTTTCGGTTTTTAAGTTTTTTTTAATATATTTCACATGTAAAACGTTAGTGGATGCACACGATTAATCATGTGTGGGTGTATTGTTGCATCTGTCGCGGCTGTAATTCTGCTATTGTCGAGATCACTGGACTCTCATGTTTTTAGTGATGCAAAAAACCTCAAACTCAACACCTGTGCCTTCACATAACGGTCTGAATCTATTCATGTCGACTAAATATAAAATAGATTACGGACTATTTTATTTGATAGTTAATAATTCCACACAATACGACCCATAACAACAATAAATGACTTTAGATGATGTTTTCGTTTCAAGTTGTTCAATTTTTACGGTTATTTTTAAGTAGTAAGTCGAAAATATTTTTATTATGTTTAACTGTTTGAAATACGTTCATATTTATCTTTATAAATGACATCGTAAATCGTAACTATTGCAAAATCAGAGAAAACACGCATTATTCTGTTCATCTATTAAAATTTTAAGGCATAAATAAAAAAAATGCATTTCGATTAAATATGTGTATTTCTTCGGAAATTCTCGAGAATAGGTTTAATTTTTATATGTTTGGAGGTTTCTGATTTAAAACTGAATAAAATGTCTGGACTTTTCAGTATTGCTCTAAATTAATTGACTCTTCCAACATGACCGCATTATACGCGAGTGAAATACGTGCATTCTGTAAAAACTATAATTAAGGTTTACAAAATGTAACAACAATTTAAAAGATAAATTGATATACTTACCTACTAATAATGTTTTTATTACTTAATCATATTTTGATGAGCGTCGGCATCCAAAATTGCATGCCAACTGATCGCTTAACTTTTGACAAACAGTTTGGAGGTACATTGGCGGAGATAAGTCCTTAATATGAATAATCGTCGGCGATGGATGTACCTGCGAGCACAATCAATCGCTGCGCGGACGCATGACTGATGGCGCGCTCTCGGGTATACGTCATGTTAGGGTTATCGACTTCCTAGATAATTTACGGCAAAGTCTGAGACTTATTGGTTTTTGGTAAAATTTCCAAATCCTTGTTTTTGGTACGTGTATGACATATAAAATTATCGATTATCGGATTTGGACATAGAGAAAAATGCTAAGAGGCTTTTAAATTTTAGGGATTGTTGGTGAAAACGGGCATCTCATTGTTTTGTTGCTGTCTTTCCTGAGAATGTAATCAATGTAGTGCGAAAGTGACAATGAAAAAATAACTAAATTTTCACTGAATTACGTTTATGAATAAAGAGGCAAGTGTTCGTAAATTGCATGGAAGCACGTTCACGACAGCTTGCCAGACAGCCCATGTCTGAACGTATTTACAACATCTCGCTATAGTTCTCACAGATTATACTTTCGTTATCTTTAAGGTCCGTATGTTTCTTGCACTCGCCGTTGTTTGCTATAAACTTCACCCGAGTTCTTCCGCGTTAAGGTGTAAACACTTCCTTAGTCTTATTCTAGTTTTATTTAGCTAAATTCTCAAGGTAAAGCACTTAGATAGACGGAGCTTTACATGGATTAGCTTTTGAGAATTAATGGAAATACATAAATAGACTCATATGACTTTTTTATTTTTGTAAAATAAATAAGTATTATGAACTAAGACCTATGAATGTCACACACTTGGATCATGGTCAATTGAGAGGCAACCCTACCTGGCAAAGGCGCATTTGAGGCGCCGAGCTTTTGTTACTCGTGGGAAAATAAACTAATATTCTATTCGCGCATCATGTAGGAAAGACTTTATTAAATTAAATAAAAAACGCCGAAACAAAAAATCTAATCAACTAGACAACTAGAAAAGAGCTGATGATCTTCAAACAACTGGACAGATTTTCTTGAATTAAATAAGTACTTAGTAGCAAGACACTTTGGATTAAGTTAGTTTTTATACAAAAAAAATCTAATTCAAATTATCCGTTTGGAGGCTACGCTTGACACACACAACAGACACGGATACCTACTCTATGTCTCTATGTCTCTATGTCTGTTATGCAAGCTTAACTACTAAAAGATACTAAAAGATTTCTGCGATTCATATTTTTAAGAAGTAAGAATTTAAAATATCTGTGTTTATAAATATGATAAAACGGTTGCACACTGTAGAGTTTCATATGAAATATGTTTCTTCTGGATACTTATACAGTTTATTTGTATTAGCATGTTAAAACAATATTAAAAAGCAATAAATATTTGTTGAAATATGTTAGTATTTCTCAGAAGATTCAACCTCATTTTTCTATTCCGACCCATTAAACTATAACCCGGGTTAACACGAAAAAAAAAACAAGAAACAAACGAATGTGCGACCGGTTTTTTTCTGACAACACCCAACGTTAGTTTTTATGCGCCATTTTGAAAATTAAATTATAGGTTATAATTTTAATATGATAGGTGTATAATATATTTCATAGGAATGCTTTTTACGAGATTTTTATCTTTTAAATATTTATCTATAAAAATTTACTATTTTTTGGGGTTGCGGGAGAATATTTATTATTAATTAATATCGTTATATTATATACTGCCAATAATTACATCTTCATGGTAGAACTATTTGTTTAACTAAACTACACTGGGCCGCAATGAAAGCGGGTCGAGAGCGGGTTGTGAGACGATTTGGTGAGACGATTTCTAAAATTTAAACAACAAATTCGAAACCATTTGTTTTACTTTTGTTTTTGTTGTGTCGTATAAATACGGCATTTCTAATACAGAAGTTCATTATTCTGATCAAATTCAAATATGCCACTAACCGCTGAAGAGTGTACCAGAATTCTGACAATGCTTGAAGACGGGCGTAGTCAGCGTTATACAGCGAGAAGCTGTCGAAGTCAAAACTCACCTGCTACGTGCTGGAGGGAGCAATCCGAGCACATGTACAGTGACTACAGTGAGGCGGCGTCTAGCTGAAGCAAACTTGAAGCCATTTAGACCTGCAAAAGGTCCAAAACTTGAAAGGCAGCATCGAAATTCATGGCTGAGTTACGCTAGAGAACACGTGAACTGGACTCTGGTTTGACTGAAATCTGGTGGAAAGCATGCCAAACCGTATCACAGCCGTATTAACAGCTCGTGGTGGCAATACAGCATACTAAAATGTGTGGAAATTGTATAACTGATACCATAGAACATTTTTAGAAATGTAGTGAAAAGTAGCAATTTTTATTTTACTTACTTTTATTGAATATAAACTTTATAATCTGGAACTTTTATGACTTTCATTTAAGTACTATAAAATTGTCTATAATTCAGTATTTATTTCATAAAGCTAGCTAAAATATTTTGGAAGTTATTGATGTTTTTGTTACCGACCCGCTTTCATTGCAGCCCAGTGTATTTAGAATACATCGCCTTGGACAAAGATGTCGAGAGATAGAATAGTGTAGTTGGACATTTACTTGCAGCAAGGAGCAAACATAATATTGGCATCATCAATGTTAATAGCTTAATAGCTAATTCGATTTCACGTTGATCTGAAATATAATTGTTTTAAAATTATTCCCTACGACACTTTCCGACGCCGCAGATTTCAGATCAACATTCATAGAATTACAATTGGATGTCACTTAGGTAAGTTAATCCAATTTTCAATTAATTACCATCAAAAAAGGAATCGGTTATAGGTCATTTTCTATATTATAATAAAATCGTTTTGCCTTTATTCGACATATAGATAAAAAGGTACCAATGTGTTAAAAAATTGGCCTGACTTAATGAATTCTTTTTGATATTGGGACCGTAAAAAAATGCGGCATTGATACAAACAGTCTAACAGGTATCATGGACAAGCAATAAAGATCACATCTACAAAGAAATCGGCACAGATTTTTGGACTAAACGACCATTGCAATCAGGTCCCGGCTATAACGACATTGTTTTTTGAAGAAAAAAACTGCGGCTGCGACAAAAGACGGTCGCCAGAGATCCCTCGATTAGATAAAATGACAATAAATAACACATAGTTTTTAGATATTGCCCTTCGAAGCGCAAAGGAGTCTTTACCGCCCCCGCTGTTAATCATTTAAGTGCGTATAAGAAATTCATGATTATGGTAATGTTTACATACAGTGTAAGTAATAAAAAGTCGACGTTATGCTATAAACGTAACATGAAAACATAAATTAAAAACGAATGTAAACTTTAATTTAGATCATCGCATAAAACTATTTTTATTTTGAATTAATAATTTACAGCTCTGTAATGATCAGAGAAATATGCAAAACATGTTTACGGATATGAATTAATTATCATATTTAGTTAACTAGTAGTGCCCGTGGTTTCGTCCGCGTAAAATACTTTTTTTTAATCACCCGGTTCAAGATTTACACCCAAAATAAATAAAAAAATCTGCTGGGTTGAGTCATTTGTAAACCAAACGTACATAATAATTTTTTATTTATCACATCATACCGAAGTAGTTTAGATGACTAATACTTCAATGCTTAGATGACGATACTAATTCTTATAGGTTTCATTCGTTTGGGAATTTCTAAAAATGTATTGCTTACTAGATACATATTATTTGATAATATATGATGATGTTAAATTGCACATACACAAATTAAATAAGAGTCATTCTAAAGTACAACGCTATAGGAATTCATATTAATTAAACTGGACTAGAGAAAAATGTACATACAAATGTACACGTACATATAATGTACAATATACTACTCTACTATTTCTCAAATCTTAAATTAACTACTTACTTACTTGATTATTTATTATTGCATTTGGAGTTTTTGTTGTTAGTTATTGTTTAATTAATTGACATTTTGTGATCATCTTTAGGGATTCAATATTTTTTTTTAATATCTTTTGTAAGTAGCATAAAAAATGTAGTAAAAATATAAATATAAATAGGTACAACTTATGTATCGCAGCATAAGAAAAAATGTAGTAAGAATATAAAATCATGTATTGCAGAAATAAACATGGAAGTAAAATAATATGAAAAACAACTACTTACCTGAAGACAACGTATGAAAATGCTTCAATACAAGATGTTTTCGTAGCTAGGGCGGACGGCGTGCGGCAGGGCGGGCGTCGGTTGCTATGCGACGAGTCGAGGGCGTGGCAATCAATACCACCCTCACCTCACCCAGTCACCTCCTGTCCTCATGTGAGATCCCTTTTCCTTTCAACGAGTACCGTCAACAGAATACTAGAACCATGTCTAACCAACTGTTGCATGAAGATAGTTGACATTTACTGACAATGTTTGAATATTTACATTGACATGGTAATAAATTATTAATGTCCAAGAATGATGTATAAACAAACAGGTGATATTGATTGAGTATTGTTTTAATAATTTAGTATTTAATTCAAAACTCTGTTTTACATCTAGACTATTTTTTAATTTTTGTATTACTTTAACTTTTTTTTCTTATATGTGGCCGCAAATGATGAAACATTAGTAAAATTTGCTGTTACGTAACAGCAGCTATCCATTCTAATAAATTGCTAATCCATTTAACGATTCCTATGAAAATTTCGAGAAAAATTGTATACATATACTGTGCAAAAATAACTATCAATCGCATGGTTTATCAGACAAACGGACGAAACGGACTCTGAAAACGTATACTTTATGATATAGGGATATGCTTTGAATTTATAATATTTATATCATTATTTATATTAAATCAGTGAAAATATACTCCCTAACTCACTACCATTGTAAAAAAATCTTGACACAATGGCTCCTTTCGAAATCATATGATGAAATTGAGTCATGTCATTTGTCCAGGTTACAGTTTGAGCTCCTTCACTAGAGAAAATTTTATTTCCAATTTTATTTTTACTACTCACACACAACACAACAAATTCACATATAATTTTGTTAAAACTGTTTGATCTTTGGATACTATATCTACTAGTTATATTAATTACTGTTATTATGAATTCGATCCTTGGAAGAGCGGTGGTTCCAAACACAAGCATTGTTTAGCTTAAATGGAACCACCAGCTCCTATAATACTCTGTTACATTTTTTCTGAATAAAGTTATTTATTATTTATTTATTTACAGAGGAAGCTCATATAAATATATGTGATCGTTACGATGATACCATCACCAGGAATGTCTAGTCTCAAAGGACTCTGTATTTTGATGACCAAGCATAAAGAGTACCATTAAAATGTTTACCGATTATTTAGTTTATTATCTTGATGGTATATAACTTGCGGTTTTCCCCGTTTAGTCTATGTCTACGCTATAGAATAGATTATACACCATAGGTATTATTTTTCCACTTGACCGTGTTTATGTAAATTTATTTTCGTTAATTTGACAGCCCTGTGGTGTAGTTAGTAGTGGCCTTACCTTCGGTACCTAATAGAGGGCGCGATTCGATCCGTGCTCGAGGTAAACATGTATGTAATGGAAATTGTATTTGTCTTGAGTCTGGGTGTTTTCTATGTATCTAAGAAATAGAATTGAAAGAAGGAAGATTTTTTGGTGGTCTGACTACAGCTGCGCAATGACACTAACAGTAACGCTGACTTTAACGGATACAGCAAAATGTGTTGCACCGGCGAATTCATTAGCTTTGTTAAAGTTAAAAGTGTTGTAAGTCAAATGAGGTGTGATTTACCCCAAATTGGTTGGGGGTAACATTTTTAAATATGGCATCATCATCTAGCGCTGTCCACTAGTGTCAAATTTTTGACAGTTCGGTGTGTTTGTTTTACTTCAACGCGTTTGACAGTTTGACGGATAATTTAACACTAACAATAGCACTAACCAGCGAAAAGAGGGCGGTTACGGTTAAGGTTAAAGTTATGACGTCATTTAACTATTTGTCAACTGGTGCAACTCATTTTTAGCCTAACCGGTACTGTTAAAGTAAGATGGTGCAACTCAGCCAGATTTCTTTATGACGTCTGCTCAATAGGATAAAGAAGTAGTTAATTATATTAGAAAAGCGACTCTTTTATAACCTTTATGAAACAATTAGCAGAAAGTTTGCTGCACAAAGTATAAATATTTTGCATTTTGTGTATGTTCTGTGTTTGCATGTTTTGTTTATAAATTTACTGTACCTACTCCTCCTCTCCTCCTCTCGAGTTGACTTAAATCACCTGGGTGATTTGCTCAGGTGATTTATTATTATATTCATCTAGCTAGACGATGAATGTAAACCCTATTTTAATTTATGTTATCTCATAAGTTGCAATTTAACTAAGTAAGAATTATTTTGTATTTGCAAATTAAAGCAGATTTTCGTTGTTGACTGTACTTTAGAGTCGAGACATGAGTGAAATGTTTGGCAGCGGTGGCAGCGGTGTGGCGCGCCATAAACTAAAGTTTCTGCACCAATTGTGAGTTGGAATTTTGTTGTAGAACCAATATGTTGCAAAAGTCACCCTTGACGTAAATTCGTAGCTTGAACAAAGTTCGTAGACTGTTCCGTGATTTTATATTTTACTGGCTTTTTTGTCCGCGACTTCGATCGCGTGAAGTTCCGGATCCGTTCCCGTGGGAACCACATTGAATTTCGGGAAAAGCAAATAACCTATGTCACTCCCTGATAATGTAGCTTTCTACTGGTGAAATAATTTTTGAAATCGGACCAGTAGTTTCGGAGCCTATTCAATTCAAACAAACAAACAATCAAATCTTTCCTCTTTAAAATATTCAAAGATTTAGTATATACTAGCGTACCTATACAATTAAAAATATAAAAACAAAATTCACTAGTGTGCGTGGAATGTACATGTGTGCAAGCAAGATATATAATTTTGTGAATTTTCCTTTTTGTTTGAGTTACGTCCAGGTACTGCACAGGTACCATATTTAATCACGTCTAATTAACATCAAAACTACACTAAAAACAAAAATTTTTGTAAAAATAAGTAGGTTTTGTTTTTAACACGACTGACGTCAGGCCGATACAATCCGATAGCGTGTATAAGAAAATGGTCTCGCCTATTCTATCTCGCTCTAACCAACGTGTATGCTATGATATTTCTCTTTCGCATTGCCAATCTTACGCTAGTATATAATAAATCTATGATAATATTAGTAAAGAATACTTTTTTTTTAAATTTGTTACAGTTTTTATTTCGCTTGTAATTTTGACGAAAGTCAGTCAGGTGAATCACATGAGTTGCGTTGTTTCATTAAAGAGTTCCCATAGCCATTTTCCAGCCCGGCAACATCATCTGGGCAGCTTCTTGACTTTTTGTATAGTGTATTACTATCAGCTGATTTACATTTTATACTAGTACATGCAAAATTCAGGTCAATTCGTTAAGAAAAATGACTAAAATTCAACTGTAGAATTTGCTCCAAAAAATAATACACTGCAAATTAATAAGGCATATAAAAAAGACCCGTAGCGTGTTCGTCCGTCAATGAAGTCTATTCTAATAAGCATTAATCTTTCAAATTACACAAATACACATTACAAGTGCTTTTTGACAAGCCAACATAAATTGTAGCATTGAATATTTCAAAGCAACTATGCGTTATAATTAAGACAATGTTTCTAAAAAAAAAAACAGCATAATTTTATGTAATTGAATAAACATTTTATGCATTGATGTAATGGCACTTTGCAAGTGACCCGTATATTTTACTTGCTAATAAATTGTAGTAAAATCCGTCTAAGATTTCTTTAGTAGAATTTTATATAAACTTTTATAGTAAAAAATGATTTAGTGAATAATATTATACTTAGCTTGTAGTGATGTCCAATATTTTAAACTGTTATTGACATAAAAAAACGTAGAAATACATTAGAAGGAATATTTGCTTTTCAAATTGACAGTTTATGGAGCAAGGTGACAAAAGTTCAGCTCAATCAACACTATCCCATTATAAAACTATATAACTTAAATTATTGTATTATACATGTACATTTCTATGAGAAAATTATTTTTCTGTTTGCATAATATTATGAATTTATATACACCGGTTCACGAACTAGATCGATAAACGCGTCGGCCATTTAAACAAATTGAAAACAGTTTGGACGAATATGAATACTTATTTCATATTTAATAAACTGTAATAAAATAATGATATGCAAAACGGTTGATGTAACTTTACCCGAACGGCTAACAAAACGGAAAAGTGGAACCTTACTGGTCCACAATGAAGGTAGGGTTTACAAAATCGATATTCCTAATTTTGTGTCTTTAATGTTTATGTCAGGAAGAAATTGCATTTTCTCATTTTTAGGGGGGTGTGGTGTGGACAGTTTCGATCGGCGGTACCTACTATTAGTGTACAAAGGTGCCTGTCGCGCACATGAGTCGAGGAGGGTGAGAATTATGAGCTGTCAAGCCCAGGGCTCAGCCGGTACACATGTATGGTTGTACCTGAGACTGAAACTAATTTAGATGTTTCGCTTCGCCGGCAATGCGATCTGTGAGGTATACGTAATTAACTGCAACTTACCTCATCTTAGTGATTGACTCTCAAAGTGGTATGACTTCATTTTTATTATAAAATAGCTGAACTAACTTCATTATGATTTACCTGTTTTTTTAACGATTCATATAGGTAGGTCTATAGGCACTGTCCATTAGTACCACATCATCATTGTAAACTACGCTTTGAAAATTTGGAACCAAAATTAAGTATTAATTTTGGTTCTTAACAGTAACAGAACAGTAAAAGTAAAACTAGTCTATTTAGATACTTATTGGACCACCGACCTTTAATAAATAATTACTTAATGTAACAAAAACAATTGATTGGATAAAGAATCAAAATTAATAAAAGGATTTAATTTTGTCATAACTTTATACATTATTGAAAAAAATCTAAATAACTTTGAACAAACAAAAAATTAAGTAGGGTTGTTTATTTTAATGGTGAATTAGAGCTCATCCCGGATAATTAATACAAATGGTGTTGGCTGGCCGTCTCCGGCGAGACAGCCCTATTGCCGTGGACGATCCGTCCATCCCAAATATATGAACCATAAAACCACGATTACGTTTTATAAACACTACATTTATAACTACTTTATGATTGTTTTATTTATTTTACGTAATATATTATGTTGTGTTGGAGATTTTGATTTTTTCTAAACTGTGCTTTCAAATATTTAAAATTCTCTGGCACAGTACTCTCCATTAATTTATGGTATTCGAACTCTCTGGATAGTATGGAAGAAGCTCTTGCCCTTATAAAGTTAACAGTGTTACATGAATTTTATAATCAGGTAAAATCGTCTTATGATCTTAAAGATTTTTAATTTTATAGTGTTTCTTTTTATTAGTATTTATGCTCACATATTTTCACTAACAATATAAATAACGTTCCTCTTTTTCATTACATATTGGATCTGTCCATCCCAGTGCTGGACATGGCACAACCACATGAGAAAATATGGCACAACACAGACAAAATACTTAATAATAGTCATTAATAAAAAAAAGGTTAAGCACCAAAAGAGATATGAGCCATGGCAGACGACATCATAATTTAAAATGTTAAAACATTAACTGTACCCCTTATGATCTACAAAGTAAGGAAGGCACCATTCCGCAGCCGACGACAGACCACAGGTGGCAGCGGTAGACCACAGACAACTGGTTTCTATCACTCTATGAAATTACTGGTAGAGTGGTAGCGTCTGTAGTACGAAAGTAATTTCATAGAACAACATATTATGTAGATATCAGTAGAAACGCATCTGCATCGCCTACGATCATCCTACGCAACATATGTAGATATCAGTAGAAACGCCTACGATCTGCATCGCCTACGATCATCCTATGACCGCAGCCTTCTGCGGTCTCTCTTTTGCTGCGGAATGAAATCTTAACATGACATAAGAATGCTTTTGGGGAGCGAAATATATAGGGTCCTATTTTATTAGTGAACTTCCTTTTAAATCATGACTATGTACGTTACATATGATAGTTTAAACAAGGAAATAATGGTCTATTATTCAGTGAATATGGATAGCTTTATGTAGTAAGCAAAAATTTTTTTTTCTGAATACTAGACCATTATTTCCTTGCTTAAACGATCATATGTAACCTATATAGTCGTGTGATAAAAGGAAGTTCAGTAATAAAGTAGGACCCTATAGAACAAATATTCTCATCCATTTTTGGGGAAATGGATAAATTATGGCAAAAGAGTGTATCCATATTATGTTAGCTTGTGGAGTCCGAGCACACGGAGCCTCGGCGCTCGCCGGACCGGGCGCGAGCGGGATGCGCCCGCACTAAATTTAAATATTTTAATCCTTAATTTAAATTTTTGACATTTTTATTTTATGTTGGTATTCGTGTAGTTTCATTTTTAATGTTATTTGTCATATTCAGGAGACGGTGCAGGCTTCGACTGGCGCCTTGAAGCGTCATTTGTTGTCCCTGCGTTGCGTTAAAATATTGTCAATGCGGCATTCCGTACAATTAGATATTTATTATGATGTATGGCTGTTGTGTTTGTGTATGGTATACGAAGAATTCGAGATGACCAGAAACAAGTGCAATAAGTAATGTTATGTGTCCGATACCAATAATTTTCAGAAAGTAATAGGTACTTATTTTTGAAGCAGATATTTAGAATGTTCGTACAGCAGGTCGTCAGGTACAATAGTTGAAATAAGTACTTACTTAAGTAATTTGAAACCTTTTAAAGAGATTTTGTGAATTCGTTTGAAAAATTGCAAAGTTTTGTTCAAACATTGAACAGAGTCTTGTGCCACACATAGAAATCAAACAGTATAAGTAAAGGATGCTACAAATTATCAGGCGCCGTCGGCTTACCGAATAGAAGTCAATTAGGTAAGTATGTAGGTAAGTTTAAGCAGACTTGAAATTTTTTATATAGTTCGTTTTATATTAAAACTAGAGTGAGTTTTTGTACCACAAAGGTGGCAAACAAGCATAAGGCCCGCCTGATGGTACGCAGTCACCGTCAGTCTATACGCTTGCAATACCGGGGGGTATCACTCACGCGTTGCCAACCCTCCTCCAACCTCCCCAATTTGAGCTCTGGAGACCTTACTCACTCTGCTATTTGGCTGCGATCTTCTGTAAGGTGGAGGTCCTTCGGCTCTTTCCCCAGACGGGCTGCTCCGATTTGAGCGGATTATCCGTTGTGCCTTACCTCTCTTAAAAGAGTCGAGTCTTTGTATGGCAGACTAAGTGTATAAATAATTACTACGTGCTATGTATCGCATACTATGTTTGTACAACAGTCATGTGACAATCCGAATGAAACCTGTGCAGCGAGTTAATCTCAAACATTGTTAAGACAAATCTAAATGTATAGAAATGGCAGAATACTTTAAAATTTCCCTTTTTTTATTTTATTTATACCTTTCTACACCTGGAAACACATGGGAATACCATGCATTATAATGTGCAGCGAAACAACGGCTGACAAAGATGACTAATGATGGACGCTACATTTATAATGATCGACCAAAGTCATTTATCCTCTATCGCTTCTAACATGCGTTTTGTGCATCGGAATCATCGGTATATCATTATTTTGTATATAAAATAATTTAATTTATACAATAATGGATATAATGAACGGACTTTGGGACGGACGGAACGGACTTACTTTTATTAAAAAGTAAGTTTATACAAATAAATATGATTTAAAATGTATGGTTGGTTAAAATAACGTCTTTTAAGTAATTAATGTGTATGAAGACAAGTTACTTATATGAGAAAACTGTGTTTAAAAAATATTTTGTCTGCTTGTTTTGGATGACTGTATTTTGTTAGGATCTTCACTTCATTGGCAGAAGTTTAGTTAAGTTGAAATAAGAAGTAACTTAGCGACCTAATAACCTGGAACGTTTAAAGGTCGCTGTATGTATTCGTAATGTGTTTTTACACGGACGGGACGGGACGGGACGTTAAATATAGTTCCATACAAAATGTATGTGAATATGCATATTTCGCGGATTTACGGACGGGACGGGAACGTGTTTCGAGCAAAAATTCACGTCCCCGTCCCGTCCGAGGTATTATCCCGTTGCGTATGCAGAGGCCTACGTAGTACTAGTAGTTATTCTGTGGCTGCATATACAATACATAGGTACTTACACCTGCAATAAATTGCACGCAAAAAAAATACACGTACAATAGGCTGTCTTATCGCACTTGGGTACTTCAAGTGCGATAATTAATAATGGTTTAATTCCAAAAATATCCTGTACTATGACGAGAATTTTCGTGTTATTTTTCGACGCTTTATCTGACATATAATATAGGGCAACTGGAACTCATGAGATACCTGTGAATCCGCCCCGAAAACACCAAAATCAGTAATATCTTTTCCCAATCATTCTATTTTGGGAATTCTCAGGTCTTTATCAGTAATTTTATTATTGCAAATGTAATACCTTGTGGAGGTACGATAATATAAAATATCCTTCCCCAAGGTTTAAGCTACAAAACAAGTTCAAAGGTCAGGCGATTCATCATTAAATTGTAATTGGTGAGAAAATTATAATACTTATATAGGCCTGCTTTAAAACAGATTAATCTTTAAACTGCTATTCGTTTAAAACGATAATAAAGAGTTTGAAAGAAAAATGAAAAATGCAAGCAAAACCGCGGGCATTAACTAGACTAGATAACAAAACATAGATAACTTACATTTTCTAAGAATAATATGATATGTTCAATAATAATCTTTCAATAAATTGAATTTAATCTCTGTATCAATAAATACAATTAATAATAATCAAAATAATAATAAATTAACATCAAAAATACTATTTTGAATTTACACAATCAAAAATATATCGACGAGGATGGGATTCGAACCCACGCGTGCAGAGCACATTGGATTAGCAGTCCAACGCCTTAACCACTCGGCCACCTCGTCACGTCTGCCGGGGTCGAAATTTAGAAAGGAGTTCGTAAACCCATCCGTAACTTACTTCGTGCTGTTTTTTTTGCGTATACGTCGGACTACTACGAGTGATGACGTCAGTGTTTTATCAAATAATGATTCCGCGATTTTATGTTTACCAATTAATTTTTATTTTTGTAAAATAAGCATTGGATATATATTATTAAGCACTAGGTATATAATTTAAAGAGTTTAGACGTGCAAATGTATGTAAATGTACTTAACTATAGGTATACAACTAAATTAGTTTACTAAGTAATTATTGTTGTGTTATTGTAAAATGACCCTTATAAGTAATTAGGTAGGTATACCAATTATGGCGCGTTTTCCCACAAAATGTTAATTGATTTATTTACATTTCATAGGTATGTGACATTATTACGTCATTTTACATTAATTTATTATTTTATTAAGGTAATAATTTATAACAAAATCGTTATTTTATTTTGCCAGTTCTCTGTGATTTTCACCAAAATACTATATTAGAAGTACTAATTAATTAGGGTGAGTTAGATTGATATCTTGAACATAGTAGTATGTAGGTATATTTTTAAAAAATATTTTGAAATTCAAATGAAAACAGTTACCTATTTATAGATCTCTAGTTATTGATTTTAAAGGTACCTATACTCAAAATACGTTGAACAAATAGGCTTTTTTTTGAGTAAGTATAATCACACGAAACCACCAACATACATAATAGATCAACGCATTGGTAGCGCCCCTGGTGTTACTGATGTCCATAGGCGGCGGTAACCGCTTTCCATCAGGTGGCCCGCTTGCTTGTTTGTCTACAGTCTACCGTATCACATAAAAAAAAATGCACTAAACTATCAATTAATCTGATAGATAGGCTAACTGGAACTTATGAATTAGCCTAGTAGTAGGAAGAAATGATTCGCGTGAGCTTGTAGATTTTAGAAGAATATTAGGTACTACAACTAAAATAAAGTGTAAGATAAAAATTACCTATGACGAAACTGAGATTTTAATCAAAATCGTTAAATAATAATGTTAGCCTGGGATACACACACACACACACACACACACACACACACACACCCACACGTACTCAACAGATGAAATACATACCTTTTACACACCTATCTTAAAGAGTACTTACTAGTTATAAAATTTAAAAAACAAAATAAATGTTTTGGTAGCTTCTGTATTTTATGAATAAAATGCTGTTCTTCTTCTGATAGTACATGGAATGTGGTGGAGGGCCTGGAGATCCGTAATACTGACCTCGGTCTAGTTCGGACTCCAGACTCTCACAAGGACTTGTATTTTTGTAAAAAAAAAAAAATTAAATTGTGTTAAGTTTAAGTTTATCCTTGTGAGCAGTAAATAAATTTTTATTATTATTATTATTAATTTTGTATTAGTTATATTTACCCATTATGTACAGTCAATAGAATGTCAACCTTTACATATCGGACTTTGTATCATTCTAAAGATCTGTATCATAAGAGCCAAAATTGTACTGAAAGTGTAAAGCTCTGCTTGAACCTGACTGTACCTACTTGGTATGAGACCTACAGGATTATCACGTCTTGACTCTGTCACTATAATTATAAGATTCGTAGGGTAGTGGTAACATTTTTTTATCGATATTGAAATCATTGTTTTATGCCTGTTGATTTTGACTGCAAATAATTAAATGTGGCGTGCATCCCCCACACCGCCACCACGGCACGTGCCACTGACTACTGGTTATTATTTAAGTTATTTATGAATATTGTCTCGCGGCAAAATAGAGCGATGGCACGTGCATCATCCCTTGACGTTATGTCGACATGCACTTATGAACACTCATAACTTGCAATGGATGGGAAATTGAAATTAAGAGGCTAAAGTTTGGCCTTCCGTTTAGGAGAACGGCAAAGAGTGGAATAGGAATTAGGGTTATAAAGTGCTGGTGGTGCGGGTAGTGGGTTCGATCTCTGCAACAAATACTTATAATGACGATTATGTATTAAGGTTTTCTTTGTAACATGCATGCGTTTATCTGTAAAATAAAATAAGTATAATCTGATACCATCATACCATATTCAGCTCGGAGCCTTGCTATTGTTAAGATAACAGAGTACACTAAGGTCTGCGATTCCTCCAGTATTGGTGTAGGTGCGATAGTATATGAGCGGTGGTGTGGTGATTGCTTTACATCAGTGGGCAATTCAAGTAACACGAACCGATTCTAGTTCGATTCAACGTCACTCGCTGTCCCGTTCAATTGATATTTGTATGAGTGAGACAGCGAGTGTCGTTGAATCGAACTAGAATCGGTTCTTGTTACGTGAATTGCAATTCACCAGAACTAGAATGGGTTTTTGTTACGTGAATTGCCAGGAGACTGCACGTTTGCCACCTCTAGCAAAAAAGCGTTGGTTGGTTGTCGTTAATAAATACTTAAATTTAATTTGTACAGTATGTACCATTGACCTGCACCATCAATGGTGCATCTGAGACTAATTAATTTCGTTTGCACCATAAATATTAATACAACTACTTCACCATACTTTCCTTGTCATGGTAAAATAAAAACGTGTTTAGGAATGGTTTTGGGGTGGTTTTGGGATGAGTTACGAATGTTTCTCGAATTTCGGAATGTCTTTGAGATAATCAGTTTAATAAATAAAATTGTTCTCTATATTCAAATGAAATATTGCAAGCACTGTAACAAATCACCGACCACGTTTTACGACACTTTTTTTTTTGTTATAAGAAACAACGAAATTGTCAATAAATTATGAAATACGGCGGCAATGTTAAGTAAAGCCCTCCGAAGCCCTGCGATTGGTATCGGAAGTGAGGCGGGATGACGCGCCTGGAGGGGTGACTTCCGGTTCCGGGCCCGCTCCTGTGGCACTAACTCATCATCAGGGCCCCGCGGGAGGGCCCCGAGCCTCCCTCACATGAACACAAAGAAAAATAAAGATTTGTGTGAATTATACTCTCTACGTAAGCAAAGGGGAAGCGTAAGACATAAAAAAAGTTGCGTTGTGCAGTTTGAGATGTGTTATGGAATAAATTAATGGCAACTTTTGAATTATTTAATTTTGTTTAAATTTATTTTACTTTATTCAAACATTTGTCTTGATCTCTGAAACCTTGTCATAGCTTTTAATTTAAATATTTGCATAACGCTATCATAAGGCCTAAATATGGTTTAATTGAAAATACTTTTTTCCCGTTTCCTATTGATCTATTTGAATCTGCTATCCAAGTTAAACTTTCTATTAATTTAAAAAAATCATCTTAACTTAAAATGTACAAAAAAGATAGTAGGTATGTAACGTTACTGTCGAATATGAATTGTTTAAGTAGTTTACTTATCACCTAGATACCGGAATGTATTAAAATTGTAAATTCTAATGTGTTCAAAGTGCGTTTAGGCGTTTTCGGCAGCGGATGGACGAGTGACGTGTGAACTGTGTCATATCTCCAACTTTGTATCTCCCGCTATGAAAGCATGTTCCGATATGAAGACAATGCGACCACGGCTTCCACTGCTATCGCTTCCGCACTCTCATTAAAATTCACGTCACGAATTAAACTGTTTTGTTTCTCGACTTCAAAATTATTGATGTGATGTGGTACAATATAGGATAACGTAAAATATATTTTTTGGCATTTCTCTATAACTGGACATTTAATAAAATTTCATTTTAAAAAACAAGAAGAATATACAAACAATTTATTAAATTTTTTATTTAAATTGATATTAGGTATAATGAATGACTTTTTATTTTATGGGTAGGTACTTTGTGGCCGTTTGTACTAATTAGTGTAAGATAAGAACATATCTAAATACACCAACAATTAAAATTTAATGATAAATGACACCTTAACTTTCTCATATTAATGAGACTTGATAAGGGGTTTACACTTGTGAAAGTTGTTTTAATTATTTTTAATTAGAAAATTCGACACATAATCTGTCGTCCACAGATTATGAGTACGACTTTCCAGTTAAAACTAGATACCTAGGTAGTATATAAAAAAAATCTTAGGAACCGATATTGAGGTACGTAGGTAGGTAAGTAGTGTACTCAGTCATTTTCGTAAGTATATCAGTCTAATCAATCAACAGATCTTCTTTTTCAAGAAAGTATAATGGCTATGTGAAATGCGGCTTGGTCGACGAACTATAAAATAAATATTACGACAAATCTTTTATCAATAATATCATTATGATGGCAATGAAAAACATTTAACTTTAATTGCCGACTCTAATAAATAAAGATTTCAGTTCTTACTTATATCGTATTCCCCAAAAACGACCGCCCGGAATCCATTACAATATAAATCTATTGTATTTTGTCATACATTCTTTTTTGCACCTCACTCGAATATATTTGCAATAATTTTGTTTATACGATAGCTATCTTAGTTTTTGTGGTATTGATTTTCATTAATATGAAATAATGATTTTTTTGTACTTAAGACTATAAGCTGCAATCCCACTAATATTATAAAGGCGTTTGTGTGTATGTTTGTTAAGTAACATTAGCCCAGCCATAAGGGCGTGACTAAGTATTCACGCCTATAAGGCTGGGCAAATTTTTACGATATTTGGTATGTAGTGTACGTAATACCTTAGTTAGATTATCACATATGGTACCTTTTATTCCAATAAGTTCGCGATTCTCGTAGGATTTGGTAATAAAACTGATATAGATGGCGATGCTGTGCATAAAAAAAGCGTGTAATAACCGCGGGTAGCACCGCGGGCAGCAGCTAGCAAAATATATTCCTGTTCGTTCTTATTTCGATGTAGTAAGATCTAAATATGAACGCACATCCATGTCAAGCCGTAAGATTATATACAATACAATACTATAATGTTTGGATCTACGTAGTGACATCTTTCTATAATCTACTTTGCATCTACTCAATTACCCTTCTTCTGTTGCTGATGGGTAAAAAAAGAGATTTAAAATAAATTTAAATCTCCTTTCATAATTATTGTGCAGACTGGAAACCATGTAGCCGCATTTAAAAAAAATACAACGTTAAAAAAAAAAAATTTATTGTTTGTGGCCAGTACGCACAATGATCTACAACAATAAAGAGACGTTTTAATTCGTTCCTCTTTGTCTTACGTTGCTTTAAATTACGTACACAAGCATAACTTGAAGATGGCACAACACAATAGAATCTTCGACTGAAATCTGATTGCCAAAACGAAAAAAAAAATTTATCTGTAAGTAGCCGACACTTCTTGCGCTTAAATTATTGTCACAGTTGTTTTAAGTAAACAAATATTATTGTGTGAATGGCAAGAAAATAATGCAAACCTTAAATAAAGACATCTAAGGAAATCATATTATATTAAGACATACCTTTTAATAACTAGCGACCTGTAAATATGCGAATTTGATTTCACCTATGGTTAGAGAATACTATTTTTATGACATTCCACGCATCAATACGCCTAGTTTCTAATCTAAAAATATTTTTATTTTGTGGGTAATGTGGCAATAAATAAACACTGTATATAACTGGATTTCTTGAGTCCTTTTTAGGGTTCCGTAGTAAACTACAAGCAACCCTTATAGTTTCGTCATGTCCATGATGCTAGAAAGCTGTAATTTGGTATATATATATTAGCAATGCCACGCAATGCTAACAAATTGGTAGAACAACATTTTGAAAAAAAATTTTTAAAATGTGCCACCCATACAGGTAAAGAGGGAATGATTTTTTTTTCTCACCGAAACCACCTTGTGGGGTATCGTTAGATAGGTCTCTAAAACATTAAGCGTATGGGAAGATCATTTTCCGATACAATGATCCGTTTGCGAATTATTTACATTTAAGGGCCTGCGTCGTAAAATAATTGTGGCCGACTGAGCCCGCCCCGCCCGTGCGACGCATATATCAATTTCTGCTTCGAGAGACAGAGATGGGACACCGTGAACCCCGCGAATTTTTAACACCGTAAGCGCCAAAACACATTTAGGCTTATTTAAAATTAATTAATTGAGTTTTTTTATATTTGTCTTTACAATATCTAGAAAACATTAATGTCTTTCTATAAATGAAGTTTAAAATTTCTATTATTTACCGTTTAGAAGTTACAAGAGTCCTGAAAAAAAAACAGAGGTTACTTCGGATTTTTTTTCTATCGAGGAAATGTGTGTTTTGGCTCTTTCCAAAATTTCGATTATATGATGATTTAATACATATCCAAAAATCTAAGTCTAAATTTTAGTAGTTTAGAAGATATTTGGTTTTTAAGGACCCTTCTTTTTTTCACATAGCCCCTTAACGTGTCAATTTTCGTTGGTAGTAGTCCTTAGAGTGAACCTACAAGAAAAACTATAACGGTTAAGTAGGCTATACTAGTTACCGAGTAATAGCCGACGAACTGATAAAATAAAATTTCTTTGATCAAAACTTACAAATGTGATAGAATTTGATATTGGACTCAACTGAAGGCAAGCAAAGCACAACAAATACGGAACCCTACATTGTGTTGTGCGTGGCCCGACACGTATTTGCCCGGTTTTTTTTATCTCCATTTTTAGCTTTTTTTAGCTTGTAGATCTGTAGAGTAGATTTTTTTAAATAGCTATGCATGGCCCACTGCTGGACTAAAGCCTCCCATTTCCTACCGTAGTTTATTTTTAAAAATTATATGTCATTTTTTAAAGTAGATTACAGACTTACAAACAAATCTATTCATTCATACACTTCCTGTGCTTCTCGCAATTGGTGTCAATTGTGGGAGCAGTCTGACGGTCACTGATTTGACTTTAACGACTATCATCTATCGCACCATTCGGTAGACTTTAATAACAATCTGTACACTTTGATTAGAATATTCGTGTGAAGTAACGTTTTTGAATAAGCAATTTCAATTTGATGCACATCTTTGTATCTAAACAACAAAAAGGGGGCTTAATTGCACCGAGGGTTGCAGTGGGCGGGGCCAGGTGTCACTCGCAGGCAGATCTTATCTCCGTATAGGGATGGGCGCGTCGTAGCAGACCGTCGTTACTTTTGCCAATCACCAAATATATCTTCACTATTTTTTATTTATTCTTACACCCAGTTCTTATTTGTACAGTGTACGATTCGATTACAATCCAACAGACCGTAGGTTTAACTAAAACTTGTTTTGTCACTTTCGCACGTCATTTAATTCTCCTCAAGAATGACAGTGACAAAACGGAATTTAGTTAATGTGATCTTTTTTATTTGACGAATATTCGTATTAGTTTACAAACATTTAACCAAATCAGTTTGAAATAAAATATAAAACTTGCAATTATATTTCCCAAAACAACATAAGGATCGTTTATTGCTACAATAAATTTTGAATTCACTATGTTTATTATACACACTTATTTTGTACACTTAAATCATACTGTGGACATCGGTGCATAAATAAGAGATGTGGGACGTTTTCAATATGAATAAATCCAACTAAACTTATCTCGATGTTGGCCCAGCCTTGCGTGCCTTGCCTACTCGACGATTCGAAGGCACTGCATGCTACTACCATGAATAGTTTTAATTCCGTTTATAGAAAACTATGACATTACTAGTCGTGGGAAATAAATGTAACAAAAAATCTAATTCCATTTACAAAGTGTTAAGTGGTTTTACAGATTATATGGTTCGGTGACTCTGACTCAATTAGAAAGATTGAGTCCGGTCACAGTTTCGTGTTCATGAAAATATGAAAAAGTTTTAATGATGATTCTGATGGGATGTTGCCGATGCATAAGAAATAGAAATGAGCCTTCTGATGATTTTTTTATAAGAGTTTTATTAGTTAATAGAGTTAACCTTATAGAATCTTCTTTGTTTAGTTATAACGTGTTGGACAATATCATAAAAGTATTGTTCGTTTTTTGAAAACAAATTGATAATGACTGCACTATGTATCGCATTCAGAACTTTCAGAAGATTATTTTGTTTTGTAAAATGAAGGAAACCGCTCACTACAAATTTTTTCATTGTATCTCATACTATCTAGAAAACTAGAAATGTCAGCTGCGTAAGACAATCCTCCCTACTATTATATATGTAAACTAGAGAAACCCGCGCAACTTCGTTTGCGTTTATCCCGCTTTCCCGTGGGAATTTCAAAAAATCATTTCTTATCGGTTGTCTATTTATATAGGTACTTCTCATTACAATCTTTGAAGTGGGCGTTTATGAAAAATAGGCTAGCCCGACCGGTGAAGTGCCACCCTTTTACAGAATATTGACGTGTAGCAGCAATGCGTTTCGTTCGGAGAGTGAAATATCCGAAATTCTTGTTTGCCACCTTTGTGGTATAAAAAAATCTAACTCCGTCCTTTTACTATTTCTCGCTATATCCTGTTTCCTGTTGTAGCGGGAGCGATGGCGATGTGCTCGACCGCCACAAAGGGAAGATCTTCCGGCCAGGCTGGGTGTTATGCCTGGGGAACCGCGGCTCCGACAATGTATGTGTCGGAGGTTGTATATATATCTCCATATCGTAGAAACTTCGATAGCGCGATTCAGGATTTCTAAGTGTCGTCGTATATGACGTCATGTGTTCGCATTGTGAACTTTTTCTTCACTCTGTAGTTCTTCTGTATGGCGATAGGTGTCGCCACAGTACTCCCCTCCAGGATCGAAGGTCCGATGAGATGATGATCAGCAGTCTGTGCTTCTCGTTAGCTTGCCCAGTGAGTCGGGCTTGAGTGTGCGTGTGCTCCAAGTGTCCCAGTGAGTCGGGCGTGAGCGTGCGTGCTTGATGTATCCCAGTGAATTGGGATGAGTGATGTCCCAGTGAGTCGGGATGATGCATGTCCCAGTGAGTCGGGATGCAGAATATCCAAGTGAGTCTGGATGAGGAATATCCCAGTGAGTCGGGATAAGGGGCGCAGGAACAGGTAGCTCGGTGAGTCGGCTGCGATGAACCTGATTTTCCCCGTAGCTGGAGTGCTGTGAGACTGCTGATGATGAGGCTTCAAGTTGAGGAGTGAAGAATGTGATGACGTCAGAGCTGATGAGGAGATATGATGAAGAAGGCTGCTTCCAATCACGTCGGGGTCACCACTGTAGCGGGAGCGATGGCGATGAGCTCGACCGCCACAAAGGGAAGATCTTCCGGCCAGGCTGGGTGTTATGCCTGGGGAACCGCGGCTCCGACAATGTATGTGTCGGAGGTTGTATATATATCTCCATATCGTAGAAACTTCGATAGCGCGATTCAGGATTTCTAAGTGTCGTCGTATATGACGTCATGTGTTCGCATTGTGAACTTTTTCTTCACTCTGTAGTTCTTCTGTATGGCGATAGGTGTCGCCACACTGTTATAGGTCGGCAACGGGTCAGGGACCCTACAATCTATGTGCTCCATAGTCGACTGTAATCACCTAATATCAAATGATCCATATTCCTGAGCTTGTTTTCCAACCACTTCCGTAAAAAAAATGTAAATGTATATCGGTATTTTATAACCTACAACCTCAGCCTACAACCATCCCTCAACAACACTACGAAATATTAGAGCGAGTCGACGTAATGAGATTTTCTATATGTGAGAAAGAGACGATATCAATATGCCATTTAACCATTGACCAATTTAACTAGATATTAAATTTTATAATATTTGACAGGGTTCAGTCAAATATTATAAAATTTAATATCTAATTACCTGAGTTAATTACTTAGGTACCCCCGCGCTGGCCCTCACAGCGTAGGGGAGCGTCCCCAAGGTGGCGGATAGGGGAATGGTCGGTAGTACAGCCTAGCTACACTAACCGGCTAAGTCCGATGGACTCGCTGACCAACGACGGGTGTGGTCCTCCAGCATTTCGGGGGTTGTGCGGCGGGTTGACACCTCGCCCACGTAAAACCTATGTTGCTGGTGAAGCGTATCCCATTAGCGCTTCACCAGCCTGCACAACATCGTCATGAAAAAAAAAAAAAAAATTACTTAGGTACTGTTTATTATCGATGAATATGATTCAGTCCGCTTTAGAATTTTAGCTGGTTTTCCGAGATCACGAACAGAATAAATAGCACGACGACATTATGAAATCATTTTGTTTGAGTATTCACAATTTATAAAAATATATCATGACAGACGTCAGCCTTCACTTCACGGATGTGTCAAAATGAAATGTAATTGAAATCAAAAGCACTAAGGAGTATGAGTATTGATATCAACTCGAAGAAAATTACCCACAAAATACATTTTTTTCAAGAATTTCAATAAAATAAGAATCACGTCTTCCATCAATTCTCTTAAACAATTTTTAAATATGCCAAAATTGAAGTAGATTGGACCAAGGAATCAAGTTGTCCCATAGTAACGATGCCCCCCTTTTTTACCCCCTTAGAGTTAGAATTTCGAAAAATCCTTTCTTAACGAACGCCTACGTCATACAAACAATCCATCCTCCAAGTTTCAGATTTTTACGATGAGCTGTTTAGGCTGTGCGTTGATTCTCAGTCAGTCAGTCAGTCAATCAGTCAGTAAGTCAGGACAAAGCATTTTATATATATAGATTCCGCTGTGAATTAAAAAATATTGGTATCCTGTTTCCTAGTACGTTGTTAAAACCTAGCTACGCAATAAACAGTGGTGGAAGCTTAAGATTTATCCTAAATAGGTATAACAGCTAACAGCGAACATTCAAGATATTTCTAACAATAGTTCCAATGAAACTCGCCACAAATTATACAATCTCTGAGCTTATAAGGCGATTATTTGAGGTTTTTGTACTTAGTCGAAGTATGCATAACTAATATTGAATATTTTCTCGGTATGGTCGGATACAACAGTCTTGAGGTCAGACGTAACGTCCAGCTTCTTGAAGTTGTGTTCGGTTTGCTAAGAGGTTTCAGAAATAATACTGAAGTTTTGGAGCTCATTGCGTTTAACGTTCCTAAGATCTAGGTCTAGGTCACACTAGGTCACACTAGGTCACACTAGGTCACACTGTCCCACATTTATGATCCAGTAGTGCCTCAGTACAGCTCGTTAGATCTATTCTCCTGTTCGCCCGTAGAGTTTCACAGAGTGGCTGTAGTTTACTTATAAGCTAAATTGTAATAATAGATAAATAAATACATAATACAATTTTTTTAATAATAATATATGTATAATGTTGTACAAAATGGTCCCTGACAAGCGAATTGGTTTTCGTATTGTAATGCTTGATAAGGATATAAAATACAAAATAAATAAATAATTAATTAATTTTGCTAGTATCTTTTGAATTCTCTGATACCTATCAGTGAAATCAAAAGATGTTTATGTTTTTTTACCTTTTTTTACGAGAGAGGACAAACGAGCTAGCGTGACGTGACGTGATAGCAAGAAATAACCGTTGTATGTACATGTATCTATCTACACCCACAACTCCAAGATTCTGGAAATTTCAGGTTAAAGGTTCCCGATAAGTTCCATTTAGCATGTCTGTCAGATAAATTTGTCAGCATGTCATATAGACTGTCGATTTTATCTGACAGACAGCCTAACGTAGGTAATATAAAATCTCTGTGGGCTAACGAGGAGGGCTACTACGAAACATAAAATCCGATACTTCGGCCGAAGTATCGGAAGAATTTAAACCATGAAATACAAGGTATATACAAGGTATTTCATGGTTATTTTAATAATTCGTTGAATTCTATCCATGAAACACCTTGTAGGTACTTTATGATTATTTTAGTAGTTTGTTGAATTATAACCATGAACTGTCTTGTATTTCATGGCTTCAGATACCTACTTCGGCCGAAGTATCGGACTTACGTTTCGTAGAAGCCCTTCAGTTCTTTTCAGGAACCCATGAAACAGATATGAACCTTCTAGTTATTTCTTTTTCTTATTTTTACAGTTGGTAACAGCCATGATTTCATCTGTAATTATTTTTAATATGTATTATTTCATTTCTGATTGAATTGTGAGTGCATGAAAATGTACTAGTATTTATGGAGTGTCATTGCTCAGTTTATAGATAATTATCGCAATGATACTCAATTGAAATTCAATTAAGTACCAATCCAAGAACGGCATTCATAAATGAGAAGATTATTGATTTTAATTTACAACTAATCTTTTTATAGCTATCAATTTGTCCTCTTTACATACCCAATTACAATTTCAACACGATGGAAGATTATCTACGGTCATCGTTCTTGTAATTATAAATCTAAGTTGGCTTATTAAATCAATAGATAGAACATAGGCAATAATAAAACGAACGTTATGTACGTGTCGTAATCAATTAATCGTGTGGAATGAGAAGTGCGCCCGGCAAGCACAACTTCGTGCCTCGGACCATTAAACCTGTGAGCCAATTACCTGCTATGTTCCACGTCCGACCAGCCTGGCTCGTTCCTCAACCCGCGCAATATGTTAACATATTTTTTAATTTCTCCACCGGACAGCTAAAGAGGCAATCGCGAGTGCATGCGCAGGAGTGAGCTTCATAATAAGAAAACGCTCCTACCGCGCATGCACCATAAGGATCTATAAATCTTTTAAGTACTGCATCGGCCAATCCCTGTTGAGAAACGATAAATCATCTCCTCGGACAGTAAAGTCGAATCGAATACGATCGCTGTCTCTGTCGCACTCATCGCTTCTTATGCCGTTTAGATCATTTATCATTTCTGCCTCTCGTTCCTTCCCAATGATAAATTCAATTCTCTTTTGGAATATGATTGTTCCTCGTTTTGTTATTGTGGTGTTTTATTGTGGGTATCGTCACGGAGTAGGTTTTTTGATCGGAATTCGATCGAAATGATCGCGAGAATTGGATTTCCATTTTAGATTTCGTGCATCGAGTGATCAATCTTGTGCCCGTCGTATTTTGGATACTGGCCTCTTGTTTGAGATAATCTAAAAAAATAATTTATACCATTGATTTCTGCAAATGTTATGCTGTAATCGGCTAAACTCCTTTGATTTATGTTAGTTTATTCATTTATGGCTCTGAAACATACATATTATGTGGATTTCTACAGTAAAAATTATTTTGTCTCTAGATAAAACATAAAAAAGTGTAAAGAATTGCACTTAAAAATTATAAAAAAAACTAAAACAAGACAGTATTTAATTTTTTTTAATGAAAAGTTTAAAGAAAAACAAAATAATGAATTTGAAATATTTCATTTATTTTATTCTCTTGCTATTTACACGGCTGTAGAAAAGACAACAATTTTCTCTTAAAATACATAACTTAAAGTACCTCGTGCTGTCTCAGTCATTTCTGTATAATAATATAGACATAGGTTCAACTTTATTTTTCTCTATCTAATAACGTCTGTACGTGAAAAAATAGTTATTATACATCGTAATAGCACTATAGCCAATACACTTCAGGGACAGGTAGCACAATTAAATAGCAATACATAATTATTTTACAATAAATCAATCCCTTATTACTATTATCACTGGGCGTTTATTTAAATTATCTTTACAGAATGTTAGCTATCTTAAAAATATATAATTTACACGATTTTTACAACCTATAAATCGTTTTATAAGACTTCGGTGCTTTGGCCATGCTGATCAATATAATTTTATGAAGGAACAAGGATTGTCAGTTGATTAGTTATGTAGACCAATGATGTTATAATTAAAGTTGAGGATAGGTTTTCAGATGGAATAACTATTGTAGAAAATGGCTAGCTGTTTACGTACGTACCTTTTTAATATCCCAAGTGAACTATGTATTGGTAACAACACGAGTGGTTAGTTCTTATTGCCGAAACTAGCAACTGTTCAATTTGTTATGGTTGTGTTTTGCATCGTTGGTATGTTTTACCAACGATGCAAAACACAACCACAACGCAACCCTTGAGCCCTTGTTGCAACGATGCAACAAGGGCTCACAGATTTCTATAAAACTGCGACAACCATACCGGGCTATTTGGTTAGGTTGTAGCAACTGGCAACTTTCAAAGATAGCTTTTGGTGATTAGTACCCTCAACTAAAGTTGCTTTATCTGCAAAGTCTGAATAGCTAGTAATACGCCAACGCACCAGCTCATACAAAATTAACTGTTTTTTGTTCTTGTTATAATATAAATTGAACCATTTCGTTCCTCATCCATTGTCATCTGTGGGTCATTTAGGCCATAATTGCAATTCGAAAATTCTGTACGAAACCTATTTACAAGTTCATATAACATCATTAATCATGACAATGTATTAGTTGTTAAGATGATTTAATAATAATTAAACAAAATATTTTTCTACCCCAATAGTTTCTTGGACGTTTCATTATTTTAAGGAATACAATAGTTCCCTAAGGACAAAGCCTATTATAAATCACTGTCAACAATGTTTGACAAAAATTTACACTGAGCAGTAAATGTTCCCGTCACAAAAGCCATAATACCAGTAAGAAATGCTTTAAAACTCTCATTCAATGTTTTGAATAAAGTACAATGTAAAAAAACAACAGGAATTTACTGCACAGTCGGAATTTAAATTATGTGAAACTTGATAATATTAAGTCGTCAGCAGATCATTATCAAACATATTAACATCACGATCAAAATTCTCAGGCGATGCATTAAATAGCTACTCAATGACAACAGGTTTCGAAGAAATAAGGAAATCCTGGTTTGAAACAAAATTTGAGAATTAATTTATAATTTGGCTAATGTTTCTGATCTACTTATTTATTTGATTAAAACCATAAGAGGGCGACAGATATACATCAAATTCTTAATACTGCGTTGCCGTAAGCCTTATGGAAGAGTACTTACTTTGATCTGATGACGATGACATTATATTTTCAAACAACTCCTATATTAATTGATAAAACGTCGGACGGCTGACAATAAAGTAGGATAGTGGTCGGATAATTAGGTAGGTATATTAATAAGCGTATAAATCTATGTAACCACACTACATCTGATGCGCTTTAGCAAACTTTTCATTCCACGTGCAGTTCTCAAACGAGCGTAGTTATTGTTCAAAACAAAATGAAATATTTGACCCTGAATAACAAAAGTATCCCATGGACCAGACCGTATCAGAACTATGGAAGTCAGTCCTCGTATGAATGAATCGTCGAATGAAGAGTTTCCTAAGCGCGATGCGGTCAGTACGCGGCGGCGGCACCCGAATGGTGCATCAAATGATGATGGTGGTACGATTCCTGTGTCGGACACCACCACTCTGGGACTCCATGGGGCATCGCGGGCGCAGGCTGCTGGAACTGCGTCCAGTGTCCACCAAACCCTATTTTATTGTCCATTACACCATTGCCGCCTATATTAGTTATATGAGGTTGGTTATGATGAGGAGGTGCTGGGTGACGTTCATAAGGTTTTTGGTCGTGTGGATTGAGGTACTTTTCGTTGAGGCTTTCTAATTTGTCTGTTATTGTTGGATGGTGTTGTTGGTGGTGCGTTGGTGCAGGTGGGGGAGGCGGGAGTGGGGCTACTGGGCTGGCAGCTCCTGCTGTCACACTAACGCTGCCTGCCGATGAAGAGTCGTCACCATCACTGTCGTACCTTGGGGACGCGTCGCCAGCGGCACCATGTACCTTCATATGTTTACGCAAAGATGATGGATGCGTATATGATTTGTCGCAGCCGTGCACCCGGCAATTGTAAGGCTTATCTGATGTGTGGACGTGTGAGTGTTTCTTTCTGTCTGAAGAATTTGCGAATCGTCTATCGCACCCCGCATATTCACATTTGAATGGCTTCTCACCTGTAAACAAAAAAAGTTTTTATTAATATTTTTCGTTCACTACTTTACATATTGTATAGTTTCAGACACCCTCAAAATTCTATAATCAGGGAGTGATATTCATTTGCCTACTTAATTATAACTCTAGTCTATATAGCCAGGATTAATGATGGCGATCACTCATTGACGTCACGGTGCGCGGTGTAACAAACAATGACTTTTCCCAGAAAGAAAATAGGAGTACCAAGTACAAGTTTTATCTCAGAAAAGCTTTTGTTTTTATACGCACAATCCATCGTGTACTTCAGTAGACCATCCAATTCATTCCATCCCGGGATCAAGAATAAAACGATCGCGTCCAGTATGTACGCAAATGTCAAATCACTCCATAAATAAGCAGATTTGCTCGTTGTTCATAGTTTACGAGCATAAATAAATATTCACAACAATTGCACGGGATACTTAACACAGCCATAAATCATATTTATAAGACGACTTTGTCACATTGCCGTACAAAGGCTTGTAGTAATAAACAAGGCACATTCGACCTTAATATCGAGACTAAAGACATATTTAGAGCTGACATTTTGGAGAAATTTTGATACGTTTATAAAAAGGAGCTCAGAATGCATTCGGTTTCTAACTAGGCGTCAAGGTAGATGTAAGCCTTCGATATTTTCAGGTAGCAACATTTACGATTATCTTATATTATATTGTCTATTTGAAAGTTACATATCACAATCCACATGAGAATTCAGAATTATCTGCTACAAAATAATTATAAAAATACTTCATGTAACCGAGGTTTTATAACGACCCATTTTTTGTACACGGTACAATTTTTTCCCAAATATTACGAACAGATTTATGGGCATGTATTGATAATTTCTTCACGAGTTCACCGAATCGTATGAGATGAGAATAACCATGAATAATATAACATTCAATAAAATACATTACAAGTAGGCAGAGCGCCCGCTAGTGTGACCGCAACGCTCAACAATGTAGTGCTCATTGTCATGTTTACAAATAAACCTCTTCGGTTGTAATCCTCGGCATTGTATGAAACTGAAGATCGCGTTGAGGACGCACAGATGCTAATCTCAAGTGTCTGTTAACGCGACAATAATAGCGCTTTTTAGGCGTCCCCTTACCACGTTTTCACAAACGTTGAATGATCGACATTCGACGGCTTATTGTCAATACAGTGATACTTCCTTTTTCATTCATCACCTCATCGCCAAATATTTGCTCATAATACCATCACACACATGGCTTATAAACGTATACAGTAGGAGGAATAGTTTTTGTCATTATTTATATTCGATAAAGGACCCAGCTTATCCCGATCTCGTTCAAGTCAAAATAAAAACATCTCGGGCCTTGCGCTAATGAACTTAAAAGAGATAAAAGAGTCCCAAAACATGTGTCACCCGTCTAATTAGTAATCAGGAGGTCTCATCTTGAACGATGTCACAAAAAAGGATCAACGACAAATTCTATTACAGTCATCAGCGATGGGTTATCCTCGCACGCGCCGCGCAGTGGCCTCTGCGGACTCTTGACTTGACAAACTAGCTTGATAAGTCACATTTTGATTGCTCAGTTCTCCACAATATTTCTGATTAAATTGTTCGACAAAATCATTACTGTTATTTAACATTTTCAAGTTTCAACGACCGATTCAAAAACAGATTTAGGTATATTTTTATGGCAGTTGCGGTATGGAAATGAGTTACAAATGAGCGTCTGAATATAGCGTTTAATGTGATTCGGTTTTGCTGTTTATCTTCGCAGACAGGTGAATAATAATATGTATGTATATTGTATAGCCGTAGCTGTGGTACGTTTAGTGGTATAAAATAAAACTAGCATGAACATAAGCTGGGTATGCGTCGTGAATCGTCCGCGTGCCGCGTTGGGACTCGCCCGCGCCGGGTCAGATGCTTATCTTAAACGGCTGTATCACCCACGGGAGACACTTTTTGTAGCGTTATTATCGATGGGATACTTTAATTCCGGATCGTGTAGCAGACTATGTCTGACGGTTTAAGTTAATAACTCATTGTACAAGGAATTAAGGAGGAACTTAATTAATCAATTAAAGTCAATGGTTTTTTTTAGAACTTTTTTCAAAACAAATAGGAAATGTCCTTACATTGGCTGATTTCCCACTTAAACTTTATTTCTGCTTTGCTCTTGACTTCGTTCTACTTACAACACAGGTTTTTATTTGTTTAGATGTCATAAAATTCAAACCACCTTGTCATACATCATTGATTACACGGAAATAGAATATTGGCAACGTTGTTTCATCAAACCTTAGATTCATCAAACGTTTAAATGAAGTCACATAAGAAATTGAAGCCACCAGTTGGCACGCCGCCTAGCCTGAATTACACGAAGGTGTTGGGTTACAAATCGCTACTTAAGAGCGCTCAGTTGAGAAAACAAGCTTTTTAGAAATAGCACGGACAGTTTTTGTAACACGACACGGTCGGCCTTTGCACCCAAATTGTGGTAAATGGCTTTAGGTGAGTTTAGAGAAAAAACAATCTAGTTTATCTAATATTATGTTGCAGTTCTATAAATTGCTATTTTATTATTGTTAAAGAATTATTTCGTTGGCGGCCATGATATGATTGCCCTAATGATGTAATGTGTTTGAGTTTGAAGACCCAGAAATAGCACTTGATTGCGCACCTGTATTTGAAAATGTACATTAGTATATAAGTAACGTATATTAGTATAGTGTTGACAAAATGTTTACTGAATATAATTATCGCACGTGTGATCCTTTATTATTTCCCGTGGGAATAAGATGTTTTTCCGAAATAAAAAGTAGCCTATTGTCACTCTCTAAACCATAAGTAAGTCCATAATATTTCTGCAACGCATTTTTTTTAAAACGTGTAAATAATAATCATTACTTTTCATGTTAGTGGTACAGGCGATACAACTCCGCCTGTGTCCCACCCGCGACACTGCCGGTCCCAAGCCCGGGTAAAGGAGAAGGGTTCTTCGTAGGGCTAACAACTCTACAAGGTAAAAAAACCCAATGTTCCAAAGTCTAAAACAGAAAATACCGGATTGTCTAAACACAAACGACCTGGGCTAGGACTAATGGAAAAACGATTTTGCCTACGGATTGGTACATGGAATGTGCAAACAATGTTACGTCGCAACAGAAACGGCCAAAAGGTAGGCCCAAAAAACGTTGGCTGGATTGCGTGGAGGAAGATTTGAGGAGGATGGAAAGGGCCACCAACTGGAGAAGGACAGTTAAGCTCCGTGACAAGTGGAGGGAGACTGTAGAAGAGGCCAAGACCCACAAAGGGTTGTATGTAGCGCCATCGGAAGTAAATAAGAAATAAGGTCATCTATATCTATATATATAAAATGCTTTGTCCTGACTGACTTAACTATATGTATATCAACGCACAGCCCAAACCGCTGGGTCTAGAGATTCCAAATTTGGAATGTAGGTTCCTTACGACATCTAGGGGTGTACTAAGAAAGGATTTTTCTAAATTCCCACGGGGAAGCGAGAAATTGCGAATATTTTACTAGTTACTTAATAAGTTTGTGCAACTCACCACCAGCCCTCTCAATTTTAAATAGACATCTAACCCCGCGCTGGCCCTCACAGCGTAGGGGAGCGTCCCCAAGGTGGCGGATAGGGGAATGGTCGGTAGTACAAGCCTAGCTACACTAACCGGCTAAGTCCGATGGACTCGCTGACCAACGACGGGTGTGGTCCTCCAGCATTTCGGGGGTTTTGCGGCGGGTTGACACCTCGCCCACGTAAAACCAATGTTGCTGGTGAAGCGTATCCCGTTAGCGCTTCACTAGCTTGCAC
This sequence comes from Endotricha flammealis, assembly GCA_905163395.2. Lineage (NCBI taxonomy): Eukaryota > Metazoa > Arthropoda > Insecta > Lepidoptera > Pyralidae > Endotricha > Endotricha flammealis. Next base: position 10,013,859 of record LR990855.1, read on the forward strand.
AACATTGTCAAATAAAAAAAAAAAAATAGACATCTCTGCTTTTTAATATCATTTGAACTTCGTAGAAAACGGTGAGTCATTATGATTTTGTGTTAGCCGTTGTATTGTTTTAACCTCGTAATAATGACACAGAATAGTATATTATCGAAGTTAATTTAATCTTTATTCGACAGGCGGCTTAATGAACGGTCGATGACTGGTTGATTTGGCGGGCGGCACAGGCGGTCATTTTAATAGACAGGGCCACGCGCCATGTAGGCCCTGACCACAATTTAGAGGGTAATCTGTCGGATTCACCACAACAAAACTATATATATATTTGGAGTGGAGTGGTAGAGCTTATTTTAATAAATCGGTTATCTTGACCGGGAAGTACCACCTTTACCGCGGTTCGTTTGGTGAAAAAACTGTCAATTCAACTGAAAGACTAACTGGAACTTATCAGGAACCTGTGAGTACAGCGCTAAGTATTCCGTTATTTGCGAGACTAGAACGTCATTGTCACACATTAGAAGCCTCTCCAGAAATGTCACTATCGTGTCTGATTGACGACACTTCCTCGAACACACTCGCACATTTAAAAAGAATTTCGTACAACGTGTATAATGATTTACGATGCTCCTTTTATCCGTAACGTATTTCGAATTAGAAAGATATATTAATATCTTCATTTTTTTCCACTTCTCAGAGAATATGGCCCTTGTCCGGGGAGCACAAAAAGAATATGCGGGGTCGGGCGAGCGCATTCGGCGCCCAACGACCGTGTGACAAGGTGCTTTATGCAGACGATTATGACCGGACCGAATAATGTTCCGATACCCGATAAATATCTGCCAACTCATACAAAAGCATCCCAATAAAAATATAATAGTAAATGTAGCAACAACACTGGCCACAAACTGCACAGTCATATCTCGCTGATAAATATAAATTAAAATGAAAACGTGAAGCGTGAGAAGGACGACGAGTGTGGAAGGAAACAAATTATAATGATAAGGATTGTTATGGGACATGTTCACGCATCTGATGAAGTTGTGATAAAGACCTAAAAGTAGCCGTAATCAAAAATTGTATGCACTTCCAATGGTTAACTAATAGAGAATGCAATTAGTATTAAGTCCGCCTTATGCATTAAGCTTATTTCTGTTTACGAAGACTAACAGGTGCTGTCACGTCTAAAATGAAAAGAATTTTTATTTAAAACTATTTAGTCTCTCTTGTGTAGGTCCTACACAGAGACGGGGCTTCATGACCTAATAGATATTTTAAACTGGGGGTAATTGAAAAAAAAAATCGGATGAATGAGATTGTATATTGCTGACTGGAACTGCCTTATGACGACCACGAGAATTACGCCATATCATGCATGATAAAGAAAGAACTATTCCGTACTAGAATGAAAGAAAGAATGAAGTTAAATTACTATTGCTATATGGACACTTAAGTAGATACTTACGGAATAATATAAACGATTGAATTACCAGTATGATTAGCGCTAAATATCTCAATGAACTGGAACTCGACACAAAATAAAATAAAGGGACATTTTCCCCTTTGGCCGTATGCGAGTAAATTAAACTGCAAACACCATTGTTCTGGCCAACTCGAGAAAACATCATCTGTCTTTCTCCGATAGCTATCTGCTGAGTACGTGCGACCGAGACAGGAGGTAATGAAATATTTTAGAGGAAATGGAAAAGTAGACATAAAGTTTCAGTTACTGCGATCAGTCGGCAGATAGAAATGGCGATTAGGACGCTCCAGCGCGATTTATGACTACATTAGGAGGCGCGAATTACATTTCAAGTAACGTACTGTTCCTATATAACAATAATGTTATACGTTACGTACGACGTTACGTAGTCACAAACAGATATAGCTATGTATTAAATTGAATATTGAGGCGTAGTAATTAAAGTTAATCCACATAGAATAATAAAAACCGTTACGTTTTTATTCTATAATATAAACGTATAAAGTAGCAAAATTTAGGAATTGCTTGACTTATTTCAAAGTTCATTTACATTTTTTAGAGGATGTAATAAAATTTGTTTTTCAAACGTTTTTGTACTTGAGTGCCGCATCACAGCGTAGAAAATGTGAGAGTAAATGTAAATTAAGATAATTTAGTTCTTGGTCTACAATCCGCGTTAGGGAAAATCTTCTAAACTAGGTACTTATTAAAAATTAGGTAACCGGTGGTCATGACTTCAGTCGCCCTTGATTTTCTTTGCTACTAAGGGTCGTAGCGTGATGTTAAATATTATTATAACCTTCCGTAATAATTGGGCTGTCAAATGCAAAAAAGAATTTTTCAATTCCGATTGGTAGGGGTTGGTAGTTGAGATTACCGCGTTCAAACAAATTATTCACCTTTTTAATTTTTATTTCTTGTATCTTTTTTATGTACCAAAATAACAATAATCTCTATGGAGTTTAGGGCTTAGAAGACACTGTCGTCCTGTAACTGTTGAAGATATGAAAATATTTAGATATAACTTCAACCAATTCTGTGTCTTGAATGTAGATGAGGAACTGAGATACGTTATCGCACGGATCTTATAGCACGGTGCGGCACTTCGACGGCGCCTCATGTGCCTTTTAGGTTCCAGACTAGTCACGAAACTTAAATATTAAAATACAATATTCCATTTTTAAATATTGTTAACAGAAATTGAATCATAACAACATGTGTCTTGGTCTGGGATGTATAGTTTGGCCAGCGTTATTAACACATTCAGTGTTACCGACTCGCCAAGCGATTCGACATGAATTCCATTCCAGTCGGTGACTGAAATTGTTTGGTTGCATTATCAAAATCGTTATCGCATTATCACATAATCTGCAGTTCCCACAGAAATCTCGAAGAAGCTGTACGCTTTGTCTACATTGCAAAATGAGGGCATTTGAAAATTATCACATTTGGATTTTTGATGTGATGGTCAATCCTTAGTGGGACTGGACTCTTAGCTTATGGAAAATAACATTACCCGCTCTTGCTTAAAAAGAGGGTTCTATTCTATAGTACACAAGAGTGTTAAACACATTCCTCTCGTACCATAATTTCGGGAAAGCCAGTGCCGCGGCGGCATTCATTGTAAGGATGAGTCTCAACTCTTGACAAACAACGGGTATACATTAAAAATAATAAAAAACCGTCAACATAGAAAGAAAATATGTATAATATTATTGATAATTTGTAGACCAGTTTGTTGGTTACCTGCATTATTCTATAAAACATTTCCAGAAATCAAGTCGTATTTTTGATTATTTTTTCCGCCGTCCCGGCGATGATGCCGGTTAGGGCTGTCAAAACTTGACGTAAGGATTGACGAGCGTGGCCGAAGTATAGTTTTGTACTTTTTATTATAAGGCAGGTGCCTGTACTGTACTGTTTATCGTCAGAACACTATGGGAACTTTTGGTAGTCTGTCGAGGTCATACAAAGTTTTTTACGTGCATATTATTTAATACCAAGGACTAAAAATTGATGGCGTGCTTTTATTATAGAAATATGAACAAGTGTTGTAATTAGCTACTGCCGTTTATTGGTTATTGTGAATTAATTATACATTATTCGCCTCTTTTTAAAATGTTATGCCATAATAAGATTTGCTCAGGACCAGATTCCCACAGAATATATTGGAGTGATAGGATGATAGGACATTTATGTAATGGAGTAGATCCGGAAGCACAACTCCTTCCCTATTCCTTATCTCCTTCTTTCTTCTGTCTTCTGATGTTTCTGACCTTCATAGGCGACGATGATAACTTAACATCTGTTGAACCGACGTACGACGACGAACGACTATTCGTTTGCCTACCTCTTCGATAAAAAAAGAGATATTGACCCAAAATATAGACCTGCTTGGTTACTAACTTATTTCTTTTTCTAACTTACTTGACACAGACTACAATAGACCATGAATATTTTACTAATGTTTTTTTTAAATTATCTAAATCAATAAGTACTTTGGCATGAACATTACTCAAATATTTTTAAAGAATTAAGGTTACTTTGTTTGTTGGTACAAAAATCGTTTTATTAAATTGTCCATGTCGGCATCGTGTTTCTTGGTATTGGGGTTCTACACAGACAAGACAGACAAGATAATACGGAGATATATATGTATATACAATGAGGAATGTATGGATAAGCTTTTTATAAATTTAATCAAAAAAATATCTAAACACATTTTCCAATAACAGTAAGAAAAAAATAAAAATCTCGTAAAACAGTAGTTTTATTTCGTATTTTCATTTATTCAACTTTGTGCTAAACTTGTCATAATCTTTTATGTTCAAAAAACGTAAACATAGGTACATTGCAAAAATGGGTGGTACTACTGTTGAGTATTATAATATCTGTGGTGGTACTAAAAAAACTTAAGTAATTCTATCGTAGAGTGTTAATTGTATTAAGATTCTATTTTGTCAGTTTTAAATAAAGGATTTTAAAATGACATTAGTATATCAAAATTATTTTAATATTGCCCAGGTTGAGTAATAAATTGTTTAGATAAATGTATTACCGCCGGCCGCGTCCACTATACACCCACGACGGATCGTGTTTCAGCCTCCGGGCACATTTTTGGGACAAACCAATATTTCTAACGAATATTAATAGCTGTTTTTGTTTTTATTTCACATGTTTAATTCTTGTTGTTCCTTGTCGCGCCCACATTCTACGAGCGCCTTAAATTCTTTGAATATTGGAACAGTTCCACTTTATAGTTTAAATGGAACAAAATTGAAGTATCGTTATATCAACGAATTACTGAAAAATATTAGAAAGTTACACTGTAATTTTATAAATAATGTACCTTTTGCCTGTTTTTCATATAAAGTAAAGTAACTATTTCATATTACGTAGAAGAACCCAACAATGTAACAAAACTTGCTTGAAATGTGAGTAAAAAATATTGATCGTTTGGTTATAATTCATAAACAAAGTTGGATCTTTCATTGTATTTATGTGAACTGTTTTTTTTTAAATATCTAGTGCCTAGTGCAAGATATTATTCGCTTTTTAAATAAGTTAATGGACATTTGTCGCTGTGGCTTGAAATTTAAAAATAATATGATAGTTCTTAGTAGGAAAAAAGTGACCATTTGCAAGAGTCGTAAAGTTGTAATAGACTAAACTCAGGTTTTTGAGTGTAAAAAAAACGTGCATTCTATAGATTGAAGCTATATTCAAAAGAATCAAGTTTTGCGAGTTTACGAAACTTCAAATATTCTCAACATCCAGTAAAAAGTTGTTTAAATTATATAAAAGGTGTCTGTGGTTTGGTTCTTTTTCTTGTTGTCGTGTAAACATTTCGATTGTTATCCGGCTGTTGCATTTTTTGTAAACGCACGGAATGCTGAAACCGAGCTAAACGAACATTTAGATACAACGTTTATTTTACGGGTTTTTATTTTAGGCTTCAAAAGTTAATATTTTTGCGCATTCACCGTTTAAAAAATAAAGCGTCGGCTTTCATATTTTACGTGACATGCACTATGATAATTAAATGAAATAATATCTAGAATTTTTTAATTGAATTATTATTATATTATTATTCAGTAAGAAAAAGGGTAAATTGTTTTATGTATTTACTACAAATAGAGAGTATTGTTATAAATAAACATTGAAAAATATTTAACTAATTCAGTACACAACGTTCTAAAATATTATAAAAATGTACGCAACTTTGTAAACGTACCATGATCTCTAGAACAAAAATGCATCTAGAAGTAAGTAAAAGAGCAGTTAAGGCATTTTCTCTGTTTTTACCTATTAATATTCAATCAGTGTCCTTATCAGGATATTGCGGAAGAGAATTCATTTTCATGTTAAGTTTTAAAAAAAACCATAGACTGGTTTGACTTTACTATTTTATCTAACAAAATTATCCGTCCTTCTTATGTTTTTAATATGTATAAGTTATGACTTTGTTGTGGTGTCTTCAGACTATTATTGTCGCATGTCGGCGAGCTCAGAAGCTTTCCAATACATATTGATACCGACAAGGTGTCGGCTAAAAAACGCATGAATCATGCAGTGAGACCCACCGCCGCCCTACAAGACGAAGGAATCCACACAGTTAGAAGCCTTAAAGAGCAAATTTTTTTATTCCCTCATTGAAAACAGCTGATAGCTCATTTAATTTAACGAGGCATCTAATGGTGCACTTATAGAAACTTTACTTTATATTAATTGGGTACAAACATGGTAAAGGGTCACCTTAGGAGTGGTAGTATAAGTTAGCTCGACTAGGGCAGTACCACCCTTTCACAGAATATGGGCGTTCGTTTCAACCTCTTCCTTGTCCCTTTTCTTTTCACCTTATACCTTTCTTCAAGTTAACGTCGCGTCAGTAGACGCCAATAGAGAGAGATTTTGAATCGATATTGTTATTGCTCCAAATTATAGATTATGAAACTGTTATAGCGTCATTTATGCACTTTGCGTCAAACAAAAACATTTCTGTCATTATAAAATACAAGCATAGATAGTAAAGTGTCATAATAAATGATAGTAATAAGATAGGAAGTGCTGGGCGTAGGCACGGACGTAGTGCGTCCCGCGGTTCACACTATTGTTACATTGCAACCTCTCACAATTTATGTGGCATTGGTACCAGAGGACGTCTTGTAACATGTGACTTGTTACTTGTCCTATTTCTAAACATACCTAATGTATAAGTGTTAAATTATTATATTACACGCAAATGGAGTATAAAAATCATATCTTAATTTGCGGTCAGGACAATGTGACTTAATTTGTGTAAAATTGTGGTCTACACAGGTATGCAAACTGCAACTTATACTTGTAAATATGTAGGTTAAATAATTAACTGCAAAGTTTTTTTATGCCAATAAATGCCGCTTTATGCCATTATAAAAAATAAAAAAAGATTATTTTAGAGGCATGCGGAAGGCATTCCAACCTACGAAAAAAGAACCGAGTGGATACATTTACTACTTAATTAAATTCTACTTACTTTTAAATTAATTTAAAATCCAAATTCAATTAAGAATCTCAAATTATTTATCGCTCATTTAAAATCTTCTCTTGCTATTCATTCTATGCATATAGAAATCATTGAATTAATAATTAACATCTCGATGTTTCACTAACCGCTGGTAGATAGGCGTGTTGAACGGATATTAGTAATAGTTTGATTGAATTCCGATCATCCGACCAAACTGTACAAAGGCGCACAGCAAAGGAAATAACTTGAAATATTGGTAGAGAATGAGAACAATTATTTTTTCGTTGTGAAACTTGTAATTCCATAGAACAATGTGAATGTTAACTAATGTATGAGAAACTCCTGAATGACAGATCAACACCCATCCCAAACTCTTGGGTCTAGTTAGAGAGCTGAAGTTATGTTATGCCCTTTAATGTGTAGAGATCAGATGGTTTTTTATTCCCATAACACAGGGTCCACGCAAATGATGTTTCATACCACGACGTACGTTGGCAAACAAGCACTTACGGCCCCCCTGATAGTAAGTGGTATGGACGCTTGCAACACCAGGTATCGCTCGCTCGTTATCAACCTTTATAAGTTACACTGGTTTAATAAATAAAAATTCGAGTAAATCTTTTGCAGTATTTACAAAACTTAAATACAATCCAAACACTCTGGTTACCCATTTCTTTTGTTGACTGTACGTAAGATTTGATTGATTACACGCTCAAGATTCTTATCTCATACAACAAACATGACTTGATTTATTCACCTAATAAATTAACGTTACAAATATACTATGAAATTGAAGAAAAGTAGTGGAAAACTGATCATTACGCATCCTGTCTCTATGCGGGTGGTATTAGACCCAGAAGTATTCTTGGAGTAATCACAGTTGGTATTAGCAATTGCTTTTGGACTAAGCAAACAGCATGAGACAGACTTTTGACTATCCGCGATAAGCGAGATTATCTGCGCTTGTGTTCTATAACTTTTTAAGATGTGACAAACTTGTCGTATGGGTCTTCACATTGGCTGGAAGTGTAATGTGTTTTAATTTATTGTAATAGTTTATATAATATTTACGCAAAATAGTATTGGAGTGGAGACCCGGAACTGTCGTAGGAACGTGGGCAGACAACCGATGCGATGGTCTGATGACATCGCTAATGTCACGGGGGGATGGTGAAAGCTCAGGGCCGTAAAGACTGGCGTGCAATGCAAGAGCCCTACACTCAGCATTGGGTGGCAACAATAGGCTTAAGAAGAGAAAAGAAGAAAACAGTTTATAGTGTACTTAATTTAAATACGTACCTAATTTAAAGCATTATAAATAACACTACAATAACACTGAAAAAATATGTAAAAAACTAGAGAATTTGTCTGTGAAAGCCTACTCTCCGAATAAACGATTTCATTTCATTTATTTAAATACAAGGAAAGTATTTATTTACTCTTTTTGGGTACTAAAACTCAACGATTAAGTATCTGTGTATAAAAAATGTATCTAATAAATGTATCTCTTTGATTAACATAGGGTCTTTGAGAGATAATAGTCGATAGCAAGTCGCTAGTGGATGGACAGCAGCCTATGAATTAAACCAAACTAACTAGATTTATTTTTTACAATTAGTGAGATAATGTTATGCAACTTGTCACTGCGTCGGTGCGCTCATAAATCATTACTTATTTTTTTGTTGGTACGATTTTGTAATTAACTAATTGCTGGAATCGCATTAATAATTCCAGATGCGTATCTCTCTCAATGGCATTCGATCCAAGACAACGTATCGAATGGCGCGTGGTATCATGGCCTGCTTTTTGTTCGCACTCCTGAATCCTGTTCGCACCATCACTTTGACATTTAGCAAATTCTCGCAAAATAAAAACAATTGTCACGTTTATACTCAAAAGAATGCTCGCTCTTGGAGAAAACGTGTCCTCGCTTCGGTGCTTTTTCTGGCAACAGGCTCGCGACACCGATGGAAGCGGGTAATTAATTCATGAATCGGTCACTTTGATATTTAGATGAAAACTGCCCTATAAACAAACTGTATAACCTGTTGTATACAAGATGTGCATGATACTAAATTCCAATCTGCCAGTTGTGTCTGTAGGAAAACCTAACAGGAGTATACAAAGAGAGTAACTTTTATTTTAGTTCTACATGGTGTTTTGTGTTGGCAAATATTGGTCACATTTCAAAAATAATTCTAATTTATCACATCCCTGACGTTTTTTTAGAGAAAAGAAATAAATTCATGCGGGTAGAATGTGTTGATACCCGCGTCACCGAAAAACATAAAATGTTAAATGGTGCGCTTATTCCGTGAGTGTTCCAAAGTTAGATCAACAGCAAATACTTATATTGAAACTAGATACTTATAAAGTATCACCGATTAAGTATACAACATATGTGGAAAACGGGTGTCGTCACCTCAATGTTGCATCAATGCGTCAGGGGGATTGTACTGACAAAGAATACAAAAAATAAAGCGCTTAACGCTTTCATTGTCTCTGTAGGCGACAATACAGGGATATGGGGTAGCAAGTGATGTTTGTGTGTGTGTGTGTGTGTGTGTGTGTGTGTTTTGCATGTGAGTTAACATGGAGTGTTTGTGAGCGTATAGAGGGGTAATGTCGCTACCGGGTGATGGGTCGACCACGCCCATCTAATAATCGTTTGTTTTTACACGGATGTTTTCATGGAATATCTGTCAATTAAGCATAGTAGGCGGACAGTTCGATCTTATTTTCATATGAAAATCAACAGTCATCATTATTTTTTAAAATTCCAATGCAATGTCATAACTTGATTATGACATTGCATTGCTAATTATTCTTGGGAAGGTTTTAATGATATTAGATTAAATGAACATTGAATTTGTATCTTTTATTGTTTTGACATTGTAGTATCAAAACAATACTAATATTAATATAAAGATTTTGTCAACGTTTTTGTAATATCATTTAAATAGTCTTTTGGTAGGTGTTGTTTTAGATGATGTCAAAATACTTAATACAAAACTTTGACTAATTTCCTAAACGCTTCGTGTGTTGAGTGAAATGCCCCTTTAAACACACACACACACACTAGATGCTTGTGTAGATAATGTTTTTTATACAATTTATCAATTCGGGCAGATGGTCCCGGGCTCACATAAACACCTTTTAAAATGCACCCAGCTATTATAGGGTTACAATATTATCATATACGAATAAAATATGGCCGCAACAAAATCTTACGTAGCAGTGATTTTTTTTACACGTTGCTTACAAATATTTGCATTATAACAAGATTACATTATAATATATATATTATTGCATCTTATTAATCATGAGATATTTATTTTACACTAGATGAGCCCACGATTTATACTAAGTTCCATTCTCGTAGGGATTCCATTCCCATGAATTAAAAAAATATTTCGTTTTCCATGGATCTCATAGTTTCTGTAATCAGAAGGTAATTTAGTTGTTTAATTACATTGGCTATTATAAATTAAATAAAACTGCTAGTCCTATAACATCTCACTGGAAATTACTTTTTTATTTAAATAAGTACTTAAAGTAACTTTATTAATATAGCTGTAAACAATCCACCAAAAAATAAACATTTTTAAATTGTTCTAATTTTAAATCATTATTATACTTTTTTTAATCATATTAATTGTATAATGTTAATTAAGGACTGAATTAAACCCTATGTGTATCTAACATTTTTTTTACGACATTTAATATTTTGTAAAATGATATTTTAAATAGAACCTACGATAAACCTAACTAAAATGTTTTTTTTGATTTTTAATATGTAAAATGTTATTTTAAATAAAAATTTATATGAAAAGTAGTGCATTATCCAATGGTTGTTTAGACAGCAATAGAGCTCGCGGCTGCACTCGACGGAGCGCACAATGCGGCCACAGGGGCGAGAGGGTTCCGTATTGTTTGCAAAATATTTTGAAAGCATCATTTTATACGGCATATTAGCTGAGCGCTGCGCTTGATAGTCAGGGGACGTCTTTGCCGGTCCAAATCACATCGTCATTACGACATTGTAGTTCACCCCAACCACCCCAACCACCCGCTGAAGTGCATACAAAGAAACCATAAATAAATTCAAATTGATATTTTTCAATGTGCAAGTGTTATATTTAACACTTGAAACATGTTTGTTATATCCGTATACTGTTAATTAGAACAGTTTTAATGGATAAATTATTGAAAATGAGTAGAGAATAAAAGAACTCTCGAGTTAAACGAGCCTGTCTTTTAAATTCAAGTTATGTATGACTGTCTGACTGAAAACAAAATTTTTTTGGAATGGTAGAGCATTCATGAAATGGCAAATTTCAACTTTGTCCAAAAAATTTGTTGGTATGTTGAAATGAAATTGCGATTCTCTTTATACATTTCGTATTTCCAACTCTTCGTGACATGCCGGCTCTACACTCTAGCGAAGTTGATAGAAAACGAGAGTTTGGACGGACTCTTCGTGCTACTTCGTCTTCACTTTTCTTTTGTATTCTAACATCGTGCCTAACTTAACTTCACTTCATTTCGGACTTCACCACGAGAGAGTAGCATTAAGAATTAAGATATATTGTGACAGTCCTCAGTTAATCTTTTATCTCCATTATTTCGTGTACAGTAAAGGTTTTACAAAATGACTCCAAAAATTGAGACGTAAATTCCAAATATTACTTTTTATCATTTATCATCGGCAATAAGATTAAATATTTTGCAAGTATTTACGCAAATTTGTAAAAGTTTTAAATGAACATTAAAATATTGCAGTGGAAATAAAGTAATCTTGTCTGTGGGTGTAGCCGCCGGGTATTTTGGCGCTTCGGCAACGCGCGCCGAGCGTGCGGTACGCCTCGGGCCCTGCCCTCTACCGCATTACAACATTATTAATATATCTTTATAAATAAACGATTATGTGATTTAAACTCATTAACTATCATTGTCCTTCTTAACCTTTTATTAAAAATGTATCGATTAATAGCTCTAGCATCATCAAAAAACACAAAGATTTATGTAATGTTTTTGGAAAAGTGAGGATGACCAAATACAACATTTTTAATCTAGATAAAAACAAACGAGATACCGGATATCCTAATATTAAATAAACACTGGTTCTAAATCAATTTAATTACGTACACCCGAAAGTAAGGAACAGGCAAAGAGTCACTTTGCAATGCCTCACTCAGTGTATCCATGAAACGTAAGAACGATATTTTAGAGACTGGTTTCCATCAAGATCGTCAATTTCCAAATACTTACTCTACAAAGCTCTATCAGTTTTTTTTATACCACAAAGTTGGCAAACAAGCATACGGCCCGCCTGATGATAAGCATCACCGTAGCCTATAGACGCTTGCAATACCGGGGGTATGACTCACGCGTTGGTAACCCTCCCACCCCCCCCCCCCTCCCCCAAGTGGAGCTCTGGAGACCTTACTCACCGTAGGAACACAACATGGCCGAGACCAATGCTATTTGGCTACGATCTTCTGTAAGGTGGAGGTCCTTCCCCAGACGGGCTGCTCCTATATAAGCGGATTATCCGCTGTGCCCTACCTCTTTTAAAACTATATAACTTTTAGATATTACTTAGGTTCTAAAAGAATGGTGCCTAACGCTTACATATTTCTTTCCTATTGAAAACACGCGGTTTATTGCCCAAGTAGTCAAATTAATTACCTTTATCATATCGGTTCATATAATATTCTCATTATGCTATAACCATAACTAAGCATTAATTATAAATAATATTCCTACAAGACAAGTATAAATTTTCATAAAATACTATATTTATGGACAATATTGCTACTGATATTCAAATGTATTTGGTATCCGTTTACATACTCGAATTAAAATATCAATTTCACGCGTCTCTGAGATTCCCAAACAAAAAGTATTCGGTAGCACTGTGGTAACATTTCGTAAATAGTAAAAAAACACTGATTTCACTTTAATTAAGTCTAATTTAATATTTATAACCGACTTCAGTGTTTTATTGACTATAAATTGGCCACATTTCTCCCTGATATTTAAGTCGATCGGACTGTTGATAGTTGGCAATCAAATTGGGGTTTTATCGTGTGGTTTGAAAATATTGACGTACGCTAGCCCAGAAGAACTAATATCTAGGTATGTCATAACTCCTGGATTTAAAATGACAATGGGTTGTATAATTTAATAAAATTCACCTCAATGTGTGTCATAAATTCTATCTAACCAAGGAAGTGAGTTTACTTTTTTGTTTCATTTAATGGTCTTCTGATGGTGACCAGACAGTTCCGTCAAATCACAAACCCATCGATGCTAATTTATGGGCAACCATAAAACAATTCTCTACCAGCCCACAAAAGGCACACTCCATTCAAAAGCCCGTATGAGATAATAGAGGACGGGTGCACAGGACAAAAGTCTGGACGCAACACTAAACAGTGATGGTCGTTAACAAAAAGTATAAAACCATCTGCCTATACAAATTCTTGGACTATTCCCTTAAAATCGATATAAGTATGAACCAATACTTTATTCTTAACAATACTAGTGTGAGTAAGACAGACACACAAGGAACCGAGATCACGGAACTGACCGTTTTAATTTATGAGATTTTTTTTCAAACATTACACAGTTCAGATGAATCTTTAGACTTTTGTAATGAATTGAAAAATGGACCCCTGAGTTGGACTTTTGTATTACTTAGAAACGGACTTCACAAGTCGACAGAAGACATTTGTAGGATGCCCGTTAGATTGTTTGTTGAGATCACGTTACAAGGATACCTTTGACAGCAGTTTGTTGTGCCTCCTGTCATTGTGTCGGTCCAGTTATTGTCGAGGCGTGCTCGCGACGGCGACCGTGGGTGTCCAGTCGCGGCCGCGGGGGGCGGTTCATTATAAGTTAATGAGAATCGAAATGTTTCGGCAGATCAACACTCGTTCGCTTCAATAGCTGTGACGTCTCACTTTTATAACTGCCGGACGCAGAACGTTACCCTTGACTTCCAAATGTTACGCATGACATAATAAAATACGCTTATTCTGTTATAATTTATAGCGGATGCGACTAACGGTGTTTTGACAACCTCTGTACCAGCTATTTACAGTAAGATTAAAATTTTGACAGGCCTAGTGGTACCACTCCTTAACAATTTCTACTTTACTCCAAAGGTCGCGGGTTCGAATTCCGCGCAAAACAAACATTGTAGGCATGATCATGTAATTTGTCTTTATCTGGATGTCGTCTATTATGTATGAAAAAAAAAAGAATATTTGCAATTTAGTACCAGTTCCTCTCCATAGTACTTACAAGCTGTGGTTAGTATGGGTCTAGCTAGATGACGTTGCGTGATTCGTCCTGAATGTACCTATTATTATTATATTTTTTTTTGCGGTTTAGGGATATGTAGTGATTGTGCTCTGATTTTAATGATGTAAGTACCTAATCTACATAATGTAGTTGACAAAAAGATTGGTACTTACCAGTATGTGTTCGTTTGTGTATCTTGAGATTTTCTGATCTTGCGAACACTTTCCCACATCCTGGAAACGGGCAGGGGAAGGGTTTCTCGCCGGTGTGCACGCGAATGTGGTTCACTAATTTATATTTCGCCTTGAAAGGTCTGCCATTCCGCGAGCAGCCCTGCCAGAAGCACGCGTGCGTCGTGCACTCAGGTCCACCGACGTGCTCGACAGTTAAATGAGTCACTATCTCGTGCATACTTGAAAACAGTTTGTTGCACATTTTACGCGGCGGAGGTTGTTCGGGATCGAGCCACTGGCATCGCATGTCGCGCCGCGGTGGTGCGCGCACATATCGGAGGAACGCATGAGGAGCGTGGGCGTGGGCGTGAGGGACGAGCGGCGGCGCCCCGCCCTGATAATGCACGTCGCCGCGCCAGTCCCAGCTCTGCTCCAGCGGCTGCTGCGGGAACAGCTCACCGCAGCCGCCATACTCCCGCAGGTACCCCGTTTGATACGAGTGTAAGGGGTAAGGCTGGTAGTGCGGCGGGTGGTGCGGCGGCGGTGGATGAGGCGCGGCCGCCCGGTGCTGAGGGCTGACGCCGCATCCTGGCTGTGGCGACATCTTCAGCCCAT
Source organism: Endotricha flammealis (assembly GCA_905163395.2). Lineage (NCBI taxonomy): Eukaryota > Metazoa > Arthropoda > Insecta > Lepidoptera > Pyralidae > Endotricha > Endotricha flammealis. The sequence continues at coordinate 10,028,938 of LR990855.1, forward strand.
AAGAGGCGAGATGCGCATGGTTGGTCTCGAGGAAGGCGTTCATGGCGGGGGTGGCCGACGCCGGCGCATAGCCCCATTCGCCCGCCACCATCCACGCGGCGGGTCCTCCCCGCTGTTGTCGACGCTGGCGAAAGCGTCGTCTCGACGCCTGTTGGCCGACGCTTTGCGGCCCAACTTATTATAGCTCTTCTTCTATCACCATAACCTTTCCGATTGCAACGATCCTGTCGAAAAATAAATTAAATAATATTAACATCGATCCCATAATTATAACAAAAATTGTTGCTCAGCAGGCAGAGACACATACCTACAAACCACAACGATCACAAGCAAAAGAAAAATTCAAAACCATTTTTCAAAATAATAACACACATTCGTGCACCCATAACCGGGGACGAATATTTTATTTATAAATAAAAAAGTGTGGCAGGTACTTTTGGACATTAAATTAAACTGTGGGTAAATTTATAGGACATTTTTATACGCCTGAGACAAAAATTTGGATTGTGTTCGTGTATATTTAATTTTAGTTTATTTGTTAGGTTGACTCCAATCTCTTTTATGGCCGTGGTTTAGCATCGATGGTTTATTAAAATAGTTTTATGAATGATAAAACCTGTTCCACCGTGGCCAACTCGCGACGGCGACCACTTTATTACAGCGTGCATCCCTTTCAAATTAATAGGTACTCCTACTGGAAAAATATGAAGTTTTTACTTGAGCATTAATACTGAGCAGAACTTTTAATCTGCCCATTATCTTGTCTACTTTGTATGGGAGTTTATGAGTTTTGGGCTTATTGGCACCTTATTTTCATCAAATTTATTTAACATGGGGTTTAAACATTCTCTTTTGTATAAGCTTTTATCACTTTCATTATCATATTATATCAAGCGATAAACACTAGTAAATTAAATATATTTGATTATATATTAAGTAAATAATTATTGAATTTTGGACTTTATTGATATTGTTTTTGATTATTACATATATAACAAATATTATCTTTTAAAATAAGAACCATTTCACTCTCATATGTATTTATTACTGCGCTTGAGTATATAAACATGAAATGAGTGTGTTCATGTTGCATCTGAACAACTACCAAGTCTACCAAATTTAAATTAAAAATAAATAAACAAGTTCTACTAAACCAGTATTCTGTAGGGCAGACTACGGGCTGTACTATGAAACTCATAGGCACGCCCAATAAACATGTCTAAATAACAAACTGTCAGTCAAGTAACAGTATTTTTTGCAACTAATCGCATTACTTGAAAATAATGTTGTTTGTATATTGTTTGAACCACTTGAAGTCAGTAAGGCTCGATACAACAGCCAGGGCCTACCTGACCCGTTAAACAATGTCGTTCTTTCAGATTTCCATCTAATCTTTCCATTATCTGTGCGACTCCCCGCAGTGTGGCCGCTTCATCACAAAGCAACGGGTTGACAGATATCTACAGGCCGACATGAAGCAATAGGATTAAAAATCAAACGCTTTTTCGAACCACCAAATTGATTAGCAATTTTATACTCTACGCTCTCGAAATTAAAATGTAGAATTGGGTTTCGAACAGTAAATTTAAGTTGGTCGCCATTTCTGCAGCTGCGCCTCGCAAACTATTTCCACAGTTTTATGGAATTAGTCATAATCCCATTAGTTTCTATTGTAATGTGCAATGCTTGTCTTGTTTAACATACATTGACAAGAATTAAAATCTTATGGTCCAAAGACGCAGCTAACTGTTAATAAATTAAAAACAACAAAAAATCTTTTTGTGGATTTTTACTACATAATAGAAAAATGAACAATTAAAGTAACATATCATGTCTTTTGTCATTACCTACATAGATCTAAATATCCATAAGCTGTCTATATGCAAAAAACACCAACTTGGTTTGAAATGGTACCAAAGTGTTAAACTACTTCTTTTGCTGACTGTACCTTATGAAGCGATTTATAGTGAGCTGCTTGTTGAACAAACTGTAGGTATGTACAGGTTTTTATGAAATAAAATATTTCTCTGAATGTTATAACCAGGGTGCAAGTAGTGCAATGTTACATCATCCAGTAGAATTTTTTTAATAAAAAATCGTCTCTACAATGAGCAGTTTTCTTTTAGGTATTTTATATCTTTCCTAAACACTCGATAGATGGCGCAGCCTGGCACTTTTGGTAATAAAAAGTAAAGGGAGTGACCTTTTTGCTACAAAGTCGTCATTTATTTTAACATTTTAAAAAAAGTTTGAAGAAAGTATTACTACAATGTATTATTAATTAAATTATGTAAGCAACAACTTTTTGAGGTTACAATGTTCATACAATACAAAAAAAACAATCAATGCTTCAGAAATGACGAATGACAGAAACAGAAATTAATCAAATTGCCATTCGGTCAGTTCTTTCTTGCCACAGACTAAATATTTGGCCTCAACAATACCAAAACATAATGCTAGCGCCATCTTTTGATTATTTTAAAAACCAACTGATTATACAAAGAAAACTGCTCATTAACGTTTTTTTAACAACGCCCTCTAGGACATGGTTTGAACATCACACACTCATTTGGTAAAGAAAAAAGATCGGGCAATTACGTGTCGGGCCACGCACAATGTAGGGTTCCGTATTTGCTGTGCTTTGCTTGCCTTCAGTTGAGTCCAATATCAGAATCTATCACATTTGTAAGTTTTCATTAAAGAAATTTTATTTTATCAGTTTGTCGGATCGGATCGGATCATTGTACCGAAAAAGATCTTCTAATATAATTAGCTCTTCTTATTATGAACTAGCTGTACCCGCGGCTTCGCCCGCGTGGATACTGCCTTTCCCGTGGGAATTCTATAAATTGCCGTCTTTATCCTTGTCAACATCATAAAGGAAACCTCTATACAAAATTCCAGCTTTCTAGGTTGAGCGCCTGCGATAATACACTTATAGTCCAATTACTCCCTTTCCCGTGGGAATTCTATAAAACCCCATCTTTATCCTTGTCAACATCATAAAGGGAACCTCTATACAAAATTCCAACTTTCTAGGTTGAGCGCCTGCGTTAATACACTTACAGTCTTATTACTCTCTTTCCCATGGGAATCTATAAATTGCCGTCTTTTATCTTGTCAACATCATAAAGGGAACCTCTATACAAAATTCCAGCTTTCTAGGTTGAGCGCCTGCGATAATACACTTATAGTCCAATTACTCCCTTTCCCGTTGGAATTCTATAAAACCCCATCTTTATCCTTGTCAACATCATAAAGGGAACCTCTATACAAAATTTCCAGCTTTCTAGGTTGAGCGCCTGCGATAATACACTTACAGTCCTATTACTCCCTTTTCCGTGGGAATTCTATAAAACCCCATCTTTATTCTTGTCAAAAGAACCTCTATACAAAATTCCAGCTTTCTAGGTTGAGCGCCATACATATTTTTTGGGTAACTTGAACCGTTTATGCAGCGCACGCAACGGAAGCCCTAATAATTTTCCCCGTTTATGCAACATTTTTCACTGATGCTGCGCTTCTATTGGTCGCAGCGTAATGTTATATAGCCTAAAACCTTCCTCGATAAATGGACTATCCAACACAAAAAGAATTTTTCAATTCGAACCAGTAGTTCAACAAACAAACAAATTCTTCAGCTTTATTATTTCCGTATAGATTTTTAAACAGCGCCACCTAGCGTAATAAATTTAAAGTGCTTTAAATTTCGCACGATATTTATAATTTGATGAAAACGTAACCATAGCGGCGCTATGTAACTTTTGAATAGCGCCATCTAGCGTAGAATAGAAAGAACTTGAATTAATTTCGGCAAGCGCGTAAATTTTTTGCTATAACTTCTAAAGTATCTATTTAAATTACATGGCTTATTTAGGTCTCCAAAAAAGTCCGCGATAGCATAATATATTTATCGTTTACGGATAACTTACTATAAAATAAAAAGCTATTTCCGAGTAATAAAGCGGAAATTGGAAACCGATTTTGACGTATACAGTATTAATCCTTATCCAGTTAACTACGTTAATTACCTTAAGCATTTCATGTACATTATTATAATCTTTACACCATATAATTTAATAGATACTTTAGAAGTTATAGCAACAAATTTACGCGCTTGCCAAAATTAATGCAAGTTCTTTCTATTCTACGCTAGATGGCGCTATTTCCGCATTATTACTCGGAAATCGCTTTTTATTTTATAGTAAGTTATCCGTAAACGATAAATATATGCTATCGCGGACTTTTTTGGAGACCTAAATAAGAGGAATATCCTATAATTTTTGTTTTGTTATATCTCAAAGGGTTTAGCCAGCGTTTTCGTCGACAGCTCCCAAGTGGGTTGATTTTTTCCGACACTCCCAACAATAATCTTTATATTTCAGCCAATTTACATAAAATCCTCACAAATTTTATACGTAAACCTTCCTCATGAACCAGGCTATCCGTTGGTGAAAACCGCAAGAAAATCCGTTGGGTAGTTTTTGAGTTTATCGCGAACAGACAGACAGACAGACAGACGCGCGGGAGGACTTTGTTTTATAATATGTAAGAATGTCTACGATACATCTGTTTCCCTATAAACGTGCATTATGCACATTCATAATGAGAAGAGCCAATATTTATAATTTATATGATGATTATTCAGTAGATATAGGTATTGTATTTGTTGTCGCCAAACCAATTTTCACGAAAATTCTGTCAATGATTGAGATGCAATTTGTTAAAACCCCCAAAAATTTTGAATTTCCCGCGCCAACTGAAATGTACCACCTTTTAAATAATTTTAAAACTGGATGTCTGTTGTTATATGTGGTATGAAAACACTGACTGAGCGTGGCGGAGTATTTTGTCAAGGCCCTTCGATCATGGGCGTAACAGTATTTTCATACTAAAATCTTAGGACATTCTCACACATCAAACTAATTTCCTATGTTTGTAATTCATCGGTATAACTATTGGCAAATACTTATTAAAATAGATACTTACTTTTTTAACAACGGATATCTGGATTATTTTACTTTATAAGTATGTAATTTACTGTATGTATATTTTGTGTGTGTATTTAGGACGGCTTGTTTAGGTGCCTCATAAGTTCTAGATAGCCTATCTATCATATCAGATACATTAATATGTAATTTTTGTATGGTTTTTCGTCAATTTATCTGACACAGAAATAAATTGGTACTTATCCGGTACATATTAAGTCAACCTTCATTGCATTTTATGGGATTTTATTTGCCGTCGGACTCCGTTACTTGGATTATATTTTCTGGATGGAGTTTGTTGTTATGCTTAGTTATCATCGTTAGTATAACTTTATTATAGGTATTACTAATCTTTTAATTCAGATATTCAGAATAAATTCCATATATTAAAAACTAGGTACTAACCTACGATTTAATTATTTATTTGTAAAATATTATATTTAACATTGACCATGGCTGGTCTTGAGCCAACATGGACTTCATTCCAATGACTCGTATTGGGCACCAAAAGAACGACTACCAGTTAGTTATACATTTATTAATTAGGTACATTATAATGTATGAAAAAATGTTTGATATTTTCACTTGAAGGACTAATGCCATTGTTAATAAGTTCAATAAGTTCTATTGAATAGATATTGAAGGCATCGAGTAAGCGTTTCAAATAATTAAATTTTTGATAACTCTTTCAAATAATGAAACTTAATGATAACTGACACTTATATTTTACCCTGGTAAAATGTAACATCTACTTAATTTAATATTAGTAAACTATTATTTTCTGTGCAAAATTTATCTTTACTTCATTGCGAACATGCTACTAGAGTGTGTGATTTTTTTTATGACATGCATAGATAGGAGCTATAAAAAATATTTTAGTGAAATAAAATTTGTAAAATAAAAAAAAATATATGAAAATTGCTTAATTAAAATTATTATTATCTAAGGACCAATATTGGGAAAGTAACATTATGAGAAAATATTTTCTGTAGCGATATTTATCCCAGAATTGTATTTAATGCCCTACAAAATGAACAGATTTTAACTGTAAGATTATTTTTGCATGTTACATACATAATTGAAATTCTGTTTTATAAGAAGTAGTCACCTAACGCACGGCCGACGAACCTTAGCTGGTTTGTTGTTATTATGATTCTCGTTCGTTTTTTAGACCCCTATTCAATAACATCTATTGACCGGTAAATTGACGACACCTTTTCATTGTTTATTTTACAGTTTCAAAAAACAAAAACACTTCACAATTAGTGATACAGTAAGCAGCTGATTCTCGTCGTTTTATCTTCAAAATCCTGCTGTTATGTTCCCATATCAGAACTACAACACAATACTACAAAATTAATCCACGTTATTAACTATTTGTGTACCAAATTTCAATCAAATCAGTCGAGTCATTTTTTTGTGAAAATGTAACAAACAACGACACAAATTTTCCCGTAAGGATATATTATTATTAGTGGTATTAAAGACCAAGGCTTATTAATTAAATATAGAATTATTTATCTCTAATAATTGTATACTTGACTGAAACATCATCCTAAAATATTCATCATATTATCACTTTGATACCTTGTCTCTATGATATTGTTGACATAATTCACCTTAGCGTGGTAACGTTTTGGTTAGGTTCCCTGCCACAGGGTGTATTTTTAATTTTTGTTTTGCTTTTATTTGATTATTTTCAAAGTTAGTAAGAACTATTCCTTATTTTTTATGTTATCAGCGAGTTATCAATAACATTCCCCAATAGTCTTCAGTAATTATAATAATAGACGAAAGGGACATGTACAGTCAGGAGCAAGTCGAGCTTTACACTTGCAGTTTTGGCTCTTATGACATAGAACTTAACAATGGTACAAAAGCCGATATGTAAAAGTTGCTCTTGACTGTACGAAATTGACAGAATATTTATGATGATGCCTGATGCCTTTATTTATATTTATATCTACTGTTATTTCAGAGATTAAACATATAGGTAAATAGAATAATAGCTCGCTTATTTAATTCTTCTTTTGTAATCAAATTATAATACGTATTTGTTGTGTCCATTAAAACCGTTATCATTAATCTAACTCTAATATGATGTAATCCACGGCCGTTTAATTGATTAATCATGACTAAAGATTAATAGAAATAAAGAAGCATATCAAATAGTACAAAAAAGTACACAAACTATAAAAATATATTCTTACTTGTTTTTAATTGGTAATCCAGGCTTGATTTCGTAAACGTAGCCGTTATCACTATTAAGTTTCGTAGCACTGGTAAATATCAAAAACACTTCACTCAACGTATACTTATATTATCTAAAATATATTTCAGTATCCTCATGTAACTAATGCAATAGCTATCACAGAGCTTGGCGCGTCGTTATAACAATCTCGTTTCGGTTTCACAGCCGTATCCTGCGGCGGAGGTGCGTGTCGCCGGCGACATAAGGTTTTTGGATAAATTGTTACGCGTTGATTTTTTCTCGCACCGATGATAAGGTTCGCGACGTGTGTCCACTGGTTCCGCTGAGGTTCTCAGCATGACTGCGGGCTCCCGCGTTGCCGCCCCTCGACACCGCCGACATACTGCTTAGAAAATATTTTGTACGGACCGGGTCCAAGGCGCGAACGCAGCCCTGCACGCAGAGAGAAGGGCGGGCCGAACAGCGCTTTTTCATCCAATGATGCCGGCTTCGTCGCGGAACAGCCAACCTACGATTGTCTCACTCGCACTCACTGTTTGGGTAGTTTGATATTAGAAAGAGCAACAATTTTCGTCAAGTGAGAGCGTGAAGAAGAAAATTTCTTTGTGTTGGTGTCATAATGTGTTCGCTTTATCAGATTAATGTTGAAAGTTCGTTGTTAGCTTTAGAGGGCGCCACGTCGGAAGTTCCTCTCAGACACAGCGCTACGCTCGTGAGTGCGAGAGTGATGGCGTACGCTCGGGAAATGTTCCGGCTAATGTATTTTCCTGTGGGAAGGAAAACACATGTCGTCGCTTTTAATTTAATACGCGTCACGCTGCGATCTCGTGTCGCGCTTACCCGTAGCTTATTTTTCCTGAAACGTTTGGTGCTCTACAATTATTTTGTTAGTTAAGAAAGTTGTTATTGCTTGCCATAAATAAGCCGAAATGTTCATTATCCTTGATTTATTCGAGTGTACACAACTTTTAAGAAACATTGTTCTTGTAAAGTCTTAATAAAACTAAACAAACTTGCACATTAATAAATTCGGTTGTTTTAGTATATTTAACATTTTATGTATTATTTGTTCATACATAACAATTACCTATCGTCTAAATAAGTAACAAGTTTCATTAATTATATTTCTCATTCATTACATATATCATTAACTGATCACAATGAAAATTAACAACATTATAAATATTGGCAACTTTTGTCAATTAAAAGTTTAAGAATTTTCATTGAAACTTTTCATTTGGCGATATTTTAAATTGAATAAAGAATTTTTAATTATAATTAGCTTAGAAGGTATTATAGAATACGTATCGAACTCTCATATATATTACTTAGTATGTATTTTATCAAAACTATTTATTACTTAAAGTAGTTTATATCTCTTTATTATAGAGATATTATATAGAATCTGTATAAAGGCTCTAGGATTTTACTTTGTAAAATAGTTAATCTATCTACTTACGTGTGTAACTATTGGTAGACATTTAAATATACTAATAGTGGGATACTGATTTAAGTAGACTTATGGGGAGTTGCACGAAAAAAGACAATGTCACATGAAAGTATGGCTGTCACAGTCAAACTAAAGAAAAAAAGAGAGAAAACATGAGACTTAATGGGGAATTAAGATTAAAATGTGTTTCTGTAACTGACTGTAATTTAACAACATAAACACAACACTGTGAAGGCTTTCAGGAAGATGCTCTTGTTGAACTAAAGTTACGTAAGTACATTTAAGTAATTAATTTGTAGTTCGCTACTGCGTGAGTTAAAAACATTATCCAAATAATAATGCCACTCACGCTCATTGCCTTGCTCAATGAGCTCCAACAAATACATACTTTTTATAGAGTTATCCCATGACCAATTAACATTTTAAACGTACCGTGGCCGCGCGGCGTGCCGAAAATAATTGAAATAATTAATTAGACATTCCACTCCAGTATAGTGATTATTTCTTTAAAAAAGTATTAAAACATGTATGCTTCCGTCCCGCCTCTTTGCCCCATTGGCCGCTCGGAGGTCCGCGAGCGCAGGGGGCGGGCGCTACTCTCATGCGCACATCTTTTTCATTTTTTATTTTATTGCTATTTATTTTCATTCATTGCACGAACTCTCGTGATTAATTTAATATATGGAAACAGAGGTACTTTTCTCACGCAACATTTTTTTGCCATTTTGCTATGGAACTTAATGGAAGCGAGATCTGTTATAGTGTTTTGTAGCGATATTAAAAATCATCAGCATGAAATTGCGATATTTGTTATAAAAATGAGATGTGTTTTGTTTATTTTGTATTTTATTCGTGTAAACTGGACATGGTGAGATTATGCTATTATTCTTATAAGATGCTCTAATTAGAAAGATTTTTTTTTTTCAGGCCATCAATAATTTATCATGGTTTAGTATAAGTATGAAATAAGTATTGCATTTAAATAAAAAAAATAGATACTATAACGTTACTCTAGCATTGTTATATTCAGTAGTCAAAAAAATAAAATAAGACGTAGGTAATGATCAGTGACACTGTAAGTGGACTGTAAGTTTAGCAATATTGTGTTTAAGTTATATTTAGAGTCTTTAAAACTTCACAAAATAGTTCGGTTAATTAGTCAAAACACTGACAACTGACAGCAACCATCGAGTATCGTATCGTTTTACAGCAACAGACAGACCTCGATCTCTCACCAAGAGACTGAAGAATTTATAGATGCAAACCTTGAGACAAAGGTCTCAAGCTCAACCCTAAGCCGAAGATTGCAATAAACATGTTTTGTGAAAAGTGTCAGTCACAACCACGACTCTCATCAGTAAGCTTTTTCCTTAGTAGAATACATAATTTCTTATTGGAAATTAGTACCTACTTCGGCAGCATATCATCGCCTCAGTTTTTCTGCCTTTGTGAGCTCTACAAAAAAAAACGAAAATATAAGTAAAAAATTAAAACATTGTTTTTTTTAAGATGACCTAAGAAGAAGAATAAACTCTCATTGTAAACGACGAAAAAAAATTCAAGTCTAATATAATTATCCGGCATCATAAACTGACGACTTGTAATAGGTAATAGGCAAAAGTCTAATTCAAACATCAGCCTTCACAAACTGGTTTATCTAAGAAATATATGTAGCTAAAATCTAAAGATCATGCTGTTTGTAGAGGAAAATTAATGCCTATTTAAAGCAAGTAAGTAAGTAATATTTTTGAAGGCATGATTGTTCAAAAACAGTAAAATATAGTAATAAAGTGAAGCGCAGTAGGTGTCGAAATTACAATGGTGCCCTCACATCAAACGCCATGTTGTGGGTTCAGTAGGTATTTGTTATAAATAACATTATTATTTTTACGTATTTGGGTGTTTAGTGATGCCAAGCTACAAATTACCATGGACAATACCTCCGCGGGACACCGCTCTTATTAAAACAGGCCACCAGATGGCACCCTTGCACACAATTACATTAAAAATTATAGAAATAAAGATTTTAAAAATATTATTTAGCTTTCATATGAAATGGTTTTCAATTAGTTTAAATTAATTTTAGTAATAAGTAATTTCCGTTTTTCTCTGATAGTATTTTCTTTTGTACAATATATTAATTTGTATGGATGATGATTGGCAATAGATAAAACACAGGGTCGGTAACGCGCGAGTGATAACCCCGGTGCAAGCGTCCATAGGCTACGGTGATCGCTTACCATCAGGCGGGCCGTAAGCTTGTCTGCCAACTTAGTGGCATAAAAAAAACATATATTTAGAGCTAAGAAAGAGCAGAGTCACCTGGCACAGGCATCTAAATGCTTAAAAGGAGGTTTCGTCAACAAGTTTATATTTAAAAGATGTGGATGAGGAAATAAAACACCTTTTTTTTAGTACAGTGATAATCTAGTTTTTTTACTGACAAATGTAGTCAATTGCGTGAACCGAATACTATAGCTCAGAGGATAAGGAACGGGTTTAATAACCAACTGGTCCTTATTCAAATCCCTTTGGTGTTTAGGTATGTACCGATTTAAAATAAAAATTTTTGAATTTATGTAGGGTAAATGTCTAGAATATATTATATATCTAGAATATACGTAGGAAAGGAGAGGCCTTTGCCCAGCAGAGGGACATTACACACTTTATTTTCCTTTGAATTTTTACAAACTACAAATACATAGATTATAAAATCGCATTTAATGTTTGTACTGTTACTAATTGAGATTAAAAATTAGTTAATTGAATTGAAAAAATGGTAAAACTGCTTTATTTTGGGTTAATTGGTGAATTTTTTGGAAGTGAAAATTAGCTTTTGCCGAGTAGTGGAACGAAAATTACAAAGAAAAAAACGAAAAAATCAATCTTTTGGTAAATTAATTAATTGAAATGCTTAAGTTTGTTTAAATTTTGCTCAATAAACTGTAGCTGTGCAGAAATAAATAAAAAAAAAACAATAAACATACCTAATTCTTTTAAAATCCAAAAGAAAATTAAGTGTCCCACCGCTAGGCATGTCCACGGCTAGACATTTACCCTACATATTTCTAACATCACTTGCTCGTCGGTGATGAAAAAAATTACGATAAAATTGAGATCTTACATTACATTGTTATCACTAATAATCAATATTTCAAATTGATTAAATTATATTTACTTTGCAGGCGCACCTCGGCGTTGATGTCAAATACGCATACGCATACGGCACGCTAAATAGTCTTAGAGCAGTTTTATAATAACAGCAACCATAAAGTTATCTTACCACACCCAATTTTTCTAGTTTTAGTGGGCACAATTTTATTTTCATAGAAACGTATTTTAGGATAAACGCTAAAATACTATTTACACAAGGATTTTTAATAAAAACGAGACGATGAATAAGTTGAGATTCGTTATTTTTTTGGCTTGCACGACTTTCCTTTCTTCGAGCATTGCTTTCAACATGCCTTTAAATTAACCTTAAGGTGCTCCTTCAACGCGAGCATTCGCGTGTAATGTAACATTTTAGATTCGACTTTGAGTATTACATTACAATTCTACCTCCCTCACTGACGAGCATTCGCGCATAATAAAACACATTATATCATTATGTGAGCATTGTAATGCTCGGTTCTCCTTCCTCACCGATGTAATCTCGTTTTGTATCATTCCAAGGTGAATATTGTAATGCTCGGTTCTCCTTCCTCACTGATGAAATGCTCGAAACTGAACGTTACATCACACGCGAATGCTCTTGGTGAAGCAGCACCTTTAGCTTTAAATTAACCTTAAGTACTGAAAGCCAATTCTCCTGGCGCGTGGAGTTATAAAACAAAGTTCGAAATTCATACTTATTACTCAGTGCATAACGACAATAGATTTTTAATTGTTTTATAAACCGTGAGCAAGCTTTGGCCTTAACAACTGCCATCATTATATCAAAATAATCTAATTTAATAATATTAGTTCAATATTTGTCGATTATACAGACATTTGAATACCATAGTCGACCGTAAACGTCTTATCTACAGCATTTAAACATTAATAAAAACCAATAAATTGTTAAGAATTATTTTATTCATAGTTGAATGTTATTTTATGAGAGTCGTATAATAAAGTTCGCAACTTTATTATGTAGGTACCTTTTTTGCTCTAAGAATAACGGTTCCTCATATAAAAATATAATTTAGTGGATTATTTAACATATTAATTAATTAATAGAAATGTAACAGAAAGTGGATTATAGTTATAACTATTGCGTCATTTCATTTCACCACTTTTCTGTTTATATATAGCGTTACAATCTTAAATTTTATTCTAATATAAAATTATGATTTTTTAATACTTATTGCGTTTTAACTACCATTCATATTTCGAAAATATTTTTGAAAAAAAAATTCCCCGCCCCACTTTGGATTCAAACCCACGTCCTCTGGAAATCCGGCCGTGTCCAACTGAGCTCCCTAAAGCAAGAAATTGACTGAAATCAAATAAAAACAGTTCTGACACGCAACAAACTAAAACTGCAAAAGTCATCTGAATAAAACTTGAGTAAAAAACCTAAATTTGAAATTGACTATTCATTCCTTAAAAAATCTATAAAGCAGAGACCACACCTAGAACGATGCGAGGCTAGGAAATATTCGGTTACTTCAACACGTTTCATGCCTTGCAACTTAAGTTTGTTTCCAAAAAAGTCTAAAATTAAGAGAGTTAAGAGGCTAAAAATATGACTTTCAGAAATCTGAAACGCAACACGTTTCAGATTTCCTAAAGTCGTCCTAAGCTAGGATCTACTGAAATTAGATTTAGTAGGTAGTTTTATTTCTGTACATGAATTATCACGCCGAAACTAAGCTGAGCATGAGTACTACAAGTTATGCTTTGAGCTAAGTTATGACAATACGACTAACGAAGTTTAAAGGAATAAAAATTTCAGCTATAGCTAGGTAGCTCAGTGGTAAGAGCTCTCGGCCGGATATCGAGAGGACGTGGGTTCGAATCCCACCTATCAAAAATTATTTCAATAAAAGATAAGTTATAATATGTATCATCTATGCTTGCTATACAAACCTAACATAGCTTAGGTAGTCTGCAACCAGCCTAAGTGTTTGCCACCTGTGCCCTTTATCTAACTGTACACAGGTAATTAATTCGACGAGTGTAAAGCCAGCCGTCAAAACGACTCCCATTGATATCGAAGCCGATGCCGACTGATCGAGTTTTTGTTAGCACTGAAATTAGATTCGGACAGGATGCCTTTGTATTGGTACCTGCCGTTGCGTAGCTATTAAAAAATAAATAGAATAAAACATTATTAAACGTCAGGGTTGCAGGGAGATTCTACAGTAGATCTAGAGAAGAGAAACAGAAAAAATATTCAGTGGTGGCCCCTGTAATGTTTCGAAATAGAGAATTTGGGCTGTGATTTGGGGGTCCAATCCTAGCTGTGTTTTTCATAAAATCTTGTTACAAAACTGAGTCCGTCTAACACTAGTTTATGGGTGAAAATAAATAATGATCATGAACAATATTTCTGCCTTACCCGATGGTTGACTGGTAGAGAATGCCTTTAGGCATTAAGTCCGCCAATTGTACTTTTCTTTGTGCACTATAGATTAAATAAATAAATAAATGATAATTTCAAATAGTTATCGCCAGAAAAAAACTGCATGCAGTACCAGTCAATAACATGCCTAATTGAGTTCGTACCTATCTATCTGATATCATTTCTTAACAAAGGTCGACGTCGACGTCGACGACCTCCGTGGCGTAATGGTTACCACGCCAGACCGCCACCCAGGAGGTCCCGGGTTCGATCCCCGGTCGGGTCATGATGAAAAACAAACTTTTTCTGATTGGCCTCGGGTCTTGGATGTTTATCTATATATGCATTTGTTATAAAATATAATATCGTTGAGTTAGTATCCCATAACACAAGTTTCGAACTTACTTTGGGGCTAGCTCAATCTGTATGAATTGTCCCTATATATTTATTTATTATTTATTTATTAAAGGTTAACCACATTTTTAGATCAATGTCCACAATGACCATCAGTCATACAAGTTTAGCAAGGAGTTTATTCTTTCACACCCTGTTTATTTCCATTTTTATTAGTAAAAATTCTTAAGTTTTTTTTTACTGTTATTGCGTTGTCGGTAAAAAGGCTTATATGACTTGATAAGTACTTACGTTCATCAAATTAAATGAAGCTGTTAAATAACCGTGAAGTATTCGTTTAGCAACATTCAGCCACAATTATCGCAATAATGAGCGTATTATTCAAATAACACATTAAAAATAAATATGCGAAATTTGTTAGTGGATCCTTTGTTCATTGCTTGCTGTTTTTAAAAATGTGGGAACACGAAAAGAGGACAATATTTTAAATGAAGACAATCTGGTTGATATTTCTTACTTTGAATACGTTTTGTAATTTTTTTTGGTAACTAAAGTTACTGTTTAATATAAATATGTCCAACTACATTATAGATACTATTAATTAACAGGGGAGCACTAAATTTATAAATAGATATTTCAAGGTTCGTAAAACTAGCAAGAAAATAATAAAAACAAGCTAGTCCATCGGACCATCGAGCTGAAGCGAGTTTACGAGTAGTACAGAATTACAATATCTGTGGTAAAGACATTAAATATTTGTCTATACTTATTAGAATTCACATTATAAGACATCTTCGATACGAATTCATGCTTGTCTATCAAAAGAAAAAAGCCTCGTATAACTCGATGAGAGGAGCGGTTATAGATAGATAGATAGATAGAATATACTTTATTTGCAATTCACAATAGTTAGGACACAGTATACATAAACACAACATACACACTATTGAAATCGCAACAAGGCGGCCTTATTGCTAAAAAGCAATCTTTTCAAGGCAACCTTAGGGTAACGAATTATTTTATGGACTGGGCAGGGCTAGTAAGATAAGTACTCATGAATAGGAATTATAATATAAAATATGACATAAAAATAACGAATATCATAATAACAATAAATATACATAAATGCGTACACATATATTTAATAGTATAATATATAGGTATATATAATACATAAATATAATATACATAAATATACATAATCATATACGAATATGAGAATTCAATCGTTTAGTAAGTGTACGATATTTAAGTGTATATTATTAATAAGTTATTTTTTTCAATCGGGTTGTGTTAATATTATTTTGAATAATGCTTGTTGGGAACATATTTGTTTTTGTTACTCTTTTGTTGCAAAGTAGATGCTGCTGGCAGGTAACGTTTTATGTGATTTGGTGATAGCAGTTATCGTTCTATATAGTATATATATTTGTATTTTATATATCATATTATTATTTTTTGTTTTGTATTATAATTAATTTGTATTATGTCAGGTTTAGATGACAGTGAGTCTGGAAGTGATTACTTGTCTTTAAGTGAGGATAGCTTCCATAGTCTTGATACGCCTACTCTCTCTGATTCTCTTCTCTCTACTTTCGCTAATTTCCCAAAAAATTTTAATGTTGTGCATATAAATGCCCAGAGTATTCCTGCGCACTACGTAGACTTGTTGCTGACGTTTGGTAACTGTAGTAATATTCATGCCATCCTGGTTTCCGAATCCTTCCTGCATCCATCCCTGCCGTCCACTACATGTTCTTCATTGCTGTAAATGTAAAGCAATTTTAAAAATATTACCTGTTTTTAATTTTATTTTATTTGTATCGTTGCTACACATATGTAGAATTTCCATAAACTCTTGACATGCGTGCCATATTTTTTAAGACCTCATGAAATTCGTTGAACAATAACAGCTGTTACCTGTTACTAATACGATCATGCGCTTCGGCCCCCCGGTGCTTCTCGTTGCGTACCGAGGAAGCGCATACGTTCTTCATAAGCGATAATAATTTAATATGCCATTTGCTTCAGATCAAATTGAGCAATTTATTCACGTCATCAACTGGAGAACGCCACGGGTTGTTCCTTGCTCGACTCGTGCGTGACCATATATCCCTTGTTTATCGTAACTGCCTACTAAAAATATTATTTCTACATTGCTCTTATTTTTCCTAGACAATTATTAGTAAGTATAGCGATCATATAATATTATATTTGAGACCGAAGGAAATATTGTTTTATTTTGGATTTTAATAATTAACACCGAACGATGAGTAGTAATAAATCTCAATACGATTTATATAACCTGTTATGACATTATCATTTTTCTATTCATTTCAACTATGTATAACTTACTAGCTTTAGCCTCTACTCTGACCGTGTAGAATTTAAATAAGAGCAAAATAAGTCCCTCCCTCTTGTCTACATCATAAAGGGAATCTCACTTCAAAATGTCTATTCTCTTTTAAATAGAAATTGGCGCCCACTAATCTCCCAGTAAGAGTAACTTGTAAGAAAATTAATGAAATTGGTAGAATCAAGAATTGGGATGAATAGTCCGATGGCTATTCATCCAATTCAACCGATGTTGAATTAGGAAGAACCCACAGTTGTGCGTACCTTGCGTGCGGTTAATAAATGCTGATTGTACCTATATCGGGTAGTGCATCGTAATTAACGTTATTAAAACCGCTTCTTTTATTAGCTTATATCGGTTTTTACATCCTTTTATATATTATAATTTTGTGCTTGTCGTAAATTAATCTTAATCGGTTTTGCATTTTTTTTTGTTTTTATGTCGTACACATCATACGATGTTCCGGCAATCAGGTAGGCCTTAATTACCATTTTTAGACGGGATCTTGCTCTTATTTTAAACTTAGAAATTTTAAATTTAGTAAAGTTTTTACTTTTTGGGACTTTACCCTTGACAAAAGAATTAAAAAGTATTTTTAAACTTGTATACTGTATGGATACTGTAGTCCTTTTCGCGAATTTGACATTATAACATACTATCCCAATGATTCGTCAACAATACTTGAACCTTAAGGTTGCCTTTAAAAGTTGCTTATAGTAATAAGGCCGTCTTGTTGCGGTTACACTGGTTTATAAGATATCCATGTATACACCGTGTAATGTATGTACTACTGTTTTGTATCGCAAATAAAGCATATTTTATCTAACATTTTGTTTGCACTATATATGATCTCAACTCAATAGAATTTTTTCTGAATAATAACGGGCGAATTGTCGAGCTATTATTTAGATATTTTAATCAAGGCGATCAATTGTACTACAGTATAAAGGAAGGTAATTAATAATAACAGATAGAGAAGCACGCCGCTATTGCCACATGCCGCAGAAAAAACCGAATGGAAATGGATCGATTCGAAACGGCTCCGATATAAAACGATGACGTTTGTAATGGCCAGCCCTTTTTGCTTGATTCAACCCGTATTTTAGATGATTTGCGGGATCCGCGGAGACAACGCAGGACAAAAGACGCCAGCCACGAAATACAACTCATCAATTTCTAAAAATAAAATTGGAAATTAAGGCTGGACGTTCAAAACTTATTATTTATCATTCTGCGACTGTGTGGTCATTAATAAATTGAAATGGAATCAGCACGGATATATATTTTTTTTTCAACTAAAGTTTTAATTTATAATCGGATTGACTTGGAGATGCTTTTGGAGTCAATCAATCAACATTTATTATCATGAAATTGATTTAAATTTACCCGTTTAAATGGAGAAATGTACAAAAATTTATTATGCCTATGAATTTAAATTGTCGATTTGTCTTATTGTTATAAAGCGATGTCTACTTATTAGCAATTAATTGATTATTAGACTTCAACAAAAAAAGGCATTATAACCAACAACAATCCTGTACTTTAAAAAATAGTAAGAAACACAGAAATTTTATATATTACTTGGTAAGAAATGAAAAAATACGAATTGAATTTAGAGTTTATTTTGTTAATTTACAGCCAGAGATATTATATCAAAAAATCTTCATGACTACGCTGATGTCCTTTTTATGTTCCGAACTTTTTACAAGCAAAGCTTTCGCAATGCGCGAATGATCTTTCTAATGTTGTCTACCATTAAGCTTGTTTGTCTGCTGACTATTATAAAACTGAACGTTTCCGTTAGTTAGCCAAGTAGGTAAGTTGAAAGCAACAATCGAGATATTCGTCGGAGCGAGTACAAAAGCTGGTAATTCAACTAGCGAGGCGCGGAACCGCGGCCAATCGCGCGGCGCGGCGCGGACGCCCACAAAAACCGATCAAAGTCGCCGGCCGCCACGAATCGAACGCGACAAATTGCTTCCATTTTCAAAATAGACCAATCTGATGAAAAACTTATCGCTAAAGAGCGCGGACTCACGAGAAAGCCGACCAAATCTAATTGAACGTTGTAATGGGCAGAGGTAACTGAACACCTGGGAAAATGGTTTTCGGAATGGAATGAAGTCATTTTCATAGTAGTTTATAAATACATTTTTCGATAAAAAATATTGACAAAATGTTTTTGTAAATTAACAAAGGCCCTTCGACTAGAGTCGAACCTAGACCCTGTTATGATATTGAAATATTTTTTAATTAAGTACGTTTTTATTCTAATGAAACGTTTTTATATAGAAATACGCAAAAAATATGATATGTAATAACAATTATTAAATCGTGTGACGTGTCCATGTTCCGCATGGACACTTCGAGACGTAGTGGAGTGATATCGAAGTATGTACGCTCAAATCCCATGCCATCTCCTCTCAGTGGGTAGCTGGCAATGGCATATTAGCTCCTAATGATGTTCATTGTTTGTTATAATAAGGTTAATCAGCATACCTCGAAATATACGAACTGTAAAAAAATAATAAGGAATTATGCGAAATGAAAAATAACTCATCAACAAAATTTTGGGAATTTTCCAAGAGTAAAATATTTTTTCGTACTGTTTTCTAATGCTACTAATATTATTACTTAAGTTACTTATTCACACAAATAGCTCTATTTATTTTGATGGTATTAAATGGATTATTGTATAGTCTGAATTAACACATTAGCCTTTTATTCCGGGAATATAAATACTCGGCATACGCGGACGCGGACGAAGCAGCAGACTCTACCACAAGTAAATTAATTCCAGTCAGTAAAATGACATTTCCAGTGTTGCAGTGCAGGACTGTGTTCAGTGACAGTTGCACTTGTCATTTTACTGATTGGTATTGTCATTTTACTAATCGTAGTCTACAAGTTATTTGCTTATAGCTTATACCATGGAAGTAATAAGTACTTCCATGGCTTATACAAACTACTCGTTGTATTTAACGAATTCAAATATTTCAAACGGGCTATTCTCATTTGCTAACACATTGAAGTGTTGTTAATTATATTTTTTGCTCATTTTATACTTCTGGGAATCAAAGGTTGCAATTTATAAAACCACAGAAAAATAATAAACCAGATTATAGATATTTTATATCGCAGACGATATAAGATATTGATGGTTCATAAATTAAAGTCAATTCGAATAATTAACTTTCCCAAAAATAAATGTCGTCAATATACAAAATTTTATTAATTTATTTGTATCTTTGATAATTTATCTTATTATCTGGGATCTTTCTACATTATAACTAACTTGATTACATAATTGAATAATATTGTTTGATTGGGTAAACAAGAAAGGCAATCAGCGGTTTGAATAATAGTAGTGTACAGTCAATTAAAAAAGTAGTAACCATTCTTGTTAAATAAAAGGTAAAATACGAATAAGGATAAAAAAATAAATGTACGTGTAGGTACACATATTTTTTTTATGTAAGGAAGGATATAAATTCATACCACGACAAAGTTGCTGGAAGCTTGGGCGGATAAAATAAATAAACAAACAGTTCACAAAATCCAACAAAAGCAAGGTTAGACTAGCAAACACTTACTTGTGTTACATACTTTTATAGAAAACAAACAGAAATTAAGACAAATAGGCACTCATCATACTTTTTGTTTTGTTTGTTATTCCTTCACGGCTTGACTAAGCAGCCGATCATTATGAAAATTTGTATACATATTGTCAGGGGTACAGAGCCCAACATAGGCTATCTTTTTATCGCGTGAAAATATGTGATTCCAATGGGAAAATATTCGTTCTACTATATTTAGCGCTGCAATTGTTGTCGGCCAACAGATGGCTCCACAAGTGGTTGTTTTGTTGTCAAACGAGATCTATGTCATAAAATTAACCGCGAGCTAAGCCGCGGGGAAAAGCTAGTCCTGCATAAAAACCTCAGAGCTGTCAGCATTATGCATCAACTTTTGTCGTTAACTGTACTCATTGCAAGTCGTTTTACTGCAGGGGGCAGGCATTATCGTTATCAAGATAATACCAATCAGCGCTATTCACTCGTCGATGCTTTAAATAATACACTATAATGAAGATTTCTATCTTTTTGCGAATATTTGTCAATAAATACTTACTGAAAAGATTATTGGGTAGATTATTAAACGTATTTTCTCATTCAGTATTATTTTTTAGTTAGACTGTTACGAAATTAACTTCATGGGAGGTTAGAAAGCCTAACAAGCAATACATAGGCATAAAATTAAAATCTACTCATAAGTAAGTAAGTAAGTACTACGTAGTACTAAGTACTACAAATACTCCTTTATAATTCAGAAACATCCCATTTTAAATTAATGCATATTTTATTACAGCATAATTAACTTAATCAAAAATATACACTCAATCTTTATTCCATTTATTAGAAAAATGTGTTATTGATAAGCGTGTAGCCGCCATGGTAGCCACCACGCCCCACGCACGCCCCCTCACGCCCGCTAAAGTGATTCTGGGTTTAACACAAACTCAATATTTATCTTGAGACCCTAATCCTAGTCAGGTCAAAAAGAACGTGTCTCTGTAAAAATGATTTTAAAGTTTTTTTTTCACTGTTACTAATTTGAGATTAAGAATTAATTGATTGCATTGAAAAGTGGTAAAACAGCTTTCTATTGGGCAATTGGTGAATGTTTTTTCGCCTTTGTCGATTAATGAAAAAAAAATACAAATAAAAAACCGTATACTTTTTTATAATTAATTACTTGAAATGCTTTAAAATGGTCAACATTTTAAGTACCTACAGTAGCGACCTTATGAGTGTTGGATGAAATGCTTAACTACGTTTGGGTAAAATGCAAAATAGAGACAAGTAAGTAAGAGTACCTTGGGTTACTAAATACTTCTTCGGGTTACTAAATACTTCTTCATGAAGAAGTATTTAGTAACCCAAGGTACTCTTAATTACTTGTCTCTAAAATAATTATCTAATGAGGTACTGTCATATCAGGAAAAGTGAAGCCAATCAATATATCATTTCAGGCAGTGCTGGCAAGTTCTAAATATGAAGACCAAATATCCTAAAAATTGTTATAGGCTTGGCTATAACTTTGTAGCTGGCCAGCATAGACCCAAATAATAGAAAATATCGTTGTTTATGGCTAGTAGCCACAGACTAAAACGATAAATAAAATATAACTTTGTAATTGGCCAGCACAAGTCCAAGAGAGAGAGAACTGGAGAAAGTAGGGAAAGGCCTTTGCGTCGCAGTTGATTACACGGACTGCTAAAAATCACTTTGTTAGTATGTAATAAAACTGACTAACAACTTAATCAAAATATTATAAAACCTAATAAAACTATGAGTGCCATGAAAAATAGCAATAATATATTACATGGTTGTCAGTTTTACGATGACGGTTTAATTTCTTGTCTGCTTCTAACAATTTATTGCTTAATAATTTGTGGGTAATTAATTTAATATCATAACATTTATAGTTTTCTTCTGCCTAACAGAACAATGAAATAAAATTTTGGTAAAATAGTTTTATCGCGTGTGGACCCAACTTATAACAATATTTGTAATGACTTAGCATTTTAAGTCGTAATACCCTATACATACATTGTCTATAAATAGTGATTAACTATGTGAAACCTTCTTAGTATTGTGTAGAAAGGCACTTATGGGTCGGGCGCGCTTTTCCAGCGTTATGGGGGCCCCTGCCGGGCCCCGCGGGACACCGGCCGCCCCCACTTAACGCAATTTATTGTGGGCCCTTTAATAAATAAATAAGCGAGGAAAATTCGATGAAATACAACCACCACTCCATACCTCCTTCACGAAACGATAAAGCGAAACTTTTGAAAAATTGCTTTAATTTCGGAAAAAGATGAGATGTTGTTGCTTGTTAATAGAATTTATTATTTGTAGCATATAGTTTATGGCAGTATTTGCTTATATTTTTTGTAGAAAACTACTTCCAATGTCTTCGTTCATTTCTTCATTTTCTAAAAAGAAGCAATGACAAAGACTGAGTCCAGTCTCAGTGACGTTTTTACCCAGTAGCACAGAATACATATTACTACTCGACCAGCACAGGCTGAAAAAAATAAAATCCGTGACGACAATGTGAGCTTAACGAGCATAATGACTTCTTATACGAGTACTAATACGGAAAACTAATAGAGCAATTAGTTTCAATCTAAACTGAGAAATGCATGCAAAAGAAAATACCAACTAATGAATTGGTCAAAGAGTTAGGAAGCTTGCTCGGTGTTTTATAGAGTTAGCATAAATGGTGGGACGAGTGTCCGTTACAATGAACTGAGGTACAAAAAGTACAAACTCATTAGTGTGCCCCGACCGGGAGCACGAGAATTAATGAAGGTGCACAATAATTTAGGGTTTAATTAAAAGTGCAGCCCCCCCGCCGCGGCTCCCGCCTGCCGCCCGAATTATTATTTCTACATAATTTGTGAAAGCGGTAATTTAATAAAATACACCCGGCTAGAGCTAGATTTATAAAATGCACCAAAGGACATGGTATGTTTAATTACACTATAATAAATTTTCATTATAAATGCTTGCTGGGCTGGCACGATGTTGCCGCGGATTATGGAATCATAATTAGATATGCTGAGATATAAGGGCGCCTCTTAGAAAATGCTATAGATAGGTATTATGTTTGTTTTTGAAATTCATAGGGGTCATATTGGTCAAACATGCGTCTGCCTGAGAGTCTTGGGGACAAGACAATGCATGTTGTGGGACATATTACTGACATGAGTCCCGCGTCACGTAAAAGTTGAGCGCCATATTGCATGACTCTGTGTTTACCGCAGTTTACCGTCAGGTGACCCCCATCTCATTTGCCCTACTTTATCATTAAAAAAATTACCAATTTTTACCATTAATTATACTACCACCTATCATCTAACCAGCAATAAACCTGAATTGTTGAAGAAATTTAGTTAAAATTAAACACTTGTTACCCCAACGTCTTTTCTCACAGGTATCGTATTGAACAATGCGCTTTTGAAGCTGCGACCCTTAGGTAAAGAGAATGGCATTCCTAAATCACTGTTATTATGCCAACGTCCACAATACTCTGATGAACGGGGGCCCTTACAATGAGACGGTCATTAAGTACTATTATCGTCTGAGTCTAATCTAATACGCAATACGGATTTTAGAATTACCGTTGACTGGATTGTGTTTTTGCGAAAACGGAGTTTGGTAAATTATGTATTTTTATGTCATGCTAAGATAAAGTGGAAAGTGGCTTCTGGATCTCACATTAAACCTTCGAATCTGTGACATGGAAACACATTTTTCCTTCACGTCGATATTCTGTGAGAGGGTACATCATGTGAAATCACCGGAAGTACTTCCGTTGATACTCCCTTTTCTGAGCTGTGAAGGTTTGTATTATACCATGGCAATCTTTTTCCTCTCAAGAAGAATAGATCATATAGTATAGAGGAAAATAATTAAATAAGAAGCTAAGCTATACGTGTTATAGGCTACTACAATAAAGTCAAAGTCAATTGGTTTATTGCCTGCACAGGCAATTTCTGTAGTCAAAGTTTACAACAAATAATGTTTTATTATTCGTTTATACGACAAGTCTAAGTGTCCATATATCTTTAATTTTACTAATATCATAAAGGCGAGAGTTTGTCTGTATTCTGTATGTTTGCTACTTCTTCACGCTCAAATGGCGGGGCCAGTTTTTATGAAATTTGATATGCAGGTAGCTGATACCTTAGATTAACACATAGGTTGCTTTTTATCCCGAAAAATACAAGATCCTCGAACAATTTGGTCGAAAGTCTGATAGTCTATGGTGCTTTGTAAAATAGATGGCGTTGTGAACAACTACACGCAAACAGAGTTGCGCGGGTTTCGCTAGTATATTATATTTCCCCGAATTTTTACTCTTTCATATAAGAATTCTCAGAATCATTGACCAGAACGCAAAAAAAACGCAAGCGCAATCGGCATTGATAAATAAAGCAATGCATACATCGCCACCCTTGACGCTCTGACAATGGCACTGCGCAGGAATCCGACACCGAACGGAAGTGCCCAGACCCCCCGTGTACCATTTTCTTGCACTGAAACTTATAAAAAAGAATTAAAGAGGGCTAACGCGAGCATTTATGTTATCGGCGCGAGACATTGGAGTCAACTCGCGAGTCGCGACGTCATTGTTCAAGAGCATAATTATCGACCAATACAATAAAAAAAGAATGCTTTTATTGTTGCGCGCACGATCTCAAAGAATATGTTATTTCCCCTGACTTTTGACTGGAGCGTATTGCGCAAACTCAATGGAGGACGGTTAAAACTTCTCACGAAGTCACGAGGCGTTCACTGTTATTATAGACTATTGTTTTAATAGATGCTTTGGAGAATATGTTCGTATTTGAGCTAATACAATGTTGTCAAATCTTTCTTTTAGCCTTGGAGGTATCACATACAGAGCTAATGGGGTCTTTTTGTTTTGAGATAAACACACTAGATTCGATAAGGCTGGCTTAGAATCTGTCTGGTTGGCGTGTCATGTTAGAGGCCTATGTTGGTTCTCTATACATACATATCGCCGTTATACTTTGAAAACCAATTATCTGATGAAAATGTGAAAATGAGATAAGTGGTATTCAAAGTTTCAGACGTTGAAAATGAACCGTACAAAATAGCTACATGATTATTTATATATTTCATCCATGCATTGATTAATATACTATAATGGGCGTCGTTTTACAAATAAAAAAATTGAGCGCTTTGTGGTATATTTGATGGTAACCGTCACAAGGTCTGCTATTTAATTGGTTTTCCCTGAAGACTGTTAATTCGTTATTTCTTCTAAACTAATAAGAATACAATAAAATCCACGAAATTAGTTTTTCATTTTACTAATTCAAAATTATCAGTTACATAAAAATACCTAAAAGATGTCTTTTTGTGGAGATACAAGTGAAAATGTGTAAAGATAATTGGTTTTCCTAGAAGAAAATTTGTATAATTCTCACAGAACTCCTAAATAAATAAACTCGAGCGTTGCGCAATCCGTTACTTTGCCGATTCTACTAAACAAATGCACCAATGGACTCTCAATGGTGTCTCAATAGAATGCCGATAGTGTCACTATCGGCATTCTATTGAGACTAAGAGAACTAATGCACCAATGGACTCTCAATGGTGTGTCAATCGTGTCTCAATAGAATGCCGATAGTGTCACTATCGGCATTCTATCCTCGAGACTGAGAGAACAAATGCACCAATGGACTCTCAATGGTGTCTCAATAGAATGCCGATAGTGTCACTATCGGCATTCTATTGAGACTAAGAGAACTAATGCACCAATGGACTCTCAATGGTGTGTCAATCGTGTCTCAATAGAATGCCGATAGTGTCACTATCGGCATTCTATCCTCGAGACTGAGAGAACAAATGCACCAATGGACTCTCAATGGTGTCTCAATAGAATGCCGATAGTGTCACTATCGGCATTCTATTGAGACTAAGAGAACTAATGCACCAATGGACTCTCAATGGTGTGTCAATCGTGTCTCAATAGAATGCCGATAGTGTCACTATCGGCATTCTATCCTGGAGACTGAGAGAACAAATGCACCAATGGACTCTCAATGGTGTCTCAATCGTGCGACTCTTTTCCTCATTAATTATAAATCCTAATGATTCGAATAAACACATGAGTAATGTTATACAAACATTCTTCGTAGGTAGGTGCAATGCAACAAACATCGTCTAAATAAAATATGGTTGATAAGTAACCCATTGACCTTAACAAAGACATGACTGGCTTAAATAATTTTGTAAAAACAAAAGGAGGCAGCAGTGCTTAGACCAAAATTAAATAGTAAGACATTAAATTTAAACAACTTGGTTTGCCATTTAAATCGAAAATATTTTCTGTATTTAGTACCTATCTTATTAAGTAGGTCTAAGGAAGCCATAAAATAGTTTTTGGAAACTAACTTTAAAGTTGTTCTAAGATCTCTCTAGCTTAAAGTGTTCTGTTTTAATAAATTTATATAAAGATTTTAGATTTAATGTGAAACGTGATTTACCATTTTTCTTTTTTATTAAGAAATAACTGGACAAAAACTGACACACGTCACAGGGTACACACTCAGATATTGCGCCAGATGATAAAAGTTCGTCAATGGATTCCTTATAAAAGACAACCTCGGAGGCTGATAATTTTGGTGATTGTGCATTTTTTGCTGACTGCCTGCTGTATGTCTGCTGGAACTTAGTTTAAATTACGGGTTTGAGGTTGCGTAGCTGTATTTTTGTGTCTAGATGCTTTGATCTCTGCTCCAGATTTATTTATGGCATTGGCAGTTTTTAAAGTGTCAGTCACTTTCACACGAAATAGGTAAGTATCGACCTCGGTTTCGTAAAGTTGACTTTTAATATCTTTTTAATAGAAGCACATATATAAGGCTTCTACGCTTCATAGACTTTCTAAACTGTAAGTCACAGAGTAATTGAGCACCATCAAGTAATGGTTTTATAACTGATATGTCTTTTTGTTCCATATTAAACATATAAGTGATGGCGGCAGTTACTTGGTTTTGTTTTCCTTCGAGGGCCTTAATTCATAATTCATTTATTCATTGCCAAAACACGGTGTAACTATAGGTTGTTAACATTTAAATAAGAACAAGCATGCTTCGTCAAAACATGAGATGCAATGTAGGTTTGAACTCTAAACATAAAATAATCATAACTTATTTGAATATTGTACAATCAATTACATACTCAGAGAAGCTGCGTGTCAACTATGATTTAGGTATTCAGCAACACTATAGAATGTTTTATTACTCAACCATTGAAATAATTTAAATTTAAACTCTATAACATAAATGTTAAAGAAAGTAACCACTCCTTATAGGTCCTTTTCTATTTGCAAGCGCAAGTGAAAGACAGTTAGGTACTAGCGCCACCATGCAGAATGGCTTTCGCTGTAGCGATTTGAATGTTACAATTTTACAGATTGTCAGAGAAAACCAGGAGAAAACCAATTATCTGTTTATACGTTATTTTCATAGATGATTTGATTGTACTGAATGTTGTAAGGAATCCGTCAAGTAAAACAAATTAAACAGCGATAATAGCTTGTATTAGACGGTTGTAATGTAATATTAGAACTTTAATCTGAAAAAAATGATTATTCTTGAGAAAGAAATAAAAAAAATCCAAGAGCTCCCTACGGGTATAACAAATAATATCACTTTAAATGGTAATCATTGGAGAGTAGTAAGGTGTTATTCAAGTTAAATAAAATTACTGGTTTGTATTAGCCAGTAAATCTAAATAGTGGCTGAAATAATCGTTTATATTATTAGCTAAAAGCAAAAGTATACGTCACAGCGTTTAATGGGCTTTCGCAGACGAAAGACCGCAAAATTTTAAGTACTTCTGCATTGTCAGGTCATTTTCGGAAAAAACTCGATTTAATTGGTTTTCGCAGTATAGCGGCGATATATGTAATTTGTGAGGCCCATGAAGTCGACGACAATAAGTTGACTTGACGACAACGACGAAATCCTATTAATGTTGTGTATGTTTCTGAAGATAGAAGTTCTGATTTTCACCGTGATATGTCGTTCTTACTCCTTTACTTTTTAATCAAGAAAAATGTGACTCCACATGTGTAAAGTCTAGGGCACAGCACAAGAATAACCGAACGTTAAATTATGTCAAACCCAATGACTGTGTAATAACCCTTAGCAAGTACTTGGAAGTCAAGAGGTTGAATTCCATATGTTCTTTTGTACCATGTGAGGTTATTCAGACCCTCTAGCTGAATTGTCGTCACGTGCGCTCGAGAGCTTACTTACAATGCCTTCTTGTGTGATCATTTCGCTTATTGCTGATCGCAATGATCATTGGCTATTGTTGTTAAGTATGGCGTGTGCTTAAGCAGTATTGCTGGGTTAGGAATATTGTCCCAACTGTGCCCGCTGTTAAGCGCACATGGATGTCGTTTTTCCCTGTTTTCCTTTCCCTGTATTGTGTGAATACAAGTTTTAATTTATTTGCATAAATCACGAAAATCCATTGATGTTTAGTGCTAGTCAGGATTCCCCGGGGGCTTTTTAGGTTTCTTCATCAGATCAAACATACTCACACTTTTGACAAATTATACCGAGTTTAGCTGATTTTTTTAGATACAAACTAATTAGTCAAGGAATTAGTTATCACATCACATCACTATAACTTTGGATTCAGTATAGATCAACAACATTATGTATACCTATATAAACCCACAATCGATGCATTTTTTAATAAGAATTTTCATAAAAATATTATATAAAATACCGCTCAATGAATTCGCTAGTCGACTTTTTTCAACAAGTTATAATTTGTTTGATATGAAAAGACTGAATGGTGCGTCTGTATTAGTCGCGAGGCGTGCTGCTTGCCACCATTGTCTGAGGCTCGCGGGTGTCCACGGAACCCTGCTATTTTCTCCGCAGGGTTCTTCTAAAGACCCGCCATGTTAATTTTGCAGTCACCAAATGTGCCGTTAAAACTGTCAGCGTTCAATGGATGCCCTTTGAACGTTTTCATTCGTCAGATTTATTGTTAATAATATCATTCAATGCTGCAGCTCTAACCAATATTGGTTATGTAAAAAATAAAAAGGTTAGGCAGTTTGGCATTAGCGGCCACCCAGTCGCTAGAATCAAATGGACTCATGATCTTTATATTATTATATTACATAGGTATGTATGTGGTTTCATTGATTCACAGACTGATAGAAAACCTTCAGAAGAAAGGATAGAATGTGTGTGTATGTCTCACAGACGAATTTTTTACA
Organism: Endotricha flammealis; assembly: GCA_905163395.2. Taxonomy (NCBI): domain Eukaryota; kingdom Metazoa; phylum Arthropoda; class Insecta; order Lepidoptera; family Pyralidae; genus Endotricha; species Endotricha flammealis. The sequence goes on from LR990855.1 coordinate 10,058,695, forward strand.
AGTACGCTTATAAAGAAATAACGTCATCTAAGCCGTATATTTTCAAAATATTTTTCATTATAATGAAATTGACAAACCTGAAAAAAGATATTACACGATTTGGTGGAAATGGAATAAGGAAAATTTCCAAATTATTTATTCATAGTAAAATCGTTCTTGATTGTGAATAATCTAAGAACATTATATAAGTTAGTGAAAAGGTAGGCAAAACTTTGTAGAGCATATCTAACGCATAATTTCAAAGTTAACCTCAAGAGTTGTGAAAGAAACGGAGCGTTGCTCGCTTGCGGTGGATTTCAGAAAAATACTGCGCCGATTGAACATGGACAAAAGGGTACAAATTGCCGAGTGTTTTCATCCTACGCGTGCCTAATCGTACGGACGTGCCACCGCGGGAATTATTTTACAATTTATTTAGGGTTCCAACAAACCGCTTTCCGAATCAACTTGTTTCTCACTAAAACATGAGGTAGGTAAGTACACCTAATCTGTGTGCTATAACCACAAAACTCATCTTGGACTTACATTGGGCAAAGTATTCATTCATGATTTATTTTTATAGTAGAAATGTTTTAGATTTAGACTGACATATTGATTTTAAAATCAGATAATTTATGTCGTGTCTTCCCTACTCAACGTCATTCTAATTAAATTCTTTATGAATTCCAAGACGTTGCTTTTTCCCTAGGACATCATAGAAATTCACAATCTATAGTGTATTGAACTTACTTATTGTCAATCTGTAACTCTAAACAAGAGACACAGCGGTGAGAATAAGTAGTGAATTAGTCCAAGATTAGTCTATACTAATATTATAAAGAGGAAAGATTTGATTGTTTGTTTGTTTGTTTGCATTGAATAGGCTCCGAAACTACTGGACCGATTTGAGACATAGGCTATAGCTTTTCCCGAAATTCAATGTGGTTCCCACGGGAACGGGTCCGGAACTTCACGCAGACGAAGTCGCGGGCAAAAAAACTAGTCATAAATATATTCCATATACAAAACGTAATTTAAACACACTACAGTAATGTATTAAGGTTAACTCATTTAAATTTATCGGTTTTAAGAATACAAAAACAATAAGCATTGATATAAATTATGATAAGTGAAAATATTGGTGTTATTCTACTAGCCACGTGCCCAAACAAATGTTTTTTGTTCGAAATGTGTTTGTTTAATTCGTAGTTTACAAATGATGATACAGAACCCTGTTGCGCGACATACTGACGCCCGGTGAGGCGAGGCAGCTGTGATCGCAGCGTGTCTCCGTCAACGACACCTCACCTCGCCTCACGGTCACCACAGATTAAATGCTACGCATAGAGCAAGCATAGATTTAGACTTAAACGTAATGCATACTAATGAAAGTTCAATAAGAAAAAAATAAGAAATGACACAAAATCTATTATATCTATACATCGGGGTTGGCACAGAGCATATAGATAAGGGAAAATATTGTACATCAGCTCATAGTATCTTGTAATTTAACCGTTTAGTAAAGAGTTTCTATACTAACTAATAGTTGATCTGTGACAGAGTTGCTGGGCACTGGGCATGCACGTAGTTGCCTATAGACTTTTCTAAGAAGTACTTTGTTAATACATCAGATACAATTCATTTCCAACTAAATAATTTTATTTTTAAACTGAAATCTGTTAACTTTCTATATTCATTTTCTTGTTGTATTTTCACGCTTTTACCATTAAGTGTGAACATATTTTTTATGATCTTCACGAATTCTACTCGTTCCTTTCATTTTGCAGGCACTTTCTCAGAAATCGTTTAAAAAGAATTAAAAATTGGAGTGAAATTTTTCGTTAAAACTTCGAAAATTTAGAAATTGTTAAAGCTTAAAATGGTTGTGTTACCTTTCTATAAGGCATTACTTTGATTTAGGTGCCGTGTTTTTTCAACGTGGGTACAAAATATGATTTCCTTAGATACTCGTACCAATGTATGTAAATAACCAACAAACGTGTGGATTTAACGGTGGTGGAAAATTTTGTAAAAAATAATTTAGAAACAAATACTTTTCAGCTAAGCTGTAATTTAAATGTGTTTTTTTTTTGTACTTTCTTTTTATTTTCCTAAAGTATTAATAAGCAAAATTCGTTAGTCAATTATTGTAGTTTTTTCGTCGTGATCGTATTTAAGTGGTCCCGTCGAATGCGTGTGCGCAGCGGGAGCAGCGGGAAGCCGGCGGCGGCGGTTTCGGCCCATTGCATAAGTACTATGAAAACATAAAAGACAAACTTTTGAAAATAATGAAAGCTAGGAACTGTTGGTAACTAATTAATTCTGATATACATCAGAATGTGTTAGTTATCAAAGAATAAAATATTTTATTCAGAGACTAGGGCTTCTCAAATAATTAATTAATTGGGAAACCTAATCTGTGACCTCGTTTCAATTTTCGTGCTTACTGTATGACTATTTCCTTGACTATTTCTTCCTCTACAGTTCGTTCATCGGTAGGAAAAGTGTCCTTACTTCTTCTGAAGGGACGCGTGATCATCGGAGCTCTACACTATATTCAGATAATACTTGGCTTCCTATCATCTGCAAAGTTACGCAACGAATATTGGAATGACTTTGAGAAGGTATCTTTAGATGAAAGTCTTTAAGCGAAAACTTTAAAAAATATTATTCGGTCACACAGAGAAGGTTTTTTTTTATTAAAAAATAATACTTAATTAACTAACGATTCCACAAGTCACAAATACTTTTTAAATAAATTCATTTGAAAAATTTCATATTACCTACGTGTTACATATATTTAAATATCAAAAAAGCATTACAATATGTTGTATTAAGAATTTAACCGGGAAATATACAGAAAAAAACGGCTATATGTCTATGCTTTGCCTATAATAACTGAACTTTTAAATAAAAAAAGTTTTGGTGGTTTGAGCGCACTAAATAATTAATTCCTTGGACGTATTTCAGTAATCGTAAGAAAGTATATGTATAAAGTTTCAAGTACCACGAAGCAAGACGTATCGTCGATGTTAGTGCCCATAAAAATGTTAGTAGGGGCAATTTACAGGATATATAATGTTCAGCTTCCGTTCCCGACGACATGGCGCGACAAAGTATGGGTTCCTATTTATTTCAGCTCAATGTAAACAATCAAAATATATTTTTATATTATGTAAGTAGTTGAACGAATTCTCGCAATTCTAAATTCACAACTATGACTTACGAATAGTCAAAGTATCAGTGAATCAGGTATCACTATTTCAAAGGACTCTGTCCAAAAACCAATTAAGTTATTTATGGCAAACAGTCTCACTGTGTTACTGTCATTTTAAAATTCTGTGGGCCACATGTAACCCTGGGCGTCAAAAATAAGTAGTACAGTTTTAAAATTGCAATATCTCTTAAACTACAGAAGCTAGACCTTTGAAATAAAAAAAAGTTAAAAGACAATTTCATTTCATTTAATAAAAACTTTATGCATAATATCGTCTTTTAAAGATTGACTTTTATTTCAAAAAAAGTTAAAAGACAATTTCATTTCATTTAATAAAAACTTTATGCATAATAATTATCGTCTTTTAAAGATTGACTTTTATTTCAAAACTCTAACTTCTATAGTTTAAGAGTAATTGCAATTTTAAAACTGTACTACTTATTTTTGACGCCTAGTGTATTTTGAACACTCCACACATTGAAAGTTAATTCGTCACAAAAATTACATATTTACTTTACTCTATGGCGAATTTACTTCTTGACAAGACATTTTAATGTGGGGTATTTAATTTTAATATTTGTTGCAAATAAATATTTTATCTATCTATCTTTATTTGGGTTTATATCATCTACTTATCCATATACAATGTACTTTCGGCAGTATTAATAACTCTAATAAAAAGCCTTTTCTTACTTTACCATCGACCTTATTCCCGGTAGAGATGGGGCCCAAGGAGCGATAATTGCATCAATAAATATTGGGCTCTCGGCTATTTATAATCCGCCTAGGCCGTCCATTAGCAAGCTGTCTCGGCTGTTTTCAGTTCAACGTTATTTACAATGCAACCTACAGTGGGTGTGAATTATTGGATTGGTCAGTGTAGTGAAAATTAAGGATGAATTGAAAACAATTCAAAAAGTAGATATATGCGAGCATTTTCTTTGCTCATATTATAATATAATGTATTATCGTCTTGCTATGATAATTTTAGTGCTCCTAAATACTAGTAAAACACCATAACGTCGTTTGAGTGGAATCATCTTATTGGTATGAATTTAAAAGACTTTCCTACATCATAAATAATTGCTTTTCAAATGAAGAGTCACGGCGGCGACTTGCTCCAAATTAAAACCATTTTTAAAGTTAATGAAAAATTATAGCTGTCATTGTCAAACTAAAGGAGAAGAAAGAGAGACATCAGACTTAATGTGGGATTAAAAATAAAATGCGTTTCGGAAACAGCTGTAGAGACGGTGCCTAAAACGTACTGACACCTACATAACAATAGCAAGGTTTTAGTCTATACAACAACTTAAGTTCTTCATATATGGATCTAAATTACCCACTTAAATAACAGTATTATGTATTATACATAATGTATTAACCCTTTACATATCATGGTAGGCGGTGTTGGGCGGGGCAATACGAGGCCCCTCCCTTCTACGCATCCGCCCGAAACTGGTTCCTAATTACACATTATTATAGCGGTTATGATGTTCGCGTCTTCGCATAACAGAAAATAGACAATATTTATTATACCGTTAGGACTAATTCTAAATAATGGGAATAGGAAAAAAGTTATTCAAATCACTTTGTTGATGGAATAAAAAATTTTTTTTGTTATTCCGATTTCTAGACGACGCGACAGATAAAAAGGTAGTCTCTGGAGGTGGACGGTGGTAAACAAGGGATCTAATGATAGAGTCGACTTCCTAAATCATTTTATTAATTATATAAAATATTTATACCTGGCCCCGTACTCTTACAGCCAGTTTTTGAAACGTATTTCAATTTTAATTCCACATTAGAGAGGTAGGGCACAGCGGATAATCCGCTCAAATCAGAGCAGCCCGTCTGGAGAAGGATCTCCACCTTACAGAAGATCGTAGCCAAACAGCATTGGTCTCGGCCATGCTGTGTTCCTACGGTGAGTAAGGTCTCCAGAGCTCCACTTTTTACAGGGTCGGCAACGCGCGAGTGATACCCCCGGTATTGCAAGCGTCTATAGGCTGCGGCGACTGCTTACCATCAGGCGGGCCCTATGCTTGTTTGCTACCTTAGTAAGTAAAATAAAAATAAACCTCAATCTCTCTCCGTTTTTCTTCTTTACTTTGACAGGTGACAGTTATAAAGGATGATGCCAGTAGTTGTATGAGATCTGGGCCTACCCTCCAATACATCGTTGAATAGGTATTTTTGAGCTGAATAAAAGTTACTATGGGGCCAAGTCCCAAATCTTAGTATTTATATCATTAATTTAAAAAATGCGTTTCGGAAACTGGCTGTTAGCATGGTCGCTTGCTATCAAATCAAATCCACATAATTTAGGGCGCACTCTAGAAAGCAAAGAAGAACGGCAGGGAGTAGTAAAAATGGAGTAGTTCACCTTAATGGCAGTCTGAATGAATACTAAGTAAAAATTTGATGGAAGTCCAGAAATAAAACGGATTATTTATCAAGCAGTTATCGAATAATTACTCATATACTTACGTCATATGTCACAAGCACTTAGGTGTACACTTATGTACATAAAATACAAACTTTTGCATTTATAATATTAGTAAGGACATCTAATACTTATACTTCACAACTTTGATAGGGCAAGGATAGAGCCGACAGTCACACAAAAACAAAACAGCATTTATCGATGTTTCCGTTCCATTACTTTAATAAGTGTAATTTGCTTCTATACACCCTTCATCAAAGTAGAAGTGGAGACGCGTGCAACCGCAGCGTGCTCGCTCTATGTGGTCATCATTGCGGCGTTGAGTGCCATTCTATTTTATTGTAGGAACGGTAGGAACACTATTCACTGTGACAGGGATTTGGAATAGCGTAACATTAAATTTTTATTAAAGATTCAAAACGGTAATTTAAAACTAAAGTCTATCTTTTTATTAGCTGCAGTAAAATGACGTTTTGTGGGTTGCCGGACATTGCAATTTGTATGTTGAATGACATTTAGACGACATTTAGAAACGTCATTTTACTGCAGCTAATAAAAAGTTAGACTTTACGTAGGCACTTATGTACTCTGGTCAAAGAGTACATACAATAATGATTTGTGTAACTAATCTACTCTTAATAAAATCTGGTGGTAACGAAAGCAAGAAAGTTTTTATTTATTGCTATACCATAGACTAATAACATTTACAATTTACTTAAATGGTGACATATTAATATTTTGTATTAAATTTGCAAAACCTCTGCCGATCCGCATTGGAGCAACGTGGCAGAGTATGCTCTAATCCCTTCGATTGAAGGGAAACCCGCATCGCTGCAGTGGGATGATTATGGATTAATATGATATGGAACATGGATTTTTACGACCGTGGAGTTGGTATTTATTAATTTAATTATTGATTATAAAGATCTAGCTGTAGAGTATCTAAGACATTGTCAACACCGTTCAAAATTGAGAATAAAAGTTACAGAATTGGTTTTCAAAAACAAAGAACTTCATAGCTAAATAAAATTTGAATAATTTTAAAGGACTACAACAAGACACACACTAGAATGTGTGTTTCATAAATCAAAGTAACTTTAAAACAAAACAGTCTAAACAAACCGTCTGATTTAAGGCCTGTGTTACAAAAAAAATAGTAAAGCATTCATTATATTACTGGAATTGAATAGTTTGTCACTCGTCTAAAATAAAATGTAATGGATACAATTGTTGGCGTAAAGGACAATACAGGAACTGCGAACAATGTGTACACCCAACGTCTTGTTTAGGAAACAAACTTTGTTAGAAAATAATAGTAAAAATTGTAAGCCCACCGTGACTGGACATATAGGCCGATCATAAATCAAAGTTTAAGTGACAAACGCATACAATAAGAGTAACTTCAATGTTTGATGACCAGAATATGTCTTCGGAATTAAAATCTTAATATTAGATTTTGGCAGATTTAAAAGACAAAATGTGGAGAGAGGAGAGCAGAGAATCTGAAAGAGATGTAGTTAGAGCGAGAGTGCCATAAGGTTAAACTTACTTTAATATTAAAAGGAATTAGTCACTTCACGCCTGTATTTCATGAGAGGGTAGTACTACCTAGGTCCAGCTTGCCAATTTTGTAAATGGTCTACTTTTCCTTTATATACATTTGATACATCATTTACGTTATTTGTTAAGAACTCTACGTAGTGTAACATTTAGGTATTCTCTAATTTTATATTTAAGATGTAAGTATTATTAATTTTACTGTTTTGAAACTCGTAAATTACACGTATTTATGCGTAATTTTTCTACCTGTTTTCCAGGAGTATTTAATTCCTTTTTAATCTCCATAATCATAATAATATTTGGAAGCACATGATTCACGAGTGTTTTCCCTAAAATAATCAAGAAATTTTAGTAATAAAGCCTAAGAGATAGGTTTCTTATAAACTTAACTTAAAATCTAGATGAGAAGAGAAATTAATAGCATTTTTTTTTGTGCAAAAGACAATAAATTATTTTTGTAAAACATTGTAAAATGTGAAATAAGTAAATTATTTGGGTATAAAGTTTTTATAGTAAAGCCAGCAAAGAAATTGTAAATCAACGTTTTGTTCTTGCGTTTACGCAATAGACTGAAGTTGATTTATTTGTGCCATTCATTTTGGAAGGCCCTTTGTTCTATAGAAATTCTTTAAAATTGGTTAAATGCAGCTGTAGCAAGTGGTCGAAATTGGTTATTGCTCTCTTAACAAAAAAAATACAGAATACAAAATTGTATAAAGTAAAAACTAAGTGGTATTTAGGTAGGTGTACATACATATAAAATTCTTAGCTCTGAATGACTGACCCGTCAACGCACAGCCTAAACCGCTGATCGTAGAGACCATTTTGAAAGAATATCAAAATTTGTGTCTTGGTCATCAGTGAAATCAAACAAATCCGAAGAAAAGAAAATTCTGCAGAATTATACTTTATATCGTCTAGGCATATAAATAATATACAAAAGAACTAGAAAATTGGGGTGTAGTAACACCTCTCTCAATATCTGCGCAAAAAAGCAATGCAAAATTATATCTTACGTTCTGTGACTAAGAAATCCGACGGCTAAACTTCTCCCCAATTCCATTTCTACTTTTTTATCTACCTTTTTTCTTCAGCTTCATTAATTCCTCTAGTGTGTCTGTGATCCACGGGCGACGGTGACCATACCTGATCACATGACCCTCACACTTGTTTGCCAAATAAAAAACGATTAAAGACTGTGTGTGGAGCGATTGCCATAATGAAAATGACCCTCGCACATGTTTACTTGTATTACCAAATAAAAAACTGTGTGGAGCGAGCGACTGTCATAATGAAAATAAGAATGAAAATTATAAGATTATGCTTTTCACATGTTTCTAATAAATTAAATTAAAAATAAACTATTATGATTAATTGATTACGTAAGTGTTTTTTGTTAAATTTGTTCGTATAGCACTTAATCGTTTTATGACAGTCGTATGTTTAATATTCATGTTAAAACCTCACGTTTTTCTCGATGCACACCTTAATATAAATCAACCCTATCGATTTTTTTTAACTTATTCCCAAAAATTTACATAATTTTATACTTATGGCCGTAGATGGCTGCAGCAATAATAAATATTAAATTAATTTACACGATTTAAATAAATTTATTACCTGAACGTCGTTGTACCTAATGTTAGCCGTACCAAATTGTATGGAAGTATTTATAAAAACTAAAATTGTGGTTTTGTCGTTTCAGTTCGCTTATGTTGAGTTGCACAAAAGAATATTAAGTCACTGTCAAATTCAATAAAAAAAGGTATACCTAGTGGTTCTTAATGTGGAATTGAAACTACGTTGCGTTTCTGCAACTGGCTGCAATAAAAACTCCTTGTTACAAATACGTGTGAAATTATCAAAGTACGTACTTATAAGTAACTAATAACCGTTTCAAATGTGAGTAGGAATAAGAACGTGACAAGTGTCAACTTTAATTAATCTATATTTTATTATCTTTTCGTGTATAGCCTATGTCCATATGAAAGAGTTACTAAGAAAAAAGAAATTGCCTTATGTCCAGCAGTTACTTCTTGTGGCTTAGTTAGATGATAACGATGATCTTATATTCGCACACATACAAATATCTACAAATGTACCAAAAGATACAAATCACTATAGAATAGTTGTGTGTGTAATATTTGAAAACTCGGCGAGACAAGCCAGACAGGTATAAGCAGACTGGTCTCTGTGTGCGCCACTCCGATGCTATCTCACTATAATCAACTGTTACCACAAGAAAGCTTGCGTCTCTTTGTTTTGTTTTCTTTGTCAACAAGAATTTTAATTAAAATACTACGACAGAGCGATAGAAAGTCCTTTCTAGCGTTTTTTTTTTGTATCACTAAGTTTGCAGACTAGAGTACGGCGCGGCAGCCTGATGGTAAAGAGCACTGACCTCTATACTTGTACTATAGAGGTCAGTAGTAAAGAGTCACCGTAGCAATACGTTTGCAATAAACTCTCAAGAAACGCGCAGTTGGGCTCCTGTGAGTGAGGGTGAGGCTTGATTTGTCGCGACGACGTGCGGTGCTGTTGGCTTCATCTCTAAAAATTCCTCTGAACACAATAATAATCTGCCGATTTTACAATGGGTTGCCATTGTAAAATTGGTAGAACATAAAGGGAGGTAAAATATCTCAACTAAAGGGTTCAATACTATCTATCGAACAACAACGGGAGTAGGTGTGTGTATGAGATAGTCATACTATCATTCTAAGCATTAAGTAAAAAGACGTTATTTTAACACACATTCACATCAATTTTATTATTACTTGTAAGATAAATTGTAAGAGCTATCGTAAATTAATGTTATGAACGCAGGAGACAGATAATTATTAATATGAATATTTACTAAGTAGTTTATGTAGCGCTTAATCGGAGGAAGTATCTCCAAAGTGTATTGACTGGTCCCGCATGTAATCTACGATATATCCATCTACTCCATCAACGAGCAATTAATAAAAATTACCTCTTACATAAAACTATTAACGTCCAGCCGCGCGCGCCGCCGATAAACTGATCGAAATCATCTTCTGCCGCGATAATAAATTAATTGTTTTATTATGTCACAAGCGAGACGCCGTAAAAAACCGACAAATGACCACGGAATTGAGACATCCCACTATCTCTTTTATTAGACACGTGAACCTCTTTACAAATACCAGCCGTCATGAGATAAAACCTATCGAGAAATCAAAATGGCTGCGCGTCCGTTTTTTTTACCGGCCGCAGCGTGAGCTTTTATGCTAATGAGACCCAAAAACAAACATTGTTACAAGCCAAATGTGTAACATACAATAAAAATAAATTAAATAATAAAGGGAATCGTTAAAATGGAAGAAATGTACGTAATTTATCCACGAGTCACCTTTTAGGCATTCCGTGGATGCCTTCGCGGCGGGATCCCGGGCGCTCTAGACGCGATCTCCAAATAAAAAGGCGCCACAAAAAGACGCATTCAATAAGCCGTTGGCCATTACTGGCCGTAATCGATGAGATAAATTAATAATAATGAAATCAGAGAGACACGAGATGAACATAGGCGCCCGCTGATATTTGACAAGAGCTAGATAACGTCGTGCGTATAGTCAGCCGAAAAAGTGGTAAGTATATTGATTGATCTATTATAAAATTAAATTTATTTCCACGTCGTCATGTGTTATAAGATTTAAGTATTTTTAATTGCAAAAGCCATCCAAGATGTGCGGATTCAGGGTCCAAGATGTGTGATTTTATAATAATTCGTACAGTGGCCTCGAAGATAGGAGGACCATTTTAGAAAAAAATCGCTTGCACATCTTTTAAGCGGATCTTTTGTCAGCTCCGTCCCTTTCTTTGTTACCAAACACGGTTTTTGTTTATTAGAGCCACATGTGTCCCCTAGGATGTTGGCTGCTGCAACCAAAAATCATCCTAAAGATGGTCCTGCTATCCTCGAGGCGATGAGGTAGGCCTATAAGTAACTTTATCTATAATATCGCCGTTATACTTTGAAAACCAATTATCTGATGAAAATGTGAAAATGAGATAAGTGGTATTCAAAGTTTCAGACGTTGAAAATGAACCGTACAAAATAGCTACATGATTATTTATATATTTCATCCATGCATTGATTAATATACTATAATGGGCGTCGTTTTACAAATAAAAAAATTGAGCGCTTTGTGGTATATTTGATGGTAACCGTCACAAGGTCTGCTATTTAATTGGTTTTCCCTGAAGACTGTTAATTCGTTATTTCTTCTAAACTAATAAGAATACAATAAAATCCACGAAATTAGTTTTTCATTTTACTAATTCAAAATTATCAGTTACATAAAAATACCTAAAAGATGTCTTTTTGTGGAGATACAAGTGAAAATGTGTAAAGATAATTGGTTTTCCTAGAAGAAAATTTGTATAATTCTCACAGAACTCCTAAATAAATAAACTCGAGCGTTGCGCAATCCGTTACTTTGCCGATTCTACTAAACAAATGCACCAATGGACTCTCAATGGTGTCTCAATAGAATGCCGATAGTGTCACTATCGGCATTCTATTGAGACTAAGAGAACTAATGCACCAATGGACTCTCAATGGTGTGTCAATCGTGTCTCAATAGAATGCCGATAGTGTCACTATCGGCATTCTATCCTCGAGACTGAGAGAACAAATGCACCAATGGACTCTCAATGGTGTCTCAATAGAATGCCGATAGTGACACTATCGGCATTCTATTGAGACTAAGAGAACTAATGCACCAATGGACTCTCAATGGTGTGTCAATCGTGTCTCAATAGAATGCCGATAGTGTCACTATCGGCATTCTATCCTCGAGACTGAGAGAACAAATGCACCAATGGACTCTCAATGGTGTCTCAATAGAATGCCGATAGTGTCACTATCGGCATTCTATTGAGACTAAGAGAACTAATGCACCAATGGACTCTCAATGGTGTGTCAATCGTGTCTCAATAGAATGCCGATAGTGTCAATATCGGCATTCTATCCTGGAGACTGAGAGAACAAATGCACCAATGGACTCTCAATGGTGTCTCAATCGTGCGACTCTTTTCCTCATTAATTATAAATCCTAATGATTCGAATAAACACATGAGTAATGTTATACAAACATTCTTCGTAGGTAGGTGCAATGCAACAAACATCGTCTAAATAAAATATGGTTGATAAGTAACCCATTGACCTTAACAAAGACATGACTGGCTTAAATAATTTTGTAAAAACAAAAGGAGGCAGCAGTGCTTAGACCAAAATTAAATAGTAAGACATTAAATTTAAACAACTTGGTTTGCCATTTAAATCGAAAATATTTTCTGTATTTAGTACCTATCTTATTAAGTAGGTCTAAGGAAGCCATAAAATAGTTTTTGGAAACTAACTTTAAAGTTGTTCTAAGATCTCTCTAGCTTAAAGTGTTCTGTTTTAATAAATTTATATAAAGATTTTAGATTTAATGTGAAACGTGATTTACCATTTTTCTTTTTTATTAAGAAATAACTGGACAAAAACTGACACACGTCACAGGGTACACACTCAGATATTGCGCCAGATGATAAAAGTTCGTCAATGGATTCCTTATAAAAGACAACCTCGGAGGCTGATAATTTTGGTGATTGTGCATTTTTTGCTGACTGCCTGCTGTATGTCTGCTGGAACTTAGTTTAAATTACGGGTTTGAGGTTGCGTAGCTGTATTTTTGTGTCTAGATGCTTTGATCTCTGCTCCAGATTTATTTATGGCATTGGCAGTTTTTAAAGTGTCAGTCACTTTCACACGAAATAGGTAAGTATCGACCTCGGTTTCGTAAAGTTGACTTTTAATATCTTTTTAATAGAAGCACATATATAAGGCTTCTACGCTTCATAGACTTTCTAAACTGTAAGTCACAGAGTAATTGAGCACCATCAAGTAATGGTTTTATAACTGATATGTCTTTTTGTTCCATATTAAACATATAAGTGATGGCGGCAGTTACTTGGTTTTGTTTTCCTTCGAGGGCCTTAATTCATAATTCATTTATTCATTGCCAAAACACGGTGTAACTATAGGTTGTTAACATTTAAATAAGAACAAGCATGCTTCGTCAAAACATGAGATGCAATGTAGGTTTGAACTCTAAACATAAAATAATCATAACTTATTTGAATATTGTACAATCAATTACATACTCAGAGAAGCTGCGTGTCAACTATGATTTAGGTATTCAGCAACACTATAGAATGTTTTATTACTCAACCATTGAAATAATTTAAATTTAAACTCTATAACATAAATGTTAAAGAAAGTAACCACTCCTTATAGGTCCTTTTCTATTTGCAAGCGCAAGTGAAAGACAGTTAGGTACTAGCGCCACCATGCAGAATGGCTTTCGCTGTAGCGATTTGAATGTTACAATTTTACAGATTGTCAGAGAAAACCAGGAGAAAACCAATTATCTGTTTATACGTTATTTTCATAGATGATTTGATTGTACTGAATGTTGTAAGGAATCCGTCAAGTAAAACAAATTAAACAGCGATAATAGCTTGTATTAGACGGTTGTAATGTAATATTAGAACTTTAATCTGAAAAAAATGATTATTCTTGAGAAAGAAATAAAAAAAATCCAAGAGCTCCCTACGGGTATAACAAATAATATCACTTTAAATGGTAATCATTGGAGAGTAGTAAGGTGTTATTCAAGTTAAATAAAATTACTGGTTTGTATTAGCCAGTAAATCTAAATAGTGGCTGAAATAATCGTTTATATTATTAGCTAAAAGCAAAAGTATACGTCACAGCGTTTAATGGGCTTTCGCAGACGAAAGACCGCAAAATTTTAAGTACTTCTGCATTGTCAGGTCATTTTCGGAAAAAACTCGATTTAATTGGTTTTCGCAGTATAGCGGCGATATAATAAAAGTGTAAAAAAAGTTTGTCTGTACATTGAATATATTTCCAAAAAAATTGTTTAGGGCGATGAAGAATAAGCAATAGAACAAGAATTTCGTAAAATTTTGTCCGTCTGTTTGTATGTTTGTATGTATGTATGTTTGTATGTTTGTATGTTTGTATGTATGTTTGTACACGCTAATCTCAGAAACGGCTGAACCGATTTGGATGCGGTTTTCACTAATATGTGGCGATTTGCTCAACTTAACATTTAGTGTATGTTTCTTTTCAAAATTCCCACGGGAATCCGAGATATACGCAAACGAAGTTGCGAGGGTATATCAACACACAGCCCAAACCGCTGGGTCTAGAGATTCCAAATTTGGCATGTAGGTTACTTACGACGTCTAGGGATATACAAAGAAAGGATTTTTCAAAATTCCCACGGGAAAGCGAGATATACGCAAACGAAATTGCAAGAGGACGCACAGACCAAACCGTTGGGTCTAGAGATGCCAAATTTGGCATGTAGGGTCCTTATATGGTCCGGACCGACCAGACCGGACCGGACCGGACCGGAACGGACCTGACCGGACCGGAACGGACCGGACCGGACCGTTTTTTTTTGTCCGTCTGTTTGTATGTTTATATGTTTGTATGTATGTTTGCACACGCTAATCTCAGAAACGGCTGAACCGATTTGGATGCGGTTTTCACTAATATGTGGCGATTTGCTCAACTTAACATTTAGTGTATGTTTCTTTTTAAAATTCTCACGGGAATCCGAGATATACGCAAACGAAGTTGCGAGGGTATATCAACGCACAGCCCAAACCGCTGGGTCTAGAGATTCCAAATTTGGCATGTAGGTTCCTTACGATGTCTAGGGATGTACTAAAAAAGGATTTTTCAAAATTCCCACGGGAAAGCGAGATATACGCAAACGAAATTGCGAGAGGACGCACAGCCCAAACCGTTGGGTCTAGAGATGCCAAATTTGGCATGTAGGGTCATTGTAAGGTCCGGACCGACCGGACCGGACCGGATCGGACCGGACCGGAACGGATCAGACCTGATCGGTCCGGAAGGAACCGCACCGTACCGAGTCCGTGCCGAACCGGACCGAACCGGATCGGACCGGTTTTTTTTTCTGAAGAAATATATGTTAATTGGTATGTAGGTACCTTATCAAACCGGACCGGAGCGGACCGACTGGACCTGATCGGACCGGACTATATATATATATATATATATGTCGCATACGGTCATGAGTATGGACATGAACACTAAGCAAAACGAGGGTGCGCCATCTAGCGGCGTGTTGAGAAAACGTTGCTTTTGGCGCGCTCCGGCAGAGTCGTGATACGGAAGGCGGGCTCGACTGAACACTTCGTTATCGGGCGCCACCGAGAGTAGTACTCGTAGTCACGGAACTGTCGCGTTTACCTAGTGTCTATTTTGTGTTGAGTTAAATTAAGAAACTGTACCTAATTAAACTGTGTTATAACGACGATTGAAAAAGACCTAGACTAAGATTAATTAAATGTTTTAATGTAGAACGAACTGTTGTTTCTCTCATATCACGACTACCCTCGTTACGCCCTTGTGATGTTGAATTGCACATCGAATTACCGCTAGGCTATCCGATATCAGAATTGGGATGTAAGTCGTGGTATTGAGAGTTTAACAGATCAGTCTGGTCTCACTAATGTAAAACGTGACAAATTAACGTGACAAATTAAGAAATTGCGTGTTCGATGCACGACGGACAGTCTACTATCGTCGACTACGAGTAGTGGAGTTTGCGGACTACGAGTGGCGGATTCTACCGACAAAGAGTATCGTATGGTGGGTACTTAACCTCAAAATGTATGGAGATTCTAATATGGTGTAATTTCAGGTGTATGACCGTGCGATACTCGACGATGTGTGACGGGTAGCGGAGGCTGAGCCGCGACGCGCACCAAGCGGTGGCGGTACAACAGCAGCGTAGCAGCGACGCACCCCGAGTCACAGTGAGTTCAACCCAGGCAGCGACGCGCCCCGAGTCGCAGTGCAACCAAAGCAGCGAAGCGCCCCAAGTCGCAGTTAAACCGAGGCAGCGACGCGTCCCGAGTGACACGGGTGTGTGCCCGTGGTGGACTGGTGGAGTGTACCCTCCGATATTATAAAAAAAAAGGTCAGTGTTGATTACGTATGATGCTAAGTTTAAGCTTAAAGTGCTAAGTTAAGCTGAAACTGTGTAAGTTTAAGCTGAAACTGTGTAAGCTAAAGTTGAAACTGTGTTAGTTTGAGCTGAAACTGTGTATGAAGTTAAGCTCATTGGTCATTTAGCACTATTCATTAAAATGAATTATTTAGAGGTCAAGGTCATTAAAGGTCAATGTGAGGTCAAGGTCATTAAAAGGTTAATGCACACAATGATTTAGAGGTCAAGGTCATTTAAAGGTTAATGCACATACAGAATAAAGTATTTTTGACTTTAGCTTTGACTTTGAGATTTTTGACTTTGGAGGTCAAAATCAAATGTATCACGTGGAGAGTGGGGTTCTTAAAAGGAGTTCAAAATTTTCATCCTTTTATCGCTAGGACGCACCGTTTTCGACATAAACGTTTTGTTTAAATTATTTTTACTTAGTAACTTCAATGAACTCTAACAGTTGTTTTATTTTCGATTTCCGGACAATGGAACGAGACGAGAATCAGCGGGTCAGCGGTGTGCGGACTCTGAAGTGGACCAGGTCTGCTCGTGTTGGTGGTGAGCTGGCGAGGCAGATGTGACCACCTGCGCGGCATAGTGCGGACAGCAGTGATCGCGCTTGCTGTCGAGGTTACTGCTCTTCGCGGGACCACCGGCGCAGTCGAGGTGTCCGGGATATCTTCAGGAGAGTATTGTTTGATGATACTGGAGTGACTACTGAGCAATAATGTTGTTTAGAATTTTAAAAGTTCTGTTTTCATGTAAATTGAGAGACATTTTAAATGAAATGTTGAGAAATAATTGCTCAATGGTTTCGATGGTGGAGTATAATTTAAAGTATACTTAGTTCGAATTGTGCTCAGAAAGTAATGTACCAGTTTAAGTTAACGTACCATTTTATAATGTTGAGTAGAGTAAGTAATCTATGTAGCGAGAGACCAGTGGGTCTGTGAGATACCACACGGAGTTGTTGGTCAATGTTGAGTTGGCAATGGTGATTTTGTCGGTCGGCTGGTATTGCCGTGGATATACAGCAATTTCAGACAGAGCTATTTGAGATGGAGCTATTTGAGATAGAGCCATTTGAGATAGAGCTATTTGAGATAGAGCCATTTGAGTAGAGCCATTCAAAGTAGAGCCATTCAGGATAGAGCCATAGAGCCATTCGAGGTAGAGCTGTACGAAGTAGAGCTATACAAGGTAGAGCTGTACGAGGTAGAGTTATTCAAAATAGAGTTATTTTTACTTTTAATAAACGAAGACGAAAATTTAACACTTTTCTGTTGGTTGTGTAAGAGCGTATTCAGACAAAATTAGATCCTAAGTTTAAAGGACTATTTAAAGTAGTAGAGGTATTGAGCGATCGTTACGTATTGAAAGCTTTAAATTCAAAGCGTACTTACAAATACCCACACGATAGATTAAGAAAGATGCCACCGAGTCGCGTAAGAGTCGGTAACGATGATGATAAAGTAAATAGTAATGATAATGAGAAAGTGCCAGTTTAATTTGTGATGGAAAATCGAGTAAGAGGATTCTATCGGCCGCAGTGAGTTCGACCGTACCAGTAGTTATTACGTAGTAGCCGTAGCCCGGTAGAAATCTGTGTCTATTGGGGTAATTCAAGTAGTCCGTGGGTGGGCGATGCGCGTTTGACTCTGGCGGAGGTCGCTGTTTGCAGAGACTATATCCTGTGCTGTGGTCAGTGAGTGACACACAGGCGATCCATTCGAGGATAAGCATACAGAAATCCACATGGTGGATGTGTTTGAGAGAGCAATGCGATTGCTGGTCGGCTGGTAAGCCATGGCGATAGATGTTTTACTCGTTTATGGTACCTTGCTAGTAGTAAGCTGTCTACTGACTTGTTTTGAGATTAGATACGATCGACTCTCGTGCGTGGCTCTGGCTATAGTATAGTAAATTTTATGTGTCCGCTTTTGTCATATTTAGTTTGATCTAATTAAAATTAGTGTCTGTTTACAATTCTCATTACCACAGTGACTGATGGATAGGCTTGAGTTTGTTTGTTGGTATGAAGAGTGGTGCAGTGCAATGCATTGTATGTAGTACCTATGTTAAATTAAGTTTCTTTGAGTAAAGTTTTCTCATAACTCTATGCGAACTCTTTGGTGATAAGGCCAAGAGACCTGAGTGGACAGTATTGGCAAAATACAATCGTGAAGACTAAGTACCAATTTTATTGACGTGTAACAGAGTATACTCAACAGCAAGGGACCACGTGTGTGATTTTGTGGTAGTCACAGGGATGATTGCCGAACATGGTCACAGGGATGATCATGTGGGTGTCCACAGGGATGGTCACTTTTGTTTGATTAGACAGTGTCACAGGGATGATACGTGTCGTGATAAAGGTCACAGAGATGGCATGGTGGTTGGTTACAAGGATAACCAGAGTGAGGTCACAAGGATGACAAGAGTGAGGTCACAAGGATGACAAGAGTGAGGTCACAGGGATGACTAAGAGTGCGGTCACGAAGATGACCAAGAGTGCGGTCACAGGGATGACCAGCGTGCGGTCACAGGGATGACTAGAGTGCGGTCACAGGGATGACCAGAGAGTGGTCACAGGGCTGACCAAGAGTGGGGTCACAGGGCTGACCAGCTGTAACTACGGGGATGGTTATGGCACCTTGTTTTTTTCGAACTCTGTTAATTCGGTTGTTATTGATTTTATTTTCATTATTGGTACTAAGCTCTTCATGGTTAGGTACTTGATTTGTTAAGCTAAGTGTGTTACTTAGAAGTAAATTGGACTTTATATTGAAACTTTTGATTTGAGTTAGAGAGAAAGTCCTTAGCATATAAGTAAATTGGACTAGATATTGAAACTTTGGATTTGATATTGAAACTTTGGATTTGAGTTAGAGAGCAAGTCCTATATGTGTGGTCAGGAGTGACCGAACGTTGTGATGCTGTGTGAGTATTGATTGTTTCAGTTACACGCGAGGACGCGTGTCTCGCAGGATGGCCGTGTCGCATACGGTCATGGGTATGGACATGAACACTAAGCAAAACGAGGGTGCGCCATCTAGCGGCGTGTTGAGAAAACGTTGCTTTTGGCGCGCTCCGGCAGAGTCGTGATACGGAAGGCGGGCTCGACTGAACACTTCGTTATCGGGCGCCACCGAGAGTAGTACTCGTAGTCACGGAACTGTCGCGTTTACCTAGTGTCTATTTTGTGTTGAGTTAAATTAAGAAACTGTACCTAATTAAACTGTGTTATAACGACGATTGATAAAGACCTAGACTAAGATTAATTAAATGTTTTAATGTAGAACGAACTGTTGTTTCTCTCATATCACGACTACCCTCGTTACGCCCTTGTGATGTTGAATTGCACATCGAATTACCGCTAGGCTATCCGATATATATATATATGTCGCAGTGTCGCATACGGTCATGAGTATGGACATGGACGCTAAGCAAAACGAGGGTGCGCCATCTAGCGGCGTGTTGAGAAAACGTTGCTTTGGCGCGCTTGGGCGGAGCCGTGGCGGTTGGCGAGCTTGACTGGAGACAGATGGTTGTCGAGCGCCATAGAGAGTGGTACTCGTAGTCACGGAACTGTCGCGTTTTACCTAGTGTCTATTTTGTATTGAGTCATTTTAAGAAACTGTACCTAATAAAATGTGTGTTGTAACAAAGATTTGAAAAAGAGACCTAGACTGAGGTTTTTCTTGCGGCATTTCTTTTCCATCAGTGGTCATTCCGAAGTGCTAGTAAATTCAATAAACATTCTTTAAGTAAAACTAAAACTGTTGTTTCTCTCATATCACGACTACCCTCGTTACGCCCTTGTGATGTTGAATTGCACATCGAATAACCGCTAGGCTATCCGACATCAGAAGTGAGATGCAAGTCGTGGTATTGAGAGTTTAACAGATCAGTCTGGTCTCACTAATGTAAAACGTGACAAATTAACGTGACAAATTAAGAAATTGCGTGTTCGATGCACGACGGACAGTCTACTATCGTCGACTACGAGTGGTGGAGTTTGCGGACTACGAGTAGCGGATTCTACCGACAAAGAGTATCGTATGGTGGGTACTTAACCTCAAAATGTATGGAGATTCTAATATGGTGTAATTTCAGGTGTATGACCGTGCGATACTCGACTATGTGTGACGGGTAGCTGAGGCTGAGACGCGACGCGCACCAGGCGGTAGCAGTACTGGCGGTGCAGCGGCGGCGGCGTGGTGGCGGCGTGCCCCGAGTCGCAGTGCAATTGAGGCAGAGACGTGCCACGACACGAGTGAACACGGGTGTGTGTGCCCGTGGCCTACTGGTAAAGTGTACCCTCCGATATTATAAAAAAAAAAAAAAGGTCAGTGTTGATTACGTATGATGCTAAGTTTAAGCTTAAAGTGTTAAGTTGAAGCTGAAACTGTGTAAGTTGAAGCTGAAACTGTGTATGAAGTTAAGCTCATTGGTCATTTAGCACTATTCATTGAAATTAATGATTTAGAGGTCAAGGTCATTTAAAGGTTAATGCACACAATGATTTAGAGGTCAAGGTCATTAAAAGGTTAATGCTCAAAATGATTTAAAGGTCAAGGTCATTTAAAGGTTAATGCACACACAGAATAAAGTTTTTGACTTTAACTTTGACTTTGAGATTTTTGACTTTGGAGGTCAAAATCAAATGTATCACGTGGAGAGTGAGGTTATTTAAAGGGGTTCAAAATTTTCATCCTTTTATCGCTAGGACGCACCGTTTTCGAGATAAACGTTTTTTTTAATTATTTTCACTTAGTAACTTCAATGAACTCAAACAATGTTTTATTTTCGATTTCCGGACAATGGAGCGAGACGGGGATCAGCGGGTCAGCGGTGTGCAGACTCTGAAGTGGACCAGGTTTGCTCGTGATGGTGGCGAGCTGGCGAGGCAGACGGGACCACCGGCGCAGTCGAGGTGCCCGGGATTTCTTGAGGAGAGTATTGTTTGATAATTTTAAAGTGGAGACTACTGAGCAATGACGATGAATTTTAAGTTTTGAATTTTGAAAAGTTTTGTTTTCATGTAAAGTGAGAGACACTTAAAATTAAATTTTGAGAGATAGTTGCTCAATGGTTTCGATTGTGGAGTATAATTTAGAGTTTAGTTCAAATTGTGCTCAGAAAGTAATGTGCCATTTTAAGTTAACGTACCAATTTATAATGTTGAGTCTGATGAGGACAGTGCCGGTGAAGGCCCTTCTAACTGTGTGTGAACACTTACTGTCATGGCTACTCATTTGATTAAACCGCACGCTTCAGTCGTAGTCGTAACTGCGAATTTTCGTACAGGGCGCGATGCGCGGCTGAGGGTGTGGCAGTCTATGTCTCATGGGAGACCATGTCATTGTGATGAGCACAGATGACCATGTCATTGTGATGACCACAGATGACCGTGTCGTTGTGATGACCACAGAATTGTGATGACCACAGATGACCATGTCATTGTGATGACCACAGATGACCATGTATATTGAGTATACCGATTCCATGTGGGAATCCTTGTCTTTATGTCTCATGGGAGACCATGTCATTGTGATGAGCACAGATGACCATGTCATTGTGATGACCACAGATGACCATGTCGTTGTGATGACCACAGAATTGTGATGACCACAGATGACCATGTATATTGAGTATACCGATTCCATGTGGGAATCCTTGTCTTTATGTCTCATGGGAGACCATGTCATTGTGATGAGCACAGATGACCATGTCATTGTGATGACCACAGATGACCATGTCATTGTGATGACCACAGAATTGTGATGACCACAGATGACCATGTCATTGTGATGACCACAGATGACCATGTATATTGAGTATACCGATTCCATGTGGGAATCCTTGTTATTTTTTTTGTGGCCTGTTAGTAATGTGTGTTGATCGTGTGACTTTGATTTTAAAATTTTGATTACCTATGTTAACTTACTATGAGGCATACTTTCTTCCTTATTTTTCTGTGTACCTACTAACCTTTTAGTCAGGATAAGCCGAGCGAGAGTTAGCTCCATTATTCAAAATTGAGTCATTTTTATTTAAAAGAGTTTTGATGAAACTTAATAAGGTTTCTATTGGTGAAATAGTGACAAATAAGTTTTGAGTAATGAGAAAAGTTTAGTTGATTTAATTACGAGTTACTGACTTGAAATGTAATGTAATGACCGGACGTTTTGTGTCCGATGTGTCCGATGGACTTGACATTGTATGTTCGATGGACTGAACTTATTGTGTGACTCGATGCCTATGGATAGGATTGAGTTTGTGTGTTGGACCAAGACTGTTGGTATGAGAAGTGATGCAATGTAATGCATTGTAGTATGTTAATTAAGTTTCTTTGAGTAAAGTTTTCTCATTACTACAACCGATCCCTCTGTTGTTAAGGCCAAGAGAACTGAGTAGATTGTATTGGCAAAATACATGAAGTCTAAGTACCAATTTTATTGACGTGAGTAATGATTATTTTACTGTAAGTGATTTAGTTTTGTTTTTTTTTTAATTTTGTCAAAACTTGTTTCATGACTTCAAGCTGCATATGTTGGCATGTAGTCGTAGCTCCGGTCAAACCGAAGAGTGCGCGATGCGCATCTAACTATGCATCCTATCACTGGTTAAGTGAAATCACTGGTAAAGTAAAATCGCTGGTTAAGCGTAAAATTTTAGAATGGTCGCTGGTCAAGTGACTACTAAATTCAATGCTGGTCAAGTAGGGTCAAGTGATAGTGTAAAAAAAAAAAAAAGAGTTGTATGGCTGGTCAAGTGATACAACATTATTGAGGTTCTAAAACCAGTTTGTTGTTTGTACATGATTGTTTGATGAAACAAGGTCACAGGGATGATCTAGTGGTTGGTCACAGGGATGATCAGCTGTAACCACGGGGATGGTTATGGCACCTTGCTTTTGACGAACTCTGTTATATTCGGTTGTTAATTGATTTCATTATCATTATTGGTACTAAGCTCTTCATGGTAAGGTACTTGATTTGCTAAGCTAAGTGTGTTTACTTAGAATAGAAGTAAATTGGACTTGATATTGAAACTTTGGATTTGAGTTAGAGAGAAAGTCCTATGTGTGGTCAGGAGTGACCGAACGTTGTGATGCTGTGTGAGTGTTGATTGTTTCAGAATCACACGCGAGGACGCGTGTCTTGCAGAATGGCCGTGTCGCAGTGTCGCATACGGTCATGAGTATGGACATGGACGCTAAGCAAAACGAGGGTGCGCCATCTAGCGGCGTGTTGAGAAAACGTTGCTTTGGCGCGCTTGGGCGGAGCCGTGGCGGTTGGCGAGCTTGACTGGAGACAGATGGTTGTCGAGCGCCATAGAGAGTGGTACTCGTAGTCACGGAACTGTCGCGTTTTACCTAGTGTCTATTTTGTATTGAGTCATTTTAAGAAACTGTACCTAATAAAATGTGTGTTGTAACAAAGATTTGAAAAAGAGACCTAGACTGAGGTTTTTCTTGCGGCATTTCTTTTCCATCAGTGGTCATTCCGAAGTGCTAGTAAATTCAATAAACATTCTTTAAGTAAAACTAAAACTGTTGTTTCTCTCATATCACGACTACCCTCGTTACGCCCTTGTGATGTTGAATTGCACATCGAATAACCGCTAGGCTATCCGACATATATAAAATTCAAAGTCCTGACTGACTTAACTATACATATATCAACGCACAGCCCAAACCGGTGGGTCTAGAGATTCCAAATTTGGACTGTAGGTTCCTTACGACGGTGACGTCTAGGGGTGTATGTACAAAGAAAGGATTTTTCGAAATTCCCACGGGAAACCGAGATATACGCTAACGAGGTTGCGAGGCTATATCAAATTTGGCATGTAGGTTCCTTACGACGTCTAGGGATGTACTAAGAAAGGATTTTTCAAAATCCCACGGGAAAGCGAGATATGCGCAAACGTAGTTGCGAGAGGACGCACAGCCCAAACCGCTGGGTCTAGAGATGCCAAATTTGTCATGTAGGGTCCATATAAGGACCGGACCGGACCGGAACGGATCTGACCTGATCGGTCCGGAAGGAACCGGACCGGTTTTTTTTTCTGTAGAAAAATATGCTAATTGGCATGTAGGTTCCATATCAGGACCGGACCGACCAGACCGGCCCGGACTGATCGGACCGACCGGACCGGATGGAACCGTACCGTACCGGGCCGTGCAGGACCGGAATTTGTTTCTAAAGAAAAATATGCTAATTGTTACTAGGCCACGCGGGCGAAGCCGCGGGCAGAAGCTAGTATATAAATAAAAGAGAAAATCATTGACTGATTCATCACGAAACCTCCGAAACTACAAGTGCCAGGTGTCTCAAATTTTGCATGGGGGTTCCTTTTGGCTGTAGGTGCTCATTAAGACTGGATTTTGCGAAATTCAACTCCTAAGGCGGTGAACTTAGTATGAAACTTTGCCGTTTTTGAAGTTATTCGAATGAAATTCAGCATGAAGGTTCTTTATTGAAAGGTATGAAACACGAGTAAAATATTTTTCTCAAAAAACATCCCTTAGGGGGTTAAACGGAGGCGCAAAGTTAGTATGAAACTATGCCGTTTTTAAAGTTATTCAAATGAAATTCAGCATTAAGGTTCTTTATTGAAAAGCATGAAACATGAGTAAAATATTTTTCTCAAAAATCATCGCTTAGGGGGTTAAACGGAGGCGCAAAGTTAGTATGAAACTATGCCGTTTTTAAAGTTATTCGAATGAAATTCAGCATTTAAATTCTATGATTTAAATTGCTTAAAAAAATAGTAAATTAATTAATTAGATTATGTAACATTTCATTGATTAATTGGAATTTACAATTTAGGAAATCATTAATAGCGTAAAAACAATTAAGTAGATTTTAAAAATATATATATTTTTTTTATTGATTAAATGTCAAGCATTTTAGTGATACCGGTAGCTGAGCGCGCACCCAAATCAACGCAACTCAAAATCGAAGCGTGTTATTTTTAAACTACTGAGCCACGAACATGAGCGTGCGCCGGCGAAGACAAATGATTTTGATACTTTTATGATAAGACTTCACTATTTAATATAATAGTAGACTCGAAGTTCATGTGATTTTAGCTACAGACCTATTTCTATGTAGAACATAAGTATTGTTATTATGTAATTAAAAATTTTTTTCGGCATTCTTCATGTCTCGTTTGGAAATAAATACAAATAATGTATCTTTACTCGTGTATTAATACCTATGGATTATGGAGAAGTATAACAATAAAGTACTCGTAATAGATATAGGTACATATAATTATTTGTATTTGAAACATGTGTTTCTAATTGGCATACATAGACTCTACCATCTATCTACCAATTCTGGGTAAAATACATTTCTTGTAAAATTTCATCAATTTCGATTCCATCTTTGATGACCAAAATTCGTCATCTCTTTTAATTCTGGCAGTCTTCAGACGAAATTGGGGCCCAGTCCATACCGCAAATAGACACAGTTGCTTATCACTGAAACATAATTAGTAATTAAACAGGATGTTACAGAAAGGGGGTTACAAGCCGAATAGCTTAGTAGATAGATATTTAATTAACAAAACGTGATGTAGTTCTCCATTTTTGGAAAGTTGTATGGGTCTGTAAGAGTAGTAGTGTGAATTCCAATTTGCAACTTCGAAAAACTTCTGGAAATTGAGAAAACCGAGAAAACTTCGTAATTTTGGGACTTTTTTCGTTATTTGTTCTCCAAAGCCAAAACTATGCGTTTTTTGCGAATGATGTTTCCTAGACTTATAGACTGTATTAAATTACCTACAATTTGAACCCAATTTCCGCTGTATTGCTGGTGTAATTGCAACTGTATTGACCTTATAGAAGCCAAGCTATAGAACTTCGAATGTGACCCATTAATCTCGAAAAAATGAAATGGGTTATAAAGAGAAATGATTCTTTGGTTGGGATTGGGATTCAATTCCATCACCAGGATGGTTTTCATTTTGAAGAAGATGAAAAAGTACGGACTCTTGTTTTTCTTCCTCTTCGTGTCCTCCTTCATCATACGGACTGAAACATATGAAACAGCAATTTTTTTTTACGATTTCGCAATAATCGACCTCCTTAGTAGAACTTTTCATATATTATAATTTATAACCATTATATTAATTATAGGTACCACCAGCCTTTTAGGCCTTGCTTTATTTAAATTTTCAACATTTCGTCTTTTTCTTTTTTTCGATAAAAACTGCTTTTTTTTTGTTCCCCATACTCTGAAACATATTATGTTGTCGTCACTAAAAAAGTAAATAGTTCGTCGTCATTATCAACAAAAAGTCATATTTTACTTACCAAAGTATCTAGATTGTCGGTCGCGCTACACGGTTTGCACTGCGTATGGGCACAAAGGTTACGTGCGGTCAGGTCCTGCGCCGGAGCGACGTGACCACTCTCCGCAGAGCCGGCGGCTCGACTGAGTCGTAACAAAAGACGCGCGCGGTTTTATAGTGGTTTTATGGCTATATTCAAAAATTGGTAGAAAAATAATAGTAAACATTTTACATAAATTTTGGCGCCTAGATTTTAGGGAATACGTTTATCTCTTAGATGATGATAATATTGACACAAAATAACTAAGATTTAATGGTGAAAACAAACATAACAACGACTTGACTTTCTTCGTAATTTCACTTAGTTTGGATGTTAATATCTTATTTATGTAACAAAAAATTACAAAAATGTTCTACTAACTATATGCTTAAGTATATTTGCCGTTAGATTCTATAATTTATTTCTTACAATTGGCAGCATTACGGGGATATTTTGACATCCGAAGTTGGCACTGAACGTGAAATCGAGAAAACACTGTTCGGTTATCACGATAGCATTCATAAATATTCCATTACATGACAAAATGTTTTCTACTAACTATTTAGGCAACAATATTGTCTAACATTTTGTGTAATTCATAAGTCTGTTAGAAAAGTTTTTTATAGATATTAAGAGCTTCGAAAAGTTCAGTTTTCGCTAAACTGAGCTAACGCCTGTGTGCGCCCTCTTAACGCACATGACATACAATATGAGCTTCTAATACATATTTAAATTAGATTTAGGTAGGTACATACAACCTGTAGGGGCTCGCACAAACAGGCTACGTTGCAAAATGTAAATAGAACGGGCGTGTGCGCCGCCGTTCGCACCTCAGTTACCATACGTCCGCCGCGTGTCGAACATCTTGTGCAAACGCGTAGGGTTCCGCACATATAAGCCAATTGCATTGTTATAGATAAGTGATAATATTTTGGGACAATAGACTTATTTTATCTAAACAACATTTTCATTTATCTCCCATACACACTGAACCCAACACACCCAAATTAAATTTACGTCTGTTCGTGTCTTTGTATAACATTATCCAGTTTTTCAAATGGACTGAAGGAACATCATAAAGGGAACCCATAAACAAAATTCCAGTTTTCTAGGTTGAGCGCCTGCGATAATACTTACTCTTACAGTCCTATTACTCCCGTTCCCGTGGGAACTCTATAAATTGCCGTCTATAAGGTATCTTTGTCAAATCAAATCAAATCAAAATATTTTTATTCAAATAGGCATATTACAAGCACTTTCGAATCGTCACTTTTTTTTTCCCTACCACCAGTTCAGACGGCAGATTTGTGCTAAGAACAACATCATAAAGGGAACCTCTATACAAAATTCTAACCTTTCTAGGTTAAGCGCCTGCGATAATACACTTACAGTCCTATTACTCCCTTTCCCGTGGGAATTCTATATATTGCCGTCTTTCTCTTTGTCAACATCATAAAGGGAACCTCTATATAAAATTCCAGCTTTTTAAGTTGTGCGCCTGCGATAATAGACTTATAGTCTTATTACTCCCTTTCCCGTGGGAATTCTATAAAACCCCATCTTTATTCTTGTCAAAAGAACCTCTATACAAAATTCCAGCTTTCTAGGTTGAGCGCCATACATATTTTTTGGGTAACTTCAACCGTTTATGCAGCGCACGCAACGGAAGCCCTAATAATTTTCCCCGTTTTTGCAACATTTTTCACTGATGCTTCGCTCCTATTAGTCGCAGCGTCATGCTAAATAGCCTAAAGCCTTCCTTGATAAATGGACGATCCAACACCAAAATATTTTTTTCAATTGAAACCAGTAGTTCCTTAGATTAGCGAAAATTCAAACAAACAAACAAATTCTTCAGCTTTATGTACATACTAGTATAGGTTTTTTAATAGCGCCACCTAGCGTAATAGAGTGCTTTAATTTTCGCGCGATATTTATAACTTGATGAAAACGTAACCTAACTTTTGAATAGCGCCATCTAGCGTAGAAAAGAAAGAACTTGAATTAATTTCGGCAAGCGCGTAAATTTTTTTGCTATGACTTCTAAAGTATCTATTAAAATTATATGGTGTAAAGATTATAATAATGTACAAACGGCAACATACTTAATGATACACATTTTCTCCTGTCATATATGCAGGAATGAGACTCGCATAAACTCGCATTGGACGTTGACAGTTATGAATCCTAGCCAGAAGTAATTTAACTTAATTTCGTCGGGTTTTCGAATCGGGAAAATTCGGTTAAACCAATGCGTTTAGCTCGTGTCCGCGGTGGCGATCAGCAATACGCCCTCTGATTGGCCGCAGTGCGGCGTCCACTCACGTCCAATCAGAGTATTTTTTTTATTTTATTTTTTTTATTTATGTTTTGTGCGGCTTAAGTAGCACTGCGACCATGACTGGTCTATTGTGATCGCCACATGATTTGTTAGAGCTCACCGCTAAACCCTGCAGCTGTGATGAACCGCAGGATTTGCTTAGGGGTGAACTCCTTTAACTCATCCGGGCTTAATAAGTGTTTCCCAAGATGAGTGCTGCGCTTGTGTATAAGTGGCCCACATTCCCCCAGAAGATGCAGTGGTGTTTCATCAGCCTCCTTACATCGTCTGCAGGTGCGTGTGTCACTCAGCCCTAAGTTGGACATGTGCTTATTAAGGCAACAATGTCCTGTTAAGGCTCTGACCATAATTCGTAGGTTACTTCTACTGAGCGCTAGGACAAGGTTGCTGTACCTTTTGTCGAAGGCTTTGATTAGAAGTTTTGAGTGATCCATGCCCGGCGATTCCGTCCAGAGCTTGATAGCGTTTTCGAAACAGGAGTACGAAAGGGTTCTGTTAGCTAGGCTTTTTGGTATACCACAGAACGGCTCGGGTCCCTCCTGTGCTCCATTAGCCCCCACTCTTGCAAGCTCATCAGCACGTTCGTTGCCGTTTATGCCTGCGTGCCCTGGTACCCATCTTAAAACTACTCTATTTTTGTTGCCTAGAGTGTTCAGTCGTTCCATGCACTCTTCTACCAGTCTCGATGTGACCACATTCGAGTCTAGCGCTAGTAGAGCGGCTTGGCTATCCGAGTTGATATAAATTTTTTGGTTGGTGTAGCGCTTTTGCAGGTTGGCTTCCGCAATCAGAGTATGTATCGTTTTATATTTTACGACCTCCGTGGCGTAATGGTTACCACGCCGGACTACCGCCCAGGAGGTCCCGGGTTCGAATCCCGGTCGGGTCATGGTGAAAACAAACTTTTTTCTGATTGGCCTCGGGTCTTGGATGTTTATCTATAAATGTATTTGTTATAAAATATAGTAGGTATCGTTGAGTTAGTATTCCATAACACAAGTTTCGAACTTACTTTGGGGCTAGCTCAATCTGTGTGATTTGTCCCTATATATTTATTTATTTATATATCAGATATTTTCTTTGTTACCGTTTTATCGACTATCATAACATATTCTAAATAAAAACAATCATTTATCATTATTATTTTATTTACATTATTTTTATTTTATGTGCAACATTGTGTTCAATTATTTTACAATATTTTAAGTCAATACGCCCCATTCGGTAAAGCAGCCAATCTGCTAATTTGTCTTCGAATAATTCAACAACGTGGAACTCGCTGCCAGCTCACGTGTTTCCTCTATTATGATCCCGGGTTTTTCAAACGGAGGATGAAAAATCTTTTACATAGCGTTCGTTTCTCCGCCTGTATAATATTTTCCGACCATCCTTATCCGACTTGAAAGTCTTTTCATCTACAAATATGACTATATTAGATCCAGTCATCTCAGATCCAGCTATTCTGTCGTCCTTGTGCGCTTGGGTGAGTAATCTTTTTCGGGCCGGTATGTGTCGCTGCAGGCCCCCTTCATTTAAGCGACGACGCACTGTCTGCATTGAAATCTGTAACAAGCATTATGACTCAGTAGGTATAATCTCAATTGAAAAAAGAAACTACAAGATACACAAAGATGTCATAAGGGCATGGCAGCATCTTCAGCCTCCGTTGTAACACGTCCTCGTGCTCCACGAGGACGGTCGCGTAGGGCTTCATCTCCGCCTTCCTCATGCCGTCGTAGCTACGTGTATACCGACCGTCTCTAAAAACACTATCAGTGCTGTTAAAAACCAGAACCAGGTGTGTAATCATCTAAACATATACTTACTTAGACGAACACGGAAAAACACTAGAAGTAAAATTTGATAAACTTACGTGCACATTTAGTTCCCGGGATATTTCGGCAACTCTCATTCCCATTTCTTTAAGAATAACAATGCGTATTCTTTCAGCAAGCGTGAGACGTGCGGGCATTTTTTTGAGCAATATTTTTTATTAAATTTGTATTAAAATTATGCTCCGGTGTCAGTTAGACAGGAAAAATGACAGAATATAGATTTTTTACTTTTTACGAGAAAATATACTTTTTCTGTTTTTAGTCTGAGATAACCATGAAGAATTTATTTAAATAAGAGTTCGAATAAAAGTCAAGATTGTATCGAACCATAGTTATATGGTTCTGTTTGAGTTTTCTTGTTGAGTGCATATAATTTTCTAAGGCATTATTACTCGGAAATCGCTTTTTATTTTATAGTAAGTTATCCTTTTTCCGACCCTCCCAACAATAATCTTTATATTTCAGTCAATTTACAGAAAATCCTGACAAATTTTATACTTATACCTTCCTCATGAACCAGGCTATCCGTTGGTGAAAACCGCAAGAAATCACAAAACAAAAAAATATCATTAATATATTATAATGCATTACAAAGAAAATTAACAAATGAATTCATTAGACTAGTACCGCCTCTCGACAATAGATGGCACTGCGAAACCTGTCCAGTGATAACTAAAAAATAAAATATAAATTAAAAGTAAAAAAATATATATTTAAAACCAAGCTTTTATTTAATTGTGCTAAAGAGAATAAAATAAACTTTTTGACGCGAGATTTACCTGTAATAAAAAACATGATTATCGAACTTATTACGAGTAAATGTTAGTAATTAAATCTCGCGACAAGCTTTTATGTTTATATAAACTGTGTAATGACGTAGGTCTGAAATGTGTTCTTTCCAATTGCAATTGGAATCCAGTGTTTTGCCTAAGAATTTAGTTTTTGCACAGAATAGATAATGTTTTTGTCACTTCTTGTATTTTTATGTTAAGTTTATTTTTAGTTGGAGATGGAGTTGCTTGGTATGGTTGAAATGTGGTTGATCGAAATAGCATGAATTGTATTTTCGATAAGTAAATTATTCACTTTACAGGTTGATTCATAACTATTTTGAACAGCTTTCTCAATGTTATTTATTTGAAGGCGAAGGCAATGGATTCGAGGTTTTGAATTGGATGCGCCAGTCTTTGTCTTTTGTAAAAATCCTACCAACCAGACGCGCGATAAACTCGTTTCACAGAAACAGCCAGCGATCCACTGGTCAAGCAGCGCAGCGCGCGTTGTTGAAATGTGCTGATCAACAGCGCGTCACGCCCCGTCTTTGGTTGCCAATGTTGCCATGCTTGTGGTAGTAGCGACATCTGTGTTTTAAATTCAGAATTTATAATTTATGCTTTATTACCGAAATACGAAAATAAAAGAATTGGTCGCTGTTCATGCGTCGACAGTACTACGGGTTGCAGAACAAGAGCTAAGCCGACTTAGTTTAGCTTAGCTCGCATAGCTGACGCAGTTTTCCGTACTTGTGTGCAGACCGCAAACTATGCGAACTAAGCTATGTGAGCTAACTAAAATTTGCGAAGCTAAGTTAGTTGTGTATGCCGTAGTCGACGCACGATCAGCGACGAACTCTATCATACTTGTTTTTTTTTTAGCAAAAACTGTCGACGCACGAACAGGAAGCTGTACCTACTTTTTAACTTATCAGACAGTTGTTTTGTAGTATATTGTTACCTACTTGCAGTTTTACCCCAACATCAGTTTTTTATCCCGGAAATTCTAAGGGTCAATTCATACAAGCGCAGAGTCAGCGACCATTTCGAAACAACAGCAAATTTACCCTCATCTCTACAACGTAATGCACATAATTTCTTCTTATATAAAAAAAGAGCATTCGCGCATTGCAAACTGTCCTGTGTCGGAGTGAATTCACGCGAATACGTATGCATTCGTGAGACTTCGCTTTGATTGTGAAGAATTTGACACTTCGACTCTGCGCTAGTACGAATTGATCCTAATCGTAACTTTAAAAAGAGCACCTGAATATATATAAAAAAAACGCCGATCGGCGTGCGCCGCACAGAATGGTCAGAACATCTTTTCAGATCTAGTGTTTGAGTAGTGTTGATGTCTGTATCAATCAAGGAGTGTAACAGGACTATAACTATCTATAAAATTAAATGTATATGATGATTGGGTATGGCGAAATAAAACACGAATAATCCTGTTTCTTAATTTTTATTGGTAAATTCACATTCAAATTATAGACCACGTCGATGACAGATGTTACAATATTGGATTTCTACAGAAAAAATTAGTATTATTATTCACTATGATACTGTATC
Source organism: Endotricha flammealis (assembly GCA_905163395.2). Lineage (NCBI taxonomy): Eukaryota > Metazoa > Arthropoda > Insecta > Lepidoptera > Pyralidae > Endotricha > Endotricha flammealis. Next base: position 10,091,840 of record LR990855.1, read on the forward strand.
GGTACTTTTCAATTTCTAAATCTACTTCATCAATAGCTACATCGATTTTAGAGTGCATAAATGCTTCAAAATTCCAGTGTCAGGAGCGATCAGCAATGAGACCATCAGAAAATAGAAAATCGAAAATACACATTACATCATTCATTTACGATTTCACGATACAGATCGAACATCAAAAATATTTTTATATTAATCGACTACTTCACATAATCGTTACTAAAATGATAAATGGGTGCGAGTCACGACAATGTGACGCAACAAAACGGGAGATTGTCATAATTCTTCTAATCGATACTCCGCTAGTGATGCGAGCAGCGTCGTAGCCTCGCGTACAGCGGGCGCCCGCGTGAACATCTTAAGAAACGGCGAGCCGCGCGGGATACACCTGAGATTCAGCGCGGGCGGCTCGCACTCTTCTCCTCCGTCTCAGTCGCACCGCTCTCCAATTATTAACATTATCGTATATTAAATAATCACGGGGGCAATTTCAGTCCGATTCTCAGTTCACGAATTAAAAATTAAACTAGGGACCCTTCGCCGATTGCGCCACAATACACGGCGTACTATCTAATGTAAGCTATGGCTAATTAACACTAACGTTATCTCCGATATCATTCAGTGCGTCTAGATCGGCAACTGTACAAAATTTCGCGTCGAAAAGCCAGTACATAGGCCGCCCGCATAATGAAGAATAGTAGAGTATCGCCGTTGGTACATTAGGCAGTGTAGTGAAGTAACCGGCGGCGTGCCATCGTAGGTCAGGGAGCGAGAGGGGCGGTGCGACGAGGCGAGGCGCTTACGAGTCCCACCAGTCGGGGCCGCCGCTGCCTCCGCCGCCGCCGCCGCCGCCGTACGAGCCGCCGTACGAGCCGCCGTAGTTGCCGCCGCCGCCGCCGTAACTGTTATATCCTGTCAAAAAATAACAACCGAACAACACATCATCAACGTTCAGCGTACATACTTTACAAAAATTTGCAACGCGTCCGCGCCCCGCTTGGATTAGAGAGATCAGGTTGCCAGAGTGTTACTAGTTTGTCTACTATTATATTACAAAAGCTAACTATTTTATTAATAGCAGCTTGTATAAATGGAGTATAAATTGCCAAAACAATTAGTAGACGTTGGAACAGCGCCAGGCTATCAAAAAATACCGAATGTTAATCTAGCCTTGACACAAATTTTAATGTCTTACGACAACTGAAACGAGTAATCAAGTAAAAAATAAATTCTATGACAGAACCAAGAGTCCATGGCTAATGGCGATGATATGCATCTCAAATTCAACTAAACTGCATTTCATTAGTCGTTAAATCTCTTTTTTGTCTCAAGAAATTGAATATAAATAATTTGGAAAGTTCATGACAACTTTCACATACCGGATCCCATGCTGGACGGTCCAGCCGAGCGTGGCGCCTGTCGCGACGTTGTACGGAAGTCGCGCGCGCCGAAGCCGCCCTGGCTCTGGCCGAAGCGGTTGCCGCCGCCGCCGCCACCCGAGCGGCTGCCCGCGCGCCGCCCGCCGCCGCCCAGGCGCCCGTCGGCGGCCGTGCTCGTCAGCCAGTTGGGCACGTCCTGCTTGGCCTCGACCAGCAGCTCGACCAGGTCGCGCGCCAGCCCGCGGTTCGTGTCGTTGAAGAAGGACGTGGCCACGCCCAGGTTGCCCATGCGCCCCGTGCGCCCGATGCGGTGCACGTACTCCTCCACGTCCGACGGCAGGTCGAAGTTGATCACGTGACGCACGTGCGGGATGTCCAGCCCTACAGGCAACATTGTTATTATTCTTGTATTGCAGGACTTACACGCTTCATTAGGCTATAGGAATCTAGACTAAGAACAGTAATGGCGAGAAAGACTTATAATCACATAGGATAAAAGCATCATAGTAATTTTTTCGTTAAACTCAATTGGCCAAATCAAACCCTTTTCATTCAAAATAATTTATAACTAAAGCATCTCAATCCTTTTTCTCCTATGTCAGATTGAAAAAGTCACATCACGCGTTATTGTAACCAAACAATGAACGAATCAATACTTCCGTCAAACACAAACAATCAATAAAGGATTGAGATGGCATATTGGGTTAGGCCGTTAGTCACACACACCTATTGCGTCGTTTGATTACAAAATTCAGTCTGAAACGAAACGAACTTTTTGTTATCTAATAACTGAAACATGTTGTGATTGTTGAGCCAGCGATTGAATAAAACATATACCTCTGGCCGCGACGGCCGTGGCGACCAGGATGGGCGTCTGCCCGGAGCGGAAGCGGCGCAGCGCCTCCTCGCGCTCGTACTGCGTGCGGTCGCCGTGGATGGACGTCACCGGGTAGCCCTGCGTGTCCAGGTACTCTTCCAGCTGGTCTGCGCCTAAAGGTCAAAAGTATTTGCTGGTGACACACGATGACAAAATTATAACCATTTCAAAACATCCATTCTAAATAGATATAAAGAAGAATACAATCTGTCGGTATAAGATGGTTTAACAAGAAGAATGAATGAATATATTTATTTGCTTAGACAAAGGTACATTAGGTAAAGTAAGTTCTTCTTCACCTGCTACATAATAGCATGCAAATATAAATTAAATTATATAAATATCTTCAAAAAATATTATTGTAAGACATATAAAATAAATTAATAGTAATAAATTATAATCAACAAAGATAAATTAAAGTTAAGGTTCTAAAAAAAACTTCTATACTATAGATACACTCCTTTACAAGAATGTTATATTGAGCATTCTTGAAATTACGGACCATATTGCTACTATTATGTACTAGTATATAAATTAAGCGTGCTTGTGTTTTTTCATTTATGTTAAAACCACAATTCATTAAATTGCATTAGACGGTTTCACTGGTTCCCAATAAGTCTCAGATTATTCTTCTGATAAATTAACATTTTATGATTTTCATAGACAATAATATCAAAAACTGTAATTTTGGAAAAATATCGCCTCCTAATTTTAGCAGTACAATTTCCAAATCTGGAATTTATTAACTTTTTATCATACCTTTTTTAGTTTCCACAAACACGAGGAGGAGTTGTTCCTCTTCAGGGCGAGTATGCTGGTGCAAATTAGATGCATTCAGCAGGTCGAGCAAGAATGAGCGTTTGTCGCTCTCTTCGACCCAAACCACCTGAATAAAAAAAGCAATAAATAAATATTAACAAAGTAGGTTTTTTAAAAACAAAATTAATAGCTATTCAAATTTATTTCTCCAAGTTTTTCTTTTTCTTTTCTAGATACACATGTCATGAAGGATATCCATTTTTAGAAATAAAATCTTTCTTTGACATAAAAGCTTGTAGAACAACATGAAAGTATACCTTCTGAGTAATATTCTCAGACGTGGATCCAACGCGTCCCACAGCGAGGAACACGTAGTTATGCAAGAAATCCTGCGCCAGCACTTGGATCTGCTTGGGGAAGGTCGCAGAGAACATAAGAGTCTGTCGTTCGCCAGTCTTCGGCATGGTGTGACACTCGACGATCTTGCGGATCTGCGGCTCGAAGCCCATGTCCAGCATGCGATCGGCCTCGTCCAGCACAAGATGACGGCAATGGTCCAGGGCCATGCGGCCTCTAGCCAACATGTCTACGAGCCGACCCGGCGTCGCCACCAGCAGGTGGCAGCCACGCTCCAGCTCGCGGATTTGGTCGTATATTGGTGACCCGCCGTATCTACAAATTCAAGTTTTACATTAATTTTGTCTTTTTTTTTCTTAGACTGTAGTGTAAACATTATCGGCTATTCTCTGTGTCATAAAAATTTAAGCAGATTTTTTATAAGTGTAAAATAATTAATATTTGAATACAATAAAATAATATTTTTGTAAAATAAGTACTTACACGACGCAAGGGCGAACACGTGAGCGATAGGCAAACTTCCTAGCCTCAACGTAAATCTGTGTGGCGAGCTCGCGCGTCGGAGCCAGCACCAAACCCAGCGGATACTGTTTCCGTCTTTGATATGGCCTGCCGATACAAAATTCATTATTAATTTTAAGAAGCAACTACGATCTTTTATTACGTAGTACAGCCACGCCCACAAGGTGGACATAAATGCGCGGTCCCACTGCTGCGCACGCTGCGCAAGAACACGTGGGCCACGTGGCACATTACAGCTGCGTGGATGACTACGTGGGTCTACGTTTCCACAGCGTGCGCAGCGATGTGCACGCTTTGTGGAACAAGCTGTGTACCGCATTCACTGTGTGCATGGCGTTGACAGCGTTGAGCTATGTTAAGCAAGCCACGCGTGTATCAATGACGTCACTTGATGGTTAACGTGTCCGTGGGTTGCAGTGGAAACAATCACGTACATCCTCTTGCAAAGCAAAGCTTAACAAACGTGCGTAGCCTCTTCGTGCGCAGCAGTGGGACAGCGCCTTAAGTCGCAAGAACCCGCTAATGCATACCGTTTCGAATGAAAGCATTTGGGGGAGACCTATGTTGAGCACTGGCCGTTCTTGTAAATTAAAGTGTTATTTATTATCAGATGACGAGTATTGTTTCTGTGGCTTTGTCATTACTTCGTCATAAAACAAAGGTTTAGTCATCCGGAATCGGAACCCGCGTCGCGAAGTGATTCTTATAATATCACTAGCTGACACGTGCCCACTTCGTTGGGCATAATGTTAATAATCCTTTTTTAGTACAGGCGTTCGTAAGAAACGCTTTCATTCGACCGTTTTTTCTCCGATTTACTTTGCAAAACCGACTACCACATAAAAGCCTTTTTATTATTTGGTTTTTTTATATAACCTATGATACTCAGCAATAATGTGGCTTTCTATTGGTGAAAGAATTTTTAAAATCGGTTCAGTAGATCCCGAGATTACCCCTTACAATTTAACAAATATACAAACTTTACCTCTTAATAATATTAGTATAGATTAGATTGCAATTTTTTATGACGTATCCTTGCAAACTAATGCAATTTTATAACCCCTTTTTAGCTTTTAAAACTCTGCTAAATCATGACATTCATTATCTTTCAACCATGCAATCATAGACAATAATACATACCCCTTCACAGGCCCCGCCTCGTATATCTGATTGAGTATGGGCACGAGGAAGGCGGCCGTCTTGCCGGAGCCGGTCTGCGCGCACGCCATCACGTCGCGGCGGCCCAGCACGATCGGGATCGCGTACTTCTGCACCGGCGTGGGCTTGTCGTAACGTGCAAGCGCTATGTTCGAGCGCATTATTTCCGTCAGGTTAACATCCTCAAACTGAAACAATGAATTTAAGTTAATAGGGTCAAAATGAAGCCGACCCACTTAGCAACTACTGGCTTGTAGCCAGTTTCGGATGCGCATTTTAATTTTAATTCCGCGTTAAATCAGAAGTTATCTCTTTTTCTTTATAGTTTGACAGCTTAAAATGTGTTTCACAAACTGGCTATTGGCATCTGTTGGTCACTCAAATTATCTATGTTAAATACTTCGATGTGTTTACTTTACACTGCGCTAGTAAGTCTTAACTGTTAAAATTATATCTGAAAGAGCTGAAGTTGGCTAAGAGAAGACTTAGGGCATGTCGACTTTGGAAACCATAGAAGGTAGTTTAGAATCGTCTGCCAATAAAAATGCAGCATGTACGCCGCTGTTCTTTCAACGAGATGACCTACATTTTATTAACAAGTCTATTTCTGAGATATCGACTTAGATAACAGATTTATTAACTGTGCGATATAGTGCATAAATAATCCAATAACTTTTTTGTACCACCGGTTTTCCTATAAGTACAGTCAAGAGCATGTCAACCTTTACATATGGGACTTTGTACCGTTTTTAAGTTCTATGTCATAAGAGCCAAATTTGTACTGCAAGTGTAAAGCTCGACGTGCACCTGACTGTACATTGCTAATAGCAATATTTTAAATAAATAAATAAAACTTAAAAAAATAAACCTATTTAACAAAGAATTTGAAACATCAAATTTAATGTAAGATATAATTGGTTTAAATGATAGCGTCAAATTTAAGATTTTTTTATGCTAAGCATAATATGTTGAAATTATTGTTATTACATTTATTTAGTCATCATATCAATTTGATATCATGTTCCAGATTCGTAATTGAGATATCGATAGATTAGAACATAGGAAATTTTACGTCTTTTACCTTAGGGATTATTTATTGAGCGCTGGCAAAACCCGCCATCAACAATCGCCGAGCAGTGGACGGGTTTGTTGTGGAGAGGGCTTTAAACATTATTTATGCCTGCTGTATCTACTGGACAGTCGTTCCAAATCACCAAAAGCGTCAAGGAGATCCACTTTCCTCAAAAAGAAAAAAAAACTGACTAACGCCGCACTTAGCGGGGGCGCAAACGTGGACACTTGTGGCTCAGATACAAACTACCGATTAATATTTGATTTCTATAGAACCAGTATGAAATTGTCTACTCCCTGTGAATGCGTAAACATTTTTTGTGTCCAGTTGCTTCCACTTAACACATACACTTGACGATCAAAAAGTGTTCGGTGTTGGTAACCGGCAACACGTTTGCACAGCGCCTTATGGTCCAATCTAAGTACGCCCAACACCTCAGAATAAAAACATCGGGTAAAAAAAATTATACTAACGCTTGTAATGTAGTCCGGTACGCGGTCGCCGCTGGCCTCAACCGGTATATCCTCGTATTTGGAGAAATTGATGCCTGTGTTGCCAGTGCCGAAGAGCTCCAACTCTTGAGCCTCGTCGCGTGGTAGTGGGATCGTCCAGTCGTTCTGAAAAAATAAAGTTGGATGCAACGACATCTAAGATCATGTCGATATAAAAATGTAATTCCCTCGTACCATGTTATTTTATGCCAAGAATTAAACAGAACTGTTGCTCTGTTGAACAAATACTTTCATGTTTACAATTCATAATAGTTCACAAAAAGAGTATAAAAACTTACTTTAGTAATAAATTAAAATCGTTCGTAAGGTACTCTTTTATGTTGAAATCACTGTACTAATTTATAATTCATTATTTAGTAACTACATTTATTCCACTATGTTCAGTTTTAGTCCAAAGTAACGAACTATTTTGTATGGAGATCCATACGTGACCTCCATACCAAATAGTTGTTATGGACAAAAGCACAAACAGAGCTAATTAAATGTGGCTAGTACTATATTGAAAACAAGCCAAATTTTATCGGTATATTGCAAGCGAAATGTCAGCGATAACCTTTGTATTCGCCTACTAACCTCGTCCCTGCGAGAGCTGGAACGGCGGACATCGTCCGACCCCCAGCGCGAGTTGCGCTCTTCGGTGCGAGGCTCTGGCTCCTTCCACCGGTCGTTGCGCGGCTGCGGCGGCTCGAAGGACTCGTCATCGCGACGCGGCGGCTCGCGTTCCCGTTCACGTGCACCACCGCCACCGCCGCCGCCGCCGCCACCGCCGCCGCCGCCGCCGCCGCCGCCGCCGCCGCCGCCGCCGCCGCCGGCGCCTGCCGATGGCTTGCTGCGGTCTGTCCAGCCGGGCTCGGCCCAGCGATCTGAATCACCATTTTGGTGTCCAGTATCACGACCTATATAATTTTACAAATAAAAAAAACAATTTGGGCAAGTAATATAACAAATAAACAGTACAAAAATAAACAAAAAAAAAACATATTTCAAACTATTGGCACTAACATGTTAAAATTTCAAGATATCTTTAAGCTCACTAACAATTTAATTAGGACGTTCGCTAAAACAAGCGAGGACGCTGCCTTGCGTTTATTTCGCAAGAATATTCGTCGCAACGAGTGACGTCCGTTAGAGCATGCGTCGCTCTCAAAATCTCTGCGCCCGTACAGCAATCCCTATCTGGTAGGATTGCACGCGGGCCCTACATAGGCTAGGGCCGGCCCTGCTTACATTCTACATGTAGTAACTATCTAGTAACCTACCGCGGTCCCTGCGCGGGTATCGCGAATCGTAGCCGCGATCGTAGTCACGGTCGCGGTCACGTTCGCGGTCGTCGCGCCGACCACCACGGTCGTACCCTCTAGAGTTGTTTCCGAATGATGAACGGTTGTCCCGTGTATCGTTAGGACGATCGTCTAAGCTTGAGCGCTTAGACTCTTCCCCTGAGAATTTAAATTAAGTTTAATAAACTTTAGAGTTTACCACACCCCTATTTTTCTATGAATACAAGCTATTTCTACGACTTATCGCGAAGTTGAGTTATTTTTTAGTTTTGACAAACAAACTCATATAGTCGGTAGTGAAAATTAAGAGTATGTTTATCAACGTTCGTGTAAGATTATTAATAAAAGATAAACACAGCTGGTTTCCGTTATTACATTTAAACATAAAAGAAATAGCAGCCAAATATATTATGTTGATACCTATTAGATACTAAACTTTACAACACTTGTCAACAATGATCCATTGTTAAAAGTATATCACAAACACAATTTCAAATACCAAATAATATCTAAATATTTATTTTAATTAAGATTCGACAAATATTGTTTTATGTTTTGTTTACATTTTGTCTCAACTCTAATAAAATTGGGTATACTCTATTTTGACAGTCATCATAATAAATACCTATAAATTCCTGGCGAATACTATTTTTAGATAACTCCATAAATAAAATAATCTAAGAATTCTGTATGAAATTAATTCTATTCCTTTATCCCTATTGTTAAAGAAAACCAAATAAACTGGAAGAATATGTTGCCCACATTATTCCTGAACGTTTTATGAACACCCATATTAACATAACTATTAAAGTCAGTTAGGTACCTCTGCTTAACCAGCACTTCAGATCACCTGCTAACTTGTTTGGCCTTTGTTTTTTCTTCCTCCTTGCGTTATTCCGTGTCCTGATTCATTACCATTGGCGAGATCCACTGCCTAACCCCAAAGGATTAGCGAAAATACAAATTTTTATGTGGAGCGACTGCCACAAGATCCAAACTACCCAGACGGCCAACTAGATCATATCTAATTTTGATATAATTTCTTGGATGTGCAGGTTTCTTCACAAAGTTATTTTTTTCACCGGAGAGCCAACGATAGTTAGAAATGTTACCATAAATCTGAAAACTTCAAGTGGTATGCATATACCACAAGAGTTTGAACTAGGACCAGATTAATAAGTTAGTTCCTTATCCACTTGGACTCTTCATGCTTGCGGTGTCTGCCCTTTATATTATTAAATATAAATTGCTGGGTTGTTAAACTGGAATTGAGTTTACCCTTAGAGTATGCATAAGCTGTAGCTTTAGTTTATGTATACAGAGTGTACATTGTAGTTTGTAAACAGTTATAAAGATATCTTTGTGTCGCATATAAAGATTGATAATATTTAATAATAATAATAATAATAATAATAATTCTTTATTTGGAACAAAATAACAATGTAAATAAGAACAACAATACGATGACACGTGCATAAGTATGAAAACTGTGTTGCACATGTCAACGCCCACCTACATAAAAGGAGTGACAATTTTAATGTTTTTATGTTCCCAGAATAAATACTGAAAATGTACTAAGAGTCTAAGATGTTTTAAAATGTTTTAAGTTATTTTATAGTGAAAGTGTGTGTGTGTGAGTATGTGTGTGTGAGTGTGTGAGTGTGTGAGTGTGTGTGTGTGTAAATTTGTTTGTATATGATTTTATTCACCTACTCTTATTAGATCTTCGGTAGCCTGATATGAAAGTGTTACCAGCCAACTTATGCATGCTAGTTTACATTTATATATAGTAAGCGGATAGAGATTAAGTTGTCTGTTTAGCTTATTGTACAACGTTGTGCTGATGTAATAGTAGTTCCGACTCGCTACGGCAGTTCTTCGTTTCTCAACAGGGCAGACTCTATCGGACCTACGTTTAGAATGGGCAAAGCTAGGGTCATAGACCAACTGGGAATGCTTTCTTAAAGTGGTTTGAAGAACAAAAAGCTGTCTCACCGTGAGAACCTTGCAAAAGTCATAAAGACTAATAGTCGGAAAACGAAGGGGTTTTTTTGACATCACCTTTAGTAATGCACGCTGTGCTCTCTCCAGTCTAAGCATGTGCGTTTTGTCAGAACCACCCCAAGCTGTTATGCTATAACTTAAGACGGATTGGGCTAAGGCATAATAAACAGTTTTCAATGTTTCGAACTCTGAAACATTTCTAAGTTTTTTGAAAACATATATTAGCTTTCTGACCCTCGCGGTAAGAAACAAAATATGAGGCTTCCATGATACTTCATCGTCCACTAAAACTCCCAGATATCTCACAGATGAAGCACGTTCCACCCGTACGCAGTCACAGCGAGCGAAATTAGGATTAGAACAAGTATGGGCCGTTATATTAAAAGATAGGGGTGCTCTAGAAGAAACATGGGGGGCAAAAGGAATGAACCTAGATTTAGCCAAATTTAAGGTCAATATGTTCGTCTGTAACCAATTCATCACAACATTTAGAGCATTTTCAGTGTGTGTACGAACAGATTCCCAATTCCGACCACTAACGAGAAGAACAGTATCATCTGCATAAGTCACAATCCTGCAATTTGGAAGAGACAAGTTACACAGGTCATTAACGTAAATGAGAAACAGCGTCGGTCCAAGGACACTTCCCTGAGGAACTCCATAGCTAATGAATTCTTCATTGCTCTGAATTCCATCTATGACAACAAATTGTGAGCGATTCGTGAGGTAACTTTGGAAAATGTCAAGAGCAAGTCCTCTTATTCCAATAGACTCCAACTTTGAGAGAAGGATGGGGACAGAGACAGTGTCAAAAGCCTTAGAGAAGTCCAGAAAGACGCCAGCGGTTCTTAGTTTGTGATCAAAATTTTTAACAACTGTGTCTGTCAAGTCGAGAATTGCATCCTCAGTAGACTTACCCATGCAAAAGCCATATTGATTTTTAGCCAAGAAATCGATTTTATTGAGGTATTTTTGTAATCTTTTGTTCAGAACCTTTTCAAATATTTTCGATAGAACAGACAGAACAGATATAGGCCTATAATTTGAAACATTGTCTCTGTCCCCACTCTTGTAAATAGGATGGACAAGAGCCTTTTTAAATACAGTCGGAAATGTACCCTTAGAGAGCGCTATATTGAAAACATGATTGAAGATTGGAATGAGAATGTTTTTTGTGGCAATTATTACTCTTGTGGGAATTCCATCCCAACCAGTTGCACTATTGTCTTTAAGGTTATGTATTATGCTACCTATTTCCTCATTATCGACACCCAACATGAACATAGACTGCATACAGGGAATTTGAGCAGATTTGTGAGCACCAGAAGTTACACAAGGAGCAACGATTCTACTAGCCAGATTCTTACCAACGTTTGTAAAGTAATTGTTTACTATATCCGCAGACATCTTCGGATTTGTGTGCAATTTCAATAGTGGGGTTGCCACAGATTTAGTTTTTTGAAGGTATGCAGTTTGTTTTATGACCTTCCACATGTCTTTGGGGTTCCTTTTGGCTTTAGTAAATTCTAACTGTTCATGAGCACGCTTTACTTTTTTCAAAATATTGTTACAGAAGGTGCGATACCTTGTAAAAATAAGTTTGTTTGTAATATTATTAGGATCTCTTTTGAATTTATGAAATAATTTATCTCTATGGCGTATGCATCTCAGCAAACCAGGAGTGATCCAGGGTTTGGCTATACGCTTTTTACTTGGAACTAAGACAGAATGAGTATGCCTTTGAATTACACCTGAAATGATGCCAACCAAATTTTCTGCTGCTTGCTCGGGATCAAAACATTGGAGAACAGTTGCAAAATCATTGGATTTTATGTCGTTAATGATAGCTTCAAAGTCGGAGCGGACTGAAGTACGAGCAAAGGCGGATACATTTCTAGCAGAATTCAAGTTGCAACAGAATAACAAAGGGATGTGATCTGTAATAAGTGAATCTAGAACTATGGCTGCGGAGCGATTAGCAGTTCGGCTAATAATATGATCCAAACAATTGTTCCCTCTAGTGGGATACTGATGAGCAGGGAGCATAGCGTGCGACGCCAGGAGACTGAGGTACTCGTCGGCCGATGAATCCATAGTGTCCGGTCTAATATTTATATTAATGTCACCGATAACTATTGTATTTTTGAAAGACTGTACACTTCTGATAACCTCATCTAGACTGTTAATAAAAGGCGATAGAGTTTTGAAAGATGGAGATCTATATAGGGCAATTATAGCGAGTTTATCAGAAATATTTATTAACATGCATGTACCTTCATTAAAAATCGGAATTTCAACTGTACATTTAATATCGTTTCTGATGTAGGCAACCAAGCCATCGTTTTTATTATTAAAATTGGATTGGTAGGAGTCATAACCATCGATAGAGGGAATGTCAGGTGCAATCTTAAGCCAGCATTCTGACAGGATTATAACGTCTACCTGGTATTTCAATCTATGGATTAATATAAGGAGATCATCAAAATTACAATTTATGCTTCTAATATTTAAATGCAACACTTTAAAATTAAAATCAGAATTTTTTACAAGTGTGATGCTGTCCTCAGGGGAACATAAATATGAGTCTGATTCTGAAATGTTTTCAATATCGTTAATTAATGTATTAATATCATCCATTATCAAAAGGGAGGCACAACGGAGGAACAGTTACAAGATTCCAAGAGATGAAAATATAGTACCATGTGGTGGTGCTAGCAGAGAATGGCATGATATGAAGAGTTGGTGTAATATTTATACTTATGTGTGTGTGTGCGTGTGTAAAGTGTGATAGTTTGTAGTGCTTTTTAGGGAATAACATTTTAAAACATCCATGAAGAACACAAAATGAACATGCCATGAGAGTAAAGAAACTATGAAAAAACAATGATACGTTTAAGTTGTACAGTTGATGGTGAGGAGCAGATTTGTCTACTCCTAGTCACGCCTGCCCTTTAGCCTTGTCGAGGTCCGCTTCATCAAGGACGATCATAAATGGTCCATTTTCTCTTTTTCGAAGGTAAATTCTGCCATGAGACACCCAACAGAATTTGAAGTCATTTAGTTTTGCAAAGTCTCTGGATAAGAAGTAAAGTCTCTTCATTTTTGAAGAGAGGTTCTCGGATATGTAGACTGGCTTAGGGGAACCACTGATTCGCAGGTGTTCCGTAGTAAGTTTGGTGGCCCCCCTGTTGAAACTTCGGTACGTGGATATAATTTTTTCCTTCAGAAGCACGCTGGTAAGGTCAGCAATGATGGTCCTTTTTTCAGGATTTTTGGACCTCAGACGGAATATATCCCTAATTTCGTTCTTCTGAATCGGAACCTTGAGTACTTCGCCAGCCTTGACCAGTGTATCCACAAGGGATGTCTTTGTTTCTGTAGTTGCAACAGGAACGTTTCTAATTTCTAGACAGGTAGACCTAGATGTACGCTCCGAATGCTCCAACCTTTCCTCCAAATTCTTTATGTACTGTGCGTCAGCCTCTCGCTTAGTCTCTAGTCCAGTTATCCTCGTTTGGAGAGATTTATGAATGAATGTATTCATAAAACATTATAATGTTTTGTGTGTATATAGAAATATGACTAATCAGTTTGAAATATCCAAAATCGTAAGATTTTCCGTAAAAATCTTTGTTATATGACAAATTCGGAAAAATAATTGATAGCGGTGAGTAACAAAAAAAAGTTTTTCATTGATTACACTATTCAATCAAACAGACCGAACATTCTTTCACAAGTTGCATACATAGCAGTAAGGAAAAGTGGTTTTAGTATTATTTTATATGCACAAATATAAATGTTGTAAAATAATTCAATATTTTTACTAGAACTAAGTTTACATACACTTGGTTCCAGTAAAAACATTGAATTCTTTAGGTTAAAGTCAACTACATAAGTGGAATGAAGAATTACAAAATTAGATCAGAATTTTTATCCTAATTCCTATGTATTATGGAACCAAGACATTACAAGTGATAGGTGAGATTAACATCTCCTAAATTAATGAATTTTTCAAATAACATTATAGTTGCCTGATAGATATATATGATAGGTATATCAATGTTTTTGTATTCAGGAAGCATTACCAACTATCAGTTTCGTGTGATCACATCCTTTTATGAATTAATATATGATTCATAAGATTTTTTTTTTTAAACATCCAAAATAATTCACAGTAATTCTTAACAAAATATTATTTCAGTTTAATTTTTAATATAAGTCATAATTTAGAAATATGAAGTGAAGTTAGGAGCCTCGTGTATTCTGAGTAGAACTAGGCACATTATCCGCTCATGGTTTAAATATGGAGCTAGATTTTAGTTAAAAAGTTTTGCCACACCAAAATGAATCAAATAGATTTCACAATATAAAAAGAATCAATGATTCATACAATTTTTAGTATCAATTTATGTAGATTACGAAGAAAGGCATCTAAATAATGATCTTTGTAATTCAGTAATTTTTTTTTAAATCTTATTTTTATTTAAAAAAACTTAATAAAATCTAAGTTACCTTGAGAGTTAGTGGCCTGCTGCTGCCTACGCAGATGCGGGGGGATATAGCGGCCAGCACTCTTAGGAGCCTGGGGCTGCAAGTCCAGACCAGCAAGCTGAAAATGTTCAACATTAGGACAACCAGTAGTTTATAGCAGGGTTGTGATGATTTAAATCGTGATTAAAATCAAGTGAATCTTTAAAAAAAAACATTGATTTAAATCAATACTTTTTTAATGAAACCAGCCAAAAAGTGTCAACGGATTTCCCCTAACATAAACTACGGCACGCACTGCTGCACTACAATGTTATCTAAATTCCAACAAATTCTCAATACAAAACCAATAAAAACATAACATTAAATTTTTAACTGTGTAACCCATTTTAGGACAAACGATTTTTATATTAATTTATTAATGTTAAGTTTTCTATTATGTATTTTCGTCGTTAATTTTTATGTATGACTAAAATGCAAAGTACATATAAATTATTTTTAATATTTGACTTTTATAGGAACACTAGCTGACCCGGCGAACTTCGTATCGCCTAAAGAACCTTCATGCTGAATTTCATTTGAATAACTTCAAAACGGCAAAGTTTCATACTAACTTTGCACCCCTGTTTAACCCCCTAAGGGATAATTTTTGAGAAAATTATTTTACTCGTGTTTCATGCCTTTCAATAAAGAACCTTAATGCTGAATTTCATTTAAATAACTTCAAAAACGGCAAAGTTTCATACGAAATTTGCGCCCCCGTTTAACCCCCTAAGGGATGATTTTTGAGAAAAATATTTTACTCGTGTTTTATGCCTTTTATTATAGAACCTTCATGCTGAATTTCATTCGAATAACTTCAAAAACGGCAATGTTTCATACTAACTTTGCACCCCCGTTTAACCCCCTAAGGGATGATTTTTGAAAAAAATATTTTACTCGTGTTTCATGCCTTTCAATAAAGAACCTTAATGCTGAATTTCATTTAAATAACTTCAAAAACGGCAAAGTTTCATACTATCTTTGCACCCCCTTTTAACCCCCTAAGGGAATGAATTTTTAAAAAAAATTTTACTCATGCTTCATGTTTTTCAGTAAAGAACCTTCATGCTGAATTTCATTCGAATAACTTCAAAAACGGCAAAGTTTCATACTAACTTTGCACCCCTGTTTTACCCCCTTAGGGGATGATTTTCCAAAAATCCTTTCTTAGTGAGCACCTACGCCCCAAAAGGAACCCCCATGCAAAATTTGAGACTTCTGGCACTTGTGGTTTCGGAGATTTCGTGATGAATCAGTCAGTGATTTTCTCTTTTATATATATAGATGTTGATTTTCGTTAATTGTTTATATTTTTTTTATTAAATATGGCAAATTTTTTTTTAAATCACGATTTTTATCAATCCTGTAAAGTACGTATTATAAAGTCACCAAAATTATTGTGAAATAAAGTGTGGGTCATCATGCTAGTTCTACACTATCGAGAGTTAGATCGAAGTGAAGTTAGACAAAGGAAATGTTAGGATGAAGTAGGACAAAGCCCGTCTACACTCTCATTTTCACTCTACTTCGTGAGAGTATATCGCTAGCATAAAATATTAGTTGTATTTTGATTTCTGCATTCCATTTAGACGATTGGATCTGAGTCGCTGTAGGTGACTATGCGATAGATATCAGTTCAAAAACTGTTTTTCATTGTGTATTGTCAATCAGATCAGCTTCTGTGAACTACTTATCAAGAATTTCTACCTTTCATGTTTTGTTTGTGTTTTATCTGTCCATAAGTAATAAGTAGGTTAATGTTACGGCCAGCAAAATACACAAAGAGTATTTCAAAAATTATTGTGCAATAGAAATAAGAAATCCTTTAAAATTATGTGGCCCTATTACAAACTTATGCATGACCGTAGAGGCATGACCAAATAGGTATAAACTATAAACCTACCTAATCGCAAAACAAAGAATGTCACCGTGACTTTGTGCTGGAAATTCGATTAATCACTAAACTACGTACTTAATGATTAAGTGCAACATTGAATTAACAGATTTTGCCTAAATACTGAACATAACCATTATAAAATTTGTATTATTGCATAAAAATTATTTCGCTCCCGCCATGACACGCAGTTATAACGTGACAGTGACCTCACCGTCGTGGGCCTCGGAAAACTACTACGACACTGTACGATCTAATTTTTTCTAGAAATTGGTGAAATTTGCAAATACATCAAATCTAAGACCGTAGAAGTGGTGGAACCCTAGTCGCCATGTTGGTTCATCCAAGACACGTAAAGCAACAAGAATCATTGTTCAGCTTTATTACGCTTGGTAGCAAAAGATTCATGAATTAGAACCCTCATGAATTGACTACGAGGTTATTAATTTAATATTAATTACAGCAAGATGTTCATTCAATGTTGCAAAAATCAATACAAAATGCATGTACATGAGGTACCGACCTGCTGCTCTAGACCTGTTCCATTTTGGTTGGTAACATTACTCATATTACTACCAAGCGGTACGTTTTTTTGGGAACTTTGCTCCAAAAATACTATACAAACACAGTTTACAATGAATTTTTCACAAACACAAATTCACAAAATCACATGAAAAGGCTTCAATTTTTCTCACCGAAATCACTTTTCATTCCGTTTCATTCGTGGTTTTTTTACTCTTCACAGTTTTTTTTTTATTTGTCTATGGTCACTCACTCATTCATTCGTCTGAGCTTAGAAGCTTATTATCTAGCAATACTATTTCGAATATTCGTAATAAAATTAAATTGTTTCTAGATGTAATAAATTATTAATTCTATGTAGGTAATTACATAATAATATAAAAGTAAAATAAACTAGACTAGACCTAAATCATTTTGAGGTGTACATAAAAATACTAATGGCGGAAACACACTACCGTGTCGGTCGGGGCGTGTCGTGTCGCGCCAGAAGCATATCGCGTTCATACATTTTATATGGTTAGGAGCACATTTGTAGGGCGTGTCGTGTCGTGGCGCGGACTGCTGGCCGCCGATTGCGCCACGGCGGTGGTGGGGGTTATGACGCGACACGACACGCCCTGCAAATGTGTTTTCAATACCCGCGCGTGGTTCGTGTCGCGAACAAGTGGACGCTTTTTTTTTAAATTTGTTTTTGCAGCGTGATAATGAGTTACTAGGTAGTAGATTCCTGATAAATATACTTAAATACATTTTTTTGTAAATAAATACCATTATACATTATAAAAAACACCCAGACAAAGGCAAACACTACGAGCTTCTGTTCAGAAATGAAAGAAATAAACGTCTGGCGTTTATTTCGTTCATTTCTGAACAGAATCGCTCCCCGACACGACACGTAAGTGTGCACACCCACCGTCACGACAGAGCGCGACACGACAGGCCCCGACACGGTAGTGTGTTTCCGCCATAAGTGTTCCAATTTTATTCATAGAGAAAAGATTTTATTTTTCTATTGTGAATTGACAAAGTGAATGGTTTAGTAGATAAGGTGATCCTGCGTGCGTGCCTGGGTTTCCGTTCAAATGTTGAACGAAAATTCTATCCAAAAGATGGCGCTATTCTTTGGAACATGATTATTATTGATGAAATTTTTTCTAAATTATATTTTGGTAATTTCAAATAGGTAAGCAGTCAAAAAAGAATCGACTGACTGCATAACCCTATGATTGAAAGGATAATCCATGAAATTGGAAAATAGTGAAATTTTTGGACTATGATATTGGTTCTCTCATGCAGGTTGCACAATACATGCATCATTGATCATAATATAAATAAAACCTATTAAATTATTACGTATCTATCTATACTTCTACTGCTTCTACTATCAAATATGCTTATCTTACTTTTATTATCTTTTGCTGATTGTAAATAAGATTCAGTTGTTTAAAGTTATTTACAATCAAATAATGAAAAAATAATGTAGTACTTAGGTACATACTATTTATTTTGTAAAGGATATGTGGAGTTATTAATAATTTGTGTTAATTTTATTCGTCATATTTTAGACCGACAAGTAAGTAGCGTAGGTTAACATAATCAAACATTTCAGTGATTGTTCTGTTCTTCACCACCCATAGGCATTCAATTTAAAAGGAGTGGTAAATTTTTGAAATTGTGTTAGCTCAACCGGGGAAGTACCACTTCGCAGAATATCGGCGTGTTCGGATTCCCTCGTTTCATATTCCTTTGCCCTCTATGCTCTTCCTTGTAGTGGGCAACCTATTGGCAGCACCCCTGATGTTCATAGGCGGCATCAAATGGCCCGCTTGCTTATTTGCCTGCTGAAATAAATAAAACACTCAAATTTGTTAACTGGGGAATTACCCATTATTATCAGTCTTACAGATATTTATATCCTAATAAGTAACGTTTACTTCATTGTTTGTATGTACCGATTACAAATGCTTTCTATAGATAGGTACCTACATAATTTTGTGAATTAACAAAAAACTAGGTACTGTTCGTGGAAACAAAAATTTTATGCTGATGAAGAATTTTCCTCTACTTCTCAAATTGCGGTGCCTGACAGGGTCTATAATGATTCTTTGTAAAATTAATTTTAAGATCTATGTAGTTACACATTATAGATTATAGTAGAAGAATAATTTATTTTATCAAGGCGCGAATTACGCGCGACATTTGAATGTGAAGACAGGACGCGCCTTCGCGAGCGGTTCGCGTTTTTTTACTCGTGGGTTTTTTGGCCTGCATATTCCTTAATAATTATGTTCTTTATATTGTCAGTTTAGGTTAGATGAGATGAGGCTGGCCAGTGAGTAAATTTACTTTCATGAATCATCGCACGTGGCGTACGTGAAAGATGTATGTGTGTGTGACCTCTGCCGCAAGCCGCAACAGATATAAAATGTAATTGTTAACTGTATTTAGTCTATGCACGGTTATTTTGACGATGATTTCGTGAATCACAGACATAGACAAGATCAGGGTAAACTAGCCTGTTTGCGACTACTACATAATATTTATTAGACCATGAATTTAATTGGTATATCTAGGTTAAATTTGGAGTTTTGCTAATTTTAGACCGTAACATATATATTATTGTTATGCTGTCATAACATAACATTCTTTAGAATAAAACAAAATTGTTTCCTCATGTTAGGTCCATTATTTTCTTTCATAGTTAAAATAAACTTTTTTACAATACTTACTTAAGTAAGATAGGTAGTCTAATTTTAAGCAAAGGAATACACAGACCAATATAAAAATACTGTTTGAAACACAAATGTTTTGGTATCAAACCTTTAAAGAACGCAATAAATTGTTTCTCTATTACGATGAATCACACATAGAAAGAGGTTTCCATTTGTATCCAACTAATTGCCAATTTTACATGTTCACTAACTGGTGTAGTTACCCCATAATTATATACAATATATTTCGTGGTGTAATTTCCCTTTAACAACTCTGGTTGCTTTATAAAGTGATTCATTTTGAAGAATACAATCATATCTCGAATACAAGCTGAACAAGACAAGTAACAAAACGCAATGCGTGGGATAATAATTATCTAAAAATAAAAGTATTATTTTTACTGTGATAATTGTTGTTATTTGGTTATAAAATAAAGGTAAGTAATCACGTAATAACTTGCCCAATAATATATTAATTTAAGGTACGTACTAATAGAATATAGTTCTTCTGTTAATAAATTATAACCCTTCGCATCGCCCACGGTTTAGCGGCAGCTGTCATTACAATAAATAAGGTTAAAATAGCACACATTACCATAGATTAAAATAACTATGTTTACCAGTGCGCTTTCAATTTTGCTTTTTTACGTTTCTCTTACGTCAAGTCAAGTGTTGTTCCTACTATCACTACTCTCCGTTCCGAGTTATTTTACCTCTGACAGGATGTAAAAACAGGTTTAGAACACTCAAAAAAGAGCGCGTGTATGTTCATAAATATGGCTAACTGCTCGAGCAGTCCGTCTATATCGGCTCACACAGGCTCACACATTATTTCTGCTACAGAATTATTCCTGTGACCTGTGATTATTGGTCTTGGCCTTGGCCTGTGACACTTTTTTTGGGTGTTTTATCTGTCAGAGGTAAAATAACTGTGAATGTGTTCTTGGGCAAAGGCAACGGGAAACCAACAGGAAAGCGCACTGTAACCATAGACATACAGTGTAGTGTTAGTGTAGTGCATAACCAGAAAAAAAAAACTTGAAGAAAGGCAAAAATGAAAAAGGTGATTTGTGTCACCACAACTAGGCAAAGGTCGTCTCGACCGAGACCAATGTACAAAAAAAAACTTATTTTAGAGATCGGCAATCATAGAAGTACCCTTCGTACAGTTTACTTAGTTTTGAACTAGATGGCGTTGTGTATTTAATTTAGGATTATTACTATTTACAGATAAAATGGATCCATCGAAATGTCCTCCACCACCACGTGAGAGACAGCCACCACCCGAGCCGAGGGCGAGGCAGCCGCCACCGCAGCCCCGTAGGCCATCAGCGCAGCACCCGCCCCAACCCAGGGAGCGCCAAAATCCACCACAGCCCCGAGAAAGGCAGCCACCACCACAGCCAAAGCATTGACAACGGAGGACCAGACAGTTTGGCCCTTATGACCAATGAGTGATAAATCGTTAGAAAAGTATTTTTGCTTACAACTAAAATAATTAATTCATTTGGCTATAACTTTTTTCACATAGCATAGAGAGTTGTCTGTAGATAATAAAAAACCTTTTCAACGACATATCCCATAACGTTGGTTTCAGAGCCAACGTACATTTCTGTCAATCCTTCTTTTTAATAGAACATCTGAATAATAATTCGATCTCAATATACACTAGGTGCCTATAATAATCATAGATCAGCGAGGTTTTAGGTATTCACTGTTTTGTCACTTTATTAATTTAATTTAATTCTTCTTTCTTAATGATAAAAGATAAACCATTGAATATACCCTCGCTATAACTGCCATTATAACTTTTAAATGCGATCTAAAAGGTACTTTAAATACTAAAGACCGCTACATACGTGACGGGATTTTATACCGATGAGATAGGACAGGAAAGTTTTGGAAATATCGTTTCTTACAAAATGTAGGGTGGGTAAGTGCAGAGCAGTTGGCGGATTTCATTGAAAATATTTGTCTGCTATATGACAAAGTGAACACACCTATCACCACCTAGCTGAAGACTGGATCTATAAATTTTTCGTTAATTCAGCACTTAATTCGGCATACATATATTTTTTTAAAACCTTTCCACTGTCCCACGTAATAGCTGGCGAAGTTGTCTGTTACCAAACAGACAACTTCGCCAGCTATTAGCAATTGAACATTGTTATGGAAAGGTAAAGAATTAAAAGCACATCCTAGCTCGTTTAAAATTCAAACGAAAAAGAAATGTGCCAACACACTCCCAATGAAAAAACATCACCTATTTCGCGTGACTGTCTCGTCCAAAACGGCCATGTTCCAGTCCCGTCCGAGGTATTATCTCGTTAGGTATGCATTGACCTTAAATCAAAACGACTGAATAATCTGTACCGAGAACTCCATATTATTCGGGTTTGGGTTACTTGATTTAAATTTATTTCTTTTTATTTTCTATATTACTAGCGAAACCCGCGCAACTTCGCGTTTGCGTATAACCCGCTTTCCCGTGGAAATACGCATTAAAATCCGTTGCGTACTTTTAAATCTAAGCATACTTATGAACAGACATCACGACTATAAACTATGTAAAGATTTATATAAAGCCATATATGTCATGTATTGTTCATGTTTGTATTTTTTATATTTTGCAAGTAATAAATTATTCGAATAAGAGAAGTTACATAATATTATTAAATATTTAATAAGT
The DNA here is from genome assembly GCA_905163395.2 of Endotricha flammealis. NCBI lineage: Eukaryota > Metazoa > Arthropoda > Insecta > Lepidoptera > Pyralidae > Endotricha > Endotricha flammealis. The sequence goes on from LR990855.1 coordinate 10,114,103, forward strand.
TTACTTTTAGATTAAATATTTATTTACCTTCGAAGCACATGTTTTTTTATTAAACCACACACAATACTATACAATAATCTAACTAAGGTACTTGTAGACTTCGGGGGTATAGAGGCATAGGCACTTAGGCACTAATACCTAATATTTTACACCCAAATGAATACAAAATTAGGCGACATGATTAAACCATCGAATATTGATGTGACAAATTTCATTAGCTTTTCTCCGCGGCTTCGCTCGCGTTAATTTTATGACAGATCTCGTTTGACATCAAAACAACCCATAGCGCGACTTGTGGCGCCATCTGTTGGCCGATAGCATCCCATACAGCGCCCTCTATAGTAGAAAAAATATTTTCCCATTGGAATGACATACTTTCACGGGATAAAAAGTTGCCTATGTTGGGCTCTGTACTCTGTACCCCTGACAATATACAGGGTGTTTGGTAGAGGATTGAACATGGGATAATGGCAGAAAGGTGAGATGGTCTGCTACATGCTGAGCGAAAAAAATTTGACCTAGGGCCCATAGTTTTTTTTAAATGTTTTTTTTAAAATTTTCACCAAACTTTCTTCCTTCTTAAATTTGAAGTACTATAACTTTTTTTTAATTGGATCAATCGGCCAGCTTATTTTTTTATTCTTATCTTAACTGTATGTAGCTTACTTTTAAATTGATATTTGTCGGTTAGAGTAACCACAAAAAATGATATGAGTCCTCAAACATCAAAAAGACGAAAAGTACACGCCGAGCGTTCAACTTTGGACTGCTGTAAAAAAAAACTAAAAGTGGTACTGCAGTTCTAATTCTAGGAAAACAGCTCTAGTTCATGCCCTTTGGAATGGTATTCAATTTACAGTTTTTTTTTTCTAAGTAGTCTTTTTCGTACATTCTACATGAAATTGACAAAAATCCTTTATAGAAAATAAATCAAAATAATGTTACGAAACCTAGAGTGGGATGGTTACACAAGGCAGGTAGAAACGTTAACGTTTCTCTTAATCAATATCAGCATCCGTTCTTCCTTTTTCACTCTTCATAGGTGGGCAATGCATCCAATACCTTGTAGTGGTGAAGAGTGGTAAGTGGTAAGCAATCACCGCTGGCTAATGACATCTACGATTTTTTTATGACACGAAGAGGACAAACTAGCTAGCAAGTTACCTGATGGTAAGCAATCACCGCTGCCCATAGGCATCCACGACGAACTAGAGGATCACCTGATGGTAAGCAATCACCGCTGCCCATAGACATGCACAACTTTTTTTTGACACGAGGAGGACAAACAAGCACCTTATGGTAAGCAATCACCGACTACAAAATCTTGGATGCGTTGCCCACCTATGACGGAATGAAAAAGGAAAGACCGGGGAAGGAAAGTTAATAAGGGAGTAGGAAACAGGAGGTGTATCAGGCTTCCGGCTCTCTCACTCATCCTACAAAACACAGGGGACATACGAGGTACTGCCCCGGTCGAGCCTGCCCATTTACGAGCTACTACTAGTTCATAGTAGTGGCTACGCTCTACCACTCTTCACCACTACAAGGTCTTGGATGCATTGCCCACCTATGAAGAGTGAAAAAGGAAGAACGGATGCTGATAATGATGAACCGTAACTATCCCGCTCCATGTTTCGTAACATTTATTGATTTATTTTCAATAAAGTATTGTTGTCAGAAATGGTCAATTTCATGTAGAAAGTACGAGAAAGACTACTTAGAAAAAAATAAACTATACAAATTACATACCATTCGAAAGGGCATGAACTAGAGCTGTTTTACTATGATTAGAACTGCTGTACCACTTTTAGTATTTTTTAAACTGCAGTCCAAAGTTGAACGCTCGGTGCTCTTTTTGATGTTTGAGGGCTTATAATTTTTTTCCTGGTAACTCTAACCAACAAATATCAATTTAAAAGTAAGCTACATTCAGTTAAGATAAGAATAAAAAAATAAGCTGGACGATTGATTCAATAAAAAAAAAGTTATAATACTTCAAATTCACGAAGGAAGAAAGTTGGTGAAAATTTAAAAAAAATCATTAAAAAAAAACTATGGGCCCTAGGTCAAATTTCTTTCGCTCAGCATGTAGCAGACCATCTCACCTTTCTGCCATTATCCCATGTTCAATCCTCTACCAAACACCCTGTATATACAAACTTTCATAATGATCGGCTGATGAGTCAAGCCGTCAAGGAATAACAAACAAACAAACTCACTTTCTCATTTATAATATTAGTATGATTGCATAGCGAAATTAACCGCTAAATATACTTGACAGGCGCTGGCCTTAATTTCGTGCTGTCGATTTTCTCAGCAGAAAATTAGCTTTCGTTAAGTTAATTTTCTGCTGAGAAAATTAAGAACTTCTGAGCGTAAAATCATAACGTTGACATTCTGTACTTAAAAAACCACTTACAGATGCTCTACGCATCGAGTACGTAGCCCGATGCTCTTATGGCACAAGTTTAGTTGCTTAGCTTGGGACTAGATGGCCTTGTGTGATTCGTCCAAGAACTAAATTTTACCACACCACACAAATTTTAACACCACCAGTTGTCAAGCTAATGTAGGCTTGAAACTGCTTGTGTGAGATCAGACAATAAATTTTTACTTCAAAAAAATCTATTTGACATTTATGATTTCCATTGGCATATGTAATATTTTATAATTCAGCAAAAAAAACTATTCTTGAGAATATTTGCATTATTTAGTCACACAGGTGTTTTATAAACAAGATACTTAATCGGATTCATGTTATTTCATAGGTCATTTAAAATAGTATCTTTTTAAAATGGATTTCTATAAATTCTACAATATGAGAACGTTTCTTGGTTCATCTTTCGTCCACATCCTTTTTCATTCATATATGGTAATTGAGTATGAATGTTATCCTATGTGGTTTATATTCCATTTATAGATATTATCACTTATTTATTTAGGTATATGTATGATATTTATGAAACACATTAATCAATTGTGGACAATGGTGTTTTAAATATTACGTCATTATTTGATTTTCTTATCAACCCATAATCCTTGCATTGAATGGATACGGGTCTCTCCTCAATCGAAGGGGATTAGAATCCCCTCTAATTAGAGCGTACTCTGCCACGCTGCTCAATCGCGATTAGCAGTGTTCAGGCCGCATGAAGGCCACGGACTTTGCTTTAGCGACTGTCAGTTGTTTTGTTTCGATCTTTAGAATGACATAGTACCATCGAGTACGTATCCCTTCATGGTTCTTAAGTGTTACTAAACCTGTTGCCGATTGTACAGTCACCTCCATAAATATGTAATCACTAAAGTACCTTGTCACTTTCGTATATCATTTCAATTACTTAAGACATTTGAGTGAACATGTCAACAATGTTATAGTGACAATTAAGGTTCTAAAGTGATTACATATTTATGGAGGTGACTGTACATGTCAGCGACGCGACGATAGGAATGAATTAGGTGTCATGTTGACGACTAACTTCTGTATCATGTTAACAGGAGTCTTCTACCTTAGTTTATAGTATCGCCAAATTTTCGTTTTATGTAGGTAGTTTTAATTCACTAATAAATAATTTTATTTTTAATTAAATTATTTGTCTTTATTTAAAATATATTATTGTCCGAATTATCGGAAATATGCTATTTAGTAATAGGCCCCCAGATTACGTGTTCAGCTTCCTTCTCGTAGGCGGAGGAAGTGTATGCAGTGACCTTTAGATAATACAATTTGGCGTAGTTGAAACCAACGGTTACCATGTTACGACGTATATTTTTAATATATTTGCTCACCGCCAGCGTGTGGTCAATGCCAAAGAGTGCCAAATTAAGTAAATCCCTGGAGACACCAGAAGACTTTGGAGGAAAATTGATAAAAAGTAGTTGGAATCTCGATTCTCCAGTTCTTTTTGGCAGTAGAGGATGCCCCGATGGTCAGAGGATAGATGCGTTCGGAGTATGCCGTGATGTCTGGTACGATGATTATGACTATTCACTATTCACATAAAGTTTTTAAATGATTTCGTTTGCTATACGTACTTAAGATAATGTAAAATTTCAATAAATGACTATTTTCTTCTGTATGTCTGTTTTTTTGTAGTCTAATAACCTCTTGAAGGAGTTCTCTTTCATTGGTTGGTAGAGTAAAAATAAAAAAAAATTATAAAAGGCAGGCAGCAATTTTTTATTTTATTTCTTGTTATCTGAATAACAATTTGTATTTAATTGGCGGATTTACCAGAAGACTTGCGGAGGCTAGAACTTGTCGCAGATTTTATGGTGTTTTGATTATTAGAGCGACCTTTATTTAATATTTTATTAGTGATTATTAATCTCGATAAAAATCATATAATTGTCAAAAATCCTATGTAGTTCATTGTAGTAGTGAAGTGATTTAGACGGTAATTTTTTAATAGTTAATAAATCCTTAATATTATATTGATAATAATAAGCACAAACATGCAATCATTAATTTATTTCATGAAGTCCTTATACTAAACGCAATTTAGTTCCTAGGTATTAATGGTGCGATGAACCTCCAGGTATCGAGTTGGTCTAACGCTGGGTTGGCGATAGTAGGTGCAAGTAATCCAACGATGTTTGAAATAGCACCCTGGAAACGATTAGCGTATCCAAAGATGACTTCTTCAGTAATTGCATTGACAATAGCATCGATATCGCCACCGCCAATGACGCCTTGCAACTCCGACTGAAAAAATAAATAAATATATATAAGGACAAATCACACAGATTGAGCTAGCCCTAAAGTAAGTTCGAGACTTGTGTTATGGTATACTAACTCAACGATACTATATTTTATAACAAATACATATTATAGATAAACATGCAAGACCCAGGCCAATCAGAAAAAGTTAATTTTTAACATGATCGACAGGGATTCGTTCCCGGGACCTCCTGGGTGGCGGCGGTCCGGCATCGTAACCATTACGCCACGGACGTCGTTGAAAAAAGTTCCTGTGATAAGCAGAGATACAAAACATAAGGTGCCTAACTACACGAGTTCCCAACCTATTAGGAGGGGCACAAGACGATATTAAGAGGGGCACAACACGATATTAAGAGGGGCACAACACGATATTAAGAGGGGCACAACACGATACTTATAGAGCGCTGTTCTCTAGACTCTGTGGCTATAAATAGTCATATGAGAAAAGTTGAATCTCCCGATCAAAATCCTCCTTCGAAGCAAACTTTGTTCTCTAGCTTCTCCGCTTTTTGACATTTCACTACATTTACATCAGTGAAACGAAATATCACTCAACAATTTCATTAAGAAGATGTAATAAACAAGAACGTCGAATTTTTACCTTTTTACGCAGTGTCCGGCCAAACTGGCTGGTCTGTCCGACTATTCGATTTGGCGACCTGGCAACCCTACACGCACACATTCACACTATAGTAAGCCGGCCGGTTCGTACGTATACGCGAGGTGGTATACTATGGGTGCTTCACTTTAGTTTCAGTGATGGTGTTCGCCTTTTTGTCTAGGTCCATGTTCACAACATAACATTGCGAACTACGGTAAGTACATAATAATATCTTCAACAAGTTTTGTCTATTTTTGTCTAGGTGTAAAAAATGTTTGAAACCTTACCTTGACGTAAGGAAGCTCAAAGGAAGTGTCAGTAACTCTATCAATCAGAACAGATTTTCCATCATCAGATTGTTTCAAGTGCAGTAAAGCACGGAACCTGAAGTTCTCGACAAGGAATCTGAAATGAGATGTTTTTTTTATAATTTTCATATTTTTAGCAAAGAATATGTCGATTAATATTATATCTATATAAAGCCGAAGAGTGGTTATACGGGCTAAAAAAAATCTAACCCTACTGTTAAATTTTTTCAAATTCTTTTAGTGTTGGTAAGCCTATTTACCTAGAAATGCTACACGTATTTTGTATATTGATCTTAAGATTCAAAATAATAGAATAAAAAATAATTTTACCTTGCTGGGCCTTTTCCATACAGTGGTATGGCGTTGTACAAATCACCCACCAAGTCGTATTCACCTGAAATTGTTTGGAATTTTTATTATTGAAATTGACACAATACTGATCGTAGGAAAAAAATCGAAAGGGGTTAGATTAGGCATATTCGAATATTAGATTAGGCTTATTCGATAGCGACTGCGCGGGGAAGACACGGCGCAGCACACGCGCGGAAGACACGGCGCGGCGGCGTGGGCCGCGCTCGTGGCGGTTGTCGAGAACGAGAGGTCGTGGGATGCGATGACCTCCTTCTGCTGCTAGACCTCGCGCAGTGGGGTCGGCGCCTTATTGGAAATAAGGATTCATTGATAATTCAAGGATTCATGACTTTCATTAGTACTATCAAATTCTGGTGCCTACCCGCCACGAGCTGTCTAGGCTTTAAATTTAGCCCAACAACGGTCTTCGGACGACCACCGCACCGGCGGGGCAGCGCGAGCGGTGGTATCATTGTTCCCGCAGCCCGTCAGGTCAGTTAGGTTTTTAGTCGGTATACCCTAAGTGGTCTAGAGGGGCCCGACATTCCCACGCCACTCCCCAAGCGGCGGCGTGGCATGGATCAGCCAGCACTTTCCTTTGTTGACTGTAATAGTTAGTTTTAAATAGGTACCACAACGGATGTCCAGGCTCGGAATTGACATGTCGATATCGAAGGTGAGAGCCCTGAGATCTAAATTGCTGGTGTGCACCACGAAGCCACCAAACCCAGTTGCCAATATGTCTTTGAGTTGTAAGTCCAGGCTGAAATTGACAAAAATTTTTTTTTGGTTAATTTCTTTTCTTGTTTAAACAAACCTACGTACGACGGCCTCCGTGGCGTAATGGTTACCAATGCCGAACCGCCACCTAGGAGGGCCCGGGTTCGAATCCCGGTGGGGTCATGATGAAAAACGAACTTTTTCGGATTGGCCTGGGTCTTGGATCTTATCTTTTTTATTTATATATTATGTATCCTTACATATTATAAAACAAAGTCCTCCCGCGCGTCTGTCTATCTGTCTGTTCGCGATAAACTCAAAAACTACTTAACGGATTTTCTTGCGGTTTTTACCAACGGATAGCCTGGTTCATGAGGAAGGTTTATGTATAAAATTTGTCAGGATTTTGTGTAAATTGGCTGAAATATAATGATTATTGTTGGGAGTGTCGGAAAAAATCAACCCGCTTGGGAGCTGTCGACGAAAACGCTGTCTAAACCCTTTGAGATATAACAATACAAAAATTATAGGACATTCCTCTTATTTAGGTCTCTAAAAAAGTCAGCGATAGCAAATATTTATCGTTTTGGGATAACTTACTATAAAATAAAAAGCGATTTCCGAGTAATAATGCGGAAATTGGAAACCGATTTTGACGTATACAGTATTAATCCTTATCCAGTTAACTACGTTAGTTACCTTAAGCATTTCATGTACATTATTATAATCTTTACACCATATAATTTAAATAGATACTTTAGAAGTTTTAGGAAAAAATTTACGCGCTTGCCGAAATTAGTTCAAGTTCTTTCTATTCTACGCTAGATGGCGCTATTCAAAAGATACATCGCGCCGCTATGGTTACGTTTTCATCAAATTATACCTAAATATCACGCGAAAATTAAAGCACTTTAAATCTATTACGCTAGGTGTCGCTGTTTAAAAATCAAAACTAATATATAAAGCTAAAGAATTTGTTTGTTTGTTTATTTGAACACGCTAATCTCAGGAACTACTGGTTCGAATTGAAAAATTATGTTTGTGTTGGATAGTCCATTTATCGAGGAAGGCTTTAGACTATATAACATTACGCTGCGACCAATAGAAGCGAAGCATCAGTGAGAAATGTTACAAAAACGAGAAAAATTATTAGGGCTTCCGTTGCGTGCGCATAAACGGTTCAAGTTACCCAAAAAATATGTATGGCGCTCAACCTAGAAAGCTGGAATTTTGTATAGAGGTTCTTTTGACAAGAATAAAGATGGGGTTTTATAGAATTCCCACGCGAAAGGGAGTAATAGGACTATAAGTGTATTATCGCAGGCGCACAACCTAAAAAGCTGGAATTTTGTATAGAGATTCCCTATAAGATGTTGATAAAGAGAAAGACGGCAATTTATAGAATTCCCATGGGAAAGGGAGTAATAGGACTGTAAGAGTATTATCGCAGGCGCACAACCTAGAAAGCTGAAATTTTGTATAGAGGTTCCCTTTTTATGATGTTGACTAGGATAAAGACGGCAATTTATAGAATTCCCACGGGAAAGGGGGTAATAGTACTGTAAGTGTATTATCGCAGGCGCTCAACCTAAAAAGCTGGAAATTTTGTTTAGAGGTTCCCTTTATGATGTTGACAAGGATAAAGACGACAATTTATAGAATTCCCACGGGAAAGGGAGTAATAGGACTGTAAGTGTATTAACGCAGGCGCTCAACCTAGAAAGTTGGAATTTTGTATAGAGGTTCCCTTTATGATGTTGACAAATATAAAGACGGCAATTTATAGAATTCCCATGGGAAAGGGAGTAATAGGACTGTAAGAGTATTATCGCAGGCGCACAACCTAGAAAGCTGAAATTTTGTATAGAGGTTCCCTTTTTATGATGTTGACTAGGATAAAGACGGCAATTTATAGAATTCCCACGGGAAAGGGGGTAATAGTACTGTAAGTGTATTATCGCAGGCGCTCAACCTAAAAAGCTGGAAATTTTGTTTAGAGGTTCCCTTTATGATGTTGACAAGGATAAAGATGACAATTTATAGAATTCCCACGGGAAAGGGAGTAATAGGACTGTAAGTGTATTAACGCAGGCGCTCAACCTAGAAAGTTGGAATTTTGTATAGAGGTTCCCTTTATGATGTTGACAAATATAAAGACGGCAATTTATAGAATTCCTACGGGAAAGGGAGTAAATAGGACTGTAAGAGTATTATCGCAGGCGCTCAACCTAGAAAGCTGGAATTTTGTTTATGGGTTCCCTTTATGATGTTGACAAGGATAAAGACGGCAATTTATAGAATTCCCACGGGAAAGGGAGTAATAGGACTGTAAGTGTATTAACGCAGGCGCTCAAAATAAAAAGTTGGAATTTTGTATAGAGGTTCCCTTTATGATGTTGACAAAGATAAAGACGGCAATTTATAGAATTCCCACGGGAAAGGGAGTAAATAGGACTAAGTAAGAGTATTATCGCAGGCGCTCAACCTAGAAAGCTGGAATTTTGTTTATGGGTTCCTTTTATGATGCTGACAAGAATAAAGACAACAATTTATAGAATTCCCACGGGAAAGGAGTATCCACGCGGGCGAAGCCGCGGGTACAGCTAGTTTGTTATAAAAAAATTGTATCCCATCCCATTACACAAGTCTAGAACTTACTTTGGGGCTTGCTAGATCTGTGTGATTTGTCTCTATATTATCTCAATAAAAAATCTAAATTAAGGATTTTGTTATAGATTTATGATTTTTTTTCCTATCTTTATCCGGACGGTACCTACATCATGTAAGCCTTTACCAATTTATCAAATATCCGTAAATTTAATTGTTTTGATTTAATTCCATTGATAGTGTGTGACGTTTGAAAGTTGATGATAATTAATTAATTACCTATGATGACAGATAACGACGATAAAGATATACTTATTATTTTAGATGTTTGCGCATTTTGTATTAAATACCATTATGTACTAGGTATATAAGTATAACACAATACATATATATAGGTGCTTAATGTGACCGCCTCCACCTTTTAGTGGAAATTTTCATACACCGTATTGAAAATTTCAGAATTAACTTCTACACATTTTCGCGACAACAGCGAAGCCCTATCAATGCGTCGCGCTAAAAAACGACCTTATATCTTGTTCAGAATTATTTATTATAAGCAAAGAACAAAACACAGGAACGTACATAATTAAAAGAAATAAAATAATGTCCAGAATTGATTATCTATCGCGGAATTGCAAATTTGATATTGAGGTCTAACATACATAGAGATCAGATCACGAAGCGCAAGGGCAACGCGCGTACATACATGTGTAAAGGGTCTTAGAATTGGATGATACTCATGCATTTAGATTTAATTTTCGCATCACAGTATTGACCTCTAATGTAGGGTACATTGTAGGTACGTCATAAATAGTCCCATGTCATAGTCCGAAGGAAACACAGACATCACAGACTGAGTTTCTGCCTTTTTGATAGAATCTAGACGACCTTCCCTTTTCTACTGCTCTGTTTTCTGCATTATTATGTATTTGTTTGTACATTGATTGAAAGAAGCTTATATCTATATTATCTTACTTTTTAATTAAAAAAAAAGTATTTACTTACTTGATGAGCCCGAGTGGGGCATAAAGGTGGTACTGGTCCAGAATGAGGGGGTCCAGTGGAGGGATGCCAAACAGTGAAGAGCCATTGTTGATGATGAGACGGAGATACGCGATGAGTTGTCTGATCAGTATGTTTATAAGAACATTACGGTCATCTTGATTTCGGATTTCTGTATGAAAATAAGATAGCTTTAGTTTTAATTAATTGAGAAATTATATGGAGATATTAGAATATACACAAATGTCAAATGAGGAAGAAATTTAGGCTTTATCTCAAATGGATTATATTTTTCAAAAATATATCCTTTTATTACCTACTAAGTTTTTCAAGAAATTGAATAGATACTCAATACTTTGTATACATTTATTCAATAAAAGAAATAAAGAAAATATTGTGAAATTAAATCCAGTCAATTTTTGTATGACAAATACCATCGCATAAATGTTTGCCCCGGGCGGGAATCGAACCGCCGACCTGTCAAATAACGAAACGAAAGAAGAAGAATATCGTATAAGCACCAACGATATATATAAGCACACGTTCACGTATAGACGTTAACGTACACGTATGGACGTGATATCCCCGGTATTCCAAGCGTCTATAGGCTACGGTGATGCTTACCATCAGGCGGGCCGTAGATATGCTTGTTTGCCACCTTTGTGGCATAAAAAAAGACGTTATTATACCTCTGACAGGTGGTTGAAATCACTCAAAATAACGGGAATTTCTGTAGCAGATATCGTGTGAGCCGACATTGGTAGACTGCTTGAGCAGTTATTGATCAACAAACACGGACCGCTCTTATTTTGTGTGCTATAAACCTGTTTTTACATCTGTCAGAGGTAATATAACTGTGAACGGTCTATTCTATAGTATACCTGGGTACTGGAAGACATCAGTTTTGGTGTCGCCAGCAGAGGGCGCCGCAGCAGCCAACGCGCAAAGCATCAAAACTAAAAGCAACTTCATCCTAAAAACAAATTACTTTTAATTTTATTAGCGACTTGCAGAGAGTTGCTGTAAATTAACATAGTTATAAGTTAACACATTATAAAGTCTTTATTTATTCTTTATTTTGACAGTGGATTTCGTCTGACTTAATTCAAATATACTTCTAAAACTCACCGTTTACAGATCAATAAAAAAATAATTTACTAACGATCGGTTTTTTTTATATCAAGATCTCGTCGAAAAAAAATCAAATTCATCGTATGCAAACTTTGCTGTGTTAAACATCGAGTATATGATGATGATGTACCCATATGTTTAAAATACAATCATTATATGGACAACCGAAATAAATGTTTGTAGGCTAAGATCCCACCGCAAACTCTTAACTGCATCTCATTTAGATTATGTAGTGTAGAGTCGAACGCTAAAAATAAATCTACATCATACAGATTTATTTATATTTGGACGATTGCTTACTATTAGGAAGCTAGTATTATCAAACTTTTATTAGGTATAAGAAACTCCAAAAAAAATTTTTTTAAAGAAAAATATGAGATAATTTTAGATAGATAAATAGAATTGCTTACACTCAAAGATATTTTACATGAATATAGATAGAACAATTTTAAAAATTGTAAATGTTGTGTTTCAACTTACCTGATAGCCGTCACACAGTTCAGCAACAACTGTTGTGAGTCTTGATAATAACACAAAATAAATCGGTAATTAATATGATAAATCGGCGAATATCTTACCGATCATTGGCGATTTTAGCTCATTGCGATTAAATTGCAGATTTTTTTAGAAAATAGCTATGTTATCTACATAATTACTGCCGAATTACTGTATGATTGTAATTAATTTGATTGGTACTTTAATATTATATAAGTAATTCTAAAACTACACGCTCAGAAGATAGCGTTTGAATTTAAATGGACACAAAATATAACAATAAAACAGTGAAGTATTTGTACAGCATCCCTGAAATAAAGAAATGTTTCAAAACTTAAACTTGATAAGTACTTACAAAAATCACGATATGGTCTTATAAAATAATCCAAATACAAAACTCTTAAGTATTTTATTATTATGAAGTTTTTATTCTGATGCTGTCTCATATACTATAGGTATTATAAATAACCTGCATGCATAATTATACCAATTATTTAGCTTCATTTAGCTAGACTTCATGTTACTTTAACAATAACGTATCTAGTCCCTTACAGCAGTCTCTACAGACAGATACGTTTTTAAGTATTATTAGAGCCAATTTCTATTTAAAAAATCCCGTAAGAACGGGAGCAATGGGATTGCACGGTATAAGGGCCTGAGCAAACACCCTAATTTTAGTCGCGGCGATAGTCTTTAGAAGCTATATGCAGAAATCAAACAAGATAGAATTGTATAATATAAACATCGATCGCCGAACGGCCTGTGGGGCAATTCACGTAACAAGAACCGATTCTAGTTCGATTCAACGACACTCGCTGTCCCGTTCAATTCCTATTTTGTATGAGTGAGACAGCGAGTGTCGTTGAATCGAACTAGAATCGGTTCTTGTTACGTGAATTGCCCCACTGTGTCTGCTCAGACACTAAGCGCGATCTTCTGTGTTCTGTGGTAATTTATTAATCAGAAGAATACAAATAACAATCGTATGTAAATTTTATTTTGTATTTCAACATTATAATATATTTACTATTATGTCAAATAAATACTTTTATTTATAATTTCGAATAAACATAAAATATTCATATTGTTTCAAGTATGTGCCATGTATCGAATTTCTCTAATATTTTGTTCATTAGTCCAACCAGGGGTTTATTGTAAACGGTTGTGATGTATCCGCTGAAACGATTTAGGTAATCGGCCAGGAGATCAGCGATCATTTGGTTGAAGATAGCATCGATGTTATTGTCAAAATCTGTATGAGACTGAAAAAAAAAACAAAAGGTTTTATTTTTATCCGACGAATTAACTGACTGGACGTTTTTACACAATGCTATCCAGTCATAAACTAAGATTGTGCTATATGTATAGCTAATAAATCAAATCAAATCGTCATTTACAACATATTGTCTTTTATATAGTGATCATCTATCTATATTTATAAAATGCTTTGTCCTGACTGACTGACTGACTGACTGACTGACTGACTGAGAATCAACGCACAGCCTAAACCGCTCATCGTAAAAATCTGAAATTTGGCAGGTAGAACTATTATAAGACGTAGGCGTCCGATAAGAAAGGATTTTTCGAAATTCAAACTCTAAGGGGGTAAAAAAGGGGGGTAAAGTTACTATGGGACAACTTGATTCCTTGGTCCAATCTACTTCAAATTTTGCATAAAAATTGTTTAAGAGAATTGATGGAAGTCGTGATTCTTATTTTATTGAAATTCTTGAAAAATATGTATTTTGTGGGTAGTTTTCTTCGATTTGATATCAATACTCATACTCCTTAGTGCTTTTGATTTCAATTACATTTCATTTTGACACATTCGTGAAGTGAAGTATGTCATCTGTCATGTAATATTTTTATAAATTGTGAATATTCAAACAAAATGATTTCATAATGTCGTCGTAGGTCTTCGTACTATTTATTCTGTTTGTGATCTCGGAAAAACAGCTAAAATTCTAACTACGTATAAAGCGGACTGAATCATATTCATCGATAATAAACAGTAAGTAATTAAATATTACATTTTATAATATTTGACAGGGGTCAAGTTAAATTGGTCAATGGTTAAATGGCATATTGATATTGTCTCTGTCACACTTATAGGAAATATCGTTACGTCGACTCGCTCTATTATTTCGTAGTGTTGTTTTAAGGATGGTTGTAGGTATTGAAATACCCATATACTTATACATTTTTTTTACGGAAGTGGTTGGAAAACAAGCTCAGGAATATGGATCATTTGATATAGGTGATTACCGTCGACTATGGAGCACATAGATTCTAGGGTCCCTGACCCGTTGCCGACTTATAACAGGAAAACACAGGATATGTAGCGAGAAATAGTATAAGGAAGGAGTTAGATTTTTTTAATACCACAAAGGTGGCAAACAAGAATTTCGGATATTTCACTCTTCGAACGAAACGTATTGCTGCTTCACGTCAATATTCTGTAAAAGGGTGGTACTTCACCGGTCGGGCTAGCCTATTTCATAAACGCCCACTCCAAAGATCGTAATGAGAAGTATTTAAATAGAAAAATAATCATGTATGCATATGAAAATGTTTTGTCTTGACCTTAAAGACCTGAAATTTGGGTGTGTGATGTAGGCAACCGATAAGAACGGATTTTTTTAAATTCCCACGGGAAAGCGGGATAAACGCAAACGAAGTTGCGCGGGTTTCTCTAGTAATATAATAAAAGTGTAAAAAAAGATTGTCTGTACATCTATATATATAAAATGCTTTGTCCTGACTGACTGACTGACTGACTGACTGACTGACTGACTGACTGAGAATCAACGCACAGCCTAAACCGCTCATCGTAAAAATCTGAAACTTGGCAGGTGGACCTATTATATGACGTAGGCGTCCGATAAGAAAGGATTTTTCGAAATTCGAACCCTAAGGGGATGAAAAAGGGGGGTAAAGTTACTATGGGACAACTTGATTCCTTGGTCCAATCTACTTCAAATTTTGCATAAAAATTGTTTAAGAGAATTGATGGAAGACGTGATTCTTATTTTATTGAAATTCTTGAAAAATATGTATTTTGTGGGTAATTTTCTTCAATTTGATATCAATACTCATACTCTTTAGTGCTTTTGATTCAATTACATTTCATTTTGACACATCCGTGAAGTGAAGTGTGTCATCTGTCATGTAATATTTTTAATTAAATTGTGAATATTCAAACAAAATGATTTCATAATGTCGTCGTACTATTTATGCTGTTTGTGATCTCGGAAAACAGCTAAAATTCTAACTATGTATAAAGCGGACTGAATCATATTCATCGATAATAAACAGTAGGTAAGTAATTAAATATTAAATGCATAGATATAGGATGTACGAAACGTACGTTGCGTAGCGAAAAAATTCTAAATCTATGATTAAATGTATAATATTTGACAGGGTTCAAGTTAAATTGGTCAATGGTTAAATAGCATATTGATATTGTCTCTTTCTCACTTATAGGAAATCTCATTACGTCGACTCGCTCTAATATTTCGTAGTGTTGTTGTAGGGATGGTTGTAGGCTGAGGTTGTAGGTATTGAAATACCCATATACTCATACATTTTTTTAACGGAAGTGGTTGGAAAACAAGCTCAGGAATATGGATCATTTGATATTAGGTGATTACCGTCGACTATGGAGCACATAGATTTTACCCTGACCCGTTGCCGACCTATAACAGGAAAAGACAGGTTAGATAGCGAGAAATAGTATAAGGACGGAGTTAGATTTTTTTATACCACAAAGGTGGCAAACAAGAATTTCGGATATTTCACTCTCCGAACGAAACGCATTGCTGCTTCACGTCAATATTCTGTAAAAGGGTGGTTCTTCACCAGTCGGGATAGCCTATTTCATAAATGCCCACTCCAAAGATTGTAATGAGAAGTATTTAAATAGAAAAATAATCATGTATACATATGAAAATCTTTTTGTCTTGACCGTAGAGACCTGATATTTGGGTGTGTGATGTAGGCAACCGATAAGAAAGAATTTTTTTAAATTCCCACGGGAAAGCGGGATAAACGCAAACGAAGTTGCGCGGGTTTCTCTAGTTGAATATATTTCCAAAAAAATTGTTTAGGGCGATGAAGAATAAGCAATAGAACAAGAATTTCGTAAAATTTTGTCCGTCTGTTTGTATGTATGTATGTTTGTATGTTTGTATGTTTGTATGTATGTTTGTACACGCTAATCTCAGAAACGGCTGAACCGATTTGGATGCGGTTTTCACTAATATGTGGCGATTTGCTCAACTTAACATTTAGTGTACGTTTCTTTTCAAAATTCCCACGGGAATCCGAGATATACGCAAACGAAGTTGCGAGGGTATATCAACGCACAGCCCAAACCGCTGGGTCTAGAGATTCCAAATTTGGCATGTAGGTTACTTACGACGTCTAGGGATATACAAAGAAAGGATTTTTCAAAATTCCCACGGGAAAGCGAGATATACGCAAACGAAGTTGCAACAGGACGCACAGACCAAACCGTTGGGTCTAGAGATGCCAAATTTGGCATGTAGGGTCCTTATATGGTCCGGACCGGACTGGAACGGACCGGACCGGACCGAAACGGATCAGACCTGCCCCCTTACTCTTAAAGACAATTCCGCACGATCGCCATTGGATTGTTAATTTTAGGTACTCTTTACAGCAAAACTAGCGCTAACTAAATACTAAACTAAATGAAATCGGATTGTATGCTAACCAAATAGTTCGTAAAGTATAAAATTTCAATGGTACGAATTAGGATTTGTTGTCAATTTTGCATTTGAAATTATACAGAATTGAAATTAAAACTGCGATTGCAATGCAGAGTAACCTAGCTGATCGGTCCGGAAGGAACCGCACCGTACCGAGTCCGTGCCGGACCGGACCGAACCGGACCGGACCGTTTTTTTTTTGTCCGTCTGTTTGTATGTTTATATGTTTGTATGTATGTTTGCACACGCTAATCTCAGAAACGGCTGAACCGATTTGGATACGGTTTTCACTAATATGTGGCGATTTGCTCAAATTAACATTTAGTGTATGTTTCTTTTCAAAATTCCCACGGGAATCCGAGATATACGCAAACGAAGTTGCGAGGGTATATCAACGCACAGCCCAAACCGCTGGCTTCCTTACGATGTCTAGGGATGTACTAAGAAAGGATTTTTCAAAATTCCCACGGGAAAGCGGGATATACGCAAACGAAGTTGCGAGAGGACGCACAGCCCAAACCGTTGGGTCTAGAGATGCCAAATTTGGCATGTAGGGTCATTATAAGGTCCGGACCGGACCGGACCGGACCGGAACGGATCAGACCTGATCGGTCCGGAAGGAACCGCACCGTACCGAGTCCGTGCCGGACCGGACCGAACCGGATCGGACCGGTTTTTTTTTTCTGAAGAAATATATGTTAATTGGTATGTAGGTACCTTATCAGGACCGGACCGACCGGAGCGGACCGACTGGACCTGATCGGACCGGACTATATATATATAAAATTCAAAGTCCTGACTGACTTAACTATACATACCTATATCAACGCACAGCCCAAACCGGTGGGTTTAGAGATTCCAAATTTGGACTAGGTTCCTTACGACGGCGACGTCAAGGGGTGTACAAAGAAAGGATTTTTCGAAATTCCCACGGGAAACCGAGATATACGCAAACGAGGTTGCGAGGCTATATCAAATTTGGTATGTAGGTTCCTTACGACGTCTAGGGATGTACTAAGAAAGGATTTTTCAAAATCCCACGGAAAAGCGAGATATGCGCAAACGTAGTTGCGAGAGGACGCACAGCCCAAACCGCTGGGTCTAGAGGCCAAATTTGTCATGTAGGGTCCATATAAGGACCGGACCGGACCGGAACGATTCAGACCTGATCGGTCCGGAAGGAACCGCACCGTACCGGGCCGTGCCGGACCGGACCGGTTTTTTTTTCTGTAGAAAAATATGCTAATTGGCATGTAGGTTCCATATCAGGACCGGACCAACCGGACCGGCCCGGACTGACCGGACCGGATGGAACCGTACCGTACCGGGCCGTGCAGGACCGGAATTTGTTTCTGAAGAAAAATATGCTAATCGTTACTAGGCCACGCGGGCGAAGCCGCGGGCAGAAGCTAGTATAAAATAAATAAACAACTCTATAAACTACCACTATTTCGGAAACAAAGCAAAATGACAACTGGGGCAAGCAATGGCGAAAGAAACCCAGTTAGTTACGGCCTTTTTTGTCATTCAATTCTTAATTTTTTATTATCTATACTAATATTAAAGAAGTAAAGTTTGTGTGTTTGTAAATTTGTTCAATTGTAAGTGGTAATCTCGGGATCTACTGAACCGATTTTAAAAATTCTTTCACCAATAGAAAGCCACATTATTGCTGAGTGTCGTAGGTTATTTAAAAAACCAAAAAATAAAAAGGCTTTTACGTGGTAGTCGGTTTTGCAAAGTAAATCGGAGAAAAAACAGTCGAATGAAAGCGTTTCTTACGAACGCCTGTACTAAAAAAGGATTATCCCACCAAAAACATTTTCATGTAAAAATATTGCCAAGACGAGTCTACCTTAATCAAAATCTATGAAAAAGTGGTCAGATCTCATGTAGAGCCAAGATTCTTGATCTATTCGCCCTTACTTTACCAGGCCTAACTTCACATACTCTACATTTTAGTCAAAACGTGTGGCTTGGCCGTTTTATTTTACACACGATGAACGAATGCCTATGAAATCTTCGTAACGGTAGCAAAACGGCCAAGCATCACGTTTTGACGAAAATGTAGAGTATGTGAAGTTAGGCCTGGTAAAGTAAGGGCGAATAGATCAAGAATCTGGCTCTACATGAGATCTGACCACTTTTTCATAGATTTTGATTAAGGTAGACTCGTCTTGGCAACATTTTTACATGAAAATGTTTTTGGTGGGATTTCATTTCTTTTTGTAAGTTGCTTATAAAAAAAAAATTTTTTTTTTCTTTTGGGCGAAGTTCCAAGTTTTATGATATTTTTGTTGTTTGTGTACTAATACTAGCATACATACCAAATTTCAGCTTTCTAGGATGTTAAGAAGCGGAAATCTCATACAAACTTTCATCCCCTAAGTTAAAGGGTTGGGGGATGAAAGTTCCAAGTTTTATGATTTTTTTGTTGTCTTTGTAGTAATATTAGCTTACATACCAAATTTCAGCGTTCTAGGACTTCAGGAAGTACCTTAAGAATTATGATGATCAGTGAGTGAGTGAATGAATCAGTGACGAAATCTGGGGGTTTTTAGACATTAATAAAATCTAAAGTATAATAGCTACGACATTCAAACTTTGTATGTTTAATGATTGTACTGGTGTCATTATATCTTGAAATTTTTAACTATTTAGCATCATCCAAACCAAAGTTATGAGAGTTCAAAAAAAACGACGAAACGTTTCGAGAAAAGGTAGGTAGTGCCCTTGCGCTCCGCTTGGCTCGTCTTGGCGGGGGCACTACCGTGCCCCCAGATTAACATTATGCCCAAGAAGTGGGCACGGGTCAGCTAGTTTTTAATATAAATATAATAGGTAAGTATATAAATACTTTTGTAAAGTATGTTTTTACATAATGCTATCCAGTTCAGAAACTAAGCATATCTTGTGCTGGTTAGATAGATGGTATATAAATACTTTTCAAAAGTAAATAAAATTCTATTTCCAGTTGAAATTATGTACTTAAAATATATAAAACTGTTATATTATACAAAGAAAACATTAAGGCTAAGAGAAACAGACAAATTCATGAACACAAATACATAACTTGTCTTGTGTGTGATTCTTGCAGGCGAATAAAAATGTAGATAATAATAATATTGGTACAATCATTATATCCTACTAATATTATAAAGCCGAAAGTTATGTGTATGTTTGTTACTTCTTCACGCTCAAATGGCTGGGCTAATATTTATGATGCTTATTTGGTATGTAGGTAGCTGATACCTGGGATTGACGACTGACGACCTCCGTGGCGTAATGGTTACCACGCCAGACCGCCACCCAGGAGGTCCCGGGTTCGATCCCCGGTCGGGTCATGATGAAAAACGAACTTTTTCTGATTGGCCTCGGGTCTTGGATGTTATTATCTATAATATGTATTTGTTATAAAATATAATATCGTTGAGTTAGTATCCCATAACACAAGTTTCGAACTTACTTTGGGGCTAGCTCAATCTGTATGAATTTTCCAATTGTCCCTATATATTTATATATTTATTAACACACAGGGTACTCGAAAAGTACGTGATTCATATAGCATTTGGTCAAAAATCTGATATAGGTGGCGATG
Source organism: Endotricha flammealis (assembly GCA_905163395.2). NCBI lineage: Eukaryota > Metazoa > Arthropoda > Insecta > Lepidoptera > Pyralidae > Endotricha > Endotricha flammealis. Next base: position 10,134,366 of record LR990855.1, read on the forward strand.
CTGTGCTGTGATAAGTAATACACGCAAACGAAGTTGCGCGGGTTTCACAAGTGTAATATAAACTATGGTACCTACAGCTTCCACCCACAATTCCACATGACATTAGTATGATTTAGTTCCGTATCGTTTACTATCATAATAACGTAATTTGAAAATGTACTTACTATAATCTTTTCAATGTAGAATCGTGGTGATTCAATTCTGTCAATGAGTATCGATTTGTTGTTATTCGATAGTTTCAAGTGCAGTGTGCTAATTGTTGTTATATAGTGAACTTCAAGACTGCAATGAGAATTATTGAAATATAAGTATAACTAGTTTTTGTATAAAATGACGAACTCCGTGGCGTAATGGTTAGCACGCCGGCCCGCCACCCAGGAGGTCCCGGGTTCGAGTCCCGGTCCGGTCATGATGAAAAACAAACTTTTTCTGATTGGCCTTGGGTCTTGGATGTTTATCTATAAATGTATTTGTTATAAAATATAGTATCGTTGAGTTAGTATCCTATAACGCAAGTTTCGAACTTACTTTAAGGCTAGCTCAATCTGTGTGATTTGTCCGTATACATGTATAATTTATTTTATTATTTATATTTAAATTCTTTAAAGTTTATTTTGAAAATTATTGAAGTAATTTAGATTTCTTTTTAGGACTGGGCCTCTAAACAAGCAATGAAACGGATTAATTTATTACCTGTCTGCAAAAAAAGGAATGTATAATGTTTGAACGACATAAAATGGTACAAAAAAAATATGAGATCAATTTTTTACACCTTGCTCTTTGCCTATAACTTACTCGACTTTTCCTCGACCGGCTAATGGGAAAGCATCCTTTATAGAGCCTTCCATTTCGTAGTAATCTGAAATATATTTTGTAATAAGTTCAGTGTTATAAATGCTTGAAATTGACACATTCAATTCCACCAATATTTTCATAATCTTTTTCTAGTGTCAGTCACTGTACATTTTAAAACTCGCCGCCAGTTGAAAATTATGTCGACTCGCTAGTCGATGGAACTGTTAATGAAAATTTGCCAACTCAATGAGTTTCGCATTGAGCGGCTTGTCCCATGAACCACCCCTCTCACAGAATATCAGCATGAAGTACCAGAATTCACGTTTCGGTGAGTGACAGATTAGGGAGCATGAGCATGTGTACCTTCTATTCCATGGGCGTAACCGAGGCTCCACTTGGGGGGGTTGGGAGGGTTGGCAACGCGTGAGTGATACCTCCGGTATTGCAAGCGTCTATACGCCACGATAACGGCTTACTTTCAGGCCAACCGTATGGTTTGCCACCATTGTGGTATAAAAAAAGAGGCATACACAATTTTCCTACCTGCGGTGAATTTTAACTCCGGAAATATTATCTTATTATTCAAAGTTATATCTTCATTATTGAACACATAGTCCCTGACGTAGAAGTCGCCTAGACCCGAAAATGTTCCGTTGGTGATGTTCGCTTTAGCACTGTAAATAAAATTGAATGACAAAATAAGATATATAAGAATATATCTTATTTTATATTATAGGTCCAATAGTTTTTCAGTGTATTCGTTACAAACAAAAATATAAAAATACTATATTATATATTCTAATATTAGCAAAGATATAGAAAAATAGTAGTGTACCTGAAAATTTGTCCCGAAGACTCGACTGTTGTGTAGTTAAAATGATAAGGATCCAAAACTGGTACGCCTTTTTCTTCGCTGCCGGTCTGAATTAAGCTTCTCATCATTTCGTATAGCTGATGTATCACTGCATTATTGTATAATTTACGAGGATATAATTGTGCTAAGTTGTTTTCAACTGGAATTAAGTAAGTAGTGTAAATATTACTTGTATTTTGACGACCTCCGTGGCGTAATGGTTACCACGCCAGACCGCCACCCAGGAGGTCCCGGGTTCGATCCCCGGTCGGGTCACGATGAAAAACGAACTTTTTCTGATTGGCCTCGGGTCTTGGAGGTTTATCTGTATATGTATTTGTTATAAAATATAATATCGTTGAGTTAGTATCCCATAACACAAGTTTCGAACTTACTTTGGGGCTAGCTTAATCTGTATGAATTGTCCCTATATATTTTTTTTTATTTTTTTATTATTACATTTTTCCGAAGTATCTTCAACATCCATTAGCCATTATCGACTCAGCAATCGTCAGCACAATTTCTTTTGCGAACGGATTCCAATCAAGCAATTTTCAGGAATTTGCCAGATCAAAAAGAATATAACTTATTTTTGCTTGATTCATCGAAGTCATCGGACCCAATCCATCTTAAAAATTAGAATTACGTACCCTCATTTGAATAAGCAATTGTGTTGCCAATTAATGCGACTATTAAAAATATTGTCTTCATTTTCAGTAGTTTTCAAGAGACGTAGTTAACTTCGAATGAGTTGAATTCCCAACACTATACATCTATTTGACCATGATTTAATGATTACTATAAATTATTATCATCATTTCGAAATACTTGATTGTTTATTAGAAGTTAAATAACAATACATAGAGGCTGTCAAAGTGCCTAATCGACGATCGCAGTTATTAGCTCAATTCCGTTGGTTTCATTCCCATAGAAATTTATAAAAACCCGCGTAAGTGCCTGTCACGCACAGTATGTAGGATTTCGTATTTGCTACGCTTTGCTTCCTTGCATCTGCACGTAAAAATATTGCAAATAGGGTAGGATAGGAAACAGCGAGACGCGGTTTTTTATTTTTTATTTTTATTAATTGTTATGTTCAGGTTCGGGTGTACTAACACCCTCTTCTGAGACACCGGACTGTTGCGGGAGCGTGCGTTGCGGGAGCGTCTCACCGCCAAGCGAGACGCGGAAAGCGACATACCTACCTATCTTAAAACTTATAAAGATAAAATAACATAATGCCACATATTTTATTTAAAAAAAATTAAAATAGTTTTACAGTGGTCACTGAATACGTTTTTCAATCTAGCGGTCTCATACATTGACATTTTATCGGAGGCATAAAGACGTATGTTAATTGAATTAATTTTCCCATCATGACAAAAGGAAGCGCACAATGACATGTCTAAATGGTCTAGTTTTGAGGACCTTGACATAATTCAACGAATAAATGAATGAAATGATGTTATCTAAGGACGTGGGGCGCTCCTATCTTGGGATTTTATTTGGCATTATTTATTTCCATTTCGGTACGACAGAAACAATTGTTTGTTTAAAATGGTTTCTTCCAAGGCTTGGTGTTACATTCTAGTTTGAAGTGTTTGAACTGACACGTGCCAGCTATCTGCCATCGTTCACCCCAATGTTTTGGAGCCAGAGGCAAGGCTATAGACGACTTGGACGAGTGGTGTTGGGTTCAAAGTTGGGATTAATGTATCCATCGATCCTTACTTCGAGTTTCTACTTACTAGAATCTGAATGAATGAATGAATGAATGATTTATTTCTCTCAAAAATCTTAAGTGTACAATATAACTATTATAACAAGGTGGGTGATTAAAATCTAAGATTATGAGAGACTGGTGGCTGAACTAAGCATGAGCTTGTATCTCGGCACACCAGCCTCTCCCCGCGTGGATTTATATAAGTAATAATATTAGAATTAAGTTAAATAACAATAAAGTAGGTAGTGGTCTAGTAACTAGAGAAAAAGTTTTTTTTTTTTTTTTTTGGAATTACAAAATTAACAAAAATACTAGAAGATTATACATGTAGAGTGTAAGGTTGTGTGTGTGTGTATATAGAATCTACATCACAGGCAAGGTTTAGTGACTGTTAGGCTGATAGTTTGACGCGTTTTCTAATGCACGAAGAAGGAATATTCCTACTGGCTATGAACGTCAACTAACCCCTTTACATGTCAGTGGTTTAATTTTAATTTCTCTTACGAACACTGTTCTGAGGGTCTATTCTCGTAACAAAAGCAGATAAAATCTAGTCTCACTCATACAATCTCAATCTCAAACGTCGTCGTCTCACTTATACAAAATAGGAAATGAGCTGAGCGCGAGAGTTTGAGACATGCTGATAAGTAACATCAATATCGATGGATCAAAAGTATTGATCTATTATATTCGAGTCACAAATACGCTTACACTGTCGTATGTCAGCATTACTTCATAAGTAGGTTAACGTGGATGGATACAGTCACATCTCAAAGCAAATTGCTTCATCGATGGTTAAATTTATTGCAGTTTGACGAACGAGTGAGCACATGTGTCCAAACAATGGATCAAAATAAATTTTAACCTTTTAACTTGCACGAATCGGAAATTGAGATCATGATAGAGTTATGCTACTGTTTTGAAGAGTTGGTATTAGTGACTCTTAGGTGGTTTCATGTATGAAATACATTGTAAAACGCGGGTAGAGCCCTTATTAGGTATTTCACAGAGAATAGACTTTTAAATAGTTACAGTCGAAGAACGAGCAATATTTTTATTAAATTTTATGGATTTAAAAGTACCTTCCTGCGTAGTAGAGCTGGAGAGGTACTACTGTTTAATCATCCTATCTCTGAAATGGAAAAGAATTATCAAATAAGGTCAGATACGTAATAAATCAATTGAGTAAAAGTTCAATGTTTCATTAATTCTTTAAGTGGACGAAATGAGTGTGCCAAATAAAGTATAGACGATTTTTGTATGAGGAATTGTAATGATATATGGGTCGACTGCCACGCCCTCAATAGGAGCGTGACGGAAGGAAGATGCCAGTAATATGACATGTTAATTGCTTATCTGACGTGCGTGACCATGCTCCATGGTTTGATATCTAACATTGGTCATGCTCTATGGTTTGAGAGCAATGACTTGGGATCTTTAGTTTCCGAATTGAATACAATTTTTTAGCGTAATCTAAAGTATTAAAGGAATACCATCGAGGTATAATACAGGATCTGATCACAAGATAAAGGTATGAAACTGCTTGTATTATGTACCAGTACAAATTGCCAATAGGCTCTTTTTTGTAAACAACCAGAATTCAACAAAAACAAACACAAATGATCATCAAACACATAATTCCACACATAATTCCATACAATAAAGTAACTGTTGCTAATTTTCTATCGCCTTACTGTTATTTTAGGGCGGCCGTGAACTTGTGCACCCTATGTTTAAAATACGTCTGCTAGGTAACTGTTCAGGCGATGAGTGAAATACTACTACCATTAGTCGTTGATACTTTCCGTATAATTTCGAATGAGTCTTACATATACCTATTTTGTTTAAAATTGCAAACGTAGAGTATCTCGGATGTAGTATGTTAGTAAAATAAATTACTTACTTATCTCGTTTTCTCCAACCAGTCCTAATGTACAAACGCGGACACAGCTGTGTATCCATTGAAGACGCAACTGAGAGAAAATATTACTGTTCGAAAGGGATAGAGATATTTCTGTCAATTTCAATGTAGTTTCAAGTTATCCAAAGTAATGATTCTTAATTCGTTCGTATAATAGGGATGAGGGTTTTCATGAAAACGCCCCTAGTTGGCGCCACTTTGACAAGAGGGTGTCATTTCAGAAAACCCTCAAAAATTCATGAATTGCCGAAGCAACAATTTATTCTATTTAGCCTTTTTAGGGTTCAACAATAAATTTTAAAAACCATGTTTACTAGATTCAAATTAGCAACGGACACCATTAACGATTTTTTTTGTTATTTAAGTATTTAATGGCTATAACAAGATTATTGGTTTCTAAAAATTCTTCACTATAAAAAGTTTTCCACTACCTATACTTAATTTATATCAAACAGTTCGTATATCTTTAACTGTCGTCTGACTTTAAACTCTCCACTAGAAAATTATATGCACTCAACAAGAAAACTCAAACAGAACCATATAACTATGGTTCGATACAATCTTGACTTTTATTCGAACGCTTATTTAAATAAATTCTTCATGGTTATCTCAGACAAAAAACAGAAAAAGTATATTTTCTCGTAAAAAGTCAAAAATCTATATTCTGTCATTTTTCCTGTCTAACTGACACCGTAGCATAATTTAATACAAATTTAATAAAAAATATTGCTCAAAAAAATGCCCGCACGTCTCACGCTTGCTGAAAGAATACGCATTGTTATTCTTAAAGAAATGGGAATGAGAGTTTCCGAAATATCCCGGGAACTAAATGTGCACGTAAGTTTATCAAATTTTACTTCTAGTGTTTTTCCGTGTTCGTCTAAGTAAGTATATGTTTGAGATGATTACACACCTGGTTCTGGTTTTTAACAGCACTGATAGTGTTTTTAGAGACGGTCGGTATACACGTGGCTACGACGGCATGAGGAAGGCGGAGATGAAGCCCTACGCGACCGTCCTCGTGAAGCACGAGGACGTGTTACAACGGAGGCTGAAGATGCTGCCATGGTCGCTAGCCACTCACTGCACCCCTTATGACATCTTTGTGTATCTTGTAGTTTCTTTTTTCAATTGAGATTATACCTACTGACTGAGTCATAATGCTTGTTACAGATTTCAATGCAGACAGTGCGTCGTCGCTTAAATGAAGGGGGCCTGCAGCGACACATACCGGCCCGAAAAATATTACTCACCCAAGCGCACAAGGACGACAGAATAGCTGGATCTGAGATCACTGGATCAATAATATAGTCATATTTGTAGACGAAAAGACTTTCAAGTCGCATAAGGATGGTCGGAAAATATTATACAGGCGGAGAAACGAACGCTATGTAAAAGATTTTTCATCCTCCGTTTGAAAAACCCGGGATCATATTAGAGGATGGAAACACGTGAGCTGGCAGCGAGTTCCACGTTGTTGAATTATTCGAAGACAAATTAGCAGATTGGCTGCTTTACCGAATGGGACGTATTGACTTAAAATATTGTAAAATAATTAAACACAATGTTTGCACATAAAATAAAATAATGTAAATAAAATAATAATGATAAATGATTGTTTTTATTTAGAATATGTTATGATAGTCGATAAAACGGTAACAAAAAATATCTGATATATAAATAAATAAATATATAGGGACAAATCACACAGATTGAGCTAGCCCCAAAGTAAGTTCGAAACTTGTGTTATGGAATACTAACTCAACGATACCTACTATATTTTATAACAAATACATATATAGATAAATATCCAAGACCCGAGGCTAATCAGAAAAAGTTCGTTTTTCATCATGACCCGACTGGGATTCGAACCCGGGACCTCCTGGGTGGTAGTCCGGCGTGGTAACCATTACGCCACGGAGGTCGTAAAATATATAACGATACATACTCTGATTGGACGTGAGTGGACGCCGCGCCGCGGCCAATCAGAACGTATTGCTGATCGCCACCGCGGACACGAACTGTTTGGCCGAGGCTTTTTAACCGAATTTTCCCGATTCGAAAACCCGACGAAATTAAGTTAAATTACTAAGCCACTGTCTAGGGTTCATAACTGTCAACGTCCAATGCGAGTCTCATTCCTGCATATATGACAATAGAAAATGTGTATCATTAAGTATGTTGCCGACCTAGGTGTCCTTTTACTCATACCAATTAGAAAGAGATACCTAAAGGGGATTTTAACAAGACTGACATCAACTGGTAGTTACTTATTTTCTTTTAGTAGAAAATTAGAAGTTTACTAGTTACCCGGAAATAAACCAAAAGTCTCTTTCGCTCGAAATTGGCGGGATTCAATTGGGACTTGTGACGTCAGAAGTCACATTCCTTTAACAAATATTGAAAGCATATTTTAATTTGGAGCTTTTATGCTACCCGAATTAAAAAATTCCCATTGGAATGGAAACAATCTGATATTTTTTTTATACCACAAAGTTGGCAAACAAGCATACGGCCCGTTTGGTGGTAAGCATCACCGTAGCCTATGGACTAGTGATAGCTATAGACGCTTGCAATACCGGGGGTATCACTCACGCGTTGCCAACCGTCCCAACCCCCCAAAGTGGAGCTCTGGAGACCTTACTCACCGTAGGATCACAACATGGCCGAGATCAATGCTATTTGGCTACGATATTCTGTAAGGTGGAGGTCCTTGCCCAGACGGGCTGCTCCGATTTGAGCGATTATCTATGCCATACCTCTTTTAAATTAATTAATTACCTCTATTGAAAATAATGCCGCGGTCCTTGGCTATTCCGATAAGACCAAAACAAAAATTGTATGACCTTACATCATAGATCTGATTGCTATTTATTCTCAACACACCGATCCTGTGTAGCTCATTTCCCGCGCAAACCTCTACCATACACACACCATAGACTAAATGGTGTTCTCTCTAAGTGAAAAACGTTTAAAAATGTTTATTGTTGGATTAATTACGTGAGGTTGCCAATAATATTTTTAAAATTACCTAAAGACTATTTTTATTTAAAAAATGTGGCGATTTTTCACAGTGTGTGTTTTTATGTATTTTGGAATCATAATGATAGGTACAGCACCTGCATATCATTACTGTAAGTATTTAGTTTTTACCTACATATTGTGTTGTTTATAAACATGAATAAGTACATATCTTTAAATAAACAAAACTGTTATAGAACAATTTTTAATTCATGCTATTAAGTTTTTTTTTTGGAAATATAGGTACCCGGTTTACCGTATATGTAAAGGATGGTTTTATATAAAAACTCAAAGTCTTCTAGTCTATTCTAAACAAACACAATTTTTTATCACATAGATATTTGTCTCGTGCAGGGTGATTCGAACCCACGTTCTTTGGCATCGGGTCATTTCTAATCAAACCAACAGGTAATCAAATGTTTTTATTTATTTTACCATTGAATATGCGTCATTTTAAATATTTTATTAATTTAATTGACTGTTTGTTTTGCATAGACCAGTGTTAGCTAGATTTAATTAAAGATATAGTCTTAATCTTAAGATTATAACCGTGCTTATCATTCAATACGATAGGTTCATACAGCAGTCTACGTAATATAAAAGTTTTTTTACACTGTTAAGGTGGTAAACAAGCTTATTATTTTAATGGTCATACCTACTCAAAATAACAATACTCTTATGATACACGGGATACGCATGTATAAAAAATAATTGAAGCAGAAAACTTTTAAAATAAATATATAGGGACAATTCATACAGATTGAGCTGGCCCCAAAGTAAGTTCGAAACTTGTGTTATGGGATACTAACTCAACGATTTTATATTTTATAACAAACTAGCTGACCCGTGCCCACTGCGTTGGGCATAATGTTAATAATCCTTTTTTAGTACAGGACGTTCGTAAGAAACGCTTTCATTCGACCGTTTTTTCTCCGATTTACTTTGCAAAACCGACTACCATGTAAAAGCCTTTTTATTTTTCATTTTATTATCTAACCTATGACACTCAGCAATAATGTGGCTTTCTATTGGTGAAAGAATTTTTAAAATCGGTTTAGTAGATCCCGAGATTACCCCTTACAATTTAACAAATATACAAACACACAAACTTTACTTCTTTATAATATTAGTATGGAAGTATAGATATAGATAACCAAGACCCGAGGCCAATCATAAAAAGTTCGTTTTTCATCATAACCCGACCGGGGACCGAACTCGGGACCTCCTGGGTGGCGGTCTGGCGTGGTAACCATTACGCCACGGAGGTCGTCATAATAAAAAAGAAATTGTATAGGTACATATCGACCCATAATCATCCCATTGCTGGGATACGGCATTCCCTTCAAAGTTCAATCGAAGGGCGATTAGAGCGTACTCTGCCAAGATATTTATGTGGATTGTTGGAGGCCAGTATTTATAAGCCGCCTGAAGGACTTCTATTAAGTAGGTATTATAAAAATTTGTTATATTACATAAATTGTTCCTTGCAGCTCGAGGGCCGTATTACACAATAAACAGTGATCCAGAAGGGGTCCACAAGACCCCGTACATAGAAGTACGAAATTCTACGTACCATGGATTCGGGCCGCGCGAAGAAGCCCGCGCAATGTGTTCAGTGAAAACGCACGAAGTGAACGCCACTGCCAACGCGACTATAACGAGGAGACTACATGGAGTAGTTACATCCAGTAAGATTTTATTGCATTTACATTGAAGTAAAAAAAAAAAAAAAATTCATTCATTTAACTTTATTGACCACAATGATGACAATATACTAATTGCATGCATTTTCTATCAGTCAATCATTGGGAACAGAGGGAATTAACGTGATTCGCGGTAAATCTAGGTTTTCGAGTGAATAATCACCATCGATTGCCTACAAATTTAAATGCTATCGTTTTGTTTCATCACCATACAATGGGAATTATGTTCACAATTGCAAAAGTATACAGTTAGTTCCACAGATTCTCGTTTGGGCTGTTTCTTTTTACGATAGATTTTCTTCATACACACTGAATACCATATAGATTTTTTTTAAATCACAATAGACTAAAGTCATCAAATTATGCACGACTGTGATTTGTCAATCGGCTCCACTCGGTTCCGCCTAGCTCTGCGTAAGTGACAACGCAGCGCACCCATAATGCAGCTTCCACAAGCGAGGGAATCGCGACGATAATAATTATCGTCGTGCCACCTATTTCTATACATTGTCTTAGAACGTGTCTCTATAATAGTGGTCCACACGATGATTTCATCGTGGCGATTTTCATTCGGACTCGTCTCTATTCTCTTGCTCGTGGAGATGGTCCCTTGTGTCGCCGCTGTCGGGGTAAATACCACCCGACACGTCTTGACCGCTTTATTTATTAATATTAAATAAGACCTTTTGTCATATTGGTCACGGCAGCTCCATTAAACTTTTGAAATTACAAGTTTTATTCAATTGTATTTTCAGGAGAGCTGCACAACGCCATCCAACGATTAGAAGTGATTATTTTTGGGCAGATGCAGCAATTATGGCAGAGTTTGGATGCACTGCGATCGCATCTTACGGGCGATCGCACACCTTTACCAGACAGAAGATCCATTTCATTTCGATATAAACCCACTAACTGAATGTTGTTATAGGGATTAATGAAATAACAGGCAACTAATAAGTAGTTTTTATTGCTGATCTAGAAACGTATTTTCGAAATGACGAAATTACTCTCGCCGAATGTGATTTTATCCAGAATTTTGTTTCTATTAATGTACAGTCAGCCAATGAAGGAAGTGAGCAGGGCCGTAAATACACTCGAGAGCAATGAATGCGGGTCACCTAAAGAAACCTGTAAATCCCGGAAACTAAGAATGCAAGCTCAATAAAATAAACAGTTTTTAAACAGACTTTACTTACCATACATTATGGTATCAATGCAGCAATGTAATAAAATTTTATACTATGTACCACCCATAGCATAAAAATTGATTCGTTCCTTGACTAGCTCTATCTAGTTCATTTTTATAGGAAGGGGTTTTCTGATGAATTTCCCATGGGACTTAGCTTAGATGGTAGGTATAGTTGCACAACTGGTAGTTACTAAACATGTTACATGCGTTTATTTGTTTGTAGGGCCGATATTGAGGCCGCCTAAACATGTAAATCAAGTAGAAGGGCCGGTGAGAGTGACGTCATTGATTACTTTACGTCTTCCTATAAATAGAACACCCGTTGCTGACCCCGTAATAGTCTTTGCTTTTTCATCAAAGAACTCCAGTTTATTAATATCGGAGGGCATATTCTTGTAACAAAAAAAGTTTAAATCTACAATGTTTTTCAGATAGCATGGGTACGGTGACATTTGGGATTTGAAGGGAATTAAAAATAAATGTATCATTAATAATGCAAATTTGATTTTACTACTTTTTTGTAGTCGCTTATTCTTCATTCTTTTTCTATTTCTTTTTGTACTTCGCGGTTTTTTCGAATAAAACATGCGTGAAATGGAATAACTCAAACGTCACCGTACCCATACTGTCTGAAAAACAAGCTCTATCTTGCTCATACTTAAAACATAAAACGAGCGAGAGATATTGAGTCTAGTTTTCACTGTTTTTATTACGAGATTACCTGATTTTTCGGATTACCTGATAAGACCTGCTAATTTTTCTAGTATCTATGCTATCGTTTAGCTACTTTGGTTTGTTCAATAAAATTTATTTATTAATCGTATCGTGTACTTGCGTGCGATAACAGAAAGGCGTACAAAATCATATGCAATTACGTTTTGTGCACGTTCGGGACTTATTTGTCTCGCACTTATTATTGTTCTCAAACAACCGATTGTTTAGCAACTAGAGTGTACTTTAGGTATCAAGTAATATCTACCTATCTGTCATCAACACACATTCGTTTTAAGAACTCTGCCCACGCATCAGTACTATTTTATGTACCAATCTGATACGTTCCTGTTACGGTCATAGTGTGTACGGTCGAGTGGGCAGAGCCCCTTAGGTCCCATTGACACGCCACGAATTTTTACGTGCGAGCGACGCGTTAGCATCGCGTAAAAACCAAACTCTTTGTAGGGGCTTAAAGAAATTTCGCAAACGCACACGCGTAGTAGGCGCTCAGCACTCGCATCGCGATCATCGCGTCGCCCAAGCGATGCGATGCTTTTGATCGATATAAAATGTACATTAATAAATAATAATTAAAGTTCAAATTTCTTTAAGCCCTCGGTTCTTTTTTACGCGACGCTTGCACGTAAAAATTTATGCAGGCCATATGAACGCGCCCTTACAATTTCATGTTATTGAAAAATAAAGATAGTTTGTCTTCCTCTAGCATTATGACGTTTCTTAGCCACTCAACAGGTGCGAAAAAAAAAACCTCAACAGTCCCATGCTACCAAAGTTGCACGACAGATGGCGTCCTACACCTCCCAAGATATAAAAAAAATATATCTCGTAAACTAATACCCAATACAAAAACTACTACTGTTTAGCTAGTTAAATTATCTTTCAATAAAAGAATATAACAACATACGGAAATTATTATCTAAGGTATATTTTTAGCGTTTAATTTCAACATAGAGGTTTTTTTTACGACCTTGAGATTTACGGGCCTATTATTCCACTTTCGTTCATTATGTACTTTCTTATTAGAATTTTCTATCTTATTGGAAATCTTCTTACCTTTCTAGAAATATACCTATTGTATACTAAAATTCAAAATAGTTTTGCCAAGCAAGAAAAGCATAAATAACACTTGGCTTTTTTCATTTTTTGGCGAGCGGTAGGGACTGAATGGGATAAATTGTGAAAAATAAAGATATTGACAGATTAGGCATAAACGTCTTTCAAATATTCAAAGCAATGTATGAAATAAAACAAGTGAATTAATAAAGTTCAATTTATTAACAATTAGTAACTGAATATTTCAGCGGGTTACCCGACCAAATTAAGTACAATACAACGTGGCCACGCGAACTCGGCCGGGTAATAACAATAAACATTTTAGTTAGTTACAATAATTAAGTTAAATGTATGTAAGTCTAAATGCCACTATTAATAAATATTAACCAAATAATAAACAATTTATTATGCCTTTCATATTACACCTAAGTATAATTATATATTTTTTTGCATTGGAATGTTATTATAAGGCGCGAATTATTGCATAACTTTTGAATATTCGGAATTTAATTTTTTCGTATACCATTGCAGCAAAATTATTAATAAAAAAATATTGCTTTCTTTCAGAACAACGTACTAAAATAAGCATAAATTGTATAATTTTAATAATTAAATACAATCAGTGCGTAAAGCCATGTAATTTATTTTTAAAATAAAACTTTTCGTCCCTAACATAAAATTTACCTTGAATTTTATGTCTATGTCTTTGTTTATGGTTTAGGAAATTTGACGGTTGCAGTTTAAATGTGGCGATTGTATAATGACTTTATAAATCACTTTAATTTTGAAACACTGGCATACGTTTTACTAATGTGTAAAGTAAGTTTGTTTTACGAATTCATCATATTGAAAAGTAAATTAAAAATAATAATATTGGACGGAATTTATTTTTTATATAATGACATCATTTTGTTTCTCTATTTTCTAGTGTTAAAAATATACGAGCGTTATTTCGAGACTACAGTGTAGGTTGAGTTGAAGTTAGTTGTTTAGTTTTCATAACGACATTTTTCTTTTGGATCTTTAGACGCAAAGCACACAGATAACTAGTCATGGTTTAGCTCTGTATTTCTTTAGGTTTTTGTCAACACATGGAACGAGCGCAATCAATGTATCTTTGCTATGATTTTTATATTTGCGGATTATTATTATTTGCCCCAGATCCGTGTACATCCTCAGTCTGACTCGCGCTTTTAATTGATAATTTTAAGATATGAAGGTCATAATATTTGATATAAAAATGTTGACGGCAAATATTTTTGTATGGATTGTGTAGCTGGTTAGTTTCTTGTCTGTATTGATGACTTGTGTGAAGTAAAAGTCGTTATAAAAATACCAATATTGTTACTTTAGCAAGACTATCCTTATTATTGACGGCTTAAAATTAATTAATTGTCAACTTCTTGGGTATTTATAGCTTTCTATAATACTTTAATCTAATTTGAAAGTTTGAGTTTTTTAATGTTTTAAATTTAGTAAACAATAGTTGATCGATGTGAAATACAATCGTAATTGTATATATTTATTCGTTTTATCGCTATTAAATTTTAAAAAGTTTAAAAAGCCAATTAAAAATACAAAATATGCAAAAAATGCATTTTATACTTTATTATTAAAGGAATACAGAAACTGGCATGAACATGAACTTCATGGCTTATTATTTAAGGTTAAAAAATCTACGTGTAAACAATGACTAAAGTTTACTACTCTACACAAGTTAAACATAGGCTATCTAAACTTGTTCCTATTTGTTTACAAGCTTACTATACTGAATGTGACGACGATCATAATTAAATCAAACTGCGAAATAGTTATCTTCTTGTAGTTCCCGAAGTCGACGACTCGTAAACGTATACGCACATTGCGTGTTAGGAACGCACAGCTGCGTGCGTGTCAACGCACATACGTGCAATACGCACCACGAGAGATGAAACCTGATTGATTGCTGATTTGACTTGCACAGTAGATGATTTCTAGTAAAATGGTGTACAAATCGTCTACTGCGCAGGTCGAATCACGTGATACGCCAGGTCTCATCGGTATGTATACGTGTTTACTCGACTTCGTGAATTACAAGAACTGTAATTTTTTTAAACCAGATACGGCTCTAGAGTACAAGGTTATCATGCAGCATTGGCCTGGATGTACCGGCGAAGCTCCTCTTGTGTGTCAAAGATCATCACAGGGAATGGTGAGCCGGGCACGTGTCGGCCCGCCCATCGCACTTCCACGCGGTAATCGCCCGGCTCGGTGGGTGAGAACTGTGTACAAAATAATCACGTGTCATAGTTGTAGAATCTTGTTTAATGGTATGTGTTTGTCTTATGTGACTATCGCATGTCATATGTGATTTCAATCGGGATATTGACTCTTCACGAGGTCGATAGAAATAGGTGAACGAGCATTTTGCAGTTTTCGTCACAGCCACGATCCTCATAAGTGAGGTAACGACAGGAGGAAGACATCATATTACGTCACTGATCCGTTTTGTTCGTTATTTTGTCAGTAGATGATAATTAGAATTCTATCTCATTTCTCGTTGGACGAGGGATATTTACAAACCCAAGAATATGGAATAATCTGCATGCGTTTTAGAACCACAGAGTACAGAAACTCACAATAAAAGTAATATTGAACGGCTAAGGTTGCTAGTATGTATGTATACAAGGTCAGGTGTTTTTGACCGCTAGTATACGTTTGTCATTCTACAATATAAAAATCTATGCATGTAAATAAAAGATATGAAACGTATCATAGTGTAATCGATTCATAGTTATCGTAAAATCATATTAAGTCGTGATGTATCGGGTACAAAGGCGCACCGTATCAAACAAACGAGGTAATGTCTACATATTATCTTTGTTTATTATCTTTGATTCACGATATTGTATACTAGCCGTGAGGTCCGTGATTACATTTAAATTGTTTTACCAGCGTAACCAATGTTATTTATATTAAAATTAAGTTTTTGTATTGTTGTAAGGTTAGTCCAAAAAAAAGAATTTTCAAGTCGGGTACAGACTGCTGAAACGTAACATGCACACTACGCGCACCAACAGAGCATTACATGTACCGTACCTTTTACATGTTTCGTCATAGCAGTCTGTACCCACCATAACATCATGACAAAAAAGGCAAGTTGATATATTATTATGTACCTTGCATAGTATGGTCCGGTCTTTTTGGCTCTCGCGCTGCATCTCGACGCGGAACGCCCCTTTGGGTCCGCGCACGCGCACGGTGAGCTGCCCCGCGCCGGCGCCGCGCGTGTCGCACAAGAACCGCGACTGGAACGTGGCGAGCACGCCCGGCTCGACTCCCGGCCCGTATACCCGGACCTATTGAGAGATACATATTTATCCATACCTAACCATTGATTAAAAACTTTAATTAAATAATGTTGTGCTCTAAAATTCATAAATAAGTAATAATTGCAGAATATTCTGCCAAGCTGTTCTACTGTTGGTTGGTTAGGTACAGTGTTCTTAATGTACCTTAGGCGTAACATAAACGGTAACTTTGTCAAAGGCGACGTCTCTTACCCCTTTATTAATAAGACATACACCAAGGATTAATTAAAATCAGTTTTGTCACGTGTCATTCTTGAGTTAAACGAAGTGCGAAATTGTCAAAACAGTTTTATTTCAACCAAAAGGCGTGTACGCACGATCAAACACGAACATGGTGAACATGGAACACGAACACGGAACATGTGGTTCGCACGTGTGGACGTAAATTAGCAAAGCGAACATGAACACCTACAAACATAGTTCTACTTGTGTTCGCGCGCAAAGACTCACGTCCGAACAAGAACATGGTGTCGAACAAAAGAGGCTACCAAGCTTTACTCGTTTGGTTCGATGTTTGTGATAACAATGTTCTTGTTGGGTCGTGCTGAGAACATCGTCCACACAGAACAACCAAATTGGATCGACACGAACACTTTTGACGAACAAATTGTTTGATGTTCGTTAGTGGTACGCACGTGCGAACAAAGTGTTCGTGTTCGATGTTCACCATGTTCGTGTTCGGTCGTGCGTACACGCCTTTAGGTGATATTCCGTTAGCGTTGAAATCAAAATCACAAATTCATAGCCACCATCTATGTAAATAGTCTTGTATATCAATGGTAATCGGATTAGTCTTATTAGGCAGACCTACTGATAAATTAGATAAGATCTATGAAATGTTATCTACGAAGGATATTAAGCAATAAATTAAAGGAATTTTCACAAGTCTAATTATAATCTTTCGTGAGATAAATCTTATGAATCATATGTAACGAAATGTTTACGAAGATCAGCTGTTAATTATTATAGAATGTAAGTCAAGGTTAATAATAAGCTAGGTTAGGTTTGAGGGTGTTGTAAACCTAGTTGTTAGTCATGACATTGTACTGATAACAATGTTTATCTAGTCTAAAAATGAAGATAGCTTTAGACCATACTTCGATCATAAATAAAAAAAACTATATACACAATCAACTATCAAAACTTTTTTATGATTTTTATTTATAGTTGTTAGGCAACTAGTCATTCATATTTTTCAAAATTAATTATTATTATTTTTTAATTCAAAAATTATCAAAACGTATGTAAACGTAGAACAAAAGTCATAAGTGTACATTTGAATTTAGTCGTTACAGTCAGTTGACAGTACAAAATGACAAAGTGGTCATTTTGTAGTTTCACATCGAAGAGATCAAAGAGACCTTAAGACACTTTTACCTGCTAATAGAATGAAAAGAGAGATGGAATCTAGTTAGATAGCCTACTTATTCGGGCGTAGGGAGTCTTTGGCCAACTGTGGGACAGTTTACGTTAATATTATGTACCTTTGAGGGGTCGGGCGCGCCGGCAACCTTCAGTATGAAGGGCGAGCCGGGCACGTGTTCGCCCGCGAATTGTATGCTGAGCACGTGTCGGCCCGCCTCCGCTGGCTTCACGTTCAGCGTGAACGTGCCGTCGCCGTGTTCGTAGAGTTCGCAGTACGCCACCTGGTGGAGAATAGATGAAGTTTAGATTGCAATCTTTGTATTATTAAATCTGTTTTTGTTTGCATTTGGCAACTTGACGACATATGGTCGAAGTTGTTCATTTTCTATTGTCTTCTTTCTCACAATTTAAGGAATAAAGGCGCTGTCCCACTGCTGCGCACGAAGAGGCTACGCACGTGTGTTAAGCTTTGCTTTGCAAGAGGATGTACGTGATTGTTTCCACTGCAACCCACGGACACGTTAACCATCAAGTGACGTCATTGATACACGCGTGGCTTGCTCAACATAGATCAACGCTGTCAACGCCATGCACGCAGTGAATGCGGTACACAGCTTGTTCCAAAAAGCGTGCACATCGCTGCGCACGCTGTGGAAACGTAGACCCACGTAGTCATCCACGCAGCTGTAATGTGCCACGTGGCCCACGTGTTCGTGCACAGCGTGCGCAGCAGTGGGACCGCGCCTTTAGAGAAGATAAGTACACGAAGTTGTTGCCGTTTCTACACATTATATCCTTGGAATTGATACCAGTGCGCACGCCGTACAAAAAAAGAAAACGTAAAAAATTTGACTTGAAACTTGAATTTGATTTTGAATTAATGAAAAAAGTCGTACAACAACATTTTTCACTTTTATTTATACGTCATTATGCCATGGATGGATTTGTACCTTATTAGGTCCGGAACAATGTGCAGTGAGCTCGCCGGGGCCGGCGCGGCGCGTGTCGATCCACGAGCGGATCTCGTGGTCCACGACGCCGCCCGTGAGTCCGGTGCCCGAACACACTACGCGGGATGCGTCGCCGCTCTCCCCGTTGGCTGACACGTTTACTGTTAACGGACATCCTGTAAAATATGATAATGTCATTAATTGTATAGATAACATATGAACACAGGAATAAAGTCTGGTTTCTGTTGATAATTTACGAACGGAGAAAGGAAATTAATAACTTTCAAATATGCAGCTTTCTTAGTCTTTTTTTTGTATACCTCAAAAGTGGCAAACCACGACATCAGCAACACCAGGGGCATTACCAATGCGATGCCCACCTCTGACGAGACCTCTAATGTACTCTTAAATACGAGAACCTTACCCTTGACAAGCCTGCCGGCCCACAGCACGCGCAGCTGGTGGTCCCCCGGCCGCCGCGGCGTGTAGGTGGCGCGCCAGAGGCCGGGGCCCGCCGCCGCCAGGGCCACCGAGACGCCGTCCCCGTCGGGCGCCGACAGCGACGCCTCGGGCGCGCCGGGGCCCGCCGCGCTGCCGTCTGCAATAACAAACTACCATTGCAATCCGCACAACTATTTAGCTTTAGAAAGTAGATGGCGCTGCTGCGCATAAAAATTTCAAACGTACTATGTACTATATGTGTATAGGTATAATAAAAGGCGGATAACACTGCGGGCAGCTAGTCACCTATAAAGACAAAGAGAGAAACAAAACACTATATCATTGCTTGACTTTAGATCGAATAGATGTAAATTTAATTGCAGTTTATTGTAATTATTTTTTATATAATGTCCTTAAAAACTGCTCTAGACTTATTTATTTACTACTGAGTCTCAATTACGAAACAGGTAACTTATCAACGACAAGTTTAAAAAAATATAACAACTATTTGGTTTCTATTGTTTGGTAATATAACACAAGCAAGTTTTGCTTGACATGGCGCTAGATGCATTTTTGAGCTGAGCGAGCCGAAGGCGAGCGAAGCTCTCCATACCAGACTCTCCTCATTTGGTTGTTCGTCTTCTCCTCCCAAACTACTCCACCAATTAGAACCAAACTTGGCACATCTTAAGAGACAGTTTGTGGCAAGGTTTTAAAAAAATAAAAATGAAAATAAAATGTGCCAAAATGTGCCAAAACCAATAAAGCTGATTTTTGGCGCCAAAACTTTCAACATTCGCTCAGCTCAACTTTGCATCGCGTTACGCCATGCACCCCTAGTTAATCTATTTATTGAATATAAAACCACTAACCGACAGTGAAGACAGCGGGCGTGTGAGGCGCGGCGTGCGCCAGCCCCCTCCCCGCCAGCGTGACCCTGTCGGCGGTGCTCCCCGAGGCCACGAGGGCCCTGCGCGGGGCCCCCGCCACGAGGGCGCCGTTGTACGTCAGCTCCAACTCTTGCTCGCCACTGGCGCCTTCTCCCGCTAGTGTCACTACGGCACGACCTGATACTGTTTCTACACCTGTGAAACGAAAAGAATATTAGGTTGTATAGACCTAGGTTCGTGGTATAGACTGGTATAGACAGTTTCTGTCAGTTATTTGAATAGTCATTGTACTAAAATATTATTCTACTTCTGTTGCTACCCATGATATATCTATTTATAAGATTAATCTAGATAATGTGACTAACGTTGATGCCTGCCAGCCAGCAAGCACTCGAGCGTGCCGGGTCCGGCGTTGCTCGTGTCGAGCACGAGCTTTGACGGAGCCCGCACTCGCCCGGCGTTGTCCGCGCCCCATCCACCGACTGGTACTATCGCTGATGTGTCTATTACCTAATGAAAAAAAAAAACATATTTACACAAAATATTCAGTTCTTTCGCTACACGACTAGAAATCATAATTATAATAAAATGTAAGGCGTTTTCGAAATTGACTTTTACACGAATGTTTCTACCAAGAACAAGACTTGCGAGTTTAGACTTCAATTACAGATATTCCATTTCACGAATTCCGTTTGAGTTCACGAGCGCTTCCGAGGTTATGCACATTAAAACAATGTGCATGTGAACATTGTGAACGTTACAACATGAATAAAATAAATAAATAAACATTCATAGCCGAATGAACTCCTTGAAATAGAATAACAGTAACAAAATTATTTTTTTCATGTTTTCGAGAACCAAAAGGAAATCAAACCAAGCTTATTGCTGTCACAACGACTCGTCTAGTAAAATGTTTATCTGTGTTAAATTTCGTACTCACTTTTACAGAGAATGGACTGCCAGGTAGTGGGCCGCTAGTTGTGAATATTCTAACTTCATAGCGACCGACAACAAGCGGTATGTACGCGCAGAGCCATTCACGGGGCGCTCCAGCCGTTACGCGGCACTCCAGCAATCCTGAGTCTGTCATATCTTCTTTTCCGTCTGTTAACCTTTCGACCTGTAACACAACATTTATTGAAAATAAGGTTTTTTCAGACATTCTCTACAGAGTTTCAGTTCGTGTTGATTTGAAACAGACAACAAATCAAATGTTTTTCCAGCTTATCTCAATGTAGTAAATTTTTCATAAAAACAAACTTTGTGTAAGAGCAGAAATTAATAATACAGCAAACAAAAAATAATTGTATTTTTAAACAATTAATTGTTTAAAAATATTTTATTAATCACACTGGACACTGAGAAAGTCCTTTTTATTTTTAGTTTAAAAAGTTTAGAAGAGTTTTTATAGAATTAAATTATTATTCAATATTTAAAAAAAATATTGGTCTCACTGGCCACTAATAAAGTTAATTAAATATATCTTTGGAACACGAAAAGTATACCTGTACGGTGGGCGTGGCGTCTTCATCGCAATGTATGGTGAATGCAGCTTCTTTTCCTACGTGCGCATGCACCAAGCCCGTGCCCGCGCACCGAGCCGCGCTGCTGCTGTGCGCGCTCAGCACGCCCAGCGACACCGGGCTGCCGGCGACACTAGCACCTGTCCATTTTAAAATATTATATGGATCAGATAATAATTTATTTAATTAATTGTGCCAGCGACGCCAATACTGTGAACGTCTGGAAATTATAGTTACAGGAAGCTTGCTAGTGTAACAGTAAAAACAGCATTCCATACTGTTAGCAGTTTCTATGATGCCACAAAAACTAATTAGTTCAATAATTCAAATTCAAAATATTTATTCAGAGAGTAGGTCCTACACAGACACTTTTCTCGTCAATGATTACATTACAGTATTAAATTATTTATGTAATTAATCTACTCTATAAACTACTACCATTTCGAAAATAAAAGCAAAATAACCACTGGTAAAAGAAAACAAGTTACGGCTTTTTTTGTCATACTAAAAAAATGTTTTGGGCTTTGCTAACATCAGTACACTTATAAATTGATTTTGTAAAATATATGTATTTAGATATTGTATTATAAATGCTATTTAGTGTCTGTGTAATGTCAAAATAGCATCCTTTCTTCTTATTTATAGAAATGTACAGGTTACCTCCATATGTGATGTATATCCTATAGTGCGCGGCCAACGCCGGCCGCATTCGGACTCTATACGAGCGGCCGTCTTCGCGGATGTCGACGGGCAGACGAACCCGCCGTTCTTCGCCTTCGCCGCTCTCACCCATAGCTTCGCATACGACTTCTAGTTCACCCACACCCGCTTCTTTCGTCTCCACTGAAAAGAGACAAAATGATTTATTGATAAGTAGGTTTTTGTTCACGTCTTCTCTTGCCCTAAAGGGATTTCTGCACATTCGTAAAGGTACGTTCTCGAGAATTGCTCAAGAAAGCAATGGAATGCGAAAGTAAAAATGGAGAATGCATTTCTTTACATTTTTGACTCTTTGTATTTTGAACAAACTACAGTTCCATAGATGGGAGGATTGCTTTCTGTAACTGTAATGTGTGAAAGAGACAAAGAGAGTTGTTTTATTTCCACTGTATTTCTATCTAAAAATGATAACGAATTCAAGTCTGTTTTTAATGTCACGGGTCTATATGGGTGAAATGATTGTCTTTTTGGCAGACTTTGATTATACAGCAATTTTTTTTACATTATAATATTATAAATTCGAAATCTTTTTTCCGTGCTTGAATTATGAAGAAAGCTTATTTATTTATAAATTCGAAAAAATACCTGTAAAATTGATAGGTGTATGAGTAATAATATTTCCAGTCGGTAAACCGGATAGTATTACTCTGTTGGGATCAAACGTCTCGCATGTGAACGGACTGCCTGACACGGGCTTCGAGAGATGTAGCACTTCTGTAAAGACATTTTTGTTATTAATTCCTAAAAATGTTTAAAATCAAAAATTTTCGCTTTTCGTATCATATCTTCATGACTTTAATTAATATTGTTTCAGCAGTTTAAGAGTGAGAAGGCAACAGACGGAGTTATATTCGAATATATAATTTATTGCAATTAGAATATGACTACAACATTGTACTATCTGTTTCAGCTCTGAAAATCAGACAACTTAAAAATAACTAAAAAATATGTCCAGTGTGAACGATTTTTCTATGGAATTTGACACTCTCTGAAGTTGTCTGCTCTTCTGATTCCCTGAACTGTTGATGAAATAAATAAATATTAGTATGACTTTACTTACCTATAGTACTTTGTCCCACATCAGTTATAGTATACTCTGCCTGTAGTAACCCAGATTTGGTTTGGTAGCAGCGTACGGGTAACGCTCTGGAACCTGGACCCGATACAACGACATCGAATTCTCTAGCTGGTCGACCGAGGGTGTCAATGCTGAAGGACGCTACGCGCCCAACTTGCGCTTGGTACAGTCCTAGGCCTGATGCTGACACCTAGAAAAATATATTTCTTTTTGATTTATCTACGTTATGATTAGGTTATGATGTAGTGCTTTCTCATTATTTATTGTGTTGTGCTTTGAGAGTTTAAATTGTCGGTGTGTCGATGACAGACTTCAGCGTGTTTTTATGCAAATGTTCGTTTCGACGATTGTAAAAGAAGAGTTAATTTGTTTTAATAATAACATCTTAATTATTTTATGATGGTGTCATTACGATGTCATAAAAATAAAAATGTTATTAAAATATTGTTAAAATAATGTGTATTGTAAAAAGAATGTCCAAGTACCTAGATTATAGAATCATACGCATGCATTCTTGCTGCCTAACATGGTTCAGAACCATTACTAGGTAGCGAAAACTCACAATAAACGACACCAAATTTTTTGTATAAAAATGCATTGTGGTCAATATTTAATTACCTCTTGCCCTTGATGAGCACACATCACGTCAACAAGCAACGGGTTTCTTGTAAGTGGGGCTCCACTCCACAATAAGGTAAGGCGATGGGGCGCCGCTCTTGCAGGATGCCAAACTAACTCTTGCCTAGCTCCGCCACGACGCCTCACTGAATGCGGCACGCTTTGCCCGCCGCAGCTCACACGCCCCGAAAGACGACCCGAACCCGCGCCGCTTGTACTCACTATGGGGACAATGAGTGTTTGTATAATAAATTCAAATTGTTTATTTGCAGATTTAGTGTGCATTAGAGTCATAGAACGTAAACATGCACTTACAACTTAATCACCGTTTTTAGATATTGCAAATTAATGGCGCGTGACTGTTTATACAATAATATACGGAGTTTGCACTAGTGCTGTAAAGTAGCACTAGTGCTGTAAAGTACCTGTTAGTCTAGCCACTAACTTTTAAATATGTGTAGGGTATGTTTAATTGAATACAGTCATCAAATGAAAGAGGTATCCAGGGTTAGGAGGGCCGATACAATAAAGTATTTTTTTTTGATTTGATTTGATTTGATTTAAAGTTAGTACATTTTTAAATATATCGATAATGCACATAGAATTACCGTTTAATATAAGCACAGATATTATAATACTTAACAGTACAGATAGCTCACTCCATACATTAAACGTAGCCGTTCTAAGTGCGCTTATTGCTCGGGCAATTTTTAGTACCAAAATGGAAAACTAGATGTCGCCCGAAAAAAACATCACAGACAACTAAAATGCTTTTGCGCTTACAGTCGAACCAATAGATGGCAGTAGTGGCGTCAAATAATCAGAGCACTAATCCGTTTTTTTTTTCAAAATTAGATTATAGGTATGTACTTACTTATTACTTAAATAAAAAAATTCGAAAAAGTTCGTTTTTCATCATGACCCGACCGGGGATCGAACCCGGGACCTCCTGGGTGGCGGTCTGGCGTGGTAACCATTACGCCACGGAGGTCGTCTTAAATTACACATTTGTAATCGTACATCTTGCACGCATCAGGTAAATTCATATTTACGATAAGTAGAAAGTAGTATAGATACCTACCTAATTACGGGCAATGCCATATTTTTAAAAAGTTAGTGTAAATAGGTAGTATACTATCTACTTGATAGTCAATTTTATTATTGTCGTTTACAATGTTTTTATTTCTGCTTTTTGCCTATCTATTTAACCCATAATGTATCCACCTACTTAGAACACCGAGTGCAAATTAAGGTGAATGAAATGCGTTTCGGTGGCGAGGGAGGCGCCGCGCGCGGCGCACGCAGCCGACGGCGCCGCATCGCGCCGTCGCTCGTCATCGTCGTCGCGTCGCGTTGTATTCGGCTTGTAGATTGAATCTTTAGCTAATATTGTCGTGCCGTTTTGCAAATAGTTATATGTAGGTAAATACCTACTTTTGATATTTCAAAAATAAGTTTTTAGGGTTCCGTAGTAAACTACAAGGAACCCTTATAGTTTCGCCATGTCCATCTGTCCGTCCTCGGTCCTACACTCATATTAACAATGCTAACAAAGTGGTAGAACAAAATTTTGAAAAATATTTTTTTTTGGGCCTACAAGGAAAACTATAACGGCTATGTAAGCTCTACTAGTTACCGAGTAATAGCCGAGGAACTTATGAAGTAAAATTTCTTTGACGAAAACGTATAAATGTCATAGGACCTATATGGCATTGTACTCATCTGCAAGCAAGAAATGTGTAGCCAATACGGAACCCTGCATTTGCGTGGCCCGGCAGGTACTTGCCCGTTTTTTTTAAATCGTTTATTCAAGGTAAAAAACAAAATATAACAACAAAAATGCCGCACCACAAAAGCCGCGCAGGCGCAGTCTGCAGATCTGAGTCCTTATCCTTACGAATATTATAAATGCGAAAGTAAATTAAAAATAAAATATTTTTTATACCACTAAGGTGGCAAACGGTTACATACCGTATCACATGATTCCTATGGATGCGTTGCCGACTCTATTATAATAGTCAAGTGGGGCAACTCGGATACAAAAAACTGATCCGTGTCCGAGTTTACTACTTTCAAATTTTGATTTATGCGACTCGGACGATTTTGTAATTTAATGTAGTAAGATGTATGTATCTATGTACACGTACCGTCAAGAAGCATCAGGCGGCCGTATGCTTGTTTGTCACCTTAGTGGTATAACAAAAAACAGGTCGATCTTTACATTGGATTTTGTGCCGTTCTTAAGTTCTATGTTATAAGAGCTATAAATGTAGGTACTGCAAGTGTAAAGCTCGACGTGCACCTGACTTGGATTGTTTTTAGATTGGATATGATGGCTAAATTCGCAAAGCGTGATGTAGTTCTGCGTTTTTGGTATGTTGTATAGTAATGTTAGTTAGGGTAGTCTGAATTCAAATATGCAACTTCGAAAAAGTTGTGAAAACTGACAAAATCGATTCACTGTTCGCTCTCCAGGATCAAAGTGATTACATATTTATGGAGGTGACTGTACCTACCAGCGTTGCGCAACTTTCTACGCTACGCGCATCAATTCATTCCACGCAGAGATAAACCAAGCGCGCGAACGCAGAAGCAGGCGGTGTGGCAACGATGCGTAGCAAGCGCTTCGCGCCATGATGACGTTGTGGCCGTGTGGCAACGGCGCACGCGCCTCGTGATTATGACGTTGTTAGTAGGTACATAATTATTTAAAAAGCTTTCTATAATATGTATACATACATACTGTGCTTTTGTTTACGTCACACCGCGGACGACTACGCTATTATGCGTGTATGTATATTGTTTATATATACAATATACATATATAATATGTCCGTAAATTAAATAAATACCTTACTACCATTGAGCTATAATACGTCAGTACATTATACTTCAATGCTTACTACTTAGGTACTTACCTACTTATATATATATATATACATACCAACTTTTACGAATTTAACACAATTATATTAAAAAGAAGTCTTCTTTGAAAAATTAAAAATATTATTGAAATTTTGAAAGATAAAAAAACTTACAAATTGTAAAACAAAACGCAAAATGATAGGTAGGTAAGTATGAGATAATTTTGTAAAAGAAAAGTACTAGTAAATCAAGTGTTTATTACAATGCAAATATTAAAAATTAAAAGAAAAAATATATAGGTAGGTACTTAAAGATTTTTTTAATTTTATTTTATATAATAATTTGATTTGCTTGTCAAGAATTAAATTTAGCGCCATCTATCTGTGGCTGATTAAACCTATCTTTATCTTTTAAAGAAAGCGACATCTGTTGTGAGTTTGTGACATCAAGTAAAATATTTAGTAATAAATTACGAAACATAATTAACCAATTCTATTTTACAGTACATTCTTCGCTATTTTCAGGATTGTATTTCATTATAAAATTATAAAAACTATTAAAATATTGTTTTCAGTGCGTAATTTTACTTTATTTTGGATTTACATAATCTTCAATTACAATCGATACTCTTAACGCCATCTATATTATTTAAGGTTGAACTACGTTTAGTTTATATGGAGTTGACCACCTGTGATATAAGTTTACTATACGTGTTGAAAATCTAGTATAGACTGCGTTTTATAAAAACGATTGAAATAATTGTTTGATCTATTAAATAAAATACACAATTTTAATTCAATGCTTCTGTTTTGAACCGGGAGGGCGTTTTTTTTAAATCACGGCTATTATATACGCGCAACGCAAAGGACAGAACCAAGTAAGTAAATAGATTTAGAGGTTCTTTTTTTAAGATATGTACAATCAAGTCATACAAATTGAATACATAGACTTAAAAACAAAAGTGTGAACATTTCATTGCTGCCTACTATACATTATTGCAATAAAACCTACTACTAAAGATGTGACGTAGCCTCGTATGTAGTCTATGATTGTTTTTATAGGTAGTTCTTATTAACTAACCATTCTTATTTTGAAAATATTATTCAAAAAAATTTCACCCGTCTCAGGCGTGATTCAAACCCACGTCAAAATCCGGCCAAATGCTCTTCGAACTGAGCTACTGGGAAGGTTAGTAATGGTGGCGAAATGTTTAATTTCTATAAGCTGCGTCAGTCGCAGTGGCGCCACCTACCTGATAGTTATACAACTAAGCAGGCAGACTAAACAATACAGTCATCCTTACTAATATTATAAATGAGAAAGTGAGTTTGTTTGTTATTCCTTCACGGCTTAACTAATCAGCCGATCATTATAAAAAATTGTATATATATTGTCAGGGGTACAAAGCCCAACATAGGCTACTTTTTATCCCGTAAAAGTATGTCATTCCAGTAGGAAAATATTTTTTCTACTATAGAGGGCGCTGTAACGGCCAACAGATGGCGCCACAAGTCGCGCTATGGGTTGTTAGTCAAACGAGATCTATGTCATAAAATTAACGCGAGCCGCGGGGAAAAGCCAGTTCTAAATATAATAAACTTACCAGTTAGCACAGCAGGTCTATGCGCCACCGCGTTTCCAATAGACAGCACTTTGACAGCAGACGCATCAAGTGCCTCCACTTCTGCGACAGGTCCTCTAGAACTCCTGATAACGTATCTGCCTACACGATTCGCAGGGAACGTTAGTAGTCCAGTATCTTCTACATTCGCTTCTGATATCCGACTACCCGTTGGCGATACGACTTCCACATCGGATAGACTTTCGTCAATTTCAACTGTCGCTATACCACCTTCAATAGACAAAAACATAGAATTACAGACAATTTTTCTGGTTTTTTATTTATCTGAATTTGTTACAATAATTTACTGCTAATATTTTGCATGTTAATGTATGGATATTTGAACGTTTTACGCAAAAACAAGACCACAGATTTAAATGAAATTTGATAATACAGATAATTTATAACCTGGATTAAAACGCAGGATACTAGGGCCGGTTTCACCACTCCTGACAAATAAACTGACAGTTTTTTGACAGTTCTAATACGGATTTGACGTTTCTTAAGTATAGAACATTATTAGCAAGTGGTGAAACTAGCACTTATTATCCCTGAACGACGTGTATGTGAAACACATTATTGTGAGTTATTTATAAGTATCAATCTCAACTTGCAAGCATATAGAATTTAGAGAAAAATAGACATCAGTCCCAAGTATTTTTTTATTCAAATTAGCATTTTAGTTTTGAATCATCTCATTTTCACCAGCTCTGACTAGTACTAACCTATTTGCACGTATGTATGAGGTTCGCTGACTCGGCATACAAACGGGCTGCCCGGTACTGGCTGTTCGTTGAATGTAACCGAGACTCTGTGAGGCTCGCGGGAGACTGGGACGAACGTGACGTCATACAGGCCTCGAGCAACAGCCACCACCTGAGAAAGAGAAATAGTAGATTTTACAACAAGTGCACAAAACGAATCATTTCTATCCGAGACTTTTAGCAGCCCGAGCCGTAGGCGAGGGCTGATAGTAATGTCGAGGATAAAAATGGTTTTGTGGACGAGTTATAAACTCTGCTTTTCACTTCGATTGCGAGGAAATAAATAAATAATCGCCCAAAAAAACAATACTTACCTGTTTCCCGCCGCTTTTTTTCTTAATCTTACGACATTGAAATTAGGCTTGGGCTGCAGACCTATACAGCCTACTATTAAATTAATTTTGTAATAATGTTTTTTCTTAAATTAATTAAATAACCTACCGTACTTTAATTTAATTTTTAATATTTTTTATGTCTTAGAAACACGTAAGGCAAATAAATTAAAGTAAATATTATTAAATAACAAATTCTATCTCTGAACTTTTTATTGTGTTTGGCTGTATGGCTCATTTCCTTTGCCTTAATATAGATAAATTTATGAGTAGATACGTTTTTGCCCTTGTGCACAAAATTCGATTTTGTGCAGCCTATATCCTGCGCAAATAAGCATTTTCTGAGCATGAGAAGTGAAAATAGAATTTTATTACGGTTTACTTGATGGTAAGCAATCACTGCTGTACTTTTATCAAACGACGCGCTCTTTATTTGTGATTGTGTGCGTACATTCGCTTGTTATTATAACCTACAATTTGATAACCGTATTTATATTCATTCATATCAACCCATAATCATAAATATAAATAAATATTCTTGGACGTATCACACAACGCCATCTAGTCCCAAACTAAGCAACTAAGCTTGTACTATGGGTACTAAATTGCTGATAAATATACTTAAATACTTTTTTTTGTAAATAAATACTTATTATTATACATAGAAAACACCCAGACCAAGGCAAACAGACATGTACATGCACACAAATGTTTGCCTTGCGCAGGATTCGAACCCGCGGCCCTTGGGATAAAGTGACCATTGCTAGCCACACATAATACTGCTCTTCCTTCAATCGAAGGTGATTAGAGTGTACTCTGCCACGCTGTTCCAATGCGGATTGGCAGAAGCCTGTGTTTTCAAGCCTTAGCTAAACAACTGTCATCTATCAATAGCAGCAGCCAGGACCGACGGCTTAACGTGCCCTACAAACTCGAGATACTGAAACCTACCCAAACGCCCCCGCGCTGGCCCTCACAGCGTAGGGGAGCGTCCCCAAGGTGGCGGATAGGGGTTTAGTCGGTAGTACAGCCTAGCTACACTAACCGGCTAAGTCCGATGGACTCGCTGACCAACGACGGGTGTGGTTCTCCAGCATTTCGGGGGTTGTGCGGCGGGTTAACACCTCGCCCACGTAAAAACCTATGTTGCTGGTGAAGCGTATACCGTAAGCGCTTCACTAGTTATAACGCAATCAATTTGCGCAACATTATTAAAAAAAAAAAAAAAAACACCCAAATGCTGGCTGGGGCAACATTGCCTAACTTCCGTTCGTTTCAGAGTGCAAGCAACACCATAGAGCTAAACGTATATAATATTAATAACCTCAGCTTTGACAGTCGTGGAAGGTGTAGACACGACCAGTTCCAGCGTGCCTTCTCCGGCGCCAGCGGCGTCAACACTGAACGTCACGGGCTTGCCGACTTCCACTCCGCGCTCCTCGTCTGTACCGTCGTCTAAACTAAGTCCTTCTAAAGTGCCTTCCAGTTCTGAAAGAAATTATTTATAAGTCTGAGGTATTTCTCAACGGAAAGAATAACTAGTATTTGATTATTTTTTCGATAAGATTTTTATTTTATGTTGATTTTACCTTGACATGTGCCAGGCAATTGAATAATAAGTCTTAAAATTAGAACAAAAAATTATGTTATTTTTTCATACTAGTTTCTCGTTTCGTCTCGTTTGCGGAAAAACGGTATAAGAGACGGGCATCAGAAACATTGCAATTGCATTGAAATACAGTAAATCCTTATTCAGACACATGTCATTGTCATAGTTTTACCTTAGTTTATACTTGTCTTTAATAGTTACCACTTAATTTGCTTGCAATTGCATTGAAACACAGGAAATCCTAGTTCACGCACATTCTTTTATCTTAGTAATATAGTTATTATAAGTCTAGTTTGCTACTAAAGATTTTTTATTTATTGCTTACCTCCAGGTCCAAGTCCCGTAACCCGTATCCTCCTCACATCATACACGTTACACGTGAAAGGTGATCCGGGAACGTGTCTACCGGCGCATGTAACTTGTACGTTGTGACGGCCGACAGCCTCTGGTGTGTAAGTCGCCGTATATCTCCCTTCACCTGTCGCGGTGACCCGCGTTCGTACTGTAGTACCGCCTGGACCGGACACGTATACTGTTGGTTCGCCGGCTAAAAATACCACAAGTATAAGATTTGTGAAAAAATACAATATAGGAAATCCTACTAATATTATAAATGTAAAAGTTATATTTACTCGATGACAAAATACGAAATTGGGAAGGCATGTGAAACATTATTGTCTTTATAGCTATAATCCAGTCAAGTGTACAGTATAACTATAGAAACTCACTAAGGAACCCGGTGAGGTGAATCTCGGCCGCCTCGGCCCTCGGCGCGGAGCTGAGCCCGGGCCCGTGCGCGCGCGCGTCGGCCGCTTGCGGCGGCGCCGCCACGGCGCACACGAAGGGCGAGCCCGGCACCGTGTGCCCGTTGAAGCGCACCGACAGCATGTGCGGCGCCGCCTCCACCGGCTTGAAGTTCACCTTGAACCTCGCGTTCCCCTCGCTTTGGACGTAATTTGGCACGTTCCTTCCGTTCACTGCTACGATTATTTCCAAGTTGCCGGCACCTAAAAATCAACACTAGAAAGTAATAATTATGGAGGGGTGGGGGGGGGGGGGGGGGGGGGGACTTTCTTTGTGTCGTTGATTTTAAAATCTCTTAAATTTTTAAACGTGCTTGTAGATACATTTTCACGATTTGGACAAATTGATTTCTACAAAGTGATCTTTGGTTTTTAATAAAATTATCAATATACTGTATGAATGTTTTTTTTTCTGACTATGTAACCAAAACTAAATAAAATAATTACCAGCATGCGAAGCATTGATGGTGAAGGAGACGGGTCGTCCGACGACGCCGGGCGAGATGTCGGTGACGGCGACGCGACTCGCGCTGTACGCCTTCACGAGGAACGGGCTCCCTTCCACGTGTCCGCCCATAGCGCCGGCGCGAACCTGCACAGACATGACCAATGTACTTATTATTTATACTTGTAGCATTAGGTTCACTTTATAATGGCTTGAATATAACTATATTTTTAGAAATAAGGCCGCCTTGTTGCTCTAGCATACAGACTAGTAAAATTTGCTTAAAACAGTACAACATAGTATACATACTGTGTCCTACTGTTGTGTACACAGTAGGATACAGTATACATACTATGTACAGTAGGTAACAGTAGTTGTGTATTGCAAATAAAGCATATTCTATCTATCCATATGAATGAACTTCTACTAACCTCGATACTGTGGTCTCCCACGTCGACAGGCACAAATGAAATTGTATATCGTTTACTTGCTTCATTTTCGCCTACAGTCTCCTCAGCTGATACCTAGAAAAAAAACCCGTTACTTTAACATTATGAAGAAAATGTGCGGACAAAAAGTTTATCGTGTTTTATTTTTCACTCTTCCTCTTATGTCTCAAACCAGTGATCTGTTATTTACTATAGATTCGTAATGTTTGACACATACCCGCTGCCACGTCGACTGAGGCCACAGCCTTAGTTGAATTTCTTCCGACTTAGTCGTAGTTTGACGTTCAGTGAATGCGTATCTCACAATAATATCACAAAAATGGTTAAATGCACTGTTAAAACATGTATGTCGTGATCCCAAACTAATAACAAAGCAAGTGGTATCACTTTTCACAAATAAGAATGCTTATTTATGTTAAAATTATACCAAAATAGTATTAAAATCGAAATTAATATATTACGCATTGTTTTTGCCAACAGTGTTGCCAGTAAAAACGATTTTAAGTTTCCCAAATGTTAGGAGTTTAGTCAATGACGAACTCATACGCCTTTATGTATCATTATTAGTAACACAGTAGAAGTAAACCTACAACCAGGCTCAAACTAGAATTAATTATTTACTTAGAATTGATTGATACTAAAATCAATCGCTAGTGCTACGCACGTCAAGACAAGAAAAAACAAATCATTTTCCTCTTTTTGATATGGCTTTTAACTGACATTTGACATAATGATATTATTACTATGACAGTGAAGTAACAATTTCATCTTTTTCATTGTGGTAACGGTGTTTAATTTAAATTGTTTCTGCAATTATCAAATGTTCGATTGAGTACAATAGTTTTTTTTGTTTTATGTTGTGTTTTATTCAAATTATTTAAATTTATTATTTTATTTTATTTAAATTTCATTTTCATTTCTTAACAATAAAAAAAATCTACTGAAGACTTGGCTGTATGGGCATAGTTCCCTTTGCCTACCCAGAATGGGTGAAGAAAACAAAAAAAAATCTCTGCTAAAAGTTAGTAGTAGCACAGAATAGATAATAGTAGTAGGTCTGCATCGGTTAGATTCATCAATGACTAAAAAATGGAAACTTCTCCATTCCGCCATGATTCATTCTTGAAATATAATATGTATGTACCAATATTTACGCATCTATATATTTATTTCTTCCTATCTTTAATTCTTCTGTCACCTAAGAAACAATAATATGGTATAAAAACTTTAAAAAAAAAAAAGACTCATAACATTAATTCAATGGGAAAATTATTCATGAGCTGGCAACTCTGACCATTTTTCTGGGAGTAATGCTTTTGTCTCATTTTGACATAATTAGTTTGACTCTAGAAAAAAAGAGACAAACATATTTTACTTTGGCATATGCTCGGAATATGTATCGGTTTCAAAGCTACGTCTTTATCACTCTAAAGTGGTTGCGGCTTTTTACGAATGCTTTGTATGACGTTACTTCTCTTGTCATAAAATATATAAAATCTCATTGTCTCAAACTGTCTATACACAATTTCATCTAGATCGATATTGTTACAATGCTTAAAGCGTGATAATGTAACGGTACGTACAGACTGCTGTAACATAACGAGCAATGTAACATAGTTTTCGCACGAACCGTGCACACTACGTGCACGAACAGCATTAAGGCGGATGTACGTGATTGTTTCCACTGCAACCCACGGACACGTTAACCATCAAGTGACGTCATTGATACACGCGTGGCTTGCTCAACATAGCTCAACGCTGTCAACGCCATGCACGCAGTAAATGCGGTACACAGCTTGTTCCACAAAGCGTGCACATCGCTGCGCACGCTGTGCACGAACACGTGGGCCACGTGGCACACAAACCAAAAACTATGACAATCAATGCGTAGCCTCTCCGTGCGCCGTGGTGGGCCACGCTACAGCTGTACGTAGTCGTGGTTTTATATTCGTGTATAGCTTGTACTGCAGTGGAAACGTAGACCCACGTAGTCATCCAAGCAGCTGTAATGTGCCACGTGTTCGTGCGCAGCGTGCGCAGCAGTGGGACCGCGCCTTTATATGCACTGGAAATTCTTTCATTGCGTGTTACATTGCATGTTACGTTAAATCAGTCTGTATAGACCATTACATTACAGACACACATAAAAGTTAGGATTTTGTTAACCTTACCTCAACAGGTACAGGTCGTCTCGCCGGCCCTAAGACTTCAACATGCGGCGATGTTGGCGAGTCCACACTAAAGGTATACGCGTCTCCTACAGAGACCTTATCGGGAGACTCGCCCGAACCAGCGCCTATCACTCGAGCGGGTGCCGACACGTGACACACGAATGGACTGCCTGTATAACAAACAACAAAGTATACTAATATGCACTTGGTTTTATAGAATAACATTTTAGTAATTCAAAGTAAACTAAGACGTGATTGGCAATAATATCATTGCATAGTATAAAATAAAGTCGCGTTGTCTGTCTGTCTGTCCCTATGTGTGCTTAGATCTTTAAAACGACGCAACGGATTTTGATACGGATTTTTTCAATAGATTGAGTGATCCAAGAGTAAAGGTACCCAAAACTGAATGAACATGCAATTAGTCAAACCCAGACAGTATTTGGATGGGATTAAATTGAGTTTCTTCGCGGGACAGACCGACAGCAAAACATCAGACTCTTCACTTAAAAGTGAAGATATAGGGACAATTCATACGCAATGAGCTAGCCCCAAAGTAAGTTCGAAACTTGTGTTATGGGATACTAACTCAACGATATTATATTTTATAACAAATACATATATTGATAAACATCCAAGACCCGAGGCCAATCAGAAAAAGTTCGTTTTTCATCATGACCCGACCGGGATTCGAACCCGGGACCTCCTGCGTGGCGGTCTGGCGTGGTAACCATTACGCCACGGAGGTCGAAGATGAATGATTGTTGTCGATAGATGACCCGAAAATGACACAGAATTGCGGAAAGCACACGAAAAAAGCACTTCTTTTTATCTTACCGGGTACATGGTCGCCATTAAATCTCAACTCGACGGTATGTGGTCGGGGGTCTCTGGGCGTGAAGCTGATCGCGTATGTATGTGCGCCTTGTGCCGCGGCTGCTGTGGGCACTCTACCTCCGTTTACTGTCACTTCAAGGTTACCAGGGCCAGCTGCCATAGTTTCAACTGTATGTGAAAATAAAATCATTTTAGAAACAAAACAGTATCAAAATTCATTGGTTAAAAAAAAGTTTATTTATTTCGTTCAAAGTAGTAATACACGACGTGTCATAACAAAAAAATATGTCCTATTTATACATACCCAAAAAAGTAACTGGTTTGCCAACTGTACCATGAGCTACGTCCTTCACTCTTATAGCAGTGACGTCGTATACCTAAAAAGATGACACAAAATTACAATAAAAAAAGGGCATTAAAATATTTACCTTCCTTTGTATTTTTTCTTTTTTTTTGTTTAAAATATTCATCACTATGATGAATATTAAGTATAAAATTTTACAAAAGCAAAAAATAATGAAACCATTTTTGGTTGATTATTAGAAAAAAAAACAATAAACTATTCTGACATCTTACCTTCAAATGAAATGGGCTGGCGGGGATCGGCGTTGAGTCAACGAGCACGTTAAGTCGATGTTCGCCAACAGCTCGTGGTACAAACTCTGCTCGGAACACTCCCGAACCAGCCGCTGATACAGCCGCCGGCACCGACGCTCCGTTCGGACCTGATACCACCCAATACTCAACTCACCGCCACGCCCTAACACCCCCATTCCAGCAACAAAACCTCTACATCGACCATCTTAAATGTTTTTTTTCTAAATTCTATTATTTTCGGCCAGTGTTGTTTCCTAAAGTTAATTTCTATTCCAGCCAGTATCTGGCTTTGGAAACTTTCATATATTTTTTTAATTTTGCTTATTTCTGGCCAGTATTTAATTTTTAAAATGCTTCTCTACTTATTTTTAATTCTACTAAATTTATGAATGTTAGGGAGTTAAGGCGAAGCGAATGAGTCTATTGATAAAAAAATGTTATTTTTCATGTTATTCTGTTCCCATTATTTTTTCATACGCTGTGATATCACAAGATTAAAAAAGTAAAACTTATCCTAACATTTTATAATCTTTTAAAAATTATTATTATAAGCAAAGTTATAAATATTAGTGACATCAAAACAAAAGCAAGTTAAGAGGTGGATTGTTAGTATAGCAAAGCTGAAAGTGAAATTATTTATTCTAATATTTTCTTTCATCTTTTTATTCAAGACCCTTGTCAGTATTTTTTCTTATTAATTTCCGAATTTACGTTCTACCCTTTTCCTATTTTTTTTTTGTAATTTTAACCCCATTTATACCACCCTGGAAAGAGAGAATTCATATTTTGTTTTACAATAACATAAATAAAATATATTTTGTTCTATTTTCGTTCTTTTATTTCTATAGTTACACAAATAAGCTATAATACATTTCCACCTCGTAACATAACATAAATCACAAAAAAACAAAAGCTTAAATTTTATACATTTTGGAAATATAAGTGTGAGTTAGCAAAAACATAATGTTGGTTTTAAATTCATTATTGCATTCGATCAATGAAAAGATTTTTCGTTTCTTTCTATTGACTTTTTATTTACATAAGAGAAATATTTGGTGTCAATTTAAAAATAATTTCCATAAACTGATATTTTTTCTTCTTAAAAAAGTTATCTAAATTCTAAACGCCTAAAAACTGCCACTGATAAAATAGTTATTATTTGAACAATACATATCTATTTTTTATATAGAAAACACATACCCTCAACATTGACTTCAATTTGATCAAGCGTGGCGGTAGGATGGTGTAACGTCAGTGCGGCTGGTTGATGGAGCGGAGCTGGTCCAGGGACAGTTACACGGGCTCCACTACCCGTTCCTTCCGAAACCTCGATTACAAGAGGACAGCCCGGGACACGCATCTGTTGAGAGACATGAGCCTTTCAGTGTATGTATGTATACCCAGAGGGTGCGTGTATAAAAAAGATCTTGTTCTTAACAGATACAAAACATAAAGATATTCCCTTAATAGTTGTTAGAAAATGGATGTGTCCTCACCTTATTGAATGAGACATTTACAATGTGGTCACATGCTTCTGTTGGCGTGAATGACACTGTGAATCTGGCATTACCCTGTAACAAAAGATGTATCAAATTAACAAGATCGAATACAGTTGTAAGATGACGATAACAACTATTTCTTGAGATTTAAATAAATGAGAAATAAAAAATTTACTAGGCAGCTGTTTGCCATTCTCACTTTTCTAACAATAGTTACATTTGAACATATTTTTTATTTGAAAATAGCAGCATCTTCGTTATGATAAAAAAAGAATATTTATGCACTTTCTTATTTTATTCCAATAGTATTTTTAAATAAAACTTACTAACCTGTGGGTGTACTTGAGTGGGTATGTTCAGTCCTCTAGCAGCAACTGTAATTTCAAGGTTTCCTTCACCAGCTTGAGCAGCGTCCACAGCAAGCTGCACTGGTACACCGACTCGTGCCGACACGCCTCCGTTTACACTGACTAATTTCCCATCATATGCTTTACAGACAAATGGAGTTCCCTGTAAAAAAAATTTGAAACTGGATATCAATTACCGATTTTGGTATTTACATGGAAAATTATTACCTAGATGAAATTAATTAGATAATATTAAGAAAGATTTTTATTCAAAGTTAGATTTTCCAATTTGTTAATCCAATCAAAGTGAACTAAAGATATCTTGCTGATTGGGAAAGGCTTCATCCAATGCAAAAATTGGTTTATTTTACATTTAATTTTATTGAGCCTTGGATCTTTGCTTCTAAGGCCACTCTCTGACCATGGTTTCCAGTTATGATGACTTCCAGATTTCGTGATGACGTCAGTTAAATTTACTGATTTAAAAAAAAACATAATTATTGTAACTCTTATTATTACCATTTTAAAAGAGCAAGTGCTAAGTTTCTTGCTCGTTCTTCTTAGCACAAATCTGCCGTCTGAATTGGTGGTAGGAAAAAAATGTGACAATTCGAAAGTGCTTGTAATATGCCTATTTGAATAAAAATGATTTGATTTGATTTAACTAACAAATTATTTGTTAGATCTATTCCAGGCCCGTCCAACATACGGCCCCCGGGCCACCATCCGGCCCACGTAGGCCCTACATCCGGCCCACGTAGGCCCTACATCCGGCCCACGTAGGCCCTACATCCGGCCCGCGAGCTAGCTAGTTAAATTTTTTAAAGTCATACCTAGCATAATTTTGCGGCGGGCCAAAGAAATACCCAATAGCAAAGTGAGCTTTAAAACATTACTCCTCTTTAATGTTTTAAAGCTCACTATGCTATTGGGTATTTCTTTGGCCCGCTATGGTTACAAACATGCTTGACCTGGCCCGCCGCAAAATTATGTTGGACACCCCTGATCTATTCATAACAAAAAGATTATTGGGAACATTCAAATAAAGGTATATTTTTGTCATAAACAATACACTTAAGTTGATGCCAGGATACTTACTGGTACAGGTTGTGTATTATAATGAGCTGTGAGCGTATGTGGGCCCACACTCCTGGGCACGAAGCTGGCCACCAGCCCCGTAACGATGTCACCGGTAAGCCTCACGGGCACTTCGCCTCGAGGTCCTCGCACGGTCACAGTGAGCTCTCCACCTCCAGAACCTTCTACGCGGACTGAACATGATGCCGTCTCGTCCACAGGAATTAGTTCTGTTGATTTTTATGAATAATTAATTTTTAAACCAAAGTTAAAGAATTTGAGAAATTTGTGGGAATTAATTTGTGTTTACAAAACAAGACAACAGAATGAAATGTCATTGTCATTTTGACATTGACAACTTCTTCTACGTATCTAGATTTTTGGCAACCAATCTTCTAAATATTTTCATAGATTTTTTAAACCACTTCAGCCTTAGATTATAAATAAATAAAAGACTTCAGCCGAATCAAGTACATTTTATTAAATTAATTCCAATAAAAAATATAGATGCTGTGTAATTTTGTGGAAAAATATGGTTTTTATCGTGGGTGCTGCATTGTTACATACACTACGTTGCATTTAAGTTTATAGAAAATGTTCAATGATCAAATAAAAAAATATTAACGTAAGTAGGTACATAAGTCCATAGGTACTATATCTAAGTATGCTATATCTACTAACATAATTATACTCCAAAATCCACTTAAACAGATAAGTAGGTCTCTAATATTTTATTTAATAAAATGTAGGTAGGTACTAACCAATCTGCGAAGTGTCGATAGTAACCCGCTGTGCCGGCGTGACGTGAAACACGAATGGCGAAGAGGGTACAGGTTCAGCGTTAAATTTGATATCTACCCGGTGAGGGGTGGCTGTCTCCGGCCGCCAAAACACTAAACATCTCCCACCGCCTACTACCTGTGAATAAAAAAGTTTATATAAGTTATGGATGGAATCCTGGATAAATATTGATCTGAGGGTTCAGTTAGACAGTGACTACTTAATTTACATAAATTTTTAATTACCTGTACATGATTTGGCACTTCGCCTTCGTTGATCGAAATTTCTAGTTGCCCTTCTCCTGCGGCGCTGGCGTCCACTAAAACGAAAATACATTTCGTGTTTGATTAAAAAGTAAAGTCCTTTAACCTTAAGGTATCTAAGTACTTCTTTCTCGTCATTGTTCGTGTCATAAAAGTAAAAAAAATGTAAAAGTTACACAGGTTGGTAGTATGGTACAAGAGTTAACACTGAAAAATCATGTGGAGTATTGGTTTACAAATTGGCGAACACATCACGTTACATACAACCTTAAAAATGATTTAATAATGAAAATCGAATATAATGTTACTTACAAATTCTATTGGTACTTTCTATTTATTTTACGATTAAAAAACCTTTATTCTCTTTTTTTTTCAATTAAATAATGAAAAAAAAAATATATTTACTTTTAAACATTTTTTTTTACTTACCTCTAAATTGACATTGTTGTCCTACCACTGCGTTGCCAACGTCTGTAACTTTGATGAGACTGGCGTCATAAACCTTCGCTACGAGGGGGCCGACTGATAACTTCTCATCGGAGATTGCTACCTGTGGAAATATTGATAAAATTTTGTATTTAGCAACGAAACAAACATGTCCTTATCGTTAACACTTCGGATACTGCCTCCCCTAATACAAGCCGTTTCGAGACGCTGTAATTAGGATTGTACCTTTATTCTTCTTTCTAGAGTTTTTTTTGGTGAATTGGCGAGGTCCTCCTGATGAATGATTTGGCGAAGATATTGATTTTACTGGTCTGCACGGTTTATGTCAACCAACACTTAGTCCTTATTACCTCGCCACTTTTGTACTTTTAGTGACTGAAGACTTTTCGAGTCTTGAGAACATGTCAACAATGTTATAATAGTGACAACTAGTGACAAGGTACTATTACGGCTGATTTTAGAGAGTCGCGCTGACCGCATGCTGACCGTCGTCGTTGGCGCTGACAACCGAAAATGTATGAACTTCTAGGAAGTGTTATTGAATAACGCGTAGGTTATCAGCGCGGACTATTCAGGTCATACATTTTGCTGTCAGCGCAGACGTACAGCGTGCGGTCAGCCAAACCAGCCTAAAGCATAATTTACGCAGCTGAGAGTCTGATACTTTAGCAATAAATAAATATATGAATGTGTCCTAGTTTTGCATCAGCACAACGTGAGAACCTATCGCCCTCTGTAGCCTACGCCACGCTTGAACAGTGACCCTCTAAATAGACACCTACATCGTTATCATCAATCAATCAGCTTAATTATCTCCTTTTATCAATGTATACTGCGCGTTCGTGTCTATAGATCTAGTGAATTAATTCCTAAATTGATTACAAAAAAGATAAGGTATATTACGATTTTCTTTTGAGTATTAGGTATCTGGTACTTAAATAAAATTATATTTCATCTTCTGAATTTTATGCAAATATCGTGTAAGATGCAGAAGAAGATCACTTTGACATGAACATTTCTCATGAACTCAAAAATTTCGACTTCCAAATTCTTCAAAAGTTCAGTCGTAACACGAAAATCACGATCTGAAATATTTTTGTTTTTTCGCTCGGAAGCAGTAGGTAAGTTACATATTTGTTAACATAGTGACTCCAAAATAAATCTTTTAACATAAATAAATATACAGAATCATCATGAATAATAAAAACAGACTGCTATACAATATACGACCTCCGTGGCGTAATGGTTCCCACGCCAGACCGCCACCCAGGAGGTCCCGGGTTCGATCCCCGGTCGGGTCATGATGGAAAACGAACTTTTTCTGATTGGTCTCGGGTCTTGGATGTTTATCTATATATGTATTTGTCATAAAATATAATATCGTTGAGTTAGTATCCCATAACACAAGTTTAGAACTTACTTTGGGGCTAGCTCAATCTGTATGAATTGTCCCTATATATTTATTTATTTATTTATTTATAAATTTTGAATTTATTTACACCTATAATTTTCATGACAGGTCTCATTGTTTATATCTATGTTATGGGCTGAAAAAAATCACAATAAATGAAAGTACAGTCCCGAGTAGAGTAGACTTGCATGACTTGGAAGTAGGACACATCGTAAAAACTATTTTATTTGTACAGTCATTATGATATCTTTTCATTTAATTTATTAATTTTACAGTTAACTTTAAAGAGTAATTTAAAGGGAATGATGTGCTTGACCTGTGGTTACGACCTTTACTCGAAGTTCACGGTTCAAACATTACCGTTACCTACAATACATCAATGTAACATCAAGTCATTATCTTTTTTGATTGAATGACTTGTCTTAACTTTAAATGGTAGGTTTCACAGGTAGTACTGTTTATTAAAAAGGGGTCTGTCTGTTTATTAATTAAGTAATAAACTACAAACATCTGATAACAAAAAGTTACTTATTTGAAAAGTCGCAAAAGTTGAAGAATGTTACCCAATGTTATCGTGTTGTATTATTTTGCCCCATATAAAGTAACTGCGGTGTGGATGCACGGGAAGGCTCTGGGGTATATGCATTAATGTATGATTCCTAGAATCTCTTAGCACTTACATCAATTAAGTGAGTTCCGACTTCTTCTGGTGTGAACTCGATGCGGTATACCCCTGGCCGTTCAGCCACGTCCAGCACACGAGCCGTCATAGGCCGTCGGGATGG
This sequence comes from Endotricha flammealis, assembly GCA_905163395.2. NCBI lineage: Eukaryota > Metazoa > Arthropoda > Insecta > Lepidoptera > Pyralidae > Endotricha > Endotricha flammealis. Next base: position 10,177,396 of record LR990855.1, read on the forward strand.
CGTTGTGACAGTCACTGTCATCTGTAATAGTAAAAATGAATAATAGATTTTTTATACCACTAAGGTGACAAACTAGCTTGCGGCCCGCCTGGTAAGCGATCACCGCAGCCTTGTAGGCGACACCGAGAGGGGGGAGGGGGGGGATCACTCGCCCCTTGCCGACCCTATAAAAATCTTAAATTTCAAGCCGATATACATATGTATTTGAATAGATATCTTATATTTCAAGTCCTTAACTGTATCTCAAGTTGCTTACGAAGAAATTCATTTCAATGTTTCCTACTTTATCTAATATCTTTCTGATTAAATTTGTTGTGAGATTCAAGACAGCTTTATCCCCGGGAAGTCAATAAGTTTCGCTGCTTATTGCTAATAAAGGAAACATAGCGGCAGGTATGAATACAACAAATACAATAAGGCTAGGAATTTCGAATATAAACTCGTGCTGTCGAATCTCCATTTGTGTCCATAATGCTTCTTTGTGGCCATTGTCCATTCAAAGATTTTTGACGAAACCATCAGTTGATGTCATTGAAGCATCTTATTTCAATTCTCAGCGAAACAAGACATAATAAATAGTTCAAAGGGGACTGCAATGCCCGTTTTTAAAGCTACATTGAACTAGCGACGATATTAATTTAGTAGAATAGTGAGACCAGCCAACCAAAATACAAAATAAAATGATTTTTATCGGCTGTGGTCAGAGAGTCGCCTTAAGGTCAGGGTGGCTTGCTATGAACGTCATCTGCAATTTACGGCATCACGTCGTAAAGTGCATTACGACCTACTCTTACCTATGTAAAAATGTACTATAGTGATCGTAAGGTGACGTTAGAACGGACACTGTGTCGAAAATAACATTCACATATCCGGATTTAGGTATAACTTAATGCAAGATTTTACTGTTTTGCTTACCTCATTTTTGTTGAATGTAGCAGTCCCTGGTGAGGTGGAGATCTCGAAGACGGCCGGCACCCGGGCGGGGATCAGTCTGCTTGGCTCCCCGCCGCCGCCCGCCGGCCCAGCCATCACCTCGACCTTCCACGGGGACCCTGAAATAAAATATCATGATAAAGTAACTATTTAAAATGCATGATATGGCACTCAGCGACGTCAAGTCTATGGCCGGTTTCCTGAAGAAATCAGGATGGCTGGAGTCATTAATATTCGGCTCCCACTCACGCACGCAAAAAGGGCATGATGATAATGATGTACCTTAATTAAAAATGTTAACTATGCTCATTGCAAATCAGTGACCATCATTGTTTGACACGGTCAATATCTACGGGCATCCTACCTGTAGGCTGTAATAGAGCTGCCTTAAGGTCCGTAACCGGTTTTCTTTCGCCATTTCTTTTTACCGGTTGCCATTTTGCTTGTGTCCGAAATGGTGGTAGTATATTATAACGTAGTTTATTTTCTTTATTTAAACAAGTTGCAAATGACAAGAAAAAGTGCCTGTGAAAGTCTAATTTCTGAAATAAACGATTTCATTTCATTTCTGCTTGATCAAACCCTAATCGCATGCCATTTTAGTTTTAAATTAATGCGTACTCCTGAAACTTTACTATTTGGTTAGCGTAAAATCATTTAGTTTTTAGTTAATTCATCGATAGTAAGGCCCTTGGAATGATAGCGGGTAATCTTGGTGTTTATTCAAAAGCATGTCAGGAATTCAATAATTAATGATACTTTGAGCACAGCATTAAGACAGCTATGTGCCTACATACCTACAGACTTATTAGGTACGTAAACAAATCGTTCCAGTCAAATACCTCGAGTAGACCGTCGTCCAAAATCATTTATTCGTATACCAACCGTTTCTACTTGAGAAATCGTGTATTCACACCTAGCCAAACAAAAAGCGAGAAAGGCTCCTTCAAATATCAATATCATTTTTAATAAATTATTTCTTGGAACTCGGTCTAGCATCATTATAAACAGCTTAGACTAAATTCCAAGACATTTATAAGCAGCGCTTGCAGAAATTTGATGTTTTTTGTGAGTTTTTCTCAGTCAGCCGATTTTTAGGTGAAGAAGAGACATGAGATTGGTACGAAAAACGGAATATAGGCGACGGACTAAAGAGGTATGTAAATAACGATCAATCATGTCATCAAATCGCTCCTAATGACCACCCATCGGTTGAAAATTGCACGTTTATGTAAATTTTACACGCACTCACATTTATGATGACACATTGTAAAATACATATAAAATTAGTTAGGAGTTACATTTAAATTGAGCAATTTGTAAGCACATAGCTAACATAGTATTATTCTACATAAAAAATACCGGATATTTTTATACACATTTACCTACTTTTTTTTTATGTTATACATATACAAAACTAGTTAGCGGATTACAGGTCGGTAAGCAATCATAGACGTCTTAGATGACCCCAGACCCAGAAGAGGAGGAGGCTTATGAATGGCCCCGCGTACCAAGATAGTAGTGCTATAAATTATGTGTTACCATATACATCTATGAAACGATACATCATACTCGATGTATGAAACCGATACCCTTCTTTCCACGTCCAAACACGACACAGAAGTCTACTAAAATCTCTTTAATTTTTATTTCCAACTCATCACTTTTATCTTCAAAGAATCTCGGAGTTTCTAGGGGAACGTTTAGTAGCATTGCAAGTATAAGTTACAATGTGTTACATTGCAGCGAAAAGGTTTCGCGTTAAATGTGAATTCCTTTGATAATTACTTTTCTTTGAAATGTACCTACATGGTACGTAATAGTTAATAGCAAGCACTAAACATACCCATTAATTAAATAGGTAAGTGCTAGAAAGTTACATCATTGATAAAAAATATATACGTATGTAATTTACAAATATGTAGTTTAGTGAAAGACTCTAAGTCGGATAACAATACTTAAATTGATAACCATAATAATTGACTCTATGAAGTCAGTAACTGTCGTAAAATATTTAAAATATGCAGATGCAATATCTCGTGTAAATATAAAATAAAATCGTCAGAGAGTGGTCTCCATAGATACTTCCTAGAGTCTCAATAATGATTTACTTCTACGCTTAAGACATAATGTGTCGTTAACTTTCAAGTGTTTTGCAAAAGCTACCCAGTCTTGTAGTAACATTCCATTCCTTCCACTCCATTCATTTCAGTCTTCCAATCTCTTTTTAGGTTGCCCCTTATCCTTTGCCCTTTAAATAAGATCCAATTGGTATTTTTTATCTGGTCACTGTGTCATACGTCTCTCTGAATTATTGTTGTTACTTTTTATTGTATTTATTAGAATATACCAGCAGATTTACATACATGTATCAAATCACAATATCACATATACAGATTAAAAGCTTTTAATTACATTTATTAACAATATATTCTTTACTAATATCAAATATATATTTTTTTACTTTAGAATAAATTCAGTAAGTGTGTCATGTTAATATAGTCAAGTGTTTAGACAGACCATTACAGTAGCCGGTTTGGTATTATACATGATTACTACTATGAGTTAGTCATAGTAGTAATGTCCTAATTTACATATTACCGTGACAGCCGTTACGCACAACCATATATTAATACTGCTAATTTAGATACATAAAAGCTGTAACCAGGTTAAGTTTTGATTCCGCAGCCTCTTATGGCAGAAAGGTAGCAGATAGTTAATATTTTTAGTTGTTATTAGCTCCTCCTAATAAGTGTCTGATAGACCATGTTGCTTGCCTTTCAATACTTTTATTCCGTCTAATATCTTTCTGATTAAATTCGTTGTGAGTTCCAAGGTAGCTGTAGTTTCTCATATGGGAAAACATGAGACTGAATCAAGATGATAAATTATAATTTTCGCGTAAGGTATATCAAATGATATCAATTTTTAGTTCAGTCTTGTTTTGATCTTCGTTCGTTTCTGTACATGAAATAATTTCAAAAATTGAACCAGGAACCTCACTGCCATTTACAACACTGCGTACCTCCTCAGGATTACATACGTGAGGTTATTTTACACTCTGTGTAGTAAAAGTATGCGTTTGTTTACCTCATAACTTATACACTTTCGTTTGTTAATTATCAAGTTCGCTAATAAACAGTTCTATATTTCAAACAAAGCATTTACGTTACCGAATCACTAATTTCGTAACCGACTTTATTAGCAGCAAATTAGTTTTAATTTGAATTGTACTTTCATTTATAGCTGCATTTTCTGATTAAGATTTCACAAACGGAAGTAAAATAGACATCAAATTAAAAATATCTTTAAAATAAATGTGAAATCGTTTATTCAGAGAGTAGGCTTTTATAGGCACATTCTCTAGTCTTTTACATATTGTTTCTGTGTTATTCAGCACGATTAAATACTAGATAAATTAGGTACTCCATACACGACCACCATTTAGGAAATGTTCGGCAGCAATTAATCGTGAAGGCACCCAAAGAACCTATGTCGTCTATTTAGTAAGTCGTCTAGACTAGAGTGTGAATCACACAGGATAAAATCGACGTCGCGACAATTCATATGAACTACTCGTAAGCGTCCTACAGCATGTAGCTCGTTTCATTGGATACATAATCTATAGGTAAATAAAAAATAAATTTAATTAAGAAGTAGGTACACGGCATATCTACCAATTGGAAATAAGCAATTATTTTTTGTCGTTTCTAATTCCATTTTTCTTGTAACAATATTGTTTTTCAGTCCACGGCCGGCTAACTTTCCCAGTTGAAATACAAATGACACCCGATAATTACTTTCCGGGAAAAGTGTCAGATGCATCACCGCTTTCGGGGTTAAAACCAATCAATAGAGGTTCCGTGTCAAGTTATATTTTAGTAACCGAAATGTCTGATACTTGTATAAGTTAAAAGTTGTATTATAAAATTCTAATAGATCCTTTTCAAATGTTTAAATTTTTTAAATAGGTAATTTTCTTTCAACTATTTTAAAGCTAGATGAGATTTTGTTTAGACGTTAGATCTTTAGAACTAGACTCAGTAACAGTAGCGTTAAAAATTATGTTATAAATCTAAATATGTACTTGATACTATTATTGAATAGTTTTTGTAGGGTTATAACTTAGTCACGCAGGTTATGGTCTGGACCGCATGCGTTGCATACGGCCCGCATATTGTTTAATGATAGATGTGTGTAGAAGTACACGCGGTATACGCCACATGAGTAAATAATTACTCATGTGGTATACGCCGACCAAAACCACCGATATAAATAGCAAGAACCGCGTGCGTTAACCCGCGTGACAGGAAAAAGGTCCTTACTTGAGTACCTAGAGTTGAAATATTTCCCGTGTAGAGGAAATAAGTTAACTAAAGTAAATATATTTAACTGCTAAAGTATTTACCTTAAATGTTAAGTAAACACACTCGCACGGAACGTCTACGTTTTATTTGAAATTAGTTTCAACGAAAAGCTACTGCCGAATGTAAATGTTTTGCATTTCAGAACGACTTTACCTTTATTATCAATGGGACTTCCGCAAGTTATTCCGCCAAAATTCCACTTTATTCACCCAGGTTATAACACCCAGGTGAACATAGCGGAATATACAAAAATAAAGATGTACACAAGTAGGACAAGTCCCTGCAACGGCTTAACTCTTCGAATATTTTATTTAATTTTCAATAAGGGACTGGTACTAAAAACTAGTATTGTACGTTATATTACAACTGTATAGCACACGAGACTTTCGTGGGTGGAACCAACGCGCATTAACAACACGTACCATCAATTATGTATTAGCTGTTCAATAGCTACACTGTGTTCCCGTTAGTCGACGGTCGAGTGCCTGTAACCATTGGGTCTGATGCATTTACACTATATGTTTCTGTTTTACACGGCACTAAAACGTACAAGTATTTGTGATTAATGTTCGTTTATATTCACATTATGGAACGACGTAATCTTCACGAGCACCATCACAACCATTAACAGCACGCCATTGCCATCATCACAAGTCACTACGCCGGCTCATCATAGTGAGCCATCGAGTGGGACATCGGTTCTCTACGCAAGTACCTGCGTAGACTTGTGTAGAGAAGCCATCATATTGAGAAATTACATATCTCGGAACATTCTGATACCTAGGTACTGAATAGTTAAATATTTCGGATGAAGTTTCAAATTGTACGAAATTGAGAGGTTTTGATTGCAAATTTTACCATAATAGAGGTTGCCTGGAAGAAATTGCGTAGCGATAAGGCCGCCTATTGTACTTCTGAATTGTATGTCCGTGTACATTGTCATTTTTGTTTGGTGCAATAAAGAGTATTTATTACACACATTATTGCTAGATATAGAAAGATAATAGAAAATATGGATTAAATGTGTTAGGGGTGATATGTAAAGAAAGAGTATTAAATTACAAATGGTAGGGTAAAATAGAAGAAACTTATAATGCTGTAACGAACCCACATATTATCGTGGGACAAGTACGAAGGGGAAGAAAAATATATGAAAATAAATCTATGTTGAAAAGTAAGAATTGTTTAACTGAAAAAGTGGAATAAAACCTGGCTTTTTACCTACAGGTAAACTAATCTCTTTAAAACATAACGAGCATCGCTTATGGCTAAATGGCAGATGAATTTTCAATATTACCTGTCGTGCAATTGGAAATGTAACCATTTTAGACCAACTAATGGAACGGGACTAGCGAGCCATCTCGAAATTTCACCTATATAATATTCAGATAGATTACTATCCCGTCGACTAATAACGTTAAGAGGTAGATTTCAACGTAATGGCTGACAAAATTTAATATACAAATATTAGAGATTTCACTTTTAACATTATCGTGACCTGCGTACTCACCTGTAAATCAATAACTTATCGTGAACCGCTCAAAACCATTTTTTATGCCACAAAGGTGGTAAACAAGCATACAGCCCGCCTGATGGTAAGCATCACCGTAGCCTATAGATAGACGCTTGCAATACCGGGGGTATCACACACGCGTTGCCAACCCTCCTATTAGGTACTCAAGTGGAGGTCTGGAGACCTCACTCACCGTAGGAACACAACATGACCGAGACCAATGCTAATTGGCTACGATCTTATGTAAGGTGTAACCATTTAAAAGTTAAAGAATAATGCCACATTATATTATGTCTGTCACTGTCAAACTAAAAAAGACAAAAAAAAAAGAGATTTAATGCGGAATTAAAATAGAATGCGGTTCAGACACTGGCTAGTAGAGAATTGAAAAAAAAAAAACTAATGGAATTTTAATGAAATACCTATGACGAAAATATATTCGTAGGTCACATACCTACGAATCTATTTTCGTACTACTCAAAATATAATCATGCATTGGTGTATCTGTTAGGCATAGCTAAACTAAATGAATTTATGTACAAGTATGTGAATTAATTTACGTAAATATGTAATATATTATTTAAAGTGTTAGTTGTATCGTTCAAATTCTAGATAGTATCTATAAAATACCTTTAAATTGTGAGGCAAGTAAAAGCCCACGCATAAAAACCTCTGATGGCTCAGATTAAAATTTATTAGATTTTGAGCTTCTCCTAACTGATTATAAATGCTTACTTTGATTTGATTTAGAGTTATGACCATTTTGAAAGAGAAGAAACACAATATATTTATAAAGTTACTTATTTTTTATAGTAAAAAGGCCGAGTAGGCGCGACTCCGTAATAATTTAAATACTTATACATTTATACGATAAGTTTTTGTTTTATTCTGTTGTATTATTTTGTCAAAATTGAAACTTAAAACTTTTCTTTTACATCACACAGGGAAAACAAATGTGTTTTTTTTAGCTAAGCCCAAGGGCTTCAATTTTACACGATGTTTTTAGTGCTTATATCCAATTAAGAAGTCCCACAATCACCACTACGATGGGCCCTCTTCAAGGCATTTTTCTGTTAAAAAAAACGGCGTCTTCTTTACATTTTTTTATACCACAAAGGTGGCAAACAAGCCTACTCGGCCTGATGGTAAGCCGGTTACAATATAGGTGGCTTTAATTTTTTAATTTTCAAAAAAATAATAAAGCTTATACTGTATTTATACTTCAGATCTTATGATTTTCCTTCGTTAAACATATACTAAATTACATATACTTACCGCTCTATTTACAAACATATAGATCTCAGAAGCAAAGCCAAGCATTTGTGATCTTTACTGCCTGTCATCTTCAACATGTGCAGCTCAGACTAATGCGAGACATACATCGCGTGGAATGCCAGTGACAACTTACTGTAGTTACATCTTACCTTGAGTTACTTTTTTTTAAAGCATTTTAAATAAAAATTGAATTTTCAGAAAATAGCTAATTTTAAGCCTCTACCTACTACCCGTTGTATATTTTGGACACTCACTTTATCACTTTGGAAGTATCTCTCGCGCAAACTATTCGGTTTAGAAAAAAATGATTTTAGAAACCTCAATATCATTTTCGAAGACCTATCCATAGATATCCCACACGTATGGGTTCGATGAAAAAAATTTTTTTGAGTTTCAGTTCTAAGAATGGGGAACCCCCAAAATTTATTGTTTTTTTTCTATTTTTGTGTGAAAATCTTATGCGGTTCTCAGAATACATCTACTTACCAAGTTTCAACAGTATAGATCTTATAGTTTCGAAAAAATAAGCTATGATGTGACATACGAACGGACAGACAGACAGACATGACGAATCTATAAGGGTTCCGTTTTTTGCCATTTGGCTACGGAACCCTAAAAATGGGTTCGATCGTAACAACTCATTAAAGAAAATTAAAATGTTTGTCTACTTATGCCTTACCTACTTACCCACATAATGTCTGGCAGTCTGGCACACAATGTGTGAATTGTATCAGTAACAATCACATTGTTACGTTTGTATTCATTACTTTTTATTCTCCGATTGTTTTAATTAGATTTTTTCTTATTTCAATACTTTTATTTCCCGTTTTGTCACATATTAGTACAGTGAACACCAAATAAACGTTTTTTCACATTATCTTTCTTTCAATCAAACCAAAGCTTACTCGAAATTTATGATGATTGCTTTTAAGTAGATTTTTCTGTTCCTTAAAAATACTTATGTTTTATAAATTCATGATTTAAAAACATGATTATAAACATGATAGTATGAATCAACGAACATGAAACCTACATATCGTGAGAAAAGCTTATAAATAACTATATTTACCGTTGATTCTTTCAAAACCTGTATACATAAGATATTTCTTGTTTTGCGGTCAAGGAACTAAACAATGCAACTGAATAATAACCAGCGCTTTTCCTTTTGAATGCATATTATTATTACTGTAAGTATTATTAGATAATCTCTAGATTTACAGAACCGATTTCGAAAATTATTTTCCCAATAAAAAGCCATGTTATTTGCGAGTGTCATTATCATCTACACTAATATTATAAAGAGGAAAGATTTGTATTATTGTGTGTGTGTATGTTTGTAATTAATAAACTCAAAAATTACTGGACCGATTTCAAAGACTCTTTCACTGTTGGGAAGGCACATTACCCCTGGGTAACATGTGCTTTATTATATTTAAAAAAAAATTGCGATCCTCAGTAAAATCCGGGCGAAGCTGGGACGGGGCGCTAGTATCTTATTTAATAACACGCGGGTGAAGTTCAGGGTAACGGTCTCTACAAACGCATATGTCATTTCATACAACCTTTTCGTTTGCTTTCTGCAAATGTTGCCATTAACTAAAAATCTGGTTTTGACAGTAAATAAATAATAAATAAATAAATATATACAGATTGAGCTAGCCCCAAAGTAAGTTCGAAACTTGTGTTATGGGATACTAACTCAACATTATTATATTTTTATAACAAATACATATTATATAGATAAACATCCAAGACCCGAGGCCAATCAGAAAAAGTTCGTTTTTCATCATGACACCCGACCGGGGATCGAACCCGGGACCTCCTGGGTGGCGGTCTGGCGTGGTAACCATTACGCCACGGAGGTCGTCAAATAAATAGTCGTAAATATACTTCAATTATATTTTGTATAGTGTTTTCATAACTATTGTTGTCTACATTCTTGTTATCGATTAACCAATTTGCACGATAAGCCGATTACAACGGATCGTTATGAAAGTTATAAAAGAAAGTTACCTCACTTTTGAAATATCGCAGAATCTTTTCGCTCCAGATACATAATATAATGGTAGGTAATTTATTTTTTTATATAATAGAAAATCTTTTTAAATTTGATTTGCTAGCTTGTATGTACTTCATACAAGCTAGCAAATCAGTTTTAAAAAGAAAAGTGAGGGAAAATCACATGGTCATCTCCCCCGTCCAAATGTACCTGTTTTAAAAAATGCATTAATTGCGTACCGTACTAATCTGTCCATTTACGTTTCTAAAAAGTGTAACGAAACTTGACATTTTCTAAAAACTGTAATAACAAGTGATTTTCTCAAGAACATAATAATAACTCAAGAAGGTACCCAAACCGAAGATTGATTTATGTTGTTTTTGCAAAAGCAATCCGTTATTAAGTGACATCTCCCCTTGCAAAAGATACCAGTGTCCTGTTGGGAGCTCCCCTTAAGTTGTGATTGATTGTGTTATGCATTTGTTGTGAGAAATAATTAAAGTAAATCCACACTAATGTTGTAAAACAAGATTGTTGCTTGTCTTAGCATCTGAAAAAATCTAAAGTAAGAATTTCGAGACATGCGGCGGAAAAAATAGATCAACATTTTAGTAAAATATTTATAGTACCTACCTAAACTTATTTGGACAACAAAACAATAAACTAGGTCATTCCTTGATTTTTAAAACTAATACTTTTGGAAACACCTAGACAGTCCAAAGAAGGCGCCGCCGGTTCAATGATCGCAATCGCAACCTTACTCTACCTACATAACATTAAAATTAAACTAAACTAACATTAAAAATATATAAATTATATCAAAACTTAAATTTGAAACCCAGACGTTGCTTTCGCAGACAGGTTCGGTGTCAGTTATTTATGTCTTTGATCGAATGACATTGGTGCTAAATATTCTACTTCTAGTTCTGACCTTAATACGTCAAGTTTCAGGTGATGATGGCTGCTTGATAGGGAGATGAAAAGGCCTACACTACAGGGAGGAAGTGTCGACAGTAGCTTAGGGGCATGAACTATTAAAACGTCGGAAGCATACACGGTAATACCACAAATTACTAAATAGTTATTACGTAATAATAGTAATGATTCGCAGAATTAGTAACCTCAATATCTTTAAACCTATCCTTGTCCTTTAATAAATATAAATATTTATTCAATCGTACCAAAAAGATAGCTAATAACATTGAGAGTGCTAATAATTTTGAAAATTTATCGATAATGACCTTTCAAGCTATTTCAAAATAATCTATCGGACTTTCAGATAATTTTAATATTGCTCAATTGTCTTGCTTTAATTATAATTTATGAAATTGATTAAATGTCATTACGTAACTATAATGTTAATTTATCATTAGCTTAGCTAATTACTTAAATGAAATTGATTTAATCAACCTTAGATACATTAATACAATCAATTAACAATTTCAGTTAAAATAATTTTTTTCCGCTTTCCCGTGGGAATTTCGAAATGTATTACACCTAAAAGCCTTCCTCTTGATTCACTCTGTCGATTTAAAAGATCGCATCAAAATCCGTTGCGTAGTTTAAAAGATAAAGGAATCGACTTCATTTTATACTATGTAGAGTAAGATTTGTTGCGCTGTTGTCGAAATAAATTCAATATTTTGTTTCAAAAGCGTTTGCACAATGTACTTTGGTCACCTTGTACAGAGGAAATGGCGAGCGGGCCACCAGGCATACAATAGTGTATCGTAGGACAATAAGATTCGTGACATCCGCCCTACACGACACGCTGACATTAGGAAATGGGTAACACTACGAAAAATTTTTGAACAATTTTTAATGTGTTTACTTTAAAGTCAGTGGCGAGTCGATATCACGAGCGGAGCACAATGTAATAGCGTTGCTATACAAAATTCTTTAGCTATCTCGTATTTTCATGTATCGCTTCAATGTTCGTATTATATGAATTAATTTGATGCAAAACTAAAGGAAAGGAGGCCCATCTTTTAATTGTATCAGGCAACATATTGGTAGCGCTCTGGTTGATGTTTGTAAGCGGCGATAACCACTTTCCATCAGATGGCCCGATGGCTTGTTTGCACGCGGTATCACAAAAAAAAAATTAAAAGAACTACGTTTTAATCTAGTTCCTGGTACTAAAACATTTTAATGAATTAATTTTAATTCCCTTTAACTTAGGATCAGAAATGACCAGAAGTCTCGTAGTTGGCTAAAAATATACCCTTAATTCGTTTTTATAAAAAAATATTCAGACTACATTTTTTTGTAACTACCTAGCATAGGTATTAGGTATATATATACAATTTGTGGATCTAGAATCATCAGTTATACTAAGTGAGAACCAGCCTAACAAAATTAACATTAAATAATGATCTTGGCTCGTGATTTATAAGTTCAAATGAATATGGAGATAAATTCAATGGATATCGATCTTTAGGTGCCTACTAATTTGTTTCCAGTATCTGGGTTACAGTTATAATACTGGTTATAATCTAAAGGATAATCTAGTTCCAAGAAGCATGGGCCGCATCGCATGTGTATCTGTGTTCGTAAACTATTTTGAATAAGAAAAACTGTGTTAGAAGGGTCAAACTGAAAGTTCTTAGAAAAAAAAAACTGGGCAAAAATAAAAGTTATTAGTTTTATTATAAATTTTCAAAATAGTGTCCCTTCACATCAATGCATCGTTGCATCCGATAAAACCACTGAGCAACGCAGTTTTCCCACTCGTCTTTGGTTTCTTCGATGGTCGGTCAAATTATGAGGTTTCCACCGGGCACAAAGATTCCTAACCGCTAACTGCTCATGGAGGATTCTGTGCACTTGACTTATACCGATGCCTAAGCTTGTCCGAATTTGCTGATAGGTCACTCGTTTGTCAATCTTTATCATACGCAACACTGATGTTAACTTTAGTCGTCGCCGTAGAAAGCCGTCCTTCACGCAGATCATCGGTAAGAATAGTGCGACCACGTTTGAACTCATTATACCAGTTGTAAATTGTGGCACATGATGGGGCTTCATCATGAAAGGCCATTCGAAGTCTATTAAAACATTCATCGAAAGTTATAAAAAATCATAGCACGGAAATTTACTCGCGTTATTCATGCTGACGTGATTCGGGAAATGTTCAATTTGCCGCCAAAACGTAAAACAAAAGAAAAATAAAAAAAAACATACTCGTTAATATTGGCATTTTCAAAATTCTATTTATTTTTTAATTATATTGTTTACAAGTGGCCAGTTCTAAAAACTTTCAGTGTCGCCACAGAATACTACAGAAGGTTGGCTTCAAACAACCGTCCAGAATAGGTATACGCATACAAAGAACGGCGATGTGTGCGTGAGCTCTCACCGACGAGGTCTCGTACGCTCCGACCGCGGTAAGAACTGGTTTGAACCGGCTCAGTTTCCGTATTAACGCCAGGGACGCCGGCCGCTCGCGCGCCGCGCCGCACGTTCTGTGACGTGTACAATGCCAAGTTCGTGTAGTGTTTGTATGGCGAATTCAAAAAAGGACAAGGACATTTCTTTTTTCGTATCCTAAAAATTATGTGAAGTAAGTACCTACGATTTACGAAAATTAATATTTTTGAATATTGTTGTAAGTACCTACTACCTTACACAGCTACTACCTATTTTTAATAAGTAGTATTGTACACTTACCTAAATTACATAGAACCAAATGTTTAAACAATGTTAATAATGTTTATTACAAATGTGTGTATTATAAACCAGAAATAATAAGGAATTAAATCGAAACAATAAAAGAAAATATTTTCGGGTCACTCATTTATAGACAGGCCCGGGTAGTCGAGGCTAGCAATGGTCGCTTTATCCCAAGGGCCGCGGGTTCAAATCCTGCGCAAGGCAAACATTTGTGTGCATGAACATGTCTGTTTGCCTTGATCTGGGTGATTTCTATGTATAATTTATTTACAAAAAAGTATATTTAGTTTCAGCAATTTAGTTTGGGACTAGCTGGCGTTGTGTGATTCGTCCAAGAATATTTATTTATTGACATTTCATAATTGATAATAACTGTTTAATTGATAGCATTATGAAACATATTTTATTAAGCACTGGCGCGTTCCGTCTTCGCACGGGTACTTAACAAAATTTAAAATTTTAACACAAACACGCTCCAAACACAAACAAACAATCAAAATCTTTCCTCTTTATAATAGTAGTATAGATAAGTACATTGTAAATTTGATTATTAAAAAAAACATTTTATTATAAACGTTGTTTTTATTTTTATATTGAATTTAATACCGTGCCAAAGGTGTCAACCCTATGAGAATAGGTATAAATTTTTCATTTAGTCGGGAGTCAACCCTCTGTATTACTCTGTGGTGTCGCCCTCGTAAATATTTTTGAAGTAGCTATGAAACTGCACTGTTTTGGGAAGTTGATGTGTGTTTTGTTTAAACTCGAACACGTCTTAGGATTACTTTTTCATTTAGATAAAGCTGGGCCATAAAAGACTGTGGATAAAGTATTATAAAATTGCTGTGATACTAAAGATGTTTTCTAAAAATATATGCTTTGATTTGTTTGGTTAAAACCAATAAAACAGATTTTTAATCTATTTTATTTGTACGGGCGTCAACAGTTTTAATAAAGTCTTTATTGCTACAAAAGAAATTGAAATGTACAAAGGGAAGCCTTGTCACAAAGTAATTTCTTGAAGACAATTTTTTAAATACTAAGAATACTTAATTTTTAAACGGTCCATTATAATATTCATTAGATAGGTAAAATGTACTAAAAAAATTACCAAGAGTTTGTGATTGTGAGCTATGTCGCAGACTAACGGATAGGTATGTCTAAGTATTGATTATTTTTAATAGTCATGCATTTCATGCATGTCCCACAGCTTGGCAAAAGCCTCCCCTTCTTCACCCCACACGTCCACCACGAAAAAGCTTTTGCTTAGCGCCAGTTACCATGGCATAGCCATGGTAAACCAGCTGACGCCGCCTGCAAGGCTAGCGCGATCGCTACACTCGCCGGCCGGAATATCAGCGTCAGCGATTTCAACATTAATTTTATTTTTAAGCATTAATTTTATATCAAATCATTTTGGCAGTCTTGTTGTAGTTTTGACAATAAACGCACATTAAAATAATTGTTTTTTTAAAACGCGCGTTGCGCCCCCCGTTACTTATTTCGCCTCGTCCAAACAAAGTTTTTAACTTCATAATATTACCATCAAATTAGCACAGATAACAGACAAATCATTAAAGTTTCTCATAAAAAAATATTAGAAAAAAATATAACAAATGAATTGTTTTTTGTGTCTTGATGAATAAAAATAACTTGACTTATTAAGTTTTACATAAAAACCGTTTATTATAAATAAAATTTATACAATTTAATGAAACCTTGGCGGTTTTTGTGGCGAACACCACATAGACATTTGAAATTCTATGCCATGAGAACACGACGCATCGCTACACACTGACCTCCTTCGTAAAAAAATGAACAAAGGTTCACTCAGTTATACCTATAAGTACAATAATTAAAGTTTTAAACGTGTCTAATATTTTATTATTAATTTTTAATTATAGTTCTATTCATTATTTTAAAGATAACGGATCATACATTTCTGTGGAGTAGCATTTGTACCAGCGGTGGCTGTTTACTACCACGGCCTACTATAAACTTTTAAAAACTACAATAGTGCAGGAGCGTTTTTTTACAAACAAAACAAATTGCTTGTTGCCTATAGACGCCTCATAGTACACAGGCATTTAGTGTAGTTATAGTGTTATTGTTGTCGCGACACAAAACATATTGTAATCTTTAATTATTTGTATAATTTTTTTTTCGTCATCAGAAATTACAGATATTTTGTGTTAATTTTATATTTTCTGTCATTGTAATTTGTATCTTATTAATACCATTTTAAAAGAGCAAGTGCAAAGTTTCTTGCCAGCTTCTTCTTAGCACAAATCTGCCGTCTGAACTGGTGGTAGGAAAAAATTGTGACGATTCGAAAGAGCTTATTTAGGCCTATTTGAATAAAAATATTTTGAATTTGAATTTGAAAAAGTACATATATAAAGTACTGTAAGTAAATAAATAAATAAATTTATAAATATAAATATATAGGGACAAATCATACAGATTGAGCTAGCCCCAAAGTAAAGTTCTAAACTTGTGTTGGGATTATCTCAACGATACTATTTTATAACAAATACATGTTATAGAAAAACAAACATCCAAAGCTCGAGGCCAATCAGAAAAAGTTAGTTTTTCATCATGACCCGACCGAGATTCGAACCCGGGACCTCCGGGATGGTAACCATTACGCCACGGAGGTCGTCCAAAGTATTCAATATCTGTGATTTAAGGCGCTGTTTTCTATTTAAAGTTGTCAATGTTATACGGGTGACAACACAAAACGACCAAACAACTTCTTTAACAGATAAGCTGAAATCCTATAGTTATGAATATTCTAAATGCTGTATTATAATATACCTTATATACCTAATACTAATTACACAATCTAAACTTTTAGACTGTAACGATATTGTTTAAAATTGTCGGTAGGAAACTATTTGTACACATTTATAATGTGTACCATCCTTTATTTTTTATTACATACTTATTACATAAAATTTACTGGATAAATATTTTAATCTAATTGTTGCTTTTCTAATTAACCCGCCATCCACTTGAATCCTCTGTCTAGACACACCGATGGATTACATAAATTATATTTTTATGAAATAGGTACTTTAATATGGTTAGCAGTTATTTATTTATTATGGTTAGCCATACCTACTAAATTAATGAAACCGACATCCATTTTTCGCGACACAACACATATTATAGATAGCATAGATACGTCTACATAGAACTTTAATACAAAATCTTCTTTGGGGATCTTTTTGATAGAATTATGGTCAATATTGTTTTTTTTTGTTACTTAATGTTTGTTGTAATGTCTTTCTACTAAAACATTTCTTTTTTTCTTAAAATTAGACTTATCAAGTAAGTACTTAGTAAAGATCTTTTGAATTGATATTGCATTTTTGCCTTTTATTATAGCTATCAAATTCGAGGAAGTCCGTTTGATCGAGTGACAGATGTGAATGCGGACCAGCCCGTTGTCCTCGTACAGATGGCCTCTACGGACTCAGATAGACTGGATTGGCTGACCTTACCTGCCAACTTGCTACATATTTAACTATCGATATACTTCACAGATACAGTTACAACAGTAAGATGCATCAATTTCTATTGGTTATTATTTATTTAGTATACATAAGAACATTATTAAAAAAATCTAGAAATAATTTTTTTACGTGTAAACTTCTTTAGCGGCGCTTGGCACTTTTTTTTTGTTTGGGTAAAAAATGTTAAACTCGCGTCAGATCCGTAGCCTGATCGAAAAAGCGTAAGAACCATTCCAAAATATTCAAAAATGCACAATGTTGATGTTTAAGTTTTCACTTCTGGCGGCACTCCCGGAGTGCAACCCGTCCTTTTTTTTCAATACAGTAAATACATAATAATTTTTCAAAAAAATACTAGTGATGAAATTTTAAAATATAATTTATAAGTAAGCTTATATACGCGTATTTTCATATATTTAAATTTTAAACTATATGTAACTTTATTATTTTGTGCAAAAAAAATGCAAAGAATAAAATCTTAATATAATATATTTTTTAATGTAATTCTTATGATGGAATTTAAACAATCTCTCCACTATACAATAAATAAATTAATGACTCACGAAATGAATGAGTTTTTAGTTTAATGATGTTATAGCAGGTTCCTTAACAAAACCGGTGTTTCACCTCTCCCAAATTTACTGTTACCTTAATAATTGACCCATAGAACTTACATGATTTTGATGTTAAAAACAGTTATAGATAGACTGTTGGTCACGATAAATTCACATAATGAAATAGACGCGTGGAATATGGTACGGCCGTTCAAAAACTTGTCTTTCACTCATTTCGAAAGGAGCGTGCAGTTCTTAACCTGTTCCATGCAGGTGTTGTGGGTACCTGTATTGATGAACTAGGCATTTTGTATATACTAGTTAGGTATACATTGCCATGGAATAACTGTAAGCTAATTTTTAAAATTGTCATGCGATTGAGAAAAGTGGGTATGAGATAAAAATAAAATAGACAATGCGTCGAAAAAACTAAATCGTTAATTCGCTGCCTATTTATGGTCAGTAAATTAATGTAAAACGCAGTCTGATATAGAAAATTATACATTTGCGATGTTATTTTCAGTGCAGGCCGCTTTTCGAGACATGCCGCACTTAACGATATCATACGCCGGTCCCTTGCCACCGTCAACGTGCCAAGTCTACTCGAGCCGACTGGTATTGCAAGAGACGATGGCAAGAGACCGGACGGTATGAGTTTGATTCTATGGAAGATGGGCCGGGTGCTGGTATGGGATGCAACCTGTTCAGACATACTGGCCCCTTCCCATCTACATGGAACCAACAACAGAGCTGGTGCGGCTTGTGAAGCGGCTGAAAAAGCTAAAGCATGTAAATACAGGGGTCTAGGCTCCGAATATGATTTTGTCCCATTCGGTGTCGAGACCCTTGGTCCGTGGGGTTCTTGTGCTATAAGACTTTTTAAGGAAATTGCAAAAAGGTTAGTCGACATCACAGGAGACCTGGCAGCTACCTCGGACAAAGAATTAGTCTAGCTATTCAAAGGGGGAACGCTGCCAGTATCTTCGGAACCTTGCCTAAAGGGACTCCTTTTAATAATATATTTTAGTTATTTTATTATATTTTTTAAGGTTTTTAGTTTTAGGTTCATTATAATTTGTTTATAATAATATGTTTAGTTTAGTATTAAATTGTTTTATGAAATAGATGTTAAAATTTTTCAATAAAACATTATGTTACAACAAAACATATATATCTAATTTCGCCCTCGCAAATTAAGTTGGAAACCAATATAAATTTTTATGTCCATAATAATTATATGAACGGAAAGGCAAACGTAATTCAATTTCAAGTTGTTACGATCACTGTAAAATTAAATTTATTAAATGTAACGGAGATAGAATTAAATAATGTTTATCAGTAGCTTTGACGAAGCATGTAATTTTAATAAAGACTCGGCACATCTACATAAACTAAATTATAAATATATTTGAGAGGTTGTAAGGACGGTATCGATTTTAAAAATTCTTTTACCAATAGAAATCCACGTCATTGGCTATATTAATTAACCGTTTATACAAGTTATTATTATAAGCACTTGGTCTAGACTAGAATGACCTCATGAAGGCTTACTCTGTACTAGTCTAAAAATGTCTGCTCAATTTTAATATTTTTTTATTAATAGTAAATGCTTGTCTGTATGCAAACCTAAAAGGAAATATTAGAAAATTGCTCATTTCCTAGCAAACATTTCTCTGTTGATTCCTCATGAATGATAATGAAGAGTTAAAAGATTACGGTGAATGGACTGTGAATGGACTTCGCTATCTGATAATAGCACGCTATGTGACACTTTAGAATGTTCTCACTTCGCAAAGAGAAAATACTATATATCTATGTATGTTGACTTGTTGACTAATTAGGAAGTAAAACACAGATATCACAATCTGTGTTCTGAGGAAGTAAAATTAGACAATTGAAAAGATTTTAAAATACTAATAGTTGAAATTGAATTAAAAGTATACCTATTTAAGTTTTAGGAAGTTTCAGATACACATTTTAATTATGAAGTCTCAAGTTATCTTTTTCCTTTAGTTTGACATAACTGCCAGGATTTTCGTCGCCTCTCACAACCAATGTAAAGTCAAATGGTTTGCACAAATATATTTTACTGATACAAGCAAGCACTTAGGACAACAGTTTAAACAAATTGTAAAGCAAGTGGAACAATGTATGTCCATTTTTTTCATTACTTTTTATAGTCGAATCGTGACATTTTGCTGGTCACATTTTATTAGCCATTACACAATATAACATCATTTTGTGATACCGTCATTAATATCCATCTGCATTGGCTTACATAAGAAGAAAGTGATATCTCATAATGTTTGAATATTTAGCTTATGCAAGTTTAAGAACCATTCGGTGTTTTCATTAGCCACGCGCAGTTGAATGCTTTCACTATTCCGTGTTTCGAGGTTTCGTAAAACTTGCATATTTTTGATTATGCATTTTGATCTGTAATTCTAATTTGAATAAATTTAAATTTACATTCAAAATTACATCATTTCATTTCATACTATATATATATATATATTTATATATATATAATTACGCTGAAGTACATACCGTCAGCGGCTTAAATAAAATTAACATTTTAGAATTATAATATTTATGTAACTACATACCAATTTATGTTATGAAGTAATTAGATTATCAAATGATAATTATTCGTACTTCTCTGTTCTCCGTTAATTTTAAAATATTTGGAAATTACGTAAATAGAAAGAAATTAACATTTAACCACGTACTCTAAGGTAACCACGACGCATGCGTGCGTGTTGTTCAAACAGAACTAATATTTATCGGATGTATACTGATTACTACGGTCGCGCGTGTTTTTTGCTATCCATCGCTGGCGTAGTCACGCAAGATCGACTAGCGAGCGATCGTCCGCCATCAACGGTTTCTATAAAAACCTTACATCCGTTACCCGGTAAATATACGATACACCCTCATTACTCCACAGTAGGAGTTAACCTACATAGTTTTAAAGCAGTTTTTTGGTTGAGTGGACGTAATCAAGAGGGTGTGCGTGAGAAGCGGCCCTTACAAAAGAGTTCAACGCACGTTTGCGCTTTGTTGGGATTCATTCGTGCGAAACCACAGGCTAAACCCAGGATGTCCGCGGACTGTTTAACTCGCTCCACACTTAATGATGCTCAGGGGCCCGATCCTACTAAACAAATGCACCAATGGACTCTCAATGGTGTCTCAATCGTGTCTCAATAGAATGTCGATAGTGTATCTGTGGAATAGTTCTTGACATTTGTTATGGACTTAAACAATAAGTTAAACTTGTTTAAGTCCATTGGTGCATTTGTTTAGTAGAATCGGGCCCCTGTTTGTGTTACCTTGGAGTATAGAACATAATAGGACTCAAATAGGTCAGGGTTTAGAAATTAGAAACACATTTAACTTCAACATTTATGGTAGATGAGTCAGATGATTATTAAAATTCAATAAGACTCCTACGCTAAGAATTCCTTTTTGACCTACGCGTTTTGAGAATATGGAGCCCATACTCAAAAAGGTACGTAGATTAAGCATGACGTGTCGCGCCCACACAAAACATAGGGAAACGGATGTGAGAATCCAGTGTATGCAAATAGACTCACTTAACGGGGGCAAGGGGTCCTCCGGTGACACGCACGCTCCCTCGCCGACAGATATCTGGGGCACTGTACTGACCGATGTCAAGAAGAAATCACAACAATAACACTTTCAGAACAATCACTGCACCATGAACAATTAGTCGCCCCCGTACAATGTCACTCAACTGTTCTTACTTTGTGAAAAGAGCAGAGAGTCACTGTGTTAGTTATATTTTAGTATGTTTTAGCACGTATGCGGAAGAATATGCGACGGAATTGCATTTTGTTGGTACGGAGGCATAGCCTCATTCGTATACGGACACTACTCAAATGTCAGTCGGTGCGCAGGCGCAAGCCGCCCGCGCCCAGCCGTGTGACGTCACTATGGTATTCAAGATGGCGGCGTGGAATTCGAGAGCCTACGTGTACGGCCAGCAAACACCCTATCTGGTTCGCCGCTTAGCTTTGAGCTGCCTATTTTTTTTTTGTGTCATTAAATATTTTAACGGCCGACTTCAGCGTTTAATATACAAGAATCTACGGCTATTCATTTAAATGTCTATTTTTGGCATAGTAGGAACTAGTTATAATAAAATATTATGTTTTATGTCTTTTATAATAATGCAATTATTCTACATATTGTGCATACGCATACAGACGAAACAAGGCGACGACGACAGTCGACGATTCCCGGTTGCACGCACGCAAAGACTTTTCTGGCCTTTTTTGATAAGTTGTTATTTAATAGTATTTTTCCATATATCTCTATTTCGGTGAAGTCTGGCCGTGATAATAAAAAGTATCAGTACTCGAAATCAGTCTGTGAACAATTAGTCCTTCTATATCGACATAATTGTTGTCTTTTTTTGTTCTGTCTGTACAAAGCCCCTTTCACTGTTACGAACGAGACGGCAAGATGTTGTATTCATTCATCTTGCCTATGAGAGAATGAGATATCAACAGAGCCTTATTTGTAGCCTTATTACAACATTCAAAGACTTCAATTAGCCGATTTGAAGTCGTGTCGAATACACGTCTGGTGAATGTTGATTTCTTTGGAAAACATCTTGTTTTGGCAAGAAATTTTACAAAATAGAACGAATCCTTATAAGAAAACGACCGGTTAAATTCCGAAACTAAGCACTATTCACGTAAAAAACAGTACTGAAACCGTTTGTGTTGGTTTTATTTGAATTATTTTGTAAGTACTGCTTATAAATAAGTACAGGAAGACCTACACTGGGCGTCAAAAATAAGAAGTACAGTTTTAAAATTGCAATTACTCTTAAATTATAGAAGTTAGAGTTTTGAAATAAAAGACATTTTATAGCAAATTTAACAAAGTTTTCTAAAAGTAATATTTTATTTAGCATTAGTAAAGTTTTACACTAAAAATCAAGAAAAAACTAAAAAGCTAACCATTTTAAAGGAACTATCAAGAACTTAATTTTTACGTTTTGGGCCTTGTTACCACTTTAGTAACTTGGTGTTGCCGCCTCGGGCTCTGATGACAGCTTGGAGCCGATTTGGCATGCTGAACACTAAGTTAATGGAATATTCACTCATTCTTCTATCAAGGCCTGTTTAAGGGCTCTGAGGTTGGCGGGGGGTGGTCTGCGTCTTCTGACTAGCCCCCAAGCTCGTCCCAGGCGTGTTCAATCGGGTTAAGATCTGGGCTTCTTGATGACCAAGTCATGAAGCTGATGCCAACCTCCTGAATGTACTCTTGTACGAGGTGAGCGGTGTATGGCCGGGCGTTATCATGCATTAGTATCGCTCTATCACTCATATTTACTAAATATGGCCCTGCATACTCGTTAAGGATCTCTAATGCATATCTTTCACCAGTCAGAGTGCCATTTTCTATGACCACTAGCTCTGTGCGACCCTCTGAAGAGATGCCAGCCCATAAGTGTACAGAGCCCCCGCCGTATTGAACTCTTTCCGAGATGCAACCTTGAATGTATCGCTCACCAGGTCGCCTGTATACTCTCCGCCTTCCATTGGAAGTGAATAAAGAAAACCGAGACTCATCTGTGAACAAAACTCTTGTCCATTCTTCTTCGCCCCATTGTACGTGTTGACGGGCGTAGCGTAGTCTTGCTACTGCCCTGTCTCAAGCTTGGGGCCATTTGCTGGCCTGTACGACTTCAGGTTGGCTTCAGCAAGTCTTCTCCTCACTGTACTCTCACTAACGTAGTCTCTTCGGGTCTGAAGAAGCTGTTGCTGGACCTCAACTGCATTAAGGTGACGATTTCTTAACACAGTAGAGACAATTAAGCGGTCTTCTCGGGTACTAATGCACCTGGGTGCCATTACTCTGCCATTAATTGGTCTCCTTAGATGGTTTCCAGTCTCTTCGTACCTTCGCTTTACTTGCTGGATCGTTCTTAGAGTTACACCCACCGTTCTTGCAGTACGACGCATACTGATGCCTACTTCGAGTAAAGTTATGATTCTTGCACATTCTTCTGGTGAAAGAGGCATGATTAGTAAAGTTTACTAGCTGAAGACACATTTGCTTTTGAATTGCAATTGATTTATCAGCAATAAAGAAAACAATAAAAAACAAAAGTACAAGCCAACAGTTTAAAAAAATAGTGTTTTTGTTTATTAACGTTTTTTTCAGTCAATCTTTAAAAATGATATTATGCATGAAATTTTCATTAAATGAAATTAAATTGTCTTTTAACTTTTTTTTATTTCAAAGGTCTAGCTTTTGTAGTTTAGGAGATATTGCAATTTTAAAACTGTACTACTTATTTTTGACGCCCAGTGTAGGATGATGGTTAGACGACATCAAAACTTTTATTAAAGACTGGTCCGTGTCAGCTCTGGACAGCAACGTGTGGAGGGGCTTTTGCCCAGGAGTGGACCTGCATGGCTATTAAAAAAAAGTTAATTAAACGAGGAATTTTATAAACATAAGTATCATTGATGACTGATGAATTTCGAAATAAGTTATTAAATCTATGGACCTTTCTCTTGAATTACTCTCTCTATTAAAAAGAACTGCATGAAATCCGTATCGTACTTTTAAAGATCTAAACATACATAAGAACAGACAGACAGCTCGCCTTTGAGATACATCGGTTTACTTGTCATCGAGAGCTTATTGGGTACACAGTTGGCGGCACAGTTGGCGGCACAGTTTATTTTATAGTATGTAAAAATATGGTAAATTATCTACATAGAAAAAAGCCGTCAGTTCATCAAAGAACAGGTTGGTTAAAGCACTCCATAAATTTTACTACCTCTGTTGTGAAGATATATATATGTATATGTGTATATATAGTGACAAAGTTGGTATATTTATTCGTTCTTCTCATCAAGTATATAAAATACTAGTGAAACCCGCGCGATTCTACCAATAATATTATAATTTAATGAAATTATATTAAATGAAAATTAATGATATTATATTATTAGTACAAACGAAGAGGTACAGGGCCTTCAAAAAAGAAATGATTCAAAATGATGCCCAAAGCGGGCTTCAGTGACAGTTGAAACATTTTGAATACATAATTATAATAAACCGTAAAGTTTTTCATAAATAAAAGCTACCTTATTTGTAGGCGATGTTTAAATGACAACCGGCTCCGAAATCAAAACAAATGGTCAAATTTAAAAAAATTACGATCGGCTCGATCCTCGTTCCGAAATCAAAATAACAAATGACCATAGAATATTTTATTTTTTATGTTTTTTTTTACAAAACTAGATCTGATTTTGTGGAATAGTAATGTGTATATTATAACGGTTTAGGCCGAATTCGAAACGGTGAGATAAAAAAAAAAACAACCAAATTTTTTTATACCTTTTTTTAATATTCTTAACCTGTTTATGCGGATATGGACTTAATTTCTTTTAGGAGCTATACTAGATAGGTATTATAAAAAACCATGACATGAATTTTTAGTTTCACCTAAATGACATGTCAAAATTTTTAATTTCCTTTTAATATCATCACATAAATTTTATATCTAGCTTTCAATTCACAGCAATAAATATAAATAAATAAATAAATATATAGGGACAATTCAATACAGATTGAGCTAGCCCCAAAGTAAGTTCGAAACTTGTGTTATGGGATACTAACTCAACGATATTATATTTTATAACAAATACATATATACACTGGGCGTCAAAAATAAGTAGTACAGTTTTAAAATTGCAATTACTCTTAAACTATAGAAGTTAGAGTTTTGAAATAAAAGTAATTTTATAGCAAATTTAACATAGTTTTCTAAAAATAATATTTTATTTAGCATTAGTAAAGTTTTACACTGAAAATTAAGAAAAAACTAAAAAGCTAACCATTTTGAAGTAACTTTTAAGAACTTATTTTTTAAGTTTTGGGCCTTGTTCCCACTTTAGTAACTTGTGTTGCCGCCTCGGGCTCTGATGACATCTTCGAGCCGGTTTGGCATGCTGAACACTAAGTTTCGGAGGCGGTGTTAGGGAATATTCACCCATTCTTCTATCAGGGCCTGTTTTAGAGCCCTGAGGGTGGCGGGGGGTGGTCTGCGTCTTCTGACTAGCCTCCCAAGCTCATCCCAAGTGTGTTCAATCGGGTTAAGATCTGGGCTTCTTGATGGCCAAGCCATCAAGCTGATGCCAACCTCCTGAATGTACTCTTGTACGAGGTGAGCGGTGTGTGGCCGGGCGTTATCATGCATTAGTATCGCTCCATCACCCATATTTACTAAATATGGCCCTGCATACTCGATAAGGATCTCTAATGCATATCTTTCACCAGTCAGACTGCCATTTTCTGTGACCACTAGCTCTGTGCGACCCTCTGAAGAGATGCCAGGCCATACGTGTACAGAGCCCCCGCCGTATTGAACTCTTTCCGAGATGCAACCTTGAATGTATCGCTCACCAGGTCGCCTGTATACTCTCCGCGTTCCATCGGAAGTGAATAAAGAAAACCGAGACTCATCTGTGAACAAAACTCTTGTCCATTTTTCTTCGTCCCATTGTACGTGTTGACGGGCGTAGCGTAGTCTTGCTACTCGATGCCCTGTCTCAAGTTTGGGGCCATTTGCTGGCCTGTACGACTTCAAGTTGGCTTCAGCAAGGTCTTCTCCTCACTGTACTCTCACTAACGTAGTCTCTTCGGGTCTGAAGAAGCTGTTGCTGGACCTTAACTGCATTAAGGTGACGATTTCTTAACACAGTAGAGACAATTAAGCGGTCTCTCCGGTACTAGTGCACCTGGGTCTGCCATTACTTGGTCTCCTTAGATGGTTTCCAGTCTCTTAGTACCTTCGCTTTACTTGCTGGATCGTTCTTAGAGTTACACCCACCGTTCTTGCAGTATGACGCATACTGATGCCTACTTCGAGAAAAGTTATGATTCTTGCACATTCTTCTGGTGAAAGAGGCATGATTAGTGACGTTTACTCGCTGAAGACACATTTGCTTTTGAATTGCAATTGATTTATCAGAAATAAAGAAAACAATAAAAAACAAAAGTACAAGCCAACAGTTTAAAAAAGAGTGTTTTTGTTTATTAAGTTTTTTTTTCAGTCAATCTTTAAAAAATGATATTATGCATGACGTTTTTATTAAATGAAATGAAATTGTCTTTTAACTTTTTTTTATTTGAAAGGTCTAGCTTCTGTAGTTTAGGAGATATTGCAATTTTAAAACTGTACTACTTACTTTTGACGCCCAGTGTAGATAAACATCCAAGACCCGAGGCCAATCAGAAAAAGTTCGTTTTTCATCATGACCCGACCGGGGATCGAACCCGGGACCACCTGGGTGGCGGTCTGGCGTGGTAACCATTACGCCACGGAGGTCTTTATTATTGCAATATTTGCACGTGTTTTGAACATAATTTGAATTGGTCGCTGTTTGTACGTCGACAGTTTTTGGTATACAACACGTTTGATACAATTCGTCGCTGTTCGAACAGCGACCAATTCTATAATTGAATTTACACATTCGTGCTAAGTGCAATAGAGTATCTAGTTGAGAAGTGTTCTCTGTAATTGACGCAATTAAATACATTTTTGTGGATAAATATGACTCTTGTTATTATTTTGTATTGACTTATATTTTGGCGACAAGGTGACAGGCCCGGTGGTCGAGTGGCCAGCAATGGTCACTTTATCCCAAGGGGCGCGGGTTCGAATCCTGCGCAAGGCAAACCTTTGTGTGCATGAACATGTCTGTTTGCCTTGGTCTGGGTGTTTTCTATGTATAAGAAGTATTATTTATTTACAAAAAAAAGTATTTAAGTATATTCCAGCAATCTAGTACCCATAGTACAAGCTTAGTGGCTTTGTTTGGGACAAGATGGCGTTGTGTGATTCGTCCAAGAATTATTATTTATTTATTTATACGAAATAGCATTCAAGATCCAAATAGAAAAACAAGTGTCAAAATAACTGGCCACAAAAGCAAAAGTCGTAAAATTACACTATTTAATTTAAAAAAATTATATATATTCCTATACTTATTTAGAAAAGGATAGTATGTGTGCTGATCCACTATCTAGTAACATACTAACTCGTTAATAAAAAAGATACGCTTTTAAAATTATCCTTAGATACTACTGTTTACTAATGCTTTACATAGTTTATGACTGGGTGGCGTTTTGTAATTCATCTAGGAATACTTATTCATTTATTTAGTCCGAGGTCACCTGTTGTAAAACTAATTCGCAGAAAAATAAAAAAAAATATAGGAAAGTTTTTTTTATTGTTGCCTTGTGTTTCGTGACAGAATAGGTAAGTGTGGAATTTATGTTTATAATTACACCGATTAGCTTAAGTACCGCTAAAAAGTAATTAAAGCTGGTTTCGCTGAGCGACGAATAACTTAAAGAAAGTATGTGGGTAATTAGAAAATGACGGTTGCAGTAAAATTGTACAAACACAGGTGTTGACACTTTCGTATGCGCACGGTTGACCCGACTACGAAGGAACGTTCGGCACGACCAATTATGGCAAATGGACGTCGAAATCGTGCCGAACGTGTTTTCCACCTTGCTATTTCTATTTCAAACTTAAGTGTAGTTTGGATAACAAATTTTATGTTAATTTGTATGGGTAATGCTAGAGTTAAACTAGTTAAGGCGTGGTGTGTTGTATCATATGTTTAGTATAGCTAGAATTTATAATACGCATTAGCACACAATTATTATTATAGGATATCGGTTTACACGTCACCTAACACCCTTTCCACATGGCCCAATCTAACTATCCTTTTCTTTATATATCATCACCAAGAACAGGACAATATAGATCAAATTGGCTCAAAATTGGGTGCGTGTTGAAGGGGTGTTAATTAGGTACATTTAATTTGTATATGTTTAGCATTATACTAA
This sequence comes from Endotricha flammealis, assembly GCA_905163395.2. Classification (NCBI taxonomy): domain Eukaryota; kingdom Metazoa; phylum Arthropoda; class Insecta; order Lepidoptera; family Pyralidae; genus Endotricha; species Endotricha flammealis. The sequence goes on from LR990855.1 coordinate 10,206,141, forward strand.
GGGACTTTTTCAGCGAACGAGTAAAATAAGCTCTTTGTCTATTACATAATAAATAAATAAATTTACATATATGGACAAATCACATAAATTGAGCTAGCCCCAAAGTAAGTTCGAATCTTGTGTTATGGGATACTAACTAAACGATACTATATTTTATAAAAAATACATATTATAGATAAACATCCAAGACACGAGGCCAATCAGAAAAAGGTAATAATTAAAGTGAACACTTTATTTGTCTCTTTCAGGTTCGTATAGAAAAAATATTTTAGTGGATAACCCATTTATCGAAGAATAGGAAGATGTAGGAGGCGATTTATGGATATTATCAATAAAAAACTTCACGTCGACGAAAACCATGGCTGAAGAACTTACGCCAACAGCACAATAAGAGTACTCGTTCCCTCCCTGAACGGCGATATCCGAAGTTTACATCGCCATTATGGTCGCCAATCTTCGTAAAGACAGCACTAAAGGCGAGGTATTAATATTGATTCTGTTTATCCATTTTAGTAGATGCTTAGTTGTATTAGTCCTGTCCATGTCATATTATCTTATCCCTGCCCATGGCCTTTACGATGTGAGCACTGTGAGCAGCTATGACGGTGTGACGACTCGCCACAGTTTCTACCATCGTTGAGGTATAATCTCAACGAAATTACACGCGTTATGCACTCAGCTTGTACACTTTCTATACAATAATAGATGTGACGTAAAATAGTTTGTCTTCCACACTCATTTTTCATACCAATTGCAATCGTGTCTTCTTGAGAGAGTACAATAATCATTATCGCACTTGAGTCCCTAAACAATTTTTTGCAAAGCTAAACAAGATGCTGCTGGTAAGGGCAAAAGCTTCCCCTTTAAGCCTATCGTTTGCCCCAATCCCCGCAAAAGGCAGTCAAGTCGTCCGACCATCGCATCCTTGGCTTACCCCTACACCTTTTTCCGTCTGTTGGGAGCCATGATTTGACGACTGGAACCTTTCTGGTAGGAATTAAGGCACTTTAAAAAAATAAAGAAAATCTTTAATTACAGAACATTTACAGTACCTTTAGATTAGTGTTCGGATTTAGCTTCCTATTTAGCTGTACAGAAGACGATTTTTAGGTGCAGGAATATTGTAGTCTCCCGAGTAGACACGATTGGTGGAGAATTGATGTTTAGTTGACGATCAATAATTCCATAATAAAGTAGTTGTAAACTGTTTCGCGTTTGAAGTTTGATTAAAGCGAATTTCTATGAATATTTAATACAAAATTCAATAACCCATTACCCCCCCCCCCTCAAAATGTAAATTTCCGAAAATCCTTTCTTCACTGTATTGTATAAGCTAACATTACGCTTTCATTGAGATTCTGTGAAATCAGTGAATTTTAGAGTAACGACGCGACGTCGCGACGCGAAAATTTTCGCGACGTCTAAACGCGCCCTAAAGGTTTTTTATAGCGTAGCAAATTATTTGTGAAATGGACTAGTTCGATCGGAAAAGTACCACACACTTACAGAATATCGGCGTGAAGCATCAATGCTTTTTAATTTCGCGAACTTCATGACGTCCATTCTTATGGATCTAAATAATATTTTCCGAGCTATTTTCGCATGTTTTTTTTAAAAATTGCTTTCATCTTTCTCCCCGTTCTAGCTTCCAATTCCAGTGTAACCCTAGGCTATGGTAGCCACTTCTGGGATGCACCTAGGCAGATTTTTTATAATTTTAAGTAATGACAGCGTTCCGCTCTCGTAATTGCCCGGTATAGACGTCCGCAACCGACTCACTACAAACGCCCAATAATAAAAAGATTTCAGTTTTAAAGATAGCTTTAAGATAGTTTTTAATGTTATGTAATTTATGAGCAATATCATGATAATGACTTCGCTTTTATGAAGTTTTATGGAATATAAAATTATATTCCTACTAGCTTTTGCCCGCGGCTTCGCTCGCATTAAATTCGGGGTAACACGGTTCCCCCCTTGCTTCCAACCTTGAAAACTGCGAAAAGTCCTAAAAAAATTTCACCCCTCTTTTAAAGGGTTGGGGGAAGTTTTAAAAAACATATAATGACGATTTTTTTGTTAGTCACAAATAGTCCGCATACCAATTTTTAGCTTTCTACCTTGAAAATTGCGGAATGCTCCATACAAACTTACACCCCCCATTTTAGGGAAGTGGGGAGTTAGAAAGAGACAAAAAGTACACCATTTAAAAAATCATTATAATTCGTCGCTCCGTTTTGCCGTGAAAAACGGACAAACAAACTGACACACACACTATCCCATTTATAATATTAGTATGGCGTCTAATAGTTTCCAAGAAACATTCAAGTCGCAGGTGGAGTAATTATTACCGTAGCCAATTGTTTTGCAAGTTCAGAGCCACTACGTCAACCACAGCTTCAAACCTGTTTTTGCGGTGATATGGTTAGGGTTGTCAACATTTTATGTTTAACTAGCTGTACCCGCGGCTTCGCCCGCGTGGATACTGCCTTTCCCGTGGGAATTCTATAAATTACCGTCTTTATCCTTGTCAACATCATAAAAGGAAACCATAAACAAAAATCCAGCTTTCTAGGTTGAGCGCCTGCGATAATACTCTTACAGTCCTATTACTCCCTTTCCCGTGGGAATTCTACAAATTGCCGTCTTTATCTTTGTCAACATCATAAAGGGAACCTCTATACAAAATTCCAGCTTTCTAGGTTGAGCGCCTGCGATAATACACTTATAGTCCTATTACTCCCTTTCCCGTGGGAATTCTATAAAACCCCATCTTTGTCCTTGTCAACATCATAAAGGGAACCTCTATACAAAACTTCCAGCTTTCTAGGTTGAGCGCCTGCGATAATACACTTGCAGTCCTATTTCATGAGGAAGGTTTATGTATAAAATTTGTCAGGATTTCATGTAAATTGGCTGAAATATAAAGATTATTGTTGAAACCCTTTAATTGAGATATAACAAAACAAAAATTATAGGATATTCCCCTTATTTAGGTCTCCAAAAAAGTCCGCGATAGCATAATATATTTATCGTTTACGGATAACTTACTATAAAATAAAAAGCGATTTCCGAGTATTAATGCGGAAATTGGACACCGATTTTGACGTATACAGTATTAATCCTTATCCAGTTAACTACGTTAGTTACCTTAAGCATTTCATGTACATTATTATAATCGTTACACCATATAATTTAAATAGATACTTTAGAAGTTATAGCAAAAAATTTACGCGCTTGCCAAAATTAATTCAAGTTCTTTCTATTCTACGCTAGATGGCGCTATTTCCGCATTATTACTCGGAAATCGTTTTTTATTTTATAGTTAGTTATCCGTAAACAATAAACATATGCTATCGCGGACTTTTTTGGAGACCTAAATAAGAGGAATATCCTATAATTTTTGTTTTGTTATATTTCAAAGGGTTTAGCCAGCGTTTTCGTCGACAGCTCCCAAGCGGGTTGATTTTTTCCGACACTCCCAACAATAATCTTTATATTTCAGCCAATTTACATAAAATCCTGACAAATTTTATACATAAACCTTCCTCATGAACCAGGCTATCCGTTGGTGAAAACCGCAAGAAAATCCGTTAGGTAGTTTTTGAGTTTATCGCGAACAGACAGACAGACAGACAGACAGACGCGCGGGAGGACTTTGTTTTATAATAATGTAAGGATTATTTCGTTGAATACACAACGACTAGGTAAGTATTTATTTATCTTTATAGGACTAACATCCAGTTTCTAAAATGCATTTTAATTTTAATTCCACATTAAGTCTCAAACTATCGCTTTTTCTCTTCTTTAGTTTGACAGTTGACAGCTATAGTTTAATTTGTCATAAACTGTAAAACTGCCTGTAAGTAAATTACAATCCTTTACCTTTTATATTACATACCTACTATATTCATCTATCGGGGTATCAAATCTATCGGGTATTATCATGAAGGAGATACTAAGGGTATTATAGAATTTCTACTTATATTATAGTTCGTTTGGCAACCCTAATTGTGGATAGTGATTATGTTCGTTCTTCTAACATTTTAACTAATAGAAATCGCCGTCACCGATCAGCCTCACCTTCCCATACCTTTTTTCACGCTTCGTTTCAATAACGAACGGCATACGAAGATTTAAACCCGCTGTGAGCAGGCAGTGCGTAGTGCTTTTCATATTTCAATACAAACACATGAACAGGCAGTGCGTTCCACGTTTCAGTTAAAACACGTGAGCAGGCAGTGCGTTCCACATTTCAATAGTACAGCACAAGTAGGAGTCGCCAAGTCTTTTAGTGCACGACGATATTGCTAGGACGACGGTGATTTTTCAATCCCGTATTATTCTGGGCAGGGGGGAGGGAGGCATGAGATGGAAAAGCTCTTCAGAACACCATAATATAATAAAAACAATGGACAATAAAAATAAGAAGATTACGCACTAATGAGTTGCTAGGAAAATGGAAATAGGTACTTGTTACATTTTATGTTATTGTAGAGTTTCCACGTAAAGCCCCTACTGTGGAGTATATTTCGCAATACAAATACTTGGTTAAGTTTCTCTAAGTAGCATTAAATTATATGATTCGACAAGCTTATGCTACTTGTATTTGTATATTTCCATTATGTGTGGCACTTCACATGATGAAGAGTTAAAGAATAGATCATTTGGGGTAACAAAAAAATAAATGTCTAATTTCAACATACGTAAGCAATCAAGAACAGGTCTGTTTTTATGAGTAGTATACCTGATGGTAAACAATCACTACTGTCCGTGGAATCCACGTCTATACTATACTATATTTGACGTGCGAAAGTATTTCCTGTAAATCTACTTGCAAAATAAATTATTTTATTTTATTTTTATTTTATTTATAGATCGTGGATGCCCCCTATAAAGGAATGAAAAGAAAGGAAACACAGCTATCACCGTTTCTTCTGTGAGAGGGTTCTATGTGGTTTTCATACGTTTTATCGTATAGATTGGCTAATTAGACTATATTATTATCAGGATTTATTGAAACTATTTGAAACCCACCCTCTTTTTGTAAAATTCGTAAGTGTTTTCATTGTCAGAAAGTTGTCAAGAGTCATTTCATTGTCATTGCCACGCAAGTATACATAAGTATTTATGTTTACTTTAAAAAGAAAATTTCTTACTCTCGAAAATAATCCCGATCAATCGACATTGGCTTTTACGTTTAAGTACTCTTGACTGACTAAATTAAATCGGATTGTTGATTTACATGCATTCAGTAAAGTTCAAGAGTACGAATTAGGATTCTCTTTTCACTTGGATCCATTGCTCGACTCCACTAGGGCCTAGTGTATCCCAGGCGACTTTTCTTCCAGTTCAATAGACCGATGGATAAATAAATAAATATATAGGGACAATTTATACAGATTGAGCTAGCCCCAAAGTAAGTTCGAAACTTGTGATATGGGATACTAACTCAACGATATAATTTTTTATAACAAATACATATATAGTTAAACATCCAAGACCCGAGGCCAATAAGAAAAAGTTCGTTTTTCATCATGACCCGACCGGGGATCGAACCCGGGACCTCCTCAGGTGGCGGTCTGGCGTGGTAACCATTACGCCACGGAGGTCGTCAGGGTCTTAGGAGACTTTTAATTCCACTTGCATCCCTTTTGCTATAGCTAGACGAATTAGAAATGGTCATAGAAATTTTACAGAACTAAAATGAAAATCGCGATCTTATCGAAGAGTAAAGCCGGTTTGTCACCTTAAAATTGAAACATACAAAAGCTTTTTAGTGTTGTATTTTTAAAGATTAAACAACAGTAGCTCCGTATTCTTGTCAGGCGCGAGCTATTCTCTTTGTTTCCCGGCATCACATACAATATGCACGCAGCAGCCCCGAATGCGATAATGCGCTAGGGAGCCTGCCTTCAAGGGAAACACCACATGTGAACGCGTACGTTACTATACAGAATATATTTGAAATGAAATGAAATTTATTTAAAAACTAGGTTTCTTTAGTCTTATAAAGCTTGTATAGGTAATTAATTATTAGACAACTATGAATTAGACAATTTGCTTATTTGTCAAACCTTCCTAAATAGCAAAATTATTGCGGTTATTCATAGTTTTAATAAAAAATAATAGAAAATTGCCCAGCTAAACGAGACACAGAAACAAAAACAAGACATGGCAAGATCACAAAGGAACCTTTTCTATAAACCCGTCTCAACCCTGTTATTCTTACTGGAAAACAAAAATTGATTATTCTTTCGCAAAAAAACTTAATTGCAACAAAATTCCCGATTCTGTCACGTAAGAAACGTGACAGAATCGGAACAGGGTTGAGACGGGTTTTATTGTATTTTTTTAATTCTTGTTCCTTTTAAAAATTTCAAGAATCTAACCAAATCTATAAAATAAACTACCTTTTAATAACAAGTTATCTCTCGAGTTGCCTGATAAAATACATCTGTGTATGTATTTTATCAGGCATATAATAATATTATTGAACTAGCTTTTTCCCGCAGCTTCGCCAGCGTGGCCTACTAACAATTAGCATATTTTTCTTCAGAAACAAATTCCGGTCCGGTCCGGTTCAGTCCGGTCCGGCACGGCCCCGTACAATGCGGTTCGTTCCGGTCCGATCCGTTCCGGTCCGGTCCGGTCGGTCCGGTGCCGATCCTTATAAGGAACCTACATGCCTCCTAGACCCAGCGGTTTGGGCTGTGCGTTCCCTCGCTAACTTCGTTTGCGTATATCTCGCTTTCCCGTGGGAATTTTGAAAAATCCTTTCTTAGTAAATCCTTAGACGTCGTAAGGAACCTACATGCCAATGTGTGAAAAGAGATTTTCTTAATATTTTTTTCCGTAAGAACCTTGTACAGAGTATTAGAAAACTACAAAAAAAAAATCAGCCAAATCGGTCAAGCCGTTTTCATGTTATGTCGTGACAACGGAAAACGGGTTTCATTTTTATATACATAGATATAGATAACAATAAATGCCGTTAAATTGAAGACCACAGTAAAGTATAGTAGCACAAATTATTTATCAGTAACTTCAATAGTAGTAAAATAAATTGCATTTTACATAATAGAGCGTAGCTTTGACGCGTCTAATACCCACAATCCTCTTCACTATGAATTATTATCTAAATCCCTCCCTGATTGGCTGACGCTTGGATATTTTCATTTAGTATGTAAATATTCTATTCCATTACCAGGCTAGGGGGTCTAATTCTTATAATAAACTTATATTACACAGTCGAACGAATTGAGATCGAATCGAGATTAAATTATGGAATGAAAATCAGTGTTTTACTTTAACAAAACGTAATATCAAGTCGATTTAGTATCATATTTTTCCAATATGACTTAATTTTTTCATAAATCAGATAATAACTAGTCTAAATATTGCTTACGTCATGATTCTATTTGATATTCTCGATAATAAGTTCTTGCTTACAAGAATATTTTTATCAAGGAATTGATGAAATTCAGTCTCGATTCTAGATCGATTAAGAATCGAGACTGCATTTAAATTCAACCCTATTTATGTTAGAGAATAAGGACCCTGAATACATTGGTGTAAAATATGAATCATATTACGTATTTATATGTGGTTAAATGAGTACCTGTGGACTTACCACAAAATACGATATAATAGGTACAGTTACAATAATCGAATGCCACTATGTGTGTGTGTGTATGTAATTACGTCATTTCATTGCATTTAAATTGGACTCTATGCAACCGAACTCTACCGAAGCGGTGTGAAGCAGGAGGGGGGGAAGCGCGGACTATTTCATTTCGAAATATTATTGGCTTTAGTTATCATTGGTTATCATACAATTATGATTATTTTTCACCACTTGTGAATAGCCTTAAATACATATTCTTATCTCGTTAGAGATTCGTAGAAAGATGTACACGATTTCACTTTAATTAAAACAAAGTCTACAAAGATTTCACTTTAATTAAAACAAAGTCTACAAAGTTAATCAATCAAATAATGTCGCTTAATAGTTTATTAATAATTAAAACATCAAATAAAAACCTGTGATAAATTAAATTTAACAATTTCATTCAGTAAATATCATATAATAAAAAGGATTTCGTAAACACTTTGAACTGTCAATAAAGCATAATTATACAGTCGAGTGAATGAATGGATCACTATAAAATATTTATTGGCTGATATAATATGTAAATGATTGTAATAAGGCCGCCTTGTTGCTAATACACTAGAATATTATGTAAGGTAATTTTTTCTTCTTCTGTTGTATCATATCAACCCATACTTAATCATCCCACTGCAGGGATACGGGCCTCCCTTCAATAGAAGGGGACTAGAGCGTACTCTGCCACGCTGCTCCAATGCGGGCTGGCAGAGGCCGCTGTTTTCAAGCCGCCCGAAGGCCACCGACTTGGCTTAACGACTGTCATCTACCGATAACAGCCGGGACCGACGGCTTAACGTGCCCTCCGAAGCACGAAGAAGCTTGAGATAACGAAACCCATCCAAACACAGGCTAGGGTCGACATCGCTTGACTTGCGTGTTCATATTAGAGTGGCCACACAGCGATGCCATCGAGCTCCACAATTCACTTCTGTTGTATGTGTATTACAAATAAAGCATCTCTCTATCTAAATGTATGAATGACTTACCCGGTACATGTTCATCGTTAAATGTGACCCGAACAGTGTGGGGTCTCTCCAACCGAGGTGTGAAGGAGGCAGCGTATCGGTGACCGCCAAGAGGTCTCACTGAACTCGCCACCAGAGAACCATTGCCTCCTGACACCTCCAATTCTAAATGGCCAGCGCCTGCTGCGCTGCAGTCCACTAATAAAAATAAAAATTAAATTTTAATAAACTATCCCACGACGCTACCCAAATAAAGCGATGCGACTGCGACGCAACCAAGTCGCATACTAATATGCCACTCTCTTTTGCATCTGTTCGCATATGGCGGCGTTATCTACACAATTACGACAAAAATCGTTCATTTTTCTTGGAACTGTCAAACTATATATATAGGGACAATTCATACAGATTGAGCTAGCCCCAAAGTAAGTTCGCAACTTGTGTTATGGGATCAACGATATTATATTTTATAACAAATACATATATAGATAAACATCCAAGACCCGAGGCCAATCAGAAAAAGTTCGTTTTTCATCATGACCCGACCGGGGATCGAACCCGGGACCTCCTGGGTGGCGGTCTGGCGTGGTAACAGCTATTGTGATACGATGCGTATGCAACTTAGGTAGCGTGCGACCAGTGACCAGTCACACGCGACTGATATCCGAGTAGTATAGGCAGTGAACGATAGGTAATAGACTCGTAGCATCGCTAAGCGAATTTGTTCATTCTCTCCCGATTCTCTTCTTTGTAGCAACGGAATGGTGGCGCCACAGGTATTATTGATGTTTATAGGCGGTAATCACTTTCAATCAGATGACCCACTTGTCTACTTGCGGTATGACATAAAAAAAACAATGTAATATAATCTTTTACCTATAAATTCAACAGGTTGGCCCCACACTCCCTTGGAGGTGGGCTTCACCAACACTCCTTTGGCACCTCTATTGTTATCCCTTTGAATTGGTCTGCAACAAATAATTCATGGGTTAGTTTTATGAGGATTGGATCTTGACAAAGGAAAGACACCCTTGTTGTATCACTTTGGTAATTCATTTTGATCAATATGTAGGTAAATGCAGTGCAATCTTATTATAAATGTAAAAGTTTTTGAGGATGTAGCGGTGAAGAAAGTTGTATTATATTTGTCGCCTACAAGGCTTACTCGTTCGAAACGGACCCAAATAAATCTCATACTAGAACTTTCTAGACCACTACTAGTTATTAGATCTGGCAGTTTCAATTAAATTGTTCACATTTACTCAGACTTTATTTTATCAATACAAAAAGCTTCAACAAATTGCATTCAAAATGCAGCTGTAATATAATTTTCAAATTTTCAGAAATAAAAGCAATCTCATGTTTTCCTGAACACGAATATGAATTTTGCGAATTTATTTAAACGAATTTTTATTTTATGAAGTAATATTTGATATTCGTCCGATGAAGAATTTTATATTTTAGTTCATCATTGAGAATTTGGGCGTTTTCATGAATATATTTTATGTAATATTTATGTTTTCATCGTCGAATAAACTGACTGTTTTTTTTGGCAGTTCTAGTATGTATTCAAACCCATCGATCTTTTAATAAAGTGCTATATAGTAAATCATTTCTGAACTTTTGTATTTACAAGAGACTCGAATATTGCATACTTGAAAGTATAGTAATAAAATGCATACTTTAAAGTCAAATGAAACTTAGCTTCATGCATGAGTGCATCTCGTCCGTGTAGCTTCACGACACGCACTCCTCCGTATTTTGCATTGAAACAAATTGCAAGAACGCAATAAATCCAGTCTTTGTTGAAAATATGAATCTGTGTACTAGAGTAGACGTTTTCATGATGCTGTAAATCTTACAACGGTCGGATTGTCCTAGCAGCTATTTTACAAACTTAATGCTTTTTGTAACTGGTTAAAAAAAACGTTTTTTGCTTACTACACACACATACATTCAGAAACAATCGTATATTTGCAATATTCTCACGAATTGGACCAATTAAAAACACTCGCCTACAATTTATTACAAGTTTTATTTTTATTTTATCAGAAATGGAAATTGTACATTCTGTGTATTTATTATGGTTCATATCATGACTATTAACTAAATAGTCATGATATGTACACGAACACGTAGACGAATGGATGGACGGTGATAGCTTTTAAATACGGTTCCTTAGGTAGGTACAAGTACCAAGTACCCAAGGTCTCCGAAGGGTTAAGTAAGACCGAGGATGCGGCCGTCAAGCTAAACCGACTGCGAGATGCCATACAACTGATCGTTTTTGCAGTGCAGCCACCATCACACGTCTATGTACTTATATGAGATGAGTTCAGTGTATTTTTTTAAGTCACCCGTTTGAGTAACGGAACTCTATAGATAAGTGACAAAAATCATTTACGTAGTATACAAGAAAGCTTTTCATTGTCGTATATTAATCCAGTTAAATTTTTAACAATAAATGAGGCCATTAGCTCCCAAAATAAAATAAAATAATCAAGAAACTGACAAAATAAAATGATTTTAAGAAATTAAGCTCCCAAAATATTGATGGATTCAATAATAGATAGACAGATAGAATATGCTTTATTTGCAAATCACAAAAACAGGACATTGCCACAAGGCGGCCTTATAGGCCAATAATTAGGAAACTGCCAAAATAAAAATGAGCCTTACCTGAAACGTGCGTGTGCAGCGTCTGTTTCAGAGCGGGCCCCCCCGTTAGGGTCGCGGGGGGGCCTATTGGATAAAAAAGACTGCTGCTGTTGTTGACGCTCCTCCACACTGCTATACGAGGAGTCGCGCACCACGTACGAGCTCTCGTGGACTTCGCGCTTGAACTCTTGCTGTTTATAAAAAGATATTATTATTTATTTAAACTGAAATGTTTATTGAACTTCGATTCGCTTCAGTCAAATGTCTCTAAAAATAATATTTGCCTATCATTTCGGAGAATGCCCATAACCACATGCAACGCTGCGTGCGCGCATACATTAAAACGAAAATTAGTTTAAAAGAACCAAAAGTACCTAATCTAAATTAATAATATATATTACATAATAATTATAATTAATATTAAAGTATAGAAAGAGACGATGAGTGTTTGAATACTGTCATTTCTGACAGTATTCAATAACACTGTGATTACCCCCTTGAGGTAAAACGCTCCAGTTTTCAAAACAAATTGTATTTGTACGCATAGATCAACTATGCATAGCATATTTTTCATAGCAGATTACAATTAGTAAAAACTGTTATTATTGTTTCGCATCTTAGCTGTCACGTTATCACATTTTGGTGGAAACCTTAAGAAAAAATTACCGACACCAAGATTTGTAATTACAATTGTACCATGTTTTGCAATAACGATCCATAAGTTTAAAGTTTTTTGAGTTTTGTTGAAAAAAAAACTTATTTTTCACCATAGCATTTTTTCTAAAAATGCTATCAAAAATACCTATACTAATGTAAAAAGTAGTAACAAATAAAAAGAGCTTTGTTTAAAAAATTTAAATATCTCAAAAGATTTCAATGTTGATTGGGGCTTTTTCAAAACGTGGTTAATGTCCGTTTTCACCAATGCATTCTCGCGTAGCGTAATCTTATGTCATACAATTTGTTCCAGTTAAGTTATTTCTACTGCTAGGTGAAATCGGGCATTAATTTTTCAATTAGTTGCTCTATGCCAACTTACTCGACTGGTATAAGTGTCGGAGTCCCGCTCATCCGCCAACCGGTCGAGTTGTCTATTAAAGGAATCTCTCGAGATATCGGTGAACTTGTTCAGTTGAGTGTTGCGCTTCGTCTCCCTGTCTAGAGTGCTCTGACCATAGCGGTCAGGGCCCGGCTCCAAGCTACGACAAGTTTAATTTTAACATGTTGTAATGACAACGTAAAACTGTTTCAAACAGCTAAAATGGTTAGTGGAGTGCTTATTTTTATTGTTTATTGTATTTATGTTGAGTTTTCTAATGTTATTTGAGAAAAATGTCATATGCTTTCTAGCTATAAATGTAGACAGGACAGTCAAACAAAGATAAAGGTCGTCATAGTTTACAATAAGTTCATAATGAAAAATATATTATTTAGCGATCGGGGTGCTAATTTTACCTGTTTGCGCTCATCATTTGTCTCGTCTTCTCCACTGTATCCCAAGAATCTTTCCTGTTGAGGTAAGATTTTCCTCCTGGATCACCAGTATCTAAAATGATATAAACGCAACATTTGATGAACATTCATTAAATCGATTAATTAACGTCTAAAGTAAAAAAAAAGAAACACTTACTAGGACTTCCAAGTCTTTTAACCCGCTCAGTTTCAAGTGAAGAGTATGGACTGCTCTGGTCAAGGTTATCTTGGGAGCCACCGAAAGAACTGTACATCTTGTAGTTGGATCTCTTTTCAGTTACACGTTTGGTTGATGTCACTGGACTGTAGCGTTGGTCAGGACTTGTAGGTGTAGTTACCCTGGGGTTAAAAAATAATGACGATTATTTAATTTTCTGAAAGAGGTTGAGCCGAGCCGGCAAACAGACAGCCGGCAAACCGGCAAACGAGGGCTCTTGATGAAAAGTGATCACCCTAGCCCATGGAGCACATAATATAAACACTGGGGAAGATATATGTGCTCTACTCTATGTAATTTTAAAACCTGTAAGCAACATTGTACTCTTGAGTACTTAGATAAGAAGCCATCTTTATTACCAATTAAATATATGTATAAATAAATACATAATACTAGTAGGTAATCTTAAAACCAAAAAAACATCCTTTGTAAAGAGGAATCGTCGAATCAAGGTGAGATCATGTCTATAGACATTTTTTGGTTTGCATGTTACTCATCATTTAGTTTTGGTGGACTACCACCGGCAGGAAAAAGTGCCCGTGGTTCACCCCGGTGAACTAAGCAGATGGACCATGACTAGGACCAACTCGGGAAATAATTCTATTACGGGAAACTATGTGCTACTATTTAGTATCCATAAAGTCGTAAATAGTAGCATATAGTAGTGTCGTTCACTACTGATTTAAATAACATTTTCTAATTTCCCAATTTGCCTTTAATAAAGAGAAAAAAATTGAAACTCAATCCAGCGTCTCGTAATATGCATGCGTTGTAAATGAAAAAGCGTTGATTTATGCACTCTCCACCGAGAACTGATTGAAATTGATTTACACTGTGAAAATGGCTATTTTCGTGTCGTATTTTAATGTACCTACTGCGTTGATAAGTGGTAAATGCTTTTTTGTTTATCGCCAAAATTTTAAATTACCTACTTCTAGTAATTAACATGTTGTGTTAATAAGCTTTTGACTGATTTCAAGTGATTTAGCTAAAAGGGATAAAGTTACATACGTTTTAATCATGCGAATGTGCGAATATAATAAAGCTGAATAGTTTGTATGTTTATTTTACGAGTTTGAAAATAAAACTGCCACATAAAATTCCGCAGTCCTATCATCAATACAAACCTTAGTTTGTTTATTTCTTAAAATTCATACAATAAATTAGATCCATTATCTAAATACGACGAGTTACCAAAAATAAAGGACACTTTTTTAAACGTACAACGCACTGTCATAGTGCCGCACCGCAATGTCCATTAAAACGTAAAATGATTTTGTCAAGCGAATTAATATTAAACGTTTGACGCACCTGTTAATTGGGCTTGATGTTCTATTCAAAGGGCTGTCTTTCTTCGTTAACGGGCTTGCGGTCCTGCCAATTGGACTGGTCGCGCGGTAAGGGCTGCCCGCTCTATACGGACTAGTTGATCTATTGACATCTAATCGAGAACCATTGCCGAGGTGTTTCGTTGTAATAGGGCTAGCCGTCCGATTTCTAGGACTTTCTGAGCCGTATCTCGGGAATCCATCCTTTTTATTGACCCTTGAAGTGGAATATGCCGAGTCAGTGACGTCATAACTCTTCTCTTTGATGTCTGAGCTATAAGATTTGTAATAATCGACGGAGTCACGTCGCTCCTCGCGCCGATCTATCGAACTTGTATTGTGCTTTGTCGAATCGTATAAATTGTAATGATTCATTGGACTTTCCGATCGTAGGCGGGTTACTGAAAACAAACAAAAAACTCTTAGGACTGTGTTGTGACTGTGAGCATAGACCGAAATGATGTGACGTCGACATCAGAATCTGAGCGCAGCCAGATCCAACACATATGTGTACTTACACCCTCTACATCACGACAATAAACGTAACCTCTACAGACATCACAAAAGTGTATTTTTTGTTTTATAGTTGATACTATTATATTGGTGTAGACGTACATAATAAAAACAGAATTGTAAGTAGAGTCAATCGATGATCATACCAATGAACAGTCGACTGACGAAGTTAGTTCTTAAGTCGATGAGACAAGGTCTTGTGGTCTAAGTTTCAAATAATAATATGTTACTATAATTGCAAGCACAGATATGTATATCTGTGATTGCAAGTGTATCGATGTATCATAATTGTTACCTGGACTAGATATCCTGGGGGATATATACGCTGGAGATGGACTAGAGCTCTCTCGAGGTTTCTTAGATCGAGCTCCCACTCTAAATAAGTGTGGAGAGCCATGTACATCGTATCCATTGAAGTAAATGTATAACTGTGGAACATTAACATAATATTAAATGCTTAAATTGGCTTGAATCTCAGACATGAAGAAACAACATTTTTGTTTTATTAGTGGAAGACTCTTAGAAGAGATCGTGCCTTTCGAGGAAGGCGTTTTCAAATATAACAACCTTGATATGCCAGACCCCTCCAATAACCCTTCAATAACTAGCTTCCTTTATAACCAACCAAGTAGAGTATACTCACCCTATGTTTTCCAGGTGCCTTTGGCATAAAAGTAGCGCGATATTTAGTTGTTGATAGTTTTTCGAGAGCGCACATGACGCTGCGTTTGTCGTGAACAATATCTAATTGCAAATCTCCCTTTACTCCACAACCGCTGGTGTCCAATTCGAAGGAATGAGGTTTGAGGGGTTCTGCTCCTTCTAATGCACCAGAACTGAGACGTACGCCTGATGGATCGAATACCTCGCATGTGAACGGTCCACCCTGTGTATAACAGACCACATTTATTAAGAAAAGTTAACAAATAAATGTAGAATTATGAAATTCGACCGTTCACAAAAAAAATTAAAACCAAGTAGTTATTATGCGTATGCTATCTTACAATGTCTGATCTTTAGAAGTGAATTCTACCAAATCTTCTCTATTCTATTTTATTCTTGACGTCTTCATTCTCTCTTTTTAATTTAAATGTATTATTTGACACAAGGCGTTTGCAGGTTATTTATCAGGATGAAACCGAATAATTAGATTTCCTAATACCAATGCCAAATCATAGCATGTAACTAATCTCAGGTTTGTATCTATAATGTGGAATAATTATGTAACTTGCATATAATTATACACAAATCTACATG
The DNA here is from genome assembly GCA_905163395.2 of Endotricha flammealis. NCBI lineage: Eukaryota > Metazoa > Arthropoda > Insecta > Lepidoptera > Pyralidae > Endotricha > Endotricha flammealis. The sequence goes on from LR990855.1 coordinate 10,222,218, forward strand.
CTTGATTCGCCGTCTATTATTGTTAGTTTAATCTTGCGTGTGATCTCCAACAATAGCATTTGTAACTATAAACCACAAGTTGATAGTGTTAGGCTGCGTTTAGAGCTGACCGTCGGCGCAGACAGCAAAATGTATAAACCGTCCGCCTTGATAATTCTGTGTTTTACGAAAACGCTTCTACGTCGTTTTATTTTTGCAGTCGCTAGATGTTAACGCCGACAAAAGAGTGAGTTTCATAATGTAATAAACATAGATAATTTTTTGGGAACGAATCGCACAACGCCATTTAGGCCTAAGCAAACCCTGTACTATGGGTAGGTAGAAGATTTCTAATAGACCTACATAAATACTTTAAAAAAATACGTATCATAGCAAACATTTAAATTAAACCAAGACAAACAAATATGCTCCTGAACACATATGTTTGTCTTGCAAGGGATTCCAATTCGTAGCCCTTAGGATAAAGTAGCCATTGTTAGACTCTCGATCACCAGACCTGTTTCTAATTAACTCTAACTCTTTTCTAGCCGATATGGGCTGAGACTACCTTTACTTTTTTGTTTTAACGGAGGAAAAAATGTGATGAAATTTGTACCTGAATATGTTCTCCTTTATAAGTGATAGCAATAGTCCATGTGCCAGCTTCGTCTGGTTGGAAGGTTGCACTGGAGGCAGTGGTGCCTGGTGCTGATGGTGGGGGATGCCGAGCTTGGAGTGGCACTGCGCGCCCGCTTGGCGAATGAGCCGTGACGTCAATATCCTCTCGTCTTGGAGCTCCTGGTAATATTTTACAATTATTTATCATAACATCATACAAGTTGTAAATGATAAGAAAAAGTGCATGTAAAGGTCTAATTTTTGAAATAAACATTTTTATTTCATTACAAATAACTTTTTTGTGACTTGATGTTAGTCAAAAAACTGTATAGGTAAATAAAATTGAGAAAGTATGATCGGAAATGAGAAATATTATTGTGCAAACATCATCCAAATTGTTGACCACCTTATAACAAAGGTCAAAAGTATGGTCATACAAATAGTAATAAGTTTGTAATTTTACAAATACAAGTTCACTTACCTGTAGCACTAACCAGAACTTCAACTATACTGCCAGCAGCGCATGGAGCCATTCCTGGTGGTGGTACCATTACTAATCTTGGTAGAACTCTAAAGAAGTATCTGCCATCGACTCTGAAATATATTTTTACCATTGCACCGTTAAAGTAAAGTGTAACTGGAAAAGAGAAAATGAGACAGTGGTCAATCAGGCTGATTGACCACTGCCTCATAAGTTACACTTAGCTTATTTATCAGAATTCAAATTGTCAGATATTGTATAACTTCGAAAAATATACAATAGTTTATCAGGAACAGGCTCCTAGCTACCTAGTCTCATAAAAGTAAGACTCCAGAAGTCGAATTTCATTTCTTGCCATTTTTTCTTATTCGACGAATTTTAAGGGTGAACAAACGCAGGATATGTCTTTCATTGTTTTTATAGTTGATTCGGTTTACTTAAAAATAAATAAATAAAGAGATGTGAAATTTGTCTTTCAGGTTTACCTTATGTCGTCAACTGTTAATACAATTTCGTGCATTCCAGCATGTTCCGGGATGAATTCTCCGGCGCCACGAGAGTCCAGCTTCAATCGAGACTCTTGTTCTAGGGGATTGACTATGGACGCCTTAACGTCTGATATTGAGAGCTCATTGGAGATAGATTCCACTCTTATGTACGTCTGAAATATAGGTATGTATAAATTTATTTTACTGCTTCAAGAGGCTTTGATCGTTTTAGACTTGGTTTTCTATTCCAATCCAAATAAATACCAATTTTTCACCAAATTGATGTGAGGACTCTAATGATTAACTTGGGGTACGACCATAAGGTAGTGCATAAATCTGGGTAAATTTTCAATTCCAACTATTGGCCAAAAATTGAAAATCAATTGAGCTATACCTCTTCGCCGACTCTTCCAGATGTAGAGTCCAGCGCCACTCGCAGCATATCATGAACTGGAGGACGCGGTGGAACATTTCGGAACTGTGTCGCCCAAGCCATCACGCCTAGGTGCTCCGAGTCATTTTGAGTCATATCCCGAGCTGAGAGTACTGGCTGTATACCTGTTAAAATAAAAACGAAAATTTTAGTGGTAAAAAGAAATTTAAAAAAAAAAGATAGCATTTTTTTTTAATTGTTTGACACGAATTCGGATGTATATTAAAGGTAGATAGGTCCGTAAAAGATAAAAAATAAAATATCGAAAACGGATTAAAAAGTGATCCCAATGCTAATAACATTAAAAAATTGATTGAACTCAGCCATGTTTGTTAGTAATAAATCTCGCTGAAGTTGAACGGGTTTTGGTGAAATATGATACAGAAATTGTGACCAGGAATATCGTATAGGTTAATTTATTTGCAATCCCGTTGGGACAGGGCTGAAATCATAGACTCATTTAAAACAGAGCAAAATCAGAATATTGCTTAAATTTGACTGTTCTAACATAAATTTTTGGCTATACATTATACAACGATTTTGCTCGAATTCTACTTATTTAGTAATACTTTAATAAAAGCACGTATTTAAAAATAAACTCACGTAGCCATAACTTGACAGATAAAGTGTGACTGTTAGCTTCCTTGTATAAACCAGTTATATTTAAGTAGATTCAACTCGTGAACTCGTGAAAGTCTAGAAAGTCATTACCATTCGATCTCAACAGTTCGGCCATTGTCATTCATATTGCATGCAACTTTGCGTGTCGATTGGAAATTCTACATTTTGATATCAATAGAGGGAACGACGCCTAAAACATGCAGTAGTACAATGTACTCAGGAAATCTACTTAGAGATGGACTATTTTGCAAAGAGTAATAAGGACAGAAAAAACAAAAGATGTTACAATTTTTTGTAAGAAAAAAACTAGTTGGTAAACATACATGTAGGTCACCTGTTTGCAAGTGATCGCCACCACCCATGGAGGCGCTATTACTAAAAAGATACCATGGGAGACCATCTTACCACTACTTCCATGCTGGTAGGCGGAAATCAGTTTTAAGCCACCAAAAGGCGGAAGTAAGAATGAAATCGAGATAACTAAACCCGTTCAGATACTGACTGACGTTTACGTTCCCTAATTTGGGTATTCATTCAGTTTGACACGGCTGACTGTTATAAAATACCTCCTTTGTCCCTTTCCCACTTGAAATCTCCTTAAGAATGACAATGACAAAACATGTTTTGTTTTACTTAAAACCTTGGATGATATTTATTTATCAATGTGTTTGTATCCTATCGTTTCGAGGATACTTTACGGCTAGGGTTTTGAGATGACAGGTCAAGTCCTAGCTGTTCCCAGCTTCTCTTGGTACATCTATATGTGCTATTGTTTAATTTTATTTGTCAAACTAACCAATTTTCTTCGCAGCGTCAAGCGCCTGTTGGTTATTTTCCTCCCAGCGCGCGGGATCTCTTCGTATCCGGCTCGGTGGTGGTGCTGGACCACCCATTGATCGGACAAGCTCGTTACCCACCCGACCATCGTTCCAATCGGTCTAGAAGCAAACAAATGATGTCACACATGCATATTTATTATACAAAAATTAAAGTTTAATATCTATGAAGACAAATTAGTTTTTATGATAACTAACGAAAAGGTTATGGTTGTTTTGTCCCTAAAATAAAAAAGAAGTTCGACAAAAAAAACATAAAAGGGCCAGCCATTTAGAAGATGGAATAATTTTTATTCTGGAAATATAATGGTATCACTTGAGTCCGCTAATTCATATAATTCAACAGAAATTTTGTACATTGACTCTGTTATCATTTTAAATAAATTTATCATAGGTAAATGAAAATTTTATTTTTTAGGTGCAGCCTGTGCATCTCTGCAAATTGAATTCTTTTTTTTATTACTGTTGAATCGTCAGTAATTGAAAACCGTGCAATTTTTACGCAGTTAATCCGTATCGAATGAATATTCGCAATTACAGTTTTGCTCTAGAGAATACGTTTTAAATATTGCGTATCCCAATCAAAAATGCAATAAATGAGGTCATTTTTCGAATATGATCGAGTACGAATGCGATTATTATAGGTATACGGTGAAGCTCTTCTTTGATAGCTAAATTGCATGTAAATTTACCACGCTTTGAGAGAAAAAAGTAGGTTGAAATATTATTAACACAGTTTATCTACTTTTTTTCAAAATTAATATCTTCGCGAAATTAATTTTAATATCGGCTTTTCATTCTCGCGAAGTTGATCGGAAAACGAGAGTGTAGATAGGCTCTTCACCCTACTGTGTCTTTACTTTAATTTGTCTTTTAACTTCGCGCCAACTTCACTACACTGCGGTCAACTTTCTGAGAGTGTAGAGTCAGCATTAAGTTTTAGTGCTAAATTCCTAACAAACAAAAAAAATAAAGCGCGAGATTTATCTATGCTATCCCATTATTCTCGTTTCCGAGATGATTTGTGAGATAAAGGATACATTTAGTGTCATTTGTACAACCAATGGTACTAGTGGGATAAATCAGTGTCATTTGTACCATCAATGGTACTACTCAATGGTACAGGTGGTCCGGCGGGTCAATTTCACCTCAATCGCGAAAATGTTAACCTCAGGCTGAGAACGACAACTTTCTAAAACGACAACGTCCTAAAAGGATTTACAGGTAGTAAGTATAATTTGAATACCGAAATTGAACCCTCTGTGATAGCAATCCACTTAACCTTTGAATCCCACATTCGATAATTCTAAAATGCCAAGTTATTGTCATCTGTCTCAAAACTTATTAAATCCTTACCGTAAAATTTGTAATCCCTCTTTCGAGCCTCGAATTCACCCAGTCTAACGTGGCTCGGTATCCTGCGGAACCTGGCTTCATGAAGTAGGACAAGTAGGTCATCCCTGAGAGCTCATCCAGCCATGGCGACGCCAAGTACTCCGGCTCAAGGACCATGGGCACTTCAAACTCCCTATGAGCAAGTTTCATTGCCCGTCGACAATTCTCTATAGCTTCATGTCGGTCTGGAACAAGATAATATTATTTTAAAGCTGCTTTTATTTGTCAGCCAATAAAGGTGAGCACCTTGTATATTTAATATTTTATCCACGAAAGGAAAATTTATACGCGAATACGATGAAAATTCACATGACACTCACGCGAGCGTTTATTTCGAAAATTTCTAAGTATAAATGTGAATGACACTTTTTGTTAACGTAGTGATTTAAGTTTCATGCAAATCATTTGAATACTAATTAAGTATATTAAAATCATGCATTGTACATAAAATGTTTATTTTATTAGCCATACATGCTGAGCAAAAGTCTCCACTTCCTTTTTAGGGTTCCTTAGTAAACTACAAGGAACCCTTATAGTTTCGCCATGTCCGTCTGTGTGTCTGTCCGCGGTCTAGCGCCTAGACATTTAATGCTAGACAGCTGTAATTTGGTATGTATACACATATTAATAATGCAAAAAAATGCTGGAAAAATCTTTTAAAACGTTTTTTTTGGGGTGCTTCCCCTACATGTAAAGTTTTTATCGTTAGATAGGTCTCTTCAAAACATTGAGGGTGTGGGAAGATTATTTTGCGATACAATCATCCGTTTCGGAATTATTTACATTTATTGTGTCAATTTTCGTTTTACACGGTGCTCCCTCTATCTCCGAAAGTCTGTTGTTTAGAAATTTGAAATAAATCATGGTAGTAGTCCATATGCTGAACTTTCAATGAAAACTATAGCGGTTAAGTAGGCTCTACTAGTTACCGAGTTATAGCCGACAAACTCATAAAATATTATTTTTTTGATGAAAACTTCATTCATTTGCAAGCAAGCAAATCACATCAAATACGGAACCCTACACTGCGCGTGGCCCGACATGCACTTAACCGGTGTTTCCATATTCCTATCTTATTCAAGGCTTTTACTGACTACTCTTTCAAATATTGTGATGTGTGATTATCATCTCTTTCATATATTTATTTTTATTTTTTTTATTTTTACTCCACTACTACTACGTAGTACTATTTATTATTCTGTGCTATTACTTTAGTACGCGCCAAAATTTGGACTCCCAGTTTATAAAACAATTGAAAATCGATTGTGGTTATGCAATGCACTGAGTATGAGTTTCGAACTTCGTTTTACGTCTGCGCGACTCAGCCGTGTTGGCGACTAGCATAGTACTCTCTCTCCAACTCATTTCGTCAGTTCGTCTAACAAAATTCATTCTTTCATATTATTTATGCTACATTAATACTATGTGTAAGTATTTAGTCGTATAATTTATACCCCGTGTTATAAGGCCTTTTTGTATCACATAAAAAGTGAAGCAATGAAATATTCTACCTTGGATAATAGCTTTTTATGTTTATGTATATTAACCTAATATAAAAGAAATGTAAAAGTTATGTGTTACTTTTTATTGTACCTACTTCATTTAAAATGGCGTAAGTATGAGGAAATAAAAAAAGATATAATCGTTAAGTATTTGCAGGCGTTTATTACCTAGTCTAGGTACCCACACATCAAAATTTAAGTTAAAAAAACCCACCGATTCCAAGATTTAACTTTTAAACAGAATATAGAAACTGTAGCAACCATATTCGCACAAACGAACTTATAGACTCTTTGCGTTGCGGATAAAAAATAATCGTTTATAATAACCATTGATCTATATATATAGTACATTATAACGCATTGTTTGTTTTAATAAAATTACATGATGTATGTAAAAAATGTAATTTCAGTTAAATGCATAAAAGATAATAATAATATTTTTATTTTGATCAGATTGCAACAATGCACACGTTTGAATGAAGAGACCATTGTTGCATTCATATTGACTTCGTTGAATGTGTAGGTATATTTATTTATTATGTATTATCTCGTTCGTATGAAGAGTATTGTAATTTCCTTCGTCTTTCGACGTGTATTACCTATAATATATAATTTAGAATGCTCGTGGTATAAAATTGCAGTAAATAATAGGAGCTCAAAGACTACAACCATCTACAACTGTAACACCGTGCATCCACACCGCAGTTACTTGTTGTGGAGCAACGTTTCCAAGTATTGTGGCCAAAATCTGATAACAAAAAGTTATTTGATAAGTCGCAAAAGTTGAAGAATGTTACCCAATGTTATCGTGTTGCATTTGCTCCATAAAAAGTAACTACGGTGGGGAAAGTGGGGATGGAAGGTTAGAAACACTACGATTGTAAAAAAAGGAGGAATGGGATCAAATTGAAATATTGAAGTTAAGAAAACTCACTTAGTTCACGCCAGTGCGGGAATATTCCTGGTTTGCAGTGATCGAGCAGAGCCGAGAGCAGTATTCCGCTGTTCCAGTCTGTTGTCAGGTTACCAACACGGCATTCCGGCAGGGCTGACTGTAGCCATGATAACATCAGCTTTCTGAAATCAAATGTTAGATTACATTAATGTAATAACCTTGATAACCCGGTGGCGCGTTGGCAGTGACTACTACACCCCTACCTACTACTACTACCGTCAATTCAAAAAGAGTTCTTCCGCGACTGACACCATGGTTCCAATCCTTCGTGGTGTCAGTCGCTGAATTACCCGTGACTACGCTACGTTCTCAACCAGAGTGCGCGTGTTTGATCCAAGGGGCAAGAATTTATGTGGTATCTGTGTTTGTCGAGCCTGGCTGTTTTCTATGTATGATAAGTATCTATTTAGGTACAATAACATTATATTTTGTGTCTGGTATGTTTAAGTACAGGTGAAGAACATAATAGTGTAGCTACATAATCGCTCGAAAAGTTCAGAATAATGGTATTTGAAGCACATTTTTAGTGGCCATATTACAAGTCTTTATATGTAAACTTTGTTCAGTAAGGCCGTTAAAACCTTTGTTCACATAAACGTAAACGTTGTAAGGATTTTCATTATTCATTATTCAGATCACTGGAATTTAGCCTTAGGCTGGATTTACGTACCAATAAGCGATTAAATTAAGGCTGTTGGTAATGTTCATATCATCATGCGCTTTCTACATAGTTTTTATTTGCCAGAAGAGGACAAAAAGAAAACCGGATGGTAAAATAGACTAGAATCTGTGCTAATATAGAATCAATTTAACCCAATTTAACTTCATGACCTGTACACATACATAATAATTTTTTTTTTCTTATTATTTTTAATTCTTATCTCGACAGCAATAAAATACAAAAGCCATTAATAAGTTGTATACATATTATGCTTTGTCTGCTTGTGTTTGAAGCTATTGTGTCTACGTCGCAGGCGTTTTGCGTAATTCGCCGTAATACGAAGCCGTTTTAAAACTTGATGAAAATTGCGTTGAAAGAATCTGTTACATGACACATACAGGTGAAGCTAATAAAAAGCGTATAAAAAGGGCCGCTTTGTATAAAACGCCTGCGACATCTACACCAATAACGGAATTTTCGTGATATAAATATTTACAATGATCGTACCACGACATATCTATTTAGCTGTCTACAGTATAAATTATCTGGTTTCTCAATAAATCATATTGAGCAATTTTAATAGTTTGCTTGTGAGAGTTGGTAGCTCAGTTGCGCCCGCGCACCGTGTCGTGCTAATTGGTGCTGCGCGAAAACGTAAGATATTTAGCTCTTTAGGTACAGTTAGATACATTTTTTAATTTCGCAATATTAGTAAGTATAATTTGCAATTCTTTTAAAGTTAATGTTAAAAAACCGAACAGGTTTTGGTTGACATAACGGATTGTTTAATATGGAAAGAGATATGAAATTCCAACGGGAATGGAATCCATGGGATTGCGCGTTCGCGGTATTTCATATTCACACGTTTCGTGTTAGATCGTGTTATTTGTAGGTAAAAATTATGTCTCATGATTGAAACTCCGCGATGCATATTGAATTGATTCCGCCGTTTGTGGGCAAGGTTATATATATGTTAGGCACAAACAAGACTTCACAAGAGAGCCCATCGAATAATACGCTCAAATCGGAGCAGCCTATTTCCGGCGAAGGGCCTCCGCCTTACAGAAGATACGGCCATGTTGTGTTCCTATGGTGAGTGGGGTCTCCGGAGCTCTACTTTTTACAGGGTCGGCAGCGTGCGAGTGATGCCCCAGGTATTGCAGGCGTCGATAGGCTACGATGACTGCTTACCATCAAGCGGGGTGTCTGCTTGTTTGCCATCTTAGTGGTATAAAAAAAAACAATGATGTTCAGCATCTTACCTAGGAGGGAATTTGCTTCTACCAATCTGGTATCGAACAATGAGAGACCATATCAAGCCCAATATCAGCTTTAGATTTCCATTCACGATGTCCGTATTCCCTGAAATAATAATAACAAATTTTATCATAGTTTGGCATTAAAACAAAAAAAAAAAATATTAAAGTAATTTTAGCGAATATATATATTTATATGTTCTTATTCTATTCTAGTCAAATCAAATAAACTGGTCAAGTGCATTGCGTGGGCCACAAATTAATTAATTAAATAAAAACATTTTTTTGTATTTATTTGGTGGATTCTTTTGAATCAATAATATCACACTAGAAACATAACAAACGCTTAGCTAAGTTCATATGACCTATTAACCGCGCGGTACAAGTCCAGAGCACAGATATTATAATACTTAACAGTAACCAAAGTAAACGGTGATTATCGCCTACATTAACTAACGCGCGGCGCGCTCCTATCCGCGAGCCATACATAATGCCATGTGGTCATATAAACTTAGCCTTACATCAACTTGTAACACAACAATGTTAATTGTAAACGATAACTAAAAGTTGTGGTTGTATACAGTAGAACAGTGTAGTAGTATAGTAGAACGAAATTACGAGTAAATTTTGTTTTGATTCATATACTTATAAAATAATAAAATGTAAGTTCACTGTATGTCAAACATGCTTCTCGGAAGATCGCTGAAATGAGAGTCGGACGAGCTCGCTGTTTTTGCTGAGTAGAGGGCTATTTCTTGGCTTATCTACATTTTTTATTGCAAGTTAATTTTATTTTTGATTTTTTTAACATGTAAGTTACACGAACACAAACATAAACTATTTCCTTAAAAGTTCATTACTAACATTAGTTTGAAATTTTTGAAATCGGATAAAAATGATTTTATTTCTATTGGATACCATTTTTTTATTATTATACTTATTGCTGTTTATAATTACGGTTCTACATAATAATCTTATGCCCGTTAAATTTTAGGAAGAGGCATTAGTCTTACATCTTTTTACCGAATACAAGTAGGTATCTTTATTTTCTTTCTCATTCTAATAAACACCACAGAATTGTAATTAAATTGAGTGAATAGAATTACCGTCGTGTTAAGAATGCTTGACTTATTTCTCGTGGTTTCCTCTTCTGCAGGAAACGTAATGAGGAATTAGAATAAAATATTTTCTTTATTTTTATTTGAGTTCATTATACATTAAAAAAAAACACATTTATTATATTAATAGGATAACATTTGTTTTATTAACGAGCCATATTATGCAGATTTATAACTTTCCAAGAAAATCGTAAGTAGATACGTTAATTAGCTGTAATACTTATCCAATACTGAATTACTAGATATTTAAAAAATGATATGAGTAATTATATGTTTAATTAATAACATATTTACTAAAAAAAATATTCAGAAAATATAAAAAAAAATCGTTAATTTATTTGCGTTCTGCGAAGTGTTATCGATGTTTTTTTATGCTGTGTAATTATATTTTATAGTGAGTTAACAGAAATATAACAAAAGACAATCTGCATAATATATTTAAAAAAATACTAATAGAGAGTTGCACAAGTTAATCAGCGCAGCTAGAATGCATGAAAGGGGGAAGTTGACTGGACGATTGATTGACCTACCAGCCCATAGGTCAGTCCTTCTTGATGCGCTGCTGGTATGCTTTGATATGTCAACGCATACCAGCAGCGCAGCGCAGAAGGATGGATTTGGGTACACTCGATTAGATTTTAGTAGTTTTCAGTTCAAACTGCATAAAAATATGTAGTAGTAATAACATTTTTTTTTAAAACAAAATTTATAAACGTTTTTAGAGATGACACGTTGTAAATGAAAACCTTACAAATTTAAATACGATTAAAATGTACGTAAGCTTGTGGTTTTTCTGGTAGAAATCCGTTCGAGTCTTCAGAATACGATGTAACATGTCAGTCGCGGATTTGAGTTAAATACGCTTCGCCGCCATATGTACCAAAAGTGCTATTATTTTCACCTTGCTTTTTCAGTTTGATGACACAGTTCGATCGAGGGTGTATGTATCGTAAAACCTCTATGCAAAATTCGGACTCTAGTTACCAAGTAACATTAAGTAACCTGTGTCTTTAACAGCCAGTTTGCGAAACGCATTTTATTTTTAATTCATTGTTAAGTCCCAAGCTATTCGCAATTCACCGTAAGTCCAAAGGTTTGGGCTGAATGATAATCAGCCTGGCCTTTTACTTTTATAACATTCCTTCAAAATATACAGAAGCCAATAAACATAGATTTTTTAATAAACAGAATTTCAACGAAACCAGAAAATATTCTAAACAAACTATTAATGGAAAACGAAGGAAATAGGGTTTACAATCTAAGCCGTACCATTTCGCGACAAAGCAAACTCGGCACAAACATTTGCCGTGGTGGCACGGGTTAATGGCGAAAACTAGTTAACAAACTTGTCTTGAAACGCATTATGCAATTCGATTTAGCTTTATTGTAGTCACCCAATAAGTTATAATTTTATGTTTATCTATAATACAATCTGCATACAAATTTGTAGGTCACATTAGACAAAAAAGGATTCGTTGTTTTACATTATAAGCTTAGAGTGACTTAAACAAATGTTTACGATCAATAAAATTAAATGAACAATCAACATTATAAATAATTAGTCCAAATAACATTTGTATTTATTCCTTTAATTATTATATCCAATATTTTATGGTCGTAATTTGGAATCTAATTAATGTTAATTTTTAATCTTCTAAATAACATTTAACTTTTTCTTACAGAATCGTACTTGGCTATTAGTACTGCCAAGTACTTTATTTCTATCTTTGGCTTTTGCATGTTTCAGTTTTAATGATATTGTAAAACAAAAGAGTTGAAGGCAGTCTTGGTTTTTAGTAGCGCATACCGAAGATCAATACAAGTACAGCAAAGTACTTTATTTGTTCTTTTTAACTATGTTATACGTTTAGACTTAGTAAGGATATTTTAACAAACTAGAGGCAAACGATTTGAAGACTAGGCCGAAGGTAGCGCACACCTAAACCCAGCCGTCTCTGTAAATACTTGGTTGAACTTGGCTGTAAGTACAATCTACAATTTTCGTAGCTATGCGTTTAATTTTGTAATCTATGGTTCGTATATTCTTACCTATATTAACAAGTTTGACCCCATCATCCTCAATGGCTTGTAAGGCGGTGGTAACGTTGTCCAGCTTGTGGTGTTGGTTGCTAGGGTTCGGACTCCACCCTTTCAGTCGTCGGCCTTGCAGAGCTTCGACCAATGCGCACAACACCGTACCATCTCTTAGATCTTCAACTAGGTCCAAAACCTAAAATATGAACAATATTTAACGAAGAATACAATTTACACAGTATATTAGTCTGATTGATGTTTTAAACTTTTTATTTAAAGATTTTAAGATATTTACTTGCCTCTAAGTGGTACATTATGATGTAACAATTAGTGAGTATTAAAACTATCTAATAATCTAAACGTTTTAGTATCATTGTTGGATCTAGTCGGATGTTGCAAATTTGGGTTCTAAGATTTAATGATATTGGCATAGTCTGCATTAAAGGGATGAAAATGGATATTTTCAATTTATGAGCTATGGAATGCTACTTATTGATGACTTTGTGATCATTTCTGATAATATAATAATTAAAGAGGTTTGAATACCTTGATGTTTACAGGCTTTAAAGTTTCATTCACCCAATTCCTGAAGGTGTTGGCCTGTATTTCGACCCAGAGATCCTCGTGGCCTTTAATGGCCATGCCCTTAGCAGCGGTTCCTTCAGGGCTTCTTGCAGCTAGACCCGCCTGGGTGATCCGACCCGCAGAGCCCTCCGCAGAGTGGGCCCTCAGCCCCTGGTGTGTCACTTTTACACCCTCCATTTTTCAACCTGTTACTTTAAAAAAATCTCTTGTCTTCTCTTTCGTTTGTCTTTGGCACTATTCATCGTTGTCATCTGGAAATATATTTTTATATTAATATATTTACGCGTCACTAAAGTCACTAAAGTTTAGGGCGTGTGATGCACGAGCGCAAGACAAAACAAACGACGTCTCTTAAGAATCTGATGATCCCTGATAGCAGTCTTACAATTATGATTTTACCTGCTATTTTTATATTGGATAATATGATCAGTTGGAAATGGAACGGGCTTTATAGAGGCTAAACCAATTTTGCCTCAGAGCAGTTCATTATTGTATCACTAATGCTATAGTTCACAAAACAGATGTAACAGGCGATTTGTAAGTCTAAGACCATTTACATTATAAGTTACGACCGTATCCACTGGCGGCCACAGCAGCGGTACATCTAAAGAGATTAGTTCCCTGGCACAGTTAGTGTGCAACTCAACTCGTGAAGCCCGTCGGTGTCAATGAAGTTCGCATCTTATAGCAGATTGATGACGTATTGTCACAGGGAGTGTGATTGATGAGCCTTTCCGCCTTTCGATGGTGGCACGGCATACAATGCCTCGATGCGGCACTCAACTGTTATCTTGCCCACTTATAATAACGGGTAAACCTAACCGTTCGAAAAGACATTAAATAGAGTAGAATAGTAAATCACCGGTTTGTGGCACAGTTTTGATTTCATAAAATATTTTTTTTATAATCCCAGTGTCCGAACGGCTAAAGCCATTCATGAATCCCACACTATAACTGCTTATAAAAATGATTTATAGACAAAAAAACATTTGCACCAACCAAACAAACGAAAATATATTTAGCGAAATAATTTTAATGTCGTTTTCGCTTTGATAAAGTGAATAGATAAATGGTGCTCATACGTTTGTGGAAATGTAAACGTAGGAAAATAATAACAACGTTGGCGGCGAACGTCTCGAGCGCACGCTGCACCCAGTCTAGGAATTTTAATGATCATTGTCGCGAGCCCCACATCTGCACGGCAAGCGCGAAGCAATTATTTGTTCTATGGGGTGAGGCCACAACACAACTGATGCGACGTCGTAAAACCTCCACTGCCTTACTCAATAACGGCATATTAAACAAATTAATAGGTAAGTAAAATAAATGATCCGAGACACCCGATGGGATTAAAAACTCTAGTTGCTGCATGCGTCGGAGGGACTGGGCTGACTTGACTATTGCTAGATGAAAGTCGTTTAGGTGAGTTTTTAGGTGGTTTGAAAACACTGGTGCTAATTCTGTTGTACATTTAACTAGACTAAACTAATTTTGACAGGTCTAGAGGTGTTGCTGTCCTTGTCACTAATTGTAAACCAAGGAAGGACAACAACACCTTTGGTCCTGTCAAAATTAGTTTAGTCTAGTTAAATGTACAACAGAATTAGCATGAGAGGTATGCAAATGACATCAATTGAGGAAAGCATACGAAAATAGCACTCCACCAACTTAAAATTTAACCTAACTTCCTCTTTGCTTATCTGAATCATTTTTACTTCTACGTATTTCTCAGTTGGATGGATGGATTTTTTTTGGATGCACTTTGTCTTTGGAAATATATGTTGATATAACCTTTTACTTAACCTAGTTATACAACATCATTGGTCTTGATCAAGAATTTTATGTTAATATGGCATTGAATGGCGCACCGTCGTAGAATTTCGACGAACGTACGACATCACACCGACTCGACACATATCTTAAGGTTATGGCGACATCGCATCTTTGTGTCTCACCGTAAATTTTTGTACGATGCGACATCGCATCGACGTGTTGTGGGCCCAAATACACCTCACCCCGACACGCACTAATTAGTTCCAACGTCGTTTGTCGGAACCTTCCACTTTTTTGCCCGAAATACTTCAAAGGGCAACGATAATGATGGTATTACGAGTCATTTTGTACATATAATTGTTGGTAAACACGCGCTTAAATTTTCAGAGTGAGTGCTCGGGGATATCAAAATTGGTACAGACGTAAAACTAAATAGATGCTACGAATTATGTATGAAAACTTAATTTCATATCTTCCCGACTACTTTTTTCCTATGACATCCATACGCTGTATTTTAAATTGACAATGACCACAAATAGACAATAAGCTGACACGACAGTTGTAAGGAGTGGTGGGCCAATCACGATATTTTTTCATTTTGTTTACCACACTGTTACATCACAGGAATGTTTTATTATACTTTTTACCGTTCAATACGGCTAAGCTTATTATATTTTTAGATTTCGGTTGTCACTCATTGACGATCGAAAGAACAGTGGATAAACGAACAGCATCAATAATGGATGATTTAAATTTCTTTACCATTCGAGATGTAAGTAACTGGTGTTATCTATTAAGATTTATTTCCTTGAAAATAGCAATAAATGAGAGTGGGGCCAATAAATCCCACACGTAATTCTCGCACAAGGCCGCGAGCGGGAACACCCCAATGCTTCTTTCTAATTACATCGAAAATTGTTTTTTTGGTCCATCTCTTGATCATGCTGATTCGAGGATCTTGGTTTTAATGGAATTTGCTTGAATTTACACATTGCCGTATATTTTTGTCAATATTAGCCAATATGGCGAGGTCAAATCTTTACTGTGAATAAAACAAAATCGTATTTTTCTGTAGTGTGTTTATCCGATAAATTCGGATTTTGGTTTTTTTAGTGTCAGTTGCAGTCAAGGTTTAAGGTAAAGTAAGGTAAAGTCATTGCACTACGTTCAAAATTCCCGTGTAAATGGGAACAACCGGATTTCACGCAGAGAAAATCAGACCGACCTACTTGAGGATCTCTGTGTGTCGCACTCTAATATGAACACGCAAGTTAAGCTACGTCGACCCTAGCCAGCGATTGGATGGGTTTCATTATCTCGAGCTTCTCCGTGCTTCGGAGGGCACGTTATCCGTCGGTCCCGGCTGTTGTCGATGGATGACAATCGTTAAGCCAAGTCGGTGGCCTTAGGGCGGTTTGAAAACACCGGCCTCCGCCAATCCGCATTGGAGCAGCGTGGCAGAGTACGCTCTAATCACCTTCGATTGAAGGGAGACCCGTATCAAGCTATATTAAGGATAACAGAGTTATGAATGTTGAAGAAAATTTCTAATAGCTAAGGCATATTATTCAATCCAGGAATACTTAAGTGATAAATAAAAAGCTTTAAAATGATTCTCTTCTTTCTTTCATCCACGTGCCTATACCTACTTTTTATAGAAAATTTTACTTTTTTATTACATGTGTAGATTAAATTGATGTTATTGTTATGTGTTCGGTATAATTTTTAGTTAAGAGTTGAAATTTTTAAAAATTTATATAATGTAAAAAAAATTGACATGCTTTAAATTATGGCTAAAAAGGATAATTTCTATCTCTTACCACGACCAACTTTGTAAACACTATTTACTGCAAATAAATAATTTGATTTGATTTGTATCCCAGCTGTGGGATGATTACGTGTTGATATGATGATGATGATGATACTCAGACCGAGATGTGTTCCGATGTAATGCCTGCGCTGGATTCGATCGCTGGACAGGAATAATGTAAACCGGGTATAAGTATTAATTCTCTCTGTGTGGAATCCTTACACATTTTAAAATAAATAAATCAGTCAATGAAACATCCTTCACCGTTTCTGTAATGTTTATTAAATTATATTTGCGTATTCAATATTTTCAAGGCAACAATCTAATATTATAATGTTAAAAGTATTCGATAAATACTTATAACTTAATGCATTACAAGATTGTTTTTAAAAATAAATCTACTTTCTCCAAGTAATTACCACTTTTTGCACTATCAACAACAGCATGTTAATGATAGATAGACACAGAAGATCTCAACATTATGGCAGTAGTCTACGGGCGTTATATCTTCGATACAGGGCCAACAGGGCTATTTGCAATTAACTCATGCAAGATTTTCGCGGTTCATGCAGTAGGTATAGTAAGGTTGCCGGAGAATTTCCTACCATCGCAAAACTGTGTGCGGACTGTTTTATTCTACAGCTGGTTTAAGAGATTGTAAATAAAATATAAGCTCACAAATGTTTACATAAGCTCAACATATCAAATCATAAACTCGACATTCTTTAATTTCTTTTTAAATAGTTAATATTGGATAAGTGGCTAGATACAGCAGACATCCGGCTCCGATTTACCAACAAGAGTTTGTCATTCACGCTACTGATTATCGTCACTTTGACTAGAGGTCTTCCTATTTCAACAACACGACGGCTTTATAATAATTAAGTCACGTCTACGTATTATTGAGTATGTAAACATAGGCGCTTTGACATACGCCTATTGGAATAACTACACTGTTTTTGTATTTAGGCCTATTCAGCTTTCGTCCATGGAAAACAACAGTAGGTATTATATGAAGATACGTTTATGCAATACATCCGTTCAGTTGAAAGGATACCTAGAGATATGGGAATAGGGTAGTTAGTTACTAAAACTTATCTTCAGTGCTGTCCTAATTACAGTCGTTTATTTAAATGTTCTTCCACTCGGCAGTCCGTGGCTATATATTGACAAATGTCCAACAGTCCCTGGCTATATATTGACATTGCAAAAATGGCGCGGTTTGTCTATGCATTTTATTTTTTTAAATAAAAATGGTACGGCTCTCGCGTACGAGTATTTTTGGTGTTGCCCGGAATAAAATGAGAAGTAGCGTAGCGTTCTTAGTTTGTACCACACCAGTAGCAAAAAATTAAGAAAAAAAATGCCAAAGTCAAAAGTCATCAGTCAGTCGTCCAGTACTCGGACTGTTGAGACTATTTTATTCTAAAATGTGGACATTTCTTATAATTTATACATGCAAACTGCATACAAACGATCGTTATTAAATAAGCTTTCATATTTACAAATAAATAATGAGAAATAAATTTCTTTAGACCGAAATATTAACATGTGAAAAAGTGAAGTTACGAAAATAAATTATTACGTTCCGGGGTTCGGGGTAATGGTTTTACAATAAATCTGTGTAGAAATATATATTAAACAACGCCTTACGTTAATTATAAACATATTTTGACGCTTTTTAGTAGAAAAACCATTAATTTCTAATAGATTTCAAGGTAATTGACCTCTTTGCAAAATACCTACCCGCGGGCAAAATGATACTGGCCATTTTGAATTTGGCATGTCAGACGATCTGACAATATTTTATTAAATGAGTGAACTGTTGTTATCATTTATACATGCAAACGTTATAAAAACAATCATTATTATACAAAGTGTCATTTACAAATAATTGACTGTAGATAAAGTATTTAATTTGATATATTATCAAGTGAAAAGTGCTGTCAAAAAAAGTGTCGATTCGTGTGCCGAAGTAACAAGTAAGTGTTTTTATAATAAATCTGTGTAGATATATATATAAAATAACGTCTTACGTTCATTATAAACATATTTTGAAGCTGTTTTAGCAGAAATACCATTAATTTCTAACATATTTCGAAGTTCTTGACTCACTGGAAAACTACCTGCGGCTCGCCAAAAAGTGAAAGTCAGAAAGTGGAGAAAGTAAGAGAAAAGATTTATGCTTTTCTTGGCAAAACTATTTGGATATTAGTATACAATACGTATATTTCCAGAAAGGTAAGTACATTTGCAATAAGATTCTAATAACAAAAATTCTAATAAGAATACGAAAGTGGAATAATAGGCCCGTAAATCTCAAAGTCGTAAAAAAAAAAACCTCTCATGTTGAAATTATACGCTAAAAATATACCTTATTTATAAGTTTTCGTATGTAGTTATATTCTTTTATTGAAAGATAATTTATCTAGCTAAACAGTACTAGTTTTCTTATTAGAATAGGGGTAATAATTTACGAGATATATATTTTTTTATGTCTCGGGAGGTGTAGGACGCCATCTGTCGCTCAAATTTGGGACCTGGGGTGTTTTTTTGGGGTAAGCTGGACTGCTGAGTGGTGTGTGGGTACAATAAATGAAAATGAAATTTATTCAGGGAGAAGGCCTTCAAAGGCATGTTCTCCAGTCATGTTTTACATACGTATTAGATAAATAAGCTAGTCTGTTTGCTTCGAAATCCCTTTATAAAAGGATTGAGTATCGGAATCAATTTAATTTTATCTTGGATGTGATCCTAATTCGATTACCTCAGAAGTTACCCATCTTTTGTTGTTTAAACAAAATAAACATTTCACGGAGTTTATTTAGAATCCCGCTGCAGGCTTTGGGGGTTCGATTGGAAGGGGTCAAGTGGGGTCTACACTCTACACACCACTCTTAAATCCCACCCCATTTCTCTCCGAAAATAATTACTTATTTGTAAACAGGTTTCCCTAGTTCATGATAGGTTCTCTTCGACTAATAATAAAAAAAAAATATTTAATTTTTACCATTACTAATCATATATTTTTTAAATATTATTATTCAGGTATTGGCGTTACAAAAAAGTTAAATTTCGATCGAAAACTTATTTATTAAGCAACAAGGCAGGCGTCCTACAGTCAGTCCTGTATCTAGAAACTACAAACGAGCTAGGAGATAACCTGATGATACTTTATTTTGCTAGACTACTTCAATTCCCTCGTGGGAATCTCATCTACCCCACTGAGTAAAAATGTTTGTTTATTTGTTATTTGTACCTACCATAAAGAACTTTAATAGGCCCGAGATATACTTCTGTAATGAAGATACTCGCATAAATTTGCTTTATAGTAGCCGACTTCGTGTGATATCATCAAATTACAAAGATAAAAATGTATATCACAATTAGACATATCGTCCTAATAGCGAATGCGCGATCATCGCGCGAGTATAGGGATGCGACCATCGCATGTTCGACAAACATTTAAAAACATTTAAACAATGTTTTAAATGACATTTTTTCGCTATACAAACATTAATTATTTAAGCACTTGATGTAGAAAAACTTGAGTTATAAACCTACAACCTTGCAATGACTTTACTATTGTTAACCATCTGCTAAAGTCAGACGATGTATAGTTTGTGTTGTCTTATGTACCTACTCAATGCGATTCCAATCAATATGTGTACGGGGAGTAGGTGGTCTAATCAGTAGTTCGGAGCTACGATGAGTTGCAGAAATATTTTTTTAGTTAATAACATCTGTCTTTTTGTCCTTTGTGCTAACTTCGCTTCGGTTAACTTCGTGAGACTGTAAAATCGATATTAATACCATGGTCGAAAAGCTTTTGGAAATTGCAGTATTGAACAGTTGATTAGTAATTGTACCATTCAATCAGAGTGGATTTACAAAATTTCAATCAAACACGATTTTGTGTAAAATTAAGCGATTTACTTTTCCACAAATAGGTGTTCCTTTAATGGAAAGTGGAACGCCGAGTTTATAAACCACACATAATTGAACAGAAAAGAACAATGTGCCTCTTGTTGGTGTGTGGGTCGTGCTATGTTTAATTTTATTAAGGCATCGATCCATCACTAAAGATATAATAATATGAAAAAGTATAGGAGATTAAGTTTAGTTTTGCAGCAACAGTAGCTATGGCTGATTTCGGATGTGAGGCATCATCATTATATTTTCCTAATTTAACATTTCATTTCACAAAAACGCGTAACAAAAATGCCCTGACCACTGAGATTTTAATAAAATCTGTGTTTCAGAGATCTTACAACGTTACAACCTATTACTAACATTGATATATTGTTTGAAAGTCCTTTTTTCTTAAATAAAAACCGTTTAAATAATACTCTAATATAATTATAGCCATGGGGTGTCGGTACTACTATGTTTCTTATATGAAGAACATTTTATATTAAGTATTTTATTATTATTGTCAGCTTGTCACATATAAGTGTTAGAATTCTATTTTAATAATATGTTTAATAAAAGTAGTGTATTTGATAACTTGTAGTTGGCCACGGTTATTCGATTGAAAAAGAGATTCAATGTGGCAACACTGTGTTGTAATATCGAATTTAATAATTATAATTATATTGATAATAATTTAAAATTATTATAATCTGTTTAATATTATTTATATAAGATATTTACATAAAAAGAAATTAATGAAATACTACATTTGGTCTTTGAAGTGATGTAATAAAAAAAAGTACCTACCCCCATGATTTTTGTAAGAAACTGATTTTGTAATTTGGTCATTCTGTTGAAAACGATTGAAGAGAATACAGTTACTTGTGAGCAAAAGTGAAGAGATTTTATTTCAGCCTTAAAATCCTAACATAAGGTTGTATTTGATAAAATTATAATATTAATTATTATGTTCCGTTCATGTTGTTTAGCTTACTCGTTAGAGATACTCGTATTATGTCGTTTATCCGACAGTTGGAACAACCGCCTTAATCAGTTTGTCGATACATATTTATGTAAGGTTCTAAGATCGTGGGCTGACATGTCCAGCTGATATAAACGTCATGTCTATTTTAAAACACTTCGCATCATACTGCCTTGGTAAATAAACAGTGTTAACGAGCGTAAATACTACAGAGAATACAAATAAAATATACATAAAATAGTGGAATTTATGTAAATTTCAACTGCAACCATCGTCGTTTATGGTAAACTGGTTTATAAGACAGATGGCAATGATTCATTGTGTTATCCAGTATTTTTACGCATGTTGTGTTATCAATGAAATTAATTACAATTTTGTGTGTTTTAACAGTATTTACAAAAAGATTGTGTGTAACGGCTTGTGTAATGTAGTGTGTATATAGTAATATAGTATATTTATTTGAAATTATTTTACGTAAATTACATGTCAAGCCAGTGGACAGATATGGCGAAGCGATACTAGGGATGCCTTGTTTACTATGGAACCCTAAAAGTATACAATTATTGAAGATATTTAGCATAAATAAAATAAAAAATATTTACATCTCTGTATTGTAATTTAATAAGCAATCCAAATTTGTTCACAAACGGCGAGTTCCACAAAGACATTAAATCTGATTCTCTCATTATCAGCTTGAGGAAGAACAAAGAGATAACTTGGGGTTTAATGTGTCATTAAATTTAAAATATTCCTATGTAATAATGTATTACAAAAAACATTTATGCATCAATCTAAATATTACCACGAGATTATAGATAAGTTAGGTACTACACTTTAAGACATCAATACAGATAGATACTTACTGTCCTGTTCAGATATTTCAACAAGATGAATATTATTTCATAAAAAAATAATTAATCAATCACTCAATCACAAATGGTTTCCTTTTCACAAATGCCGTTTCAATGTCGCGAACCAGTCATTTAGAAGAGATCCAATTTAACAGGATTTGTATTTGATGTTCACGTCACAAAGCTAGACGCCTTTGTAAGAAGGACGTCAATTGATAATGTGATTTTACTCAACCCCAAAGGGAAAGCCGCAAGGCGTCAATTTGTCTGGTCTAAAAGGTCATTAAAATTTTGGACATTTCATTTGTAGTTCTCATAATTTACATCATCCGATGCTGACTAAAAGCACCACAGAGGACACAAACTTATTTTATTTATTTTGTTTCCGAAATGATGATAGTTTATACAGTAGATTAAATTCAAACAAAACTTGATGTAAATACTCTACAAAGCAAACTAACAAACACCTGTTTCAAGATTTTCTGATAATTATTTGCTAAGAGGGAGAATTGGGGGTAGAAGTTCTTATATCTGTAAATCGTAACCGTGACTTACGGACAACGCCCAGCCTAAACTACTCGATAAATAGACTTGAAATTTGAACAGAATATTTCTTGAGTTCTCTAAAGGGATTTTTCGAAATTCCGATCCTAATGGGGTGACAAGGGGTGCCAAAGTTTGTATGAAGACTTAACTATATATCAACGCACAGCACAGCCCAAACCGCTGGGTCTAGAGATTTCAAATTTGAAATGTAGGTTCCTTACGACGTCGAGGGATGTACTAAGATAGGATATTTCAAAATTCCCACGAGAAAGCGAGATATAATACACCTAAACATTTATTTATTTATTCATTTATATACGCAAACGTAGTGGCGAGGGTATTATCAACGCACAGCCCAAACCGCTGGGTCTAGATATTCCAAATTTGGCATATTTAGGTTCCTTATATGATAAGGACCGGACCCAACGGACCGGCCGACCGGACCGGACCGGACCGGATCGGACCGGATGGAACCGTACCCTACCGGGCCGTGCCGGACCGGACCAGATCGGAATTTGTTTCTGAAGAAAAATATGCTAATTGTTAGTAGGCCACTAGTTAGTAGGAAGCTACTTTAGAAATAAAAGCCTCTCCCTAAACAGCTTATTTCCAAAAATAAAAATATTATCGTGTTTTTTGATTGCAAAACAAGTACGAGGTGTTTGTCCTTCAAGCGTACCAGTTCTCCTTCACGATGTCTGAACCATTGGTTCCCAAAGTTGATTTAACCAAACTACCATTTATTTTATTCTTCTCTTCTTGACTTTTTGACACTCTAAAAAAAGGGGTATAACTATTTGGTGAGGCTCTATTTCCCATACTAGTTGAATCTTATGTATTATGGCTGTTCATTTTCAAAGTTTAATTAAATAATCCACTGTTTCGACTATACCTTAAAACGACTATGCCACTTGTTTTGGTAACATCTTTTGTAACTGTGCAGTCACCAGAAAATATGTTTGCGATCAGACCATTGTGGTCAAATTTCCTTAGAAATCCTTTCCTGTAAAAAAACGTAACAATGCATCACGACCTATAGTTTGGCAAATGTTGGTTTAAACCAAAGACATTAATCTCCTTAGTCTCAACAAAGCTAAATGCACTGAAACCGGACCGAGAGAACAAAAAAAACTTGGTTCCTGCTTTAAAGTTTAAAGTTTTTAACAAAGTTTGTAGACACTCATTAGCTAGTTGGTGGATACTCCAGAATAATAATTATTAAACACCGTTATTCAAACAGAAGGGATGAGAATTTAAGTTGAAATAAAAGTTTACGTTGAAAAGAGGTATAATTACTTAACGAAACGTAACGATTTTTCAATGAAGCCTTTTTACATAAAACAACCAAGTTTAAAACTTACTTTGGGACCAGCCAGCTTACTCTTCAATGAAATCATGATTTTAATATCATTTCTGAATAATAATAAAAAAATGGCAAATACAAATTTTGTACTTTTGATACTTTATACTTTACTATTTGGTTAGCATATTATTATAATCCGATTTCATTTAGTTTAGTATTGTTTAGTTAAATAAAAGGTACTATAGTCTGTCAATAAACAATCCAATGTCGATGAGTAAAATTCTTTTCAAGAGTAAGATGGCGCTGTGTCATTTTTATGATTAATCTATTTAAATATTTAAACAATAAAATAATACTTGACAATCGCCCACTTCTCGACATACTAATTAGCTCAAAGGTGACGATGGTACAACCACCTACATACAAATCTACGTCTAATTACATCTGTTTTAAATAATATTTTCTATTGCGCTCGATTTGTTCCTGCACAAAAACTATAGACGTAGGTAGCTCTGGGTGCCGATGGCAGCCACCCACCGAGACTATTTGAATAGATTTATGGCATACCACGATATTCGATATCAAACCTGTCCGATAATATAATTATATTATCTAGCTTGGTTACCTACATTATAATAGACTTAGCTTATACAGTAGCTTATCTAATAATAATATGAATTACCTATATAAAAACTAAACTAACAATAAAACTAAAATTAAGCATTAAAAAGACATGGTCCCTGCGGCAGGGTGCCCAAAATGCTAGCAGCGTTACCTCGCTGAACGGCGATAGATATCTATTGAGCGAAGTAGCTGCCAGCCTTTGGGTCACCAGTGGTTTGTCGCAGCCTTTTTGCGATGTCCCTAAAAAACGACAACACACTGGAACCCCACGGGCCTAATGTTTCTACAAAAAATTACCTATATTAACTCCAACATGACTAGAGAACGTCCCTATGAAGGCCTACTATCTGCGATTTCATTTTTTATTTTCAGAATTTCAATAATGGCTACTCTAAAAAGTTCTTTAAACACAAGTCAGGCGGTAATGAATGAATCAATTTAGAAGAACAATAAAGAGACAAGCATGCATTTTGATCGTTATTTCAGAGTAGCATTCTTGAACACATCTCATCTACACACTTTAATTTAATATAATTAGTTTGAATATTGAAAACGTTTCTAAATTATAATAATTCCTGAAATTTTATGTTTACGTTCTCGCAAAGTTGAGCGAAAACGAGAGTATGGACAGCCTCTTCGTCTCACTCCGTCTTTTGTTTTCCTTTGTCTTCTCACTTCGTGCCTAACTTCACTTCACTTCACATAACTCCCGAAAGTGACCAGCTTTACCATTGATTCTCCGCAATAGACTCACGTATACCACTAGATATTAATTCCAGAATATATTTTTCAGGATATTTTTTTTAAAATAGATAAAGAAGCTAGTCACCACAATTGCAATTATTACAGATCATCCGCGACAAGATAGGACACTTCTTTTAACACAAATCACAGTACCATCTGATCCTTTTAGTAAACAAGGCTTGAGAGCTTTTACAGTTACAGACAACGGGCACTAATGGCGGTTTTTACCAACCTGCCCCAACCGTATCCCTTACGCTAACAAATGAGGAAGAATGAGGTGGACCTATTAGTTAACAAGTGAAAGAGTTATCCAAGCTGTATGTGATGCAGTTCTCTAAATATATATTTTTTTTAAATCAAAAGCATTTATATCGTTGCCATAAAATAACAAAGTTTTATAACGATGTTTGCATTAGTAGTATAAAAGTTTCTTCTTAGTTCTCTACCCTAGATACTCCTTTGAGTTCTTAGTACGAGTTTTTGGTCCCATTCGATCATATCAACGTAAATAAACCGACCAAATAGAGAAGAACTCTCATGTTGCGAATTTATAAGACACGTGTTACATATCAAAATAAGTGTCTTACTTGCTCACATTTTGAAGTGAGTAACCTGGGTAATTTGCCGAGGCGTGGTGGGGCGCGTAACAGGGGTGTGGAGGTAAAAAAAATCGTGAGATTAGAACCCACGACCTATCGAAACTAGAAACCCGGTCTAATTCTCCTAAAAACTAAGCTACTGGGAAGGTTAGTATTAGAGGCGACATTTTTCATCTCAGTATACTGTTAAGTCGCAATATGGCTGCATCTACCCTGTCTACAACTAAGCAGGCTTTAGAGCCCATGTTACAGTTAAGATTCTACTATTTTTAAAAGCTTTTATTTAACTTGACCTGTATGTATGAATGTATGTATGTATGTAAGGGTGGAATCTTGGAACGAAAATTTGAACCACTTCCCGTAGACCGATTGAGCTGAAATTTTGCTTAAAACTGTAGATCAGATGACAATACAATATTATGATAACAAAATTACGATACAGCCTTTTGTGTTCCGTTTTTCGTATAAAACAGTTCCGACCAAAAACCTATAGGGTACTTCCGGTTGTCCTAGAATCATGAAATTTGGCAAGAAGCAAGATGATGTAGTACAAGTACAGGAATAAATCTGAAAATCGTAAATTTGTAGTTACTTCTTCTTCTTTAAACAACCAATATAATGTGACCCTACCCTTGGTACATTTTACATTGGTACATGGCTCTTTTATACCGGTTATGAATTAAAATGTATTTTATCTATTACTAGCTTTTCCTCGCGGCTTCGCTCGCGTTAATTTTATGACATAGATCTCGTTTGACAACAAAACAACCCATAGCGCGACTTGTGGCGCCATCTGTTGGCCGATAGCATCCCATACAGCGCCCTTTATAGTAGAAAAAATATTTTCCCTTTGGATTGACATACTTTCACGGGTAAAAAGGTAGCCTATGTTGGGCTCTGTACCCCTGACATATACAAATTTTCATAATGATCAACTGATTAGTCAAGCCGTGAAGGAATAACAAACAAACAAACTCACTTTCTCATTTATAATATTAGTATGATAGTATGACTAGTATGAGGAGCTCGATGGCGTCGCTGTGTGTCACACTCTAATATGAACACACAAGTTAAGCGACGGCGACGGTAGCCAGCGTTTAGATGGGTTTCGTTATCTCGAGCTTCTTCGTGCTTCGGAGGGCACGTTAAGCCGTCGGTCCCGGCTGTTGTCGATAGATGACAGTCGTTAAGCCAAGTCGGTGGCCTTAGGGCGGTTTGAAAACACCGACCTCTGCCAATCGGCATTGGAGAAGCGTGGCAGAGTACGCTCTAATCACCTTCGATTGAAGGGAGACCTGAGACCAGCAGTGGGATGATTATGGGTTGATATGATGATGATGATGATGACTAGTATGATTATGGGAAGGAACCCTCATGCGCGAGTTCTACTTGCCCTTGGTCGGTATTTTATTTTTGATGGGTACATAAACCCGTTTAGTTTGTCGCAGGGTGACTGTAGTAAAATCAGGAAATTATATAGGTATTCAAATTGCTGGTGCTAGTTATCTATCTATATACAGGGTGCCCTGAGGGCGACCGACACTCCCGAAATTTCTTAAGAGGTTTATACATCTGCTTTATGCTGGTGAAAGATCTTTTGTCTAAGTATGATAGTTTCGGAGTAATTGACTAACAAACATTAGTTGTAAAACTGTGTGATTTCATCCCTAAAATCAGCTGTGAACGCAGCAACGGGGATGTATTAAGGTCGTTTTTTTTAAATCGGTCATTGACCTGACCACGATTATTTTTAACCATAAGTAAACATAACCATAACATTGATTTCATAACTTTTTAATCTTAGATGTTGGTAGCGTAGCCTAATAACGACCTTTAAGGCTTTTCATTCCTTTATGCCGTAGTGATTGGAATAAAACATGTGTTTTTTGTTAATTGTACCGCCAGCAACTCATACTATCATTCCTTAGTGATAACGTATTTATTATTTTATTTGTTTTAGTAGGTACTCCTTAATAGCCTTTCTGACACTAAAAAAAGGTATGTACGTCTTGAATTTCGAACTCGATTCGAATTTTTTTTGTTACGAAGAAATGCTTTTTTTCTACAATTGTCACGGTAATCATAGTGTTGTCAACAGTGACGTGTAGCAAAAAAACTAAATGTCGTTACAAGCGCGAGATTATTTAAACTTAATAATGCTGTACGTAGAGTCCGAGTACAACGCAAGGGCAGCTTTGCGGTTGTACCGAGAGCGTTTTCCTCCGCCGCATCCGGTAAATCCTCGCGTAGTTACCAACGCCCTTTACCGGGTACAGGAGAATCGTCCGATCGTTCCACGGACATCGATGGATGACCATCGTGGTGGCGGGTCTAGACGTGTGCCTGTGCGGCTTGAGGAGAACATTTTAAGGTTCTTTGACCAGAACCCCCGAGCAAGTTCTCGACAGGCCGGGCGCCGTTTCGGCGTTGGCCACATGTTGGTTTTGGACGTTTTAAAACTAAACAGGCGCCATCCATACCGCATCCAAAAAGTGCAGGCAATGCTGCCGAGGGATTTGGCGGTGCGAGCAGCATACTGCCGTTGGCTGGACGACGGCATCCGCGAGAATCCTCGTTTCGTGCAGCAAATCATTTGGAGCGACGAGGCGACATTTACGCGGAATGGTTTATGGAACCGTCGAAACGAGCACGTTTGGGCGGAGGAAAATCCCCGCATTTTCCGACAGACAGCGCACCAACAGAGGTGGTCGATTAACGTGTGGGCCGCGATTCATGGCGACACCATAATTGGACCAATTTTTTTACCACCCACTTTGAATCGACATGGATACCATGAGCTACTTAGAAACGTGGTGTCGCCATACCTGGACCAATTACCGTCAGAGGAACGACGTGCTGCGTGGTTTCAACAGGATGGGGCTCCAGCTCATTCGGTTGTGGAAGTGCGCGAAGCTTTAAACGAACTATTCGGCCAACAATGGATCGGGCGATACGGGCCGAACAGATGGCCGCCGCGCTCACCAGACCTCACGCCTCTCGACTTTTTTTTGTGGGGCACTCTCAAAGACCGAGTGTACCGGGATGAATACGAAACGCGAGAGCAAATGGTGCACAGAATTGAACAGGCGTTTGCTGAACTCCGCCAGCAAAATGTGGAGACACAGTTGCTTGCGCGTGTGCACTGTCATACCAAGCAGCGTATCCGACTGTGTCGCATAAGACGCGGCGGACACATTGAGCATCGGCTGTAAGGGGGTGAGCGCTAGGTACCTACGGCCTAATAAAAACTATTCGTAATTACTTATTCTTTTTAGCGAAGAGAGTACCTATGTTAAAACAAATACGCCAATAATCAGACTTACCGAATCCAGCCCTGAATTAATTGAATGAACGGATGAATGAATGAAAAGTTTATTTGCCTTTGGTACATGGTAATTGTCACGGTTACCATAGTGATACAAAAATATCCTATTGTCAATAGGTACATGCTAGAAGTAAATTGTGAAAGTTTCTATTATTTATTAAATGGTATTAGTGTTTTAAGTGATGTTTAGTGTTTTAAATGTTGTTTAGTGGTTTTGAGTGTTGTGTCGCATGAGTCGCATGAGAGAGATGCGCTCAGATACATCGAGCATCGTGTTTTGTAGGTAAGTTCCTGGCGTACCTACTTCATGTTTGCTAGATTTTTTAAATGATAATCAGAACTACTATTAATAGGTAGGTATGTGTGTATCGTGGGCTAGGCAAGGGCTAAGCTAGGTACCTACAGCCTGTCCGTAGCGTAGTAGTACCCGTCCGTGTAGTTATCTTATCAAATGCACTGTTGTTCTGGAATTAGGGTTATCGGCACGTAGGAAATTTTCAAATCTGTGCCTTTTTTTTAAATAAACTATTTTTAAATGAAACCTATCTAAAACGCATGTCTGTAAGGTACATATCATCAAACTTTCGGCTGTGTTCGTCGCCTTTTTCCTCCCTGTATATAAAAATGAAACCCGTTTTCCGTTGTCACGACATAACATGAAAACGGCTTGACCGATTTGGCTGATTTTTTTTTTAGAATATTCCTTGAAGTACGAGGATGGTTCTTACGGAGAGAAAAATTTAAAAATTCCCACGGGAAAGCGGGATACACGCAAACGAAGTTGCGCGGGTTTCGCTAGTAACAAATAAATTCATTAGACAAGTACCGCCCCTCGACAATAGATGGCACTGCGAAACCTGTCCAGTGATAACTAAAA
This sequence comes from Endotricha flammealis, assembly GCA_905163395.2. Lineage (NCBI taxonomy): Eukaryota > Metazoa > Arthropoda > Insecta > Lepidoptera > Pyralidae > Endotricha > Endotricha flammealis. The sequence goes on from LR990855.1 coordinate 10,252,526, forward strand.
AGTAAAAAATAAATTAAAAGTAAAAAAATATATTTAAAAACAAGCTTTTATTTAATTGCGCTAAAAAGAATAAAATAAACTTTTCTTTTAAAATTTTAACTATCAACTTATAACGTCATTACACAATTTATATGACATAAAAGCTTGTCGCGAGATTTACCTGTTTAGGAAAACATAATTATCGAACTAACATTTATTCGTACTACGAGTAAATGTTAGTAATTAAATCTCGCGACAAGCTTTTATGTCATATAAATTGTGTAATGACGTTATAAGTTGATAGTTAAAATTTTAAAAGAAAAGTTTATTTTATTCTTTTTAGCGCAATTAAATAAAAGCTTGTTTTTAAATATATTTTTTTACTTTTAATTTATTAAATAGCGACTATGCAGTTATAAAATATTAATGTTTTATCGTCTGAACCGTAACAACTATAAAGAAGTTAAATTAAAAAAATATATTTATGACCTTATTCGAAACAAGTCACATTTCAAGTCTAATAAAATTATGAACTGATCGAGTTATTACATTTAACCCGTTGGAAGTTTATGGCTAAAGGTTAAACCTAGGGTTATACGTACCCACACATTTTCCTGACCGATTTTAACCAAATTAATTTAATAATCCCCTATGTTCAGAGTTACTATTTGTATTTTAGTTTCCAGTTTTACCCAAAGGCAAGTTATGGGGAATATCAATAATGGACTATTTCTGTTCCTTACGTACCTACTTAGTTTGTGTTCGACAGTATTATATTAAAAATAATTCTAAAATTTCATAATAAATTTTATAATTCTATAATTTACATTAAAAAGAAACTTCTGATTGAATGATTGACGAGTTTCAAGACGTTTGTAGTTTTTCACCCAGAATGACTACGAATTATTGTCAATCTATGGTTGTCACTTTTGAGTAAGAACGTGACTTTCACAGTCATAGTTTTGCAGTCAAACAAAAGTGTTTTTGATCGGTTATTAGTTTTGACCCCAGACTACTGGTTTTGACTGTAAAATATAATAATGATGGTCTATTATTAGTAAATTGTTGTACAGTCAGGAGCACGTTGAGCTAAAGCTCCACATGAAGCTCCACATTATGAGCCAAAATTACAACAATTTTGGCTCTTAAATGACATAGAACTTATGACTGGTACATATTGCGATATGGAAAGGTAGACTTGTTCCTGGCTGTACCGCAAAAAAGACTTAATATTCGAGAATACTTAAATTCCAAGAGTATTAGAGATTTAATTATATACCGAGAAATGTTACGAAATCCAACCCAATTACAGCGAATATTTAATTAATAAGTGTGATTGTTTGAATACAATACTCAAACAATAATTAACAGTAACAATTGATGTACATCATTACATTTCATCGCTCGATGCGTTCAGCTGTTTGATGTGATCACAGTTGAATGGTGTTCTCGTTTAGTTAGTCATTGTTATGATTATAATATTGGTCTCATATGCAAGTACTATAAGTAGAGCCTATGTTACGTAATTTACTATCAACATTTTTAGTTATGAGGTTCTGTCTAAGGCAGGTGATGGACTTCATGTGACGTATTTTATTTTTGTTACAATTATAATAATTTAAACTTATTATAATAATATTAAGTTGTAGTATCTAATTTGTCTTATAAAATAACAGTCATCGCCATATATTTTTAAGACGTAATTTGATATTTAACGTTGCTACTCTCTGAATACCAAGATAACATTTAATTTGTCTGTAATTTTGACATGACATGACAAAACATTGTTTTGTGAAACTCACTGTAGATTGCATTTGGTTTGGATACATTGACATAGCAGTTTTAATATATGATACACAATGTTCGACAATATCTCAAAGAAAACAATAACGTTGATTTTCCGCAGCAGACTGAAAGTGCAATATATGTATTTTTATAAAACTTCAAAATAGAGGAGCTTCGTTCACAAAAGGAAGCTGGAGGGGTGCTAAAATTGTATAATTTTATTTTTAACAAGCGTCTACCTAACGACGTGTTTCGTGCCTCGCTGCGTCCAATAATGTACGATCCACCCATTTAGAAAGATCTATCTATACCACGTTTAATTTGTATGTGGGAATATCTCTATAACATCTATTTTATTAGCTTTCCTTTTCATTGTTACTTGCTAATTAATTTATATTAAATTACGTGTCATGTTCAGTTTATTTTCGCACAAAAACATTTTCGGCAAAATGTACAGGAATTCCTTGTGACTTTCTCACCTTGAATAAGAAAGACACTGTCTTGGACCACTTGTTACTTCTTGCTAACCTCTCTCGAAGATTGGTTAAGTCATAAGTCCTTATCAAAATTTGAGATACATACAAATTGAATGAATTAAGGAGCTCGATGGTGTCATTGTATGTCGTAATATAAAACGAACAAGTATAAAAAATGCCCGTGGTCCACCCAGGTGTACCACGCAGGTGGACCACGACCAATACGGGCAAGTTAAAGCAACATTATTGGAATTATAGAAAAAGGACTAGGAAATAAATTTTCTTGTTAGATAGTTTTTTATTTGATAGACAACATGAAAGAACTGTCATAGACTTTGACATCAAAGTTGGAAGAAGGTTCCATTGAATATTTGTCTATTCCAACAAAAATCGACTCCAGCCAGTGTTTAGGTAGGTTTCGATTTATCGAACTTTTCCTTGCTTCGGAGTAACATCAGCCGTCGTCGGTCCCGGCTGTTCTCAATGGATGACACTCGCCTCTGTCAATCCGCATTGGAGCAGCGAAGCAGAGGACACTAGAATGCCCTCCGTTTGTAGTGAGACCCGTCGTATCCCTGCAGTGGGATTATAGGTTGGTATAAATATTTAAATAAATAAATATTTAGGGACAATTCATACAGATTGAGCTAGCCCCAAAGTAAGTTCGAAACTTGTGTTATGGGGTACTAACTCAACGATATTATATTTTATAACAAATACATATATAGATAAACATCCAAGACCCGAGGCCAATCAGAAAAAGTTCGTTTTTCATCATGACCCGACCGGGGATCGAACCCGGGACCTCCTGGGTCGCGGTCTGGCGTGGTAACCATTACGCCACGGAGGTCGTCAAAATGGTATGAAGGTGATGAATAACTATTAATTATTTAATACGCAGTAAAAAGTAAATTACGTGCCTTGTCGTATATTTAATGTCTTTGTTTCTCTATAATTACAATTTTCACAGCAACTCATCAAAAGATAAGCATAACTTCAAAGCGAATGCGCGTGAGTTGCATGCATCATTGCACAGTAAGTGGGGTGCATAATGTCAGTTCCGATACACGTACAGACCATTGACAGTTACTTTGCCTCTGACATGTGGTTTAAAACACTGAAAATAAGTGTCACATGAATAATTCTGTAGTAGAAATAATGTGAGGCCTATGTCCAGCAGTGGACTTCTTGTGGCTGAGAGATGATGATGATGATGATGAGAAATAATGTGTGAGCCGACATAGACTGCTCGAGCTGTTAGCCATTGATACACGGACCTATCAGCTAAAGACATGTATGAAGCCATTTGCTGATACACTGGACTTAGGGAGCGTAGGGTAGGGCTCACGTTGGGGAAGTATCACCAGTGTCCGCGACCCCGCCACTTGAAGGCGGAAGGTGGCAGACAGTCAGGTTTTTAGTCGGTATCCCTCATTGGCTAGAGAGGCGAGCCTGACAGACCCCCGTCGCTTCCCCAAGTGGCGGGACATGCAGTAATGCATTTTCCTGACTTTAAACAAAAAAAGGGTAGGGCTCACACCGCGAAAAATTTACAATGTCTGCCTAGGGGCGCCCCAGAGGCTCGAACCTCGGCCTATGGCGACACTGGGGGTGTTTTAAACCAGTTTTTACCTTCTGTCAGAGGTAACATAACTGTGAACGGTCTATACGGAACTCGAGCGCTTTGTAAGTCGTAGTTATAACCATAAACTAACAGTGTGGAAGGTTTTTTTATTATCATTGTATACACCATTCAACTGAGGTAGACAAAAAAAAAATGTTTGAATCATTAATTGTGTAAGTACTTAATTAAAAAAATATTTTATTTGTTCTGGATTTTTTAAGTTGTTTATTCGATTTCGTTTTTTGTGACAATCATTTTGTTTATTGACAAGTCTTGTTTATGTCTTTTACAAGTTCAATAGTTACAATATAAAATTGGGAAATATATAAAACAAATCAAGTCTTCAGATTAGTTTTGCTTTTATATACTAAGCTGTATATTTTGAGAGGATCTATAGGTAAGCAACACAAAAACTCATGGGTCTTTTTGTTTAAGACGACAAAAAGTATATGTTATTCCAATTGAAATTAGCTACTTGTTTTTATATAACTTCGATGCATTTATCGTTGCATACGTTATATGGAATGCAATTATATTGTGGTGTTTATGTTTAGCATTACGAATAAATAAGTATGTAAGCATGTATACAGTAATTTAATAATTAAACTCAAGGAAATTAATTCCTACAATAAAATATTGATTCCTACGATTACGTAACTACTAAGATTATATATCTTAGTAGTATGTTTTAGAGAGGTAGGGCACAGCGGATAATCCGCTCAAATCGGAGCAGCCCGTCTGGGGAAGAACCTCCACCTTACAGAAGATCGTACGTAGCCAAATAGCAATGTGTCAAAAACATTTTACTTCTTCTCAACCCTATTCTTATTAGGAATGGATACTCCATACTAATATAATACTTTTTCATTAGTCGCGTATTATTAGTCGGGACTCAAAAAAGATGAATTTATGAAACCGAATGCAGCAAGAATAATACGACCGACACAACCACACAACAACCAAAAAATTTACGCTCGTTTGGTCTGGTCTAACCCTAATTTATTTATGTCTCTTGATACCGATCGTTCGACTTTAATAAAGCCGGATCAAGTACTAAATAACATAAAATTTACCGAGAAATAGTATTTTAACTGTGCTACTACATAACAAAATTCCACTACCTAATATTTATTAAGTATTTATTTATTACGAAAAAGAATATATCTGGACAACACAGACATTAGTATTCGCGGAATGTTTTTGTGACAATATTCCTTTTATTGAGAATATCTTCTATATCAAATATCTCCTCTGTCATCGTATATTAATCCTGTACCGTCAAACATTTGTTCAGGGAATGGCTAACGAGACAAAATCATAAATAAACGGACAAACAGATAATCGTATATTCGTATTTACCCGAGTATAATTAGTCGGTTTTTACATCTGTTGCTATTATTTTTTCTGCTTTATTAATCTCTCATTTTATCTCTTCGTATTTCAAGTATCATGTCGGTTACACAGCATAACCGTGTAACGAAGTTCTGCTTTCAGCCTGTCATCACCCATTGTCGGGTATAGGCCTCTTCATGGGCTTTCTATAAAGGTTTTGTTCAGGCAGTGCGCATCCAGGATTTTTTTGCGACTTATGGCGATGTCATCAGCCCAGCGCATGGGCTGCCTCCCTATCTTCCGAAGACCTATTCTTGGGCGCCACTCGGCAATCTTACGCGTCCAGCGACCATCATCCCTCCTTTTCATGTGGCCTGCCCATCTCCACTTTAACTTGGACACTATTAGAGCGATGTCAGTAACTCCAGTGCGCTTACGTATCTTTTTGTTTGGGATGAGGTCTATGAGCGAGATACCTAGCATTGCTCGCTCCATGGCTCTTTGCACTACCTGAAGTTTTCGCACAAGTTTGTAAGTGCGTGTCCAGGTTTCAGCTCCGTAGGTCATAACTGGGAGAAACGTTTTTCTTATAAAAAGGCGTTACATTACCTTATACCGCTAAGATTTTGAAATCACAAATAATGTGTAATTTTAATTTATGATGTTGCGTAGGTCCGACATATTTTTGAAGTGAAAACTTCTTTAGCGGCGCTTGGCACTGTTTTTAGATGGGTAAAAATTTTTAAACTCGCGTCAGATTCGTAGCGATCGAAAAATGGTAAGATTTCCTAACCATTCCAAAATATTCTAAAATGTACAATTATTTGATGTTTAAGTTTTTACTTCTGCCGGCACTCCCGGAGTGCAACCCGTCCCTTTTTTTTGTTCATTATAGAGGATCACTTATCCTAGATACATTACTCGAAGTTAACCGAGATTAGGTGAATACATGAGTGCAGAGAGGCAGATTGATCTACTAACTATTAATAAGTTTTGTAAACAGTGTAATCTATAGTTCATTTAATGCTTAGCTTATATCCTAATCTGAATCTTCTTCAAAACGTCAATGATCTTATCAGCTTATTTATCTATGGTCACCGTTGTTAATCCTAGGTTTATAGGAGACACATCTGGGGCCCGATTCTACTAACACAAATGCACCAATGGACTCTCAATGGTGTTTCAATCGTGTCTCAAAAGAATGCCGATAGTGTATCAGTGAAATAGTTTTTGACATTTGTTATGAACTTAAACAATAAGTTAAACATTATGTTATTGTTTAAGTCCATAACAAATGTCAAAAACTATTCCACTGATACACTATCGGCATTCTCTTGAGACACGATTGAGACACCATTGAGAGTCTATTGGTGCATTTGTATAAGTAGAATCGGGCCCCAGAGGGAATGTGTGACGGACTTGTCTATATAGTTACAGCTGGTTGCAAATAGTTAAATCTTAATTTTTTTATTAGTCTCTTTTTTTTAGTTTGACACTGACAGCTATACTTCAAAGTGTCATTAACATTAAAACCAAGAAGCTTAAATACTGAAAACCCTTGTGCATCTCGCAGTAATCAGTTAGAAGACCTCTTATGTGAAAACGACATTTTATGCGTAGATTATGGTGTGGATAATAATAAAATTCGACATTCATTCACATATTCATTCTTAATCACATCGACTTAAGAATGTATTTAATTGCGCTGTCTGTATTACACTGCCGCCGTTAAGTATTTCTTAAGTAACATCATGATCACAAATTATACACCACAACCAAAAGGCACGTGTATTGTGGGTGGAGTGCGAACAATGATGATGTCATTTGTACCACATTACTTAATCATTGTCGCATTTTGTACTTGGAATATGAGCTCGAAGGCTCCACTGACATACTGCCTTAACTTGGGTTATGTTATGCAAGCAACAAAACCGGTCACTCGCACCACTATCGGACTCATTCACAAATTTATGCACCTGTTAAATATTACGTTTTCTTTACAAACATTCTTATAAAATATGAAAATACGTATGATCTTCAAAACACATTTTTATGTTACAGCTGTCTTGCGCGATTTATATGCCCTTCCTGCGTTAGAAATACATAATGATATAGGGAACATTGTAGCACTGTAATACCTTGAATATCCGTCTAGGAATTCATCACTGTATATATTGTTTGTCACATACACTAGAAATTTCACTGGTAATAACTATTCGATAATGTTCACTAAAGTTTATGTGTCGAACGGCGCGTATGAGCGCTGTGCACGCGCAACCGAGCCACTAACCGTGAGTGAATCGACGGAGGCAGCAGGTTGCGCGGGAGGCCCCCCCGCGCCCCTCACGGCAAGGCTGCCCCGCCGACAGTACTCAGAGGCATTCCAACTGTGACGACAACGTGCCCATTTAAGTCTTTGGACATGGTTTGATGGTCACAGCGGCCATATGGTGTCTTGCACTCAGCGTGATTAAGGCTTTTTCAATGGAATTCCGTAATAGTCATGAATTGTTCATACCTAAGTGTGGGAAACTGTGACTGAATTTATATTATCGCCACTTTAAACATGTTGTCCCTCTATTGTTACTGCATAAAATCGATTTTTATCAAAATTTTATATTTATCTTTTATTTTATTTTTATCTTATTTTTATAGGTGGTTCAGGTCACTGCAAAATTGTACTTTTGTTATTCCAATGCTCGTAAAATTTAAAACTCTATAAACTCACTTTTATTACTTGCAATGCAACTTAAAGATCCTGGCCTTGCACACCCACCCATCATTTATTATTATCTTTTACAGTCACTTGAATTAGGACGACCATTTGCCTAAGTACCTATCTATGAGCATATCACTTTCATCTGTCAGGCTCAGGACCAAATCTAGTTGTTTTAGAGAAAGAATGTGAACATCAAAAAAAGCTTTTTGTAATACTTCTATCCAAGTAAGACTAATTTCTAAAAGAATGCCGTTGAATGTAGCATTCTTGAAATAAGTTTAAGAATTTCAGTTGGGTAATTTGCGCGGTAACGACCGTGTGAACGGACTGACGACGGCCGACGAGCGACGATTGCCCGTGGAATAATTCACACAGCTCTCCGCTCCCGATGGAACCTAAACAAAGCATCTAGTGCCGAGATCATAGAATGGCGAGCACTAAAAACAAAACATTTGTTATCTACAAACAGCAACTACAAGACAACTCATACATACATGTAATGTTTGTTGTGTGTAAAGGAAATGAAATGTTCGTAATTTATGTGGGCATAAATTATTAATAAACAGCCTCCATGAGTGCGTGCAGCTATCTGTGGAAGAGTTAAATTGGATTCAGGGGTCGCGAAAGGTTTAATTTGATGCGGGTTTGGTCGAGCGAGGCCCTTTATCGTAAAGGGAATTTGTCGATTTTGAATACTGCACAGTCCCGTCTTTTAAATACCTGCATTAATTTTACGAAGTTCCACGAGCCACAAACGTTTTCTAATATACAAGTTAATTCTGTATAATGTTGTTAGAGATGATTGAGCCCGCAGCGCAGATGTGGAGGATTGTCAGGCGGCGCGGCCGGCCGTCCTAACTCGTGAATAAATTTGAATGGATGAGCAGAGGGCGCGACGACATTTGGCCTACAGGCCACAGGTGCTAGAAACTCTACGTTTCCATAAAATTCCTTTCGTTCAAGATAGGGAAAAATCTGAGTAATTTTTCAAGCCCCTTTTTCCAGAGCACTCAATATTTAGGAAAAAAATTCTCGGTTTCGTATTTTTTCGTTTAGTCGCCTCTGTTTTAATCCAATGGAGATATTTTGCCGCTTTAAAGTTTAGCCCGATTAAATTGCCTTTTGATATTTCCAAGCGCAAGTCTGTCGAACAAAAATAAAATGTCTTAAAATCCTCTTGGCAAAATAAACTGTTTTTGTTTTGAGTGAGGATTGACTATAAAGTAGTTTAATATGTTGAAAATATCATGGAAATGTCAAATATTTTAGGTAAGTATGGGTATTTATGAAAATAGAAGCGGTAGTTACCACGAAATTCTTAGTTTAAAACACAAAAGTATTATAAATTCTCTCTTTTTTTCTAGGTCCATGTTTGTAGTATCATTCTTATGTGTTCTGTTAGGTGTGTTATTTTTCTTTCATATAGGTAATCTCAAAGATTGTAATATGGTTCTACAAATATGTCACAGACACAGATTCACATCATATTCTTGGAAATAGGTATATAATATACTTTAATATGATTTAGGTTTATTATACTGAACGTTAACTTAAGAATTATTTATAGATACATCTACAATCTAACTTGGGAATGGCAAAACTCAAATTGGATTTTCGTGTTTAGTGGGCGCAGGTGAAACATTTCAAGAAAATTTTTCAATAACTGAAAAATGAAATTGGTTTGGGACAGGAAAATACGCTCCGATATTTGTTATTTTCCACTTTTCAATGTATTCTGACATTTTATAATCAAGCAACATATTTTTTGTTGGTGTTGATAACTCTTAACAAACAATATTTATTATCCAATCTTTAAATTTTCAATTCCATCAGTAAATTTAAAACAAATACAACAATAAGAAACGAGCGTATGTTTTCTAAGAATGGCAATGGCTCAGTGACTCCCATGTCTCTACTGCTATTATGTTTGATAAGGAATTAATTAAATCGTGAATAAACCAAGAGTTTATTTAAATTAGCTAGTTTTTATTCACGACAAATGCGGCGATTGGAGTTCTCTATTCTTTTTATTTTCGAAGCATTGTCAAAAGGAACAAAATCGCCGATCGCCGCAACTAACTAGTCCGCAAAGAAAAATTCAAAGGTCTATGTCTACCATGACATAAGAAAATGTGATATTCTCTTTAAAGAAAAGCAGCTTTCGCTATGTATTTGAGATTTTTCGATTTTCAGTACATGCATTATCAGACGTAGTAACATTAGGGCGAAGAGCCATTCGCGTGCCAATTAATAGATGAAATCGTACGAAATCCATGAGTATTGGATGAGACAATAGGGTCACGCAAGGCAAGTTAGTAGCTTGTTACAGCGGCCGTCTCGAGTAACTGAATTGCAATTTATAGCTTTCTCGTTGTTTTTCATAATTTATAAGATTAGTGGAGCTCCCAGCGTCGTCGCGAGCCCTTTATAAATTTCAAATAAGCTTGATTTATGGTACCAGTAAAAACTAATGTTTTAATTATAACAAAATGTTTTTTTATTACGAAACAATCATAATCTTTTAAGTTCCAAATTATAATTTCTATAGAAAATGATGGAAAAGCAACAACTTTGTTTTTATTCATCATTTTATATCGAAATTTGTTTATTTTTGTAAATTATTCGTAGCGTTTTTCAGTAACTTTGTAAGTAGGTACATAAAATCTTGGACAATAAAAGTAACAAGATCTTAAACGTCACTAGGAATCTTAAAAGGAACCAATCATCAACGATGACGACATAGTTATAAACCGCAACGTCACTTATCAGTACTTAGGTACTTCTGCTGGTTCCTAAGTACTCCCAGCATATACAATATTAATCTATGGTTCTATCCACGTAGCTGATCAAATAATACATTTTTCACCTCACAAGCTCGGAAAGAATCTGTTTGTCATTCGAAATCTGAGAACAAAAGTGCATTTTGTGCCCTAGCGTGGAAAGAATTTTTATAATTCGAACTTTTCTACTCTATAATTTTTTATACCGCCAGTCCTCTGAAAATGCATTAATACTTATTTCATGCCAGTGCGCCAACCTTATTTTTATAATAATCGAACTGGCCAGCAGGACACCGCATGAAAAAAAAAACACTTATTTAATATAATGTTTGCGTTTTTCTTGCACCTAGCATTTTCCTCGCTGTAGTGAGGTGAAAAGTTGTGTGTTTCGCTCGGCAGCAAAGTTATTCTGCGTCTCGTACCTTTGAAACCCTCGCTACGCTCAGGATTCAATATAAGTACTCGCGCCAAAAAACAACTTTGCAGCCCTGCATAACAAATAACTATTGTATGACCTGTAAATATGCATAGTTTAAGTAGGGTCTAATTAGAATAAGATATTTATATATTTTGTATTTATTATAATTTAAAGTTAACTAAGAACTGTTTTCATTTTACCGATGATTTTCCTATCTGGCTTTGCTGTTTTATTTAATTATTTGTGAGTTGAAAAAATAAAAAATAAAATGTACTTGCAGGTTTTCCTTGGGCTCTGTGAATGGAAAATTAACTCTTTTAAAATATTTTCATTTAATTATAAAAAATAAATAAAAATAAAACTCCGAGTGTTTATGCCCTCTATTAAAAAGCATATGAAAAGGACATTTTTTGCCGATTTGTCCATTGTGAACAAATTATTTTTGTATATTAAAGTACTACTTTATTATTGAAGATAATGTATAATAATACAATGTATATAGGTACCTAACTAGAGAAAATGCCTGTAAAAGCCCAGGCCTGATTCAGATTTTTCAACTATTGCATTATTAATATTTTTAAAGCAATTGCGGTTGTATTTTTTAAACCGTAACTTTTCTTGTTTCTTGAACTATTAATTTCCTTGAGCATTCAACTTGTACAGTTGTTGGTTTTTGTACTTAACTGAGAGCTATTTTCATTGTGTATTTTCTCAAATACGTATCTCACGTCTTTCGTGACTTCTTAGACATTCTAGTGACACCTTGCTCGTCCACTGGTAGCTACGTGAGTCGCCTAGAAAAGCTTTTTCCTGCAGATAGCAAAATGGACGTAGAAATACAGAGATTTTTGTTCACAGATGTGATGATGCTCGTTTATGTAAAACGAGGGGTGCTTGTAGCTTCACTTATCATTTAAAACTATAGTTTTTGCCGTCATTATTTATCGCTAGCTATCAATATTTATGATAATAATAGTTGTTACACGCGGCATCGAGATTCATCATATAAACATCGTGTACGTGCATACGTGTTTTTGTTTTTACCAAGTGTTGCAAAAGTTCGAGCTAATAACTACGCGTTGCATCAGTCTACCCGGCCACACTATCCAGCCCGCTAATGTAGCCAGGCCAAAAGAGAAATATCAGTCCAATAAGATAATTATAATTTCCTTCCTAATGGGGCTTCTAGACGGGCTATATTTTCACAAAAAATATGTAGCAGCTGCAAGCCGCTTTAAAAATGCAAAACCATTCGTTCTTTTTGACTTGACAGAAAGACAAAAAAACACACTTTTATGCATATATGTCGATGTTTCATACTTGTGTTGCATATATTTTTAAAACTACCAAATGCACACAATTTTGGCGTGCAATATCAAATCCCTGTCTATTTTACTATGAAAAACGCATCTAAATCCGGTACATGCTTTTTCATAATTCAAGGACCAGGAAACAGGGGCATTTTTTTACAAGGTTTGTGTATTTATACTTAATTACTATTTAGACTTAATTAGTTACTTAATTGAAGTTAAAATCATATCTTTACTGTGCGCTTCGAACATGAATTTAGTTCATACATTGTCTCTCAGAATTGCATGCTAACATTATTCGTGCGTGATTCATGGATGCTACGTACGCTTTGCTTTGCGTGCTTGCAAGTCATAATTCGGGAAATATTCATGAAGTTTCTTCGATGTTTCGATCTGATTGTTACTGATGTTTACCAATAATTAAAACGTCAATGTTCGTTATGAGCCAGAGAATATTTATATTTATTTAATATCCTTTTCAATTTTCTGTTGAAAGATATTTTTCGATTCTGTGTGGAGCTAAGTAGAATTGAGTAAAGACTGAACTCAAAATATGCGATCCTCTGTCGATGATTGTTCGTGATATACAGAAGTATTGATTCGTAGTTTACTGCCATAGATAAAAAATACAATGCATAGATTAGTTAAAAGAGACATTACTTTTTCAATCTGACATAGGAAAAAACCGGGCAAGTACTTGTCGGGCCACGCACAATGTAGGGTTCCGTATTGATGAGTACAATTGCCATATTCTATGACATATGTACGTTTCGTCAAAGAAATTTTACTTCATAACATAAGTTCGTCGGCTATTACTCGGTAACTAGTAGTGCCTTCTTAACCGTTATAGTTTTCCTTATAGGTTCACTATATGGACTACTTCCATGAATTTTTTCAAATTTTTAAACTCAAGACTTTCGGAAATAGAGGGGGGGGGGCACCGTGCAAAACGAAAATTGACACGTTAAATGTAAATAATTTGCAAACGGATCATTGTATCGGAAAATGATCTTCCCACACCCTCGATGTATTTAAGAGACCTATCTAACGATACCCCACTTTCATTCCCACTTTAGGTACCTGTAGAAAAGGCACCCCAAAAAAAATATTTTTCGAAATTTTATTCTACCACTTTGTTAGCATTGTTAATATGAGTATACACACCAAATTACAGCTTTCTAGCATCAACCGTCTAAGCGCTAGATCGCGGACGGACAGACGGACATGGCGAACCTATAAGGGTTCCTTGCAGTTTACTACGGAACCCTAAAAAGGATTGAGATCCCATATTGGGTTCGGCCTTGAGAAAGCTGTATGGCAGTGATTGAGACAGTCAAACTATCTATCGACTGAAAATCACCAAGATTAAATGATTCACTGCGTCAAATCACTTCTGTGATCGCCGTTATTAATCAGAGTTTAGTAGATATGTGACACAAACAAACACTTGAATTTTTACTATTAAATGTATAGATAGATAGATTATGTAATTTCGATTGAGTGTTATTATTATCAATTTATATGAAAGTAACTTTCGAAATTTTTATCGTTAATATAAACAATGTACCATCGGACTCATTAACATTGGTTAGCTGGTTCGAGAAGACTGTTTTTACAACTAAAACTACAAAAGTTGTTTGCTAAAATGCAATGGTTATGCTCATAGATACTCTACGACCTGTTGTATTAATGCATTTTGTTTGTTCAAAAACTGCTATCATTGACATAACTTTATGTGAATGTTCAAAAGACAGACTGAAAAAATTTACCATTATAAATTGTTATAGCAAAATACATTATTGTATAGTTGTCTGTTCTGCTCATTGATAATTTCGTTTCCGATGATTTTACGTAGCTACTACTAATAAATATGTTTTTTTTTATAGGTAAGTAGATTAACACGAAACATTATAAATAACACACCGCCGTATATGGAAATCCAAAACAAACTATTAGTGCTATATAAGTATTTTACGTAATATTGGATGTTTATACAACCAGTCCAATGTCGAGAGTAACGCTTCTGTATTTACGACGTTTTTCCCTGGTACAGTTGAATTAACATTTTTATGGTTCAGCAGCAAATGACATAAAACCTCGTCGGTCATTAGACAAAATTCGAGGAAATTTACGCTCCGGCGCGCTATCAAAATTATGGTCCCTGATTCTGCATTAAAGATTTTGGGATCGGATACAGATCTATTTTTTCGAACGCTACATTATCTACAATATCAGGCTGCAGAGACTATTGCCTCATTTTATTATTGTATTCTGAATTTTTCAAAAAGATTGATGTTTCAAAAAGCACTAGGGCATTGCAGGATTTGCAGGCCATTTTTTGATGTCTATTGAAGAGATTCTTGTTATACCGATTGTACAATAAAGCGTTGCTGCACTAATAGCGTTACCAAAGTAAAAAAAGTGTGAATCAGCTGCGATGCATGAAATGTCGGACTTTTTGACAGATTTTTGTGTTGCTAGCCATATCGCAGTTTAGTGTATAAGCCCTAAGATAATTTACAACTTACTTTCCGGTGGCGCAACTGAGATTCTAACAGCACAACTGTACATAGTCACTTAGTTTACATTAAAAATATATTCATGTAAATAGTTTTTATATAACTCTTCGTCACAAATCATTCAGTTGTCCGATGATGTATATTTATATTGTTCACGGAAAACTTTGCGGTCTCTTTTCATACAAAACAAAGTAGTGATCTTATTTATCCTTCTCAACTTCATATTATTTATGTGCTTCAGTATCCCTGATTCCCTAAATATATTGTTCAGTCTTATTTAAAATTTTGATATAGTTTTTAATCAATTTATCTTATAGATATTTTGAACTTGCATTAATTGTATATTGGCTGTATTAATCTTAATATTTAATCTAATTGCTATACCTACATAAGTCATTGTGATTGGATTACCACTATTCTCTAGCTAACTATATTATACATAATTTACACAAGAATTTAAACTTATAGCAAGCCCTTGACGTCTGACCTTACATTTTTATTTGACAAAAAATTGGAAACATAATTCAATATGATCTTTTTTACGTTTTTCTGTAATTAATATGATATTTCAGAATACAGTCTTATTAAGTTAAGTGGTATTGGAGTAGCGACCTTAGGAGGGAAAGCGTCCCAATTTAAGACCGCAAATGAGGTGAAAAGATGACGTGAAGAAGGTTGCGGGCTGCGGGTTCGAATTGGATGCAGGTGGCACAATACCGCGATAGATGAAAACTGAAGGAGGCCTACACCAGCATGATGGTCAAGAAAGGCTAAGAAGAAGAAAGAAAAGGAAGAAAGCCTAACCTAATAAAACTTTTTCTTTTGAACTTCTTCTATTGAAGATACTTATCTTCCCCTACCATGAAGCGAAATTCCGAAAATACAGACTGACGCGACATTTTGTTGATTTCTAACCAGTTTTGAACCTTATTCTAACTAGTAATGTCGTTTTTGACAGGACGACGTGATTCGTTGTTTCGGATGGACACTTTCTTGGTTGCCCCCCTTGTAATCTAATAAAACTTCTTCTTTCTTTTTACTTTCAACACTAATGAGATTGTACGATGTTAAACCGTTGAAAAACCGTTGAAAAGCAGTTGTTTGGAAAATAGTTTAATACGTTGAAAGTTTCTGCAGTAACAATCTTGTAAATGTCTATTATGTTAACTTTGTTCGTAACTATTATACTAGTTGCATTGACGACTTTGAAATTTCATAGTAGTTCCTAGGCTACCTAAAATCTCCTTCACTACACTACATACACAGTGTGTATAGTTATGTAAGCGGTATCTATCTATCCTATGCCTGCAGAATCCGCCTCTGTGCTGTGATATGTGTATGCTTTAGCCATATGAGAGACACCAACACAGCCTTTGACAAACAAAAAAGAGCCGAAATCGGACAATACTTTCGAAATGCTTCGCCATTTCGATCCAATATCTTTAACTGTATTGATATTCATAGCAAATAATACATGTATTTATGCGGTTTGTTTCTATTATTGTTTTAAATCAAAACAGCAATGGTATATTTCCGTAAACGTGAGCGGTGCGAACATGGTTATCCAATTTGTGAAGTCAAAGGGATTGATAATATCGAAACGCCTGGCGAAATGGCTCCGACCGTCACGTTTAGCTGCGAGTTATATTTGTGTGCATTTCAACAGGCAGTTTACAATATACTGGTTACTAAGATAATAATAAAAATATATAAATAATTAATTTACTAATTAAGGTTCAATTGTTATTAAAAATGACAGAATGACAAATATCATGGTCATAAATATTATTTCAATGACACCTCGAAGGAGGCTTTAACGCGGAGCGGCTAGCAGTAAAAAAAAATGTACTAATCTTGTTGAACTGCACTCGGCGGCAGCGCGAGCGATTTTGTGCCGCATACTCGATCACACAAAAACTTTTGTGTGTCTGACTAGCTAATTACAGGACGCTCTTGGTAGTCAAATTAGGCCAGAAAACACCCTAAACGCACGTCAAATTTATAACACTACGTCTTGTTTGGTAGATGTTTAAAAATAAGGAGCGCTTTAAACTTGTTTTGAGTGATATAAATAAAACTTCCAACACAATGCCCGCAAGAAATAAATTTGAATCCATTACAGAATTCATTACTCAAATCAACATTCCGTTCATTGAGACGCAAGATATTTCAGCTGCAGAGAGAACTTTCCCAAAATATTATAACTTTGCAAATGATGTGTAAATTTTCCTCATCATGACTCTCATTACCATAACGCTGGGTGACATAAGTTACACTAAAGGTAGATTTTCGTAGCATTATGGTTTTGTTGATAAGTATAGTGGAACAGAACTTAGTTTCATATAGGTACGCGCATTCTTTATAAACGACACAACTTTTTTTTGGAACGTAAGTGGTCTGAAATGGCTGCTAAAATTCTGTAAATCGCATTGCAGGGCAAAGACCTGGCCAGTTTTTCAAATAAGCTTCGAGCTAATCCCTTCAAAGTTTTCTACGTCTGTCGCAACGACGTTTAGTAGTTTGAAATATCCAATATTGATGTTGTATTTTAAGCTAATGGATAGGGAGAAATACCACATTTTTTTGATAATCGATAATTTAATCTGACCTTCTGTCGTAGCGTCAAAGACGCTTGCTTCGAAAGTTTACCCTAAGAAAAGGCATATTTGATGCTGTTTGTAGAGGTACGCCGCCGTCGGGTGTTCGGTGATATAAATAATTACCGTTGTTAGCTCTGGCACAATATTCGTAAAGTTTGCTTAACAGGACCAATGTTGCGGTGCATTTTATATACTTTTGAACCCCATTGGAGAGTAATAAAGAGTTCAAAGTTTTTTGTTACGTATAAAAATTAAATGCGAGTAATTTTGACCAGCTCACATAATTACGCTAGAAGTTCACAAATAAAAACATTTTGTCTAACTTACCAAATAAAGTCGTTAACGTATCCAATCCGTACTGTAGTCATGCAGAGAATATTGTCCACTCTCCCTCTGGTGATCAAAACTATTTTTCATTTTAGCTAACA
Organism: Endotricha flammealis; assembly: GCA_905163395.2. Classification (NCBI taxonomy): domain Eukaryota; kingdom Metazoa; phylum Arthropoda; class Insecta; order Lepidoptera; family Pyralidae; genus Endotricha; species Endotricha flammealis. The sequence goes on from LR990855.1 coordinate 10,270,496, forward strand.
AAGGTAATCAATCAATCACCGTACACAGTAAAATGTCTGGTCGTAGTGCTTTACTGCCGCACTTTGTGATATTGCAGCTGCGATTTTCACGAAGAAAACGCTAACTGTATTCTCAGGTATAAAAGGCATAAAAGGTATAAAAGGTGATGTTTCGACATCAAAGGACCTCGTTCGACCTTCCTCTTCCAGAGTCGCCCTAGGCCCAGGTGCGAGCCCCCTTACGCCCCTAAGCAGACCGACAGACAAACAGCACTGTAACAAATTCTAAGCAGTGTGAGCCTTCCGCTCTCTCAACTGTTCGGTGTACTAGCATACGGTAGCCGGTATGGCTCTGTCCTTTCAAAAAAATAGTTATCACAGATACATTTTGTTCTTATTTGAGTTTTACAATACATACTCTCTTAGGAGGCTTACTGACCATAAGGGATTAGAATGGTCTGGCTGGAATAAAAATAGAAGATAGGACAACTACTTCTATTCCAGCCAACACATTTTCTACTTCTACGACGACGGTGTACGATCCGCAAAGGAATAATGCGGCGCTCATTTGAGCGGACGCGGGATCGGTAATTTTGCACAAATGCGCCACTATGAGCGATGGCGGCGGTTGCTTTATCGGCAACTCTTCCGGCCTCCTTTATGTGCGCATCCGCCTTTTATCCCTGTTAACGACGGTTTGACCTTTATACTTAGTCAGACTGTTAAAAAAATAGCGCCAAACCCAAAAGGGAGTTATCTAGTAATGTAATAGATCGTATAAAGTGTCTCTGGAGGAATGGTTAGCTCTTTGTTAAATTACGAACTTCACAACTTTTTGTACGGAATGCCAAAAATAGTAAAGAAAGATAAGTGGAACACGAAAGTAGAATCCTTGCTTACACAACACTACAAAAATTATAAGACTTTAATTTGTAGTGTTGTATCAGTTAAACAGATGTAATAACTAGAAATCCCTAAAATAGTCAAACACACAGATTCCGAAACATATATTTTACAAAATGTTCAAGTCATGTAAGTAATTGACCTCTAGAATAATGTGGCATAGTTGACTAATAAATGGTAGTAAGCCTACGACTAGTGCCGAAGAGACTGGTAAAGGTCAGGTCTAAGTCATCATCTCAGTCACAAGAAGTCCACTGCTGAACATAGGCCTCCCCCAAACCCAAGATCTGTGTACAAGACAATCTTATGCAATAAAAGTATTCGTAATCGTTGTCTGATTACAACTTTAACTTATTTAATTTAGGACCATCATAGTTTGCTTCGTGTTAAAAAATGCGAGTGCGATATAGGTCTAAACAATATATAGCCTTTTCGGTTCTCTGTAAAAAATTCTGGTCGTAACTGGTCGTTTACAGTGTTTATTATGGACCGGCGGCCGGACTCGGCAAATATCCGATCTGTTTGCTACCGGAGCCGATAACGTTGCGGCGTTCCACGCCCTGCTGTTTGAAGACAATTACTCGTATTTTTCCACCGATCTCTTACCGAGAAAATATTAGCTTTTCACAGTTTAAAATTTTGTTTCAGGCATCGATTTATGGTAGACTAGAAAGTACAATTTTAATTGTGTTTATAGTCATTTCGGTTTAACTAACCATTCTTATGTTGGAAAAATGTTTGAAAGAAAATTTCTATAAATAAGATGGTACAGTCCAGTACACAATTGGAACATTGGACCGAAATGGTGTTAGCATACAGAGTGGTTAAATTATTATGATATGAAATATGATATAATGTGAACTAAAAAAAGTACTGCGAAGATTAAGTATTTGAATAAACAAAATGATTTCATTCAATGGACTGAGTTGTAGATATACCCCTTTACTAATAAACGTTGTGTAACGAGTATATACTTGTACACTGTTTTGTCACTGTCCTTCGTGAGGAGAATCAAATGAAGTATGAAAGTGACAAAACATTGTTTAACTATACACGCATTACACAACGTATAATAGTAAGAGGGATAATATTTGATAAAAATTATCAACATCTACAACAAAGCTTACCTGATCTATGCAGTCAAAAGTGTGTGTTGTAAGTTTTATTTAAACAATAATAAAACCTATTATACATAGATGATTATGCAGAGGTATCTATCAATTAAGATTAAATTGTCTTTACTAAGCGTGCGAATTCAATTTAGTTAATCGAAATTCAAGATCTTCATGTAAAGCTCCATCCATATATTTACATACAGTATACATAACACAAGAATACTGTATTGTAAAAAATTTCATCTATCGTTTCGTTGTGGTGTTCAAAAATGCATTGTTAATAATAAATTTCATTCTTTCATTATGTATTTTGTAAAAAAAAACAAATTTTGCTCGACCATTTCGTTATGGTGTTCAAAAAGTATTTAAAAAAAGCATTATTTCTATCATTTCGTACTTCCAGCTTTTTGGAATTGTTATAAACTGTGGATTAGGTAGTTTCAGGCTTAGTTAAATCTATCGATTAACAATCGGGGCTGAAAGCTTAACAAGATTGCACCATATTGGATCCGGACTTGATTGGATCAACATCTCCATGACGATGGTCAACAATATGGTGACCTAGAACATAAAGGTATTTTTTTTTAAGTTTTAACGTTTTACACGTGTCTTTAATTTCTCTACGTTAGCGTCCAATATTTCTATTAAAATATTTTTGGACAAAAAGATCAACTCAAGTCCCAACAATACAAATACTTGTGTTATGAGTACTTTATAATATGATGATGGCTTAATAAATTCGGCATTTTTTTTTTAATCCATAAATATTATTTAGAAAATATACATACATACAACAACAAACGCAAGAACTCATTAACAAGAAGAGATCTACGACCAACGACCTTCCAATGAACATTAGTACAAAGGTTCTACACCAACTTAGCTAAATCATTCGTCAAAAAAGTGTTATTTGATTATCCTAAGCCGTTGCCAACCCTCGTCGTGGTCTCCCCTTCATTATCGACTGCTTACACTTGAACAGTCACAAACTTTTGTCAACTGTTATCTGTTGATGCAGCGTCCAAATGCCTCATAATAGTCTGTTGATTTGCGTTCATCGATATTTAGACAGAATAATAATTGTATATATATACATAATAATGCTAGTCTGAAATTATTGAATTTCGATTTATTGCAATATTTTAATTCGACCGTTACTCAACTAAGACTTTTTTTGGGACTACTGTAGTTTAAAAAAAATATTCATCATCATCATCAGCTACAAGGAGTCCACTGCTGGACATAGGCCTCCCCCCAACGCCTATAATGCGACCTGCTGGCAGCGGCCTGCAGCATCTAGCAGCTTCCTGCGATTTTCATAATGGGTCATATCATGAATATTACAGATTATTTGGTACAGATTGGTACGCCACGCCTTGGCGCAACATGAACAAATTGTCGAAATAGATTTATAATTTCTTTATTTTTGGACATTAACTCGTGCAGCACTAATCCTAACCTGGTATTTCGCCAAAACGTTCCGCCTTCCAGTATTAAATTCGATTTGAAGTCAGCTAACGAGTTTGAACATTTTCTGGCAATCACATGAAAATGTTGGCCATCTTACACAAAAATCTGCGTTAGTGATAACTGCCGGAGTCGAATGCAGATTTTTTCATCCGATTAGCATACAGTAACAGTAGTGAGATTACCATACAGAAGTCCCGACATCCAAGATCGAATTAGATGGTATCATTGCACGGGTGAAAACTAAATAACAACGTCAGTAAGTCATCTCCAGTCAGTACCTGGATGGGTTTCAGGTTCAGTGGCTCAGCACTCGTAAGCCACTAGTAGCGACAACTAGAAGCTCGAGACATACACTTTCTAAAATGGCGACTACTGACGAGACGACTGGGTAACTGCGGCACGCCACCGGTGGCAGCCACTCGCTACTACGTTTGCGCTATACCAAACCATGGTGTGCGATAGCCACTGCTTGTCATGGTTGGTGAATGTTTGCCTGGACCCTAAAAAGTCTGTTGTTAAAAGATGACAATCGTTAAGTCAATGATCTTCATTCAGGTACCTTGAATACACCGATACTTGCAGTTGACAAAAATTATGGGTAACACACAAAAAGAAGGAAAATTTGATATTGATTCAAATCAACGAAACCTTTTTCAAATTATAAGTACAACATGTAGTACTATGTCAGTAAGTTGGCAAGTTAGCCCATTTAGTCCAGCAACCGTACAGTACACAGTGGAAACAATACGCGACTATCTGCACCGCTCGCTGCGGCAGGCGGATCTTCTAGGGAACAATAACGCCGGCCTCCATTGCTCACAATAGTTTTGTTTAGAATATACAAGTATCGAACCATCTAGGAATGGACTGTAGCTTCGTATATTTAACAGAATTTGGTGACTTCTGGAATACTTTTTGAAATTGATCAAAAGTAAGTTTCCATAGTGTCACGACACACTCAAAAAGTTGCGCGACATTCTCATCGTGTCAAAACACTCCCCTCAAGTTTAATACTTCGCTCAATGGCAAAAATTAGTTTAGTTTTTAAGTTTCTTCTAGGTATAAGTACCTACATATAAAAAAAATGCCTATATTGTTGTTCGTTACAGTTTTACGAATAATGTGTGCCTAAAAACTACAATATTATTATTAAGACCAAAATATTTTTCATAAATCGGACAAACGGTCATTAATCAACGGTTTCATTCAAGACAGGTAGGGACATCGGATAATCTGCTTAAATCGGAGCAGCCCGTCTGGGGAAGGACCTCCACCTTACAGAGGATCGTAGCCAAATAGCATTGGTCTCGGCCATGTTGTGTTCCTACGGTGAGTAAGGTCTCCAGAGCTCCACTTGGGGTGTTGGGAGGGTTGGCAACACGTGAGTGATACCCCCGACATTGCAAGCGTCTATAGGCTACGGTGATGCTTTCCAACAGGCGGGCCATATGCTTGTTTGCCAACTTTGTGGTATAAAAAAACTGGTTAAAACAGCTTGTCTTCCGACATAGACCTCTTCTAAAGAATTCAATTCTTTCTTGTTTTTTGCGATGCGAGTCCACAATGGACCTGCCGAAAAAAAAAGAAACAAGTACAGTCAGGAGCACGTTGAGCTTCACACTTGCAGTACAATTTAGGCTCTTATGACATAGAACTTATATATGTAAAGGTCGAAGTGCTTTTGACTGTACATATTAATATACAATTGTTTACCTAAAAGAAACAAAACGGTATTCAGATATAAACATATGAGCAATGTGCAAATGGACATGCGACAGGTGCGATATCAGCAACACTCCGATGACAGATGCAGGCAGCACTCCTTTTCATTCAGAGTCAAAATGAAAATGCAAAACTGCCATACGATACGTAACGAACGTTATTGATAGTATCTGAAATATGTGCTCCGTCATTTTGTCTGCAGTTGAAACGGCTACGTTGTTAGCCGAAGATGTATTGTACGTATAAATTCGCATGAGTTATCCCCCGGGAGTTCATTTGTTTTGTAAATAGAGCGAGCCGCGCGCTGGCCGCCTTGTACAACAAGCGAGTAAACGAGACTGTACTTATTGTCGGTGTAAATGCAAAACCGAGTATTTGCCGGTCACCCTACTTTACGTTATACGATTTTTTAAATACTCAAAATGTCTATTGTAATTATAATGTACCTATTGCTTATGAGGTTATTAGAAATCCCGTTAAAATAGCCTCAATTGTTTCGAAGATAAATCGGAACAAATATTTTATACTTAAATGACAGGCAAATATCATATAATAAAACAGTAGACCCCGATATGTCTGTACTTTGAACATATTTGGCAAACATGGAGAGGGAACAGTTAGAGAAAGGTAATAAAAGCAAAAAATTTTATTTTTTATTTTTTTGTCTATCTGTCTGTCTGTTTGAACGCTCACATATTCGAAGTTACTGAACGGATTTTAATGCTGTTTTCACAGGAAGATAGAGCTCTACTTGGAGCAGAATATAGGCTTTGTTTCATATAAATCGGATGTCAGGAAAATAAGTTATGTTCATTTAAAGGTCTCTTCCTCGTCTATGTAAGAAAAAAAAATTTCCTGCACTTACAAACTTGAGACTTGGTACACCATACCTACCGACAGCAGACTGGACCGGACCGGACTGGACCGGACCGGACAGAACAGGAACTACTGAACCGATTTGGATGCGGTTTTCACTAATACATAGCGATTTACTCAACTTAATATTTAGTGTAATGTTTCTTCTCAAAATTCCTACGGGAACGGGAATAACGGGACTGAACGTGTAAATCACTGACTACTGAAGGGATTTTAATGAAATTTGGTACACGAGTAGAATGTAATTTGGAGTAACACATGGGGTATTTTTATCGCGAAATTTTCACAAGAACGAGAATAATAGGACTGAACGTGTAAATCACTGACTACTGAAGGGATTGTAATGAAATTTGAAACACAAGTAGAATTTAATCTGGAGTAAGTAACACATAGGGTATTTTTATCGCGAAATTCCCACAAGAACGGGAATAATGCCTATTGTACTGTATAGTTTCTAAGTTTCATGTATTAATGTTTTGTTTTGGTGCAATAAAGTGTTTTGTATTGTATTGTATTGTAATAATGGGACAGAACGTGTAAATCACTAACTATACTGAAGGGATTGTAATGAAATTTGATAACAACCTAGAAAGCTGAAATTTTGTATAAAGGTTCCCTTTATGATGTTGACAAGGATAAAGACGGGGTTTTATAGAATTCCTACGGGAACGGGAGTCATAGGACTGCACATTGTATATAACATGCGCTCAACCTAGAAAGGGAATTTTGTATACAGGGTCCCTATAAGATGTTGACAAGGATAAAGACGGCAATATATAGAATTTCCACGGGAAAGGGAGTATTCACGCGGGGGAAACCGCGGGTACAGATAGTTCAATATAAATTTAGTAAAATATGTGAGTTTATTTGTGATGAAATCGTTTTTGCAATGTATCTCAGACGTTACAGAATTCTGGGTTGAAATGAGCATAGACTTCACCTTGTGTTCGTAATAGCGAACGGTAAGTACATGGTTATGCAGTACCATTGTTATATGTTTTAAACAAAGTTGCTTCTACAAAGATAAAATGAAATTTTAGAACCATATGGTAGCGTTGGCTGTGTGCCACGAGACTTACAGTAAATTTACTGCTCACAAAAATTTTGTCGGGTTACAAGTCGCCCTGTTGCCCCTGCCCGCGGGGAATCGCCGGAGAAATTAAAGTTTTTGTTAATACGGAAAGGTGGAGCCAAATTCCCAAGTGATACAAGTAAACACACTTCAAATTTACAAACGTAAACCTGCGGCCGAGAGATAGCCTGAATGGATCTGATCAAAGTATTTAGAGCGTGATGTTCGTCATGTATGTGAAAATTGGTTTCTCAAATTAAATACGGTTGTATTTGAAAATTCTGTGCAAGGTAAACAAAAACCTGTTTAAATTTGAAATGGGAGATAATAATATAATTCATTTCTCGATAAATGGGCTTTTCGAAAGTAAAATAGTAGATTTTACAACAAGTGCACAAAACGAATCATTTCTATCCGAGACTTTTAGCACTTCTCATGCTCAGAAAATGCTTATTGGCGCAGGATATAGGCTGCACAAAATCGAATTTTGTGCACAAGGGCAAAACGTATCTACTCATAAATGTATCTATATTAAGGCAAAGGAAATGAGCCATACAGCCAAACACAATACAAAGTTCAGAGATAGAATTTGTTATTTTATTATTTTTTATGTGAAATATCTAAAAAACAAACTGGCACCAGTCATTACTCATTTGATAAACTGCTGCCTGGATACTTCTATTTATCCGGAAGTGCTAAAAATTGGTATTATAAGACCGATCTATAAAAAGGGTCATCATACTGATTACAATAACTACCGACCAATTACAATATTATCTTGTATCGACAAAATTGTGGAACGATACTTAGGAAATGAAATCAACAATTACCTACGATGTAATCTTACAATTAACAGTAATCAATACGGATTTCAAAAAGGGAAAAGCACAACACAATTACTATTTAATTTTACAGATGAAATAAATCATTATCTTGATAATAAAATGCACGTGATCGCCTTATTCATTGACTTCTCCAAAGCATTTGATATGCTCGATTATTCTATATTGTATAATAAATTGACGCGGAGTGGTATACAGGGTCCCTTACTTAGTTTACTGCAAAGCTATCATAGCAATCGTTACACAACCGTGAGAGTCTCAAATGAGTACAGTAAGAAGGCGTTAACCATCAAAGGTACGGCGCAGGGCTCCATAATCGGCCCAACTGAGTATCTTATTTATGTAAACGATATGTGTAATATAATCAGTGAGGGATCTGTGTACCAGTTTGCGGACGATACATGTCTATTGGTTGCCCACAAAGATATAAACGAAGCTGAAAAAATCTTACAAAATAATTTTAATTTGATCAGTAAATGGTCACACGATGTAAAATTATTGATTAATGCCACAAAAACTAAGGCAATACATATTCACTCTTCACACAATAAAACATGTGTGCAGCCTACTATAACTGTTCACAGTCACGATTGTCTCCATGCTGTTGCCGCTGCGGGCTGTAAGTGCCCTAATCTCGAGTTCGTGGACCAACATACGTATATAGGTCTTAAGATTGACAACAGATTAAACTGGGGTCCGCATAAAGAGTATGTCTGCAATAAACTTAGATCAATCCTAAGCAAAATGGTAATATTAAAACACAAACTACCCTACACATCACTCAGACTTTTGTACTTGGCACTAGCCGACTCTGTAATCAGCTATGGCTTGAGCAGTTATGGTAGGACCTATAAAACATACATTATGGACATATATAACCTTCAGTTGCGAATTCTTAAAACAATAATACCGTATAATGTAAAAAATAGACTAAATAATAATGAGCTAGAAATTTTTAAATTCTGTAACGTAATCAATGTATTCGATAAGGCTAAAATGCTTATACTTTCTGAATGTAACAAAACAATACAGCTAAATGTAAAATCGAGACCAAATCACTTAAGACAATTAAAGTCATTGAAATATCTGCTACCTAAATTTAATAATATTTATGGAACTCGTATTTCAAATTATCTCATACCTTGTTACTTAAATGAGACAGATGAACACATTCAATGCATGTTTTCTCAAGGCTATAATGGTGCCAAATGTAAAAAATATTTAAAAAAACTGTATGTGAGCGACCAGCCGTCGATAAGATAAGCCCTGCGTGGCTTAAGTCGTGCGGTAAATAAACTAATGTATTAAATTATTTTGGAAATAAATAAAAAAAAAAAAAAAAAAAAAGCCTTGGAAAGGTCGCAAAAAACACCAACAGCGTTCTTGCTGTCCTCCCAGGCCTCCATTATAACTTTAAATAACATGGCAGCGGCGTCTGTAGTGGATCTACCTTTAGTGAAACCGTATTGACGCGGGTGAAGCAATCGATTACTTTGGAAATAGGATAGTAGTTGGTCCAGAATTATCTTTTCAAAAATTTTGCTAAGTGCTGGCAGAATAGATATTGGTCTAAAATTATTTGGATCCTTACTACACCCTTTCTTGAAAAGTGGTATGACTTTACTCACTTTCATCAAATCAGGAAAAATGCCAGCTGGAACAAATATGAACCAGTAGTTCCTGAAATTAATCACCCAGGTAAACTCTTCAGTTTTTATGTACATTTTATGAAGTAACAATATACATATTATATATATACATATACACATACAAAATGTACTATTATGTCACCAGCACAACTAATTTAATATAATGCGCTGGTAGTATCGTTATGGGCAAAAATGATTTTTTAAACATTCCTGCCTAAACTCACGTAATAGAAGTCCAATTACGTATCCTGCCTACTTGCTATTCACGTGATGAGCCGTTTAGGACAAAATGTGACGGTAATGTCTATCATTAAAAAGAATTAGATTCTATAGAACTGATACGTAGACATTTATATTGACTCTCCATTGGAAAAGTCGAAGAACAAAGAAGCAATCACATCTATTCGGATATTGGCTATGTCGTAGTCCGGATTTATTTTGAAGAAGGAATTTGAATTTTTTCGAGAAATCTGGAATGAATCGTTCAGAGAGTTTGATAGTTAGCATTTACAGGAATAGGAAATGGTTTTTCGTAATTACCACGGCAGTTTTATCGATGGTTTGAAATTCCCATGTAATTTTTCCAAAATTCGTAATTCTCATGGGAATTTCGTAAAACTGTTTTTTAACCTCCCATTATAAGTAAATCGTTTTAATTGAAGTTAGAGGTTTTAGGTTGAGTCTGAGTCGACGTCGACGGATCACGGTGATATCAGGCATTAGATAGAGTTCGTGTCAGAGCCTGGTCGGGGTTGGGGACGTGATCAGGTGTGACTCAGAATCATTTTTCGTTTTTCTTAATCGATTTTTTTTCCTTCTTAAATGCACTATGAACCAAAATAGTCGATCTTTTTTGTATGGGTACTCTCATTCGTTTATAAATAATTCTATTGTAAAATTTAATCTAAACTAAAGAGCAATTAAATCAAAAAATAATTAAATTTGGTTATTTGGGATAAAGTGACTTATACAAAATTGTATGTTACATTTCTGTGACCCAATTGAAAACAGTTAGCAAACGGCCGAGGGGCCGCAGGAAAACCCACAGGCTCGAGGACCACCTCGTTACAGTCCAGCTGGATGATTTATAGTCGACAGTCGCCCACCTACCACTCCTGCGCTTGATTAATTACCGACCGCGAGAAAACTATCGTTCTCTCCGTTACTTCATTTGTACAGCTTATCGTACTAATATTAATTTATTGTTATCGATGTATGCGGAAATCCCTTGATTATCTATTACCCTATTCTGTCTATTGGTGAGAGGTTCTAACAATACGATGACAGATTTGCAAGAATATTCAACTTTCATTTATAGAAATTCAATTGTTTTACTTTCTCAAGAAATTGCCCGGGTAGACACGGAATTTTTATACGTGGTTAGTTTGAGCGATTCTGTTTTGTTTTTTCTGCATAAATTAATCTTATAAAAGCGACTGCTGATCATCGCGCCTTGAAAGTACGGTGTCTGCCCAAGCACCAATTTTAAATATCATGTAATTTCATACAAATTACAAACGACAAGTAGACATAAACCAGTGTCACGCACGGAATCTTTCGTCGTGCGGGACATATGCTGAGTGCCACCATTTTGGTGCTATTTTAGAATAAGATTTTAGAGGAGGATCAGGGCGCGCAAGGGACGCGCGCCGAAACTTCAACAGTTTAGTTTTAAGTGAATGTTTATAAAGCACCAAATAAAAATATTTTCTTTCTTTCTTTTTCATAAGGCTCACATCACAAGATTTGCTATAAACCAATGATATTAAGCTTAAACGGTTAAACTTCTTGTTATTCGAATAAGAATTCCACTATTCTTCGAAGTTTACCCCCTCGAGGATCATAGCCGTGACGTTATGTTGATTAATCATTGTATTCTATTTATGGGGAAATCCCTTGAATGTTATCTATTTCTTGCTGATACAGAGGTGAGAGGTTTTCATGTATTATTCAAATTGTACGATGATCGGACTGAGAAGGGTAAAGGCAAGTTGTTAAGCTGCTACGTGTTTTCATAATGGCATCGTTTGCCGAGATTTTTTAAGACAAATTCACATGCAAACAACAAGTAACTTCAAATGGTAAATTAAGTAAATGTGTCTTATTATTGCTATGTTTTTGATACGCAAAAAATATTATAATTTTAAATCATGATAATAAATAAATACATTTTTGTCTCACTCTTCATACGAAACACATTGTTTTATTCCGTTATTCTGGGAAAGAGTGGTAGTGGTACCAAATACTTTAGAAGACTAATACGCACAGCTCTTGACGTTTCTCATACAATGACTTGGCAACCTCCGTTCACCTCATGCCGCTTGGGGCGCTATAACATTTTGCATACAAAACGCACAGTTCACCTCATGCCGCTAGGGGCGCTATAACATTTTGCATACAAAAGTTTTGAAATCGTTCACCTCATGCCGCCCTCATGCCGTAGGGGTGCTAGTGTCGCGTCTTGCCCGAATTCTTCCGAAGCTGTGCGTATTACTCGTCTATAGTATTTGGTGGTACCCTGGTAAAGTAGTCCATTTCATAAATGCTCTAGATACCATAAAATGTCTTGTTACAATTGTCACTATTTTGTTTACATAATAACTTGTAAAATAAATGAATTATTAGACTACTCCACCTATTAATCCTACTCCTGACTCCTGAGTAGGAGTAGAATTATGCATTTCAACCAACACTATTAAAAAGTAACGTTGAAAAGTAAAAAAAAAATATCCGCGGAGATCATTGGCTATCTGTTACTAAGTTTTTAACTTAACATGTTTCACACTCGCCTGGTAAAATCGATATAAAAAAACTTTGTCTGTCTGTCTCAACGCATATCCAAACCGTTGAACGTAGACACCTGAAACTTGGAGGGTGGGTTCTTGGTATGATGTGGGCATCCGATAAGAAAGGATTTTCCGAAATACCGACGGGAAAGCGCGATACACGCGAACGAAGTTGCGCGGGTTTTCCTAGTTTTTATATCATAGGGGTACAAGGGGTTAAACACTGTTGGCCACCCTAAGATAAATAAATAAAATGTACCCGACTGTACAGGGGTTTGGTAATAGGCGTCAATGGAGTGTAGGGTGGAAGCGTCGCAACCGCACTGCGGTCAACTCGCGCCTCTCGTTGTAGCTATCATATACATGCCACGGATATTATGTAGGTCGATCGTGTTGCCCAATTTACCTGTCTGCTTCATGAATGAAAATTTACCAAGGAAATTAAGTAATTAATTTAACATCATTTCCAAAGCGCCATCTGATAGGCTACTCTTAAAACCAGTCCTGAGCGACGGGTATTGGATTGTTACGTTTGAGTACTGTTGATTTATTAGCTTCAACCAAATACTAAACTAAATGAAAACGGATTGTACACTAACAAGTTAGTTAGTAAAGTACAGTCAGGTACACGTCGGGCCTTACACTTGCAGTACTATTTTCGCTCATAAGACATAAAACTTAAGAATGGTACAAAATCCGATATGTAAAGGTCGACATGCTCCTGACTGTACAAACTTTCAAGAGAACGAATTAGGATTAGCTGTTAATTTTAAAATGAAATTAAATCAATTTTGTTGCAGAGTAACCTAGCTGGTCCTAAAGTGAGCTAGCCTTAACCTGCTTGTGTTACGACAACGGACGGACGACTTATAAATAAAAATATGTTAAAATTAAAATAATATTGTTGATTTGAAATAGTATATACGAATAAATTATAATTATTGATAACATATTTTACATTAGATCATTTCGAATTTATATTTCATACCTATTGGCAAAATTAAATCCCTACCCTCAGGTAACCCAATTTTATTTTCTTACAAAAGTAGCATGTCCATTCTAGTTCTTTCCGTAGAAAATTAATTAGATTCTATCTAATTCTTATAAGACAGGTAGGACAATCTAGGAAAGTGCCGATGTCAACTCAATCCCGCCTAAGCAAGTTTGAGACGAACAGTTGGTTCCTCGAATGAAAACTATTCTCAAATGCATTTCAGTCCTCCGCAGATTTAAAAATAGCATTCTCTCAGAGATAAACTCTGCAATAGTTAACTATAAATAGCCATGACGTATTTCAAAGCCGCTCGAGGCGTGAAGCAGGTGTTTCCACTGAACGAACAAATAAAGCAGACAGTCAGGATTTTATATTTGCACCTATTAGCACGGGAATCGATCCGCACTTCAGTAAATGTTTGCCAATACGATCAATTTGTTTTATTATAGTTAATAGTAAAATGTGAAGTAAAAATAAGCGTCTTTAAGCTACGTACGGTGATGCTTACCATCAGGCGGGCCGTATGCTAATTTGCCATCTTTGTGGCAAAAAGTAAGATATTTTTTAAATCTATAATAATTTAATACGACGACTTTGACAACCTCCGTGGCGTAATGGTTACCACGCCAGACCGCCACCCAGGAGGTCCCGGGTTCGATCCCCGGTCGGGTCATGATGAAAAATGAACTTTTTCTGTTTGGCCTCGCGTCTTGGATGTTTATCTATTTATGTATTTGTTATAAAATATAATATCGTTGAGTTAGTATCCCATAAAACAAGTTTCGAACTTACTTTGGGGCTAGCTCAATCTGTATGAATTGTCCCTATATATTTATTTATTTATTTTTAATAAAAATAATAGAACTTTAAATACCTGTCATAGGTATTGACAGGTATTTAAAGTTCTATTATTTTTAGTACTTCTGTTACTTTTATTATAGTTTAATTGCATATTTCCTTCTAAATCATACGGTTTTGATTGCAAATTGCAACACATTTAAATGAGTCATAAGATGATGTCGTTCTTGTATCCTAATAATTCCCCCGCAAATGGAGTGAGGGAATATACATGGTGGATTGTGGCGTAGCAGATACAAATTACAGTCATTTGTTGTGCCCGCGGTTCCCTTTGGCACTAATGAGGCTGAGAATCACATTCCTAACCAAATCGCACAAATTTCGATAGGCTTATGTGTCGCATATCGCTCTGCCGTGTCACAAGGCGTATCTCATTAAATATGGGTATTAAATGCGCTAGAAGTGCATTGACTTGTACTGTAAGGCAAATTATATAAATTGAAACATTTATGTAAGTCTATAAGGTATTATAATATGAGCCCAAGTGATTTAATTACCTGATGCGCACAAAATAACATCTAAATATTTCAAAAATCTTACCTTTTTTCGAATGTCAATTCTAAAGAAAAGCTGATCTAGGTATCACATGAACTAAATCCTGGTCGTTAACAAAGCTATATCTTTACCACAGATTACCATAACAATACAAAAGGGGATATTACGGTATTCTATCTGGGAACAGCGCCAACATGTCAAGAAATTTACTATTCTTTTGTTTCTTTTTATATTTCGTACGCATTGACACATTTTGAAACAGAATATAATCTCACAAGTCTATGCTCATCGTCAACCTTATACTTTAAAATAATAAAAAATTGGTTAGTTCGTTCTCGTATATTTTATTCATTCTAGCTTATTTTTATTTATGCTTAGGAGTGGCAGGGCATTTATGAAATAGGTAAGTTCTACTGAGGAAGAATTACTCACTCAGAGTATCAGCCACGTTTCATTCATTTACGAACAAAATTAATAGTGAAAATTTTATACATAGAGTCACTTCAGTTATATTTAGAAGGATACACAGTTCGGAACTAAGTAAGCTTAAATTATAGCTATTTCAAGAAACAAAGCAACAATTGACCTATTTCAGTACAAAGAAACCGCGAATCGATAGCAATTTCGCCGCTGCAGATATCAGTAACTAACAAACAGATAAAAACTTAACACCGGAGAAGGAAAATTACCATTCCATGGCCCCGATGGAAATTCGTTGGATCCAATAGAATGAAAATGCATAAATAACGTTTCTAGTACCGATATCTTAGAGACTATTGCAGACGGCGTATTTTTGAACGCAATTTCGACGCGCTTTTCTTTGTAAACTTCAAACGCAAATAGACTTTTGCGCGTTCAAAAATCTTGTGGCATCGCCAACCGATGAGCTGCATTGTTTTTCTAAATATTTTTAAAGTTATTTGAATACGCGCATACACGTGCTTCGCTACTTCTATCGCGCCTTTGTATAAAAAATCAAATTTGCTTTTGATTTTTTATACAAAGTTGTTGTTTTCTGTTTAACTACCTGTTTGAAAAAAGGACGGGTTGCACTCCGGGAGTGCCGGCAGAAGTGAAAACCTAAACATCAACGTTATGCAGTTTTGAATATTTTGGAATGGTTAGGGAATCTTACGCTTTTTCGATCAGGCTACGGATCTGACGCGAGTTTAACAGAGTTTTAAAAAAAGTGCCAAGCGCCGCTAGAAGACTCACTTCAAAAATATTTTTGTAAAAAATTGTTTTTTTCAAAATTTTATTTTATTTTATTTATAGTACCGTCAGTAATAGAAACGCGACCAAACACAAAGATGACACTAATCGCAGACAACACAATTATGCAGTCAGAACAGTCAGACACGACGAATTCGGGCGGCCAATTTTAGGTATACTTAACCCATATTGATCTATCTCTGATTCCTACTGAGCTCCTATTATTATGGACACACGTAATAGCTCAAAAAAGTATCATTTGCGACGAAAAATAAACAAACACTATCTTCATTCAGTTCTATCAGAGATTCTTACGATAGGTATTCATTGCGAAAATGCAATCGATTTATTCTATTCCGACCCAAATGAGTATAGGAATTGAACGTGAATTGCAAAGTACTAACTAGTAAAAAAAATAGAAGAACTGCGCTGCTCTGTGGAAGGTTGCGGTGGGGCACGTCCGTAGCTATATTAAAACTTTGATCCGATTTAGTGACAAAACTTTGGGAGAGCAATTAAAAAAATACGCTCCGACAAATACAAGTGAATTCGAAATACCTCCTGAAACTAGTTAGGACAAATAAAATGAAATACATTTACTTTAAAATAATTTTCGGTGTGTAACGTTTAAAAGCATATAGTCAAGTTTTGCTCATAGTGATAACGCAACTTTGGTAGAATTTACGAATTATTTTTATGATAATCCTTATTAATAATATTTATTAAAGTTTATAAGACCTTCAATAAATCTTAATGGAACAGATATATATTTTTCAACTAAATCTAAAAATTCATATCTGAAACTGAAAAAATCTGTCGTACCTGGTTCAAAATATTTTCGGCGAACCCGTCCATCGAACATTTTAGATCTAATTGCCTGACAGAACTGGCAATTACATCTAAAGCTGCTTCATCAATTTATCCCGGAACCGATCGCAAAAACCTGTGTGATAGAGGTTCAATTGCGTTCCGTACGAAGTAATTTATCGCGACCACGATTCTGCACAGTTCGTTCAGGAACCGCACCGTGTTAATTTCCAAAATGAAAAATATATTCTCATTTCAATGGACTAATTAAGTTACTCATGGAATATTCGTTTTGATATTTGAAACTATAGGCGCGGTTTCAGAGTGTCAGTGTCGGAGCGAAGTAGAGTCATTAGTATAGAGTAATTTATTTCCTCTTTAGTTTATTCCGTATTTCGTATTTTAAAAAGGTGTAAGACACTTGCGATTACAAATCATTTCATTGAGCCGGAGTCAGACTAAAGTACGTATGGTCCATAATACAAAGTATTTGTGAGTGAGAAACGTGGCGGATCCAAAAGTGGACTAAGCTCAAGAGAGGTAGGGCACAGCGGATAATCCGCTCAAATCGGAGCAGTCCGTCTGGGGAAGGACCTCCACCTTACAGAAGATCGTAGCATTGGTTTCGGCCATGTTGTGTTCCTACGGTGAGTAAGGTCTCCAGAGTTCAACTTGGGGGGGTTGGGAGGGTTGGCAATGCATGAGTGATACCCCCGGTATTGCCAGCGTCTTTATAATAGGCTACGGTGACGGCTTGCCATGGCCGACCGTATGCTTGATTGCCACCTGTGTGGTATAAAAAAAAATAAGCATAAGTTTATGACAACGATAAGTAAAATGGACAATATGTTTATTTTTACATTTCTGTAATACAATAACGGTTACTACGGTATACTGAATTTCAAATAAGTGAATAGAGAGTTTAGATAAGATAAACAGAAATATGAGGCATTGTTTTGCATCGACATTGCGACGATATAAGTATTTTGTGTTAAAGGACAAGCATTTTTAATGAAAATTACCAATTTCATTTTTTTTTATTTCTTAATTGTTAAAACATCGCTATGCTGCAATAATGGCAAAAATGTGTTTGAAAATAAAATCCCTGTGGTAAACTAAACAAAGATTTCCCTTAATTTTTGGGGGGAAAAAATCTGATCGTCCATTACAAAGCTAATTTCAGGTATATTGCTAAGTAACCGCGGTCGGCATGTATTGTATAATGCAAGCTCAGGGCAAAATTTCCTGGCAAGCCGCGTCGTTAAAAATATTAGTTTGAGTTTGCATTTTCTTATGCAAATCGTTGGTTTATTTTAGGTATACGAGATAAGACCTAATTTAAATTAATTATTTGTTACGTTAAATTATTAGGGACGTCAATTTCGTTATCATTCTGGCTTTTTATGGCTCCGTGGTAAACAAGTAATTGTAAAAAAGTTAAAGTTTCGCCATGTCCGTCTGTTCTGTAGTTTGAAAAAATCGTGCTATCTAGTAGTTCATGTAACTATAATGGACTACTAGGTAGGTACTAGATAATAACTTTTTTGATTTTTCTAAGTATGACTATCACCGCCGCCTATGGACACCAGTAACCAATGCGTTGTCTACCAAGGAGGTTGGAGGAAAGGAAGGTGGAAGAGAAGGGTAAGAAGGAGGGGGAAAGAGGGGATAGGGAAGGAGTTGGGCTTCCGGATCTCTCACTCACCGAACGGAACGCATTGCTGCTTCACGTCGATATTCTACTTGTTAACGAATTAGAAACGACGAACTTTTTCTTTACATAGTATAAAGTCGCTCCCGCTGTCTGTCTGTGCCACGTCTGTCCTTATGTATGCTTAAATCTTTAAAACTACGCAACGGATTTTGATGCGATTTTGTTAAATAGATACAGTGATTCAAGAGAAAGATTTTTAGGTATAATACATTCCGAAATTCCTACGCGAAACCCGTATACAGGCAAACGAAGTTGCACGGGTTAAGATAGTATAACATAAAACTATCCTGGTTTTAGAAAGTATTATTAAGTACATACCTAGTATGTATACCTACATAGCATTCTTTTCTGTATGCGATATAAGTTTTTTTTGTATTTAAATGCAATTGACTGTTCAAGCGCTATACAGAATAAGTAATAGTCTCTTGATGTATCGCTTGTGGTGTGGGAAAAAAGTAATTCAAGCTGCTGTTTGCGCTAAAAATAACGGCGCCATGCTTTGACGTCATAATATACATTCCAACCTATATTATACGTACATGTTTGACCCATTTTATAAGGACACTTTGCTTCGGTTAAACTGCAATATAGGATTAAACAAATGTGCACTTTTTTAAAACACCACACTTTACGATTCAGTAAATCTCGGCAACATAGCAGAGTATCGCCTGTCAAGTGTGAGGACACTTTATATAAAGCTATTATGGATAAATCTAGAATCTACATTATTCACGAAGTTGATCGAAATTAGGCGAATATACGAAAGTGTGATAAGGGCATTTTGTATAACATCGCGACAGATGTAGAGTCGATAAGGTAAGGATGTTGATTTAACAGCATATAAACCAAGAAAATAATGAAGAATTCGCATTAGTTTATGAGTAACATTACCACAGTTATTAAACTTAGATATATTTACAAAAAAAAATTAAGGGTAACAAAAGTAAGAATAATAATTCTTTCTGTGATTGAATACTTATTCAAATTCAAAATATTTTTATTCAAATAGGCCTAATATAAGCTCTTTCGAATGGTCACAATTTTTTCTTACCAGCTAGGCTACTCTTGACACCAATACGCAGCGATCGGTATTGACAATTTGTCATTTCGTACTCTTCAGTTGCTATACTAGCGCCTATTGATATGAAATTGCGTGGTCATTATATGAACTAAATGGCATCTAGCTAGACAACATCGACGTACAATAATCGGTACCCTCGACACTATTTTGACAGCTAATTATTGGTTTGATATTGGCCAATAGCGGAGATTTTTCCAATAGCTATATAGTATAACTTTTTATGTGAAGCTTCAAGACAATTCTTCATAATTATCGAAAACTATTATTGATAATAGTGTGCCTAGCACTCCCAACCTATTGTTTTATGCTCACAATACCGTAGAGCGCACCATAGGTGTATAAAAAATAGAAAATGAAGATGGGACTGCTTTATGTGAAACCCTGAGGAAAGCGAACGGAAGGAGCCATAAATAATATTATTGTGTGTAGGAAGGAACGTTTTATAAATAGGGAAACAAGGAATTTATTGTTAAGTCAAGACAAGTCAAAGCGGTTTTTACAGAAAATATATTACAAAAGGTCTTAAAATATTACAATTGTTTCACTACCTATTTTATTAGATAAAAATATTATGCAAACTTGTGATTATAAAACTCCTGAAGACTATAGAAATATTGGCAGATCAACCATATAAGTTACTTTTTCATTAAGTATAAATTCAAGTATATTGATTAGTTTTGTTTTTGTAGAAGTGATAGAAGGATATAATTAGCTACTGATACATCATTAGGTATTCCTCTTGTTTTACAATGTCATAAAAATGGTGTGAAATAAATGTTATTGAATAAAACCATATTTTTCTCTACCAGTCCATCATCATCCCATTTTGCTGCATTATCATCCAAATAAAGCGGCAAAAATTATAAATGTATGTGGTGAGTTTACATTACATTTAAATGAAAGTGATGTTTACTGAGATTGACATGAATAATGTTTCTACTGCTGAAGCTCAACAGGCCCTTACCGCTGGCTCGTCAGTTGCTGAGATAAGGAGGCATTTAAAAAAGGTCCCTTTTAGTTATAACTATGGTTAGCCCACACCACAGGTAAATATTGAGCGGGCCTGAGTAAGAATGTAAATAAAAAAAAACTAATACATTTTTTTTATATTTTTAAAATACTTATTTTAATTATCAAATCACAGTCAAAAGTTGCTGACGATATCCATATAAATAACAATAATTGTTTCGGCAAATTACAGTCAAGTTTATATTACAATAACTTTATTACAATTATTATTTTCTAATCATTGCTCACGGTAACTGTGTAAATAACAGTAAATGTTATTGCATAATTTATCAATCTAATTTACAGTTGAAAACGATAAATTAAATTCCTTTTTTATAACAATATTATTAGTTTCTGATTCTGATCTAATAGTTTATATAGATCCAGCACTGACAAATGCATCTGCTCATCATAACTCCCACCAGTTTTCCTTATGGAAGCTGCATAAGAGGCACACCTCTTCAATAGCTGCTTCTTTTGTACCCAGTAGTCCCAGTACTTACTGAAAAATAACATAAGAAATTAATCATTACAAACAACAGTCAGACGCAGCAGAGGACTTTGTTTTATAATTTGTAAGGATGGCTACTTACATGTACATAGATAATTGTATTAAAAGTGATAGTAAACAAGTATAGAAGATTTGATTTTGTTATTTTAAAGAACTTATTATAACTAGGTACATATATAACAATAATCGAAATTTAATTACCTTTGCGATTGAAAAGAGCACCGGCCCCTGGGGCCCATTTCAATTTTTATCCAATGATCGCAAATGTCAATTTTTATTTCGTACCCTTGAAACACATTGGGTAGATGTTGGATGGAAATTAGTATCGCCTAAGTATTGGTAAAGTCCACCTTGAAGTTAGCTCCCAAATAGTGATGGCCACGGTGATTATGCTAGATATGCCAAATCGATTATGTTATAATTAAATTAAAAACTTCGTTATTTGATTTATTTATTAATTTCTTAGAACATAAAACCCAAAAATAGACTAAAATACCGCAAAAAATATTTTTCTGAAGATTATAAACATGTTTTATTTAATTTCTTACGGATAATTTAAGTTTTATAGTTGCCAAAACGGAAAAAGAAGAAGTATTTATGAAGATTTTTATTGTCAGTGTCAGTACATACAATACAAATAAATAAATAACAATAATACGTGTTACGTTTTGTTTGGTAAGTATTATATAAAAATGATAATTATTTACATTTTATACTTGTAAATTTAGAACTACGGTACGTTACTACATTAATTTGTTCTCTTTTGCAGATAAAAATGGCATATTCGCAGCTAAGATGAGATGAGAACTTTTGGAGTTGAACTCCTGGCATCGCCAAGTTTCCTTGCTATGAACTTATCGCAGACCAAACAGCAGACGGACAGAAAGTGTGCTCTTTTCAATCGCAAAGGTAATTAAATTTCGATTATTGTTATATATGTACCTAGTTATAATAAGTTCTTTAAATTAACAAAATCAAATCTTCTATACTTGTTTCCTGTCACTTTTAATACAATTATCTATGTACATGTAAGTAGCCATCCTTACAAATTATAAAACAAAGTCCTCTGCTGCGTCTGACTGTTGTTTGTAATGATTAATTTCTTATATTATTTTTCAGTAAGTACTGGGACTACTGGGTACAAAAGAAGCAGCCATTGAAGTGGTGTGCCTCTTATGCAGCTTCCATAAGGAAAACTGGTGGGAGTTATGATGAGCAGATGCATTTGTCAGTGCTGGATCTATATAAACTATTAGATCAGAATCAGAAACTAATAATATTGTTATAAAAAAGGAATTTAATTTATCGTTTTCAACTGTAAATTAGATTGATAAATTATGCAATAACATTTACTGTTATTTACACAGTTACCGTGAGCAATGATTAGAAAATAATAATTGTAATAAAGTTATTGTAATATAAACTTGACTGTAATTTGCCGAAACAATTATTGTTATTTATATGGATATCGTCAGCAACTTTTGACTGTGATTTGATAATTAAAATAAGTATTTTAAAAATATAAAAAAAATGTATTAGTTTTTTTTTATTTACATTCTTACTCAGGCCCGCTCAATATTTACCTGTGGTGTGGGCTAACCATAGTTATAACTAAAAGGGACCTTTTTTAAATGCCTCCTTATCTCAGCAACTGACGAGCCAGCGGTAAGGGCCTGTTGAGCTTCAGCAGTAGAAACATTATTCATGTCAATCTCAGTAAACATCACTTTCATTTAAATGTAATGTAAACTCACCACATACATTTATAATTTTTGCCGCTTTATTTGGATGATAATGCAGCAAAATGGGATGATGATGGACTGGTAGAGAAAAATATGGTTTTATTCAATAACATTTATTTCACACCATTTTTATGACATTGTAAAACAAGAGGAATACCTAATGATGTATCAGTAGCTAATTATATCCTTCTATCACTTCTACAAAAACAAAACTAATCAATATACTTGAATTTATACTTAATGAAAAAGTAACTTATATGGTTGATCTGCCAATATTTCTATAGTCTTCAGGAGTTTTATAATCACAAGTTTGCATAATATTTTTATCTAATAAAATAGGTAGTGAAACAATTGTAATATTTTAAGACCTTTTGTAATATATTTTCTGTAAAAACCGCTTTGACTTGTCTTGACTTAACAATAAATTCCTTGTTTCCCTATTTATAAAACATTCAATTATATTATCTACCTGTACATTTATTAACAACTGCATTTTATCATGTTTACTCATTCGATAGATAACAATTTAATGCAACAACATTTCACATTTAGCACTTATCACCATATATGAAATATTAGGGCGCTGGTTTTCTACAGCGTGGCGCCGTCTCGTCGCCGTATAAAGAAGTCGCTGTTTGCTTCTTCATTAGTTAGCTATGGCTCCTTCCGTTCGCTTTCCTCAGGGTTTCACATAAAGCAGTCCCATCTTCATTTTCTATTTTTTATACTCCTATGGTGCGCTCTACGGTATTGTGAGCATAAAACAATAGGTTGGGAGTGCTAGGCACACTATTATCAATAATAGTTTTCGATAATTATGAAGAATTGTCTTGAAGCTTCACTTAAAAAGTTACTATTTAGCTATTGGAAAAATCTCCGCTATTGGCCAATATCAAACCAATAATTAGCTGTCAAAATAATGTCGAGGGTACCGAATTACCGATTATTGTACGTCGATGTTGTCTAGCTAGATGCCATTTAGTTCATATAATGACCACGCAATTTCATATCAATAGGCGCTAGTATAGCAACTGAAGAGTACGAAATGACAAATTGTCAATACCGATCACTGCGTATTGGTGTCAAGAGTAGCCTAGCTGACACTGACAATAAAAAATCTTCATAAATACTTCTTCATTTTCTGTTTTGGCAACTACCATACTTAAATCTTCCGAGGAAAATTAAATAAAACATGTTTAAAATATTAAGAAAAATATTTTTTTGGGTATTTTTGAGTTTTACCTTCTAAGAAATTAATAAATTAATGAATTAGCGTAGTTTTTATCGGAGTTTTTATATATATTAACATAATTGATGGGGCGTTAACTAGCATAGACACGTGGCCATCACTATTTGGGAGCTAACTTCAAGGTGGACATTGCCAATCCTTAGGCGATACTAATTTCCATCCAACATCTATCCAATGTGTTTCAAGGGTACGAAATAAAAATTGATATTTGCGATCATTGGAACGGTATTGAAATGGGTTTAAAATCGCTATTAACTCCAGGGTAGGGCCCCAGTTCAGACGGCAGATTTGTGCTAAGAAGAAACTGGCAAAAAAACTTAGCACTTGCTCTTTTAAAATGGTTTTAAATAGATACAATTACAATGACAGAAAATATAAAAATAAAACAAAATATCTGCAATTTCTGATGACGAAAAAAATATATTATACAAATAATTAAATATTAATAACACTATAAATGAAGAAATTATTATTAATAAATATATATAAACTAGCGAAACCCGCGCAACTTCGTTTGCGTGTATCCCGCTTTCCCGTGGGAATTTTGGAATGTATGATACCGATAACCGCATCAAAATCCGTTGCGTAGTTTTAAAGATTTAAGCATACAAAGGGACAAAGGGACAAAGGGACATAGGGACATAGGGACAGAAAAAGCGACTTTGTTTTATACTATGTAGTGATGAAGAAATTATTATTATATATGTTGCAGTCAAAACTCTTAACCAGTCAAAAGTACTATTGACTAGCAAAATCAGTCAGAAGTACTTTTGACCGTATGCTTTAGTCAATAATACTTTTCACTAAAATAACAGTTAAAAGTACTTTTGCCTAATGGAGCTGGTTAAAAGTACTTTTGACTAAGTGATTCCGTCAAAAGTGGTTTTGACTGGTTGTATCAGTCAAAACTCTTAAAAAGTTAAGGTGGTCGATAAAAATAACGACAAACGCACATAAACTTTTATATTAGGTACTCATTATTAGTGGAGAACGTGCTGATTGAAAAACGTGTGTTTGCCCTACAGTCTTTACACAAAGAACAAAAACATGTCAACATTCAACAAAATCGACTACACAAAACTTTGTTTCAAACACATTTTTGTTTGCATCAACAATGTGTTTGTTTTCCATGCGCGATGGAAAACACGTACACAAAATACCTCCGCGCGTGTCGAGGGGCAGTGTACTGTCATATCATCCGCCATTTTTATCGTGATTTTGACAACTCTCTCGCCTCGCTCGCTACACAATACACAAGCTACGCGACCGCGAGCCCTTAAGGACAGCGTGTGTAGAGAAACATGTTTCAAAAACAAAGTTTTCTGTATGTATTTTTGTTGAATGTTTACAAAAAACTTTCGCTGGGAAACCGGCTTTAGAACAAAAATGAGTGACTACGAAAAGAAAGAACGATTTTTGCAAAGAATTTTAGCGATAGATTTTATAACCTGTGAATTTTCTTTGTATTGATTGTAATGCCAAATTTTTCGTAATAAACGAATTCACATTTAATAAATATCTTTTTTATTCTCTAACGAGTTAATAGTGCTTTTGACCGATGCTTTATTGCAGTTAAAACTACTTTTGACGAAAAGCGTCAGTCAAAAGTACTTTTAACCGCAAATTTGCAGTCAAAAGTACTAATAACCAATAATTTTCAGTCAAAACCACTTTTGACCAACCTGTTCAGTCAAAAGTACTTTTGCCTGATTTTGCTAGTCAATAGTACTTTTGACTGGTTAAGAGTTTTGACTGCAACATATATATATTTCGAAATGAATGCCTATAATTACACAGTTGATACCACGCTTGGCACCCGTCGTAGTCCCGTAACCAAATTGTCCTACAATAATTCATACAAGTCACGATTTATCCGTATCATATAAATAAAATATGAACAAGAGCTTCGTAAAAGACTGAATTCGTAACAAAATATATTGTCTTCAATTATAAACGTCGCTGGTGTAATAAATAATACGTAGGCATAGCGACGTAGGGGTGGGGAGTTGGGATACCTCCACGCGGTCCACCCTGGTAACGTCGGCGAGTAATTCCTTAGTTTCTGGACCCAACTCTGGAATTACTTGCCGACGGCCAAATTCCCGACGCGGTGGGTCTGCTCCCCGTGCTCCTACCTTGGATGGAGTACGTGGGATGCGGACAAATCCGCTCCCCCTTGCATCCGTACTGGTGCTGGGGGTGGAGCGATTGAGGAGACAACCTCGTTAAAAACCAAGAGGTGGAGCCGGCCGCGCTTGTCTCGGCCGGCTGTATGATGAGCGGTGGTGGACTCGTTCGCTCGCTGATCCTCCCCAAAAGCGTCTTCGCCCCGACTGGTGTCCGGGCCTACTCCACCCGTTGATACCGGGGGCGACCTCCGTATGGTGGAACGCGGAGGCCCTGCAGACACTGGGTCTCGCCAACCCAGACACTGCGGGGGGCGTTAAGGGTTGGGTCACATGGGCGAATGAGACCACCCTGGAAGAGGGAGTGCGCGGTGGCGCAAAGTGTCACAGAGTCCACTAAGTACGTAGTGGACGCTGTGGCACTTGGAGTGGCGCAGGAGGCGCGGTGGAGGAAGAAAACCTCGTTAAAAAATTGAAGAAGAGGGGCCGGCGGCTCGCAGAGCCCGGCCAGCGGTCGCACGTTGTTGCGACCGCAGAGATGGAGGGGACCCTTGCCCAGCCGAGACGGCGAGCCGGGGAAGGCCCGTCGTCCTGAGGGGGCAATGGTCCTCGGTGTCGGCAGTGCACCTGGATGCGGTGTGCTGCTGACGGGGCGTTCCGGGGAGAGCGGGTCCGGCCAGTTTAACTTTGGCCGGACGCCCTGGCGGGGTCGCGGATGTATCACAGTACCCGTGGCCCCGTCACTTAGGGGGCGAGTGGCATCCCGTCAGTTTTTTAGTGGTAAGTCCCACAGTCCCCACCGCATATTCCCCGGGCGGTGGGGCTGCTGCAAAGCAATTTTCTGACGATAATTAAAAAAAAAAAAAAAAAAAATAAAAAAAAAAAAAAAAAAAAAGGCATAGCGACGTAAAATAAAATGAGCCCATTGGAAAATCCAGAGGTGGCGGAGAAATTAAGGAGGCACATTTTTTACATTTCACGAATATGCTATTTACTTATCTTTGTTATGTACGGAAAAGACTGACGAACGAATGGCAACACTAGTACACAGTTGTAATAGTTTATGGGATTTGTGGTATTAGAAATAAAAACATGAGAACATATCGAATCTATAACGTTTAACGCTTTTCATTACAAAATACATACAAACATACTCTCGAAAAATATAACCCTCCTTCTGGCGCAGTCGGGTAAAAAGCCTAACCAAATAGGACGCGCATGCGCGATCATCGTTGGTTCGCGCGAATTTTACTATAGCGCGACGCTTAGACGCATGCGTAAGAACACGCGATGGTCGCATCGCTTACTCGCGCGATGATCGCGGATTCGCATCTTATTATAGTTAGGGCTGCTGAGCAGACACTAACTTTACCTGTCACGATCGGCGTTTGAGCAGTTGAATATTGTTTCGTCGCTGCATATAAAAGTGGCTATGCATCATCGCAACTAGAAGTGATATGACTGCTAAGGTCTTTCGAAGTATGACAATTAAAGTATTCCAAATCGGTTCATAGTAATATTATCCCGTATTTTTTCTTTTATAATGGCATATCTGGGGGCACGGCAGTGCTCCCAAGTCGAGCAAAACAGCGGCCCGGCCGTACGGTACGGGGCGGCATCTTTTCTCGAAACAGTTGGCCATTTTCGACCCCCAATAATTACTTTGAACAAAATCAATAGTGCATGATCTCCGAACATTATGTTTGGGTTTGAGTTTTTTTGTGATCTTATTAGTAGAAGTACCGGAGAACCGTATTGAAGTTATTATAAAATTTATAAAAATATTATTGTTTAAACCATCATAAGCGAATGCTTGTGTACAAACAAAGTACTTATAAAGTGAAAAAAATATGTCTACAAGAAACAGCTATCGCGTACTTTAATCAGTGTCGGTGATAAATCCGAGCGTTTTATTACGCTGTTTGAAGAGAAATCATTTGGAAGTATCGCAAAATATTAAATAACAGAATGAAAATCTCGAGCGCTGGCTGTATAAAAGATTTTAGAAAGATTGTCTTGAGAAAGCTGGTTCACGCTTGATGTAACTATTCGGAATGTATCTCGGTTGCGAAGTTGAAAAATCGGATTAGCTCACAGCACAGACCGCCAAGTTTACCCGTATCAAAGGAATTTTTCATCATAATAATCTTCTTTTTTCTTGTGCTTCCCTCAATTTACAAAAAAAAATACATAATATATTTTTATTCATATTTTTTTAAATCTAACAAAAAAATTACACCATTTAAATTTAATTCCCGTACTTATACGATACCAAAGTGCCATACTCTGCTTTATCCACTTGGATAAAACCGTAGATAAAATGTTATCGAAGCCAATGCTTTTTTAATCCGTCTTGCCTGTATCGGGAATTGGGATCGGCTTTGTAATTTAATATTCTTTGGTTGTGAAATATGCAATGATTTCAACTGATTACAACCTGAATATCTAGAATAGAGTTGTTGGATACGTCCTATGAATAAACAAAGATCAGCCAAGATTTAACTAAAACTTATTTTGTCACTATCAAACTTCATTTTCATCGAGAATGACAGCGATGAAATAGATATTAGTTAACCATTGGTTTTTCTCATCATCATCATTATATTCTGTAATTCCAATTCCACTGATCCCAATGTTGGCTCTAACGCGTCATCAAACATGTAGATCTAGAAAATGGCATTGGCGCCAATGTTGGGGCCAACGTTTTCTAGATCCAAACGTTGGGCATTTAGGCCAATATATGGAACTGGCGTAAGCTAGGATTAACAGTATCAAAACAACCGCAAGTAGACAATGAGAAAGCTTATTAACGTGTCGTGGTAAATGAACTCATAAAGAATTTGATTAAAAATGAAATTAAAAGTTGGAAAAATGAGTCGAGCTATACGAATGAATTTCAAAGAAGAGTAATTAAATATAGTGATCAAAGATACGATGCCTTATTCTATGACATTTGTACGTTTTCGTCAAAGAAATTTTACTTCATAAGTTCGTCGGCTATTACTCGGTAACTAGTGTCTACTTAATTGTTATAGTTTTCCTTGTAGGTTCACTATATGGACTACTACCATTTTTTCAAATTTCTAAACACAAGACTTTCGGAGATAGAGGGGGGGGACCACCGTGCAAAACGAAAATTGACACGTTAAATGTAAATAATTCGCAAACGGATCATTGTATCGGAAAATGATTGCCACGCCCTCAACGTTTTGAAAAGACCTATCTAACGATACCCCACAACATGGGGTGGGCGCGGAATAAAAAATCCATTTCCACTTTACATGTAGTGGAGGCACCCTAAAAAAAAATATTTTTCAAAATTTTGTTCCAGCACTTTGTTAGCATTGTTAATATGTTTATACATACCAAATTACTCCACTAAGCCTAGGCGCTAGACCGCGGACAGACGGACAGGCAGACGGACATGGCGAAACTATGAGGGTTCTTTGTAGTTTACTTCGGAACCCTAAAAATGGTGAGAATGATGGGGGAAGATCATGTCTATAACGATTCGTTTATATTTACTTAAACGTGCACATTTTTTGTTTTAACACGGTGTTTGCCATTTCCATTTCCTAAACGTTTATACCAAACATCAAAGAACTCCAAAATCTCTTTTAAAAATAATAAACAAAACTAGAAGCTCCCCAAACTCCCATAGGACAGAAGTAACAAGAAAACAAAAACTTACAAAACTCGTAAAATAAATAGTTATAGGATTTTTCGATTTCACATTTTGCTTGACCCAAGTTTTATGAGGTAATTTTTTCATAAAAAGTTATGTCATGTCAATTGGTAAAGCTCGAGCTCCATACGTTCCGTATAAAATATTATGAATGAAGTGAAACGTACAAATGAGATAAAACAGCTGCAGAAAAACCTTTTCCGATGTACGTAAAAACGTTTTCTGATGTAATTCTCAATGTATTCAAACGAAAATTAATATTTTGATTAAGTCTACTATTCGATGAAATTTGGTTGAAATCTGATTAGATTAGAGTTACCTTAAAAAAACTTAATTTTTACTTCGTTTGGGGCGATAACTTTCCCTGCAGCTGCCTGTACACCTACGTAGATAGCATTAAGTAAAAATTTACTATCTGTGCACGGCTTTGCTCACGCGTTTCCTATTTATATTGCAATTTGGACAATTACGTGCGTCTTAAAAAGTCGTTGCACACGTAACGTGAACGGGACGGGGCTACATTCCCATCCCGTCCGTGTCTGCGCGATATTATGCTCAAGAGATACAATATTTTGTCACGGAACACTAAAAAAGATTGAAATGTAATCACGTTTGGTAGTCATGTGATTGTACCATCTAAGTTGGGATCCGTGGGGGCTGACCCTCGAACATCATTGGCTACGTTTTATTGTTTATCTAATGATGTTTTTAAGTTCATAAAATAAAACTTTTTGATAGAATTTCGAACGTGACCTTTTTTATTGTGCATGTTTTTTTTTCTTCTGCAAACAAAACTGTTCCTTTAATAGTAGCTTGCAGCCAGGCTGTGCTGTGGTGTTACGCAACTAAACCAGGCAATTACGTCAGAAATTTACAGTGAACAGTCAATCAATAAAGGAGATGACCCAGGTAGAGAACTAAGCACAAAGATTTTTATGCTAATAATGTAAGCATCGTTATGAAACTTTGTAATTAAATAGTTCAATATGAATACTATTGGTAAATAAAAATTCAAAGATCCCTTCACGAATGAAAACTTTAAGGATTAGATTAGTTATTTAAACAGACAAGCCCTGAAAATTGTCTTTGTTTTTCAACTTAAGTACAAATGAATCATAAAAACATTCTCTTTTTGCAAACCACAATGGCTTGGAGTGATCCATAAAAATTCAATTAGCTGCGAGTTGACCGGGGGCAATGGGCGAAGGTTTCATTACACCACCGCGGCGCTAGGTCGCGTCGCTAAAACATTTTTTTACTGTCATATATTTAAAAATGTTACTTGGTTTTAAGAACATAATTAGATGTTTATATCAAAGAAACTTGTGTGAAAACTATTGGTTACCCGCCAATTTCAGCCGCGTCAGATTTAATGTGAAATTATTTTTAATATTGATTTGAGGTTTCACTGCCAGACATCTAGAAATCTATTCAGCGGTTAATGGAGTTATTTCGCATTAATAATGTTTGTTTCCTTCCCCTTCCTTCCTTGAAAGGTGGACAACGCATTTCTTGTAATCAATGTCCATAGGCAGCACTGATTGCTTACCATCAGGTGACCCGCTAGTTCGTTTATGTTCTGTCATTAAAAAAATCTTCTTCTTCTTACCCCTATCCCACTTTACGTAGGGTACTTTACAGCATGTAAGATTTTTCCATTTCGCCCTATCGTTTGCTATCATCCTATCATCTGTCATAAAAAAAATGTTAAAATGTAGTACGACAGTGTGCCTTTTATTATTCTAAATTCAGTTTTTCATTAATGCAGTTCAAAATATTGTCAAACCATACTCACACATAATGTTTTAAGTCCCCGCCGCGCGCCGCAGCGGGTGTCAGTGGCTGCGATGCAACGTCGAAATTCAAGTGTATCCGCTTGGAAGGAATGCAGACGAATGATATTCCTCGGGATTAAGAAAGTGCCAAGATCTTCCGTTATGGAATTACCAATTACAAGCAAGCTTTGAAATTGCTTTGCCGCTATCTACACTTGTAATTGAATTTTACTATTTTATTAAGAAGTGATTCATTTCAGAGGCGGTAATTGTTTTTGTTGTTTAATTTATGGTTTGTATGCGGCCATGGTGTTGCCTCACATCCACATCACATATTCTTGACGATTTTATTCTCATAGGAATTTAAATATAAACCATGCTTAATCATTTTTCATACTAAATAACTCACATAAAGCTCACTTATAATCAGATCATCCGACATAATCTCAAGAGTAGTCTTTAACGTGGGATTAAGGGGCTATGTGAAAAAAGAAGGGTCCTTTAAGGACCCTTCTTTTTTCACCATCTTTTTTAACCAAATATCTTATAATTGATATGATTTTTGGATATGTATTAATTCATCACATAATCGAAATTTTGGAAAGAGCCAAAACACGATTGTGACACATTACCTCGATAGAAAAAAAATCCGAAATAACCTCTGGTTTTTTTTCCAGAACTCTTGTAACTTCTAAACGGTAAATAATAGAAATTTTAAACTTCATATAAAAAAGACATTAATGTTTTCTAGATATTGTAAAAACAAATATAAAAAAACTCAATTAATGAATTTTAAATAAGCCTAAATGTGTTTTGGCGCTTGCGGTGTTAAAAATTCGCGGGGTTCACGGTGTCCCATCTCTGTCTCTCGAAGCAGGGATTGATATATGCGTCGCACGGGCGGGGCGGGCTCAGTCGGCCGCAATTATTTTACGACGTAGGCCCTACTTTTTTTTACACCCGACGTTTCGACAGAGTTGCATCTGCCGTGGTCACGCGGGGAGACTGGAGTACTGCGGTGCACAGGTTGACGTGGGAGTAGGAAGATGTTATACTACCCGCTTTAAGTATTGTTAATAAAAATTCACTAATTTTAAAGTCCCGTAAGTTTAGTACGGGACTTAGTAGTAAGCACACGTTTTATAATATGTATAACGAGCGTAAGATAAAATATTATTTGGATATGACATTCATACGTAATGACACTATTTGCCCAAATTAGTTATGATTTTAACTTAGTTAAATTTTGTGCAAATTTTGTAATGTTTAACTGACCAAACAACAATAAAGTTTAAAAAAATCTTGCCCAATGTTCGAACACTAAATTCGACAATAAAAAGTAAAATATCAAAATTCTGAATTAAGTTTACAAAGTACACAAGCAGGTGCCGCTTGCGCGTTAGAGCGTACTCAAATATTAAAACGAGAGTGGAAATCTCGGTAACCAAAGCTGGGAAAATCTCAGAGTGTTTCTTTTACTATTAAACAGGTACAGTACTATAGGAAGGTAGCCCTCATTTCCCTACCGCGTTCTAAGAGCTCTTTTTAGGTCAGAAAAAATCAGGCCGGGTTTTATTTGAGACTGAATGTTACTTGTCTGTGCTCAAATTAAAGTGAACATTAGTGTAGGTACACTAGTATGTTACCTTTTTCTGATATATTTTTACAAGAAAACTACCACCTTAGACAAGGGTTTTCTCCGACTTATTAACGTACATTTAGATAGGTCAATACTGATGACAATTTGGAGAGAAAGAAAATGTTTTTTGTTGAAGATCGGCCATTTTTAGGTCGTGGAAATAATAATTAGAACTTATTGGCTTAGATGGATAGAGTATGTTTTATTTGCAATGTATTACAACACTAATACACCAGTCTGTAAGCAGATGATACAGACTGGTAAATATAGTGTTTTTTTGGTATTTTATAAACTGGCAGATAAGTTGTTATTATTTGCACATGACGTTGCGTCAACGCCTATACGCAACGCCAGCGTGATAAGGCTGTAGAACAAATAAAAGACTTTATATTCGTATTATCATAATCTTTTTATTAACAATAAAATGAATCGTGTGCGATACATAATTGAATTTTCCAATTTAAGATGCACAAGCCGGTACTGCAAAACACTACCAAACCACGTTCCAACCTCTTGTCGATTGAACTCCGCTTGTAATTTGTAATTATACAAAATTAAACATAAGATTGTCTGGTATGGGCGAGGAAGTCACTGGTGTTGCTATTGTTATTTAAAAAAAATCTTACTTCCATTTTAATTATATGAGGTGTACTGAAATTTTACTTTTCGTGTTTCCCGCAATTGGTGTCAAATGCCATGTCAATGTTTTCAGGCCACCTAACGGAAACTAGCTTGCTTTTACGACTCATATTAAGAACAGTCGACAGAGTTTTTAAACCCATCACAATAATGACTGAGGACGTCGTTGTTGATTTGTGTGTTCGTTTGTTTTTGTCACGTGCGACGACGAATATACTATACCGATGAATGCACCATGATTCTAATGGCATTTCCTCGGAATAGTAATATTATTAAACCATCCATTAAACCTCCATGCGAGAGCTGGCTCGTGAGCAACCGCAGTTCACGGATTTGCCTAAGTTACGGCATTTTAAGCATTAAACTAATGGAAAATTGGTATTCGCCAACCTTTTATTTAAATTTGAAATAATAATTTAAAAAAATGATACCTTTTGCCATGAGACTTTTAAAAACCCAAGTTGTTTCGACTAAACAAAGTGACATTGATCTGAACTTCATACTTGATTAAGGGCAATAACTCTTGAGGAATATTTTAAAGAATTAATTATTTACCTCGATGTTTGTAATCCACTTAGTTGGACCTATTAAAACACTAATCGAATTTTAAAAGGTTAATAAAAAACATTGCGTACTTTTAAATTATATTATTTTATGCAGCTTTACGTTATTCATTCGTTATTATGAAGTTTTTCAAATAGATGTAAGCAAAGTCGTGCAGTTTCTTTGTATTTCATATTTAAAAATAAATAAAACAGTTTTATCTGACGTAACATGAGTACTAAATAAACCAAACGTTGGCCAAAGTTGACACCTGCACGAGTATACTAGCAACCCCAATGACCTCTCCTCTAACCCTCGACAGCATTTCCTGAAGAATATACCTATTTAGTTATCATGATAAAAAGCACTTGCGTTTTCGTTATATATTCATTGCATAATGCATCTCTCTTACCATTTTATAATCGAGAAATATGTAAGAAGAAAATTTTATGGAATATATAACAATAAATAAATATTTTATTTACAGTTAAAAATTTAATCGCCTATCTATTACTTTATCAGAGTTATTTCGGTAACACCTTGTGAACAACTTTTTATTTTCCGAAGATTACAACCTTAAAATCGGAAAATATTAAGTTTTTATATGGTTACTGTTGAAATTTTTCAGATTGACAACACTATTACAAGGTGTTGCCAGGAGTAACCCAGTTTTGGGCGTTAGGAGATAAAATTAATTAAATTTCGCGTGCCGTGACCACGGGCGAGTGTACCACGGCATTTTCGTAACAAAATTCTTCAATAACATACATCGACATAAAAGTAAAGACAAGCTGTCCGGTACTGAGATTTTGTGGCATTGCGATGGTGCAAATTGACACCACCACCCTTCAGACAGTTGCGAGCGAGCGACAGAAGCAGTGGTGTCAAATTGACAAAAAACGATCTGTTAAAAAAAACATATAATTGTTATTTCTATATATAATAGTACGTTACGTTTATAGACTAAACTTTACAGATTTATCAAATGTTATCTTAATTAAAATTCAATATCTGTAATTTACTTTTCTTGGTCGTATTATTATTAGGTAGTATGTTAGTAGTAGAATATTCACAGAGAAATGAGGTCTAAAGCATAACTCTCAAGAAAACTTTTTGTGATATTTTTTATTATATTCAATACATAATCTCAATTACGACTTCAGAAAATCAATGCACCTTCTGAAAAATCTAAAACATTTTAATTTTTTATTGTAGGTTTCGTAGAAATTTCCGTACAATTCGCCTGTGATCACGACAACCCAGTAGGAATAAAACCGCTATGGAACATATCCTCATCACTAAACCAATATAATAATACATTTCTCATTAATCAGCACAAACGGTAGACATAATATCAATATAAAAAGATTATCGATTACAACTTTCAGAAACGTTACAACTCGACGTATTCTATATTTCCAATAGGATCATATTTTAATGATAATAGAAAACATAAAAGATATTACAATATTGCTGTAATACAATAAAATAAGCCTTTAGTATCGACACAATGTCTACACGTGTATTCATTGTTAAAATAATTTTCCTAAAGCAAAATATGAATCCTGCTAACACCGCCTATCGCATGTCGACATGCCAACTCTTCCTCGTGTGCTTCGTGGCTTCCAAACAATATTGTTTCAATGAAAACAGCTTATAAACACGTATCATAGATTTTAGAATAAGTATTTACAATTTCTTACTGCGTTTAACCTTACTTTTGTTCTCAAATTTTGGTGCGTTTGTCATAATAATCGTTGAACAAGAAATAAGGAAAATCAATCTCGAAGCTATAACAATTATGATTCTTATGTAGACCATGAGCCTTATATCGTAAATAAATATTAGGTAATAGAAAGAATATTAAGTACAAAACATTCTTTAGTCGATTGGTAATATTTTTACATTAAAACATTTTGTTTTATCTACTTATATTTTATTTGGCAGTAGTGATTTTAAATTACCAAAACTGACCTTATTATCAGTTTAAGCTACGTCTCCTTAATACATAGGTAATAATTCATTTAATATTTAAGTAACAAATTACAACGAACTATGGTCGGTTTTGTGTCATTACAACGGGCAAAACTGCTTCTGAATGTAGTTTCACGAATATACATAGATTATAGTATTCCAAATTTATTGATGAAGAAAGAACTATTCCCTAATCTGTTTATTGAACGTAACGCGGGGGACCAAGTAAACGCAACTATCAAAAACTGTGAACAAGTCTTTCGGGATTTTATTATAATTAAAGCTCAAATTTTATGGATAAGGAGTATCCATACTATTCATCAGTTAACACAAAACTCTTATCCGAAAACACAATACATTCACTTTAACCACGTATTTGGCACATATATTTTCAGTAGATAACTTTTGTACACTAACGTCAGAACTCCAGAGTGAAGCATTTCTTCTTTACCGGGAACATTAGCAAAACAGATGGGACAGTATCACACGAGTGGGGCATACGCGCCCCGTGAGAAACACGGTCAGTTTACAAAATAAACAGTAACATAGACACGAGGTACTCACAACATACATTCGCCAAGGAAACAATCGAAGGGCCCTTTAGGGCGATGCGCAACCGAACGAGGCGCGGGCGCACCTCGCTTCACGCACTCCACACTCGATGTATCTAAACGATTTAAATTTAAGATAATATTGTCTCGGCAAAATCTCACTCCACGGCACTCGTCAAATATTAGCGAGTCGTATATACTACGTATATATAAATTTGATAAAGTTAATTCGTATTTAAATATTCCGTAATAATATTATTCATCATAAAAACACTAAGTCTCGTTCGAAGTTCACACAGGTCACTAGAGTACGATAAACACAGGTGCTGGGGTTCGCAGCCCGGGGCTAAGGCGGGCGGGGCTTCAGTACACGGCGGGGGCGCGCAGCACGGGCAGGGGGGGCAGCGGCCGCAGGGGCTCGGGCGAGGCGCGCCGTTAAATGATGCTCTCGCGGTTGCGCTCGTTCTCCTCCTGCGAGCTCAGCGAGCTGCCGCCGCAGATTTGCATCTCGATCTCTTGCAACCTACGGTATACGTTTTGTTTAGCATTCGACAAAAAAAACGACATTAATTTAAAAACAAAAATGTATACCTATATGTTGAGTTCAGTGTGTGGTTCAGTGTGTATTGGACAAATAATGACTGGCAGAAGTTTGTTGTAGCGGACTAACTAAGTTTACTTATGTATCCATTCCACTCCCAAAAGTACTTTTTGAATACGTTACCACCTGAAAAGGTTTAATTTAAACCTGAAAAGCTTAGAAGCAACTTTCTTATCCCATGACATGACATCTAAAAAATCAATATTTACACATACACACAAGACCCTACTTTATAGACAAGTATATTGTAAATGACCAACCTTTGATCAACTTCCCACTGCTGCTGGCTGAGCTTAGCGGACATGGCGGCGTTTTCTGTCTCCACTGTATAGAGACGTTCACGCAGCCGTTTGATCTCGCATTCGAGCGCATCGTGCGAGTCCAACATGACTCGAGGCGCTATGCTTACTGCCGCTACGCTTCCGCCACCCGCCGCACTACTGCGGGGACTTGACGCCAATGATGCTACAGGAGATGCTACACGAAGAGGACTTACTGACGAACTGCAAAAGAAATATGTGTTTTGAAAAAAGAATTCTGTGAGACAATCCATCATAATACACATTCTCACTCAGTCTCTCTCTTGCATAGCTCAGACTAAGTCTCTAGTATGGCTAGAATTAACAGCAGAAAGCGACTGTACAAATGAATGTATGTAAAAATGAATGAAAGTTACTGACATCCACTACCACTATCATGGGGTTCTTATTGAATTCAATTAAAAAGAAATTATAGTAATTTTCTCTCTTCGGTCAGAGAATTATCTAACTTTTAAAGGTTAGATAATCTGCCGCCTAAATAAAATAATTTTCTCTCATGGAACATCCAACGCTTTGTGGCGTGCTTCCTTTTTTATTGCTTTTAGCAATAGCAACAGTTGAATACCTATAAAGCTGGTCCCGGTAGGAAGGCGGGTGTGAGGGGTGCATCGGCGGCGCCGGTGCGGGTGGGAGCTGCATCTCCTCTATGGGCACTCGCCCGCTCGTCTCCACGAGGCCGGGCGTCGATTGGCAGCGACCCATCGCCACTGCAATGGCGCGATCTATTCAAGTCTACTATTCAATTTATAAGTTTAGCACAAGACATTAAAACAAGAGGAAGAAATTAGTAGAACATTAGACTAGAAATGCAAGAAGCCGTTAATTTTGCAATTTAAAAGTAACAAAATCTATGAAAGTAAACTTGCACGTGTACGCAGAATTACAGGCGCGTGTGTAAAATGTGAAGCTGAAGTTGAAGCAAGGAAATCGAATAATTACAGAGAACAACGAATTTCCAAGCTCAGAAAACTCTGCCTGGCAATAAATATCATGTATCAAGAACAGCAAATCTTTTTTGCCAGTTTGTTCCCCCTTTAATTTATTTATGTTTAGGAGTATCTTTTAAGTGCTACCAGCCTAGCAGTACCTTTCTCAAGCGGCGCTTTCTTATATTTCTCCAGTCTTTTGACAGCGATTGCTTCGAGTCGGACTCTGGCGGCGGGGTACTCCTTCAGCACGTCCCACATGTCCTTCTTGCTGAGCACGAACAGATCCGAGTAGCCGACGGACCGCACCGATGCTGTCCGCCGGTTTCCTGTCGACGTGTCATACACACACTCCGTGCCAACCGGTGTTCGGCCCATTCCGCTTATAAACTGTTTTGGCTCATTTTTCATTCTTTATTTTTTTTTCTGTACTCAACTATTTTAGTGTTGTGTTTCTTATTTTGGATTAAAATTATTTTTTTCTAACCCTTTATGAAATTTGATTTGAAAAGTATTTTTAATTTATAGCCAAAACAGTTCATAAGTTTCTACAGGGAAGACCAAAACACCGGTGGCGGGGCACACACATGGTAGGTTGTTGTATTACAAGATTAGTAGGAGATATAGATTAAGCTGATTTAGGAGAAAGATTAATTTAAGCTACCTTAAGACAGCAGGGTGAATTGGATTACGATTAGTCAGAGTCGAGCCAAAATCACGTAGTATGTAGTTCAAAATAATAAATGGATCTTAAAATAACTACAAGAAGCAATCTCTATTGAGTTCTCATTTGTGCTTCATTACAAAGACAAAGCATTTAAAGTAGATATAAAATATAAAATATTAGTTAGTAAAATATCTTAAATTCGTAAAAGAACTACTTAAGCAGTTCTACAAGTCGCAATGCGCGTATATTAATTGTACAAATAAAAATAACGCGTTGGAACTCAACCGACAGTACCAAAGATCATCAATACAAATATATAAGTACACTTAAAGATAACGGGGTTACATGCACCAAGAGGTCACGCCAAATATAAAAATCAGGTAATCAGGGAGGATGCAAAGCGATCGGGGACACTGCCTTCATACAATCAAGGAGAACAAAGACGTAGACAAACGCATAACACTAGACGCTACCAGTCCTGAAAAAGGAGGTCTAACAAGAAGCCAATAAAACGAACTCCAAATAATACCAAATTACAGCTTACCGTGTAGCTATCAATATTTCTTTGTTGTAAATTCAATAAAAAGTACAAATAGAAAGAATTCAAACAGAAACAATTGAAACAATAGCATCAAACGCGAAATATTATAACAAAGTCAAGAATAATAAAATTTTAAGCATTCCCTATAGTTTCACATGAAGCGGTGTTACCGCAATTAGGTGTCCATGTTGTTGATCATCGGTTACTTGAACAATAAAGTGAGCAACAACAACGTGGCCACCGAAGCAGTGACAGTGACGATCAAGATTGATGTCCCAGAACCTGTTGTTAGCGTTGTGGCCGCTCCCTCGGCCTGACTG
The DNA here is from genome assembly GCA_905163395.2 of Endotricha flammealis. NCBI lineage: Eukaryota > Metazoa > Arthropoda > Insecta > Lepidoptera > Pyralidae > Endotricha > Endotricha flammealis. The sequence goes on from LR990855.1 coordinate 10,310,888, forward strand.
CAGCGTCTCTCGAGCCTTTGCTTTTGAAACTTTTCAAGAAATAATAAATAGAGTAATAATGGCGTGGCGTCTCGGGCCGAGGCGATATTTACCAAGTTGTTTACCTGCCGTGCCCATGTTCAGAATGGAAATTTCGCCAAAATAAGAACCCGCTTTGAGCGTTGCTAGCACCGTCTTTCCGTTGTCGCCCACCACCTGTAGTTTCCCTCGGTTTACTATGTACATCTCTTTTCCGACTTCTCCTGCGAACAAATTAATTCCTTTATCAGTATTTAATGTACCATATTATTGTGTAACTGTTCGAAATATGTCTGTGCCAGAATAAAAAAATATATGGGCAAGATAAATACCTTTTCTACAGATATAATCTCCAGGCGAGAACAAAACAGGCCGAAGTCTCAACACTAACTCGCACAGAAATCCCGCCTCCGTGTTTTGAAAGATCTCCACCCTATAAATAATGTATTTAATTATAAAGTATCAATGAGAGAGCCTGTTGAACAGAACATCCTTTATCATATTATTGTTAAAGTTGTGTTGTTGTTAAGTTATGTAGATGTTAAGCCCGATGGTGTCGTTGCATGCTTCGATCATATAAAGGTTGCATGTGTCTAAATTTAAAAGACAGTTAGACAATGATATTTTATAATCAGTATTTAGTTGACGTCATTTGTGGGAAATAAAAATAGACCACAATACAGTATTTTTTAACAAAATTAAAATTGTTAAAGTCTAATGTCTACGATAAAGTGATGTGTACGCTGAAGCATCGTGTAAATAGGAGTTGAAAAACAAAAAAGAGAGACATTTGGCGACAAAAATTTACGGATCGTATAAATGAACACTTTTGCATAATTCATGGACGTAAAAAGCGAATGTTTCTCTTTTTAATTATACAACACGGGATATTAAGCTGAACTGCCGCGCTGCATTAAGTACTATGTGTATTGTGTACACTGTCACAGTCCTCATCTTTTGTCATTTTCTGAATTTCCTTTTAACTCTCCTCGTCGTAAATAATGGTGACTATGAGAAAAAAAAAGCTCGATTTTTTTTTTAAAGTTTCGTAACGTCTTCAATTTTTTTTATAATTAATTTAGATAACTAGATTGCTTAATTTGCAGTAAGTAAAATAAAAATACTAAAATAGTTAATATAATAACTATCTTTTCGAATCAACCTTTAGCAGACTTCGCAAGTAATAAGTAGACTAAATTCATGAAATATCGATGTAAACGTTTTTGTTATGATTCACAGATGTTTGTATCCAAAATTTGTGTCTTTATATTGTGAATTTTGTTGGTATTATTTGTGTTGTGAGGACTACGCTGTGTAGAGCACTGAATTACAATACACTGTAGTGTTATCTAATGGAATTAAAGGAACTTTTTCATGATGAAATATGACTATATAATATACTAGCTGACCCGTGCCCACTTCGTTGGGCATAATGTTAAAAGCCTTTTTATTTTTTGGTTTTTTATATAACCTATGACACTCAGCAATAATGTGGCTTTCTATTGGTGAAAGAGTTTTTAAAATCGGTTCAGTAGATCCCGAGATTACCCCTTACAATTTAACAAATACACAAACTTTACCTCTTTATAATATTAGTATAGAAGTATAGATATAGATGATATGACGATATAATATGCCTGTTTATTAATACAAAATGACTATAACCACAAAGCGGATAAATTAGTACAATATATGAGATCCCAAAACCAACTTTACTCAATTGCTGATACCAAACCAGCCCCACAAAGTAAATTTGATTCATTACACCAACGTATCGCAACAAAACCTACTTATTAGATTTATTTGGGCACTTTTCCCTCTCACTGGCGCGGGCTGTGGTGTTATGTATGTTAATATGTACACTATTCAACTTATGCCAGTCATAAAACACTTCCTTTTGCTTGTTGAGAGTTGGCAAAATATGCAGGCTCGACTGAGGGCGTTTGTTAAGGCTCGCTGTAACGGAGCACGAAGTTTCCTTGTACTGTTTGCATTTTCTCATCTTGAGCGCTACGTAACCGAACCATATTTGCATCTATTATACCTCACGTTGCTATTCTAGCTTTTGTGACAAAGTGTTAGTTTTGAAATTGTCTATCAACAAAATTATTTCACGTAAGTCCGACGTCTTTCACATCACGACTTCCACTAAAAAGAATTCATAATCCTTTGGGATTGAAAGTAACGATAGCATCATGTGCACTTACTCACTCACGTTAAGGTTTAAACTACTCCTATTTTTTGCAACTTCTGACCTGATATGATTTATTTATTTATTTAACTTTATTGACCACAATACACAAAGTACTGATACAATAGGCGGACTATGAGAATAACGTGTCACAAGCTGTACTTGACTTGACTGTGTATGATAAATAAATAAAATTTGAAAAAATACCTCTTCAACGTATCAAGGTGGACATTAATAGCAATTTCCGCCTTGAGCTTGTCAGGAAGACAGGAGACAGCCTTCTCTTCGTCGGAGCACTTCTGCGTGAGCCACAGGTAATCAAACCATTTGATCACCTTCACTTGTAAGTGTGTAGGTACCCGTCGCATGCGCATGTACGTCTTCACACCGTCCAGTTTCGCTGTAAATAAATAATATATTTAATATTTAATTTAAAAAAATTAAAAGAAAGTTACTCGATTTTTTCGGTTTGCTTAAACATTAGATATTGGGTGGTATAACACAACTAATTCGATTCATGGGCCGTGCTACAGTCTCTCCAGCGGTGCCGCATAGACTACAGACATATCGAAGCATTGACGTGCTTATACAAAAACGCCACCATGTCAGTCCGAATACAGGAACAGAACATGAAGGCAATCTCATTGCACAGAGGCGTGAGATAGGGAGATGTTATATCTCCGAAACTGTTCACGACCGCTCTGGAAGATGTCTTCAACCTTCTGGAATGGAAAGGATTCGGCATCAACATCAACGGCGAGTATATCACACACCTTCGATTTGCTGACGACATCGTGGTCATGGCGGAGTCGCTGGAGGACCTTAGCACCATGCTCGAAGGCCTCAATCGAGTTTCCCAACAGGTGGGTCTAAAAATTAACATGAACAAGACGAAAATCACATCGAATGTCCATGTCGCGCCCGCCTCAGTCTCAGTTGAGAGCTCGATACTTGAAGTTGTTGACGAGTACGTATACCTTGGACAAACCATCCAATTAGATAGGTCCAACTTCAACCTAAATTCTTCAGTGCTTAAAACGAAAAAAGTAAAGACTTATGGATCCGAGACGTGGTCGCTCACTATGGGCCTCATAAGAAGGCTCACGGTCACTCAGCGACCCATGGAGAGGGCTATGCTCGGAGTTTTACGAGACCGAATCAGAAATGAGGAGATCCGTAGCAGAACCAAAATAACCGACATAGCCAAACGGATCAGCAAGCTGAAGTGGCAGTGGGCAGGGCACATAGCGCACCGAACTGATGGCCGATGGGGCAAGAGGGTTCTGGAATGGCGACCACGTACCGGAAAGCGCAGCGTAGGACGCCCGCCTACAAGGTGGTCAGACGACCTGAAGAAAGTCGCAGGAAGCCGCTGGATGCAGGCCGTTGCCAGCAGGTCGCATTGGAGGCGTTTGGGGGAGGGCTATGTCCAGCAGTGGACTTCTTGTGGCTGAGATGATAATGATGATAACAAAACCAGTCTATCACGTTATGGACTTGCTACAGGAGACATTCTACATACATGGGATGAATATGAATAACCGTGAGTACAATTTGACAATATGTGAAACATATTAGGAGTAAAAATTACAACTGTCTTCGAAATCACAATCAAAATCAAAAAGATATTACCGCAGTAGGAAGAACTTCTTTCTTACTCAAAGTTTTACTATGATAATTTGCAATATATATTTAAAAAAAAGAAGTAACACCTAGTTTTAAACTCTAGTTTCACGTTATCTATAGTGTAGTCCAATGATTTGTCTTCACCGTTCCTGAAGACAAAGTGACTCACCTGCCGACATGGACAGGACTTCATAGGGTGACAATAAAATGAAATTACTCTGTTTCGTAAATCGCACTTAATCTCACCTGTTGTCGGTAAAGTAAGTTGAGCTAAGTGGAGTGTCGTGTCTCAGACACTAACTTGAAATAATTGCAATCCCAAACTTTACCAAACCGTTTAACAATTTCCCCCGCGTAGTCCTCTTAAGATATCAACTAAGTGCAGTGTACCATATCTCATAGCATTATTACGTTTAGTTTAATACTTAACTCTTTATTTAAGATTTTTTAATATCAGAATTTGAATTCTAATGGCCATCTCATAGTGTTATTACGGTTAGTATATTTAGTTTTATGTTTAAATCTATATGACGTCAGAATTTGAATTCTAACGGTCTCTTTCAAGACTTGCGACTGAGTTTTAGTTACCCTATTTACCAGATAAAAATTATCAATACTAAACCATCCGAAACCGTAAATTTATATTATTAATCCACATTAAGATAGTATTTATTGTAAAGAAATTATAAATTGTACATTAAAAGTTAAACGTATTAAATACAGTGTGCTCCCCTGTGACAAATTGCTCTAAACTACTTAGTGAAAGTTCCAAGGATGAGGGTAGATATTTTGACAAAACTTACGGGAACGTGGCGAGATTAAAATTAAATCCTCAGTGTAAATGAAGACTGGTAAACTTCAGTCATATCACGATGCGGCGAATATATTAAAGCAGTATAAAGTGACATTATTATTAAACAATCTTAGTATTTATTACGTAATTTGTCTTTAATAAGATGACTAAGATGTCTTAGATATATCTAGATATTAAAAGCAAAGTCTTGCTTTGTTTTAACGTTTATTTCAATAATACTAAATCTTCATTATTAATACCATAACGGGTTATGAGTTTTCCCATTAAAGCTACGAAATTAAATTACGGTAAGTGACCGAGCTCGAGATTTTTAAATCCATCGAAGTACTGACTATGTTTGTTGTTGCTTAACTTGCGTGATCCGCCTTTGCGTTCCGCTTTGACATGCATAACGAGGTCATCGAGAAATACTTCTAAAAAGACTATAATATTAAGGTTTATGAATTACAAGAACAATAAGCATCCAGGTAGGACAACCTTAAGTTGACATTTAGAACGCCTATGGTTCGCTATTTTCACCTATTTATAGTCACTGTGTGATAGGTGACATGCCTCTGGCCGTCCTCAATATACCTATCTATAATACAGACATCACAATACAGACATTCGAACTATACGCACATCTACTTATTCGCTGTCGGGAAATCGAAGCCTGGACAAAAGGCAGGAACTGTTGTTTCTTTCATTGTAAATCGTCATTCAACGCTCTTTTTTCGTTCCAATCGTGCCTTACTTGGAAACTAGAGTATCTACCTATTTTGTATTTACTCTATCGCACCTAAAAAACGTATTCTGATAAGTTAGGAAGTTTGTGAAAAAATTCAAGTAACATAATACTCTAAAAACAGCACCTGACACGTTATTTAAAAGAATAAGACGTACAAAAGCAGTGATTTGTGTCATAAAATATATAAAATCTCATTGTACAAAAGTATGTATTTGTATAATGTTTTTTTTATAATAAATGTTTTTTTTAATAATAATATTAAAATATATTTATTTTTTATTATACTCTTAAAGCTGTTAATAATACCAGTAGTATGGAAAGATTAGGAAAAGAGGAAGGGATGAAGAAAACAATTATAGAAAAATATGAATCGATGGCGAGAAGGTGAAAAAGTGAAGTAAAGTGACAGTAAAATAGAATTTAAAAACCATAAAGAAAAAGGAAACATAATAACTATTTACAAAGAGGTTTTTGAAAACAGTTCGGTTTGCCACAACCAGCTTAGAATAAATTCCAGAACAAACGGAAATTATTGGATTTTGTAGATGTTTGGTTTCCTGTTTCGCTCAGCAGAACAATTTTAGAAGCAGTTTTCAGCGACCATCTGTTTGATAAGAAAAGAAGGCATTGGACGATGGTCAATTACAAGTATATTTTAGTTTCACCAAAATGAGATCATCATTTCTGTTATTCAAGGAGAACTGTTTCTTTTAGCATTTCAATAGAATAAATTACGCTATTCCCACAAGACAAATTAGTGCTATTGCATTAATTCATTAACCGTAATTAATCGTTGGAGAGCAAGGGAGCGGTGTATTTACGATAGGACGTAGAAACGGAGTTTGAGACACAAAAACGAGTACAATGTGCCACCCTTTACTTTGAATAGTGTCCACAATGTTATAAGCTTGGTATAAACATAAATAGACATTGCTTCTGATTAAATAGACATCAAACTTGGTATATTTTTTAAGTTAAATCTTGTCATTGGCACCTAAAGTGTATCACGTCTTGTCACCTGCAGTGATATCATAAATAATTTTGGGGTTTACAAAATATTAAACTTTTCAGCTGTTAGTACCGGGCGAAGAATGAATGACGTCGCTAGGAAACACAAATGACGTCGAAAGAGGATGATTTCAACAATTTGTTAATTATAGAAATAATTTCGTTAATTTTTTTAAAATAAAGAATGTGTCCAGATATTTTAAAGAAAATCTGGTGAGAATTTTCTTCCACAGATAAAATTCAAACTGATTGTCATGCTATCTATCCATAACTTAATTTCAAGTTATTATCTAACTAGCTGACCCGTGCCCACTTCGTTGGGCATAATGTAAAAGCCTTTTTATTTTTTGTTTTTTTATATAATCGCAATAATGTGGCTTTCTATTGGTGAAAGAATTTTTAAAATCGGTTCAGTAGATCCCGATTACCCCTTACAATTTAACAAATACACAAACTTTACCTCTTTATAATATTAGTATAGTTTAGATTTATTTATATTATTAGTGTAGATGGCAGACATTTGGCGCAATTTAATCTAGTTCAGACGCGGAAGGAGAGCGGTTTGGGCTTCGCCGCCGGCGGAGACGCGGGTAGCCGCGGCCCGCCAGGAAAACCACGTGGGCCACGCTACATTAGTTTTGTAGAGCACGCGTTTTGGTGAAACGAGGAAAATACAACATACTTACTTAATGAAGCGTTATTTTACTGTAAAATCTTGCAAATGGCTCAAGTGGGGATCAAAGGTAAATATGCTTTGCGCTCGACATTAAATATGACATACATATTTTTATTGCCCAAACTTGTATATTTTCTGTAGAGTTTTCGATTTTAAACCTAAAAAACCTGTTTTATTATTTGCGGATAAGTTCGTTTACCCTATAATAATGACTATCAAAATCATACAAAAGCTGTTGGTAGTATGGACGCTTGCAATACCGCAGTTTTAGAGAATAAACAAAAAACTTGACTACTCAAGATAGCGCTAAATGCGTAAAATATCCATACTAATATTATAATATTATATATGTGAAAGTGTGTTTGTTTGTTTGTTTGGCCTCCCTTCACGTCGAAAGTATTAGTTAATTTTTTTTTAATATATATGATTATTTTATTAGGGATAGTTAAAAGTCTGGAGAGTTAGTGAGATTCCCATGAGAAAATTTATTGACATTTTCCCTTGACCCTTGTAACAGCTAGTCTGTAATATAGTTGCAAAATTCATAGTAACGAGATAACAGTATTATTGAGGAACTAATTATATCGATCTCGCTAAAGTGACAATACTGGTGCTGCCAACATAATGTACCTAATAGCAATTACTGAGACAAAGTGTATATTAATGGGGTCACCACCTAAGTAAACAGCCTTTGTCCGGGGCCGTCCATCATTAGAAGAAACTGAATTTCCCTTTTAACGAAAAATACTTCCGAGAAAAATCTTGTTTGTTTTTTCTACTGTTAAGTACACACCATAACTTTCTTTGATCTCGTAAACTTCCCAAAGATCGCTCGCTAACCTTTGATATTTCGGTAGTTTTTTTTTATTGTACTTTTTAGGGTTCCGTAGTAAACTACAAGGAACCCTTATAGTTTCGCCATGTCCGTCTGTCCGCGGTCAAGCGCCTAGACGCTTAGTGCTGGAAAGCTGTAATTTGGTATGTATAAACATATTAACAATGCTAACAAAGTGCTGGATCAAAATTTAGAAAAAAAAAATTTTTAGGGTGTTCCCCTACATGTAAAGTGGAAATGGATTTTTATTCCGCGCCCCATGTTGTGGGGTATTGTTAGATAGGTCTTTTAAAAACATTGAGGGTGTGGGAAGATCATTTTTCGATACAATGATCCGTTTGCGAATAATTTACATTTAACGTGTCAATTTTCGTTTTGCACTCCCCCCCCCCCCTATATCTCCAAAAGTCTTGTGTTTAGAAATTTGAAAAAAATCATGGTAGTAGTCCATAGAGTGAACCTACAAGGAAAACTATAACGGTTAAGTAGGCACTACTAGTTACCGAGTTATAGCGGACGAACTTATGAAGTAAAATTTATTTGTCGAAAACGTACAAATGTCATAGAATAAGGCATTGTACTCATCTGCAAGCAAGAAATGCGTAGCCAATACGGAACCCTACATTGTGCGTGGCCCGACACGTACTTACCCGGTTTATTTATATGCGTTTAGTGGTGGTTAACGTAAGCGAAAATGTGCGTTGTGCGCTGTTCAGTCCATGAAAAACCCCGACAGATTTTACGCGCATACAGATTTTTATCCGCTAGCAAACTTTTTCTCATTTCTATTTAGTTTTTTATTTCACAAATGATGATGATGTGACAAGTAATTTTAAAGGAAAGTTTATGTTACAAAAATGATGCATAAATCACTTAGAACTTGGATTAAGAGAGAATAGAGCACGGCGGATAATCCGCTCAAATCGGAGCAGCCGGTCTGGGGAATGACCTCCACCTTACAGAAGATCGTAGCCAAATAGCATTGGTTTCGGCCAGGCTGTGTTCCTACGGTGAGTAAGGTCTCCAGAGCTCCACTTGGGGGATTTTGAGGGTTGGAATGGCAACGCGTGAGTGATACCCCCGGTATTGCAAGCGTCTATAGGCAACGGTGATGCTGAACATCAGGCGGGCCGTATGCTTGTTTGCCACCTTTGTGACATATAAATAAAAGAACTTAAACACGAATAATGTCAACTGTCCTACTCCTTGTGTCGTCACGACGCAACAAATTTTGACGCATTGCTACACGGACGCTCCCTGTCGCATCACATCGCTGAATCCATCGACGCAGCGGCAACGCGGCGGACGCCATAGTTTTAATTTTATAAGCTTGCGGGTTTTACAGTATTTCAAGCAACAACTTAGAGTTATAAGGAGTAAACACATCCCGCCTCGAAAACCAGAGCCTTGTCGTCGTATGTTACTATTTATAGTCTTTATATCGACGTCGTTACTATTTATATGGTTGTCTTTGTATTCTACACTTTATACATAAGTTATAGTTGTAGTATATAAAGGTGTGAGGAACGAGTGACTTGAAAATACCGTACCGTACCGAGTATAAACGTACCTAGCTCAAGCAGCACTAAAAAGTTTACATTTCACGATGCATATCATAAAATATATTTCTAAGTAGAGTGAAAATAAACGATTTTATTATTTGAATATAATATTTTACAGACTTGCAAGACGCAGTAATGGTACAAAAAATTTTAAGGTTTCAGAAGTTACATGTGGAACTAGCTCCATGGAACTACTGAGAATAAAGGACCATAACGTACCGTGCGAACTATAACTTTTGTTATTTATTCGTGTATGATGTGAAAGACCCAAGCTTTACCGATGGCTTTACCAAGGTTATTTCATTTACGAGCCAAATCTCGATTTACCGCCGCTTAAACATATCTTATGAGTTTTATATTATCATCCATGGTTTTATGTAGAACATGTACCTAGATTTACAAATACGTAGGTACTCCTTTTTTCGCAAAATATGACGGATACATTAGATAAAAAAATGGCGGAGTGTAGAGCTAACATAACAGTTGTCGTTTGACTGCGAGCGCTTTAGAATATACAACAATACAAAGGAATAATACAATCGGATTTAATCAAAATTAATTCAGTAATGAAAAGTAAACCAACAGAAATAAGTACTTTTGCATTTATAATATTAGGATGGATTATAAAGTACTTTGGAGCGTATAAGTTATGCATTCTCATCAGTAGGGTATGAGAAAAATCTACAATAATAATTACATGGGTTTGTTTATCCACGTTAAAATAAATAAAGACCCTTTTTAGTCTCCTAAATTTCCCGGAAAGGTAATCAAACTCAAAGTCAAATATTATTTATTCAAATAGGCCTATTCCAAGCTCTTTCGAATCGCCCTTAAAGTTATAAATTGGTTTTATTTTAATAATAAATATTCTGGATGAGAATACATATTAAGTTAAGGGACAGATGTTTTTTTAATAAGGCCAATGACAGGGCTGGTGGTTAAGTAGCGAGCTATAGCATAGCTGCTTCATCATAAGAGACGTGTTGTTGTGCAAAGTAATATTTTAAAATTTATTTGAAAAACAAAGCAGACATCCCCATTTTGACGTCAAATAGCGTCCGAATATTACAAAATCTATATAAGGCCAATGACAGGGCTGGTGGTTAAGTAGCGAGGTATAGCATAGCTGCTTCATCATAAGAGACATGTTGTTGTGAAAAGTAATATTTCAAAATTTATTTGAAAAACAAAGCAGACATCCCCATTTTGACGTCAAATAGCGTCCGAATATTACAAAATCTATATAAGGCCAATGACAGGGCTGGTGGTTAAGTAGCGAGGTATAGCATAGCTGCTTCATCATAAGAGACGTGTTGTTGTGAAAAGTAATATCCTTTTCAAATTTATTTGAAAAACAAAGCAGACATCCCCATTTTGACGTCAAATTGCGTCCGAAACAAAATCTATAATCATAAAAGTACAATAGTTTACAAGAACATAATGAAATTCATTAACATGGCAATTTGAATAGTATAAACTGTACAATTTGAATACAAACTAGGTAAAACTAAGGTAGCTGAAGCGATTGCATCCCAGACTGTTTATATTGCACTCATTGCACAATATCTATTTTATTGAACTTCCGCACAATAGGTTTAATACCCTTTTGAATTCTGTATTAATTGCGTTATATGAATAACTAGCGAAACCTTTTTTTTTTTACGGGAATCACGTACTTTTCGGGATATATTGTTAATTCAAGCCATCAGCTACCTACATACCAAATGTAATAAAAAATTGGCCCAGCCATTTGAGCGTGAAGAAGTAACAATCATATTCACAAACTTTCGCCTTTTTTTTTATACCACAAAGTTGGCAAACAAGCATACGGCCCGCCTGATGGTAAGCATCATAGCCTATAGACGCTTGCAATACCGGGGGTATCACCCACGCGTTGCCAACCCTGCCAACCACCCCAAGTGGAGCTCTGGAGACCTTACTCACTGTAGGAACACAACATGGCCGAGACCAATGCTATTTGGCTACGATCTTCTGTAAGGTGGAGGTCCTTCCCCAGACGGGGTGTTCCGATTTGAGCGGATTATCCGCTGTGCCCTACCTCTCTTAAATAATATTAGTTGGAAAATAGTTTATTCCATTTAGAGAACAACTTTGAGAAATACTGTATCATGCAGTCATATCCGTCATACAATCACAATACCTTAGATACCTTCATAAACATCTTACATTAGTACATTTAATATAGGAGTAAATGCATTTTGGAAGATTTGAACGCATATGTAAGACATAAATACAGTTTGCAGTAACATTAAACGTGGGTTGAGATTGCCTCGAGCTTTCTGTATTTCATTAGGCTGTGTACCAACTGGTGCATAAGTTATTAAGCTACTTGCTTTGTTAGCAAGTTATGTCTATTTATTTATTATAACTTCATTGACCAGTTAAGAGGAAAGAGATGAAAGCGGCCGTGAGAGGAGAGTTGTAGTTTACGTAACTAATTTTATCGATAAGAAATTGGACTTGATTTTATTATTTAAATACTTGTATAATTTTTTTCAGTTAGCAATTATGGACAAATAATTCAAATAAAACACCTATAAATATTTTTTCACTAGTGTCCGAATGATCTATTTAGCTATACCCAATATTGGTTGTTATTTTACTTCTTTCGAGAAAAATCTCAATATTATTATGATCTCAATTACAAGATGCACACAATCGAGATGTGTTGCCACATGACAATGTTGACAATATTTGTTATGGTGATACGGCCGATGACGAGCTCGTGCGGCGGCGGCGCGTCGGCTTGCCGGCCGGACGAGCGCACCATGGGCATCGGACCAGCGTGGTGAGTAGATCAATTATTGTCGAATTGTTAGGCTCGGGTGGCGGGCGCATGGGGCGCGCGGTGGCGACGGCAGATCGATGTCGGAGGGACGAGTGCGGGACGCGCACTCCCGACTCCCATTGGGATGGGGCGCGGCGCCCGACTTTCGCCGAGCTATTTATAGAATTCAAGCCGCTGACCTATTTCGCTGCAGCGCCGCCGAGGAAGGTCACGGATTCAGCCTGCTCTCTGTCGTCGCGGCGCCATTGTCTTTTCAACCGAGCTGCAGCGCTAATTAAAGTTGTCGACACTTTGCCGTTCCCTCTGTGTATAAAACGCTCATCTTGTTCTATCTACGAATTGATAAAGACTGATGATGGAAACTATCGGCGAAATACGATCACAATAGACCAGTCCTGGTCGCAGTAATATTGCAGCCGCACAAAACAAAAACGGCGAAATTGACTCGGATGAAAATTTTTCAGAAAATAGTGCTCAACGTTTTGTAATAAAATTCTAAAAATTTTCACGTTGTTCAACGATAGAGTTGCTACATTGTTTAAATAACTCTACTTATTTATCATTTAAATATCACAGCAATTCTCAACGCTACGAAGAGTACCCTTGACCTTCCAAACTGCTTCTCCACTCAGCTTTTATTGTGAAAACAAAGGCACAGACGGTAAGTAGGTTTCGTAGAAGCGCCCGGTAATCGTAGAGATTGTTTCGTCGGGTTGACGTCGGGATCAGGCGTCGCACGTATAGCGGCGGGCGAGGGTGGCACGTGACGGCACGTCTACCTGCTTAGCACGCTAATGTGACAGCCACGCCGAGTGCCCGCGCCGCGCCGCTCACCCTACTACTCCGACCGAGCTATTTGAACCACCTCACATGCTCACATGATTTATTGTGTTAACTATCTAATGTGTCATGAAGATTGAAACTCGATGAAACTAGTTCACGACAGATAATTTCTATTACAAGTTTATGTATTTACCGAGTGATTTTGTTTTATGTTCATGTTCATAGAGCGTTAAGGGTTAATAAATGTATCTATTTTTATGCCTATTACCAGCCCTTTGAAATAGATAGCCAAACCGTTGACGACCCTCGTGGATAGACTGGGTCACGGATTCGTTTGTAACATTATTATAAATTCAGTTTATTTTAATACTATATTTTATAATGTATTCTGTTATTCAGTCAACTATAATTGGTTTTTATTTCAGTAAATTTGTCATTAATATTGTCGGTATTCTAGAAATAAACTTATAATTACTATTTTAAATCATTTGAGTGAGTTAATTGTACTAAATGTTCTGCGACAGGATTTAAGTTAATCTTTGTCAAAACCTAAGCGGCTTTGAAAGTTTTAAATACCAGGAGAATAAAAAGTAGAAATTTTAATTAACTTTAGCAAAACGGATGTTTAACATTGACTTGTTTTCTCTTATTTTCATTAGCTCGAACACTAAGTCCATATAAATTTTCATTATTTCATATTACTTTTAAAAATGGCCGAAATTTCTTTGATACTGGTGCGGAGGGCATTGATTGAATCCCACATCTCAAACATTTCTGTTCGTTTTTAGTCTGGATATTTTTTACGTTCTTTTATATATATTTGAAATGCATAAAACGCAAGCTGATAAGCAGACAAATAGTTTTTTTTTTGAGAAGATTTCAAAAGAATACAACATTTACGACTAAGCACACAACATTAACAAATCTTCGTAGTTATGATCGTTATTACAGCTTCCAGCTTTATTTGACTGATATCATAATTCCATGTGTAAAATAATTATGATTTATTGTAGGTAAATGTGAAATTGTATTTTTTCATTGTTTCATGCCGAATGGCTCCAACTGATGGATTAACAAGATTTTTTTTATAGGTAGTTTCAGATCTAAATATTTACTATTACTTTTTATCCCACGGGAAAAAAATACACCTTATTGACATTCCTACGGACAAAACGCAGGTGACGCTTCGGTTAAGTAATCACCGACATCAGCTAACCAGCAGTTAACAGCAATTGCGTTGAACACCATGAGTGAATCATAGCACACAGGCACAAGGTTCGTTTTTCATGACCCGATCGGTATTCGAACCAGGGACATCCTGGAACTGGGGCATCGTAACCATTACGCCACGGAAGTCGTCAAATATTCCTATACAGCTAAAATAGTCTTAGATGTGCAAATAAATTAGATCTAGCACTCTCTGATTGGTATTGTGTCCACGCAGTTAGAACATTCCATTAGTGAAACAATATGTTTTCCTGCAATATGTTGTATACCAGCCAAGATGTCTGAATATATTTAGGGAATCTGCATAGTAACGAAGTATTACGTTAGAAATGGAATTAACATTTTATATTAAATTATTGCGTTTGCTATTATCCAGATAAAAATATTCAGATACAGGAAGACTAATTATTTTATTTTTATCTACTATTCCAGAAAATTTAAATCATCGGCCTACAGCAGAACACTGTCAACCAGACCTCCCCTCCTCCTCCCTTATTGATCTAGCAGATTCTGTCAGATTTACGATATAAACTTATAAATAATCTTAAAACCTACGCCTGAGTTTCAGGAGCTACTCTGAGTTTCTCTTCCTACCACACGATAGACCCGGCACCCGCACGGTGAATCCATATAATTCCTCTCATAGTGAAGTAAATAGTTATCATATAAAACGTGTGTCTGTCTGAGGATCGAATACTCATCCACACACTAGGTAAGGTCACTATCATATCAACTGAGCTTACGGGGCACAATTTTATTTCACGATCATTTAAATAGCCCGTATTTAAATGATCGTGAAATAAAGTCCAAAAATACTAAGCATACCAAAATTGAAATTTGAGAGTAGTTGTTTATCAATAAGACTGGCTCGACCAATGAAATAAAGGAAATAAATACTAACACGTTCGCATATCAATCTCACGTTGTCGTTCTGTTACGAGAACCCTTTTCACGACTCCACGCACTTTTGAAGAATTGTTGTTCATGTTGCTAAATTTATTTATTTAGCTCTTTCGAATAAGAGCATAAAGACATATTGACAATTGCGGAGTTCTTTAACTTTTTTAAAGGGATCAACGCGCGAGTCCCTTGCACTCAGTCCTCATTGTAAGTAAATTAGGCATGTTGCGGGGACATCGGAAGCCCTCGTGTTGGCGTCGCGTTTTGGGTTACATTGTGCACTTTGTGTGTTAGACCTTACGTTGTAATGATTGCAACTCTTCGATGGATAAAGCGCCACTCGGCGCATGTTCCCCTTCTGGACAAGGTCTTATAGAGAAAGAAAACCAAAACTCTCAAATACTAAAAAGGCTACGGTCTGGAACTTACCCTGGAACTCTTTCCTGGCTGTGCTGACCGACGTGACGATATTGGCGACGTGCCCTAGCACCGTAGCGAAGAGAAGCAGCCCGAAGAGCAATTGCGCGATCACAAACACGTATTCTCCTTTGCTGCGCGGCCGTGGGAGATCACCTGACACCAAAAGAATATTTGTTAGTGTTAGTTACAACTTTTTATTTAACAAGGAGTGGCCAGTGATAGAAACCAGTTTGTCCATTTTCAGTCAGTTTGACATTAAAGAACGTTTCTACGCACTATACGAATCTGGAATGAGCTCCCCTCTGTGTTTCCTTCGGACTATGACATGGGATTATAGAGATCTCCTCAGAGGTGGGTAACGCATTGGTAGCTGGTCATTGGTTCTGGGTGTTGCTGATTTCCATAGGCGGCGGTGACCACTTTCCATCAGGTGGCCCGCTTGCATGTTTCTCTGCTGTTTAATAACATAAAAAAAGATTGAAAAAACCGGTCAAATGCGTGTCGGGCCACGCACAGTGTAGGGGTACGCACACGTATTTGCTGGGCTTTGCTTGCTTATAATAATGAGTTCAATATCATATTCTATAAAATTTGTAAATTTTCATCAAATAATTTTATTTTATAAGTTCGTCGGCTATTACTCGGTAAGCCTGGTTAACTAAAAAAGGTTTCATTGAAGGTTTAGCATATGGACTACTTCTATGATTATGATGATATGATTCTATCTTCAATAATATTTTTTTCTAATTTCTAAACACAATACTTTCGCAGATATAGGGGGAGGACTACCGTGCAAAACGAAAATTGACACGATAAATGTAAATAATTCCAAAACGGATCATTGTATGGAAAAATTATCTTCCCTCACCCACGATGTTTTTAAGAGACCTATCTTACGACATCCCACACCATGGGACCACCACGAAATAAAAATCATTCCCACTTTACATGTAGTGGAGGCACCACAAAAAAAAATATTTTACAAAATTCAGTTTCAGAATTTTGTTAGCATTGTTAATATGTGTATTCATACTAAATTACAGCTCTCTAGCGTCTAGTCTAGGCGCTAGACCGCGGACGGACAGACAGACGGATATGGTGACTCTATAGGAGTTCCTTGTAGTTTACTACGGAACCCTAAAAAATAATGTACGGGCAATTTTATACGGATTTTGTTACGGATATAATTATAGGTTTCTTTTTGATTGAACGCTTGTGACAAGTTCCGCTGCGGACTGCTGCTATTACACCGAGCTACAGTATAGGAAACTGTAGCTCTCTAATTAAGTACTTAGTTGAATTCTCTTTAACATAAAATTTTCCTGGGCAAGAAAATGAAAATGCAAATTTAATTTTTACTTGCTAAGAAAATACTACTTTTAAAGCGTATTTAAACTATACTTAATTAGCAAAAACTAGGTGGAAATTAATTTATAATTGGCCAGCAAGTCTACGTACCTACTATTCAATCAAAATTAACTTCAAATGTTAAAATGTCGTTACCAATTTGAATGTTTCTTAAAATCATCAAATCAAATATCCTGCCTGGGGAAGGACCTCCACCTTACAGAAGATCGTAGCCAAATAGCATTGGTCTCGGCCATGCTGTGTTCCTACGGTGAGTAAGGTCTCCAGAGCTCCACTTGGAGGGGTTGGGAGGGTTGGCAACGCGAGTGATACCTCCGGTATTGCAGTCTATAGCTTGGCTAACCATCAGGCCGGCCGTAGGCTAGTTTGCCACCTTTATGGTATAAAAAAAAACAAAATTCAATAATACTAATAACTGCGTGTAATTATTTTAAAAAAAAGATGCGCGTATCACAATGACTAAAATATATTACGATTAAAATATAAACTAAATATCGCGCAACCATTTACTATTCGTTACTAAAAAGTGCGACATAAAACTGTCCCATTAAAAAATCACGCTGCACGTTCAGTGTGGTAAAAGCTTAAATGACGTCACGATATAGTCACAAACATTCCGAATGGCACCCGTTTGTGCGGTTTAGAGCGTTTTAAAATGCGAATATGAACAATAATGGAGTTCGCACCCACTCGGTGCAAAGTCATCGCAATGTTAATAACTTTCAACCACAGGACGTGTAGTGGTCGGCACATGTTTTTGGTAAGAAAGTAGGTACGTCATCAATTATTTTTATGTGCTTCTTGCTATTATCAACTGCGGGTTAGCTGCAGTCTGGTTCTTAACCCAGCCAAATCAACTTATCGATTTGGGCTAGAGATATTTAAACACACAATGGCTCATGCTAGAAAGAACTCTTTAACTCGCAGTTATGATAAATCGATGCCGAAAATAAATAAAAAACACAATATCAACAAATTTTTATAATGTATTAAAATACCATTCCCCATACTACTGTAACTATTTTAATATAATGTAGGTACGCTGTATTTAAACACAAAATATTTAGTTTAGGAATAACATAATAATGAATTTCAATTTGCAAAATCCAGGATAATATAATTTCCGTATAATCCATTGATCTGCATAATATGAATAAAGTGCGTCCACCACTTTTGTGACCAGATGTGCACGTTCGTCGCCATAATCCGACACCCAAATTATGAAACCTGGCTTTTATCCCTGGAGCTCCATTTAAATAAAACAAATGAATTTTAATGTGCCCATGCACGTCATCAAATTGGGTACATAAAATATTAACATGCATCCGATAAAGCTGTGATAATATTAAACCCAAACCAATTTGTATTGAATATTGATTAGGGGAATAAAAATAAATTAATTTTAAACTATGTTTTATCATTGGTTTAATAAGTATAAGTATTGGTTTAAGAAGAGAGGTATTGCACAGCGGATAATCCGCTCAAATCGGAGCAGTCTGTCTGGGAAAGGACCTTACAGAAGATTGTAGCCAAATAGCATGGTCTCGGCCATGTTGTGTTCCTACGGTGAGTAAGGTCTCCAGAGCTCCACTTGGGAGGGTTGGCAACGCGTGAGTGATACCCCCGATAGTGCAAGCGTCTATAGGCTACGGCGACGGCTTCCTATCAGGCCGACCGTCTTGTTTGCCACCTTTGTGGTATGAAAAAAAGTCAGAGACCGTTATGAAAAAACTGTTATGAAAAAACCTACACTTCTTCCATGAATTCCATTATATTCATGGGTATGATGGTTTGAATTACTTTGAATGTTTTCATTTACAATTTAATTTAAAACAATATTAACTAATAATTATTAAAAAAATATATTAATAAGAATAATTATTATCTTTAACCATAAATAAGTAACAAAAAAAAATGTTTTTACGTCGATCCTGTTAGTAGCGCTGCTCATGAGAACGTAAAAATACACAGTTTCCATTTTTATCTCGACACGCTCAAGTCAATGTCATATTAAACTCCATGTGTAAGTACTTTATCCTACCCTATCCCACCACCTGTGACAAGGACACACGAAAAGGTGTATTTTGTTTTAAAAGTCGCCGTAAATTGTCAGCCCACTTGACACGACTCGGGTTCCCGCAAAAGATTTTTTGTGCGGATAATTTTATATTTTGTATTTGTAAAATGAATTAGATTAGTTCAATTAGGATTTATTATTTGTTTCTGTACCTTTTTGTTTTTATTGTTTCGTGTTTTGTTTGTCTCGTATGTTTTGTTTTTATTTTAGTTTACCATATTATAATTTATTATTATGTATGACGAGTGTATCTTCTGATTTTAATACACTATTTCACTTTTATTCTATCGAGTACGTAGTAATTTCAAAGTAGCCTTTTTATGAATTGAACATAAAATAGGAAAAGAAGAAAATACACAGTAATGTAAGCTGTTTATCTTGGAAAAACATGATTTTCTAATATGAAACAATCTCCCCGGCGAGCGGTTAGGAGTTAGAAACCCATGAGACTGAGCATATAAGCAGGTATAGAGCGCTTCTGTGGAAGACGGATGGCCTCTCAAGAGATGACAGCGACAACGGGGTCGAATTCATTTTTATGGATAACGTTATTAAACTAAATTGCACAGGCCTTTCGGGACAAGGAAGTTGTGTTATTTATTGCGGTTAAGGACCGCAAAATATATTGTAAGAGATAAACTTTTCAAAGTATTTATTGATCTCGCTACGGGAACGCGTAGCACAGTACCACCACCTTACCCGCACCTACCACCGTAGACACGCTACGATTGCGTACCGTAGCATACTAATTTATGAACATAAGCGATAGGTGTTTACTACATTGCGTAAACATATGCGTTGCTAATAATAGACATCTTTAGACTCCTACCTAAATTTCTTCTATAGACACTCGTCTATTCGCCTTGCTACGGAGCTCGTAGCAAAGCGGACCTACGACCGTAGACCGTTACGAAACCACAGCTATTTGTTACATAGCACATAGCGTTATTAACATATGAAAACGATATCATTACTTAGCTTTTGTAAAAATACTGTAATTTATACCTATATTGGCATTTCTTGCTAAGACGAGCCCACGACAATTTTCTCTTTTTTTCGCGTCTTAATAGAATAATAACATTCTAAATGATGGTGTCTTGAGTTTCTTAAAATATTAAATATTTATTTAACATATTTTGTGGAGTCCCCAATCAATCCACGACATACGTGCCTCTTGAGTAAAAACGTCCGAATATATTCATAGCAATTTCTAAATATAAAGTCATTTAAGTTATATTTATCTCGCCGCCCACAAACTGAGTTAATGTAGTTTTAAAACCAATTCCACGGAGGATGCCATTAGCGGCGATTTGTTTATGCTAATCTAATTGAACGAAAACTGAGTGCCAAGACGGAGTAAACAATCAAAATATAATTACTTATTAATTTGAAATAAATAAAATAAACGGGGATTAATCACAAAAGTTATTGTTTGGAAGAAATTCATAATCAATCAACATAAATCTTTTTACATGGGCACTCTGTCACGACAACGATTTATCACTAATTTCATTAGATATATTGTAAGGATATTCTGCAAAACATCTAATCAAATATTCGCCTGTCTGGAACATTCTCGACTATACCTAAGGATAAGGCCAGTGGACATACATTTGAGCATTGGACATATTTGGAGATCAAGATAAAATGGAAATAAAGGTTTCTTCCTATATCCTCTGTTTTTCTGCCAATGTGAGTATATAATGTTTCAGAGTTGTAATCAAAGTCAAAGTTGCTATCAGACTTTTGACCAAATCCTCGGGAATTGCGTACTTTTCCGGATGTTGTACCCTATGTGTTAATCCAAGTTATCACCTACCTACATACCAAATATCATAAAAATTGGCTTAGCGATTTAAGCGTTAAAAAGTAACAAACAAACACACAAACTTTATAATATTAGTAGGATAATAAGACAAACAGTATATGCATTGTAAACTTCACGCCAATTTTGTTCTTGTACGTATTTCGAACCAAATGTGAAGGCGTAAAAGATGGAAATATATAAATTATGGAAATAAAAAATATTCTTCTATACCACTAACCGAAGGGAGAAACTCTTATAAGTGCTCCCAGGGGAAAACAGAAGGAACATGTTGAAACAAGTGAAAATAAACATGTTTAGTATATTAGCATATTTGTTTGTTCGAACACTACATGATAAGAGCCCTTGAAAAGACACGTAGTCGTTAAAATGTCATTGTTTTGAGGGCCCGCACTCTGTTTCACAAACATTCGAAATGCTATCTCGCTCTAGGTTGCGTGGAAAAGCAGGGTAGAAATATAGTTTATGTATACGTACGGTTGTTTGTAAATCTGGGTGTTTCTTTGTTATTTATGACTGTAGTAATTGCAGGGTCGTGAAAGTAACGTAATCACGGTATCAGCGTGTCATTTTGAAAATTATATGTGTGCTTGTATCAACAGACCTCTATTCCTTAGGTATATGTGTCTGTCCGTCAGCGGACTGTTTTTCATAAAGTTGTATATTAAGTACCATAGAACTCTCATATCAACCCATAATCGTCCCACTGCGGGGATACGGGTCTCCCTTCAATCGAAGGTTCCTTTTCCTCCCTTCAATTGATTAGAGCGTACTCTGCCACGCTGCTCCAATGCAGATTGGCAGAGGCCGGTGTTTTCTAACCGCCCTGAGGTCACCGACTTGGCTTAACTACTGTCATCTATCGACAACAGCCTTGACCGACGGCTGTGCCCTCCGTAGCACAGAGAAAACTATATAAAAAATATAAAAACATTTTATATTTCAGACGTTTAATGCCACCGTCTTGTCTAGCATGTCGACATGAATTTAATTTATCGTTACCGGTGGTCGGCTTTAATTTATACAACTGAGCTTAAGTCGGTAACCGCCTATACGCACTAGCGCAGCGGTTGCGCCCCAACCGCCTGCCGCAGTTGGAATGCCTTTAGTTCGTCCTTGGCGGTTACGGCCAGAGAATCGCGGTCAATTACATTTTACGAACTATACGCGCAAAATTTGGTTTCACAATTTATAAAACAATTGAAAATTATTTTTTGTTTTGCTCTGAGTAATAACTATGAGTTTCAAACTTCGTTTTACGTCTGCGCAACTCAGCCGTGTTGGCGTATAGTATAGGTAAGGTAAGCTTAGTTTAGCTAGGGGAGGACGGTCGGCATTATGCATATGATCTCCAATATATTATTGAGATTATTATACCACATTAAAACGTCGAAATGACGTATTAAGGATTTTAATATGCGGCTATGAATACAAGCCATTAGAGCTTATTGCGGGGCGTTACACTTGGCAAGCTTGCAAAACGATCGCCAATAAAGGAAACGCCTGAGACATTGTAACACCTTTTTTATGTGTATCATAAAAGTGCATTATCTGCCATTATCAATGTATATGAATTATTTCCTTTTAGGCGATGATGTCCGATGACTTTACATATACATAATATTACGACTGTTATGTTGTATTTATTATAAGATTTTCTTTGCGTAAAGGGTATAAATTGTTACCCGGCTCTGTCGCCCTACGATTTAAACACTTTTTATCATTTATAATATTAACTATGTATGGGTTTCAAAGAGTATTTTTTGAAACCCATACATAGTTAATTACTTGACATGTTTTTAACTACGATCGACTATTTTATCAAATCCATTTTTCAATTAATAATAAAGTGTATATTCAATATATTAATTTAATTTACTTATTATGTCATTGTACACATAATTATTATTAAGATAAGTAATTAAAGATAAATATAAAAAAAGTAAAATATGTATATAAAATGGTTTATTTTAATTTTTTTTAAATACATTTAAACGCTTGTGTATTTCTATAAAACAAAAATGTTGAGAGAAGAATAAAACACCATTTCTGTTGGACCAACTGTTATGCACAACTAGTTGGTCCAACAGGAAAAAGTACTTATCAATGTGTGGAATTGATAAAAACTTCTTCATAAAATCAATTGTTTTAGAAAATAGAATCAGTAACGGCACATCACTAATTGAGCTGTAATTGAACAGTCCCATATTAAATCACAAAATGGAAAGGTTAATTTCTTTAAACGTATTTTGAAAAACAAAAGAGAATGGAAGATAAGCTAGATGGAAAATAACAATCATAGTAAAGCATGAAATAAAAACAAAATCGATAGAGCATTTCCCTTTGTCTACGGATGGCGGTACGCCCGGTTCGGTTATAAAGGGGCGCTATTGCTGAGGTTTCCGATACTCCGTCTATCACCCGGTAGATATATTGAACTTATCTACAGAAGTAGCAAAGTTTAACGAACGATTTCATCTATAAATTTAAATCTTTGATAACTTATGGCCATATTCTAAAGTTTTTTTTAAATGCCATACGGCAGGCAAGCTGTTACCGCTCCCAATGAACATCTGTAACACCAGAGGTGCTACCAAAATACCATGTCCGCTTCAAGGAAAGTGGGAAATATTTAAAACATATTTGTTTCTAAAACCACTTTACGTAAAGGGTGTATCGTATGTCAATACAGTAATGAGTGGTCCAGTGCAGACATGTGTTGAATCTTCCTAAGAACATCTTTTCAATACATTTTTTTATGTTTAAATACGGCAGACAAACAGGCAAGCGGGCCACCTGATGGAAAGTGGTCATCGCCGCCTATGGACATGAGCACTAGGGGCACTACCAATGCATTGTTTGCTCACCTCTGACGAGACCTCTAATGTACCTCTTAAATATTCCCTTATCATAGTCCGAATAAAACACAGATAAAAATACATTTTTTTTAAATGTTTTTGTTATCTATTCCGATTATTTTCGGACACAAGTGCTCTAGTGTAGCAAGTCGTTCACTTGATTGCAGGGCCTCGCTGAGTGGTTAATTAATATCCATTGCCATGCTGAACAAAGGCTGTCTCCTAAAAGCAAACTTTCAAAATGTTACGAGTTGGAGTGTTGGAAAAGTGTTCAAAAGTGATGGCAATTTATTGTTTGATTGTGAAGCGAGCCATTAAACTCAATTGCTTCAATTAAGAAATTAAAATCGTTTATTAAGTACTTATTAAAGAACTGAAAAAGGATTTATCTAAATTGAAACAGTCATAAAACTCCCACTACCTACTCTGTACGTAACTGTTGTAACATGGTAAAGTAATAAATATTTTTGTAGTTTTGTATATTTGAAATATGAATGGTCGAATTAAAGAGATGTATTACAAAAAAAGGTCGCATTGGAGGCGTTTGGGGGAGGTCTATGTCCAGCAGTGGACTTCTTGTGGCTGAGATGATGATGATCACAAAGAACTAAATGCGGCATATCGACTCTACATCCATGCCGTTCACCTAGAGGACTAAGACGGTCGTGGAACTATTTGTTTCAAAATATATGAAACTAGCTTTTTTGCCCACGACTTCGTCCGCGTGAAGTACCGGACCCGTTCCCGTGGAAACCATATTAAATTTCGGGAAAAGCTATGTCACTCCCTGATAATGTAGCTGATTGTGGGCGACTCGCCACATATAATCCATACATACCACATAAAATACTTAACCTATTTACAATTCAAAATATTTACAAAAACACGTTTAAAATAATTCACTTAGTACTAAACCAAACACACATACATAGTTATAATTTCACACAAATCCATTCATTACACATACATTTTAATCCCATTCATACATAACACTAAACATCAATATAAATACAATATTTATTAAATTCACAAGCACCGCCAGGCGATACTCGTAGTATGTAGTATGGTTGCATTTTCGCTGCGCTTGCACATTCCTCGGCAATCCTCGGTGGCCGTCGAAGCCCGTCGCTATGCAGCCAATTTAGTATCCAACCGATCTCTGCGCAGGTACGTCGCTCGCTCCCGCGCCTGTGCGTTACGCGAAATTAATACGTGTTGTTTGAAGCTTTCTCTTCCGAACTTTCTTGCTGTATAACTTCTATCGTCTTACTGTTCTCTTGTGCTCTCCTTCTGACTTTCTATAGGCTTATGTATGCTTGTAATCTGTGTGTTGTGAATAATATATGATTTACAAATCAATGACAATTTTGATTATCATCGTTCCTGCATACATCACGCGCATACCTACCTATAACTGGTGACCCCGTTGGAACACGAGGAAATTAGGATATTTTGGAATATTAAGGACTTCAAGATGTCTAGTGATAGCGATACTCAGACGTCGCAGACAAATGTGGCCACGCGCCCAAGGCGGCCGCACAAAATGGCGGACCCCGTGCGCGACACCTCGACATCTACAGCAGCCCCATCGCTTGCTCCGCCCGTTCAGATGCGAATTCCACCATTCTGGCCCGAGAAACCGGCGATTTGGTTCGCGCAAGTAGAATGCCAGTTCGCAATCATGCGGATCACCGACGATGCAACGAAATTTTACCATGTGTTGGCTACGTTGGATAGGCAGTACGCAACAGAGGTTGAGGACATTCTCACCGGTCCAGCTGATTACACTCGCCTAAAGTCGGAGCTCATCAAACGACTGTCGGTGTCCAGAGAAAACAAGGTGAAGCAGTTGTTAATGCACGAGCAGCTCGGGAACCGTAAGCCTTCACAATTTTTACGCCATCTGCAACACCTTGCTGGTCCAAATGTACCGGAGGATTTTGTGAAGACCATTTGGACAAGTCGCTTACCAGTGGGAATGCAACCGATCGTCGCATCGCAACCGACGCTGACTTTAGACGCGCTCGCCGAACTCGCCGACCGCGTTAACGACATCGCAGCGCCAGCGCAGCAGGTAGCGGCAACGTCAACGTCTGTGCTAGACCAGCTGACGCAGCAGGTTGCGGAATTAACCAGACAGGTCAGCGCACTGACAACGCAGGTTAATAGACAACCTAGACCGCGCGACCGAGGCCACAGACAGAGACAACGAAGCCGATCATCGTCACGGACCAGATCGCAGTCCAACTACCGCCGATTTCCTGTCTGTTGGTATCACCACAAGCACGGGACTACGGCCAACTACTGTGTCAAGCCATGCGATTTCAAGCCAACGTCGGGAAACAGTCCGGGCAGTCAGTGATGGCGACTAACGACTGCCAAAACACCACTGGTCGCCTCTTCATCACGGATCGCGTTACAAACATTGACTTTTTAATCGATACCGGGAGTGATATTTGTGTGTACCCTGTTTCCGCGCTTAAAGAACAACGGTGTAAAACTAATTATCAGCTCAGTGCTGCCAATGGTTCCGCTATCGACACATATGGCTACATTCAATTAAATTTGAATTTAGGTTTACGCCGCAATTTTCCGTGGCGCTTTGTAGTCGCCGACGTCACGAAGGCTATCATTGGCGTAGACTTTCTTTCCTTTTTCAAACTTATCGTTGACATAAGTAATAAGAAATTAGTCGATAGCTTAACCAGTGTCAGCACTGTAGCATCGGTGTTAAGTGGCGATTGTTTAGTGTCCAGTGTAAAAGTATCGACTGGCGGTAGCGGTGAGTACTTTAAAATTTTATCCGAGTATCCGGAAATAACTCGTCCGGCTGGCACTCCGGGTTTTGTCAAGCACCACACACAACACCACATACGCACCACATCAGGCCCCCCAGTATCGTGTCCACCTCGTAGGTTAGCGCCGGAGAAATTAAATATTGCTAAGCAGGAGTTCGAGGTGATGCTGAGCAATGGTACCGCTCGCCCATCCGATAGCCCTTGGTCGTCTCCCCTACACCTTGTATCTAAAAAGGATAACGGTTGGCGTCCTTGTGGGGACTATAGGTTACTTAACGCGCGGACCATACCTGATAAGTACCCGATCCGTCACATTCACGACTTCTCCCACAATTTATCTGGTTGTAAGTACTTTTCTACAATAGACCTGGTTAAGGCTTACAACCAGATCCCAGTGGCTGAAGAGGATATTCCGAAGACGGCCATAACAACTCCATTCGGGTTATTCGAGTTTCCGTTTATGACATTCGGTTTACGCAACGCGGGACAAACCTTTCAGAGATTCGTCGATGAAATGACTCGCGGCCTCGATTTTTGCTATCCCTACCTCGACGATTTCTTGGTGTATAGCAAGACTCGAGAGGAGCACGAAGACCATCTGCGACAACTTTTCACCCGTATGAAAAGTTATGGCGTTCTCATAAACACAAGCAAATGTGTCTTCGGTGCCCCGGAGGTAACTTTTCTCGGCTATCACATATCCGAATATGGTACGAAACCCCTGGACGGTAAGGTGAGAGCTATTTCCGACTTTCCCGTACCCAAAACCGTCAGAGAACTTCGACGATTCCTGGGCATGATAAATTTTTACAGGCGTTTCCTGCCCAACGCTGCCCAGATACAAGCCCCTCTGAACGCATTATTGACCGGGTCTGTGAAGGGCTCTCACCCTGTTGTCATAACAGGGGACTCTCTTAAAGCTTTCGAAGCTTGCAAAGAAAGCCTTTGTAAAGCAGCTCTTTTGGCTCATCCTGACTCCCAAGCTACGTTAGGACTTGTCACAGACGCCTCCGATACGGCGATAGGTGGAGTCCTACACCAGAGAAAGGATGGAGACTGGCAGCCTCTAGCATTTTTCTCGCGCAAGTTGAGCCCGTCACAAACGAAATATTCTCCGTACGACCGTGAGCTCCTTGCTATTTACGAGAGCATAAAGTACTTTCGCCATATGCTAGAGGCCACTACGTTCACAGTCTATACTGACCACAAACCTCTCTGTTACGCCTTCCACGAGAGAAAAAGTAACTGTTCCCCGCGTCAGTATAGACATCTAGACTTCATCTCGCAATTCACAACCGACGTGCGTCATATTTCAGGTAGGGACAATGTCGTCGCCGATACACTCTCTCGCGTTTGTGAATTGCAAATGCCCGTGGATCTAGATCGTATGGCCCAGCTCCAAGTCACAGATCTTGAGCTCGCTGAACATCTTCAAGGCGATAGTTCATTGCGCCTCACAAAGATGAAGTTACCTGGAAGTCGTAGCGAACTGTACTGCGACGTCAGTACACCGACTCCCAGGCCTTTCGTCCCTAAACAACAGCGTCGGCAGGTATTTGACTGTCTCCACTCGCTCAGTCACCCAGGTGCTAATGCGACTGCCAAGCTAGTCGCTCAACGCTTCGTCTGGCCACTGATGCGGAAGAACTGCCGTGAATGGGCTAAGGCATGTTTGGCGTGCCAGCGCTCGAAGGTAAACAGACACGTCGCGTCACCTCTTGGTACGCTCGATTTACCTTCGGCGCGATTCAAACATGTCCATCTAGACCTCATCGGTCCTTTAACGCCTGCTGGTGATTATCGGTATTGCCTCACACTCGTCGATCGCTTTACGCGATGGCCGGAAGCTGTGCCGCTTACCGATATCACCGCCGAAACAGTGGCCAAGGCATTTGTATCCTGCTGGGTGTCTCGCTACGGTTGTCCTATCGAGATAGTAACCGACCGCGGAAGACAGTTCCTTTCAGCGCTATTTCAGCAACTGTCGAAATCCATCGGTTTCGATCATCGAAAGACAACTGCCTACCACCCACAGTGTAACGGCTTGGTGGAACGTTTCCACCGGCAACTGAAGGCAGCCATAACATGTCACGCCGACGCAAACTGGACTGAAACGTTACCGCTCGTGCTGCTAGGTATCAGGAGTGCTTTCAAAGAAGACCTCCAGTCTTCATCAGCCGAGCTGGTTTATGGTGAGCCTCTCCGCCTCCCCGGCGAATTTTTCGGGCACGATGTCACCGGCTATACGACGGATATCACCGATTTCTCAGCCCGTATGAAGTCATATGCCGAGAACATACGTCCAGTTCCAACCCAGCACCACTCTAAGCCCAGAACTTTCGTGTACAAAAACCTTTCCACATGTAGCCACGTATTCCTTAGGGAAGACTTGCTACGTGGTTCTCTTCAGCCTGCGTACACTGGGCCACACGAAGTTCTGAAAAGAGGTGTCAAATGCTTTACTATACGCGTAAAAGGGAAAGAGACTACAGTAAGTATAGACCGCCTAAAACCGGCTTACATACTGTACGACGATCCATCCCCATTACAACGTGAATTTCATCCCCCGGAGCCTTCTCAGTCACCATCAAACTCGATCTCTGACGATTCCGCTATAAAAATTACGCGTTCGGGAAGAAGAGTACATTTCCCCGATTACTATCGCCCGTAGACACGGTCTCTGGAGGGGAGTGATGTGGGCGACTCGCCACATATAATCCATACATACCACATAAAATACTTAACCTATTTACAATTCAAAATATTTACAAAAACACGTTTAAAATAATTCACTTAGTACTAAACCAAACACACATACATAGTTATAATTTCACACAAATCCATTCATTACACATACATTTTAATCCCATTCATACATAACACTAAACATCAATATAAATACAATATTTATTAAATTCACAAGCACCGCCAGGCGATACTCGTAGTATGTAGTATGGTTGCATTTTCGCTGCGCTTGCACATTCCTCGGCAATCCTCGGTGGCCGTCGAAGCCCGTCGCTATGCAGCCAATTTAGTATCCAACCGATCTCTGCGCAGGTACGTCGCTCGCTCCCGCGCCTGTGCGTTACGCGAAATTAATACGTGTTGTTTGAAGCTTTCTCTTCCGAACTTTCTTGCTGTATAACTTCTATCGTCTTACTGTTCTCTTGTGCTCTCCTTCTGACTTTCTATAGGCTTATGTATGCTTGTAATCTGTGTGTTGTGAATAATATATGATTTACAAATCAATGACAATTTTGATTATCATCGTTCCTGCATACATCACGCGCATACCTACCTATACTGATAATGTAATTCTACTGGTGAAAGAATTTTTGAAATCGGTCCAGTAGTTTCGGAGCCTATTCAATGCAAACTAACAAACAATCAAATCTTTCCTCTGTATAATATTAGTATAGATATGGACGCTCTTACGCCGCTCCTGACCCGCTGCCGCAGGCAGTATGGTTTGGCCTTTGATGTAGTTCGGCTGACACCTTTTTTGACTCAGCACGAAAAAACTGTGTCGTTAAGTGTAACCAACATGTTACAAAAACACGTGAAAATAATAAGCATTACAAATTTTCGACTGTAAAATTAATAGACACTGTACTTGTAACAATGTACTTAATTTTTCAAAGTTCAATGTACGTAAATAAGTAAAACATGTCCTTTGAATTTTTCGTGTAAATATCAAACAGTTGGATGAGGAGGGTATGACATGTCAAGTGATTCACTGTATTCGAGTCGAGTGCACAATACAGTAACTGCGAACATTTTCATTCATGATACATTCGAAATGAACCCAGTATAATGTATTTATGGAAATGTATACAAATTATATATGTTTTCTTGTTTGTTTATGTTTATGCTTTGTTCTCGACTTCCGATTTGATATCTATAAACATAAACTCTCTCTCCACTGTACTTTACTATCTATGTCAATTTTGATATGACAAATAAAAAAAATATTATATTTTTCACGGTTTTTTTTTATGGACATTTGTTAGCTAGATCATAATATATCAAGTTATATTTTGGATACTTTCTAAATACAATTTAGTAATGTGATCAAATAGATATTTAAACTTATTTTTGATGTTTTATAGATAAGCTATTTTGAAATGAAATTAATAAGTGTTTTTTTTTATAACCCTGTCCACAGCAGGTCAAAGTTTTTTCTTTTAAACCACCGGATACTAAGCTGCCATTTGCCATCTTTATTCTATATTTTTAATCATTTCTGTCAGGTGTGTCTCAGAATTATAAATAGATAATATACATTGTAGAGGCGTTTCTCCAAAACACTAAAATTAGGGAATTAGTTCTTTAGGAAATAGGCTAGAATCGGGTTATTAGACTATTGACTTTGTGACCGAGTCGATCGATATGTTCAGTTTGCCAGTGGCCATCGTAGGCCAGTATTTCTGTAAACTCGGAATATAGTATTAGATCCGAAATAGGAGGATACCTCTGTGTGGAATATATCTGAAGGAATAGGTAGAATATATCTGAATCGGTTTCGGTTCATCACTTTAATAATAATTTTATTAATCTTTGTAGAGAGAGAAATAGATTTTTTATTGAAAAAATAATATTGACCATCAACCTACACTGGGCGTCAAAAATAAGTAGTACAGTTTTAAAATTGCAATATCTCCTAAACTGCAGAAGCTAGACCTTTGAAATAAAAAAAAGTTAAAAGACAATTTAATTTCATTTAATAAAAACTTCATGCATAATATAATTTTTTAAAGATTGCCTGAAAAAAAACTTTATAAATAAAAACACTATTTTTTTAAACTGTTGGCTTGTACTTTTGTTTTTTATTGTTTTCTTTATTGCTGATAAATCAATTGCAATTCAAAAGCAAATGTGTCTTCAGCGAGTAAACTTTACTAATCATGCCTCTTTCACCAGAAGAATGTGCAAGAATCATAACTTTTCTCGAAGTAGGCATCAGTATGCGTCGTACTGCAAGAACGGTGGGTGTAACTCTAAGAACGATCCAGCAAGTAAAGCGAAGATACGAAGAGACTGGAAACCATCTAAGGAGACCAAGTAATGGCAGACCCAGGTGCACTAGTACCCGAGAAGACCGCTTAATTGTCTTTACTGTGTTAAGAAATCGTCACCTTAATGCAGTTGAGGTCCAGCAACAGCTTCTTCAGACCCGAAGAGACTACGTTAGTGAGAGTACAGTGAGGAGAAGACTTGCTGAAGCCAACCTGAAGTCGTACAGGCCAGCAAATGGCCCCAAACTTGAGACAGGGCATCGAGTAGTACGACTACGCTACGCGCGTCAACACGTACAATGGGGCGAAGAAGAATGGACAAGAGTTTTGTTCACAGATGAGTCTCGGTTTTCGTTATTCACTTCCGATGGAAGGCGGAGAGTATACAGGCGACCTGGTGAGCGATACATTCAAGGTTGCATCTCGGAAAGAGTTCAATACGGCGGGGGCTCTGTACACGTATGGACTGGCATCTCTTCAGAGGGTCGCACAGAGCTAGTGGTCATAGAAAATGGCACTCTGACTGGTGAAAGATATGCATTAGAGATCCTTAACGAGTATGCAGGGCCATATTTAGCAAATATGGGTGATGGAGCTATACTAATGCATAACGCCCGGCCACACACCGCTCATCTCGTACAAGAGTACATTCAGGAGGTTGGCATCAGCTTGATGGCTTGGCCATCAAGAAGCCCAGATCTTAACCCGATTGAACACGCCTGGGATGAGCTTGGGAGGCTAGTCAGAAGACTCAGACCACCCCCCGCCACCCTCAGGGCTCTAAAACAGGTCCTGATAGAAGAATGGGTGAATATTCCCCAACACCGCCTCCGAAACTTAGTGTTCAGCATGCCAAACCGGCTCCAAGCTGTCATCAGAGCCCGAGGCGGCAACACAAGTTACTAAAGTGGGAACAAGGCCCATAACGTAAAAATTAAGTTCTTGATAGTTCCTTCAAAATGGTTAGCTTTTTAGTTTTTTCCTAATTTTCAGTGTAAAACTTTACTAATTCTAAATAAAGTATTATTTTTAGAAAACTTTGTTAAATTTTCTATAAAATGACTTTTATTTCAAAACTCTAACTTCTATAGTTTAAGAGTAATTGCAATTTTAAAACTGTACTACTTATTTTTGACGCCCAGTGTATTTATTAATCTATTTTATAGTTTAAAAAAATATTATTGTCGTGATGTATATTTATATTATTAATATTTTGTGTCCCTTGAGTATTTTAGAATTTCTTAAATTCCCACGGGAACATGAACAATGGAATCGCGCGGCAAAGAGTCTCTTCTCAAAATTATAATATTACTTTATTATTAACTAAAACGGGGCTTGAACGCGCACTAACACTTACTTGTTTTTCACCCGACGTTTCGACAGAGTTGCATCTGCCGTGGTCACGGGGAGACAGACAGAAAACGCGAAAGTTTAAAATATACAATAATATTACTTGACGTATAAACGTTACAAAAACCCATCAACTCCATTAACTTTATATAAATAATAGAACTTTATAATGTATATTTTGTATTAAAATAATAATTGATGTGGTAGGGTAAAGGCAAATCATGTGAAAATCTAAAACCGATATAATAATACGAGTGGTTCAACTAACAAAGGATTTCTGTTGATTTAAACTTTCCCTATTATCGTAAAGGCTGTATCGCACTGTATTCGCGGAAAGTTGTAATACAGGTAATCTAATTATAGTGAACTTCACTCAGCGACGTAAGCTGCTAATTAAACGGTAGTTTCTTTTTAGCCCCCTAGTTACGAGCTACGTGTTATGTGTTTAATTACGAGTACAGCAACTTCCTTTTGCTGTAATGGTCAATTTCGTTAGCAAATATTTTTCACCTGCACAGTTTCAGTGTTTGTTTTCCCAAGAGAATTAAAAATTTAGGTATAAGTAGTCAACAAATAATAGAAGTAAAGGCTCGTAAATATGATTCAAGTTTTTTTTTTTAAATATGTCATGAATAGATTTACTCGAATAATTTTACACACAATTTTCAATAACGATGTTGACAGAGGATACTACATATATATCGATGGTTGACAGTATTAGTATAAAAAAATTGTTTTTAATCTAGATATAGTCATATAGGTACATATTATGAAATCAAAATTAATTAATTCACAAATCGACGACACAAGAATCTGGACAGAGGTAACTTTTACAGAAAAGTGACCGTAGGAGACTATAACCTAAATGTGGCAAATACTTCCAAATACAAAATAAATACATTTGGTCGCACTCTAGTCCAATATAATTGGAGCACACGTTAATAAACAGGTGCGAAACACGTTACACAGAGCACAAATTAGTGCAATTTTACGCTACGCTTCATATTGGGACTGTGGGTTAAATGAAGCCTATATGAAACATTTACCACGTATCAGTAACAGTAAAATTATATTCTGAATTCACGAATTTCCTGTTATCAGAAAGCTTTGTAAATGAATTATTAATATGTTTCGAAGAGATTTTAATGTTGCCAATTTTGACGTAGATGACGATGTAATAAATCAATTTTTTTTTGTAATTTGTAGTTTTGTTAATTAACCACGTTGAATTTATTATAAACTAGCTGCCCGGCCCGGCTTCGCCCGGGTACTGTTTCGTTTTTTTTTCAATCTTTCTGAGAGATTTTCTTAATATTTTTTTCCGTAAGAACCTTGTACAGAGTATTAGAAAACTACAAAAAAAAAATCAGCCAAATCGATCAAGCCGTTTTCATGTTATGTCGTGACAACGGAAAACGGGTTTCATTTTTATATATATAGACTAGGGAAGAGACTTGTTACCCACAACACAGGGAATACTAGTATGACCAGGGCTATTACTGTACTTTGTAACAGTTATTTTGATTTTAGATTTTTTTTTTGTTTTTTTTAAATCGTTTATTCTACTCTTTTAGTTTTAGCTGTAAAGTATGTGTCTAACTGTAAAAGTAAAGTTTAAAAATAAACATAACTTCAGACTTGTGAAATTGTGTGAAGTGTGATTAAAAACAAAATGTCTGCAACTGGCTAAGGAACCAATATCCATAATTTTGAGTAAATAGTTAAAATATTTAAATCGCCTTGTTAATGCATTATAGTGCAAACCACTGAAAATATAGGCAAATAAAATTAATTTAACTTGCTTTTGGGCATTATCAAATAAACACAGTCGTTTCAATAATTAAATTATTACAGACCCAAAATACTAAAATCGAGTAACTATAGTTTTACATACGTTGCAAAATTGTGCTATGTTGACCATAATTAAACCAAACGGAAACCAAACATTAACCCAACAAACCACAGTCGTATGTACATGACAAGCTTTGAAGTGTAATATGTATACCAATATGGTAATATATTATGTATTCTGAAGAAACGCATTGCTGCTTCACCCCGGTAATTTGTAAGAGGGTAGTTCTTTCCCGGTAGAGTTAGCCCATTTCATAGATGCTACAATCTACTATTCCAAAAACGATTTAAGAATAATAAGATTTCGCGAGCGGAACCGCGGTCTTTCCGTGGTTACTATAACAAGAAAAGATCCGACCTCAGCCAAATAAATGTTTATTATAACAAGGTTATACAAACGTATTTGGGCTATTCAAGAATAACTGCCGACAAAAATGCCGAACACAATACAAGGTATCATACGCCCCCAGCGTCTGACGTTTCCAACATTTCGCAATCGATATTATCTGAATAGAACTCCAGATTGAGGAAAACCGGAATTATGGGTAGAATACAGCATTTATATTTGACTAGCTGCTAGATACTTTTTTAGTGTGAGAGACGTATTATATCATATGGTAGACAAAGAAACATGCGACCACCGGGTGTGGAAAGTATTAACCGCTGCGATGCACCCCCTGTAAACATCAGCAACAAACGAGATACTACGTTTCCTGCTAAAAGTCAGGTGAGAATAGAGTTTTCCTGTAGGAATTTACAATATGGGGCTTCAAAAAGGGAGTGAGAGAGTTTTAAAGAGTTGGCAAGACGCAAATGATACGTGGTGTTGCAAGCGTCAACTCGGCTATACAGTGACCACTAACAATCAGGCGGACCCGTATATGTAATCTCTCTATAGCATCACATTTTACATTCCTTTGCTTTTACAAATAATGGTATCTAAGTAAAATGTATCATATTAATTCCATAATAGATGAACACTTCAACATGAAAATGCATCTGCTAATCAACCATTGGCACCACAGCGGGAACACATTTAACATTTCTATTCAATTCTCCATTTTACTTATCATATTTCATATCCCCTGATCGAGTTCCTCGCGTTTTTTGGATGCTTTGTGAAAATATTGAACGCCGCCTTTCATACTTTTCCGTTCTTTCATTGGGGTGCTTTGAATCGTGAGGGTTTTTGATTGATAATTGTATGGATTCTTCACCCATTTTATCAAAATTAATGAATCGTTCTTCCAACTTACATTTCCTCTTCAAATCAATATGAATTGGGTTGGTTATTTAATCGCACGAAAATTCAATAACTCTTACATGATTGTCAACATTTTGATATGTGGATTGAATTGAATTGTGGATCTGAAAGCATGCTTTTCTGTGGATCTGCTAATATGGACATGTCAGTTCAATAATTTCCTAACAAAGTAGTAATCAATCCCAGTGTAAGAATCACAATTTCGTCACCATTTCTGATACGTCAAGGACCTAAGAGAAAATCGGAAAGCTCTCGTGTTGTCTTGTTTAAAATATCACTACTTTTCCAAACTTTTCCAAAATTTGAAGATGCATTCGAGATCCATAAGAGGTTTTAATTAGAACCTACTGCTATTAAACGGCAGAGGGAAAGAAATTGTCGTGTTTGAACAGAATAAAAAAAAATGTTGAGTAACTACGCAACGGTTGAAGATACTATCATAAATGCATGGCTTTAGAGTCTTAATGCTTCAAGTGTTCGCGGGCTCTCGAAATGATGGTCATTAAACGAAATGGTACTCCACAATGAAGCATCGTGCCGTTTTCTTCCGACATATTGAATACAAAAGCCATTGTTCAAAATGTTGTAATTTATATATTTTTCAGGCCATTGAAAATTGAATGCTTACTTTATGAGTCTTTATTTAATTGGATCATTTTCTTTTAAGTTCAAGATTTATTTTGTGATACTGCTTTATTGTAGAATTTAAATGAAATTTGATTCCAGCTGAATTCTAGTCTCATCTTTATGTTGATTCATAGTACCTATATTAAGTACATGAGACATCCCGGTGGTGACTTGATTGATAATGATCCTATTTTTGGCACCAGAGTCCACCAAAATTATTTTAAAAAGACCTATTTGAACCAAAATATTTATGCCAGTTTACACCAACAATTCCTAAAATTTAAAAGTCTCTATCAAATGTCATACTTTGTCTATTTAGGTTATTTTTTACGCTTGGAGGCTAAAAACAGACATTATATTTTTATTTTAACAAGTACAGCAAAAGTATAATTTGACAAACAAACAACAAAAGTGCGGGGAACCACGTCTCATCGTATCTGACAATGTGTTAGTATATTCAAACAGTACAATGTTTACTAAGAAAAGTTTTTCGCGTCCATCGGGAACCAGTAACTACTTCACAACTTCGGAATGAGTGTCTAGCGACTACACGGATGTTCACCATGCAGTAATTTTGTTCGTCTGAGTTGTATATGTTTAAATATAACAATAGTGTGTTCACTAACAATCTAGTTAAAAGATCAACGTAAGGGCATCGAGATGCCGGAAAGGCAGACGTAGGAAAAACATTATACATCGTACCAACAGACTAGTAAAATTTTTCTTCCTCTAAAGGAGATAAGAAGTACTAGAAATCAAGTTGTCGAAATCCACCAATGCATTTAATGGATCTATAGAGTTAAACCTAAATTTTAGGCAATGATAATCGGCTTTTAAGCCGTTCATTCGACCTAACTATTAGTTTAAATCAACGGTTGAGTTCGTCAGGTGGTTTAAATCGGCTTTCGCTGTGCCGGGAGCAACGCGGATTTGGGTTAATCATTTTCTATGCATTTCTAGTGCTGTATATTCAAAGTCAAATCATTTAGTGAGTAGTATATAATAGTCTAGTCAAAGTGTAAATACATAGAATAATAATAAACCTACTCTACAAGCTACTACCATTTCGGAAACCAAAGCAGAATGGCCATATAGAATAATACCCAGATTAACTGAAATTTGTTTTGCTGTTGTCTTTTTTGTTGAGAGTAACTAGAAGTGCGGAAGTGACAAAATTTGTTTTAGTTCAATCTTGGCTGATCTTAGTTTCGAAGGTTTAGTAGTTATCCAAACGCGAACTACAGTAAAACCAGATAATGATGAAATAATTACTTGCAAACTACACACAGTACCTAGCCACTTAGCAACGGGTGGGCTACCTTCGCACACACTGTTTGGGAACTCAATAAAAATACATTGTTTTCCTCAACAAAAGCTCGTTATATTCCGTATTGACAATATAAATAATAAACCATCTTTCCTGCAATTATCCCCGTGTTTATAGGCGGAAAATGTCGACCTCCGGAAATGTTGTATCTATTACTAATACTGGGAAAATAGTGTTATACTTTATCTAATTAATAATCTAACGAGTGTTTGTAGCTTCTAATAATACCATTGTTTATATGGCCAAGTTACTGTTTATCACAAGAGCTATGTGTGATGTGAAATCCCCGCGAAAAATCTATTCTGCCAGACAGACTGACCGGTTAAAAGAAGAAATACGTTGACGAATTTATGAGTGAATACATTCTGCAGAAGAACAGAAAAGAAAATAGTTATATATAACTTTTTGATGGCAATCATACATTTAAAGATTAACCATTGGTACACCTACACAATGACCAGATATTTGTCTTTCTTACGAATTAATTGCCTTTCATAGAGCAATATAAAATCACAAAAACATATAGGTATTCTGTAAGTAAAATTGTACTTTTGCTGACTATAATTAAAAGGTCGTCCCAACGTAGAATATATTTTTAATAATTATTATAACTTATAATAATTAACAACATTGATGTCGCGTAAAACCTAACGATTTTACATCGTTACAATATTGTTCTTATGCATAGTTAGTATAAGTAGGAGTTATACCGAATAATGTATTGAAATTAAATAGCTAAATGCTTCAAGACATTCTATACCAACTGAGCGACCTCTTCTGTAGATGTGTGTAGCGTACACGTAGGACTTAAAAATGTAATATTCCGAACAGTTCTCTACAAAAAGTAAGTTCAGTGTTGATGCGCCGATTGCGCCGTACACGTGTATGAAAAGGGGAGAGTCTCGATCAAAGCCCTCGAAGGCCGTTAGCAAAGACCCTTGACTCAACAGCGCTCCACGATACTAACCGTGCTTTGCTTTTATTAGGGAAAGTAAAAATCTTTCTAATATTTTCCTTACATTTTACAAGGTATTTGATGTAGCGTTTTTCATTTTGTATTCAAATAATATGAGTATACGTCTTCACATGTTATTTGTGTCGAAGACATGTACACACATGTATGGTTTAAATTGGAATGCGTAGGTATTTATATACATTTATTGTACAGACTTATGTCTGTATAATTTACATTCCTATATTGACCCTTTCTACCTTCTAAGGACGTATTTCCAGAGTTAAATTACAGAGCAGGCATAACGTTTTACCATTTATGTAAGTGGATAAGTAGTGTTTCGGACTATGTAACTATCAAGGGAGTAAAACATTTTTTAGAAGGTATTTCTTAGTTTTTTTTTACCTTGCCCGCGACTCCGTCCGCTTTATTTTTAATAAGGGCAAAATATGTATCCTCTCCCCTCAAAAGTCATAATATCCTTTTTCACGAAATGTCATTTTTTTTCACACAGCGCCACCTGGTCCTAAAGTGAGCTAGGCTTATCCTGCTTATGACGACCTCCGTGGCGTAATGGTTGCCACGCCAGTCCGCCACCCAGGAGGTCCCGGTTCGAAACTAGTGTTAGTATCCCATAACACAAGTTTCGAACTTACATTGGGGCTAGCTCAATCTGTATGAATTGTCTCTAAATATTTATTTATTTATTTACTTATGTTATTGGTACCAGATAACGGAGTATATTATTATTGTTAGGTACTTATAATACATAGAAAATACCCAGACTCCACTGGTTGGCGAAGTTAGGATACCTGTCTACCAAGTTACTAACACACCACCGGACTGTCAAGTCATTAGTCAACTTCTACACTATACACGAAAGTGTATCTTTATTTTCATACAAAGTTGAGCGAAGTCAATATGCCTGCGTAGCGTGATATCTTTACGCACAGCCTCAGAATTGTGGCATTATTAACGTTCATTTTTATGTATTCATACGCGTTCTCTGAAGCGAACATTATAGGCCAAAGGTTAGTAAGACGATTTCAAAAGCTTTTATGAGCGTAAAATGTGAAATTATAATGACGTCACGGAATCTTCGTCATCTACTTTAATGATACTCGTTCCGGGGCTTGCCCGCCAGAACCAGGAATATTGTATTCAACATAATGTTTGAGTATATAAGGCTCATAGCTTGACATCCAGCACTCGTCGCTTGTTGTCGACAAGACAAGACTTGCCTTGTCAACTTGACATCCAGTAGACGTTGGGTGGATATCACGTTCTCCGCCATAAAATAAATAAATAAATAAATAAATATATACGGACAAATCACACAGATTGAGCTAGCCCCAAAGTAAGTTCGAAACTTGTAACTCAACGATACTACATTTTATAACAAATACAAATATAGATAAACATCCAAGACCCGAGGCCAATCAGAAAAAGTTCGTTTTTCATCATGACCCGACCGGGATTCGAACCCGAGACCTCTTGGGTGGCGGTCAGGCGTGGTAACCATTACGCCACGGAGGTCGTCATAAAATGTGTAGTTTAGTCAGAGATTGTTACTAGGCCTGCGTGAAGTCGAATGTAGCGTTTACGTTTGAAGTCGGGTGTCGCGTACAGCGTTTGAAGACCAAGGGCTTGTTTATTTTTGTCGTATAATTTGATTGTAGATTTTAATCTCGTCTTATGAATACATAAAACAAAATCTTACTAATATTATAAATGAGAAAGCGAGTTTTTTCGTTTGTTATTCATTTACGGCCTGACAAATCAGCCGATCATTATAAAAAAAATTGTATACCTATACGAGTATATTGTCAGGGGTACAGAGCCCAACATTGGCAACTTTTTATCCCGTGAAAGTATGTCATTCCAATGGGAAAATATTTTTTCTACTATAAATGGCGCCGCAATTGCGAAGGCGCCACAAGTCGCGCTATGGGTTGTTTTGTTGTCAAACGAGATCTATGTTATAAAAATAACCGCGAGCGAAGCCGCGGGGAAAAGCTAGTATATTATAATCTAAGCATATTACTTTTCTTCAAAGTCTCGTGTCAAATTTATGCTACGTTTAGAACATGTAATATTTCTTATTTTATTACAAATTCACGTTCCCCATCAAACGCTAAGCGTTTTGCATTTCATAAAAAGGAAAGGAAAGTGGTAATAATATTCAGGTGGCCTTATAAGCATGTCTCTCTGATGTCTCTCTCTCTTTATTCCAAATGAGATAAAATACAGGAGATAGAGAGGAAAAATTCAGTCGGTTTCAACAATATGTCTTGATAACGAAATTAATAATTTCTATAGACGAACTAAACAACGCCATCTAGTCTCAAAATAAGCAAAACTTGTAATATGGGTATTGATAAAATATTACATAATTTATACAAATATTTTATCCTTGGTGTATTATAAAAATGTACAATAATTAGCGACTAAAACAAACCTGCAACATAATAATTACACTTAACTTAATATAATTTATTATTATTTTACGTTAAGACCATTTTGACAAAGTGCAAATCGTATTATATTCATAATAAATAAGATAATTTTTTATTTTCAATTTGTAAGCTTAAGTTTCTGTTAAGTATAATAAATTGTACAGAGTTATCTACAAGAAATATATGTGTTTAAACAGTGAAACCTTGCCGATATGCGGAGGCCACTATCTCTTATGCCAGAACCTCTAAAGTTTCTATCTTCAAAGGTAAATTAAGGGACCCACACGGAAGGGTACGGGTAATGAACAAGCCTGAGAGTTATTATTACGTACATCCGAAGGTTAAGCGAACCTTTGCGATAATCGAGTTATATCTAGACGAATTATTTTATTTATAGACGTATTCTAATTTTATTAACTTCCTTCCAATATTAAATTCTAATATTATTCTGTTAAGGATATGTGTGTGGATACGCAACGGTACTTTTGGGAAATGGTTTTTTCTTCTTCATGAATTTTGATTCTGTAGTCATTCAGCTTTGTTTTGGCCTAATCGATGGCGAACATAGTTTATTTTTAAGATTTTTTTATTGAGCCTCGGCAGTTTTGGAAAAATTACAGCTTTTAAAACAAAAAGAAAATGG
Source organism: Endotricha flammealis (assembly GCA_905163395.2). Lineage (NCBI taxonomy): Eukaryota > Metazoa > Arthropoda > Insecta > Lepidoptera > Pyralidae > Endotricha > Endotricha flammealis. The sequence continues at coordinate 10,352,895 of LR990855.1, forward strand.
CGGACAATGATAAATGTTAAATTCAAACCTCTTTCTTGATCGACACACAAATACAATTTAAATTTTAATAAAAGCTATGAATACATGCACAAAACACACAATAGTAAAAAAAAACACTCACCTATCGTTGTGAGCGCCAACGTGCACCAATAGTAACTTTGCAAGTATTGTTTCACTACATCCGCCGTTTCAGTGTCATGATACACCCAGTTTTTACTACCGAACCCATTGTTTTTATAAATTATATGGTACAAGCACCCGTTCCAATGGAATATCACTAATAAATAATGAATTAAACTGGTCGATCTAAACAAATTTGGATAGTTCGTGTGTCGCTCCGTACGGTCCATGAACGCCCAGAATCTGTATATCTTGACGAGGCGAAATGAGCGTAGAATGGAGTTGAAGCCGATGGACAGGTAGAGGAAGTCCAGCGGCAGGAGACAGAGGCAGTCTATGTAGAACGTAGTTGAGTTCATATAATGCGCCCGTAGCTTCGCCGCATCAGTTTGAAGCACGCCGTCCTCGAGGTAGCCCGTTCGAAAGTGAAACAAGATGTCCGCCAAGTACAGGAAATCCGAGAAGTAGTCCAAACAGAACCACACTATTAGCGTTTCGCCTGAAACAATGTAAACATGTATTATTTTTAATTTATGAACCAAGTATATGGGCAGATTTCATTGTGATTATTGAAAAATGAAATTCGTTAGACGTTTATTCAGTTTATTGAAATATTAGGCCTTCACAAGCACGTTCACTAGACATGTTTTACATATTGTTTTCATTTTGTTCAGTATTAAATATATACCTACTCGATAAATTACCATTACTAATACTATTGAATCATATCTACCCTTCACCACTTAAAAAAATATAGTAATAGTCAATGTAACACAATATGAATCAAGTAACATCCTTGGTTTGAATAAAATAACATTATTGATGTATAAAATAACCACACAAACTTTAAAACAAATTTCAAATTTTTGACCGTAATTATCTTTCGAATTTCCATTATGCTAATATCTCAAACAAGGTACATGTTTTAAAGATAACGATAAATTAATCAGAGTACACTTTCCCAAAAGTTTATCAGTGAACATTCAAGAGTTATGAAATTGGTCCAACACAAAAGGAGAACTTGAAAGGAGACGCGAATAAGATTACGTGTTGTTGAAACTCATCGCAGCTGCGAAAAGGTAATGAAACAATAGGAAAGTCAGCCGGAGAAACGTCCAAACGTTACCTTATATTGTCTTCGGCGCGAGACATTTACCTCGGAAAAGCTATTTAGGTAAGTAATTTAATTCTCCGCGGAGTTAGTTGGCGGAAACTATGCGCGGAGTGCGCTGAGCTGCAGCCCAGATCGCTTAGCCGCCATTTTAAATTGAGACGTCTTTTGCATAAACCTTGAAATAAAAAATGTAATTTTTCATCTTAAAACCTCCGCTCAAGTTTGCGCGATTATTGAAATTAGTCATATCGGAACCGTCGGCTTCAAGCTGAAAAGCTTTAGAGTGTCATTGACATTTCAATAACAGTTGGTGTCTGCCATGGAGTAAAAAATTCTTACAAAATGTAACGATATTTCAACTTTAGTGGGTAAATGTATACTAATATTATAAAGAGGACAGATTTGATTGTTTGTTTGCATTGAATAGGCTTAGAAACTACTGGACCGATATGAAAATTTCTTTGGAACATAAACCATTGGAAAGCTACACTTAACCCGGGTGACATAGGCTTACTATATTTTCAAAAAAAATTGGGATGCTTACTAAAATTCGCGCGAAGCCGGGGTGAGGCGCTAGTTTCAAATACAGTTGAACGAAACATTTTTGTTCGAGAATGAAGTATCAAAAGCTCCGTAAACTCTTAACCCATGATATTGACTGAAAAGGCCCGGTGACGTCACGTCACTTTCACAAAGCATTGACGCACGACCCCTCCAGCAGCGGTGCAGTTGCAGTTACGTCAAATGGTCGCAGATATATTGCCATATGTTTCCCTATTCATTTAGGTCAGACACGTCGCTTTGATACAAATGTTTGCACCAGTTTTTAAGTATGCTGCACTTGCATATACCACTAATAGTTGGTCATCTACAGAAGGAAGATTTTCTTTTTCACTTTCCAGTTGGAATAACAATGACATAATTTAATGTTTTTCACTGTTTGCCTGACAATACGTACTTATACAAATTTTCATTGTGTGAAGGCATAACAAAAAACTAATAAACAATAAAATTATACTCACTTACACATTTATAATATTAGTTAGCATACAAAAATTGCTACAAATTCAATCAACTCACCATTAATTTCTTGGAAGGCGAACCTATACACGATGACCCAAAGATTGTAAAGGAAGGCTAGGGAGACGACCATGGACCAGTAGTAGCACAGTCGACCGGCAGGGTCGAACACAAACGACCAGTGTGGGCCAGAGCGCAGCCGCCCACTCGCGTAGGTCGACCGACGCCTTAGGCCCCCTCTGCTGCCACTGAGAACAAACAAATTATACAGGTAAATAAACTGTACCCAATTCACACAGCTGATGGTAAAGCAAGTTAAGTTTAAACCTGCTCGTGTTATGGGTACCAGACAGAGGATAAATACTTATAAATATATGGAAAACATCCATACTCGAGTCAGACAAATACCATCAATTTAAAATTTGTCACCACTGTTACTGAATTCGGTCACTCACTAACAACTGCACCACTGAGCTGTAAAGGCAGGTAAATTAAAATGATATACTTCATAACGACATCTAGTATTAAAATAAAGAAAATATTTGAACTGGCATAACTTCTGCATATTTTAACGACGACGTGACGTAAGATGGATTCGTCCACCGAGAATTTGATCAATTCGATTGTGCTAGGTAAGTATTTACGAGATGTAAAGATTTAATATTATTTTATAATCCCAGAAACCTTTGCGTACGTACTTATACTAAAACTATACTCCACATTGAAACAATAAATTTATTATTGTATCGAAAAGCTATATAAAGCGTACGTGATATACATACAAAGGTAAAGTTACATATAAACTGCTGACATTAAACCCCAAATTAACGAACAATAATATTGTATGTCCCAAATATTAATAGATTATCCTACGACAGATAACAGCACACAATTCTCTATTGGATTGGATCGATCTGGGAGACGTCAAATTGTAACTTGATGTGTTTGAACGGCACAGATAGAAATCTAATTTACTGAGGATTACGTTGATATCTAATAGAAGACACTTGAAACCCTGTCGACATTAATCTGAGGACAGTTTCAATGAAATGTAATCTTAACATAGTATAAAATAAAGTCGTGCTGTCTGTCTGTCTGTCCCTTATGCCTTGATCACACGCGCCGAGTAGAGCGGGCGAGACAGTGTCCTCGGCCGAGCGCTCGGTTGGTATGTACTCTCCGACGAGCAAAATGGCGAGACAGTCACTCGGACCTCGTTTTGTTTACTAGGCCGAGTGCCCACCCCTGCGCTCCCTTCAGCATACCCCTTACTATCTCGCTCGCTCACTCGGCAAGTTTGAACCGTTTGAACCCATGCCGAGCGTCACTCGCTCGCTACTCGCTAGTTTGGCTCGCGCGCGTCGTGTTGTTGTTTGTTTCTGTTCCCGAATTTTAGGTGAACTGACTCGCTGGGAAAAAAAATTAGTATAAACACCTACTCGCCCAAGGCTGACGAGTGGACTGTCTCGGCCGAGTGACATTTTGACTGTCTCGCCACTCTACTCGGCGCGTGTGATCCAGGCATTATGCATAGATCTTTAAAACTACGCAGCGGACTTTGATGCGGTAGCGTGATTCAATGGAAAGGTTTATATGTATAATGCATTCTGAAATTCCCATGGGAAAGCGGGATACACGCAAACGAGGTTGCGGGGGTTTCGCTACTAGTCTATTCTATACTAATATTATAAAGAGGAAAGATTTGATTGTTTATTTGTTTGCATTGAATAGGCTCCGAAACTACTGGACCGATTTAAAAATTCTTTCACCAGTAGAAAGCTACATTATCAGGGAGTGACATAGGCTATAGCTTTTCCCGAAATTCACGTGGAACGGGTCCGGAACTTCACGCGGACGAAGTCTCGGGCAAAAAAGCTAGTCATATAATAAAACTGTAGAAGTGATCGAATCTGTAAGTTGTCTATGTATACTGTGTCCTGTTGTGTCTTGCAAATAAAGCATATTCTTTTCTATTTTATTCTGTAAAAGTGTGGTATTTCTCCAGTAAAGTTAGCCCATGTTATAAGTGCTCTACCACACATAAAAACATAAACACCTAATTAGTATATTAGGGGTAAAACGCCCAAGTAACAGGACCTTAGTGCCAATTATCAGCAGTAATATTTAAAAGAGATTATGCAGATAAAAAATCTTAAATACGAATAATGCTTCTTATCAAAGAATATATTCACATGTCTAGTATTTTTTTTATACCACTAAGGTGGCAAACAAAAAGGGTGTGAAGAGGTTCTTACAGGGTCGGCAACGCGCTAGTAATGCTCCTGGTATTGCAAACGTCCATAGGCTGCGGTGACTGCTTACGGTTATGCTTGTTTGTCACCTTAGTGGTATTAAAAAAAAAAAAAAAATAATAATAATAAAAAAATAAAAACAAGCATGCGGCTTGCCTGATGATTAGTAGTCACTGTAGCCTATAGACGCTTGCAATACCAGGGGTATCACTCGCGCGTTGCCAACCCTGTAAAAAGTCTAGGTACTATTTTCACTGGAAAATATTAAAGTAGCAAACAGTAAACTTTTGGTAGTTTATAGAGTAGCATAAATTTAATTTAAATTTTAAATTTAACAATAATAATATGTACTACATGACGAGAGACTGTGCCTGTTGTGTGTGAGGGCCTACTCTTTAAAAAAAACTAGTTAATTTCATTTAAATTTTTCATCACTGCTAAAGATAAGGAAAACTACTAGCATTTGGGTATATTACCCTACACGTCTTTAAGTTGAAATGCAACAATCTGTTAGCTTGTATATACAGCGTGTTCATTACAGATACACAGTGTATTTGATTATGTAAATGATAGTTAAAACGCGTAGGTACTGTTTGCATTAGCTGATTGTTTAGAACCAATCCGGGTTAAGGATGTATGTAACTGAGTAAGGAATAATTGAATACCAGGTTTAACGTTATAGAGCTCGCCGCTGCCGCCTCAAGTATATCGGAGAAATGAATATATATATATATATATACAATACAGGCTGTACCTTTGATCGTGATATGGGCTCACTTGACAATAATATTAATATTGCGTAGGTATGTAACTCTGTATTATTTAATAAGTTATTTCATATGATATTCAATTAATTGACTTTACCAAGTGAACTGCGTTTTTGACTACATAGATAGGTAGGTAGTATGATTAATAAATTGCATATTCAAACGAAATTTTGTTTGATTCTGACTAAAATGCTAATACTTTACAACAATAATCCGAAACGTGAGCAAACGAAAATTTGCTAACTGTAATTTAAGCTCAAAAATTTTTGGGACATTTTTCTGAAAATATTTTCTGTATATTTTAACCTGTATACTACTTGTAAAGTTGACCGAAGTTAAGGGAATACAATACCGAGAGTTCTTCAAAATTTGTTTGTCTTCTAACTTCGTCTCCGTCAACTTTGCGAGTAGTGTAGAGCGGGTGTAGTTAATATATATACATGCTAATAATTGTTATATATGCAAAAGTGTGTTCGTTTTCACGTCGAAAATAATGAACGAATTGACATGATAATTTTTTTGGGAAAAATTAAGCTCTGAAGAGTGACATACTTATACCTAGGCTGTTTTTATCCCGGAAAAACATCTTATTGCCACGAGAATAAATTAAGTATGGCAGATTCTCTGGATCAGATCAAGTGGGCGAAGCCGCGTGTAACAGCAATGTATAATTATGTAAAGTCTACGTTCGTATTTTAGGTAATAGAACGGACATTCTGTATTCGATTTTGTCAGTCATGTGTACCCAATTAATCCGTGTAGGTACTGCCTCGCGAAGGCAAACCACGAATTACGGTTCCATTAATACGAGATTCATTATCTTTGATAGCACTAGGTCGAAATGTTGAACATTCAGAGCATTGTAATCTCAAAAGGATGGCTAACAGATACTACAGGTCAATATAATTAAGTTTGCTATACAAAGAGGTGATTACAATTCCCTTAGTAGAAAAACCCATAATAAGCGGGCCAACCATGAAAGGAAATTCCGAAAATATGGACTGACGATTTGAACCATAGTCTTTTTTTTTTTTTTTATACCACACAGGTGGCAAACAAGCATACGGTCGGCCTGATGGTAAGCCGTCACCGTAGCCTAGACGTAAGCAATACCGGGGGTATCACTCACGCGTTGCCAACCCTCCCAACCCCCCCAAGTGGAGCTCTGAAGACCTTACTCACCGTAGGAACACAACATGGCCGAGACCAATGCTATTTGGCTACGATCTTCTGTAAGGTGGAGGTCCTTCCCCAGACGGGCTGCTCCGATTTGAGCGGATTATCCGCTGTGCCCTACCTCTCTTAAGTCTTACAAGTAATGTCTTTTTTGGCAGACTACGTGTTTCGTTGTTTCGGTTGGACACTTTCATAGTGGACCCGAAGTATATAATGTGAACGCCTACAAACCTTTATGAGCAAAAAAGTGTTAGCCACCCGATAGAGAGATAGTGATTTTAGTATTTATAAATATCCTCGAAAATCTGGAATATTTTTTTTTGCGCCGGAGCCTGGGTTTGTTTTGGTTCACCTCTTTTTCATTAATTAAAGGAAGTTGTCTCAAATGAAAGCCTTCCGGAGTGGTCAATGAAAATTGTCAACATGTTTTTTTTTTTTTTTCAGTGGAAATAAAAAAAAAAATATTGGTCCACCGTTGGAACCCATCCTCCAAGACTCAGGTCTCTACAATCACCGGTTTAGGCTATGCGTTGGGGTGGTTGTCGGGATACCTCCACGTGGTCCACCCCGGGCAACGCCGGCGCGTCCTTGCCGGCGGCTGAAGTCCCGACACGTGGGTCCCCTCCCTGCGCTCGAGTTGCGGCGAGCCGCGGGTTGAGGGGGACGAGCGGGGTCCGGTCCCTGCGTTTCGCCGGGTGCGGGTTGCAGGCGGACGGGTGTGTCCACTCCCTGCGCTCGGCTCGCGGGTTGACGCGGACGCCCTAGTGGGCGCCGGCCTTACCAGCCGGCGTGCGGCGCATACCGTAACCCGTGGGTCCTCCACCCACGGGCCGGGGGCCTTGGCTTAACCGCCCGGGCCGCGAGGAAGACAACCTCTATAAAAATCACGAGCGGAGCTGACGGCCGCGCCACGCTGAATAAGTGTGGTGTGGCCGTTGGCTGGCGGTCGGCACAGTGGGTGCGATCGCCGAGTGGACGGGGACCATAGCCCAGCCGAGACGGCGGCGGGCCGGGGAAGGCCCGTCGTCTTGAGGGAGCGATGGTCCTCGGTGTCGGCAGTGCACCTGGATGCGGTGTACTGCTGACGGAGCGTATCGGGGGCGAGCGGGTCCGGCTGGTACCTTGGCCGGACGGCCCTGGCGGGGTCGCGGTTGTATCCCAGTTTCCCGTGGCCCCGCCACACAGGGCAAGAGGCATCCCGTCAGTTTTTTAGTGGTAAGTTCCACAGTCCCCACCGCGTGCTCCCCGGGCGGTGGGGCTGCCACAAAGCATTTTTCTGACGTAAAAGAAAAAAAAAAGGAAAAAAAAAAAAAAAAGGCTATGCGTTGATCCATCATTCAGGCCAAAGCTTTTTATATATAGATTTCAATCGATTTTTGAAGTGAAAACTTCTTTAGCGGCGCTTGGCATTTTTTTTAGATGGGTAAAAAATGTTAAACTCGCATCAGATCCGTAGCCTGATCGAAAAAGCGTAAGAAAATATTCAAAAATGTACAACGTTGATGTTTAAGTTTTCACTTCTGCCGGCAGTCACGAGTGCAACCCGTCCTTTTTTTTAACAGTAGCACTGCAGGGCAAAGCCCTTATTTATTTAATATCATTTATTGTGAAATCATGGTCGCCGTTGTTAATCCTGGTTTTACAGGAGACGCGTGGTAATGTATGGTAGGCTTGTCCCGCAACCACGGGGCTAAGGGTACTAAAACCTTTATATATCTTCCGCTATTCGGTTGCCAAAAGCAAATCTCGCCGAATTACGCAACCTAATGCATTTCCATATTACCCTTTATTTCGGTAGATGATTCGAGTCGTTATATTTATAAATTTTTTATAGGCCGACAGGTTTTTTTCGTTCATTGTTCACTGCCGACAGGTAACTGTGCATAACAAAATTATAAAGTCATATATTCACGTATTTATTACACAATTCGTATGTGTTTTGTGTACATATATATAACGAAGAATATTACCACAGATATTACGTTTCATAAACTGAATTTTATTATACACTTTTGTATTTTCATTTCTTCAGAGGTATTTTCGCCCTTAGGCTTAGGTAGACCTAAGCCTGATTTTTACGCGGATTAGAGGTGTCTATCCATCAAACCCCCACAACCCATAAGAGAAAAATGTTAAAGTATGTTTTATACCTAATACAATACCTCCATCGAACTATTATATAGTATATACTATTTATAGGTTTGAAAATCAAGAAAAACTCGTGATTACGTACTATAGATTATAAACGCGATACAAACTGTCTTGATTAATTTCCTCCAAATATGACGAGCAAAACGGCGACCACCTAGGATTTCTATTTTTTTTAAATAGCCATAATTAAATCTATATAACTGTACAATATTCAGCAATTTCGTTGGGCCCTAAAATGCGTATTGTACAATAAACAATAATATTTCAGAAGGCCAATAAAAAGACAAATTACGGATGCGCCATAACCCGGCCCTCCGTTCTACAAAACGACCCATTACACTCTTAATTAAAGCTAAATTCAATCAGAAACACAATTGATCGCTTACAAATTAATTAGAAAAGATAATGTATTGCGTAAATCGATAGCTGTGTCTAAATGATCGATATAAATTGTACATTACCGGATTATCGCCGCGCCAAAATACGCCTTATAAAGATATCCCATTTTTTATAGAAGAGATTGGCAAACGAGCCTGGAAAATGGTACATGATCATTAGTCGTTATTGTTATCACCAAACTGCTGCTCAACTACGGACCTGAACGAACAACTGTATTCATATTTCGAAGCCTGAAAATAGGCTCTTTTCTTTAATAACAAAATTTATAAAAGCGAAATTTTGCCTTAATAAACTAACTCTTTCACATAAAAAACAACTTCCTTAAGTTTACGTACACAGACATAGTTCTTCTTCTTATAGTGAAGAATAGACAGATATTTACACTGTTATTTTCTGTATAATTTCTGTATAAGTGTCTTAGTAATAGACGTTATTTAATTATGTATACAGCAGAGTTCCGTTCAACATCTGGCGTTCAAACACAACATAGCTTATTAAACGTGTTTATTAGAGCTTTATCAGTAACAATTTCAGTGTCTCATTTCAGCTACGTTACTGTAAGGCCGTAGTTCCCAACCTCGTTTTTTGTACCAATCGTTATTTCTTTTGATTATTATATTCTTATTTTGTTTCTGCATTTAAATAATATCTTCGTTTGTCTCCTATTGAAGTAAACATAATGGGTGTGGGAGTTTAAAAACCAATGAATCTTTTGGAAAAATATTTCTTATCTTCCTGGAAATTTAATCTAGGCAACAACAAATTGTCAATAGCTGAGATTGGGTTATTACTTATTCTATGACTCAGATCAAATTCCAGAACATTTAGATGCAGCACCTACTGAATTAGATAGCCTTTGAAGGTGTAATTTGGAATCCTGTTTTGTGGGACTGAACACGATATCAAGAGAGAAATCTGACCCCCAAACAAAGTAAGAATTAGGTTTTTTTAGGTAACTCTAATCAGATTTCAACAAAATTAAATAAATAAAGATATACTTTGGGGTTAGCTCAATCTGTGTGATTTGCACACAGATTGAGCTAACCCCAAAGTAAGTTCGAAACTAGTGTTACGGGATACTAACTCAACGATGCTATATTTTATAACAAATACATATTATATAGATAAACAGCCAAGAACCGAGGCCAATCAGAAAAAGTTCGGTTTTCATCATGACCCAACCGGGATTCGAACCCGGGACCTCCTGGATGGCGGTCTGGCGTGGTAACCATTACGCCACTGAGGTCATCACTAATCATCTATAGTAATAATTTTATCGAATACTAGACGTACGACATTTAGAATTACATGCGAAAACATCATTCTTACTTCGTTTAGGGGGTCAGGCGCTTCTCTGCAGCTGTCTGTACACGTATCAGTCTTTTAAAAAGGTGTTGTTGATATGAAAAACGTGGTTTAGACGACTGTCTATGTAGGTACCTATCTCGTTTGACCTTTTCCCCGTCTGCTGTAATTCTGAAAGCATTGTTCTTGTAAAATATTTTCATTTATCTGTACACAGTTTCAGTTATCAGCGCTCGTTTTCTTTTTTTTAACTTTTTTTTCAGGTTTGTGTATCGTAATTTTATTCTGTGAATACTTTCGGAACCATTCCGCGACGAGTTAGGGTTGTCACAGGCAGATTTCGCCGTTTGTATTCGCCGTGTTATGAAAATACATTGTTTAAATACTTTAGCGGCTGACGCTGATGTTTTGAAAACTTTTGTTAATTTTTAATGAATTATAAAATATATTATGTAAAGGACAAAGATATATTTAATCTTATACTTGAATTTCCTATTTATTTAATAATTTTGGTAACATACAACATCTTCACATGGCGTTGTGTATTGGTTATCTGGCGTTCGTTGCTTTTGCCAAAGCATTTGACGCGTACGCAAGTACAAAATTATGGATGTCTAGAAATGATGCCAAACACCACATAACTTTATACAAAATTCTCTAATATGCGTCGAAACTATCTTTAATGTGCATCAAGTGGGCACGGATACACGTATGTGTATTTGATAATTTGTCAAATGTATTCCGTCCACACATGGGTAATGTATGCCAAATACTTCTAATAAACCAATACGCTACACCATGTATAGAGCCACCATTAGACATTCGTGTAAACGAAGATAATTTGTAGGTGCTACCCGATATCGTTCAAAATATAGCTTTGTGTCACGAACGTCATTATGTAACACGTTTAAAACATATTGCTATAAATACACCTCTTTGTTGTTTTGTCGTGACGTGTCAGACAGAAGCATATCAGTTTCATACAATCAAGTATGATGAGAAATACAAACATACATTGTAATAATCACATGAGTAAATAAAGTTAAAAGAAAACCAGCCATCAGCTTTTTGTCAAACGACTTTTATTTTATTACTAGCTTTTTGCCCGCGATTTCGTCCGCGTGAAGTTCCGGACCCGTTCCCGTGGGAACCACATTGAATTTCGGGAAAAACTATAGCCTATGTCACTCCCTGATAATATAGCTTTCTACTGGTGAAAGAATTGTTGAAATCGGTCCAGTAGTTTCGGTGCCTATTCAATGCAAACAAACAAACAATCAAATCTTTTCTCTTTATAATATTAGCGTAGATTGATCATTTAGTCATTTTGTTTTTTTTTTCAAAATGGTAATAGCTTTAGCTAATAAGTTAATTTATTCCAATAGAGTACCTAAGTTAAATTATACCAATCGTTATTGTACACTTTGATTAGATAAACATTAATTTCCTCGACATTCAGCATTTTGGCTGATGTGAAAGGCGGCATTCAATCAAACGGCTAGTCATTCTATTGTACAGCTAAACAGTTAGCAGATTATTACATTTATATACTGTAGGTACATATTTACAAATATAAATACACGAGACAATAATATAGTCTTTAGCAATATGAGGAACAGAGTCCTTAGTGTTAGCTGTAACAATTATCTGTCTATTATACCGACGCGACGCGTACTCGAACGTATAGTTGTTAATTACAAAGTCACACAAAAGCCTACTGAGCACAGAATGGATAACAAAACTGGGGTAATTATCCTTCAGTACCTATCTTTACATACATATGTAACACAATATACGTATATTGCAGCTATTAAGGAACATAATCATCAATCATCATAAACGAGATATATATCGATTTGTTGGATTTAAGAATGCCTTTTTTCAGAGGAACTAAACGTGATTCACTTACTCTACGACGCTTACAAAGAGATGTATCCCACTAAAGTCGTTGGGTAGTTCAGCTTTGATTAAAAGTCAAGAGTTGTGTAAAAATGATTCTACTAATCATGTGTTCCTATTTCGTTCTCAGAGTATTTTCTAGGTAAAAACTATCTTCTCCAAGTCTCGAAGTATTCCCATCCTAAATTCCAATTGGTTCAGACTTACCCCTTTATTAATAAACGTTGCATAATGAGCGTATTAATACGTTTTATCACTTTCTCATTTCCCTTTAATGATAGTGTGAAACAGTGACACAATACACTCGTTATACGACATTTATGAGTAAGAGTGTTATAATTATTAGTAGGATATCATGCAGGAAAAGAAATAAATTAGGTAGGTATTAGGTCCGGTTTCCACCAAAGCGGAGAGGAGAGGAGATATACCGCCCGGCCAGCCCTCAGTCGCGCCCTGCTTGCTCGCGTGCGGCACAAAATACTCTATAGAAAAATTTGACATCTCTCCGCTTTGAAAATCGGGCATAATGTGTTCACAATACCTATCGGTGCCATTGCAGTGGGGTGGTGCGAGGTGGTTGTGTGAATGGTGCGGCGCTGGCGTCGCCGGCGCATGTGGCGTATGCGGCGTACTCCGCCAGCCGCCGAGCAGCGGGGCCTCGCCGCTGGCACCCAGCAATTTTAATCTAAACAACAAGATAACATCACAAGTGATATAGTGCGTATGGAGATCATGCTGGATAAAATAGGGTATTGAGGTACATACATACATACAGATAGTTGTGCGTGGATTGAAAACCCCGTGGACCAATGAGACTCAGACTGTGATTGTAATTTTGCGTTTTATAAAAAATAATATTTTTTCTAGATTCATTAGATTTGTGGTGAAAACAAACTCGGATTCAAAAAAACTCTATTACTGAAGATCCCAATGAAGCAGTTAGTAAAGAACTACGCAATGGTTGCGAAACTCAGTTGCCATGGCGGCCGAAAGGAAGATTTTCACTGGAAATATAAAATATTTCGGCGCTGATGAAAAATCAAGTGACGATAACCGAATAGTTGGCGAATAATCTCGAAAAATGCCAGCGTAATCTGCGAAGTTATGTAGATATGAGATTTTCGGAAAGGGAAAATTCGTTTGAAGTTCAATCGACTTAGTAGCACACGAGCGGCCACCGGTAGAAATTGGTTTTCCCACTGCGACATTGGGACTAGGGGCTAAAGGAGCCTTCGTGAGCTGTCGTAGCGTAAAATGAGATATAAACCGTTCAAAAATGTGATCGGTTCTGTTGCGGTAGGCGACCGCTCATATTACATTGCCGGCAGACACGCGACATTTGCGGGCATGCCAACACAAATCAATTTTTATATCAATAGCTCCTTCTGTAACGTTTACCACAGAAATAGCAAAGTTTTGATTTTCTTTGCTCAATTCAGTCTAGGCTGTATTTTTAACTATCTGCTTTGTCAAACATATAAAATATTCTAATGATTCTAATCCGTATTTAAAAATGAAAACCTCATTTTAAAAAAGTTTTAATTAAGTAATTTTTTTATTTCAAATAGTTCACAAGAAAAAATAGATTGAAATGGATTAATATATCGAATAAATTAATGCTTTGAACATTAACTGTACCTAACAGTAAATTGTTAAATCCTAAATTAAACACAACAAACACTAAAACTAAAATAATACGCACTATTCTCCGACTGTAAGTAGTAATTAATTTAGATCTTTACGACATCTGTTGGGACAGACAAGGTTTGTGAATTTCAAGGCACCCCTGCACCAGCTTAGTGTCCCAGCAAAACGTATAACTGTATCTCATGAGGTTTAGTGGCATTTAGTGAAAGATTAAGGCGGTTCACACACTATACTGTTTCATGAAACAATAAACGGGACGATCGATTGCTTTGTCAAGCGAACAGTACAGTGTCAGCGCGGCCGACTGACGTGCGTCGTCGCTTGAAGACAGTCAGTGTCACCGACTGGCTGGCTGGATCGAACCTTTTATAAAACGTTATTGTCATTTTTAAAACGTATTCCTCTTTATTTTTTGCTTTGCTTCTGTCTTCTTGGTCGTTCGCTATTGGTTGGGTCTCTGTTATGTTGTAATTTCATTTATCATTAATACACCGTCTTGTCTTCATACCATATATAATTTACAGTCCACCTGCTCACCCTAGTTATCAGTCAGTGTACAACACACCGTATTGACTGCACTGTGATTCTTTTTCTAAGTAAAAGAATGCGGTCTCACACGCAGTCGTATGGCACGGAAATTGTGTGAACAAGGCTCTGACGAACACGACAAAATACTCCCTTTTTTTTTTGTTCAAAAGCTATTTCCTCAAAAAGGGCAATAAATATGTAGATTACCTAAAAGGAAGTATGCGCTATCGTAATCAGCTCAAATTCGCGCGGAACGTCGGCTCAATTGCCGCTCATGATGCCTCGTTTGAGAGAGTAATTTGATGAAACGCTACCATTTGGTAAAATTGCAAATCTGTAAAATTAAGGTTATCTTTTTTCATTTAATAAATTAGCATTAAACCATTAGGTAAACAAGTTGAAAGTAGCACTACTTTCCATCTACCCAAGCATCCAACTATCACTGCAATTAAAATCAGTTCTTCAAAGTCAAAGACATACCTTACGTTAATAAATAATAATAAAACTACGGCTATTTTAATATTATAAATGCGAAAGTAACTGCAACCTTTCACGTTTAAACCGCTGCTGAATCGATTTCGATGACATATGAAGATAGTTTTAGACCTGAGACAGGACATAAAACATGTTTTATCACCTCGGGCACGGTTACAACTGAACTGCGCGAGAAGACTGCAGACGGTCGGCCTGCTAGTATTTATGTAAATAGCTTCAGATTTAAAAATATTTTCATACAAAATGCTTATTTTTCAGATTAAACTTGCGAAATCTCCAGCGATGTTCGAGGGCTGTCTGTTGTGCCCTGGAGGAGAGCCCTCCTCTCGAGGGCCGCTTTAATCACAAGTGTTGACTCGATGAGACCCCGGCACCTCACGTGGAAAAGACGAGCGTTAATTAGCTTCAATATTTTAAGTTGGGAAAATTTTAAATGATTTTCTAAGGTAACGTATATGTAGTTTTATAAGATGAATGTTCCACATTCCTCACTAAAATACTCCTGACGCTTCCTCGTTTCTCTATTACATTTAAAAATGATAAGACACGGTGATTTCTTACCATCTTGCACGTTTGTCACCTCTAACACAAAAATATGTATTTCCTATACCAAACGTAGTATTAGTAATCCAATCTTGATTGTGTACTACTTTTAAAAGATAGAAGTAAGTGACAAGAAAGTAGGTTGCGCTAATAAAATTAAATTAAATGATAAATTTTATAAGTTGAAAAAATATGTAAACATAATTAAAATCATTCTTAATTAAAATAAATTGAAAATGAGGTGACGAAATGAAACATAAATTAAATATATCGAATTTATTTAATGAAATATTAATTAATGATGACGATAATTTAACATAAATTAATTCAAATGAAAGAGTTTAATGGAATGATAAACGCGTTTAAGAAAAATATATTAAAACTTTAAATTGTAAAGGTCGAGACAAAAAATAATTGCTATTCGAATAGTATTATAGGGTAAATAAATCATTTTCATATTAACACGACTACGGAAACTGAAGCAGTAGAACAATCCTATCCCCATCCGATAGTAATTTAACACTTGAGTAGAAACGGTCTGCAAAGTCTGCGTCCCGAGTTCCAAAGTGTAACTTTTTATTATGAATGACACTAATACTACGTTTTCATTTTAACTACTAAAATTCCTTTGTTAGTTTGCAGCATAACTTCGTGGAATTTGTGTAGAATATTATAAAATGTATTTCAGAGGAATTAAACGGTTTTTAAGAAAGTTAGAAAATTATTTATGATCTGAAGTATCTGTAAAAAAACACATCGATATAATGTATATCATATCAGTGTCGATGTTTCCATGGGAACAGAAATAATGGAATCATACGGTCATACACCAGCTTAATTATCAATTTTAATTAACATACCGGCTGTGCGACTTTTTGAATTGGATATGACATGTATAAAAAAAAACAATATTCGTAAATGTCATTAATCATTTCAAACTGTAATGTGTTGCATACCGATATTGATGTTGAGGGTGCACAAATAACCATAGATCATCCATCTATTTATAAGTGATAGATTGATCCAGATTGATATGAAAAGTTTCAATTCCAGTCGCAAGGGATCTTACTTCGTCCAAGAAAATGAAATCTTCATTTTAAACTTTTACTAGATGATCACTTACATCTCTCTAGGCAATCGTATTGATTCAGGCATACCTTTTAAAGATCTCATTTCAAGCGTTTGTAAAAGCGAACATTCGTTGTGACCGTGAGAAAGTTATTTTCCGAGCAGTCCTTTCAAGAAAATAAAATAAGAAATACTCGCTTGCATTTCCAATAAGTATGCTTTGTAACAAAATTAAAAATACAATTTTCTCTATTGTATTTTAATTGTATGTTATTTTAATTAAATGTTCGTCATTAGATCTGGTAAAAACTTCCAATACCTAGATTTAAATGAACTACATCGTTTCTTTTTCAGACTTGTTCTTTTTTTTTAACAAAGAAGGTAATTTTTTGGTCTTTTATGGGATCAGGTTCTGCCTTCTGCGTGTCATAAATATATTTTGGAACTAGTGCAGTAAGGCGTGATTTTATTAGGAACATGTTTGATTTACTCAATTAAAACTGGTTTAATATCAGACATTTAAAACAGTGAAGAGAGTGTTCTCATACCAAATCTTTTTGTCAACACTGTTTTTAACCTCAGTTCCAAACCAAAGGTTAAATCATGTAGCAGGCTTTAGTATAAAGAAACAAAGTGTGGTTGCGCGGGTTTCGCTAACATTATCCTTACTTCCTTACTAATATTATAAATGAGAAAGTGAGTTTGTTTGTTTGTTTGTTTGTTATTCCTTCACGGCTTGACTAAGCAGCTGATCATTATGAAAATTTGCATACATATTGTTAGGGGTACAGAGCCCAACATAGGCTACTTTTTATCCCGTGAAAGTATGTCGTTCCAATGGGAAAATATTTTTTCTACTATAGAGGGCGCTGTATCGGCCAACAGATGGCGCCATAGTCGCGCTATGGGTTGTGTTGTTGTCATAAAATTAACGCGGGCGAAGCCGCGGGGAAAAGCTAGTGTCATATAATCTTCAAAATGTTACAAAATCTGTGTGTAACCCATGAACTGTAAATTTTATGTTGGTTATGTAATATATATGTTTTATGGTTGGTTCGCTGACTGATTCCCATTTGGTTGATGTCAAGTAATATCGGTTTTGTGACTTTATTCGTTGCCACCCGTTATGTTGTAACCTAAAAATATTGTAGGAGACATTCGTGAACATTCAACTTTATAGCTCAACTGGCAATCTGACCCGGATTCGCTTAGGTGGACGAAATACTATATAGCCTTTGTCCCTGAATAATGTACCTACTGTAGAGCTTACTTAGTACGTAGATAAACTCATTCTCAATCGGTATTCAATAGAAGGTAAAATTCTCCCTAATATTACTTTACTCTTTGGGTAAAATTAAGAATGACTTAATACTAAATTTTAACACTAGATGGCGCTAATTACAAATTTTCAGTAGATAATAAAGTTTTTTTTGCCTGTGTCATACTAGAATTGGACGTATACTGGTTCCCTGTAAAATAAAATAAAATCGCTTATTTAAACTTTAAAAATAATTAATTGTATGCACTCATAGAAAAAAGAGAACTCAAGACATTAATGTCGAGTTGACTTAAAAATGTGTGCAACTCGCTGTCAAAAAATAAACATATTTTATAGTAGAGGAGCGGTAGAACAAAAGTCTATCTAGCTTTGAAAAGGTACATACAAGTTTCTGCACCCCATTCAGGCATAAATATATACAGTGAATGCATTAAAACTTTTTGCACTCAAATGAAAATATGGAGGCTACTTTCAGGATTGGTATAACTGGTATAAGGTAAGTTTAATGAAAGTGTTTATTGCAATACTAATTTGAATATACGGCGTTAACTTGCGGGACTTATAAAAATGTATTTTGTTTCCTAGTGGCGTATTTGTTTGAATATATTATCCTAATTTTTGTATTAAGATAAGTGAACTTTTATATAACAAAACACCACAAGTCTTGTTATTTTTTACAATATGAAAGTTGAAAAATAAAGGTGTATATCACGGATTTTATTTAACTTATAAAATTTTCACAGCCTTAAAATATTCAATCAGTCAAGCATCAAATAAAATCATCCTCTTTTTCATGTATGAACCTATCTTCGTTGAAATTATACGGTAGTTCCACGAATCATTTTCATGAGTAACTACTAATCAAGTTATACCATCACAGCAAGGTAGTATTCAACTCTTAGAATACTACCCGCCGACTTACGAAACGCGGTGTTAGCGCATCTAGTTTGCATAGTTTGAATGACATTCTCTTTGTCAGTACATTTCTAGAAAGCCAATCCGATCATTTACATTGCTAGACTTGGCAGTATTTGTCAAACAACAAAGCCGACCCGAAGTAATTACAGCATTTGTTCGGCTTGTGCCGATTGGGTAGTTCATTCGGGTCGACAAATCATTCGATTCGGCAACTTGTATGTAGAATGATTCCCCAATTGGCCGGTTGGGCAAGACGGTTCTGAAATAGCGATCGCGTACCGGAAAGCGCTGTCGCCTACACGGTGTGGTCAGACGACCTAAGGAAAGTCGCAGGAAGCCGCTGGATGCAGGCCGCTGCCAACAGGTCGCATTGGAAACGTTTGGGGGAGGCCTATGTCCAACAGTTGTCTTCTTGTGGCTGAGATGATGATGATGATGATAATGATTCCCTAAAAATCATCTACACATATTCGACTTTACCGCCGGCTATGCCGATTAATGCTGGCCCGCTTATCTGTGTAGATACCCTCATGGACCTCGCTGACACGTTTACTATAATGCAATTTACCTGGCTTTGTGTGCGCGGCGAGAGCGCGAGGAGAGGTCTAGCTCACTGGCGGCGGAGCAAGCAGTGCCGGCCTGCAGCGAGCCTCGGGAACCACCCAGCCGCCGCGAACCCAACCGGCACGTCATCATTTCTGTAACAATTTAAATACAAAATTATTTAAGAATTTAAATTAAATCTTATTATTAGGTGTTAGTGAAGGCCTACAGCCTTCACATACTCGTTGTTTAGTCATATTTTACATAATTATTTCAGTGATATTCAGTGATGTTTTGAATTTTATATAAATAAGTTACACCATAAACTATTATTATTTTGGAAACAAAGCAAAATGACCACTGGGAAAAGAAATGGCAAAAGAAACCCAGTCACGGCCTTACACGAATCCTGCCTGATTTTATTCTACCCTTTTGTTATGTAGGGCTAAATTGTATATGATTTACCTGATGGTAGTTAATCATAGCCACCGACTTTCGTTCGATATCATATCCTATTCGTTGTTAGCCTTTAAAAGTAGCTTATGTTAAGCTCGAAAGTCTAGATATTATCAATCTGATATTCTATTACAATTAGAAACTCATTACATTTACAAAGCTATCTTATAATAATTTAGCCTAGATATACAAGTAATACTTTAAGCATACAATGTAAGCATGTACCTCATATTTATGATACAGCATGTTCCATTTCCTTAACAACAACAAAGTGGTATCTGCTATTAAGTAACACAAAGTAAAAGTTGTTATTCCGTAGCAAAAGCTACAATGGCAATAATGTCTTCGTAATTACGGTGATTTGTATTAAAAGGACTATCGCTACAAAGAGGAAACAATAAAAACAGTAAACGAACCATCTTGTGAAGAGAATAAAATGAATAAAAGCACAAATCGAATGAGGCTATTGTTACGGCACACTTCTTTTATAAACCGCCGACCACAATTTTGTTCATTGTGGCACACTCCTGGAAGTTCCGGTCCAAATTACGAGATTCGAAAGAAAACTCGCCTCCGCACTCCATTGAAAAGTTGCTTAACGAACTAAAAATAAAGTACATCTTGATCGCTGCATACTTAAACAATTGATAGGGAAACCATTCCACGTTTTAATTAACATTTTTTTTAATAGCGATGAAAAGGAAATAATTCGTTCATTTTGTGTAACTTTCTGCAACTGCGGATTAGTATTTTCTGACTACCTGAGACTGACTTACTTGGAAATGAATACTAACTGCCTACTAAAATTGATAACCAGAAGCCAAAGTTCTTACACATTCTCTATTCCCTAATACTCGGCCTCCCCTGGGCTCGTGAGTATACATGGACAACGGTGATTATAATACCTTGTCTGTCCTATATAAAAAAGTTAATCGTGGTTAATCGCATAGAGTAAGATTAGAGTGACGTCAAATAACCCCCCGACGCTGTGTGTACGTGGATTGTTTCATTCGCAGCCAGTGGTTTCGGTAAATTTTAATGACATGTTGCGTCGCAGTGCGGAAGGCCGGGACTGTTACCATACCGCCTACTTAACATACGTTATGACCTCTTATTTACATACTACAGTTTTGTTGGTTTACATATGTTTCTTACAAAAGACTCGAGAATAGTTTTTCTTTTCTTTTCTTCTACTTTTAACACGCTTTAAATGAATGAAAATTATTTTCAAGGACATTTTCTATGAAAATCATTGTTTTTTTGTTCCTGAATAAAAAGTAGAGAACCCGATTTTTTTTAATGTAGGTATTAATAAAAATACTTTCAGGTGTTTTATAAGCTTCTAATCCGTAACTTTATGATTGTTATTAATTGGTGGATTTATACAGTAATATACCTCTCGTGTTTTTGGTTTTTTTTTTCGGCAGTAGACCTTAAAAGAATTAACGTGAATTTTTATTAATTTATGAGCATGAACAACCGCACTTTCTGGCTGATTTTAAGCAGAAAGCGTAGTCTAGCGACATAAAATACTACACGATAGAACAGAGGCATCACAAAGATAGGTACTAAAGGGTAAGGCACTTTCATTCACCTTAGAATTCGATAGGTACGTCTCTGTAAAGACATTTACTCGCCAGAACAGTGAAATCATAGCGTTACCAACCTTTTTGCTCTTTAAAGAATCTGATACGGTTTTTTCTCTCTATGAAAATATTATCATTCGATTGAAGATGAGCACTCGCTACTAATGATTGTAATTGAACGTGAGTTTTCCCCTAGTCATTAGCCCGAGCATTTAGCTGTTCGCACGCAGACTGCACTTGACTAACCAAACTGATTAGCTGTCATTAAAATTGCACTCGACGAGCCAATGTTCGAGTTGGTTCGAAGCTCTGGACATATTCGAAATAAATGTAATTTACGCAATATCGATAAAAAAAAATATAAAACATATTCGGATTTTTGTGTATGCAATGAAATTTTAACAGAATATCAAATTTATTTTTGAATAATAAGTACTTTTATGAACTGATAGTAGTAGGTAATATAAAACGAAAACGGTTCGGTTGTAAGGAGAAAAATTTTCCATTTATTTTTAATTGTATGTGTAATAATAACTATAACTAAGAACTGAAATTAAAATTAAAATTTTATTCAAGCCGTTGACCCCGATATCGGGGATAAGTAAAAAATATTTATAGTTTGTAGGTACTAAAATGGTAAAATGTAATAGAATTAAATATAATGCAAGTCGTTTGCGATTGATTTAATTCAGCTATATTTTAATGTGTCATTTACTTTAAAAATGCTGTTAGTCCATTATTATGAGGTACACTAAAACTGAGAAAGAACCTTAGTAGGTTATTTTCTTGAATATATTTAATTCGAACCTTTTCACTTTACGTAACAGTATCATTAACGATAATAAAATTCAGTGTACGGTAAGTTGAAAAGTTATTCAGTTAGATAGTTGGCGAACAGAGACGGTGAGAGTCCGCCACTGAAAACTGAAACTTTCGCCACCGAAATGTGTGGCTTTTTCACAACATACACCGCACTGAATACAGACATTTTAGCGAGAGAAGTAGAAAATGTCGAACACCCCACATGCCGCATATGCACAGTTATTTTCATAACTTCATGACAATACATGTTTTGTATACCAGTGTTATATGATACTGTTGTTTTTTGGGTGAAATAACAAACGTTTCCAATAGATACCATTTTTATCGTTTTTTGTTTAGAAAGTGTAAAAATATAAGTACTTAGTATTATTTAGTAATAGTACTATTACTTACTTGGCTTCAAATAAAACTAATTGAACTTAGGAAAAGCTAACAAATAATTTAGATGCCTATTTAACAGTGACCTAACTATTTCCAATAATGATGATTTAGGACTTAGTTATTGATCTGTTTAATCGTAAAACAGCCGTAATGCAGGCAATGCAGATTGACTACGTAACGTGTTTATCAATTTGTCAATCCCACCCAAACATGATCACGGATCTCGAATAGTTTGACCTAGACTGGCTGTTTATAAAAGAAAAAACCGGGCAAGTACGTGTCGGGCCATGCACAATGTAGGGTTTCGTATTTGCTACCCTTTGCTTGCTTGCAGATGAGTACAATGCCATATTCTATGACATTTGTAAGTTTTCATCAAATAAATTTTAATTTATAAGTTCGTCGGCTACTACTCGATAACTAGTAGAGCCTACTTAACCGTTATAGTTTTCATTGAAGGTTCAGCATATGGACTACTTACTACCATGATTTTTTTTCAAATTTCTAAACACAAGACTTTCGGAGATAGAGGGGGGTGACCACCGTGCAAAACGAAAATTGACACGATAAATGTAAATAATTCCGAAACGGATCATTGTATCGAAAAATGATCAAAATTTTGTTCCAGCACTTTGTTAGCATGATAATATGCGTATACATACCAATTACAGCTCTCTAGCATTAAGCGTCTAGGCGCTAGGCCCCGGACGGACAGACAGACATACAGCCGGACATGGCGAAACTATAAGGGTTCCTTGTAGTTTACTACGGAACCCTAAAAAATCTTTTCTTGTAAAATATTTTAAAAAAATGTTCAGCTTTAAAATTACCACTAACTGTGTAAGTCCCAAGTAAAATTCAATAAACATCGAACGTTGGTAAAGAAAAAAAAGAACGTTCCATTTATTTGTAAAAATAAAAATGTTATATTCTAAAGCACAACCGTTTAGAAACCAGAAATAACCGCGAGCGTACAATTTGAAATAAGTACAAGTATTCCCTGTTTCCTCGAATGAAAGGAGAATTTGAGCAGAAGGCAACTGTCACACGGCTGAATGGACGGCACGCGGACTGCCTTTGCTCCCAAGATAATGCCGGCGCAGTCTCTGATTACTTGATATTCACACGCCTCACTGCTGTCATGTCAGAATGTTTTTAGTTTGCAAAACTTTTACTTCGTACTATAAAGAATATTATTCATGAAATATGTTCTGTATTTTAGGTTATTTTACAAAAACGGCATAGAATATTAATGAAGGACTGTAATTGTGGATATATTTTATCAAAAAATCTATTATCTTCTTTACATAGTATAAAATGTAGTAGCTTCCTGCTGTCTGTCTGGTTGTCCTACGCAAGTCTTTAAAACAAATCTTTAAAACTACGCAACGGATTTTGATGCGTTTTTATTAATAGATAGAGTGATTCAAGAGAAAGATTTAGAAATACGCACGGACCAAATTAAATACGCACCTATACCTGTATGCATATCCATATGTATATGAATAGTATTTTCTTCTTACACTCTCGCACGCACACACACACACATACCTCATATACACGCTCAATCACACACTCACGCAAACATATTCTTTTTGTACATCTCGTAATGACTCATAAGAAAATATAATTAAATAAATAGTAAATACAACAAAAAAATAGATCATTTAAAAAGTGATATAATTAAATTAGAAACTTTTTATTTTAATGTTAAATTAGGACTCACGATAACTACTATTTTTCAAAAATGTAATCTGTAACCACTATGTTGGGTTTACAATGTATCTACCAATATACCTACCAAACTATTATGTAATTCATAGACTTAAGTTTTATTGTAAATTAAAATAATTTTGTTTGTGGTTCATTTCAATAAATAAAAAAAAATAAAAAAATATGTAGGTATAATACATTTCGAAATTCCCACGGAGAAGAGAGAGAAGATACACGCAAACGGCGTTGTCCGGGTTTCGCTAGTTACAATATAAATGCTTTGTCTTGAAGAATTGGTTGCTATTCGTGCTTCGACTACGTACTGTCGACGCACGAAGTGACTGACGAATCAACGCACACTCTAAACCGCTGATCGTAGTGACTGGTATGTTGTATGATGTAGGCATCTGATAAGAAGGGATTTTCGGAAATTCTATCCCTAAAACGCAACGATGTTCACATTCGGCGTAAACACTCCAACGGTCTTTTGTATGAAGTAATTACGACGACGACCGTCTAATTGAGACCACGTTTCAATACTAATCATCCTGATGTACGAGTTAAAGGCCGACCATGGCACAACGAACTTGTGAATAGATCTATGCCGTGCAAGAGGCCGCTAAAAATGTTTTAAAGCGAATCTGCCCATTTCTCACTCGTGTTCATTGCTTAATACCTACTAAAACTCGCCGGGGGGCACTTAATTACAATATAATCCCTCATCTTACCTATTGAATTAATCCACAATCATCTGGATTATTTTTATTTTGCCTCCATCCCCATAATTACAGCGTTTGACGTTTATGAGCTCATTAAAACTTTCCCGATGTTGTTTTAGGCACTTCTCTTTTTATTTATATTTTTATGGATATTTCGTCGTTGTCGATTTCGCTGTCTCGTTAAAGATTTCAAATGAAAAAAACTAATTAGGGTTTTTTTTTCATACAACGACGCTTTATACCTACTTTGAATTCAAGCAAAACCTTTTAGAATTTACAAAGGTGAAAGAAAATTGGTAAAGTCCGGGTCTTCATAAAATGTTATTAAAACTTGAAATCAATATAAATAAATGACTGGTTATAATAAAATAAATGGAATTTAAAAAATAAGGCAGAATCGACTGGCCCGGTGAACGAGTGTGGCTAATAAATCTCAAGGGCTAATTTATCTCAAGGGTAGTGTCTTCAAATCACGCACAAGACAAACATTTTGTGTTCGTGAATATGGCTGTGTTTCTTGGATTTAATTTATTTGGACTAAATAACGTTATGTTAATTCGTCCTAAATTAATTATTGAAAATGAAAAACATTCATCATCTTAAACTAAGTGCCTAGATGTAAAAAAAAAATATATAATTTCACCCAAAAAATACTACATTAAGCTCCGTCTATTGTGTTTGCACGTCACAACTCCCCGGGGGTACTGCGCAATGCGACGCAACACGTCATTAAAATTTACTAGGAGATTCTCCATCACAGTAGAATTCCGATAGTAATAAATACAACCAGACAATTAGGCGGAACGGAGACCAAACATAGTAAACAATAGCATAGCTTAGGTTGTTAAGGCGAAAATTACAAGCAATATAAGTTTATGTACAGTAACGTGCAAAAGTCATGTCAGAAATTTTGAAGCAATTGTAAATTGTAGTAGTTGTGACTGCAGTATTGACCCTTGACTAATTGTATAGTTCTCCAATTCAACTTATTTCGTATGCATCCCGCAATTGGTCTCAACTGGGTGTTAAATGGTTTCAACTGGAGATTTGATGGTGTCAGTGTTTAGACCGTCTAACGATCACTGACTTGGTATTCATATTTTCGATTTCGAAATACATCCGTCTATCTCTAACATGACACGTCATTCAGCCCGATCCTGGGCCTATTTCATCCAAGCGCTCCCCCATATATACACTTCCGGACACTTGAATCGAGCCACCCAGCAGTTTCAACTTTGATTGCTGGTAACTTAACAAAAGTATATGATCAACGAAAAAGTTTTTATGCAATTTGGAAGCTGGTACACTTTACATTAATAAGGTATACTTAATTCCAAATTTAAATTTCAATAACTTGATAAAATTACAATTTTAAGTGAAACTTGTCCTGTATAACCTTTCTCAAAGACAAGACTCGGGTTGAATTTTTGAAAAAAAAAGGAATTATTGAAAAAAAAAATTATTCAGTAACTTGTATTGCCTCCGAGAGCGTTTATGATTGCAGTCATGCGATTTGGCATGGAGTTAATCAACGTCATTATGAAGAGTTGTGGAATGTTCTCCCATTCCTCCTCGATGGCAACTCTCAGCTCTTCCAAAGTTTGTGGTGCTGGTTGGTGAGCTCGAACACGCCTCTTTAATTCGTCCCATAGACGTTCGATGGGATTCATATCAGGGCTCCTTGCTGGCCATTCCATTGTCGTGATTCCAACATCATGAAGGTATGCCCTGACGATTCCTGCAGTGTGCGCTCTTGCATTATCATGCATAAAGATGAAGCCTTGGCCTACAAATCCAGCATATGGCATCACATGAGTCTCTAGGCAATGGTTAATGTATCGACGGACATTTAGTGTTGGTAGACGTGGTCCTGTCACAGCCTCTGGCCCAGTTTTACCATCGGCAGATATTCCTCCCTAGACTATCCACGAGCTCCCGCCATAACTCACTCTCTCTTCAATACAACACTGAACAAAGCGCTCTCCCCGCCTTCGGTAGACCCTCCTCCTTCCATCATTACCATAAAGCATAATCTTAGTCTCATCAGTAAAGAGTACCTTGCTCCATTGGCGTTGAGTCCAATGCAAATGTTCGCGTGCAAACTGTAAGCGCGCCATTCGGTGAGCTCTTGTCAGTTTCGGCCCGTTGGCTGGCTTATGTGGGCTCAGACCACGTTCTTTAAGTCTTTGTCTAATTGTTCGCGCGGAAACAGCCACTCCATGAAAGTCTCGAAGCTGTTCTTGGATCTGTACAGAGGTGAGGTGACGATTTCGTAAACTGGTTGTCGCGATAAATCGATCCTGTCTTTCTGAAGTTACCCGAAATCGCGGTCTTCCTGGACGGCGCACGTATCCACCAGTGTCGAGGTATCGATGGTATACCCTTTGCACAGCAGAACGGCTTAAAGCAAGCTGTGATGCTACATCGCGCTGACTTCGGCCCGACTGTAGAAGCGCCACAGCTTGCGCGGCTAGAAGAGGCGGTGTATCCATAATTTTAACGTTTAAATGGTTCAAATTAAAAAAACAACAATTTTACGATGTCTTAATAATAATTTCAAAACAATTACGGTAAATTCAAAATTATGGAGTTAAATAAAAAAATTATGTTAATTTAGATCAACTTTTCTTTTCAAAAGAATGCACTAATTTGGATTTTGTTTCGTTTTTCCATTTGATAAATTCAAAATTGGAACAACAGCACTTCAAAATCACTATGAATATACCAGCATCAAAATTGCATAAAAACTTTTTGATTAACTTAAGAATATTTTTATGTTCTATGTCATTACACATAAAAATGTAGGGTGGCTCGATTCATGTGTCCGGAAGTGTATAACAACTACAAAAAACATGGCTGCTAATTATTATTCAAATTTATAATGCTAATTATTTGCTATTATTTATTATTCAAATCAAAGATATTAACATCAAAACAAAACTTTTGCATAATAATAACGATCGGCAGTCAACTCAAAATATTATGGGACAACTCCACTGGTTATCACAAAATGTATTACTTTAGTGTCCTCCCCTGGGAGACAATTAGTTTCATCACGTTTGCCGTGAATATTCACACTTCACTGAGGGAAGTTTCGGGGGATTTATTCTATCTAAAGTTTAATGTTTAACAAAACTGGCTTAAAATTGATCAAATAGAAAGGAAATTTTGAATTTTGTGATATCACATTTAGTCTTTCAAGAATAAGAAAATAATCATAAATTAGTTACACGTGTAACACTTGCCAATAGTTCTAAAAGTTCTAGTACATTAATTTATTTAATATTATTTCTAATATATTAAAATATTAACAATTTAAATAGTAACACTCATCAATGACCGTAAAATAGTACTAATTTATAAAACTTTTATTACACAGTTTAAAAGTTAAAAACGAAAAAGAGGTGACAGATAGACAAAGACACAATTTAAAAAAAAAAGTAATACTGAAACAAGTAAGTGACCTCTAAACCTAGGATGCACTATGTGTGCGATAGCTCAAATGGGCTATAGCACAGCATATAGCTGAAGAGGGGCAACCACTGAGTTTCAGCTGCTACCCAGGTAAGTTATTATTCTGCTCATGCACCTACACAAATTTTGGGGAGTAGATAAAACTAAGTAAAATGTATATTTATAAGAATAAAGAAATGGAGCTCCTGGTCCTGGCACCCTAGTACGAAAATACACAGTATAACAGACGTGACACGTAGACGCGAGGTTATTACTCACCAAGGTGCATAAAAAAAATTACGCTCCATTACTAAATTAGTGTTATAATTATGTTTATTTTTCTTGTAATACATAAAGATGCGGTTGTATTTTCGTTAATTTAGACCCTCTGCGGAAGAGACAACGTTCAGAACGATATGATTTATAAAGGTGGCGGTTTCCACTAATTAAGGCGACGTGGGGCAGGCTCGTTAAGATTGTGTCGCGGCATCCGCGCTAATTAATGTCTTTGCTATTAAGCTATTTTTGATAACATCTTAATGCATTGCTCAACAGCACCTGCTGCTTCTGCTTTTCATTTTGGCAACGGCTCCTCGTTTTTATACCAGCAACATATTCCCAAAAAAACTATCTAAATACTTTCTAAGTATAAAATATTAAAAGTAGATTATTAACTCGAACCAAACTGTACGGTCAGCGTGTGGCACTATCAGATCAAACATTCTATAGGTAAGTCAGTTAAAATCGGTAATTAGATAAATTAAAGATTGTTGGTAAAGGTTAACAGTAAAACTGGACTAAAATTCATATGAAAATCCCAAAAGATGGTTAGATTCAGCTTTATATGGAGTGTTTCGAATCAACATTGTCTATTTTCCCAGTGGGTCAATTCGACGAAAACGTTACATTAAGTTATTCTTTATATTCGTAGTAAAAAAAAATAGTAAAAATATATTCTTTGGTCATTCCATGTTTGGTAGGAAAACAAAATACGAAATCAACGGTTCACGCTGCCCATTATAAATCTTTTCCTCCGCAGTTTCCGCATTTTTTTTGTCCAGTAATCCCCCTTGGAAATTCACAAACCCTTTTTACCTTGGATCTAAAAACCTGCTCCCATGCCACGCCCTGTTTATAATTCTACGAGAATTTACAATGAAAATTTTTTTTTTTTTGCAAAGTCAAAGTTTTTCTGTAACTTTAAGTAAATCGATGCCTGACTTATCCACAACAAATGTTGTTAAATTTAAAGCAATTACAAAGTAGAAAGACTAACTAATTTAATCTTTTCTCTAATTAGGAAACTTTTTTATCAAAAACTTTTGTAAAAAACAAGAATGTTCAGAAAGACCGAAGAAAAGGACAGTCAAAGACAGGATTCACGTTTTGCCAATAAACTACAAGGAATATATTAATATCTAATTACTTGAGAACGAAAGCGAAATGGCTGTTATCGTGACATAGACCGCAGAGTTTTTTGCTCGGCGGGCGGTAGACAAGGCAGTCAAGGACCGTTCTCACGGTTCCATTTTAATGTGTATGGAAACGAATAACTTCAGTAACTATTAAACAAAATGTAGATTTTACCGAATAGAATGGCCGAGCTGACAAGAAATTGGCTTGTTTTTTTTAGGGTTCCGTAGTAAACTACAAGGAACCCTTATAGTTTCGCCATGTCCGTCTGTCCGTCCGCGGTCTAGCGCCTAGACGTTTGATGCTAGAAAGCTGTAATTTGGTATGTACTCATAGTAACAATGCTAACAAAGTTGTAGAACAAAATTTTGAAAAATATTTTTTTTGGGTGTGTGGAAATGTTTTTTTTTTCGCACCGACCGCATGTTGTGGGGTATCGTTAAATAGGTCTCTTAAAAACATCGAGGGTGTGGGAAGATTGGGAAGATCATTTTCCGATACAATGATCTGTTTGCGAATTTACATTTAACGTGTCAATTTTCGTTTTGCACGGTGGTCCCCCCCCCCTCTATCTCCAAAAGTCTTCGAGATTTAAAAAAAATCATAGTAGTCCATATAGTGAACCTACAAGGAAAACTATAACGGTTAAGTAGGCACTACTAGTTACCGAGTAATAGCCAAACGAACTTATGAAGTAAAATTTCTTTGACGAAAACGTACAAATGTCATGGAGTATGGCATTGTACTCATCTGCAAGCAAGAGCATCGGATGTCGGTTTCTAGTTTCTTGTAGCGCGTCACAGTGCCCACAGTGCAGCACACCAAGTGGTATAACGCGGTTACATTCTCATTGGATAGATAGATGCCGTATTTGCAATACATAACAGTAGGACATAATATACATAGATAGTTTGATAGCTTACAGACTAGTAAAAAAATGCAACTGTGTAACGGCGCGTAGTCGCAACACACCGTGTGGTATGAAAAAAGTTATGATGAATGAAACCGACCCTTAAGCGCTCGTCAGTTTCCACGTCATCGGTCACAGGCAGCATCTGAGCTCGTTGCAACAGTTTCCGTGATTTTTCACGGACATTTTATTTGCAATATAAAACGGTACTCTTTGGTGAGCGAAAAAAACTTTTATTTCATAAAGTCGAGTGCACATGATAGGAAAGTTTGGAAACTTTCACGGTTCTATGCAATAGTGGATGTTGGCAAGTTTTAAAGGAGTTCGCTAATGGAGGGGATTGTAGTCGTTTAAGTGAATATAAATATATATTATTATAATAGGGCCTGTCTCCAATATTTGCAAATAGCATATTCATCAGATGCATTAACACCTCATTAATGGTTTTTATCTGACAAAAAGGCTAACTGGAACTTCTGCAAGTTGTGAACCAAATCCTTAGAGTAATAAAAAACCGGCCAAGTGCGAGTCGGACTCGTGCACCGAGGGTTCCGTACAAACCTGTAGGTATATAAGTAAAAGTTATTATTTTTAATTATATGATTGTAACCAAAAATTTATGGTTTCGCAACTATTCCTTTATCTGTAGTATAAGACGTTGCTTTGAATCAAATTTGAAGATTCTGAGTTTACGGGAAGTACCCTGTATTTTTTGATTCCCTTGCGAGTGTCGAAAATGCGTCGAAAATGCGGCATAAGCGGCTGTGTCTTTTGATTGCGTTGGCTTTTTTCACAGCTCCTAGGGACAGTAGACCAGAGTATTTGATATGTATTTCAGCTTGATATTTCCATGCGTTCCAGAAAAAAAGGGTCTTGACAGACAGACGGACAGATATTGGACAGACAGAGATACAGACAGACGAACAGACAGACGAACAGACAGACGGACTGACAGCCGGACAGATAGATGGACGGACAACAAAGTAATCTTATACTATGGGTTCCGTTTTTTCCTTTTGAGTTACTGAAACTACGGAACCCTAAAAAGATTAAATTTTATTCTGAAGACAAGCGTAAATGAAATTCTAATTGTAGGAAGACTATTTCAGTGTTAAGTTACAAAGTAGTAATCAGTAAGATTTTATCTCGTAGAAATTGAACTCCACCAGGTATTTTACGAGGACGTTGCATTGTATTCCAAACAACAGCCGGCAATTTTAGTTTCGCAGAACTTTTACTACCAAATTGAGTAATTGCCTTCGTCTGTAAAGTTCAAAATGACATTGTAACGTGGCAATTAATTAAGTATTTCTCTTTCAGTACTAAGTATTTACCTTTAATTACCCGATAAGTAGTGATGCTTTCTGTTATAAGTACATACATTATGTTAAATTAGTCGGAATAGTCACATTGAAAGTCAAAAAGGTATACCAGCGCACCACTCGCTCATAGGAAGCGTGATGATGATATAAGTGAGTTAGTAGGATAAGGCCGCCTTGTTGCTAATACACTAGTATGTAAGATTTCAATGTAATATTGCTTTGTGCTGTTTAATGTTAATTAATCTTAATCATACTTAATCTTACTCATACTTATATTATATATGAGAAAGTGAGATTGTTTGTTATTCTTTCACGGCTTGACTAATCAGTCGATCATTATGAAAGTTTGTATGTATATTGTCAGGGGTACAGAGCCCAACATAGGCTTTTTATCCCGTGAAAGCATGTCAGTCCAATAGGAAAATAATTGTTCTACTATAGAGGGCGCTGTATGGGATGCTATCGGCCAACAGATGGCGCCACAAGTCGCGCTATGGGCTGTTTTGTTGTCAAACGTCATAGAATTAACGCGAGCGTAGCCGCGGGGAAAAGCTAGTATGTTTTATTTTGATTTGATATTAACCTGTTTTCATTACGTATCCCCACAGCTTCCTATTTCAGAATCTGCAAGAGCAAGTTGAACAGATTCCTACATACAGTAACTTATATAAGTTACACAAAATGTCAGAGTATTACACAAAGTAGCGTGTCGGGGAAAACGTCTTTATATCGAAACACGATCTATCGAAAGTGAAAGTAAATAGTTTTTCGTTTAACATCAATTGATGTTCACCATTGTATTTTTATTGTCAGTTTTCAGAACGACGTTTGACTAAGCACTTCCATCCCCTTTTCCACGCATGATTGCTAAAAGGGAAATATTAGGTACATTGTTAGTCCCACACGCCTACATAACATACATAGAAGTGTTATGGTATTACGACGGAACAGGAAATAAATAACGCGTTATATATGTACTGTGTTGCCAAAATTCGTATTACAGTCCATTTCTATGCTGTTTACTTAACGACTGATCTTCCGTAGACCATCAATTTTGTCTGCCATCTCTTATATTTCCTGTTTCATGTTCTGTTTTTTTTAAATGTCGTATCTCAATTTGTTATTCAGAAATTGAATGCAGTCAGTGTGAAATTCTTCATGTAGATATTAAGGTACCCAATAAAATAAGTCTGATTGCCTGAAGGAAATGATTGAAGCGTGAAGAAATATATTGTCAGAAATGAAAATGTGAACGGAAAGGCCTCAAAGGAAAAATGGGATTATTCCGCAGCTACAAAAATGGCTATTGAAATAACTACACAAGTTGGATATAAGGTAAATATAAAATCATATTAACTACTCAAAGATAAAGGTAAAACTGAAGAAAACAATTTTTTTTATTACAGCAGACAAACAGGCAAGCTGGTCATCAGATGGAAAGTGATGACAGCCGCCTATAAACATTAGCAATACACTTTTTGTTGCCCTTAAATCATTCTGTAATTTATGTAATTCAGAGTTAATACCACTTATTAGTGCTACGATAAGATCATCAAACTAGAGTTGTTATTAACTAAAACGTGACGTAGGTATCCAATTTATAATAAAGCAATATCCAACAGAACTTGAACGATAATCTCTGAACGAGGGCAGCACAATCAGCAAAGTTGGAAACTCCAAGATCCGCTAATGCTGATAGGACCTGCACTCGGCATTATATCCAAATTTAAATTAAATCTTCAGTTACAACTTCTTTAAGCCTTGTTTGTCGCACGTGTAAGACTGGATAAAAAGTTTTTGTACAATTCAGAATCAGTTGTAGAATGAAATGAAATCGTCCATTTATCACAATGTAACTAAATTATTTACCAGCTACTTCTCTCACTTATACCCCATAGATAGATAAAACTTACTCAATAAAATAAATGTGTCTGTTACGTATTTTTCCAAAATTACTTTGTGTATTTAATAAGTTCTATTGAATGATCATCACAAAGGTTGGAGCTTTCTTTTAAGTTTGAATTTGATTTAGGTTTTTCTTCTGAGGACAGAGATGTCGTGTAGAGAAGAAACATGAGCCACTAAGACTGCTAATGCTGCGACAACCTCACTTAATGAAACAGCATTGGCACACCAACATTTGCTTCCACAAAAAACATCTCATTTTATAAACTAACAAAAAACTTTTATGTCGTATTCAAAACGTCACGTGGTCACAAGATTCATGTTAATTGCTGAGTGTGTTGTTCAATTAACATCACACAATGAACAATAAAACTTTCGTCTTCCAACATCCAACAATCCCTAGACAGCAATCCACTGAATAAAATATAGCGAGGTCAACATTATGAAAAAGTAATGTTTCAGAAAAATAACGCTTACACAGTTATTTTCAGGAGGCAGATAATTAAAAATTTATGTGTTTAATCTACCAGTCTGGAAATAACAATACAGATTTATGCAAACTTTCTGACCGCAATGCAAGGGTGCAACTTTAGGAATAACAAGAAATGTTCTTTAGTGCGGTTAATAGAGAAAAGGTTAGGATAGAAAGAGCGCTATTAGTATAACCAACACGTCTAGAACGAGATATTTTAAAACACAGAAAAAAAAAATTGCTTAATGTTGAAAAATTTTAATGAAATATTTTTTTTAATTAAATACCTACTTTTATTCCTAGAAGTCTCTTTGAAGTTTCAGCAGTTCCATCAAAGGAACTAATAAATAAACTTCTGAGAATAAAGGTAATAAAAACCGGGCAAGTACGTGTCGGGTCACGTGCAATGTAGGGTTTCGTATTTTCTGTGCTTTGCTTGCATTCAGTTGAGTCCAATATCACATTCTATCACATTTGAAAGTTTTCATCAAAGAAATTATATTTTATAAGTCCGTCGACTATTACTCGGTAATTAGTAAGAGCCTACTTAACCGTTATAGTTTTCATTGAAGGTTCAGATGGACTACTACCATGTTTTTTTTTTTTCAAATTTCTAAACATATGACTTATAATTGAGAGAATTGAGATAGAGGGGGGACCATCATGCATAATTCCGAAACGGATCATTGTATCGAAAAATTATCTTTCCACACCCTCAATGTTTTGAAGAGACCTATCTAACGATAACTCACAACATAGTAGGCGCGAAGAAAAAACATTTCCACTTTACATGTACGGGGGAGGCACCCAAAAAAATATTTTTTTAAAATTTTGTTCTATTGTTAATATGTGTATAGGTACATACCAAATTACTGCTGTCTAGCATTAAGCGTCTAGGCGCTAGACCGCGGACAGACAGAAGAGGAGAGTTCTAATTCAGCACGGGAATATCCATTTGTAAACAGACGCCTCAGTTTTTTTTATATTTATTTACAAGATCATGTCTGCTTGAGCTGGAACCGACTAATCCCATCATAAGGCTGAACAATTTTGTAATATTAATAAATGTTACGTAAGTACCAATAACTTAATGAACAATTAATGAAGAAACTTTAAGGGTTCCTTGTAGTTTACTACGGAACCCTTAAATGCTACAATAATAACTGAATACCACCCATGCTAGACATAATTATAATAAAATTATTGCGAACAGGGTAATGGCGTCAGGAGGGCTACTACGAAACGTAAATCCGATACTTCGGCCGAAGTATAGGAAGAATTTTAACTATGAATTACAAGGTTTTTTCATGGTTATTTTAGTAATTCCTTGAATTATAACCATTAATTACCCTGTACTTTATGGTTATTTTAGTAGTTCGTTGAATTATAACCATGAAATACCTTGTATTCGAAGTTTAAAATTCTTCCGATACTTCGGCCGAAGTATCGGATTTACGGTTCGTAGTAGCCCTCCAGTACCTACACCAATCTGTCTAAGCCCGACCGATCGTATTGAACTCCTAACCGCATGACCGGACCGGATGCGGACCGAAGAACAGGCAACATAGAGTCGGGTCATATAAAAAAAAAACAATTTTACATTTCAATTAATATTGTGTCTTAATTTTAAAACAAATTTAAGTAGCATATGCTATTATTTAAGCCACGTCAGTGGCCTTCAGGATTCCAACTCTCTCCAACTTCAACTCCAATCCGCATTGGAGCAGCGTGGCAGAGTACGCTCTAATCTCCTTCGATTGACGAGACCCGTATCCCTGCAGTGGGATGATTATGGGTTGATATGATGATGATGATGATGATGGCATTATTTAAAAAATTTATAAACCATAAGTAATCAAAATGTAACGTGATAAAATCAGACAATTAAGGTCTAATAAAAGGCTATATCAAAACCATGGCAAACGATTTTCATTTCATTTGTATATTTGGATTAAATCCCATCATTTTACCTCTTAAGTCAACTTTGAAAGGCGATTCCTCTGTTCATACAATACGTTCCGCAGAAAAGTTATTAAGCCGGACCAAATGTGCTTAAAATTGGATAGCAAACGATCTCTTTTAAAGAATGGCATTAATTTTCAATACAAAATCTGAATATGAATTGAAATTGTCGAAATTCGACCTCGCTACTTTGAGAACAATGGTAATTAAGGATCCGGAAACTCCATTCTTTTCCAATTGTCTATATTTTGAATCTCGTGTTAAACATGCTATTCATCACCAGCTGTTACTCATAAGTGGGCTTGCCCTGACCTTAAAGAAATAAGACAGACAGAGCCAGTTTCTGAAACGTATTTGAATTACACACTAATGTGTTACATACAAATAAAAGTAGTAACGAGTGTATATATGTCATAGATACAATGTTTTGTCACTTTCACACTTCATTTAATTCTCATCAAGCAAGACAGTGACACAATGGTGAATAACTTAAATACTCGTTATACTACGTTTATTTGGAACAGCCTTCAGCTATCTCTTGTTTTTTTCTTTAGTTTGACAGTCTTCTCTTCTTCCTAACCTTATCCCACCCTACGTGGGGTCGGTACAGCATGTAAGCTTTTTCCATTTTGTGCTATTTTTTGTCATGTCGACCGTAACGTTCCTTTTCCGCATCTCTCTCACTTTAAGAGAGCACAGCGGATAATCCGCTCAAATCGGAGCAGCCCGTCTGGGGAAGGACCTCCACCTTACGGAAGATCGTAGCCAAATAGCATTGGTCTCGGCCATGTTGTGTTTCTACGGTGACTTAAGCTCTCCAGAGCTCCACTTGGCTGGGTTGGGAGGGCTGGCAACGCGTGAGTGATACCCCCGGTATTGCAAGCGTCTATAGGCAACGGTGACGGCTTACCATAAGGCCGGCCGTATGCAGTAAAAAAAACACACTCAATCCATCTTATCTTTGCTCTTCCCAGGTCTTCCCCTACTTCTCACTCCTTCAACTTTCATGTTCAATACCTTTCTGACGACATTTCCTTAACAGTGACAGCTATAATTAAATGTATAACTTAAAAAATGCGTTTCAGAAGCTGGCTGATTGGAATTTCACAGTGAAGTTTACGGGTTTCATGCAGTAAGAAACCCGTAAACTTCACTGTGAAATTTGCTTGCTTCGCTCAATGATAGCAAGTACTTTTCATAGAGACTTGTCATATTTAAGAGCAGGTGTCACTCGCACACACCAGCAGCCATACGTGACCAGATTTTTTATAAGACAGTAATATATGGAATTAAAATCTATTAATTTTTAATAAAAAAATGTTTAATGAGTTTGTCGTTAGCATCAAAACATGATATCTATGGATGAAAACCATGGATGTTTAGAGCGAATGACCGTTCGTCGACCCGGATAGCTTAATGTATGAAAAGAATATGAAGGATAACTAACTATTATTTAAACTTACTCATTTAACGTTATGTTCGTAAATGCCCCATTTCAACCCCCTAACAAAGATATATTTTCTTAATTAAAAGCATTAAACATATAATCTCTCCGACTGTAATAGTCTACTATTTCACTCAGAGCGGAAATAATTGAAGAATGCACGGACAGCAAAACCCACAGCAATTAATTGACGGGCGACCTTCTAAATGGACTTAGAAAGAGGAAGGCCTGATAAATGACGTATTTGGCCCTCGGATAGCTAGCGAGTGCGTTTAGGGCGATTGTCGCCTCGTGTAATATATCCATTCGAGTTTATAACTCTCTTTCGTAGTTCATACAACCCTCTGGGAGCAACTTGACCGACCGCCCTAAGCTTTTTCAAATATTTCTGTATAGTTATATATTTTATGACCTTCGTATAAGTAGTCTTTTACAGACAAATATATCGGTCACAGACCTTAATTCGATATTTTTGGAACATTTATTTCGGACAAGTTGCGGCTGTGACCACGATCGACCGAAACGTCCGTCGTGCAATAGGTGTGTTCACAAGTGCTGTATCACGTAAACCCTGTTTCTTTTAACTTGACCAATGTAGTAAACAATCTTAGCGTGTCTTTTTATTCAAATATTCATGTGTAAAATCAATAAATCGCCAAAATAATAAGAGTATTGTGTTAAATGCCATTTCTAACTATATCATTATTATTGGGTGTGATTTGTGAATGATAATTTTAATTGCCTATTTTCGTTAAAAAGACATGCTAAGATTGTTTACTACATTGGTCAAGATAAAAGAAACAGGGTTTAGTTAAGTCCCGTGAATTACTTCAAAATGAATCAAAGGTGTACTTACAGACTTTTATACAAAATTTATGTAGAGAGACTAACAGAGAGTAGGTCACCAGATAGCAATCACCGCTGGACAAGCTTACTCCAGTCATAAACGCTTTATACGTTTCATTCGAAAATATATTTATACAAAAAAAAAGAAAAAAAAATGTTGGGAAGTTGAGGAGCTCTACTCAAAAAAATTGTAAACGAAAAATGTACTAAAATTCTGATTCCAGAAAACCCAACCTCTCACTTATGCTAATAAATAATGTAAGTACATAAATCACATAGCGAGGAAAATAAACAGTTGTTATTAGGGCTGGCTTTCTCTCGGAGCGTAACCTTATCCCGACATGACAAATCCTATCTTATCCACTAGCTAATTACCGCTTTTGCCATTTTTGTCATCCTTATTTATTGTTAGTAGATTGTAAATACTACTTAACATATAGCGTAGAATCTCGTTAACCATACTATTTTCTAAAAAGGTCTTTAAAACTAATCTAAAAGGTTTCCTGGAGAAGATTTCTGTTAGCTTTTAAGGCCGGCTTGTTGCAAATACACGAGTCTGTTCGTTATTTCGTGGTTCTTCACTCTCCAGTGAGATTCTTTGTGATACAGTGTTACACATATGACTCACTACATGGTCATGAAATAACTGTATTGCATTAGTGACTTTACAAAACTATAAATCTATTTTACTTATATGGATTCTAATTACAGTTTCAATCCCGTTTATTGAAGTACCTACAGGATTATATTTTTTACTAGCTGACCCTTGCCCACTCCGTTGGGCATAATGTTAAAAGCCTTTTTATTTTTTGGTTTTTTATATAACCTATGACACTCAGCAATAATGTGGCTTTCTATTGGTGAAAGAATTTTTAAAATCGGTTCAGTAGATCCCGAGATTACCTGTTACAATTTAACAAATACACAAACTTTACCTCTTTATAATATTAGTATAGAAGTATAGATTAAGTAATATGAAGTGTATTTGTTTAATATCATTATAATCTGTTTTACATTAATCTGTTGTTAATAATAACTTTCATGTACAAAAATAAATAAAAATGTAAACTATTGCAAATAAAAACATACTAGCTTACAAAGATAATGGGAATTGTTCTCTAAATTGCCGAGCGTGTGTAATTTAATCTTTTCACAATGAATACCCGATTTCCACGTTCATGGAACCGCAGTATGCTCTTTGGAAAATACCTTTATAAATATGTAGGGCAGGTAACCGAAAATTGTATTACAAATACATCCGTTAAATTGAGCATACGTTTTGCTTGACCCAAATAGGAATTTGTATGACCACTATATTTGGAATATACACAATGTATCAACACAAAAATATAAAGGAAATTTAATCTGAGAAGTTATTTTTATAAACTTTGTGGTTGAGTGGATATATTGGTTTTGTTGGTTTTACTTTAGAATAAATTATTAAAATGACATGTTCGAGTCATAGGTTTGATTTCACTATTTGCTAATAAAGTAGCCATTCATTTGTTTGTCAAATAAAATACGTCAAAGCAAAGTCAAAGAAAGCAAACTTTACAAAACCTGACAAAAAAAACGTATGTAATTTTAATTGACAAATAAGCTATTCGGGAATGATGAAACCTGCCCTTACTTGAAGCCTAGGATTTTAAACAAGAGAAGAGTATTATCGACGAAGATATCATTAATCAGTTAATTAATTTACGACACGACTTGACAACGGAGCTCCTTAAGCAAGCCACTTTTATGGCTTGCAAACGCTCAAAGCCTCACTGTCTGGTGACGCAGTAGAGATTCCTAAAACACAGTGGCTCACTACATAGTTAGAAAAAAATCGCCACATATTTTTTTCAAAAATAAGAAAATGATTAATCGGGACAAGCCCACCACACATTCCCACTGATGCGACCTTAGATTAACAATAAGCGATGAAGCTTATTGACGTCCCGGGGGAGAAACTACAGATGTCTTGGAACTCACAACGAATTTAATCAGAAAGATGATAGTCGGAGTAGGAAGTATTAAACGCATAATAAACGTGAGGGACAGCAATTTGAAGCAAATGAAATTAATAAAATGATTAATCGTGACGGTTCTGCCAACATCACGATTAATCCAACGATAGGTAATCCGAAGTTAAAAAATTAAAACTCAATGCTTGAAGAAAGATGACTAGCTAATCAAATTTTGCGCAACTTGGTAAAGTTCTGAGGAAGTTCTCAGATTCAATTAGTAGATACGCGGCCTCGCCTGTCGCCGCCGCCTCCGCCTCACCCCCGCCCACACTCCTCATTTTTATGCCTATATGTTATAACTACTTCAACCTGAAAATAGATGTTTATAGAATTAAACTACATAGTTTGTAGCTATATACAAAATATTTAATTTTATAACAAGAGAAAATCGGTTTACGCTGGATACTTCTAATAACTTTATTTCTAGTTCTACTGAAACTCTATTCAAATTATCATAAACCAATCACCGGACATCTTAAAATTTTTTTTTATATATACCTAATCTTTCTTAGGGTTCCGTAGTAAATTACAAGGAACCCTTGTAGTTTCGCCATGTCCGTCTGTCCGTCCGCGGTCTAGCGCCTAGACGTTTTTTTTTTTTTTATGTTAAACGACAGACATTTATGTTAAACGACAGACAAACAGGCAAGCGGGCCACCTGATGGAAAGTGGTCACCACCGCCTATGGACGTTTGATGCTAGAAAGCTGTAATTTGGTATGTATACTCATATACAATGCTAACAAAGTGGTCGAACAAAATTCTGAAAAATATTTTATTTTTGGTGCCAGCTACAGTTAGTGGGAATGATTTTTTTTTCGCACCGACCCTATCTTGTGTTGTATCGTTAGATAAAAAATTTGAATTTAGAAATTTAAAAAAAATCCTGGTCGTAGTCCATATAGTGAACCTACAAGGAAAACTATAACGGTTATGTCGGCTCTACTAGTTACCGAGTATTAGCCGACGAACTTATGAAGTAAAATTTCTTTGACGAAAACGTACAAATGTCATTGGATATGGCATTGTACTCATCTGCAAGCAAGAAATGCGTAGCCAATACGGAACCCTGCATTGTACGTGACCCGACACGTACTTGCCCGGATTTTTAATATAAATAGTACAAACAAAAACTTATCAGCTATCCGAATATTTAAAAAACCTTTAGAAAACATTCGTTTTGAAATTTTTCAGAACAAAAAGGAGAACCCATATAAATTTAGGCATTGTTACTGTGGTTAAAAAGTCAAATGATTGGAAATCAAAAAACACAAACACAACTTAGTATTTTCAACGGGATACGAGATCACAATTGTCAAACATTATCTTCCCAGACTGAATCGTATGCAATTCACCTCAAGTTTGCTCCAAAAGTTTTACAAACATATACTCTGTGACTGCTTTGAACTGGCATTCATGAAATGGAAATGAAGACATAGGAGCAACTGGGAATCACAAATTTCAACTTAGATTCTAGAATACTAGTTTATATTGAAAAGTTTCATCGCTATATTATCACTTGCCAATAAATTCTATTACCTACAAGTCGGATGTTATTTACAGAAATTGAATAAGTTATAAATTAAAATTAGTTTCCCAGTAGAACACTTTGGATTTTAACGAAGTTTCTTCATGTTGCATTCGTTGCCAATTTAATCTTACAGGCGATGGTTATGACTTGACTTTGATTTCATATGTAGTTATTTAATATGCTATATATGTCATGTTTAAGAGAGGTAGGGCACAGCGGATAATCCGCTCAAATCGGAGCAGCTCGTCTGGGGAAGGACCTCCACCTTACAGAAGATCGTAGCCAAATAGCATTGGTCTCGGCCATGTTGTGTTCCTACGGTGAGTAAGGTTTCCAGAGCTCCACTTCGAGGTTGGGAGGGTTGGCAACGCGTGAGTGATACCCCCGGTATTGCAAGCGTCTATAGGCAACGGCCATGCTTACCATCAGGCGGGCCGTATGCTTGTTTGCTACCTTAATGGTATAAAATGTCAGAGCATCACTTTAAACTATTTTGTTTGTGTATTTCTGCTTGAAATTTATCCTATCTAGTACAATTAATCGTGTAATTTTACCAACTGTTATTCATCTACGATATACGAATGGAAGCTCCATTCACACTCTAAATACGACTCCTGCATCAAAAACCGCGGACTGTAAAATTTTAATGGTTTGATATCCAGAGAAGCAGTAAAAACAAAGTTCTATCAAACTTCCACCATTAAAGGTACCCTGTTTTCAAAATTAACATAGGTAGTTAGTTGAGCTGCTGTTAAAATTATTGAGTGCGTTTTAAAACTCCGAGATAATTCCCAGTTTTTATCAAATATGAACAGAGAACGTCCAAATGAAATATTTGTACAATTCGCCACCAAAAGTCGGAGCAAGGAACACTTGGCTCGCAACACGCTTATTTGTCGCCGCGTGTTGGCGCTGTTTACCCATTTCCTCAGAATTTATTCTATTTTTTAACCAGACTTTAATTCGCCAAAACAATGAGTATACCTAGTTTATATTACCCTGAAACTGTTTCGATTCAGTTGATGCCTCCCGAAAGCAATAAACCGCAAGCTATAATTAATGAAAAAGATGAAAAGTAATGCATAAACATGGTGACAGTAGCTACGATCAGCGTACAGAGGTGATTCCTATGGGAGAACGGGAGTGGCGTAGGTATATATGCCGCAGGAGATATTATTGTGTCACGTGTACTCATAATCAACAACTGTGGAACTTCGTGTATATTTCACATGCTCGCTCCATTGCTCCCTCGCCTCGGGCGCTCGCTCCAGACACTTCTTTCACTGGCGCCCGACCTGCCAATCATTATCATTTTCCTTTGATGGAAATATAACAATTTCTGACGTCTCTCGAAAGGATTATACTTCGCGGTGAAAATCAATAATTAAAGAGACAGCCTTTGATCTCTATCGGTATGAATCAAATTCCTCCAATAACATAAGTTTGTAGATAACAGTTTTATTACGTTTATGTCGCCCGTTGCTCCTTTTCTATTTTGTTTTTATCGAGTCTGTATTTCCGCGCCTGCATTTAGATGGTCTTTTTGTGTCCGTCGTCATAATAAAGCCTTTTTGTGAAAGTGAATGAGCAAA
Source organism: Endotricha flammealis (assembly GCA_905163395.2). NCBI lineage: Eukaryota > Metazoa > Arthropoda > Insecta > Lepidoptera > Pyralidae > Endotricha > Endotricha flammealis. Next base: position 10,396,657 of record LR990855.1, read on the forward strand.
TCTTTAAGAGAGATCTTTCTATATAGTCCTTTCACAGATTAAACAACGAGGAATGAATATTTTCTGAAAGTTTTTTTATCTGAAAATGCAAAGAAAATAAAAATAAATGTATCTCAAAAAAATCCTTAGACATTTAGGCATGATATTATTTATAAGTCTATTTCCACAAATGTAGCTGCACGTGAAAAGATAATAAAGAAGCCTACCAATATTACTAAAATAAAGAATTTTGTATGAACTTGTACGTTGGCCAAGCTCTACCGTAATGAAAGTTTATGTGCCTCACTGCATCAAAATATTTCATGAAACATCCCGGTGTTTCCGAGAGCACCAAAAAGGAATTTCACAATTTCTTAGAAACAAGTTTTGTTAGTTGACTTTGAAGGCAAGATTTTTTATTAGCAATTTGCGACACCGTTTGACTTCGCTCGGATGAAATTATTGCTTGTTTTACATTATTATGCCGACTCTATTCTGTAGTTGAAGAGAAGTTAGCATTAATTGGGAAGACAAAGGAAAATTAGAGACGAAGTAGAACGAAGAGCCCGCCCACACTATCATTTTCGCTCAACTTCGTGTAGAGCATCAGAAAGATAGGCGGCAATAAGCGACTTTTTACTGTCTTTAGATACTGATATTTATATCTGTAAACTCATTTTATGGTTTTTAATAATTCTTTCGTATTCTATATTAAGTTTAGTCTGTATTTCATGAGTTCCTTTACTGAGTTGTCACTTAAAGGGACACGATGAGGAATAGGGCATAGAGACATACGTAACATATGGGTTCCCAACACATAAAAGTATTCCAGATGCAGTACGTATACGTTCTGTAGCTGCTAATAAACGTACTTAGTATTTTGTAATTATTTGTATAGGAGCGCAGCTCTTTTTATACGAATACTCTCAATGAGTACAGTTGACGAATATAAAAAATATTACGTTTATAGACATCCTTAACCCCGTCTCCAAATCCAATCGACCTTCTATGACAAATAAAAGGGCACAAAAAGCCAACCTAGTCGCTCCATAACACTTACACCTGTTACTCGCCATATTTCATGAGCCGTTCCGGCTGTGTGCCTATGAATAATACCAAGTTTTCACTTTATCCGTACGTAGTTTTTTATAGTCTTACATCTTTCTGCTGACCTTTGAAACGTCAAAATAAGTAGTTTGTCATAACTTCATTTCATTATCATGTAGGTACGAGAAAACGAGTAACGCGATTAGAGGGTTTGTACTCGTGATTAAAAACAGTTCAAGTCTAGTTTTAGTAACAAGTGCCATTTTGCTCGTACAAATTAAAACAGCTGAAAAACGTTTTTACACAAGTGCGTAGTGTATCTATTTTTTTAAAATATCATGATTATACTAAGTATTTCAAAAATGTTTAGTAATATTTTATTTTTAAAATATTTTACTGTATTTTGTTTAGTTTTTATACTATGTTCCACTTTTTATACAAGATTATGCATTTTAAAATTAATCATATTTTGTCACCGAGTAAAACAACAAAAACAATTGCATTGGAAAGCATTCGATGCATTTCTGTTTTGATTTGACTTTCAGCCTATGAATTTGTTACTTGCAGACCAGTTTTATTTATTCTAGCTGCGAAATGGCTATAGGCAATTACTTCGCACCATGAATTGTGCATGAATGCTTTGCAAATAGTTTTTCACAGTTTTTTTTTACCTACAGCTGTTTGACCAAACATTTGTCCTTTTGTTTATTGAACAGAATTTTATAAACATAGCTTATTTTTACAAAAACAAATTTGAAAATTTACTGATGTTCAGAAAATATTTTTTAAGACTACCTCACTTTAATGAAAGGCTATCCATACAGTCGTGTGTACTATAGCGTATAAACTCTCTATTGCACTAAAAACTACGCAAAAATTACAGAGAATTTAATTTAAACATTATGTACCATAACTCATAGCAATTTCTTCCAGACAACCTGTTCAATCTTAATGAACAAGCAAATATATAATATGTCGTGTTATATAAAAATATATTTTCATTGATTCGTTCGTTCAATGAAAAATAATTCAATGTGAATTCATTCCCACAGAGCCTATTCCATTTGAAATGTTATTACACTTTAAAATTCTCCGATAAACCATAATACATTTATGGTATTGGCTGAAAACGCATTAAGTTGGTAAGTTACGCTCGCCCACATTTCAGTGGCATAATCCAGATATTGCAGGGCTATGTCGTGAAACTTTTACGTCCTTATACCCTGCACCTATTATGCGAACCCCATATATCATCGGGTATGGAGCCAGGTTTTATAGGTACCACGTTGAACATTCGCCTCACCTCGTAAACGGTACCCAGACATTTGATTTATAAACATTTATGAGTTCTCTAGTTGCTATACTCGCCATTTCGCATATTAAACGTTGTTATCTATACATATAATAAAACAGTAGACCCCGATATGTCTGTACTTTGAACATATTTGGCAAAAATGGAGAGGGAACAGTTAGAGAAAGGTAATAAAAACGAAAAAAAAATTATTTTTTATTTTTTGTCTGTCTGTCTGTCTGTTTGAACGCGCATATCTTCTAAGTTACTGAACGGATTTTAATGCTGTTTTCATAGGAAGCTAGAGCTCGGCTTGGAGCAGAATATAGGCTTTGTTTCATTTAAATCGCATGACAGGAAAAGGAGTTATCCTTATTTGAACATTTCACGCGGACGAAGTCGCGGGTAACAGCTCGTATTAAATAATTATTTATGTCATTTCTGCAATCGTTAACGGGAAGAACAAGAAATCAAAACAAGCTGAAATAAAGTTAAAAAAGTTGGGAAGAGATCTTTTCGCTGCAGTCGGAGAAATAAAATGGTTGCTAAAAAAAACTGGCATAAAAAATGTAGCAGAAGCAAAAATGTTATATTAAACTAATTCTTAGTTATGATACTCTTTGAAGCAAAACTCGTGTTACTTTTTATGCATTTAACACACTTCCAGTATTAATAACATTAGGTACTTTGGTATATCATCATATCAACCCATAATCATCCCACTGCTGGGATACGGGTCTCCCTTCAATCGAAGGTGATTAGAGCGTACTCTGCCACGCTGCTCCAATGCGGATTATCAGAGGCCGGTGTTTTCAAACCGCCCTAAGGCCACCGACTTGGTTTAGCGACTGTCATTCATCGACAACAGCCGGGACCAACGGCTTAACGTGTCCTCCGAAGCACGGAGGAGGTCGAGATAAAGAAACCCATCCAAACGCTGGCTAGGGCCGACGTCGCTTAACTTGCGTGTTCACATCAGAGTGCGACACACAGCGACGCCATCGAGCTTTGGTATATAATACTGTTATAATTTTCCCTGCAGCTCGTGTGTTAGATATTTAACGTAATTAAACGTTGTCAGAGCTCCTGTAAATTTACGATCGACTGCCGCAAAATATCATATTACCACACGCTACTAAACCAAAAAATATTTGAAACCGATCGCTAAATGGAAAATCGATAGTGCCTTTTATAAAGGCCGGATGTAAAGCCTGAAACTTGAATTGAATTTTTCAACACGTACATTTTTCCAACTCGCATGTACTGTATAGCTCGAACCGCTGCGGTATATAAATCATTGGGAAACTTTTTCTGCAAAATCGCCAAATAATTTTTCATGTGAATTGTTCCTGTTTTAGATCGTTAGCTAGACAATCGCTCACACAATTCTGTTTCTCCTGTTTCTATCGCTATTTCGAAAGTCATTGGTTAATGTGATAAAATTTTCGAATGAACAATATAAATATATATATATAGGGACAATTCATACAGATTGAGCTAGCCCCAAAGTAAGTTCGAAACTTGTGTTATGGGATACTAACTCAACGATATTATATTTTATAACAAATACATATATAGATAAACAAAATCCAAGACCCGAGGCCAATCAGAAAAAGTTCGTTTTTCATCATGACCCGACCGGGGATCGAACCCATGACCTCCGGGGTGGCGGTCTGGCGTGGTAACCATTACGCCACGGAGGTCGTACAAGAATATCAAAAGAAAATTGCATCAATTCTTACGTTGATTAGAAATTAATCAGAATAACAAACTAAGTGACTACATATGTATATAGAAGGTTTTTTTATAGTTCTCGAGTTTACATTATGTAGACAAGTATCATTACAATAACTACAATCATTTCATAGTCAATAAACTTATATTGAATGTAACAAAAGGGCTACAAACTCGATGAATGTAACAAATATCACGGATTCTCGCGGTGTCAGACGCTGACAGCTAGTGATGGGCATTTTGTATCGGATGTGCCAGCTTGCAGGAAACTATATAAAATAGTGTTATTGACGTTGCCCAAAAACGATGCTTAGCATCCAGTCTTGAGGCACAATGTGCACCTAGCACACTCCCCGTTGATCCAGATCACCTACTCGAGGTCGATACTGAGGTTTTCAACAATCTCGCGAGCCCTCTCACAGATGCCGACCCGCCGATAGAGCCGGTAACCCCCGATGAGGTAGAGTCCCTTATCAGAGATTTACATAATAGGAAGGCCCCGGGGCCTGACGGGATTTCTAATAGAGTCGTCAAGCTCTTCCCCGCGCACCTTATTCTCCTTCTGACCGCCATTTTCAATGCGGCATTAAAAAACAGTATTTTCCCCAAATCTTGGAAGGAAGCCACCGTCATTGGCATTCCAAAACCCGGCAAGCCCAAGGATCAGCCCTCGAGCTATCGCCCAATCAGTCTCCTTAGTTCGATAGGAAAGATCTATGAGCGCATTATTCTCGCTCGTCTCAAAGATTTTTCCCTTGCTAATAATCTTTTACCTGACGCACAGTTTGGTTTTAGAGCCAAACACTCTTGTGTCCAACAAGTGCATCGCATAGTCGAACACGTGTTGGACCGGAGAGCGAACAGATCCCGCCCGCACAAAACGGGCGCTCTCTTTTTCGACGTGGCAAAGGCGTTCGACAAAGTATGGCACAACGGGCTTATTTATAAGCTCTACAAACTTAATGTGCCAAACCGTCTCGTGCTCATCATACGAGACTACTTGTCGAATCGCTCTTTCCGCTATAGGGTGGATAGGGCACTATCCCCCCCTCACACCATTAGAGCCGGAGTACCACAAGGATCCGTGCTCTCCCCCCTCCTATACACGCTTTACACAAGCGACTTCCCTCAATTTAGACCCAGTCCACTTGTGACTCATACTGCCCTTTTCGCAGATGATACAGCCATCTATTGTTCGGCTTCTAGTACACCCGCCATAGTAAAGTCCCTCCAAGCCGCCGCCAACTCCCTTGGCGACTGGTTTAGGAAATGGCGCATAGAAGTTAATCCAGATAAAAGCGCCGCTATCCTCTTTTCCAGAGGTACTACGCCAAATCCCTCCACTAAAGTCAAGATGTTCGGACAACCGATCCCTTGGGAAAAGAAAGTCCGTTATTTAGGTGTCACACTCGATAGGGGACTCACCTTCGAACATCATATAAAGATTGTCCGCGACCGCGCTGCTTTCGCGCTAGGCCGCTTACATTGTCTGCTTAATGGGCGCAGTAAGCTCTCTCTTAGAAATAAGGTGAGAGTTTACACAACGTGCATTAGGCCGATAATGACATACGCAAGTCCAGTTTTCGCACACGCCGCGCCCTCTCATATCCACAGGCTGCAAACCATTCAGAATAGGTTTTTGCGCAAAGCCATCGGTGGGCTTTGGTTCGTTAGGAACAAAAACCTCCACATTGACTTAGGTGTGCCGACCATCTCGCACCACCTAAAGCAATGCTCTGTCAAATACTTCGACTCGCTCAATCATCACCCAAATCCGTTGGTGAAAGCCGCAGGGGATTATTCCGCTCCGGCTGGCACCAGCAGGTCCAAACGTCGTCCGCGGCACGTCCTCAACGACCCGGACGACTCCATTACAGTCGCCATCGAGGCGTATAAACAATTAGATTCCGCGACACAAACTAGACACACACGTCCGTCATATCGGCCCCGCCGGCGGGGCCGCGCGTCGCGCCACCTTCCTGTAGGGACTCGGTTTTCGCGGTACCGGCACGTGCCCGGCCGCTTCTCTCAAATCCGTTCGCCTTCCCCCAGTGTCGCCATAGGCCGAGGTTCGAGCCCCCCTCTGGGGCGCCCCTAGGCAGACACTGTAAAATTTTTGGCGGTGAGAGCCCTACGCTCCCGCAACAGTCCGGTGTCTCAGAAGAGGGTGTTAGTACACCCAAACTGAAATTTTCAATTAATAAAAATAAAATAAAAATAAAAAAAAATAAAAAGTTGCCCAAAAACGTTGGTGTAGTTTGTTAAATGCATTCTATTCTAATAAAACAAATGTATGATATTACGTTACTAACTGTACTTTAGGGGTTGGTATCACACGTTCCTGATAAGTACCTAATTGCCTTAGAGGTATTTTTTGATTTGATTTGTTTATTTAATTATTCGGACGTTAACAGTATTACAATTCCTTACATTACAACAAGTACTTAAAATTCCATATCTATAATTTCTACGCACAACGTCTGGTAATACAAAAAGATCAAGCTTTACTTGAACTTGTTGGAAAGGGGAGGGAGGAGAATTTTGCCCATAACGAAAATCCACGCGGACGTAGTCGCGGGCATAGTTAGTAGATAATAGTTTTGTGTAATAGATACCCAATAGTGGTATTTTTTTAAAGAAAACGGAGAGGGAAGTGATGTGGGGACTTTTTTACACAGAGAATTGTGCCCATAACGAAAATCCGCGCGGACGTAGTCGCGGGGATAGATATTAGATAATAGGTTTGTGTAATAGATACCCAATATCAGTATTTCGTTTGTCACGGACAATCACGAGGAGACAGGGGTCGACAGCGAATGACAGGCGTTGTGGTAACGTCGCGTTAATGCGATCAATCATCCCCGGTAACAGCGGCAAGTAATTGAAAATGTAAAACTTAATCATTTCATGACTAATGGATGTGTTAACGTTGACGTTTTCTGGTTTAATTCAACTTTTTTTTGTAAATAATTTGAATTTTTAATGATGTCATTAAAACTATATATGTAATGTAAGACCGTGAATATTTAAATCAATATAAAATCATATGATTTTATAATTGAAAACGTACCGTAAAGAAAAAATTGTACAAAAAGCCACCGAAACCATAGATTTAGTATATACTAGCGTAAGTAAGTTATAATAAATCTATGACCGAAACACAATAGTAATGAAATATTATTATCATGAGAAATGAGGTTGAACGGTTGCACGCAACCACTCAATTCTTTGCGGTGCGGCATGGTTGCGGCACTTGCTGCAGACTACGACTGGCCAACTACAGGACACATAATTATTCTGTCCTTTTGAATAAGGCTGAAAAGACAGGCAGTTCCAAAATAAAAAGGAAAATACAAGAAAAAAAACAAAACACTTTTGTATAGTCACAATTTTCCGACAAAAGTGTTACAAAACACATTTATCAATACAATATCTTTGTGAGATTATAGCAGATAGCTGTGCGTTTGTCAGCAATGTCGCGGTGACAGGGGCCGACAGCCCATGACAGCAGCGGTCGCGAGGAAAACCGCTGACGTCATCAATCATTGGCCACGCAATCCAGATACAATTTAACCTATAACGATATTACGATATGAATTAAAAGTTAAAACAGTTTTGGTGTTGTTTGAAGAGTCCTAAGTTTCTTTGATACTTAAAGATCTTTAAGTATAATTTACATCGCGCGTAGACATCGTGCCTGCGCCGCGCCTTCACTGCCGTTTTGTATAATTCAGGCCTTGCCGCAATTAACTGGAGAAAGCTAACAGCGGGCACTAAAAGTACGATTTCAAACGTTTTCTTAAAATGACACAAGTTGAAAGACAATCGTGGTAAAATTTTGTAAAGATTTTACCAAACCTATGCAACATTCAAGGAATCGTGTCATTCAAATAATATGTCACGGGCGATAGACGGCTGCAGGTAACATCTGAATGTCGATGAGTTGGGGTTCTACTCTATAACAACAAATGATAAATCTGCATAGAATTTTTTAAAATTCTTACTAACCTTGTGTAGGTAGGCTGTTAGCTTTTTACACTAAACTTAATTAGATGAAGCGCAAACTCTATGAAATAAAATATACATTTTGAAATAGATTGAATTCATCTACTAAAATTATTGGCTGCTACGGGTATAATGCCAACTCTACTCTCTCGTGAAGTCGACCAAAGTGAAGTTAGGCACGAAGATAAAAGACAAAAGACAGTAGGACGAAGAGCCAGTTCACATTCTCGTTATCGCTTAACTTCGCGAGAGTCATTTATTTTTTCAATGAGAACCAAAAACGAGCAGCCATCTCGCACGAACCATTGACACGGCGCCGCCGCCGTCTCCGATCAATCACACCTTGTCTGGCAGTAAAAAAAAATTTCACGCCCTATGTCACGAAATGTGAATAGAATTTGACCGATGGTTCAGTTGCCGATTAGGCTTGGTTCGATCCCCGTACAGGACAAGTATTTATCCATATCAACTCATAATCAGCACACTGTGAGATCCCCTAATCTAAGGGAGCGCATTGGTGCAATGTGGCCGTACTCTGCCACATTGCTTCAATGCGGATTTTGTGACGGTGTTTTCAAGCCGTCACAAATACAATCACATTAATATTTGCCACGAGCGCGATTCAAACCCGAGTCCTCTGATGCCGAAAGTAAGGGTCACAAATACACAGCCGGTCAGTGAAATTCACATTAGTCCCGTAACGTATAGATACTAACAAAAACGAAATCTTCAAATCAGAATAGACCCCCTGACGACAAACGAGCACATATTGAGACATGGAACGTTTCGTCACGTATCCTCGCGCCATTATGCTGATTCCATCGCAATACGGCGGGCACATCTCGTTCCAACGTGCCACGTCACTACCACTCCACCACTTTAGCAATAGATCCTTATCGCATTTAGTAACGAATGCGAATACGCCTTGAGAATATTCGCATCGTAAAAATATACACTTAATTTGTGAAAGAAAATTGATGTCATATGAGCACCACCAAAAGGAAAGATTTGGTCGTTTGTTTGCATTGTGCTCCGAAACTACTGGATCGATGTGATATAGACTATTTTGTTTTCGTACTCTAAGAATGTTTTGAAAAAGATATCCTATTGTATTATTTTGTTAATACAAATGAGACAATATCTATGTCCATCTCAAGCGTCTATCTTTCAATTAAAAACTCAATCTTTATAAAAGAAACAAAAATGTATCTGTAGTCATGCCACTCATGCAGCAACAGTTTCATCATGTATTTTCACACAACGTTAAACAAAACACATTTGAAATCGTTGCCGCATTAAATCCATAAAATAGCCGCACTGGGACAATATTTTAACACCCATCCCTAATGAATATTGTTTGCGTTGCGTCCGCCATCACAAATGAATGCCGGGACGGCAATTATCGCCAGTTTTGCAAAACTAAACGACAACTTTAAATTTTAAAATATCATTAACCGTAACATCGCTTGCGGCCACATTCCTGATATGTCGTTATCACTACTGCGTCAAATGAAGCTGGGAAATGACACGGTAAAGGTAAATTTTCGAAGCAATCTGTGTGATTTGTGAAAATAGAGCAGTTTACTGGGCTACGCAGATATGGTTACGGTTGTACATTCGAACGCAGTAAACGTTGATTTTTATGGCGAAAAAACTGTGTATTTCTATGTGGACTTATGGCATTTTTCACCAACAATTCCTAAAATTTTAAAGTCTCCTAACTGCTTTCTCTGTATTTTATTTTATCCATGTTTTTGGTGTATAACATATAAAAATATCGATTTTTAAAAACCGTAAAACAAGGATTTGGACATATAAAAAACTATTAGGAGCCTTTTAAATTTTAGAAATTGTTCGTGAAAACGGGCATTAGTGACACTATGCAAATATGACATTTTTGATCGCAATATTACTTTATGTATGGCCGGTTACACCACTTTCGAATAGCTTATTCATCAAATAAACTGCAAATAACAGCTCATAAATGGCTTTGACGTTTCTTATTTGATAAATAGCATAATATTTAGTTTAGCAAGAGGTTGCCCAACTAGCCCTTCGATCCCATGCCGACCTAACCATAGCCTAACCACAGATATTATAATAGCTTAACCAACCAATTATATATCACTAAACTACCACCGTGTTTCCTGTAGGTTAACGGCGACCACAGATTGACAATGACCATGAAGCTCGCGTATCAAACCTAGCCTTAACTCAAGAAGTGGCTTTATTGACACTGTTATATTCCAACGCCTCTTAAAGGTAGGAGTAACGTTATTTATTTATTTTATTTACTAGCTTTTCCCCGCGGCTACGCTCGCGTTAATTTTATGACATAGATCTCGTTTGACAACAAAACATATAGCGTGACTTGTGGCGCCATCTGTTGGACGATACAGCGCCCTCTATAGTAGAAAAAATATTTTTCCATTAGAACGACATACTTTCACGGGATAAAAAGTAGCCTACTGTACCCCTAACAATATGTATGCAAATTCTCATAATGATCGGCTGCTTAGTCAAGCTGTGAAGGAATAACAAACAAAGAAACTCACTTTCTCATTTATAATATTAGTAAGGATTTAACAAAGCAACACAACAGATATTAACCACAAGTGCTTACAATACTTAAGAATTATTTAAGAGATAGTTTCTTGATCTAGTCTAGATTATAATCTTAAAACGTGTATGCATAGAGAAACAATCTTACCAAGACCATTCGTGACGATTAAAATAATGTTACCACACACATAATTACATATTACATGCATGCACAAATACATACATACATTGTTATGTCATCAGATGTCATACAAATTGTTACAGTTAGGTTATTCGTAACGCTAGGAGGCGTTGATGAAAACGGGGTAACTCTGGGGGGGATCTGTCGTCCTATCGAGGCGTAGGATGTAACTGATGCTAGTTGCTTCGAAAGTCAACCTTTACTTATTTTACATGAAAGCTTTGTGATTGCTCGGGGCGACGCAGAAATGTTTGCGGTAAACGACATTGTCAACCACAGAGCGGAATCATTTAAAAATTGAATCGTGACTAGTCTCAGATAATTGTACCTCAACTTTGTTTGTGAAAAGAAAGTTAAATATTAAAAGTGATGCAGTAAAAAAAAAGATAAAACATATTAGAGTACATTTGCAAAGTCAACAAGGGGGTTACTACGTACTATGTTTAGAAGAACAAAAACATTATAATAACACAGTAGGTACCCTATCAAATTTCTCTAGTTTGAATTTGACATGACTTGAATTGTAAATAGGGTTGTAAGTTGAAACCTAATAATAATAAAATAAAAATAATAAATATATAGGACAATTCATACAGATTGAGCTAGCCCCAAAGTAAGTTCGAAACTTGTGTTATGGGATACTAACTCAACGATATTATATTTTATAACAAATACATATATAGATAAACATCCAAGACCCGAGGCCAATCAGAAAAAGTTCGTTTTTCATCATGACCCGACCGGGGATCGAACCCGGGACCTCCTGGGTGGCGGTCTGGCGTGGTAACCATTACGCCACGGAGGTCGTCAAATAATGTGAGGTTTCATACATCGATTAAGTTAATAATAAACCAAATGCAGTACAATGTTCGTAATAAAGCATTAATTGGCTAGACCTACCTTGATAAGAACCGCCTAAAGGGCACCTTATCGCTTTTCTCCCAACATAAGTTCAACATGAATAATTCCAAGTTATCTATTACATATATAATAGGGTTCACAGCACTCAGTCCGATAAGACAAGAATAATTCACCAAAACTGATAGGGTTGCCTTTAATCTATAATTCATGCCGACATCATAAACACGCCAATTCTATGTTCACTCGTATCATACATAAATATTTAAGACGGTCTCATTTGTGCGTACTCCGAAATCTATACTCGAAGTCTGTAGCTGTTAGAATAATATTCCGATGTGTAAAGTTGTTTCGAATACATTTAATAATAAGTTTTAACGATTTGCCCGCGCATTGGAAATTACTGAAGCAAACGTTGCGACTGCACTATAGCTGCACTACGGAAATTGGTTTTGTTGAGAAATAACTTGTTTGTTTAGTATTTTTATATTATTTTCAATACTAAAATAAAATGTTCAAATGTTTATTTTATTGACGCTAAAAAACACAGTGTAGAAAATATCAAATGAGATATAATTTTATCCCACCTATCCAAATGGATTTTATCGAATATTTCTATAAGAATTTGTCAATATTGTATGAAAAAGCGTTTCGATAAGTGACGTTTGCCATTTGTCTAGAGCCTCTGAGATTCGAGAATGAAAAGCTGATTTTTTCCGACGATTGCCTCAGCGCCCTTTCACGGAGCTGTCAAGAAATTAGACCGATGCCAAGTGAGGGCAACGGAATCTTCCATATAACGGTTTTCTGATGAGTTACAGGGATTCTCTGGAAATAAATTAATCAAGCAGCGGGGCAGGCCAAGTAACGTAAATTTACGAGGAACCTCAATCCCGCCCCGCGCCTCCTCGGACTACACAACTCATCAATTTCCTCAGAACACACCACTTGGAATCCTGTTAATTAAACTATGCCGCCAAATTAAACCGGCACAAGCGACCTCGCCCTCCAAATCTGCACATTACGACAGGTATTCAATCAAAAACTTTTTTTATTTGTCCAAACATGCTGGCCATCTACAACAGAGTAGATTTGTGTTTGTATGGAAACCCTTAGGCCGCTTACACTGATAAAGCAATGGAATTAAAAATCTTTATTTTTCAAAATGCAAAACAAGAAAATTGCTTTGAGACCTTGAAGCCACAGTCACGTTATGGGATCGTGTGTAAGGAAGGACAGAGGAGTTCGTGTATAAGAAAGTAATATTTAACTAAATTTTAGGGTAATATATTCGAATCATGTATAAGCAAATAACGTGGAGTACAAGAATTTAACTACTTGGTACATGTTTGTTTTTGATGTAAATTTACTATGGCTCGAAGGACATAAGGCCAGGAACTGACAACAAACAAATGTCAAGTGGGAAATTTAGTGGATTTTGTAGACAGCCGAGAAAATATCGGACGAGATACCTATCTTATATCAAAATTCAAACGCGATTCAGCACATGGCAAATTATGACAAGCTTCATCTATCAATACAAAAACATAAATCAAATATTACACTTCTGCTAATTATAACATTCTTACTTTGTACAAACTTTTGTTTACACAAAAAACCTATGTCTCTTAACTTGAACAAAAACGTATATACGCATATTTTGCGAGAGGGTTGTATGGGGATTAAGTGGATAATTATAAACTTCTACAACCTTTCTATGAAAAAGTTAGCCGGTAGCTTAGCATGATTAAATTCATTAATTAACATAAAATTATATGCGCTCCAGCGATCTGAACCTCTGAGCTGGACTGCTAATACTGTAAGTAGCCGCATATAATTTTAATTTATATAAATTCCGGGTAAATACATGTAACACTTTACCCTTCAATAATTTTATTAAAATAACTTCGAAAAGATAATTATCTTTTCAAACTAAAACCTTACAGATTTTTAAAAAAAATGAAGTGTTAATTATACAAAATGTATGACCGGTTTCACCGCTTGCTGTAAATGCTATTTGTCAAATAAGAAACGTCAAAACCATTAAAGAACTGTCAAAAAAGACAGACAAACTACGATTTGACGAACAAGCTATTCTCTACTATCCTCACATAAAAATTATTAGATTAGCTTTCAAATATGTTTTTATATAACAGGAGTTTAGTAATAATTTCAACTACACTAGTAATTATGTAGCGTAGCGATCAACAACCGACGAAAGTATTATATTATATTTTTTTAAACGCTTTTGGTGCGAACAAGTTACAGCAAATGCTCCCGGCCTTTGTGTTTCCTTCGGACTATGACTTGGGACTATTTAAGAAGTACATTAGAGGTCTCATCAGAGATGGGCAACGCATTGGTATTTGGTAGCGCCCCTGGTATTGCTGATGTTCATAGGCGACGGTGACCACTTTCCATCAGGTGGCCCGCTTGCCTGTCTGTGTGCCGTATCACATAAAAAAACAATCCTACTAATATTATAAAGGCGAAAGTTTGTGTGTATGTTCGTTACTTCTTCACGCTCAAATGGCTGGGTCAATATTTATGACATTTGGTACGTAGGTAGCTTATACCTTGGATTAACACATACGGTACTTTTTATCCCGAAAAGTAGCCGATTCCCTTAGTCAAAGTCTGGCGTATAGATGGCGCTGCTGTCATCATAAAAGTTAAACGCGGATAACACCGCGGACAGCAGTTAGTAACGTAATATTTTCCACTAACCTATGAGACTGTGCCGGCTGGCGCCGAGGCTGGGCGCGGGCGGCGAGCCGGCCGCACGCAGCGCGCTGAGCGCGCCGCCGCCGCCGCCGCCGCCGCCCAGCGCGCCGCCCTCCAGCGCGCCTGCAACATTACACATTGTGTCAAACAAGCAAGATCATAATTCATTGACTCATAGGAAAAAAAACCCTCTGCTATACTTCTAAGTATCTACCGCATGTACAAACAGCTGCAGAAAAACCTGACCTCCCAAACGAAGTAAGTATTCGGTTTTTTATGTCTAAAATCACACACTGATTTCAACTAAATTTCATCGAATACTAGACGTAATCAAAATGTATTTTTTTTTTATTTGTGTTTAAATACATTGAGAAATTCATGAGAAAACTTAATTCTTACTTTGTTTGTTCTCTGTAGCTGACTGTACCATGAAACTCACATGGACCGCTATACATGTTGATTTAGTTTAACTTTGTATGAAAATATCATTATACCAATTCGTGAATACTATCTGTGTGGGTTACAGGAATTATATATTGTGTTTTCAAATGAAACGATGTGTAAACGGATTTAGCTTGGATCTCATGAAGTCGGTAAAGATATTGACGATGATGGATCAATGTATAGTAAATATCGTTAGTAGAGTCCGCGTTTGATGGCAAGCAAAATAAAATCCGGATTGTAGAAATTATTAAGACACCATTGTAGATCTAGATAATATTCTGTTTTATATTCCAGTAAGAAATATTAATCCATAATCGGTTGTTGGCTTCTAACTTTCCACATAAAAGCCTGGTTGAACGCAACGATGCATTGCATTTTACGTTTTCATCATCGACATCCCTGGCTACATATCACGTACAAAGTTAAACGCTGTGCGTGTCGGCTCGCTCGTCTCAACTACAAAACGTTGAATAGGGTTATCGACATCGTACATCATTGACTTTTTTCTTCCTCACAAAGATTATACTGACTTCGTGATCTGCAGTAATCCATACACCACTTATGTGCCTTCTAACATCGAGTAAAATAATATAGTTATTCTATGAATGAACAAGGACTAGAACTTAAACAGTAGGTAGGTTTTTGTCACTTAAATAACGAATATACTTACAATCATACAATTTATGTTTGTAAAACATGAAAAATGTAATAACATTTTTCAAAAAAAAAAAAAGAATAAGTACCTACTTCGTCAAAATATACAATAGTATATTTTGACGAAGTAGGTACTTATTCTTTTTTTTTTTCATTTCCACCCAGTGATAAAACAAGAGGTAAACATTCTACGCATGAAACCATTGATGTAAATAAATGATCATACAATTAACAATGAAATAGAATGCAATACAGGGTCACAGGTGTTTTGGGAAAATGTTTAGGAATTACAACAGCACAATCAACAATTTAATTTCGTCCGTAAATACTTAAAGAGTAGGTAAATACACAAAGCCTGAAACAAAATATTGTTGAGATACTTATATCTATTTCCATCCACAGATAATAACGTTGTTTTGCTTGTTCAAAATTAATAACTCTCGAATAAATTTGATAAAAAGAAATTTAACAAAAACAAATATGAATTTCGTTAAGTTCATAGTAACTTTGTTTTTGGGGGATCAAAGGTTTTAAACAATTGCCGAAAGATATCAACCCTTTCAATAAAAGTCAACGGCGCGGAATGTCGACGTTTCTTCACGCGGAAAAGTACGAGAAAGCCTTTATTAAATCATGTCAATATTTTTATCGCATTACTAAAGCTCATCTCACACGGCAGCTGTGATAATGTAATAGTGTACAACTTTACATTATCCTAATTCGGCCTAAATAAACATTTTAAATATAAAGTAAATATTATTTTGAGTTCTAAGCCATTGCAACATAACTATATACCTAGGAATCACAAAGTATTTTACTGAATTACATTCATTGAAATATGCATTCTATTTTATGGTACATCTATTTACAGACTTGTGGAGTCCTGAAAACACTCGTTTGCATTTCTCTTCGGTATATTAATATTTTCCAAAAAAAACTCTCGTTATATACCATTATTCTTAATTAACAGCAAGAGCGGCCATTGAAAAGTGGTTGTGTAACGCGTGTAAACACGAAAACAATGAATAAAAATAATGATTCCAACGTATGGTGCAGAAGGCGTATGTTCATAAAAATATTACCAAGTATATGAAACAATGCGTATAAAAAATGTGGAATTATAGCTATAAATTTTCTTAACATGGTACATAAAAGCCGTGGACTGGACTTGGGGTAATAAGTTGGAGTTACTGTCCGCACCAGTTCTGTAGTTACCGCCCTTATTAACTCGTATAACTCATATTCAGTCTGTATTCCTTCCTTTTGTTCTACCTTTCTTACTTTTTATTCCCTTACAGTTCTTATACAAAATTTAAACTAATCTCTGAAGCGTAAGGCTTAATTTTCAAACATCTAAAGGAATGTATGGTGGAACAAAAATAAATTATAGCAAAGAAGAGATAACACAATTATCGTTGCGAATACTACTACTATTTAAAAATATTGTATAAAAAAATGTTTATTGAAAATAATGCGGCCATACATTATATTTAGTGTTAAATTTTATTATTTTATCTCTCGTGAAGTAAATAAAAACAAGATAAAATAAAACGTTCAGCATGTTATGGGCAATTCGACCGCTTTTTACCGTCTACGAAAATAAAAACGTATTTTATTAAACTACTGAAGGAAATTAATATAATAGTTTTATAGGTACGTACGTAAAATACTTTGACACGTGTTATGAACAGTTTATTTATATTTTAAAAACCATGTTGTGTCACATTAATAATATGTCTTAATAACTCTAGGCTTCAGTCTATTATAACCTATGATATGCTGGAGTACGAATCCATGCTCTCTGTATTATCCTACCGACTGCGCCTAGTATTTTGATTTTCAATTATCCCATCCCGAAATTAACATACAGTACAAATGTAAAACAGATAGGTTATATTGACATATAGAATGGCTATCCCTCTTGTCCTCTGTCAATCGAAGTTCCCTCATCCCCAATAACGATTTAAGTAGGGCCCGCATATACAGGCTACTAACTACGAATATAACAAAATTCCGCTGATCTTTATATTTTATTATAAAACTGTTCGTGGTTGCCACTTTTAGCTTTAGTAGCAGAGTTGCGACTTTTGGCTTAGCGGAAAGCGGCGCAGCGCGGCGGAGTCTGCAAGTCGAGAGGCGCGCGGCAGCGGCGGCTATCTTAGCATAGTATCAGGTCGCGCGTATACTTGTACGCTATTTTATACGCGTATATTTGTCAATCAACATTTTAGTACATTTGTTTTTATCGCGCAACGCCTAGCCTCGCTCTAAACTGTCACTCACATGTGTCTGGTCGGCTTTCCTATTTCTAAATCTCTATACAATACAGTATACAACAAGAATAAAATTTCTTACAATGATGCCTTTCTCAACTATGTTTCTACTTAAAGATCTAAGTTAAGACCTAAGTATTTTACACCTAAGTATTTGAACATAACTTAGGAAATTGATGATGATGGAAGTAATAAGGAGTAGTGCAGTAACATGCATTGTTGCCTTATTGTTGCATTTCATAAAGGTTTATGCTCCACATTGTACTACACTTTAATAGCACAAACGTCTGGTATGTATTCTTCGAGAGTTTTATTTACTGATTTTAACTTGGAGTATACTGGCCAAGAGTTTGGGTCGGGTTCAAATGGACTACTGAGTGTCTGGAGATCTATGACATTTTAAAATTAGAAAGGGCAAACCCATGTGGCATTAAATATATTTTTTTATATATTGTTCTGAAATTATAAATTATGTCAAAATATTGATTAAAAAATATATATGAATCATTGTATAAAATATATGAATCAATCAGTGAGTTAAAAACGCAACACTGCAACAAACTTTTGAAGAATAGGAGTTACTTTCCCTAAAGCGACATCCAAGACATAATGGATGGGCTTCCAAATCGGTTGCAATAAGTTATTAATGGAGAGGAAATACTCATTGCTAATGTAACAATTTAAAGCATGATTTAAAAAATAACAATTTCGATATTTTCAAATTATGTAACAAACCTCGCATTTTCTCTTTTTTTTTATAAAACTTTCACAACTTACAGATGCTTCATTTATTTTTAGAAAGGTGCACCGAACGTAATATTATGACAAAATTAATTGATATACGATAGAATTTTTAAGAAATTAACAAAATATAGGTGGAAGGTTAATTGTGCCAATCAGTGTCACCGTAATATTGTAAAAAAACCGTTAGATTGAAAAACGTTAGATTGTAAACCGTAAAATACTGCTAACCTACAACCGTAACATCATAGCGTGACAGTGGGTTCGTTAGGTTTACCTTGTGGCCCCAAAGTCAGAAATAGGAGCCCGCGCAGCGGGGCTTCGTCGACTTAGGCCCCGTTGTTTGAACAGTAGTTAAGTATACTAATGGTTAAAATTCGTTGAAAATACTAACTATTTGTTAAAATTTTCTACGAATTTTAACCATTAGTATATTACTACTGATCAAAGAATGGGCCCTTAATGTAATTACAATTTTACGCTAAAAAAATTTCGTATAACTAACGGTTTTTACAATTTTACGGTGACATATGTACTTATCCTAACTAATATTATAAATGAGAAAATGTGAGTGTTTGTTTGTTAGTTATTCCTTCACGGCTTAACTTATCAGCCGATCATTATGGAAATTTGTATAGGTATATATGGTCAGGGGTACAGGGTAGGGGTAGGGGTGGGAGCCCAACATAGGCTACTTTTTATCCCGTGAAAGTATAGATAGATATAGAGGGCGCTGTATCGGCCAACAGATGGCGCCACAAGTCGCGCTATGGGTTGTTTTGTTGTCAAACGAGATCTATGTCATAAAATTAACGCGAGCGAAGCCGCGAGGAAAAGCTAGTAATACATAAACTAATTTACTGCACGGAAATAAAAAAAAAATAAGTGCAGTGACCATACCAGTCACGTGACCTAACTCATCATTGAGTTAGTCTTGAATTTAGATCTGTATAGTTGTTAAGTTATATATTCAAAACGCCGCGACTCCGTAATGAAAAGCTCAATGAAAATGCAAAGTGAATGTAGTTGAAACATTTACTTATATTTACATATTCAACGTCCGTCTCTCTCCGTATAATTTATGAACGTTTTTACGAATATTCTTCAGTTGTGACATTTCATGGTTTCGACTGCTCTGTTTACGGTTACAGCACCAGCAGCAGTACGAGTGCCAGCTTCGAAAGATACTAATTTGATAAAACAACAATCAATTCAATAGTTACACTGAAATAACCGAAGAACTATCAATACATTTCTTTTGCTGTTCAGCGTAACGCTGCAAGCATCTTGGTACTAAACCGGCAAAGGTACGACGACCACATATGTCTGCCCTGTTTAAAATTAGTTTATACATATTCAGTCTTACTTATAAAAATCAACTAATCATCTTCTGAGCACTGTCTTAACTAATTACTACTTAACTCCTTAATTAGTAATTATCTTTTTTTAAACTTAAAAACGTTGCTTCAGCTTGTCTTACTTAATGAGTCATTAGTGACCGTGTTAGTGACACAAAAAATATTTTTAAATTTTTCTCTCTCAACACTGCCGAAATGTTGACAGCTTAAAAAAGTATTTGACATTATAACGTTGTGAAATGGTAACACCCAAACTCAAGACAAACCCTTGCATTGGTATCATTCGTATCATTAAAATTGAAAATTAAAAAGTTATCCTGCCAAAAAAGCATTGATGTCAATATGGGTACGTTCACACAGACCGGCTCGGCGAGCATCGGCGCTCATTTTTCTTTTCACACAGACCGGATCATACACGCTTGGAGTTGGTCGGAGCGGAGCCGCCAACTATTTCACATAGACCGGCTGGTAGCGATCTGCATGTCGAACGGCTGCGCGAGGACGCAATCGGAGCCGGTCAGCTCCTCTTATTATTTCACACCAAGCGCGTTCAAGCATTCTTAATGACAAAAGCAGTGCACATGCAAAAATAAACCTATAACCGATAAGAATCTGCTCTCCTCTCCGACCCGGTCTGTGTGAACGGACAGTATTTGTATGTATTTCGGAATTTCGGCATAATTAATAATTATTGCTATGGCTAAGGTAATAAATATATCCACCAAACAAGAGTGCGTTCCTCCAACTGGGACGAAGAAGAAAAGGTACGAACTACGCTGACTCGCTGAGTCGCTGACACGGAATCAGCTGGTACATAACCGCCATCTTGTTACTTACGTGTTTAGACAAGGGTACGAGGTTGCTTAATTTGACAGTGCATTAAAGTCATTGCTATGCAACGTTTATGAGTAAGAATTATTGTTAAACAGGTCCTAAGTATTACTTCAAAATTAAATAACGTTTATAAGTAAGGCTGATTATGTTTTGTACATTTCTTTTTTAGGGTTCCGTAGTAAACTACAAGGAACCCTTATAGTTTCGCCATGTCCGTCTGTCTGTCTGTCTGTCTGTCTGTCCGCGGTCTAGCGCCTAGACGCTTGATGCTAGAGAACTGTAATTTGGTATGTATGTATTCACATATTAACAATGTTAACAAAGTGCTGGAAGAAAATTTCGAAAAATATTTTTTTTTGGGGTGGTTCCCCTACATGTAGAGTGGAAATAATTTTTTTTTTCGCGCCCGCCCCAGGTCTCTTCAAAACATTGAGGGTGTGGGAAGATCATTTTTCGATACAATGATTCGTTTCGGAATTATTTACATTTATGTGCAATGAGGGTAGTGTTAGCAGTTTCAGTGATTTAAATATAGGTACACAGCTTTCAGTTGATTTTATGCCACTATCAATTTTCGTTTTGCACGGTGGTCCCCCCCCCCCCCCACTCTATCTCCCAAAGTCTTACGTTAAGAAATTTGAAAAAAATCATGGTAGTAGTACATATGCTGAACCTTCAATGAAAACTATGAAAACTATAACGGTTAAGTAGGCTCTACTAGTTACCAAGTAATAGCCGACGAACTGATAAAATAAAATTTCTTTGATGAAAACTTATAAATGTGATAGAATTTGATATTGGACTCAACTGAAGGCAAGCAAAGCACTGTAAATACGGAACCCTACATTGTGCGTGGCCCGACACGTACTTGCCCGGTTTTTTTTTATGTTATTAAAATAAATTATTTGGAACAAACAAGTATAATTTGTGGACCGTAATCCAGTACATTATTATGCTTGCAATTTCAAATAACTCAGCAAACTGAAGTAGCTTTGAAGTCTTATAACTAGCAGCACTAGATTATACAGGACTGAAAGCACTCTAATCTTATAATATACCTACAGTATATTGCTATCACTATGGAAGCCCCAAGATTTCACATGCTGTTTCAAATGGAGGCAATATCTTTGTCTTTCAAGGGCTTAACGTGGATGAGTTCTACATGACGCTCCATTTAATCAGGTGACATTTTCATCTCCTTAAAAATGCGACAGTATTTCCTAAAATGAGTGTGCATGACATTTATTAATATGACAATTAACTATGTTTTATCGCGTTGAATTGTATATTAGGTACAACACTGGAATATTCCAGCATACTCAACGAATTAATGGTCATATTCACTAAAGAAAGGCCAAAAGCGAGAGCTCGGTATAAAAATAAGTAGAAAGTGGTTGATTAGTGACTCCAAAGTTTTGTCTTCCGAGTCTTGGAAGCGAGCCAGGGGCTGTTAAAGGAAGTAAGTTAATATAAGTACATGCGAGTGCAATAAAGCAATCTAATCCAGTGAAAAATGATCTCAATGTGTATAGGCGCTGAGTTGTGTATTGAGGGGCTGTAAGCCGATCGTTTCTGGAATATTTATAGAGATAAATGCTTCTAGGCGCATTCGTAGCGGACGTCAGTCATATCCGGAGAACGGCGACCGTTGATTAAAATATAAATTAAAGCCAGTTGCAATACCTCGCTCCGCCCACACCAGGACCCGCCTGCTGCCGTTTCCCACATAACTCGATCGGAATTGGGAATATTCAGTTAAGTTATTTTATAATTAATTATATTCATTCGTTTTCAAATAATATGTGATAGAGACCAGTAACTGTCGTATGCAAAATATTGGCATGATTTTTGTAGTCAAGCCCTGCAAATATCGCAAGAACAAGTAGTAACGTACCTATATTATTCCAATGTCCTTTCTCTGCTCTTCTCACAAACGGATTTTTTTAAATAGTAAAATCAATGATCCTATCCATACTAAGATTTAAAACACTGAGCTATAATCGCTCAAGCATAAAGTGACGGTAGTAAAAAAGTTTATGTTAGCAAAGAGCATCTTAATTGTAAAAACTTGGACATAAGAATACAAGCTATACTTTTGTGTGTAATCTTAGCCTATGCATTGTACTTTTGATTCTTCCTCACAGCTCTGGCAATATTCCAAAAGAAATCTCATTTTGTGTATGTGAGCCGCTTTGAATTTCTAGCGTCAAGATAATATTTTCATAGTTCGCGGAATAAATGATTCCCCCGTAGTTCATAAGTTATAAAGTGCCTTGTGTGAAATAAAAAATAATATCATAAATTCATACTAAAATTTCAACACTTACATTCAACTCAAACAATTCTTCATGTCTTCTTCAGTATTAAAAAAAATATTTATTTTGCAGTTTACTGGGTAGCAACAATATAGTGGCTGAAGACTCTTTTTAAGTATTTGATGCCTGTGTTACGAGACTCTTAATAGACACGGATAAAACGAACACGTGTAGGTACATACAGCAAGGAATCCTAATTACTGAAGCAATCAAGGCAGCCTTAAGGATAAAAAAGTCGTGCATGGTAACAACCTGGGTAAATATCGTCAAATCCTTTCTGCGGCTTTATCGCTTAGGCATATCGACGTTATCAGGCTAGATCCGACAAATCCCGAAATCGCCGATATCGTTAATTCGCCCCACCACTGATTTATATTCAATCTGATTCGGATTTCCTTTTTTCAATTTGAATCTCTTTAAGCCTATTAATGTTGAATTAAGGAGTTCCATTTGATACTCCCCGAGGTGCTTCTGTTAGAATGAATCTTAGTAAATCATTTATTTTTCTTTTATTACACTTTGGCGTGCTAGGGCGTTATGTAATTAGGTAACTCTAGCGGCAGTACTTGTGAGTTGTCACGTAAGAGATTATTAACATTTCTAAACATATTTGCAACATCTCGCGACAGGTTTTGCAGATTATGTGTGTATTTTCATATAATTCTTGCACTCACAGCTGTTTGCAATAAAATAACTCAAGACTTCCGCGAGTTGTTTTGTTTGTAAACCCGACATAACTTGTCTGACACTATGATTATACATATTATCGAGAGGAGAGATTTGATTGTTTGTTTAAGTAGGTACTGGACCGATTTGAAAAAAATATTTTTTTAAATTTATTTTTAAATACCCGTGAATGCCGGGCGTGTCACTAGTTACCTACGTATATCTAGATAGGTAGGTAAAGTGCATAATCTAGAGAGGTCTATTTTCAGTTTACGAGTGGGAATGTGCCCTGTAGTGGCAGCGGTCGTAATCTTAGATAGTTTACGAGGGCGGTGCGCCACCGGAGGCGTCTCCCGCGGCGCGGTCTTCGCCCTATTCACCCATCATTAAACCAAACATACAAATATCTTAAATAATAATGCGATTTACTTTACGCTTGATAGTTTTCTGATATTTAGTAAACATGTATTCAACTGTAGCAAAAAAATATTAAATTCTCTGTTTTACTACTTAGCAATAGTTCTGTCCTATAGAAGTAATAATTACCTCTTTCCATATCTTTTAAGTACACCTACATTTCAAATCATTAAATGTAATATAAGGTTGATGTTGAGAAATAAAGAAATAAGATGTATTTTGTTGTCTTATCTATTGTCCACGATTCACGATAAACGTCCCATTTGCCTCCGAGAAAATCGTAAATACAGAAAACCAATCAAAAATCTTAGAATTTAAAATAACAAGCGTTTTTCAGTTACGAAATTCAGTTCAGAGTTTTCTCCTGTATAGTCTGTAAATTGGAATTGACGTCGTAGCGTGGATTTTTCTATGGACTGCACGCTCTTCAAATTAAAACGGCTGTGCTCGTTCAGGTTTCACCTTAAAATAACAAAAATAAGGGAAGAATTTGTACAGTCTGGCCATTCTACTCGTACTAGTCAGTCTGTCTATTCTATTCATCAGCACTCATACACTAATGCAATGATCATGAAGGCGAGAGCTTGAAGCAGACGGTTTAGATCACACTCTCGCAAAGATGATCGAAGTGAATTGTAATTAGGCACGAAGTTAGAAGACAAAAGAAAATTTATGACGAAGTAAGACAAAGAGTCCGTTCATATTCTCGTTTTCTCTCAACTTCGCGAGTTTGTATAAAGGACGTATAAGTTGTTTTTATATTTTTTAGTAGCGATTTATTGCCCAGCAGTGGGCCCCTCTCCTTCTCCAACTATCCCTCTCTGCTGTTTCCTCCTAAGATAAGACGTAGACGTAATAATTTTAAACTATTTGAAAATATCCGAAAACATATTCCAAACTTCCGTTGACCTGGAATAGATTATCGGCTAACCAATAATAGAACTACCTTTTATTGACTGACCCTCCCTCATTTCGAACTAAACTACCTGTATTATAGACATTATAATCGCGATCTAAAAATATATACTACCCAAAAGGCGTAGTTAGTTACACATAAATAGTTTCTTTGATACTAAATCGATTATATGTCGTGAATTTCTTTCGGATTCGGAATTTTAACAGCAAGAGGTGGTTTATTTGTTATTAACAGTTTGCCTATATTTAAAACTGATGAATTTTACATTGGGACCAAATGGTGCTGTGTCAATTGTGTAAAATATGTATTGGTCTTCGTCGAAACAAAACTTTCCTATCTTTAATAAGTATGGAATACAAATCGATACATAAATTCGATGAAATTTCAAAAACCTCATAACCCTTTCGTTCATTCATAGAAGTCAATATTGAGTGAAAATAAAAAGCAGGTGTTCCCAGTCGAACTTATACGCGGAGGCAGTATTAATAAAGTACTATAATACAGCCGATATCTCGTATTTTTCCATTTCCGCGGCCGCAGACCCAGGACTCCGTTTATTTACTTTACGATACATTGGAGCGAGACTCGAATAATATTTTTATAAGTGACTAAAATGAATATCGTGAAGATTTCTTATACATTTGTCGAAGGCGGGTGGTATTGTTTTAGTTTGTTGAAACAACTATTTGCCAAAGTATGTTTTGAAAGAAACAGAAATAAATACAATTAGCTATCGTTTACGGTCATAGTCATATAACTTTTATCCTTGCTACACCGCCATATGAACGAACTTTACTAACATATAACTTTAAGGAAAATTGACAAATTGTGTAATGTTTATGAACTTATAATTTGTATGTATCAGTATTCCCGCCCGCTTTCTTGTCTAATAATTTTCTAATCGCATCTATTTACATCATAAAAGCCATATTATTATAGTCATTATAATAAGTACATGGTTAAAATTACTTAAAATGTATCCGCTTTGCAGCTATTTGCAGCTAGATCGATCCAATCTTGTGCTACACCAGGCAGTAAAGAACAATCGATTTCTTGGATTTAATATTATCCAACTACAACTACACTACGATAACAAAAATAAATGTTACTTGTCAAGGAACATCGGTCTTATACAAACATACAGTCTTTGTTATATATACAGCTCAAGTAAACAGATAAAAGATGAAAAATGTTGGCAACAAAGTCAATCCATTTACTTTCAAATGATCCCCCGGTCCGATACGGTGGATTGCGTACCCGCGGGAGATCCCCGAAATTGGGAACATCAGATTTTTCTTCTTAAGTGTGTGGTCTTTCCTTAGTTTATGCAAAACATTGTATCCTATATTCGCCGAATAGGTGTCAATATTATTTGGACCCACCGAAGGATCACTTCGGTGTCCGTCAGTTACGCTCTAGAAGATTTTTTTAGTTTCGGCGTCAGTTCTTACTTCAGTGGCCATACCACGATCTTTTGTAACTATCCTTAAATGATTGTGTAAACGGGACGTGGCCTTATATCATGTATTGCCCTGTCTTCCTTACTCAGCGTCCTTGTTTTGTTTTAAGCGGTCATGGTAGGGGCAAAGTTCTAAAACAAAATGCGCCGAAACTATATATAACTATATAGTATACATACATAGTTCATACACAATTCGACTAAATTCAGGCGAGTTCACAGATCACAAAAAAAAGTTTACCTTTATAAAAATGTGATCGACATTTACAATACCTTTCTAATCACTGTTTCCATTGATATATAGAAATACATCTATATCCGTCTACATGACGCAAAATCGTAACGAGCTCCACATAATAATTTAATCAGAAGGTGTAACAATTTAAATGTATTTCATCTATTCCTAAGTACATCTTGTAATATCTGGCTGAACATAGATAAGCCAATATTTCCCAAAAGGCCACAGTAAACGCGTCATTAAATTTTAAATTCCCCTGAAAGCCGGAGATACTGAGCCGAGACCGCTATGGCTTGATTTTCGTGATTACGACATGGAACCCGCAAAGCAATAACACGTTATTACAAATCCATAAAATTCACGCCTTGCGGCAACAATCGCCGGTCTCCACACGGGCTCCGACCGCGGTTATCTTACAGAATACACACATTTATGAGCATATATTACTTATGTATAACCCTAGTCAATCCATGTATAACATCACGCACTTGTTATATAGCAGAGAGGTAGTCTAATACAGAAATCACATTATTCACGATTGAAAAAAAAAGTTACAATGTTAAATGACAATAAAGGCCGTGATTTTCTTTCGCCATTTTGTTTCCATAGTCGATAATAAAAGGAACTGCTTTAATGAGCTTGTTAAGCCATCACCATTTAGGTCATTAGACTTTTTTTTTAACATTTCGTATAAAACCAACAGGTTATTTGCCTATTTTTATAATGGAATTTGACACGCTTGTATTGACAGTTTTCTGCTTTTCACATTTCCTCTCTAAGTTGAAACGTAATAGTACACAAAAATACTTTTAGAACACTCGTGAATATTAAACTTTCGGGTATTCCGTTATTTGTTTTACCAACCTACAGACGACTCATGCAGTACATTTAAGGCTACACAAATAAACAACATAGCCACGACTACAGGCCTCTTAAATCAGGTATTTAACGCGTAATAAGCAAAGAGTAAAAGGGTTAAAAAATATTTGCTCACGCATTATCGTCTCAAGTCCTGTATAAACAACACGACTTTAATTATAGCCGCTTGTTTCATTGTGGCATTAAATTTTAAATAGGAAATGAGGGACGTGGTGCGATTGCCATATTAACCTACATAAATATACCGTTTATTTTTCTAATACATAAATTGGGTGAATTTTCCAAAAACGGGTCGAGTAAATAATCGTAACAATTTCCCATTGTGAGGGCGAGCGTAGAGCTACAAAGGCAGCCGCCCTCCGCAAACATAACCGCGCCACCCGGTTCGCAAAATCGTAGAGTATTAAGGCAACTGGAGGAGTGACGTAGGAAGCAATTTGAATGTTTTTCATTTCACTCTAGGCCTAAGTATATCTGGCTGAACATAGTTATGACAATATTTCCCAAAAGGCTGAAATAAGACAGAATTACAACTTTGACAAAATCTCTTCCTTCGCCATACCCTTTATAAGACGTCATGCTTCGCGGTCATTCGACATGGAGTAACCGAACGGTGTAGAATGGCATGGCATCTCCATTTGCTTCAATGATCTAAAATCAAATCTCTCATTTTCTTCAACAAGTCCTTTTACTAATTCGCGCATATCTTAGAAAAACTTGATCATTAAGGAATGAATTTTCAGTAAGCTTTCTCTTTCACCCTCAAAAAGTAATGAAATCAAAAACATAATCTTTGATTAGAGCACAGATAAAGGTGAGACTAAGAAACGCCATTGTTTCAACAAAACTTCTTACGAAACATAAAAAAATCTTGACACAATTTCTGTCGCTATTTATAAAAAAATATATTAAACTTTGATAAGCACGAACCTCTATTTCATAAAGTTTTATTTTATATCTAGAACTCAACTAATAATGAAAATTAAAAAACTTTATAGGCAATTTAGCGAAAAAGTTGAGAACGTCCTGCGTTGACGTCGTCATTCGAACTTGCTCAAAAAATATGAATACTTGAGTAGTTTAAAGAGACGTTTCCAAATTAAATAGTATTCCACAAAAATTTTATCGTCCCGAGGCGTATACTAACTTTTTGTATTACGAGCCACCCTGAGTTGCGCTTGTTACACAGATGCTGGCCTATCGAGGGAAAGCAAAGTTTGAGGGAGGCAGTTACTACCCGACGTAACCCATACTTAATTAGCTCTTGGTCGTTTCATTAGAAAAATTAATAAGCATCACGATCGACCTAAGTCGCGATGAGCATTAATGAAGGTAGGAACTCGTCCCAATACAAGCCTACTTTAACCTTTGGAGAACGTGTTTAAAATTGGCGCATTACGGAAAATTTCGGGCCTTTCCAAAAAATGGGACGATCAGGCTCGAACCTACAATATTACCAGAACGTTTTTATTTTTTTAACATACTAGCTTTTCCCCGCGGCTTCGCTCGCGTTAATTTTATGACATAGATCTCGTTTGACAACAAAAGAACCCATAGCGCGACTTGTGGCGCCATCTGTTGGCCGATACAGCGCCCTCTATAGTAGAAAAGTATTTTCCCATTGGAACGACATACTTTCACGGGATAAAAAGTAGCTTTACTTGGGCTCTGTACCTCTAACAATATGTATGCAAATTTTCATAATGATCGGCTGCTTAGTCAAGCCGTGAAGGAATAACAAACAAACAAACAAACAAACATACTAACTTTCTCATTTAAAATATTAGTAAGGATTGTTTAACTTTTCTTTTAATCTTAAGGCGTTAATTTCATGTTACTATTCTCAAAAGTTACATTATCCTACTAACTTTAAAAAAGCGAAAGTTATGTGAATGTTTGTTACTTCTTCACGCTCAAATGGCTGGGCCAATTTTTATGATATTTGGTGTGTAGGTAGCTGATACCTTGGATTAACACATAGGGTACTTTTTATCCCGAAAAGTACGCGCTTCCCGTAGGATTTGATCAAAAGTCTGATATAGATGGCGCTGCTGTGCGTGCGCGCGGGTTTCACTAGTAAGAAATATTTTTAGGCCAAAGTCTCCGATTAACATCTGCTACTTTTACGCTGAAATTGGACGTCCCGTATAGCGCCAGCGTTTAAAAGGAGACAATGTAGGTATTAGGCCAAAAAGTTACTTTGATTTCACAAAACGATTTCTGGTGCTCCAAAAGTAATCTACAATGAAAAAAGTTGCTTTGTGAATTTTATTTATAAAAAAACATAGCCAGTAAACACCCCGCAAACATTTCAAATTCAATTTACATTATAAATTAAAATTCCTTTCCGTTAACCTAAATAGTCAACAATTTTGAAACTTTGCAAAATTTCATAAAGTCGTTAGACGTAGACCGCTCTTCATTTTAAAGTTTCAATAATGCAGATCAAAAACGAGGTTTTGTTGATAATCATGTTTTCCACGTTTTCCACTTTTGTTATTGCCTTTAAGACCTACGCTTATATCCTACACTACGGTGCTGTTTCATTGTTTCCTAATTCCGGATTACGTATAAAAATGTAAAGACTTTCAAAATCTTAAAAACTGTCAAAAAAGCTGTGAGTTTATTTGACGGATAGACAGATATATCAAAGTAGTAAACAGTCCTAAGATCATCGATCTAGATATATTTTCTCTTATGGCGCGTTTATAGGTATTAAGTTGTCTTAAACAGTAGTCAAAATGTATAAGTGCCGACTTCGACGACCACATTCGGATTCGAGATTCGGCAATTCTCCTCAACAGACCATTCTTGTCGGAAGTGCTAGTAGGATAAAAAAACATTGACGTGAAAATGTATTTCTTGTAAATCTGCTAGAAAAATCAATGATTTATTTATTATATTTTATTCAGTTACCAAATACGGTGACCGTATTAACAATGAGTGCTGTATTTTCAAAAAATCAAGTGTTCACAGATGAATAAACACAGTATCTTCATCAAGGGGCAGTCAAATTTTTAATACAGTTATGTTTTCGAAAGAATTCTTTTTAGAAATATCTTTGAAGGATCGTTGTCATAAAAACTCAGTAAAAAATATTCTGGACGTTCCTAAAACCGCTGCCAAATGACGTCACGGGTCATGCTACATTTTGTATGCATCGCGTAAACACTTTGCCCGACGACTATATTATCATGTTTCGTTTATGGAAACACATAAAAGGTTACTGCAAATATTATGGGTTATACAATGCTAATATAACTTCTTAATAAGGATCATAAGTTTAACGTAAATAGAAATTACTTAAATATAATTTTATTGTTCTTCACAAAAATGAGTTATATCAAGACGGTCGCGGTGCAAACGTAACTCGCCTATGTAGCAAAGCAACTCGTCTACAAATCAAAAAAATAAAATTTTGATGACATCATATTTCAATTTATGATTTTTAGTTATAGTTGTTAGGCAACTAGCCGTTCATATTTTTAAAATTTATTTTTTTTTGAAAGAAAAATTTCACCTCCTACCCCCAGGTGGGATTCGAACCCACGACCCCTCGATGTAGAGCACTCGGCCGGATATCAAGAGATTTTTCTTTTAAAAAAAATCTATTTCAAAAATAATATTTCAATTCTAACATAATTATGAATTCTTTTTAATTTAATATTATTATTATTTTTAGTCTCACTTTATGTTGTGCCACGCAACCCGTTTAAAATTTCTTTGTCCATTTCTTTTGGGGTTGTCTGGAAGAAATCGCATAGCGATAAGACCGCCTTTTGTACGTTTAGTTTCTAAGATTCATGTATTAATGTTTTGTTTTGGTGCAATAAAGTGTTTTGTATTATCATATCATTATCATCATCATACTAATATTATAAATGAGAAAGTGAGTTTGTTTGTTTGTTATTCCTTCACGGCTTGACTATTCAACCGATAATTATTATTTTTTAAATATATATTGTCAGAGGTACAGAGCCCAACATAGGCTACTTTTTATCCCGTGAAAGTGTGTCATTCTAATGGGAAAATATTTTTTCTACTATTGAGGGCACTGTATGGGACGGGGGGCTATCGGCCAACAGATGGCGCCACAAATCGCGCTATGGATTGTTTTGTTGTCAAACGAGATCTATGTCATAAAATTAACCGCGAGCGAAGCCGCGTGGAAAAGCTAGTATTGTATAATCAACATCTCTGTTATTCATAATCCACATCACCAATTACTCAGGATCATCATTAAATCATGATCGTCAGCCTATAGTAGTGAATTTTTGGATATAGGCCTATCCTAATGTATCGTCATGAAGCTATATTCTCGACTTCCTTTATCCAGATTTTACAGATTATTACACGGCAACACGCGAGTGCTCCCGGTGTTCCAAGCCTCCATATGCTATGGTGATCGCTTACCATGGCGGGACGTAAGCTTGATTGCCACCTTAGAGGTAATAAAATAAAAAAAAAAAACAAGCAGCTACCAACCGCTTTGCGAAATGTTGTCTTCTCAGACTAGTCTAAAAAGTCCTTATTATATTAACCATCGAAATTTTCTAAACTCGCGTTGAAAATTTCCATGCCAACGTCATCCACCGGGGTTCCGAATGTTTTCAAACAATATCGTCTGACCAAAGTGTATAAATAATAATAGAGCCATCCATATAACCATAATATATTTTCTTAACTATGTATTGTGATGTTTATGTAGTCATAAATGAAACAACGGGCAGATAAATTTTAACTGTGGTACGCGAACGCTCGTCAAAAACTCCCCCAACATGTTTGGTCTGTTGTGTTTTTATCGACGATTCTACAATCGAGTATACATCAAATGTAACATATTGACCTTTATATCCTTTCCATCCTTTGAGTTGGTTATTTTTGTCATGCTCTCTGTTACCACGGGTCAATAACGCGTAGAGAACTTTTTAAAATCGAACAAAATTAATTTATGGTGTTTATTTTATTTTATTTTATTTTATTTATTAATCCACCAACGTCTCACACATTAATATAAAATAATAAACATTTACAGTTTTTTATACTAATCGTTGACACAATTCAACTTAGATTTACACTTTATTAAATTATTTCTACCAATTTCGACTTAAACTGACGTAGATAGTTCTAATTATTACTTTTTCAATACTTCTCTCTATCATTTGTTTATTGGAGCACTTTCTTTCGAAAAGTGCGATACTACGATAATATAAAATAAATAATAGTGCTTTCATTTATATGAAAAAAGACATTTTTAGTTAAGGAAAGGTGTAAAAATAATTGTATTTTTTTAAAACATTAGCGACACACAAACCGGAATCTGTCGGTTATAAAAATAGAATGTTCATGTAATACAATCTATTTATAATATGAATAATTTTAGTACCACTATTTTGCCAATACATGTCCCTAAAGGTTTTATGTTAAAGCAATTTACGGAAAGGTCAAACACGATAACTTTTATATAGTAACTTGTATGTTTATACCACAGTTTATACTGTATTTTGAAAAGTATATCCTCCAATGTACAGAACTATTTTCATCGACCGTTTCTTAGGTATAACTTTAGATACTTTAACGCTGAAATAGAGTTTTTTTAAATAAGTGTCCACAGACTAAGATGACTAGAAAGGCGCTTACTAGAGATTTTCAAATGTATTTAAGTTTGACATGATCTAAAGACTTTTCTTGAGCACCAAACTAAAAATATACTCATTACTTGAATTTTCAAAGCTTAATCTTGAAATGGTTTTCGAATTATGATATCTTCCATGGTTCGAGTTTTTCAAGCTATTGAAGAAACTTCATTCCCATCTGCCGCTATAACTCTTGATCGAAGTTAAGATATCAATTCATTTTTGTTCATTATACAAAAAAAAATAATCAAACGTAATGTGAAAAGTTTTTTGAATTGATAATTGAGGTGCGCGGTTGAAATTTTGCTGTATTAGTTGGAGTTATGGTTCAGAATCCAGATAAACCTTCAAACCAACGTATAATTTGGACGGGAGTAAGTTTTGAGAACATAATTCGATATCGGCGACCCTTGTAACAAAGTTTGCGAATTAGAGCAATCTGTCGTACGTCAAGAACACTAACCGGTATGTTTTAAGGTAATAAATATTCGTTAGTTAACCAAATCAACGCTTCGATAAATTCCTGACAGTTATACAATCAAAGACCTTAATATCTGCACTTATTTGTTTAATTCGATTAGTTGACATTAATTTTTAAAAGCAAAGTTTAATTTTTAACTTAATATAATGCGTGGATCACAAATCACAAAGTCTACACAAATCCTCCTATGAATAAACATATAATTAATGTTTTTTTAATTAACAATGTTATGATTCTTATGAATTTCTTGTAATTTCCCTTAACAATGACAGTGACAAAACAGTGAGTAACTATACATTCGTTATACAACACATATTACTTCCTAAGAAAGT
Organism: Endotricha flammealis; assembly: GCA_905163395.2. Classification (NCBI taxonomy): domain Eukaryota; kingdom Metazoa; phylum Arthropoda; class Insecta; order Lepidoptera; family Pyralidae; genus Endotricha; species Endotricha flammealis. The sequence goes on from LR990855.1 coordinate 10,430,681, forward strand.
GTCTATACTTAAAGCCTTACAATTAAATTAGGAATGGTGTGCGTGCACACACCACAACACATGCATATGTGTTCGTGTTTCAACAGAGGTTGAGGTTTAAAACTAATACCTGTACCTTTCATGCAGGATAGGTTATCTCTTTCTGTTTTCTGGTCACGAGCGGAGAATGACAGGGACGGCAGGCACTGCGGAGTGGGTCCTTAGAGGCTTACCGTATAAGATACTTACTCATTGATAGCGCATCAGCACTGCGGGCAAAATATTTGGTGCTCGGATGAACCATCTTGCGCTCCAGTAGATACAGCTTTAGACCTGCGCAAAGCGCAATACGATAGCATGATGATAGTAAACCTACGACCTTGATACCTCACATTGTTACACTTAATATTATTTCCCATGTCAGCAATAAAACATAATAGAGACGTAATGTCTACGCTATAAGCCACTATTTACAACTTACAAAATAGCGAAAATCTATTCTTCTAGAACCTTGTTTGTGAAAGATATAAATACCGAATACTACTAGTGCAATAAATTATTATACTCAAAAGATATCTATAAATCTGTCTATGGTAATAAATAAATAATCAATGTTACTTATAATATTTTTCTTCTTTTATCAATTTTATCAATGCCTGGCGTAAAACATATAGGACTAGCGTACGGCGAAGACGCGGGACTGGCGACCAAGCGGCATACGGCATATCTGTGTCGTTCCTGCGCCGCTTCAGTATAATTTACATCAAGCGCCGCTTTCATACATTTTGTATGAAAACGTTTTGAAGCGAAATGTGCGAGCGACGCGCCTTCGCCGCGCCTTTACCATACACCGTTTCTGTATAATACAGGCCTTAAATGATAAGGGTTACATCACACTATACTCACCCGTGAATGTGGCGCTCGTGGTGCGATCGGCTAGGTCGGGGCGGGCCGGCGCGCCGCCGCCCGCATGCTATCAGCTGGCCGGCGCAGCCATCTCGCCCGCGCGCGCCTCCGCTCACCGCCCTGCGCCTATACAAAAACAAAACTAAGTTACCTTTTTTGATCATTTGGCTTATGATTTCTTATTCTTTATAATTTAGCCAGTATCAATAAAAAAGATGGTCAAGTGCAAGTTCAACAGCCCGGGGGAAAACTTAAGACAGTCATATTGGGCAAAAAAAATGATGCTATTAGAACGATAAAAGATAGATAGATAGATAGATATAATACTCTTTATTTGCATTACACACAGGAAAAAGTACAAAAAAACAATCTTACAAACTAGTGTAAATGCAACATGGCGGCCTTATTGTTGAAAAAAACCGGGCAAGTACGTGTTGGGCCACGCACAATGTAGGGTTCCGAATTGGCTACGCATTTCTTGCTTGCAGATGAGTACAATGCCATATTCTATAACATTTGTGCGTTTTCGTCAAAGAAATTTTACTTTATAAGTTCGTCGGCTATTACTCGGTAACTAGTAGTACCTACTTAACCATTATAGTTTTCCTTGTAGGTTCACTATATGGACTACTACCATGAATTTTTTCAAATTTCTAAACGCAAGACTTTCGGAGATAGCGGGGGGGGACCAACGAGCAAAACGAAAATTGACATGTTAAATGTAAATAATTCGCAAACGGATTATTGTATCGGAAAATGATCTTTCCACACCCTCAATGTTTTTAAGAAACCCCCACAACATGGGGTCGGTGCAAAAAAAATTTTTCATTCACACTTTTCCTGTAATATTTTTCAAAATGTTATTCTACCACTTTGTCAGCATTGTTAATATGAGTACACATACCAAATTACAACTTCTAGGCGTTAGACCGCGGACGGACAGACGGACAGACGGACAAGAAAATGATAGATATTTAGGACATCATCTATACATCTATAATCTTTTTTATTGTGTTTACCATATTGTATTGTATTTCTTGTATTCTAATGTTTACAGTCTGTGTGTTGCAAATAAAGCATATTCTATCTATCTATCTATCTATCTATCTATACATATAATAAAACAGTAGACCCCGATATGTCTGTACATTGAACATATTTGGCAAAAATGGAGAGAGAACAGTTAGAGAAAGGTAATAAAAGCGAAAAAAAATTTTTTGGATTTTTTTGTCTGTATGTCTGTCTGTCTGTCTGTCTGTTTGAACGCGCACATCTTCTAAGTTACTGAACGGATTTTAATGCAGTTTTCACAGGAAGATAGAGCTCGGCTTGGAGCAGAATATAGGCTTTGTTTCATTTAAATCGGATGTCAGGAAAATAAGTTATGTTCATTTAAAGGTCTCCTCCCTGTCAATGTAAGAAAAAAAAATTGTCGCACTTACAAACTTGAGACTTGGTACACCATACCTACCGACAACAGACTGGACCGGACAGGACCGGACCGAACCGGACCGGACCGGATGTCAGGAGAAGAAAAAGAAGAAGTTACACTCATTTAAATTTTCAACAACCAAAGAATTTTAAAATTGTCACTGTGCAAAGTCGGAATCGCCCGACCCCTGATTACGACCATTTTAATATTCAATAGCACTGTGTATGAAAGTTTTTTATTTACTTGAGCTGACCATTTTGAAATTTAGTTCCTCAAAAATTCACTAGATGGCACTGTGCAGATATATAAAAGAGAAAATCACTGACTGATTCATCATGAAATCTCCGAAACTACAAGTGCCAGGAGTCCCAAATTTTGCATGGGGGTTTCTTTTAGTGCGTAGGTGCTCATTAAGAAATGATTTTTGGAAATTCATCCCCTAAGGGGGTAAAACGGGGGTGCAAAGTTAGTATGAAACTTTGCCGTTTTTTAAGTTATTCGAATGAAATTCAGCATTATGGTTCTTTATTGAAAGGTATAAAACACGAGTAAAATATTTTTCTCAAAAAACATCCCTTAGGGGGTTAAGCGGGGGCGCAAAGTTAGTATGAAACTTTGCCGTTTTTGAAGTTATTCAAATGAAATTCATCATTAAGGTTCTTTATTGAAAGGCATGAAACACGAGTAAAATATTTTTCTCAAAAATCATACCTTAGGTGGTTAAACGGGGGTGCAAGGTTAGTATAATACTTTGCCGTTTTTGAAGATATTCGAATGAAATTCAGCATGAAGGTTCTTTATTGAAACGCATGAAACACGAGTAAAATATTTTTCTCAAAAATCATCCCTTAGGGGGTTAAACGTGGGTGCAAAGTTAGTATGAAACTTTGCCGTTTTTGAAGTTATTCGAATGAAATTCAGCATGAAGGTTCTTTATTGAAAGGCATGAAACACGAGTTAAATATTTTTCTCAAAAATCATCCCTTAGGGGGTTAAATGGGGCGCAAAGTTAGTATGAAACTTTGTTGTTTTTGAAGTTATTCCAATGAAATTCAGCATGAAGGTTCTTTATTGAAAGGCATGAAACACGAGTAAAATATTCAAAAATCATCCATTAAGGGCGGTAAAACGGGGATGCAAAGTTGACTGATGCATCACGACATCTCCGAAACTACGTGTCAGGAGTCTCAAATTTTGCATGAGGGTTCCTTTTGGGGCGTAGGTGCTCACTAAGAAAGGATTTTTTTAAATTCCCACGGGAAAGGGAGTAATAGGACTGCAAGTGTATTATCGCAGGCGCTCAACCTAGAAAGCTGAAATTTCGTATAGAGGTTTCCTTTATAATGTTGACAAGGATAAAGACGGGGTTTTACGAAATCCCACGGGAAAGGGAGTAATAGGACTGCAAGTGTATTATCGCAGGCGCTCAACCTAGAAAGCTGAAATTTTGTATAGAGGTTCCTTTTATGATGTTGACAAGAATGAACACGGGATTTTTTTAATTCCCACGGGAACGGGACAAATAGGACTGCACATGTGTTATTGTGGGCGCTCAACCTAGAACGCCTAGATTTTGTATTAAGCTTCCCTTTATAAAGTACTTAGACAAGGATGAAGACGGGATTTTTTTTTTATTCCCACAGGATTCGGAATAATTAGACTACGCGTGAATTATCGGAAGCGCTTGACCTGAAAAGCTGTTTTTTTTTTTTCTAGAGATTCCCTTTATGATGTTGACAAGGATAAAGTCGGTTTTTTTTTAAATTCCCACGGGAACGAAATTATCGGCATTTTTGCTTGACCACGCGGGTGGAGCCGCGGGTAACAGCTATTAAAATAATAAAACAACAGGATTTTATACACAGTAGGTAGCCAAGATTAACAGCGGCGAGCAAATAGACAATGAGCAATGAAGAACACTGACGTCTCGGGGAAAACTACAGTAATAGGAGACTGTTAAATCCGTCTATACTACTTAATTAGTCACAAGTCCAATTCCACGCGAGCGAAGCCGCGGGCACAGCTAGTCTAAAATATTAAAACGAAATTAATAAATAACTTCAAATATTATACCATATCACTATACTTACTATAATATATTATTTAAATATTCATATTCATATTCATCCTACCATAAATACATAATAATACTATATTATACACAATACATATATACCTAATAATAAAATAAATAAAAATGTCGTTGTACTTAAAGACAAAGCAAGGAATCAAAGACTCAAATCTAAGAAGTAATTTTTCACTTGTCGTTTGAATACCTCAATGGATTTTGCAGTTCTGATGGCTACAGGTAAATTGTTCCATAGTCTCATAGCCTGGATAGAGAAGGATTGGTCGAAGAATTTGGAGGAATGAACAGGAATTAGGAGTGTGAGATTATCAGTGGAGCGGACTGAAAGGCTATGGGATGAGGAGGAAAAGGTGAAGAATTCTTTAAGATAGGAAGTACAAGGATTGAAAAGTATGGTGCAGAGAAAGGAAAGGATTAAAACCTTCTGTCGAAATTTTTTAGTTTTTGGTTGATCACTATTGGACTATTCACATTTACAAGGGAAAATGCATTCAAACAAAAGAGTAAAGAAAAATTTAATTCCACACTATAATTTACAGCTCCACAAAACATTCGAGATAGTTCTTTTATTGTATTTAGCTGGACAGATAACAGCGAAAAAACATGCGGTCGAAAAACAATGTTTTACTCGGGACATACAAGTCCAAAATATCTCACGTAATTGTATACGTTGTACCCATGACGTAGCCATGTAACGTTTCAATTGAGTATCTGTAATTTTTATGAGCAAAAAAGTACGGGTTACATTTAGTTAATAATAATTAATTTATAGTTTTCTTATGCCTGTTTTGACCAAAGCGCCTCTGGTAGCGTAGGAATATCCTAACTCATACCAATTTGTTCCAGTTAGGTTATTAAGAAGTTTGTGAATACTGGCATTATTCTTTCGGATTTTTATTATTTCGGAAAGCAATAAACATAGGAATAAGGATAATAATTTCTGTGTATATTTGATACACATCACTGATATCCGGTGTCCGTTACACGTTTCTCAGTATTAGGAGCGAACTTTGAACAATCACGCCTGAGGCAGAGATGCCCGGCTTTGATTATCTCACAAGCTTCCGAAGCTTATGAATTTTCTACGAATTAGCAGTTAATTTCTCTAAAATAATTATTCTGTCTAATTATTGTCTAAGAAACGAGGGATGCCTACATTTTACAAATTGTTTTATGTAAGACTAAAAACCGGACAAGTGCGTATCGGGTCACACACAGTATATGCTTCCTTATTTGCTACGAGTGCGCTTTGCTTGCTTGCAGATGACTGCAACATCATATTCTATAATACCCGTACATTTTTTTATAAATTTATTTTTAATTTTTAATTATAAATTTTTTGAAAATACATTTTCTGAGTTCTTCGACTATTTTTAATTGCGGAATCATCGGAAAAACGTAGAATAGAATATACTGATTAAGATTTAAAAATATTACATAGAGTCCTTAACCCACTACATAACACAGCATGCAAACATTACAGTTGTTTTAAAAGTTTATGATCTGGACCCTGCACTGCAGTACACTAGATATGTATGCAATGGGTTAAAACAGAAAATTTTCCTACTTTCTTTAAAAATATATTTCTATAATCATTATAATTACTTGTTAAAAATGTTAGAGAAACGTGCCCTTTCAGCATCTGATACTGAGAGATACCGGAGCAGCGTTGCTCAGCATTTCATAATATTATCCGTAAACATTGTCCGGGCAGCGCACAGCTCGACATAATTAAAAAATTTGCTTATTATACGATTATTTTAGACGCTACAAAAATGCAGCATTGTTTATTATTTATCAGAGAAAAAGTACTTATTATCTGCTCATAGATCTGTTTACTTATATATTTACCAACTAAAACATTTTATTAAGTTAATAACACATAAGGTCTCCTGTTATATTTAGACGACCTCCGTGGCGTATTGGTTACCACGCCGGACCGCCACCGACGAGGTCCCGGGTTCGAAGCCCGGTCGGGTCATGATGAAAAACGAACTTTTTCTGATTGGCCTCGGGTCTTGGATGTTTATCTATATATGTATTTGTTATAAAATAATATAGTATCGCTGAGTTAGTATCCCATAACACAACTTTCGAACTTACTTTGGGGCTAGCTGAATCTGTGTGATTTGTCCCTACATATAGGTATATTTATTTATAAAAAAGTAAAAATATTTATTTATTTAATTTCATACTCGTCATTGACTAATTATTTATCTAGCCATTATCTTATTGCAAAGTAAATGTTTCAGCCGTTTATGTGTAGTTAAGTTTACAGTAACTCACAGAAATTTTATATCATTTATTATAGGGCCTGCTCTCTGAACAAACGTTTTGATTTATCTATATACATATAATAAAACAGTAGACCCCGATATGTCTGTACTTTGAACATATTTGGCAAAAATGGCGAGGGAACAGTTAGAGAAAGGTAATAAAACCAAAAAAAAAATATTTTTATTTTTTTGTCTATCTGTCTGTTTGAACGTGCACATCTTCTAAGTTACTGAACGGATTTTGATCCTGTTTTCAAGGGTTTATACGAACTGCATTTGGTTGACTAAATGCCGCTCGTCTGAATGAACTCTAACTCTGTTAGGTTCCTGTTAACTTAAACTTGCGTTAACGTTCGCTTCCTAACATACAGTGTAGGTGGTTTAGATGATCTTAAGTTATATCTCAACTATTTTATGAAGTAATTAACTGTTCGACAAGTCACACTTGCTTGTAACCAAAGTATGGTACAGAACATACTTAGGCTGAGTTGCACCATCTTACTTTAACAATAACTAACAACGAAACTTCAGTTAAAGTACCGGTTAGGCTAAAAATGAGTTGCACCAGTTGACAAATAGTTAAATGACGTCATAACTTTACCCTTAACCGTAACCGCTCACTTTTCGCAGGTAAGTGCTATTGTTTGTGTTAAATTATCCGTCAAGCTGTCAAACGCGTTGAAATAAAACACACACTGAACTGTGAAAAATTTTACACTAGTGAACAGCGCTAGATGATGATGCCATATTTAAAATTGTGACCCCCCAACGAATTTGGGGTAAATCACACCTCATTTGACTTGCAACACTTTTAACTTTAACAAAGCTGAATTCGCCGGTGCAACACATTTTGCTGTAACCGTTAAAGTCAGCGTTACTGTGTCAAATTTAACACAAACCTTTACTATGACTTCTAATATGGTGCAACTCGGCCTTAGTTGTTAACTCGTGAACACCTTTTGTCAAAGCAAACTGTAACTTGAGGGGGTGTGGTATATTGTGCGATCGTTTTGTTAGGAATTCCCGCCTACGCTTCCATCGGTCTCAGACGTCAGTCAAATACTAATAAAGGTCACAAATCACTTATACCAAAGAGTATACCACTCATATTCCGTAAATATGCATGGGTGGGTTTGCGAATGTTTGTTATTCGTTCATACAAAAAGATTTTACAGATTCGCTTGAAATTTAGTACTGGCAGTTTATAGTCTGGATTTAGGTATTAATCCAGGATATAAATAGCTTTTGTCATGACATGATTCCAGCACTTCTGTACATTCTATTTCTGAGCCTTTCAAATTATAAAATGTGACATCTACTATTTTAAACCACTTTAAAGTTTCAGAATTATCTTGTCTTACTAATATTATAAATGAGAAAGTGAGTTTGTTTGTTATTCCTTTACGGCTTGACGAGCCGATCATTATGAAAATTTGTATACATATTGTCAGGGGTACAGAGCCCAACATAGGCTATTTTCTATTATAATAATAGTATTATTTATTATAAGAACAAAATTAAACATAACCTAAACCAAACCGAAGTATACCTATTGAACTTAATAACTAACCAGAATGAAATTCACAAGAGAAAAATTTCATTATCGAGTTTAAAAATAGCCGTGTTATAACGCAGATACTTCTTCTAACTTTTATTACGGTCCCTGCAGCTTACTGTTTATGTCTCCTTGCCTTTTATAACCGGCTGGAGATATTTTTTTATGAACTTTTGCAAGTAAAATCTATAAAAATCATTTATCTAAAACAAAATTTATTGCCTTGCATTTAAATTTATGGTTGATAAATCTCATGTTCAATTAAAATAAATACTTATCACAAAATTTAAATATTATACAGTCTTTGCCGAGTGTAAAATATTAATTAAAAAATAGAAAATTTAAGGTCAGATTTTGGAAAAATAAAGTACAAAAATTGACATATCTCCCAAACTATAAGACCTTAGTTAGGAAAAGGAAAGTCCAATAGTTAGCAAATGATTTCCTCCATATGCGAATTTGGTAATGGCGGGTTCAGTTCCAGTCATTTTAAATTGCTTATATTATATATATAAGCAATTTGAAGTGACTGGAACTGAGCAATTGCAATAGTTCCTTTTGCTTCAAATTGCTGTCTCTCACGTAGTCGTTAAGGAGGGAAGTCCTTTCCATACTTCCTACTCCGACTATCTTCTTTCTGATTAAATTCGTTGAGTGCCAAGACAGCTCTAATTTTCCCTCCGGGACGTCAATAAGCTTCATCGCTATTGTCAATCTGAGGTCTCTGTTGTTGATTCTGGCTACACAGGAGACACAACGGTGGGAATGTGTGGTGGATTTGTCACGATTATTTATATATACATAGATATAAAATATAAAAATTAAAAAAAAAACTCAAGTCTAACTTCTAAACTTTCACCTACAATAATATAATCCATAATACATGAGACCGTCCTGACAACGGATCTTAAGTAACATTAGCCTCGAGCTTCATCTTAATTGGAGCAAAGCGCAACTCGAGTTCACATATGAGTAATATTTAGATACAACACAATCGAGTAACGTATACGAATTGATATTAATCATTGTTTCGTACAAATTTTTTGAATAAAATATTGTGGATCATTTATTGGATATCATTTATCATTAATACAACGTTATTTGAATCCAGATTGAGAAATAATTTAGTTCCAAATTTTGAACTATAAGTTCTAAGTAAGTGATGATTTATTAGACATTGCATTAAATGAATTTGAATGTTTGCATATAACAATGCATAAAACATGACTTTTTATGCTTCTATGCTTTCTATGCTTTTTTGGTGATTAGTAGTAGGCATACTTTAATGTTTCAGTTATAGTGCACATTTTTGTAATCAAAGCGCTGAGCTATATCCACTATAAATAATAGTATCAGTAGTTCAGTACGTACTATTAACACCAAACGAAGCTTTAACTGCATACGTATTGCGTGCATGCAATGCTGTTGCATGTTCGAACGTTCGCTCAATCAAATACCAACAAACATATGTCATACACGTCATACCTACAATACCACTCTTAAAGGGTCCTACTCCCAACAACTGGAGTATAAGGCGGGTTGTTTATCAACTACACCAAACCGTGAATCAAAATTCAACCGGGACTGCTTGTTTGGACACATTCTCATTGTTACAGCCAGCCGCCGGCTAAAACAAGAGATACTCTGATATGCGTCACATTCCATTCAACATTACTCGGCAATATACCGCTGTTTTTCAAACGTTCCCTTGTACGTGCCCCAAAAACGTTTGCAGCAGTTATCTTACTATATATACCGTCATTTTCTCCGGCCACTCGCATCGTGAATGCCATTTCTCCTGTTGGTTTACGTCAACGTACCCTAAATGGGCACCATTCGTATAGATCACGCTTTCGCATAGAATCTCTTGGAGGGATTATTTCTCACAACGCATATAAATCGGTCATTTGACTAAGTAATTTACATTGAGTTACAAGAGATCCATAGAACTAACAGATCTTGCACTGTTAGTAAATGTAGAACAGGTATTTTCAAGTAACAACTATTATTTTGTTATTTCTGTGATTTTATAACAAATGATGATTTTGTTTTTGATAACAAACAAGCGTATGAAGTACAAAATATTATATTTTAATTTATCAAAATAAAATTCCTGGCATTTAATAATACACTACATAGGTACATAACAATATGTTTTTGGGTCTCTAAAAATTAAATATAAATGTTGAAATTCGGTGATAGCATAGGAAGAGATTTTATTTTTAAACATTTTCTAAATTCCTAGACTGGATTTTTTAGAAGTCTCACGATATGTATGCAGGATACCTACTCAAACTAACTTTTCGCTAAATAACATGAAAAACATACATAATCTTTGGTATTAAGGTAATATTAACCATTTTATCTTATATATTTCACCAACAATTTTAGATTATAAATTGCATATTCTTACCTACTGAAATTAGGGTCGTATCTTACAAAGATAATGGCGGTCACATGCTCGAAAGAATCTTCAGTATGCAACATTATTAAACGCGACGTCCACCTTTGCCGGTGATTTTCCGCTATGTAGGTGTAATATACATATTAGCCTATGATATATTTTCTTGCAAATTGTTTTTAGTGCAACCGAGAAACATTCTACGAACGTGCTACGAGATTGCTACAATGGTGCTACGAAGCTTTGTGCGTAGAGATGCCACGGACTCATAATTATTTTAGGCAAAGCAAACAAAATAAATGTATCGTAAATGTTATGCATCAGCGTCACATGGCCTTGCGTATTGGTTATCTGGCGTTTATTACTTTCTCAAAAGATTTGACACCTACGCAAATAACAATTATGTGAAATGAAATCGTTTATTTCAGAAACTCGACCTTCACAGGCACTTTTTCTTGTCATGTCATTCATGTCATTGTTACAATTTGTTTAAATAAAGAAAATAAACTACGTCATATACTACCACCATTTCGGACACGAGCAAAATGGCAACCGGTAAAAAGAAATGGCGAAAGAAAACCGGTAACGGCCTTTTTTGTCATTTTGTACTTTTTTTTCTTTCCTTTTTTTCCACTCATTAGTTACAATGTAGGTATAAGTACATAAAAATTTATAAGAAGAATACGCGGAATGTTCTACGCAATGGTGTGGTGTGGAATGAACAAGTCTTAAATCTACAATGTGTCTAGACATGGTGTCATACACTAAATAAAATTCATCTACAAGTATAGCCCACTGCTGGACATAACATCTTTGATTTGCATCGATAACTGACAAGAGGGCGGATACACGGACTTGTGTCTTTGATAATTTGTCGAATAGGCAAATACTTGATCAAATATACATATTGTTTACACATGGTTAACATTAGCCAATATGCTACGCCATGTGAAAAACCACCATAACTTAATATATTTTATTCGCAGATTTATTTTAGTGCGTGCACTACGTGCCACATGGGAACTGTCTACGAACGTCCTACGAGATTGCTACAATGATGCTACGACGCTTTTTGCGTAGACATGCTACAAAATCGTAATTATTTTAGAAACTGCAGGTAACACTGATGAATCATTGTAAAACTTGTAAAAGTTTTACAACCACCACCTTTGTCTCCTTTGTCTCTGATGTCAGCAAAGAAATAGACATGGGATATGAAGTACATGCGGTATATACAGACTTCAGGAGTGCATTCGATAAGGTTGATCATTTGATACTCTTGAGGAAATTGGAAGCATGTGGTATATGTGGAAGTTTACTAAACTGGTTCAAGTCTTACTTGGCCTATAGATCACAGATTGTTGTGACTTGTGGGTATAAATCCCATACGTACTATGCTACGTCAGGAATCCCTCAAGGCTCCATTCTGGGACCAATTCTCTTCTCAATCTTTATTAACGATATATCTTCTGTGATACATCATTGCAGGGTTGCACTATTTGCAGTTGACCTAAAAATATATATGACAGCTTGTCCTAGTAATTGTGCACTTATAAACGCTGACCTAAGGAGAATCTGGGAATGGTGTAATGAAAATCACATGATGTTAAACATCGGAAAATGTTATCACATAAAGTTTGGTAGAAAGAGATTGCCCGTGGATTTCACATATACAGTAAACAATATATCAATACGAGAGGTGAGCGAGATTCGGGACTTGAGTGTTATATTGGATGCTAAGCTTAGCTTCAATAATCACGTCAATTCTGTGGTTAGGAAATCTGCGCGAATGCTGGGTTTTCTGAAACGTAATGTCAGGAACTTCCGATTGACCAAAACAAAGGTGACCTTATATAACTTGTTAGTTAGAAGTCACCTCAAATACGCAAGCATAGCCTGGAATCCTTTTTACAGTGTATCATCTCAACGTATTGAATCTATTCAACGTGCATTCACAAGACATTTAGCATTTTATGAACCAGGAATATCTTACAGGTGTTCTTATGAACAAAGACTAGCACACTTTAAACTAATATCTTTACAGAAGCGACGCAGTAAATCTGACATACTTTTCTTGCATAAACTTTTAAATGGTAGGGTGGATTGCGCAGATCTATTGGGTCAAATTTCACTTTCTGTGCCCCATAATTATCCTAGGTACCCGCTATCAAAATTGCTGCATGTATCGTTCAGCCGAACCAACGTCGGAGTGAATTCGCCTATAGCGAGAATGTGTCGCACTTATAACGAGGCATGCGGGAAACTCCCGCATCTTGATGTGTTTCATGATTCAGAGCGTTCACTTAAAAATAAAATGCTGGAACTATAATTTTCAATGTATAATTTCAATGTTTTAATGATAATAATTGTTGCTTTGTAATAATGGTATTAATATCACATAATCGGTTAGAGCAAAAGATAAATTAAATTAACGATATGCATTATGCATCATAACAATAATGTATGATCATCTATAATTGTCATATATATATAAGAGTCAATTAATAATAATACAAGGTGTTTAATATTAAGATAATCCATATATGTGATGTTGATGATTCAAGTAAATAAATAAATAAATAAAAGTAATTCCACTCCCATTAGTGGCAGTAAACATATGCCACAATATATTAATAGCTGATCCTACTTCGTCCATACAAGTACATAAGTGCCAGCTTATATACTACGAACAACCGCTTCGCAACTCGACTAAAAGCTTTCCTACAATCAACTGTACAGTGCCCGGAATATCCAGTTTTACTCTGCAGTTTAAGTTTATTCATGCATGTGTTCATATATCTTCTGTCTAACAACATTTCAGTATCAAATCCGTGCGGTCCCCGTTGTAGTAAAGCGAATAAAAATTACTACGCTTTATGAAACACTAGCTTTTCTCCGCGGCTTTGCTGTATAGATCTCGTTTGACAACAAAACAACCCGTAGCGCGACTTGTGGCACGATACACTCTATAGTAGAAAATTTATTTTCCCATTGGAACGACATACTTTTACGGGATAAAAAGTAAGTCCGGTTTTTTTGTCCTTAAATTGATGATAGTGTTGTGATTTAATGTGTCATTAAGTTTATGATGCAACTCACCATAAGTCACATCTTACACAAAGACATTGAACCGCTGGGTCTAGAGATTCCTTTGTAATGTAGGTTCCTTACGACATCTAGGGGTGTACTAAGAAAGGATTTTTCAAAATTCCCACGAGAAAGATATACGCAAACGAAGTTGCGAGTATTTTACTAGAAATAATATAAAAATAAAGCAATAATTTTAGTTGAATTAAAAAGCAAAGTAAGGAAAGAAAAGTTTTAAACCTCTACAGGATATTATCATAACTTTTGTACAGAACACAAAACGCAGTATATTTTAACTTTACGTTTTAACCAAAGCTCTGAAACTTTTGAAGCAAATTCGACCCAGTATGACTGTTCATATATAGCCTGCGAAAAACTGTTTTTAGAATGTCGAGCTGTCAGACAGACTACTCTCGACAATGATTTTTTTTTCTTTTTATGTTGGAAAAAATGTACGTAGTTATTTTTCATCTGTCCAAAAATGTTCAACAAATGATACCTACGTACGAGTACATACAAGTTGATTATTAATTAACCTTTCGGTTTAAACATTTTTTTCATTACGATTTAAAGTCTGTTTGGAAATTTTTTAACGCTACTGTTTTAAATAATAATAACATAACTTGTTGCATTAAAAACTATAATAATTGATGTGATTGGATCTTACGGAATAGATGTGTTTGGGTCTTAAAAACTTAGAATATAATAAGAGATTGGATTTAAAAAAACAACTCAAATACGGAGACGTGTATCTTTGACCACCATCTGTATGGCAAGAAATTGTTTTTTTTTTTCGAATTGGCGAAAATAATAATGTTTTAGATTATGACACTGCACTCATTTGCAAGAAAGCAAAGCGAACTACGATACCCTACCACAACCCTACACTGTGCGTTGCCGACACATACTTGGCCAGTAATTCTCAAGTTTAGGCAATTTCAAAAACGACCTTTTTACTGTTTGAGCTCAGTGATGGAGGCTGGCGGACCGATTCTCAGTTGTGGTTGCCATCTTGGGGGACTGGTCTGCTCGATTTATCAAAAACTACATATTCGACATATTTAGGATTTGACCATAGCACTATTTGGATCAACATCCCGCGTTTAATACTTAATTACTGTATGTACAGTCACCTCCATAAATATGTAATCACTTTAGTAACTTGTCACTTTCGTATATCATTTCAATTACGACATTTGAGTGAACATGTCAACAATGTTATAGTGACAAGGTACTATAATGATTACATATTTATGGAGTGCGAAACTTGTGTTATGGGATACTAAGTTAACGATACTATATTTTATAACAAATACATGTATAGATAAACATCCAAGACCCGAGGCCAATCAGAAAAGTTCGTCTTTCATCATGACCCGACCGGGACTCGGACCCGGGACCTCCTGGGTGGCAGGCAGGCATGGTAACCATTGCGCCACGGAGGTCGTCAATATAACATTCTACAAATATTTAAAATTTTGCATATACCCATAAGTGTATCAACTAATCCCCGATTTATCTATAACTAATGATCACATCGGATAAGAAGGTAAATGAAACTTTTATTTGCTTCATATACGTTTCTATTGGAAACTTAAAAATGCATGCAGACGTCTAATAAATGCAGCGATTTAATTTTCATTTGCAACTGTATGAGAATTTGACTGGGAATCGAATGAGGAAGAATTCCAGCCCCAACGATCGACATTCGAAAAAGGTTTTATTTTTCAAGTGAAATTCATTCGATTTGAGGTCATAAGGTTGTTCTCATTTACATACGTGGGTTCTTTCTCTTTTCGCGTCTACGGAAGCCTTTATATTTTTTCTGTTTCCATTTCCTTTGATAAATCAAAAATCCGGGTTATATCCGTGGAATATTTACTCTCAAACTAATATAGAATAAAGGTCAATATTTTAATATCCAAATATTTATAGAATTCAACTTTCATACACTGTGACATAATGTTGGTGAAACCTTTATTAGCTTTTGCAACGTCAGTACTGTTTACTACTATTGTGCTACGATGCTACGAGATAACTTGGAAACCAAATTATTATAACTTGCGTAATACATTTTATCCTATTTTATATTTTTCTACAAATGTGAAAGTTTGTGAGAATAAATTTTTTTTTTTTTCAATTCAACAGTATTATTTGAAATTTGGTAGGCAAAAGAAACAACTCTATATGTTATTATAATTAAGTACGAAAAATACGACATCTATGCGTCCAAAGCCGTGGCTATATTCTTAGGTCGCATTTACATTTGCAATTTTTCGCAAAACATCTCGCGACCTCGCGAAAATTGACGCAAATAAAAAAACTGTCTGTGTATCTTCATATTGTTTGTACATTCGTGCCAAGAACTGAACCGATAAGTTGGGAAAACTGTTCTCGCAAGCAATGTAATAATTGCTTGCCCAAGAACAGGAGCTGTCGTGCAATTAAACGCGAGTAACTTGCTATGTAGTTTACATTTGCAAGTTGCTGTCAAACAGAATTGTCTGCAATATCTTGCAGAATTTACTGCAGATACATGGCCCTAAAAAAACATCTTTGCAATTTGAGAATGTTATTTAAATATGCATATATAGCTTACGGTATAAAGGAACGAGCTTAAAATCAACTTCGCTACCATTTGTGGCAGTAACAAATGGAAAGTAAAGTAATTATTTATCATCTGAGTTATTCTACACGAGCGCACGCGTGTTAAGCGTAATTAAACAACTCACGTATTTACTCATGGCTCAGAAAGACAGATGTGTATACAACCTAATGCAAAATGTACCATTCATTAACTTAAAATATTACATGAAAGAAATTGCGAAGATATAAAAACTAGGGAGAAATTTCTTTGAAATTATTCAAGTGAAGTACTCGAGAAATAGGAGCAGCTGGCTGTCTAATTAGTATGGTTTTTTTACAAAGACCACCTGATGATAAAAGTATAGCTTAGGATGTCTGAAAAGGAGAACAGCGTTGCCAAGTGCTGATTTTGTTGACCCCAAAAACAGACGTCTTCAATTCGGAAAACAAAATATGTATAAAGTAGTTTTACAGCTAAAACAAAGAACTTTACATTCGAAAGAGCAGCGTTTCATAGTACATTTTTGCAACTTGACACATAAATAATAAATCATAACTTTGTTTTCCGATTGGAGCATGGCACCGCATACAGTTGAACTAGCAGAGATCACTGACTCTGCACGAGTATGAATAATATAATATTGATTTTTATAACAATCACAAGATTCAATGTCAAACTACATCGGCGTCGATTGGGATTGGACGACACCTGTTACATTCGCAATACACTGCGGCGACAGAACTAATTCCAACTAGCAGTAACGTTAATTTGCTCCTAAATATTTATTGTTTCTTTAGCTGATGAGAAAATCGAGGAGCGTATTCATTTTGATCAAGGACAACAGCGCACGTGCGCGACTCTATCCCCTCCGCGTAGAGGTTAAAATTCAATGGCATCTCTCCCGGGCAGACAGCTTCGTAATTCATTCATTTTTATTCCGAATGCTGCTCGCTGGGGCAGTTAGCTTGCGGAAAATCGTTACCGGCGAACGTCAATCGCCATGCGGTTATGTGACATACGCAACGCACCCACTTACACATGGATTCACGGTCGCGGCTTCTTTACATCGCGCCACAATCGCCGGTCCCCGGGAACGTGGTCACTGAGCTACGGAACAGCGGCACATGCACTGCGCGAGCACTCGCACCCGCTCCGGCAACGGTCGCGGCGACAACCGGCACAGCAGCCACAGCACGGCGGGGCTCAGCACGAGGGCGTGTTCACGCGGGACGGCTCGGGTGACGCGGTCGCAGAGCGGTGCGGTGCGGTGCGGGACGAGCGCTCGCACGGGCCAGCGCCGACACACGACAGCCTCCGTCGCAATGACGAAGCGGCCGGGTACGCGCGCGCGCTCTGCGACGCAGCCTCCCGAATCTGCCCGACCACTGGCGAGATCTCACGACATAGGGGTGAACAAACCCGCCACGCTTCTCCTTCTAACACAGTGATGAGGTTAAGAAGGATTTAGACTTTCTCATAGCATTTTACGGTTCGATCGCCCTATACGTCGTACGCTTTGAAAACCTAGACACAGTCTTAGTTTCTAACTCGTCTGCCAGATCTCCGAGTTTTGCGAGTGTTCTTTGTACAGCGTATGTACTGGTACATCCTATGACGTATGTGCGACAACAATAGTGCCTTCGTCATCAGCAAGCAACGCGTCACACTCTAGGTCTTAAAAGGTTACAGAGCTTTTTAATATGTGCTTTCTTTGTTCGTGTTTAATTATATTGTACCGCAATACATTTTTTTCAAATTAAAAGTAGGTTATACTTTACAATTTCTGAATTAATTTGTAATATACGAAAATATTTTAATGAAACTTTATTTAAACCATTTAAATTGTGTAAATGTTACGCTGTGGTCAAAAACGATTAAAAAGGCACAAATTGATATTCCTGGGAAGCGGCAGGTGAGCCGGGCGCGCAAAAACCTCCATTGTCCGAGCACCATCGAATCGGTATGGATACGGAGCTCGGCGGCCAATCGCTGGAGACTAACACATTCGCAGAACCAATTACAATTTACACAAAGTGCCGTCAGCTACCATAACGTTGCACCAAACCACATGCCGCACTATAAAGGGCCATTCAAAATAAACAATAATTACACCAAAATGTTTGTCACTAATTAAAATTTAACCACATCGTTATAACACTCACGAACTAATTTAAAGCAACTTCCTACAATTTAGTAACATAGTTATGCTAAAACGCTACAAGTTCGTAGCAGTAACGCTGTTCATAATTCCTTTTGTTTAAGATTCTTTGCATAATCATATTTGAATTCCAAATAAAACTGTCCCTTTTGTTGACATTTCATTTAAGTTTATTTCCGCAGCGGCCAAAACACAATAAAATATTCAGTAGGCATCTTATTATGTTAATGCATTTTAAATTTATTATTTCGGCTTCAACCAAACAATCATATAAGTAAATAAAACTTTATATTACATGTATTTATGTGCCAGTACATTGTTTTCTGTAAACCTATTGTAAAGATATTGTGTTTTAGGAGACACTGGTACTAATTCTGTTGTACATTTAACTAGACTAAACTAATTTCGACAGGACTAGAAGTGTTGCTATCCTTGTCACTAATTGTGAACCAAGGAAAGACAACAACATCTTTGGTCCTGTCAAAATTACTTTAGTCTAGTTAATGTACAACAAAATTAGCACCAGTATAAATGTTTGTGAAACAAGAAAATGGATGTCACAATATTAAGAGAAAACTAAATCGCTTGGTAGGTACTCATTTATAACTTTTTTTTTTAAATAATAAGAAAATATCTAAAAATAGAAATTCTAAGAAATAATTATGGAGCCACAAGTTAACTAGGTAGTTATGAAAAGTACACGTCTGTATAGTAATATGTACGTATAAGTTTTGAACTGGAAATTGTTGCATTGCGCGTAGAAACAACTTATTTTACTTAATCCTCATATGAAATATAGTTTATTTTGTCCCTGTATATATTCAACTTCAGTGGACACTGCTGTAAAGTTTACAAAAACAAATATAATATTTTGAGAGCTCAAATTAAAATTACTAGCGATATATGGCTTCTCAGAATCTACTTTCTTTTGTATTCTGATATGAAGTTATTAGCTTGGCCAAAGAAGTACGTTCTGCTGAAGAATCGTTCGAGATAATGCATACGAGCACGAGTACCTCATTGCTACGAAAGTGCTACGTACTCGATATTACTATGATAACACTACGCCATTGCTACATTGACGCTACGTTAATCGAATGATATGTCATTCACCGAACAACTCACGTTTTTATAGAAACATTGTTTACGAATGATATAATAAAGAGTTCCTTTATTTCAACGCGAGGAACTATGGAACTAACAGTTATTTTGATGAAAATTGATACCTCAATTTCTTTAGGAAGCTTACATGGTAGGAAGGAAGCTTTTAATTTTATATTATTCAACATCAAGTAATAACAAAAATGAAAGGCAGCGCGAAGAATAAGCTCAAGACGAAAGGTTGTGGTTGGTGATTTTTGTCTGTTTTTGCAATCGGTCGTTGAACCACAAACGAATATGCTGGATAGTATACCTCTTCTAGTGCACTGCCGACATAGGAGTGGCCTCTGCCGTCCCTACCATCAGACAGAGGAAAATTTAGCTGTCTCATGTGACTACTAGAGGAGACTGCGAGCTGAAGTTCTATTACCCAGAACTGGGACCAAAATTACTAAAAAAACCGCAGTCTAGTTTGCGACACACAAACGTCACGAGAGATCCACGGAATCAAATTAAATGTAGTGCGTTCTTGGAATAATAAACATGGATATTTGGTAATAGAGTTTAATCTCGACATTATTATTAATTCAAGCCAACATCAAATAGGTTGGTTCGACCGGAAAAGCATCACGGTAACAGAATATGGACGCGAAGTATCCATTTTTTTAATACGAGATCTAGAACACCTCTATTACTTACTTTCTCCATAGTATATTTAAAGAATGATAAACGCTTACACTATAAAAACTTTCCTGAAGTTACAAGTACTTATACGTGGACATTGCTTCACTGTTAGGTTGTTTCAAAGGCAAGAAAGAAATATTGCTCGCCGTGGGTGCAGGAAATCAGCCTCCCCGCGGCGCACTCTGGTAACAACTAAATACAGTAACGCAAATATTTTGTCTATCCAATTCTTTCACCACAATGACTCAACATTCCTCCATAGGCCTTTTTATGGCCAATTCAAATTGTCCTTTTAATTCAAATTGACCTTTTACATCGCTCTTTCGAATTGTCTTTCCTTTTTTGTTTAGACAAAGAATTAGTAAGTAAACTTGTTCTTATTTCTTTATCTTCTACTAGCTGACCCGTGCCCACTTCGTTGGTCATAATGTTAATAATCCTTTTTTAGTACAGAGTTTCTAATTGCCAAAAGGAGGGTTATACGTAGGTATAGTTTGTATTTGCATGCTAATACAAAATTCGAAAGTAACTCTGTCCGAAAGAAAGCAGCGTTCGTAAGAAACGCTTTCATTTGACCGTTTTTTCTCCGATTCACTTTGCAAAACCGACTACCACGTAAAAGCCTTTTTATTTTTCGGTTTTTTATATAACCTATGACACTCAGCAATAATGTGGCTTTCTATTGGTGAAAGAATTTTTAAAATCGGTTCAGTAGATCCCGAGATTACCCCTTACAATTTAACAAATATACAAACACACAAACTTTACTTCTTTATAATATTAGTATAGAGTATAGATAACATAAATAAAATATATATAATTAATTTAGGTGAGGCGTGATGTGAATATGCACTGGCGTGATCCAAAGAGCATAGTAATCAGCGTTTCAAATGGATTTATGGCGGGCAAAACCGCAGCTAAAAGCGGCGACTCGTTTCAATCTCTATATTTATAACCATTAAATGTGAAATATCTGTTAAACCTATTTAAAATAAACATAATAATATACTAAAGCATAATAATAAATACTTACTTATGACACAACTTTGCTTTCGATGTTTTTCCTATTTTCATAGTTAGAAAGTTTTACAGTTAGTTATTTTACAGAAGTTACTAACAAAGAACAAGAGTACAGTAGAAAATGAACACAACAGTTTATTAACAAACTGGTCCTTGATTGAAATTATGACCATATCAACCACAGGTTTCTTGTTTTCCAATTCGCAAGCTTACCATGAGTTACTTATATGCTAGTTTGCGACAGTAATAAATCCAAGAAAAATAATACTTATACTGTTATGGAAATACTAAAGGGAACTCTCATTTTGTATAGTGTTGATGTAGATTTGACTGTAGTTTTGCAACACACGGACAAAAGACGTTAATGTCCTATTGAATAATTCAAGAAAGCGGCCGAGCCATGCGGTTTATATGGGCAAGCGAAGCTATGCAACTCTGGAAACAGCACCATATATCATGTTTCTGGTGTTACTGTCTTTTATTTGGTTTGTTTTTTAACCACTATAGTGGCAAACAAGACAGTATGGTGCTGGTATTATAGATTACTGGCATTCCCCGCGGCTTCGCTCACGGTTAATTTTATGACATAGATCTCGTTTGACAACAAAACTACCCATAGTGCGACTTGTGGCGCCATCTGTTGGTCGATAACCCATCCCATACAGCGCCCTCTATAGTAGAAAAAATATTTTCCCATTGGAATGACACACTTTCACGGGATAAAAATTAGCCTATGTTGGGCTCTGTACCCCTGACAATATATATACAAATTTTCATAATGATCGGTTGATTACTCATGCGCTGTAAAGGAATAACAAACAAACTCACTTTCTCATTTATAATATTAGTAAGGATTAGTATGATAGACGCTTGCAACGTTTCTAGTGCATTGTCGAATACTTATTGTTCACCGTTTCTGTTCGAAATGATGTATCCTGGTATATTAGATCATTGTCAATCATAGCAAAATTTGACAGCAACTGAAAAACAACCGGGCAAGTACGTGTCGGGCCACGCACAATGTAGGGTTCCGTATTGGCTACGCATTTCTTGCTTGCAGATGAGTACAATTCCATATTCTATGACATTTGTACGTTTTCGTCAAAGAAATTTAACTTCATAAGTTCGTCGGCTATTACTCGGTAACTAGTGGTGCCTACTTAACCGTTATAGTTTTCCTTGTAGGTTCGCTATATGGACTACTACCATGAATTTTTTCCAATTTCTAAACTTAAGACTTTCGGAGATAGAGGGGATCACCGTGCAAAACGAAAATTGACACGTTAAATGTAAATAATTCGCAAACTGATCATTGTATCGGAAAATATTCTTCCCACACCGTCGATGTTTTTAAGAGACCTATCTAATGATTATCCATAAGATAGGGTCGGTGCGAAAAAAAAATTTCATTCCCACTTAGGGGAGGAACCCCAAAAAAGTTTTTTTTTCAAAATTTTGTTCTACCACTAATTACCAGTATTGTTAATATGAGTAAACATACCAAATTACAGCTTTCTAACATCAAGCGTCTAGGCGCTAGACCGCGGACGGACAGACGGACAGACGGACATGGCGAAACTATAAGGGTTTCTTGTAGTTTACTACGGAACCCTAAAAAGCAGCACAGAGATGTTTGAAGAGAAAGAGAGGCCTTTGAAAGCAGGGAGACATAAAAAAATATGTCGAATCCGAGTGAACCGACCTAACCGAACCTAATTTGTCAGATAAAAGCACTTCCTGCAAAAAGCGCAATATTTTAGGGAAGCTCAAAAATAAATCACAATATTACTTGCTCGGGGCCGTACGGTCGGCAATCGCCAAAATAGCATTCGTGAAAACGACGCCTATCATACATCACCTAAAGTTATTATAAGTGCATTATAATAATCTGTGCCTGCGGTCTCTCGTATGGATTTTCTCATGCTAAAAAATAATGCTTGATGTATAATTGGGAATTATTACGAAAATAAAAATGTATTCTTATATAACAAAAAAAGCCGTAACTGGTTTTCTTTCGCTATTTCTTTTACCGGTTGTCATTTTGCTTTTCTTTTCGAAATGGTAGTAGTTTATAGAGTGGATTAATTACATAAATAATTTAATACTGTAATGTAATCATTGACGAGAGAAAGTATCTGTGTAGCGTTTCAAAATAGATCAAGCTGGTATTCCTTTGAAAGCATCCAGCACAGTTAATGTACGTATCCCTCTTGTATCCCTTTTGTTTGAAAGATATTAGCAGAAACAAATAACAGTTTCTTTTTTGTAATATTTTCGTTAAAACTTATCTACGTATAAAATATAATTTTGATTTTACAGACATATTAATTTTATTTATTTGTATTAGTATCTATTGGTATAGATAATAAAAATATTCGTTAAAAAAAACAGTCGTACTTACTATAAGGAAGCAGTTTCCACGACCATTCTAGAACAGCGCCCGATCCCGGAGACAAATCGATCAAGCGGACCGCACATCTACGTTAAAATGAAAGTTGTAAATCTAAAAGGCTTACCTTTGTCTTTCGATCTTTACATAAATTTATTATTAATACGACCCCGTGAAGGATCCTGACCCATGGGATTCCAAGTGTACCCTGAGGCCAGATCAACACTCAACAAACTAGAAAGCAACAAACCCCGCAAAGTTTACCCCAACTTTCAATTCTTTATCATGCTTCTCAACCAAGAATATACATTTATAATTGGATTTCTAGTCATTGTAACTATATTTTTGTAAAATATATTTTGTGAAATCTCAATAAAAACTTTTATACCTACTTTGACCCACCTTCCCATGTAGTTAACGTGACTCATATAAAACAGTGAGTATTCTAACTTCTTTATAATTAAATATCTATTGTAATATTTTTATTATTCAAGTTACGATAAAAATATAAGAAAACTTAATTTTTTAAACGCGACTTTGTACAGCTGGCCGACATTTACATATTGGACTTTGTACTATTCATAAGCATCATAAGTTCTATGTCATAAGAGCCAATATTGTACTGCAAGTGTCAAGCTCGACGTGCACCGGACTGTACGATACATAGATTCGGAAAGTACCACAAATGATTACCTATGAAGCTTTTTTTTATACCACAAGGGTGGCAAACAACCATACGGCTGGCCTGATGGTAAGCCCTCACCGTAGCCTATAAACGCTTGCAATGCCGGGGGGTATCACTCACGCGTGGGCAACCCTCCCAATCCCCCAAGTGGAGCTTTGAATAAATATACCTACAATAAAATAAAAGTTTTCAATATAACAGAACGTTATAGTGGCCATCAGCAAGCAGATGAGGAGTATTTTTTTGAATTGCAATATTTTGATTGTTATAAATAAAAAAATACATTAATAATATACAGATCTTTAATCATAAAATTCAGGCATGATGGCTTTAAAATACACTTATAAACAAACGTCGGGCAAACTATATTCAACAGTTGTATCACAGTCTAAATTTATTACAGCACTCTCGTATTTGTATTCAAGGGACATTTCGAAAGCGTCGCGCTCTTCTGACAGTTTGTCAAAGAAATAACTAGTGTTCACTTTGGAATGTAAGGAAACGTCGGAATTATTTAGACTGTTCTTAAAGCTCTCTCTCTGAACACTGTTTCGCGGTGTAGAACAATGATTGTCACTCAATATACTTCTCCGCGCAGATTTTCTTTTAGGTGTCGACTGAAGTTTGCTACTGAATATAAGTTTCACTAAATTATTATCAACTTTTGCAGTCTTAACCACGGGCGGTCTTGCCACGATTTTATCTATCAAATCCGATAAATCGCTTTCATTAATATCTCCCCCGCTGATATTAGACAAGCTCAATAAATGTTTAGTATCCTTTTCATTCTCTTTGTCGTCGCACAAAATATCAAACTCGTGGTCATTTGCGTCTTTTATTATTGAAATGTTATTGAAACTGCAACGCAGCGAGTTCATTGCCTTCTTCATTGACTTTCGTTTCTTTTTCGCTATGAAACTGTCGATTGTTTTTTGGCATTTGCCCTTCTTTGTGCATTTTAATTTTCTCTTCAATTTATTTACGCAGACACTGACGTTATTTTTGCTTGCGTTTAGTTGGGAATTTCCTTCCTTCGTTAAGTCTAGATTCTTTAGAGAACTACTTAGATTGGCAATTTCGACATCAATGAGTTTCTTGACCTTTTTATTGTAAGCTCGTTTCGGTTTAGCCGCGTCATCTGTGTTTTTCTTTGCTTTGACTTTTTTAACTTTCGCCGGTTTTTTTACAGACTCCTCGTAGTTCTCGACTAATTCAGAATAATATTTACGCATGAGTTCTTGTCGTTCTATGGTCGTCCACGGTGCTAAATGATCTTCATTTTCTGTAAATATACAATTACTTATAGATATTTAAACACCATACTATTAGGCCTCGTTTATAATTGCAAGTTCTCGTGGAAGAGTTCGCGGTATCCTAGTATTATTTACAGCTCTTTTAGCCTCTTTTATTATTCTTGTTAATCAAATCAATGTATAACGTATCGTTCAGTTAGTTATCCCATACCACAAGTTTCGGACTTAGGTACTTTGGGGATAGCTCGATCTGTTTTTTTTTTTTTTTTTATAAACAGGGAAATATACAAGTACATCGTAATAACATGTTTAAGTTAAATTGTAATAAATAAACATAGGTAGAAGGTATTTTCAACGACTACTACTGTACTAAAAATATATTAAACAGTAATCTCAAGGATCATTCGACAAAAGCACAATGAATTAACCATCAATAATACGTAAATAATTGAGAAATTTTCAATAGTGAAACTAAAACAGGGTCGGGTCTTTAATAAACTGAATAGTTTCAGTAGTCCACTTAAAAGGTTAACAGCAACTCTCGGAAGTTGTTGGCATAGATCAACTATCTACCGTGTACTATTTTCAACTAAATATAGCGTTGCATAAGGTTGCAATGGTAATAATACATTTGCCATTATTTATATGGACGTTATGGAAATGGACACTATATCATACTAATATTATAAATGAGAAAGTGAGTTTGTTTGTTATTCCTTCACGGCTTGACTAAGCAGCCGATCATTATAAAAATTTGTATACATATTGTCAGGGATAATTTTTACGCGGGCGACGGCTACGCGGCGGGTAACAGCTAGTTAGATTATATATATCGAAAGTGTATTTTTTTTGTATGTATTAACAAGATAATTTATGGAAAAATGTTATTTTGTTCTCATTTAAGTGATGTTATTTATGGCTTAATGAGAAATAAAGTTCTTTAAATATATTTTTTTAATACCACAAAGTTGGCAAACAAGCATACGGCCCGCCTGATGGTCGCCAAGCATCACCGTAGCCTATAGACGCTTGCAATACCGGGGTATCACTCACGCGTTGCCAACAATCCCAACCCCCCAAGTGGAGCTCTAGAGACCTTACTCACCGTAGGAACACAACATGGCCGAGACCAATGCTATTTGGCTACCATTTCTGTAAGGTGGATATCCTACCCCAAAGCTCCCATTTGTGCGGATTATCCGCTGTGCCCTACCTCTCTTAAAATTTACTATTATTATTACTTTTAAAAAAATATTATTACTTTATTGGTGAAATTTTTCATTCCTGTCGGATAATATATTTGAAAATGTTAAAAACGCTCACCTGTTTAGGTACAAAATACAATATATTGCAGTCTATTAACTCTTTATGCATGCTATTATGATAACTAACTAAATAATCATTAAATACAAACACACACACAAAGACAATATCAAGTTACTGTGACAGCGTACAGTAAAACAATTTTTTTTGTTGCGCTGCTCAATTTTCAACTATTCATTTTTTGTTGCGCTGATCAATTTTAAACTATTCATTTTTTGTTGCGCTGATCAATTTTCAACTATTCATTTTTTGTTGCGCTGCTCAATTTTCAACTATTCATTTTTTGTTGCGCTGATCAATTTTCAACTATTCATTTTTTGTTGCGCTGATCAATTTTCAACTATTCATTTTTTGTTGCGCTGATCAATTTTCAACTATTAATTTTTTGTTGCGCTGATCAATTTTCAACTATTCTGTATTATATATGATTAAAGATTTATAAATATTGCGGGAAGAGATTTACTTGAAAATTTATAATTACATAGTATAATATGAATACTATTGATAAATAAATTTTCAAGTAAATCACTTCGCGCAATATTTAGAAATCTTTAATCATATATACAGAGGGGGGGTCATTCAATTCCTTTGTTGACTGTACTTAAATAAAATAAGTCCAGTTTTAATGGAGTAGGTTGATCTATGTTACGAACCAACTTACCTTCAAACTGTTCGTCCGGAATCAACGCTTCGTATTGGCCGTCGATATCACCCCACACAACTTCGAAACTCGGAACACCTACAAATAATAGTCTATCTAAGGAAATTACTCAAATTAACTGAACTTTTATAGAAGAATTTTAATTAGAATAATTTCTAACCTTACGAGCTAATTTTATTCAGTAGACACGGCTTTTTTATCTGTAATAAGTTTGCGTTTGACAACAGCGTGCCTGATAGTAAGCATTGTTGTGGTCTACGATGCAACACGCTCACCTAGAAAAACCGACTTACTCGGGATTTGAAGACCCCTGGATTGTATTTTTCAGGAAACATCGATACCGGTAGAGTTCCAAAGAACCGCAGCTATTTTTTTTTTATGTCATACAGTAGACAAACAAGCAAGCGGGCCACCTGATGGAAAGCGGTCACCGCTGCCTATGGACATCAGTAACACCAGGGGCGCTACCAATGCGTTGTCCACCAAAGGAGTTTGGAGGAAAGGAAGGAGGAAGGGAAGGGAAAGAAGGAGGGGGAAAGAGGGGATAGGGAAGTAATTGGGCTTCCGGATCTCTCACTCACCGAACGAAACGCATTGCTGCTTCACGTCGATATTCTGTGAGGTACTTCCCCGGTCGAGCTAGCCCATTTCATAATAATTGCTCTACCACTCCAAAAACTATTAAATACTAATTTTAATTACTAAATTTAGAACTATTAGGATTAATAGAATTGAGCTGACTTTCTTGTCAGTTCTTCTTAGTACACAAAGTAAAAAATTGTAATTTCATAGTACAATACGAATACTATTGATAAATAAATTTTCTAGAAAATTAATTTACGCAATATTTAGAAATCTTTAATCATATTTAAGGAAAGGGTGTTGTTGACCCTTGTTGTTGACTGTACGAGGTTGAATAAAGTTTTGAGTCAATAACTTAAGGTAACCAAGGATTACAGGCATGATTATAATGAAAGATAAAGCAGTAGTGTGGACCTTTAACGAGCTTAGAGTTAAGGGTGTGGCGACACCTATCGTCATACAGAAAAACCACAGAGTGAAGAAAAAGTTCACAATGCGAACACATGACGGCGCCACTAGTGGCACCGTCCGTCATGTGTTCGCATTCATCATCAGATCATCATGATTCATACATCATCATTCATCGTCAGCGTGATTCAGGATTCTAGAATCCTGAATCACGCTGACGAAGTTTCTACGATATGAAGATGTATAAACAACCTCCGAGACATACATTGTCGGAGCCGCGGTTCCCCAGGCATAACACCCAGCCTGGCCGGAAGATCTTCCCTTTGTGGCGGTCGAGCACATCGACATCGCTCCCGCTACAGTAGTACCGATATTCAAAAAATCCTTACCTCTAGGATTTCTCTTTTTCTTTATCACTGTAGGTTTGATAGTCCTGCAAGGCACGTGATCTTGTAGGTGCCATTTCGTCAGTAAAGGCAGGAATTTTTCTACGCAGTATCTTTCGGACCAGTCCAATTTATATGTCATTAGTTTCTGGCATAAAAAAATAAACGTATAACGTTATCTATAATGATATTTGTTAAATTATCAGCCAGTTTCTGAAACACATTTTAATTTGAATCCCACATTAAGTCTCAAGCAATCTCTTTTCTTGTTTAGTTTTTTAGCACCATTAACAGCAATAATTTAATGTGTCATTAACTTAAAAATTCTTTTCAAAAACTGGTTGTATGTATTATGTATCAATAGGCCAAATATTTAACAACATAACGTCTTTAACAAAACTTTACATAGAAGGTAAAGAAGAAAGGGCAATTTTTTGTATTTGTGAAAAACCATTTTCTTTTTGGTCATACAAAACTTACCATAAACTGAATCAAACTTGGCGTAGGACGTTTCAATGTATCAAGATAAATTTTTTCCTGTGGCGTATCTAGAAATTCTTCCATAATTCTTGGTTCGGGAAAGAACATTCCACAGTTCAAAGCCCTATTCCTAAGTGATAGCTCCCGTTTTACTTCTGCTACTTTTGCTCTAAAACAAATTTTAATAAATTGTGTAATACCACAGATTACGAAACTGTTTTTATTACATAATGCACAACGAAATCTATTTTCAATTGTTTTATAAGCTGTGAGTCGCGTTGTTGGCGCGTACTTTCATAGTTTGTATAATTTCAAAACCTCCATAAAATTTAAAATCACCCACAAATACGTTGCCAAGGACATGACATATTTTATGACGAATATAAAAAGAATACCTTTGTCCAGCAGTGGACTTCTTGTGGCTGAGATGATGATGATGATAAAGAGAGAGTTGAGCTACGGTATTCATGAAGTATTCTATAACTTACTTATGTCCAAGGTCATTACAGCCACGGTGTGTCGCACAGACAGGACAACCGTTCTTTAGGTGCGTACGACCGACGTGGCCGCATCGGTCGCAGCGACCCGGTGCCGACGTCCATCTTGTTTGTTCGTCATAATGCATTGGGTCACTTACCCATGAGAGCAATCTATAAAAATAATTTTATACAAGTATTCCAAATTAAATGTTATTAAAAATAATGTTTTATACATGAACGTGGTTCCAAAGGATCTAACAGTCAATTTCTGAAACGCATTTTTAAAGTTTATGATACATTAATTTATGCTTGTTTGCCAACTTTGTGGCAAAAAAAAATTAATAATAATAATATTAAGTTATAGTTGTCATTGTCAAACTAATGAAGAAAAAGAGAGACACCTTGAGACCTATCATAGAATTAAAATTTTCTTCTTTTTTTTTTCTTTCTTAATTATCAACAAATTAATTATAGGTACTAACCTTAATAAAGAATATTTATTATAATAATTTTATTGGGAATCGTTCTTGATAAGACGTTATATACTGTCGCACAACTGGTGTGATGGTCAATTCAGAGCTCACTTAACTACACTGGCAATTGGAAATTTGGTATTGCACAAACTTAGCGGCGGAAGAGCTTTTCAAATACAAGTTAAATTGCATTACGCCATTGCATTACGCATATGCCCATGAATATAAGAAACCCATAGAAGGAGAGTGCAGCAGTGGGATAATTTAGGCTAATAATAATACCTGGGAATAACATCTTTGTCAGGAACAGTGTGTAAAAACGACACAGCAGTAGTTATCGATGAGCCACAAGCTCCTGCGCCATAGTCGCATCCACAGAGCAAAGCGAGCGCAACCATTTTGTTTCGTCCAAATCCTTAAAAAAATATATAAATAAAACAGATCTAACTGACATAATACATGCCCGAAATTCCACTAATATTATAAAGGCCAAAATTAGTGAGTTGTTACTTTTTCACGCTATGACAATTTTTATGATATTTGGTATGTAGGTAGCTGAGCTGATACGTTGGATTAATACATAGTGTACTTTCATCTCGAAAAGTACGCGATTCCCGTAGGATTTGGCCAAAAGTCTGATATTCAATGGTGCTTTTTAAAGTAGATGTCGCTGGTGTGCATACGCAAACTAAGTTGCGCTGGTTTCGCTAGTTATACATAAATAACCATGCATGCCACTGTCTCGACTTTTATATATATAGTCTACATTTATAATTCTACTAGTTTCTGCCCGCGGCTTCGCCCGCGTGACCTACTAACAATTAGCATATTTTTCTCCAGAAACAAATTTCAGTCCGGTCCGGTACGGTTCCATCCGGTACGGTCCGGTCCGATCCGTTCCGGTCCGGTCCGATCCGTTCCGGTCCGGTCCGATCCGTTCCGGTCCGGTCCGATCCGGTCCGGTCCGGTCCGATCCGTTCCGGTCCGGTCCGATCCGTTCCGGTCCGGTCCGATCCGTTCCGGTCCGGTCCGATCCTTTCCGGTCCGGTCCGATCCGTTCCGGTCCGGTCCGATCCGTTCCGGTCCGGTCCACTCGGTCCGGTCCTTATAAGGAACCGCCAAATTTGGAATCTCTAGACCCAGCGGTTTGGGCTGTGCGTTGATATATAGTTAAGTCAGTCAGTCAGGACTTTGAATTTTAT
Source organism: Endotricha flammealis (assembly GCA_905163395.2). Taxonomy (NCBI): domain Eukaryota; kingdom Metazoa; phylum Arthropoda; class Insecta; order Lepidoptera; family Pyralidae; genus Endotricha; species Endotricha flammealis. Next base: position 10,462,277 of record LR990855.1, read on the forward strand.
ATATATAGATTAAAATTATTTATTGAGATTTTCTTACCATTGCTACGAAACATAGCGTCAGCATCATAGCAGTCGATGGAACCCTGCATAGCTCCACCTCCGGCCGCGTTCGAAACGCTAAAGTTACGGTAAACGCGACGTGCTCCATACGCAAAACAATCAGAGTCTTGGGATACCACTGCATCTACTAACTACACAACAGTAATAAAATAAATTTAATATATTAATAGAATGTAGTGAATCATAGAATCATATATTTTATTTAGAGACTAGACTTTCACAGGCACTTTCTCTTGTAGTGAACGTACTTAGAATATTTTTTTTTATTTCAAGAGTGAAAGTTCTTACAATATTTACAAGTAATGTTTGTTCTCAACTGCATGACTCTTCCTCGATATGTGCATGTAGGAAGAGGAGACTTTTGCCCAAAAATGGGCCATAAAAACTTAATAAATAAAAAGTTTCTAATGCAGAATTGAATATTTGACTATTTTTTAATGAATCAAATACAAGCACCTTGAGCATTTAACTGAGCACATGTAGCCTCTGCTTCACCACTGCCCTTCACACATCGAACACCCATACATCGCAGCAGATTTTCACACTGAAATAATAATAACCACATTATGAAAAGAAACTTTATTATCATAATTTTATTATTTTTATTATTTGAGAATAAAGTGGAGAAAAAAGACAACAGAAAGGGATAGTTAGAGGAGGAGAGGACCTCTCCCATTTATGACCTCAACCACTACTGGGCAAAGGCCTCTGCTTGTGAGTGAGGACATAAATGGTCATCATCATCATCATATCAACCCACTGCAGGGATATGAGTCTCCCTTCAATCAAATCAATCTCCAAAGCACATAGGCCGAGCATAAATGGGAAGTAAAAAAATTATTATTTCAAATTCAAATTCAAAATATTTTTATTCAAATAGGCCTAATTTATGCTCTTTTGAAACGTCAGATTTGTGCTAAGAAGAAACTGGCAAGAAACTTAGAACTTGCTCTTTTATAATGGTATTAATAAGATACAATTACAATTACAGAAAATATAAAAATAATAATTTTATTTTTTATTTTTATTATTTTTTTTTTTTTTTTTATTCTACGCTTACAACTATTTTTTACAGGCATGCTTAGCCTAATGCAATAATAATAATAATACATACCTCTTTTAATACACCTTTAAACCTTTTTCGTCCAACATCAGGCCGTTTATTAGCTGTATCCACTTTAGGGGCTGCACCACGGAATTGTATTGCATTTCGTGTTGCCATAACATCTCTTTTAAGTTCCGGAGCATCACCCTCAAGAACAAATATAGGGTTAATGTCAGCCAATATTAAGTATGCAGTCCTGAAGAAAAGGTTTCTAAAACAAAATGATACAAAATCTATTTAGGGTAAACTGAATTATTATAACGTTGTGAAGTTATTTACTGTTGTATAAATTATTTATATTATATTTTAGAGCATATCCCAGAGTTAGATAAATAAGATTATGAAGGATGGGTCAGCATTGTCCCAGTGTCTGCCGGGCTATATCAATGCCATTGAACAATGAACTCAAACCGGAGTTGGTACAAAATAACTATGTAAGTTTTCATTATATTTCTTAAGAATACAAACCTCAAATATAATTTTGGCTGTATGTGATAATCAGTTACATTCTGGCTATCACAAACCCAACCAGATAAATCAACAGCCACTGTTTCTCCACGTATCTGAAATTATCTTATAGGTCAGAAACTCGTCTTATGTGTAGTACCTGCCACAAACGAAGACTCAGAGACAGAGAGTCGCCTTAGGTCCTCTTGAGGTTCTCAGATAAATTTAGCAAAGAATAACTTACTTCGTGAAGAGATTTCTTCTCACTGTAAGGAGTTAAAACTGTCCACAAACCCTTTATACCCATTTTATTATTATTGCAGATACTTTATCTATTAATCACTATATCACATAAGCGGTAGCATAAAAAAATTACACTGCGATTAAAAGAAAAATAATTTTTCATTTCAATCTTTCCTCCAAAAATTCGAAATAGTCTAACGAACGAAACGAACGAACCATTCCCAAAGATATTCTACTATTCCTGAACCATTCCATTCCATCGAATACTGACGAGTAATACCAAAATACCAAACAGTGTTGCCAGATTTTTTTTCACCTTTCCCTCTAGTTAAATTGAAAAAACCCCTAGAATCCCAACTATGATCAAGAAAATCCTCTGACGTTTTTTGTGAAATTGAAAATTGAATTGTGAAAAGTGAATTGTGAAATTTGTGTAAAGAAAACTTATATTTAAAGAAAAAAATTCTGTGATTTGACCCAAAAAGAAAAAAAAACTTTTTTAACTTCGTTCAAATTAATTCAAAATCTCAAATACTCCAACTAACGAAGTTAGCAGCAAGCAAGCCACACAGGAATTCGCGAAAAAAAACTGAATTTGTTGCCAGTTATCAAGTTTTCATATCCTATTCATTTCCTTTGGTCAACTAAATTGGTGTTATTGTTTAATATTAAAAATAAATCAAGTTTGTAAAAATTGTGAAAACCTTCAGAAAATCCCCTAGATAGATTTAGTAACTTTGGAACCTCGAAAAAACCTCAACGACCTCAAAAAACCCCTAGGTTTTAGGGAAAACCTCTAAATCTGGCAACACTGACCAAATACTATAGACACAGATATCACAATACAAGAGATATGGTTTGTGGGCGGGGCCTCAGAACAATAACTAAAGCATAGAAGGAAGGTAAATAATAAGAACAGATGACACGTTGGATGCACTCTTTCATCTTATACTTTCAAAGCCGTGTTAAAAAGAGACAAACATTAAAGAATCACTTTCTTATTTTGTAAGGTTGTACCAGGGCTACGTACTTGTGGGTCCCAAAGTCCCAATATACTACGGTGAAATTAAAAAGTAAGCCATGTTCTATGGTTTACGTCAGAATAAAATAGCTGTCTTAATTTTGACTTATAATGTTTACATGGCGTCGCGTCGGATGTGCTTGTGACTGTCTGTGCTTTATTATTATTTTGGATAGTTTTTGGACCGCTTTTGATACTACTCATACGCTTTGAATATTGTGAGTGAAGTGAATAATGGCTTGTTTTGTTCCTGGTTGCAATTCACATGCTTCCAAGAAAGAAAATGAGCGTGAGATTTTGACTTTCCACCGGTAAGATGTTTTACATAATTTAAAGATACTATGAATGTTTTACAATATATTGGAAATAAGATTCTTCAATTTTTTGTTATAAAATGTTATGATACAACTGTTTAACAACATTATTCTGTATTTTTACTAATATTTACATTGTATACGATAGTGATGTTCCGACTGATAATGTAAAGTATCGATATACGTGGAATTTCGCGGTAATTAATAAGAGTATCACTTATATTATTCAATAGTTTGGACAGAAACATGGTCTCTATTTAATATAACTTATGCATTCTTTTACTTGCTATTTTATTGATTACAGAATTCCTAAGGATATTGCTGTAAGAAAGAAGTGGATGGATGCAATTTCAAGAACGGATTTAAGTTGTAAAATGAAAGAAAGAAAAGTGTGTTCTAAACATTTTACTACTTCATGTTTCTATAACATAAAACCAAGTTTTAAAAATCGAAGACTTAAACTTGATGCAATACCCACTATGTTTTTGCCACCACCGGTAAGATGTTTATTATATTTTTACAATAACCTACAGAACTGATCGTTAAGTGTTAGGTTTTTGGAAACACTTATCTAGGACATCATTTAGATGAATTAATGATTTACCTGTTTGTTAAATTCCTACTAGTCTAACTTAACCTATTAGTCTAACTTGATTTGAATTAGTTTTTGAATTATTATATGTAATTGAATTGTATTGCAATAGTATTTAATGTATGTATATTATCTCCTAAATTTAAACAACTTTTATTATTTGTTTTTAGGTGACAAGTACACTAGGTATTAGTGCAGCACTACCAAGTACAAGCAGCTTACAGACTCCAGATTTTATTATAGCACTACCGAGTACAAGCAGCTTACAGACTGCTACTGATGGCAATCAAGTAAGGAAAACCATATTACGTATAATACATATGTACATAAAATAAATGGTTTTTTTTTTAAAACAAATCTAAATCTATACTTCTATACTAATATTATAAAGAGGAAAGATTTGATCGTTTGTTTGTTTGTTTGAATTGAATAGGCTCCGAAACTGCTGGACCGATTTTAAAAATTCTTTCACCAGTAGAAAGCTACATTATCAGGGAGTGACATAGCCTATAGCTTTTCCCGAAATGCAATGTGGTTCCCACGGGAACGGGGCCAGAACTTCACGCGGACGAAGTCGCGGGCAAAAAAGCTAGTAATATATAAAAGAAAGTCGTGTTAGTTACACCATTTATAACTCAAGAACGGCTGAAAATTGGTGGACACAGGATACTTTTTATCCCGTTAGAATAGGGTAGGGTAGTGCCTCTAAGGGCGGAACAAAGTTTGCCGGTTCAGCTAGTATATTTCTTCTTGTGGCTGAGATGATGATGAATCTACTTATACATATTTACTTACTAATCTATTTAATAAAGAACCGAGCCTTTTCTTTTGTACTTACCGTCATAATTGGATAATTTAGAATATAATTTAATTACTTGTTTGTCTGCCGTATAACAAAGGAAAAACAACTATAGCAAGTAAGCAGACCTCCCTCTCTCATCTTAAACGTAAATCATTCAGAATCTAGAAATCACGCGTTTGCTTTGAAATTTCTGTAAAATACCAGCATCACTGCATTTGTTTCACTAATCGAAACGCGGTCGACAAACTATAGCATAGATTGTCTTCTTCATTTTCATCTCCATAGTGTAATTAATATACCTATTATATACAAAATGACAGTGTCTTTTAATTTTAGGAGTCTGCAAGAAGTCACAGTTCCAGCGCAGTGCTGCCAAGCTCAAGTGCGTCTGAGAATGAAATTTTAAAAAAGAAAGTCCAGGACTTGGAAACAAAAATTAATACTATTTCTAAAATTTCTAAACGACGTTTACGAAAAATTAATATGTTTAAGCAACGAGAGAGACGTCTACAAAAGAAAACGAGCAATTTGAATACACTTTTACTTTCTCTGCTAGATAAAAATAAAATTAATGAAGAGCAATTACTTATATTGCAGAATTTAAAGGGCTATAGTCTCTTAGACAGACTTATTAAAAAGAAACTAGGTGATGTTTCAAGTAAAGAGTACCCCTTAGAATTAAAAAAATTTGCAGTAACGCTTCACTTTCTGTCTCCGAAGGCATACACATTTATAAGAGATTACTTTGAAAATGCTCTTCCTCACCCAAAAACTATTTCATCTTGGTACAAAGCAATTAACTGTGATCCAGGGTTTACTTCAGAGTCATTCGATACAATACGATTACGAGTAGAAAGCCAGAATAAGACTCTGTACTGTGCTTTATATAATAGACGAAATGGCCATTCGCAAAATTGTAGAATGGGATGGAAGAAAATATTACGGATATGTGAACACAGGCTGTGATTTAGAAAGTGATTCAACACCACCTGCTAAAGAAGCTCTTACATTTATGGTAACCTGTATAAACGATACCTGGAAAATCCCAGTGGGTTATTTTTTAATTAATTCCATAACTGCAGATCAGAAAGCTTCGTTAGTGCAACAATCCATCAGCTTATTAAAAGAAACTGGTATTGTAGTGGTATCACTGACTTATGATGGTGCCACTTCTAACATTGCAATGCAGAGACATCTGGGCTGCAAAGATCATCATTTTCAGCATGATGGTTTCGACATAAGTCTGTGGCCAGACCCATGCCATAATATGAAATTGGTACGGAATACATTTGGTGACAAAAGAGAAATGGTAGATTTTCAAGGAAATAAAATATCGTGGCATTATATTGAATTATTGCACCAAGTTCAAAATGCAGAGGGGCTACACCTAGGTACTAAACTAAAACGTGATCACATCAATTACGTAAAACAAAAAATGAAAGTGCGTCTAGCGACCCAATTACTAAGTAATTCAGTGGCTGATGCACTGTTATTTTGCAAAGATTTGGGTGTTCCTGAGTTTGCCGAATGTGAAGGCACTGTAACTTTTATTAGGATATTTAATAACCTTTTTGATATATTTAATAGCAGAAATATGCGTGCCAAGGGTTTCAAGAAGGCTACTGCTGTATTTAATTATCCTGAAACTGAGGTTTTTTTCGAATTCGCTGAAACATATATAAATAATCTAAAGTTTACAGATGGCGTTAATGTAGTAAACTCGAACAGAAAAACTGGTTTTCAAGGATTTATTACTTGCATGAATTCATTGAAACATATTTATTTAACTTTTGTAGTAGATCAAAGTAGTCCTCTCCGCTACTTATGTACTTACAAATTAAACCAAGATCATATCGAGTTATTTTTTGGTGCAATAAGATCTTTATGTGGATTCAATAATAATCCATCTGCCCGGATGTTCCAGTCAGCTTATAAAAAGCTATTAGTACATGCTCAATTTAAAGATGGTGCACAAGGCAACTGTTTGCCATTAGAGAATATTTCGATTTTAAATTATTGTCCAAAAAAGAATGTTACTGACCGCATAAATCAAACCAGTGATCGACAAGGTTTGACTGTCGACGAGGGTGTTACATTCTTTCACACAGACCACGATTATGTTCACGAACCCAATTCACTTTCGGAATACGCGACCCACGTTGTGAAATATATTGCTGGATTTGTTTCGAGAACATTAAGAAAAAGGATGTCATGTGAAACGTGTATTGATAGTTTAGAGGCTAACGAAGAAAATAAGTTTTCCTTAATAACAATAAAAAATCGTGGTGGTCTAGTGACACCTTCAAATGATGTTAACACAGTTTGTTTTTTAACAGAAAAGGTTCTAAAACAAAAACAAATCCAAATTGGGTCTAATACGCTTGGAACCCCCAAAAATATACAAACTATGGTTTTACAAGTTTGTAAGACACTTTTGCCTTCACGTACATTTGAAAACCTTTTCGATCACTGCTTGGATCAAAGTATTCAATATGGTGATGATCACAGAAATTCATTGATAAAAACTATTTGTCATTTATATTTAAAAATTAGAATTCACCATATAACAAAAAATATAGTGCAACCTGACGAAAAAATTCGAACGTTTTTGACAAAAACGGTACTATTTAAAGGGCAATAAATAAATTTAAATATATTATTATGTACTTAGGTAGAGTTGTAAAATTTCATTTTGGTGGCTTATAGCATGACCTGCATGACGGACATTTTACGTCTATACTACTAATATTCCTTTTGTTATAACAAAATAAAGATTATGTGATTATTTTGTGTTATTCTTCACCCCCATCCCGGCCCACCATACCCCTGGTCTATTACATCAAATAGTTGGTCTATAACACCAGGGCTATGGTGGACTTTAAAGTTGTATAACTATATGAAACCACTTCAAATAATAGTTTGACGGCCCGGTGGCGCCGCTGGTAGTGAACCTACCTTCAGTACCAGAGGGCGCGGGCGCGGGTTCGATTCCTGCACGGGACTAACATACGACGTAGATTTGTGTTGTCTCGAGTTTATTATTTATTCAGTTCTCTGTTACCCTCATAATACCAGCAGGCCTTGCCTAAATTGTGACCAGAGGGTGCTGTGTTGTGTAGAATTTATTACATATTAAGTACTAATTTGTCATAATTATGTAGGTAACTATGTAATGTTTATTGGTACATTGTATTTAAATTTGACGTGGGCTTGGACATCCAACGTTAATAACTATTCTTGGTGTACCAAAAATATCTCAGCTTTTCACGACATAAATTGAAAATTTAAGCCTGTACATTTTCATACAAATTCCCTGTGTTATCGCCATAAAGCGGATGTCCAACCACGGTATTATCGTCACAGTAAAAATAATAAAAGCAAAGCAATTAACTTCCACAGCGGTTACTGATAAATCACCTCTATTCACAAGTTAACTATTACAAAATACTAAATTGTGTTAAACCATTATCGATATATTTTTAGTTCGATAAAATGCGCATCACTACGTAGAAATGACACATTGCTCTATCTTTAAAATGTATAGCTACCCTGCTACAACCTTGTGAAATTGGAAGCTGTTGTGATATGTCTGTCTCTTTTTACACGACGTAGAGTGCATAAGAGAAAAGAGTGCATCCAACGTGTGAGCTGTTCTTATTATTTACCTTCCTTCTATGCTTTAGTTATTGTTCTGAGGGCGGGGCACATGACGCCATTTTCTGCACAAATGTGCAGGAACTTGATTGTTCTAAGTCATTCACAAAACAACGCTTCCGCGAACACACGTCCGTGAATGTCAACAAAAATGCCGGCTTGTGCTTTAATTACGTGCAAAAATCGCAGTGATACGGTAAATTCAAGTAATAGTGGTGTTACTTATCATAGGTAAGTCATTTATTTAATATTTTTCTATTTAGATGACAAATTAACGAAATATTTTTGAGGCATAGAAATCATTAAACAATATACGGCATAGTCGATACTTCCGTTAAAAATATTGTCCATTGCTTGTTTTGGATACGCGTTTTTCAATGTTTTGCGGTATGCACGTACAATGGAATGCAAACGTAACGATAATTACAATGTTGTGAAAATATCGTGGTACCGCCGCTTGTAGCTTCCGCGATCTGTCAAAGTGATAATGGCCGTCGCACAAGCCATGTAGTGCTGCCAAAAGTAGAATATTTTAGTATCGATAATTTTGTATTTCTAATTTTTGAAAGTATATTAATTTGAAACTTTTACTACAGTGCATTCCTTGTACAGGGTGTCCTAGTCCCATAAGTATTGGATCAAACTCAAGGGGAAAGTAGCTCACGTAAAAACTCATTTGATTAGTTTAAAAAAAATCGCTTGTACTACTAATGTACTAATTTTTTTAAAGTTCTTTCTTTTAATTGGTTGTATAAAAATTACTATTTTCCAAAAATAAAATAAATAAAAACTAAAAACTGGTAATTGTTTTTTCTTTTTTAATTATTTAAAATTAAATACGTATTATAGTTCATAGTTGTAGTCCGTAATAAATTGTTATTGTAAAATATCGAGAGGTAGTTATCGATAATGCTTGTCGCCCTTTTTCATTAGGTGCCCGTCACTATAATACACTTCTTACATCTGTGTTCGTAATCGAACTGCAAATCACGGGCTTACGATTTGTGTGAGTGTGACTGTCGGAGATTATTCTATGAATGTGTTAAAATGTAACTGTGACACTGTGTGTGTAAGTGGCGACATCGGTTCCGGTACAAAAACTGTCTTATTACATTTCTCTTCTTTCTGTGTTCTGAGACTATAGACGAGTAATACGCACAGCTTCGGAAGAATTCGGGCAAGATGCGACACTAGCGCCCCTACGGTATGAGGGCGGCATGAGGTGAACGATTTCAAAACTTTTGTACGCAAAATGTTATAGCGCCCCTAGCGGCATGAGGTGAACTGTGCGTTTTGTATGCAAAATGTTATAGCGCCCCTAGCGGCATGAGGTGAACGGAGGTTGCCAAGTCATTGTATGAGAAACGTCAAGAGCTGTGCGTAACTCGTCTATAGTATTTGGTAATACCCACAGCTCTTGACGTTTCTCATACAATTACTTGGCAACCATAGATTAATATAGTAAAAACTGAAATTGGCAACCTCCGTTCACCTCATGCCGCTAGGGGCGCTATAACGTTTTGCATACAAAACGCACAGTTCACCTCATGCCGCTAGGGGCGCTATAACATTTTGCATACAAAAGTTTTGAAATCGTTCACCTCATGCCGCCCTCATGCCGTAGGGGCGCTAGTGTCGCGTCTTGCCCGAATTCTTCCGAAGCTGTGCGTATTACTCGTCTTGATAATTTGATTCCATACCTTAAGAAAGGATGAATAGAGTTGTCATTTGGCGTATACCCTTAGGGGAGAGAAACAAAGTACATTGATTACGCAGTGTTACCAGAAAAGAGAATATTACCCCATGATTATATATAAAAATATTAAAAAAACATGGGGTAGTTTTTTTATATTTTTATATAGGTACGATAAACTAATAGGACTATTGATTATTTGCAATGTATTTTTTCTTATAATCATCAATATATTGAGACTTCGATTTATACTTGTATAAATAAATCGAAGTAGCTGTCCGCGCCCGTTTGTCTGTATCTCCGCTAACTCCTATTGTCTCATAAAGTAGTATGGGAAGGTTGGTGTGACTACAGATCTCTTAGCTTGTATTAAATAAATATTATTTTTAATTTAGGTTGTCACTATTTTACCTCAATTGTTGGTAATATTGCATGGGTAAATTCAAGTAAATTGCTGGTATCCCCAATACGCGTGGTACCCGACTAAATTCAGGAGACACAGGAAAGTGGCCGCCTGGCTTCATTTTACTTACCTACTTAATTTGGGTGCATAATACTACAAAATACGATTATTTTCTTGACCATTTACGTTTTATTTCGTTATTTCTGTACATTGAAGCCGTCATTTGAGTCTTAATAAATATAATCTGTATTCATTTTTATCAAATAGGGCCGAAATAAAGTCTAAATAGTATACTTACGAATGAAAGGTTATGTTGACGATTTTACGTTCACTGCGGCTATTGCAGCCTAAAACACTACAATGCACCATAGTCTATGAACGCAAAAACACATTAACTCAACCACAGAACACAGATTTCGCCTTGTTTTCACCCTGAAAATTCAGATTTTGAGAGAAAAAGAAAAACGCTTTCGTTTGCTGGGCACAGTTAGCGACTGTGCCCAGCAAAAAAATAGTATACGTCGATAAGGACAAAAAATGTTTCTCTAGCTCTTTTTGGCCTTGGGAATATTGTATTTACTCATCTCGCTCACTCCTACCGTGTCGCCTCTATTCATCCTTTCTCTAAGTTCCATACCATGAACTTGTGCCATGAACAAACATCAAAAATGAGTATCATCTCTATTTAGTTTGTGCATCAAAAACAGCTTTTCTTTTCATTATGGCAACAATTAACTCTAAACTTCAAATTATTGCCTACATCACAGATATCACAATACAAGAGATATGGTTTGTGGGCGGGGCACATGACGCCATTTTCTGCACAAATGTGCAGGAACTTGATTGTTCTAAGTCATTCACAAAACAACGCTTCCGCGAACACACGTCCGTGAATGTCAACAAAAATGCCGGCTTGTGCTTTAATTACGTGCAAAAATCGCAGTGATACGGTAAATTCAAGTAATAGTGGTGTTACTCTTCTACTTCTATCATAGGTAAGTCATTTATTTAATATTTTTCTATATAAATGACAAATTAACGAAATATTTTTGAGGCATAGAAATCATTAAACAATATACGGCATAGTCGATACTTCCGTTAAAAATATTGTCCATTGCTTGTTTTGGATACGCGTTTTTCAATGTTTTGCGGTATGCACGTACAATGGAATGCAAACGTAACGATAATTACAATGTTGTGAAAATATCGTGGTACCGCCGCTTGTAGCTTCCGCGATCTGTCAAAGTGATAATGGCCGTCGCACAAGCCATGTAGTGCTGCCAAAAGTAGAATATTTTAGTATCGATAATTTTGTATTTCTAATTTTTGAAAGTATAATAATTTGAAACTTTTACTACAGTGCATTCCTTGTACAGGGTGTCCTAGTCCCATAAGTATTGGATCAAACTCAAGGGGAAAGTAGCTCACCTAAAAACTCATTTGATTAGTTTAAAAAAAATCGCTTGTTATTATGTACTAATTTTTTTAAAGTTCTTTCTTTTAATTGGTTGTATAAAAATTACTATTTTCCAAAAATAAAATAAATAAAAACTAAAAACTTTGGTAATTTTTTTTTCTTTTTTAATTATTTAAAATTAAATAGGTATTATAGTTCATAGTTGTATGTAGTCGGAGATTATTCTATGAATGTGTTAAAATGTAACTGTGTGTGTAAGTGGCGACATCGGTTCCGGTACAAAAACTGTCTTATTACATTTCTCTTCTTTCTGTGTTCTGAGGCCTACATCAAGCCTACATTCTCGTAAAGTTAACCAGAATGAAATAAAACAAGAATAAAAAAAAAACAAGTTAAACGATGAACCAACTACACTTTCGTTTTCGCTCAACTTCGCGAGAGTGTAGAGCTAGATTAAGATAGACAACTTTTTACTAAATTGCTAAGCCATTATACATATATATCTAAAAAAAACAAAAACAAAGTTGGAACGTCATTTCAATACGTCATGTCAGCTTGACATTAGTTTGACGTTTTGTAACTACTTAGTTTGACGTAAAAGTAAAAAATATTTATTATTTTTGTATTGTTATCAAGAAAAGAGACGTGATAACGAATCAATAGTTAATCACGATGTTAATGATATAAAGTAAAGCAATACAATATTTTTGTATAATAATAATATGTGAATCTTCCTTATTATGAAATTTATTGTAATACCCGGCATAAAAAGTTAAACAAGTAACTTCAATATCGGAAGACAACTAAAGTATTTGCCTGCCACATTTTTGTGTAATTATTTACATATCGTTATCGTGTTGCTGAGGGGCCGGGCTAACGCAGACGTCATCAAGAATTAACAAAAGATAACGCAAAAAACAGCATTGATTTAATTTCGCTTATCGGTCCCCCGCGTTCACAGCATTATGTCGTATTTAAAGCAATTACATAAAATTCGGTACGTTTTTATTATTTTATACAATTGATTATTAGTAGTATTTGGTATTAATGTTGCTTTGCTTAACCTAACTTATCAGCTTTTGGCCTGCCCCTAAGGCGACTCTCTGACCTTAGTACCTATTTAACTTGTTTAATAATTTTCACTAATTAACTAAAATGTAATTACGCAAGTATAATGTAGGTATCCAACAAAGTTATTGGTATAGTAGAAGACATTATCTGTAAATTATGTGTGCACATGTATATGACTGACTAGTCAAAAGTAAATAACTTAAGTACTTACCTATTTTATGTATTACATACAAAATATCTCAATGTCTTTTAAACTATTCTCTACCTCTATTAACGTCTTAACAACTAGTAGTCAACAAAAAACAACAACTTTATGCCTTTTTATGAATTTTCAGTAACACACTAAATCTACAAAATTCCGCAAGATGCATACAAACACAACTAAAGGAAGAGATTCAAAGGCGAGATATAAACAAAGTCCTCATAGCAAACCGTGGAGAGATAGCATGCAGGGTAATGCGTACTGCCCGTAAACTGGGCATAAGAACGGTCGCTGTATATTCAGATGCTGATAAAAAAGCTATGCATGTTCAAATGGTAATTATATTATGTCATAAAATGTCTAGGAACACAAAAGGAGTGAAGAGACACAATTGCGCTGTTTTGGGGATATTTCAGGCTCACAAAAGTCTTTTCCATTTAATTAGTAAAAAAAATAAAATATAAAATAATATCTCATACATCTTTAAAAAAAATCTGTCTTAAATATCTAAAATTCACACTTAAAGTTAACAGAAATAAACTATTTATGTAGCAGATATAAGGAATTGTCATGTACCATACATGAAGATTCCTTATATTGTGTGGTGGTACGTTATGGTCCGTGCGGGAAATTCAATTTTTTTTGGGGTTTTTACAAATTGCATCTTAATCATTGATAGAATTTTCGTGAAAATTGGTTTGGCGACAACAAATGCAATATATCTACTGAATAATCATCATATAAATTATAAATATTGGCTCTTCTCATTATGAATGTGCAAAATGCACATTTATAGGGAAAAAGATGCATCATGGACATTGACTGTTTTAAAAAATTTACAGGCCAGAGTTTGAGTGGGTAGCAATGTCTACATTATCCCAAACGGTTATGGGTTTGATCCTGCATAAGTGAAACATTTGAACATTCATTTCAATGCTTAAATATGAAATTGTTATGTAAATCATTATCATCTCATTTATCTTGTTTCACAGGCCGATGAATCCTATCACATTGGTCCGGCGCCTTCTACCCAAAGTTATTTGAATGCATCTAAAATTCTGGAAGTGGCAAAGAAGTCAAACAGTCAAGCCATACATCCAGGCTATGGGTTCCTATCGGAAAATGTTGAATTCTGTGAAAAGTGTGCTGATGAGGGCGTCATATTTATTGGACCGCCACCAAAAGCTATTAGAGATATGGGTATTAAAAGGTAAGATCTTAACATATTGTTACACTATAGAGCTGTTGGAATAGTTCAATAAAATTGAACCTTAAAAAATACCAGAGTTCATATGGACTGGACAAACAAGCTCTTTGCGCCTTTGTCACGAGCTATAAAGTTACTAAATGTTCTGTTAAAATAGGTTGATATATTCCATTCCAGCCTAACAAAGGTTATGGAAGTATTCTAAAAATATTTGGAAAATTATAAATATGTATAAGTAAATTGATTAAAGGTCGCTTTATACGTAACGTGTTTTTTCCCGAAGTTAAATGTAGTTCCATACAAAATGTATGTGAAAATGCATTTGTCGCGGATATACGGGACGGGAACGAGGCCGTGTCGGACAAGAAGTCACATCCTCGCCCCGTCCGAGGTATATCCTGTTGCATATACAGAGACCTTTAGTAGTTGTAGCATCGCAATAGTTTTTTGTAACTGTAAAGGTGTTATAATAATGTTTTAAAATAAATAAATAAATAAAATGTTGCTCACTAAATGCATAGTCATCCTTGCTGTGTTTCCATCATTACACAATTTATTTTATTTTTTCATTTAATTCTCACTTGGACAAAATTACACTCTTGATATGCATCTATCTTTCCTTCTATGATCATGCTTCAATATGTCTTATTCTTTAATAATTTAAAAAAGCAATATATATATTTTTTAACAGCACATCAAAAGCAATAATGTCTGATGCTGGAGTACCAATAGTAAGAGGATACCATGGTGAAGACCAGAGCATTGAGAGATTGCAAGCCGAAGCACAGAAAGTTGGCTTCCCATTAATGATCAAAGCCGTTCGAGGCGGAGGTGGAAAGGCAAGTAAAATTTGAAAATTCACGTGTTACAAAAAAGCTAAAATAATTTATTTTCAAATATAAGTACACAGCTGAAACAACTGTACAATTGGTAATAAACAATGAAATCATTATTTTGCGTTAATCCGCTCAACGCCACGTGTATCGTTTTCGGCCCCAACATGGCGCTGAGCGGGCAGTCTGTTTATGAACTCTAAAAAGTAATATTATATTAATGTAATTTTACCCACGGGAACTATAATACCATTGGCTTCACGAGCAAATCCACAGGTAATAGCCAGTATCTATTAAAATGTATTTTCAGGGTATGAGAATAGCAATGACAGAAGCTGATTTCCTACCACAACTTGAATCAGCTAAAAGAGAGTCATTGAAATCGTTTGGAGATGACAATATGCTCCTGGAGCAGTATATTACTGATCCAAGACATGTAGAAGTACAGGTAAGCGTACTCTTGTATTTGTAATTACATAAATAAAAAATAAATGCTTAGAATGAATATCTTCGAAAATATTCCAAACAACGAATAATGTACGATTCAGACCTACAGCGTCGCGTCGGAGCGCAGCGGAGCGTATTTTACAATTTGCCAAAGGTAATTGAAACATCCATAGAATAGTTAGGTGTCATAATTATTATGCTAATTACTCAATTTTAAAGCCGACCGGCTGTCGCGGATCCGGGAGCATTCGCGGCGACGCATGCGCGTACGTCGTACGCGGTTGGCTGCTCAACGCGGCTCGCGACTACTGCCGGCATCTGATTGACTCATCAAAGTTTGAGAATGCACTCGCGGCAAATTTGTGCCAATCGAATTAATGCCCATAGGAAATAGCCGTCATTCGGCTACGTTCAGCTGCCGGCGCGTCCGCGAGCATCCGCGTCGACACGCTGCGCTCCGACGCGACTCCAGGTGTGAATCGTACATACCAGGAAGGTTGATTAGGGATAATGTCGCTGCTGTGGTATACCAACAAGATTTTGGCTCAAATAAGAGAAGTAACCATAGATTATACATATTATTATCCTGTTTTAGGTATTTGCTGATATGCACGGAAATGCAGTGCATCTCTTTGAAAGAGATTGCTCAGTTCAGAGACGACACCAAAAAATCATAGAAGAAGCACCTGCGGTGAGTTTTTATTTGAATTAATACAACCGTTTGCTTCCAAACTTTCTGGTTTGAATGTTCTTTTTATTATTTTTAGCCTACCTTACAGGATAATTGGTGAGCGTCATTCAACTGTTTAACTCTAATTTTTTTACTATAATCATATTTTAAAATTCGAAATACGAGTATGAACTTTATAATTCTTTTTTATTTTTATATAATAAACTTTTTTCTAAAAGGGTGAGTTGAAGTTTCTCGATAGTTTCATAATTTATGTTTCATGACTTATCTTACAGCCAGGATTATCAGAAGAAACACGTAGATCTATCGGAGAGGCAGCAGTGCGTGCGGCGCGAGCAGTCGGCTACGTAGGCGCGGGCACTGTCGAGTTCATACTGCATCGCCGCACCCACGAATTCCACTTCATGGAAATGAACACTCGGCTGCAGGTTGAGCATCCCATCACGGAAATGATCACTGGTAATAAACAAATTCACTTCTTCATCATAAATGAATGCAAGCAGTGCGCCTATTCTCGTAGAAAAAACAATTTAAAACTAGTTTCACAATCACTATCTCCTTCATTTCATATTTCGTGTGAGATTAAATTTAATTTTGACCTTTTAATTACGAGAATAGGCCCGCAGATGTCACACGATATTTGCATAACATTAATTTCTGTATTGATTATTTAGAGTACATAATTATCAATTTAGTAGTGACAAATGTTTGAAAAACTCAATTTATTTGATACGGAATTCCGACCCGCCAGGGACTAGCTATTGTCAACTTTTTCAACATTTTCCTGACTTAAATATAAAAAAAAGGTATTTATTGTATAAGTCTATTGTTAATTTTTCAGGTACTGATCTAGTAGAATGGCAACTCAGAGTGGCGGCCGGTGAACCACTACCGGTCACTCAAGAAGAGATCATTCGTCGCGGCCACGCCGTAGAGTGCCGCATATACGCCGAGGAGCCCGGCGCGGGATTCTTACCTCGCCCTGGCACGTTACATAGACTCAGACAACCAGTGCCTGAAGAAAACGTGAGGGTAAGACGATAAACGACTATTTAACATCGCCCTTTTATCGGTCGAAAGCTAGTTAAGGTCCCAATCCCTAGTTAGTTAGTCTCTAGTTAAGGAACCAATCCGTCTCGAAGGACCAATTGCTAGAAAGTCCAACTGGTTTAAATTTTAATTGCTATAAAAACAAATTGTGTAAGTATATTATGAACACTAGAACACATTTTACTAGCTATATAAAGTTGTTAAAAGTGACGCCCAGGACACAGAACCTCTAGTAATTATAAATGAAAATTTCTTACTTCACATTATGAACACTAACACTAAAGTGTAAAATGACGCCCGCGTTTACTTCATCTATTAATTATATTCTCGAATAATTTTTATTTAAGGCGCCATAGGTCCAGCGACCCAAGCGCGAAGTCCACCCCGCCGCGCCTCGCGTCACGTTGCGACAACCGAGCGTCTTTTCTTAACATTGCGCACATAGTGTAAAAATATGCAGTACCGAAACTTTAAGTTTTCTAATTTGTAATAAAATAATAATTCCTACAATTATTTTTTAATAAATATGAATGAATAAAAAATGAAGATTATGTTTATTAGGAACCAAATATGAAAAATGAAATAGACATGGTTTTCAGATGGTTTTGGGATGGTTTCGGGATGATTTTCAGATAATTTTCAGATTATTTTTGGATGGTTTTCAGATGGTTGTTGGATGGTTTCGGGATGATTTTCAGAAAATTTTTGGATGGTTTTCAGATGGTTTCGGGATGATTTTCAGATAATTTTCAGATTATTTTTAGATGGTTTTCAGATGGTTTTTGGATGGTTTTGAGATGGTTTTCTGATGTCTTTGGGATGGTTTTTCAATAGTTTTCGGATGGTTTTTCAATGGTTTTGTGATGGTCTCAAGATGGTTTTGGGATTATTTTCGAATGTTTTTGGTATGAAACTATCTGAAAATTGTAACTAAATAATGGGATTGTTTACTTATGATTTTAGTTATGGTTATTTATTTAGGTCTAACAGGAAATAATGATTGAAAAATCATTATTTCCTGTTGGACCCACTGCTACGCACAACTAATTTTGGCACAACTAAAAGTATTCCTGTTGGCACAACTATGGCACAACCAGATAATTGTCATTAAATAGTTCCCTTTGGTACCACAATTAAGTTCATTCGTGTGCAACACTGTATAAGAGGCATGTTATGGGGTGACTCAGGAATGGTTTTGGGGTGAGTTAGGAATGGTTTTGGGGTGAGTTCAGAATGGTTTTGGGGGGAGTTCGGAATGGTTTTGGGGTGAGTTTGGAATAGTTTTGGGGTGAGTTTGGAATAGTTTTGGGGTGAGTTTGGAATGCTTTTGGGGTGAGTTTGGGATAGTTTTGGAGTGAGTTCGGAATGCTTTCGCACCAAATGGCACTGATATAATCGTCACATAGTGCAATCTTCCCACCTTTATTATAAATAATTTCAAAAACATGATGAGCTTAGTAAAATAACAACTTCTTGTCTGTCAAATAATAAATCCGTTTGACATACACAATATCCGCAGTCGTCATTATACTCATCTCTTATTACAAGTATACAGTGATTTCAAAGAATATTTTAGTATAAGTACTATTTTTAAAACGTTGCAAACGTAAGTCGTCTTTGTAGATATAGTATATCGTCTAATTCGCCACTTCCCTAAAATGTTATTTCGCCTAAAATATACATTATGTAGTTCAAACCCTTAACTACCCCAAAACTGTGAATACTATCCAAAAACAATTGTAAAGCTATACCTATAAATCGAACCTATAAACCAAAAACATTCGAAAATAATCCTAAAAGAATATCTAATTCATTCTAAAAACATTAGAAAATAATGTTAAAAGAATTCCTAATTCATCCTAAAACATTCGAAAATAATCCTAAAAGATTTTCTCATTCATACCATAAACCATCCCGAAACAATCCCAAAAACATCTTGATACCATCCGAAAACCATTGGAAAAACATCAGAAAACCATCTGAAAGCCATTCAAAAACCATCCCAAAACCATCCAAAAATCATCTGAAGACCATCCCAAAACCATCCAAAAACAATCTGAAAACTATCTAAAAATCATTCGAAAACCATCCAAAAACATCTGAAAACTATCCGAAAACCATCCAAAAACCATCTGAAAACCATTCGAAAACCATCCAAAAACCATCTGAAAACCATTCGAAAACCATCCAAAAATCATCTGAAGACCATCCCAAAACCATCCAAAAACAATCTGAAAACTATCTAAAAATCATTCGAAAACCATCCAAAAACATCTGAAAACTATCAGAAAACCATCCAAAAACCATCTGAAAACCATTCGAAAACCATCCAAAAATCATCTGAAGACCATCCCAAAACCATCCAAAAACAATCTGAAAACTATCTAACAATCATTCGAAAACCATCCAAAAACATCTGAAAACTATCCGAAAACCATCCAAAAACCATCTGAAAACCATTCGAAAACCATCCAAAAACCATCTGAAAACCATTCGAAAACCATACAAAAACATCTGAAAACTATCCGAAAACCATCCAAAAACCATCTGAAAACCATTCGAAAACCATCCAAAAACCATCTGAAAACCATTCGAAAACCATACAAAAATCATCTGAAGACCATCCCAAAACCATCCAAAAACAATCTGAAAACTATCTAAAAATCATTCGAAAACCATCCAAAAACATCTGAAAACTATCCGAAAACCATCGAAAAACCATTCGAAAACCATCCAAAAACCATCTGAAAACCATCCAAAAACCATCTGAAAACCATCCGAAAACCATTACGAAACAGCAAAAAAAGTAGTTGTGCCAACAGGAATACTTATTTTGTGCATAATAGTTGGTCCAACAAGAAATGGTTCCACACTGTTTTTCCTTTTTTTATTGCATTTGTTACCCATTTTCACCAACAATTATTCTACGTAATCGAATTGCGAGCGCGGCGGTGATGGCGGAAAATTTGACACACGTCCGACGTCGATAAGGTCTGCGACCGGACTGAGTAACGCGAACTCACGCTTTGACTTCGTATTTTCGTGTATAAAATATGATATAAAAATGCCATGTAATCTTCTAAAGTTATTTTGCATGAATTGACTAGTTCAATTAATAACTAAAAGGATAATTAAGTTTCAATTCTTAAAACGTGTCAGAAGTAAGTTTAAAATAAGTTATTTGTTTTAAAAAAGTGGAATTTTAAATAAATTTTTTTATCGAGTGAAGTAATTCTAATTGTGTATTGAAGATATGATTTAACTAGACAAGGTACTCAAGAATACCTATTATTTTTTTGATTCGTTATTTTGAAGAACTTCATTAAAAAAAATTGTTTTTTCTAGACCTCTTCATAGGTATTTTACGAACTGGTAGCGTCTTAAAAAATTATGTCTCTTTTGAAGGTTGAAACCGGAGTATATGAAGGACAAGAGGTATCGGTCCACTATGATCCAATGATTGCTAAGCTGGTGGTGTGGGGCCGCGACCGCAATGAAGCCTTGGCCAAAACTCGAGCAAAATTATCGGAATACCAGGTAATCTCATCACTACTTATCTCACTATTGTGTAAGGTTTTTTTATGTCACAAAGGTGGCAAACAAGCATACCGTCGGCCTAGAAGTTCATACATTTTCGACTGTCAGCGCCGACGGTCAGCGCAACTCTAAAAACCAGCCTGTGTCTTGGCAATTGCTCAGTGGATATATTTTTGTGACACATGTTCTTTATAATCATTATTTTTTTATCGAAAAGTTTGACACTGAATAAATTTCATTTCTTTTTTCTATAAGACAAATCGATCCTCAATTTTCTCTTTGTGTTTTTAGGTTGCTGGCCTAGAAACGAACGTGAATTTCTTGCTCCGTTTAAGTGGTGCTAAGGCGTTTGTTGCTGGTGACGTGCACACAGCATTTATACCACAACACGAAGCCGAACTGTTCCCACAATCCGATAAGAAACTCACTGAGGAGAGAGCGATACAGGCTGCTCTTGGTTATGTAAGTACACTAAGTACACTACTGCAAGTTGGATGGGATTTACTAGAAAAATTGTAATAACATAACTGTGTTATACTATACTATGTTGTCAATATGAATAAAAATGAGGAAAAAAATATCTAGTAAATACCTTTCTCTTTGTTGACTACTTGTCATTTTTAATAAATCTAATACACGCTTATGGTAGCCGTCTGTGGTCAAATAATAACCATCAAACTTTTTACTATAGTCTTAAGGTACAAAAATAATAAAAATATATACTTATTGCTTATGTTAAAGGGAATATTTGTGTTCATTCACCACAGAAATACAATGATTTAAACACCGTATGTTCTGAATAAATTTAGAACCCCTTCAAATGTAAGATTTCATCAAACGCTGACAACGAACGAACGCCAACATGAAGCTTAAACGTAATAATTATAAAGCCAATTTTTTTTCTAATTTCCAGCTTCTTAAGTCTCAAAACGAGAACTCCGCACGTGATAGTTGGAAAGGAATTACCGTTGAACCTTCCGGATTTAGGCTTAACCATCAACTACGAAAAACTGTTATGTTCAGGTTTGACGAAAAAGGTAAGAATCACTCAGCCGGGCCTTTATGCGTATTTCTGTCTGTTTTCCTCTTAACACCAAACCAAGTAAAATATTGTTACGTATGATGCCAGTAAGATATTTTTCACGGATGTGTGATTAGACGCTAGAACGCAAAACACATATAAGATGGATGCGGAGCGGACACGGTTCTATTCCGTTGCATTTAAATGAACGCAACGTTAAGACAGGAACGTATGTGTGAGTTAATCGCGGCTAAACTGATATCAAAATATTGCCGCTCGAAACGCACTCGTCTGTTTGCTTAGGAACAAGACGCGCTTTAAGAACGAAAATCTTGTGATTAACAAATACATCGATTGTTTTCAATAATTACTAATATACATACATAATATATAAATTATACTAATATTATAAATGTCAATAAGAAAGTGAGTGTTTGTTTGTTATTCCTTCACGGCTCCTTTTTATCCCGTGAAAGTATGTCATTCCAAAGGGAAAACGTTTTTTCTACTATAGTGCCCTGTATGGAATGAACTATCCGCCAACAGATGACGCCACAAGTCGCGCTATGGGTTGTTTTGTTAAACGAGATCTATCTCATAAAATTACCGCAAGCGAAGCCGCTGAGAAAAGCTAGTTTATAATAATGCAACGCGAACGTTTAAAAGTTATTATTTGATTAAATATTAGAAATTGATTTTTCTCTTTTTTATAGACGTCAAAGTGACAGTCGAATACGGGAACGCCCCGAACGCATACCGCGTGCAAGTGAATGATGGCGAGTGGAGCCGTGTTGAGGCGGCTTTGGGGCAAACAGACCAAGGGCTGCGGCTCACCACACTCGTCAATGACAAGACCAGCAATATCGGCTTCCTCACACATGAAGACCAAGTACATGTGTATGACGAGGTAATAGTTTTATTCCCCTTTTTATACTTAGAGCATTAAACCAGACCAGAGACGACACGCGCAACAATTCCTACGCAAAAAATTCTGCTTTTTTCAGCAGGGGGTGAGGTATCACACATAGATTTTTCTATCACGTCGCTATAAACGCACATAACATTATTATCGCACACAATCGCATCGCGGCAACTAGTTTTAATAATGGCTATGGCCGCCGCTCTTGTACCTTTGGCAGAGGGGTACGCCTGAGTGTCGCCTCCGGTCTGGTTTAATGCTCTAAGGCTTTATAGCGTGAATTAAGCTTTAAGATTTGAAATCATTTATTACTGTATATTCTGACAAGAGAACGTGTTTGTGAAAACCTATTCTCTGAATAAAAGTTTTGAATTAGAATTTTAAGAAAAGGGATTTATGAAATTTTATCCAGCAAACCCTGATAAAATTTCTTAAATAAAATTGAGGATTTGGAGCTACCAGTTTTTACAATGGCAATCATTTGAATTCCTCAACCCAGAGGACGAAGCTACCTTTTTATGTTAGATCACGTGACTATCGAAGTTTATCATCTTTGGCACAATCATAGCGAAGAAGTGAAAATTAGAAATAATGTATAAACGAAATATGGTTTTTAATTGTGATTTATGTGCCAAGTATCAACCAGTTTGCTTTCATGTTTGTTTGATTTTTTAATGTACTCTTAAAAACATGTTTGATAATTAAATGAATACACCTTAATCGAAACATGCGAGTCGTGAGTCGTGACTAATGTAACAACATAAAAACAATGGCTCCCATTTGATTTACATACAAAAGTGCTTTACAAACATGACTTTAAACAGTAATTATACGCATGGTATCGTTATTCAGTTGCATCAATCATTGTAATGGCATTAAAGTTTTAACTATGAAGTATTGCATGTAAATGCTCAGGGGGGCAATTCACGTAACTAGAACCGATTCTAGTTCGATTCAACGACACTCGCTGTCCCGTTCAATTCCTATTTTGTATGAGTGAGACAGCGAGTGTCGTTGAATCGAAGTAGAATCGGTTCTTGTTACGTGAATTGCCCCACAGAATACAAAACTAATCGCTCAAATGTGAGGCGGTAAAAACTACATCGAAATAGTGGTTTGTTAAAGCCTGTGATACATGGTTTAAAACATAGATTTGAATACGAGATTTAAAACAATGTAGTCAAGAAATTTTTTGGTATAAAACCACTGACTCTGTTTTAAATTTGTTTTAAACCGTGTAGAACAAACTGATAAATAGTCAATAAGGTACAATCCGCTGATTGATTGCTGATTTGACTTGCGCAGTAGACGATTTCTTGTAAAATGGTATAGATGCGCAAGTCATATCACGTGATACGTCAAGTCTCATCTATCGTGGCGTTGTACAGTCAGGAGCACTTGAGCTTTACTTGAGCAGTACAATTTTGGCTCTTATGGCATAGAACTTAAAAGTGGTACAAAGTCTGAGTCGACGTGCTCTTGACTGTACCAATCAGATTGTCAAATGGAAAACGATAAAGATAAATATATGACATAATTTGAAATAAATTATAATGTATTTGTTATAAGACTTAAATTTGATTGCCAAAATTTTTGTTTTAGAATGGTCAAACCGTAGTATACCTACCTCGTCCCAAATATCAAGCGGCGAGCGGCGTGGACAGCGCAGCGGCAGCGAACAGTGCTTGCTCACCCACCCCGGGTGTTATGGAAAGATTACTAGTCAATAAAGGAGATAAGGTAAACTCAACACTTTAACTATATATTTTTTTTAAGAAGGGATAAGAACTTAGACGTCTACAGAGTATTCTGCATAGACGATTTCCAATTATATATTTTTTTAATTTTTATAATTGGCTGGCAAGAAAGCACATTTTGATTGAATGGCTGTATGTCTCGTCATAAACGCTATGGAGTCTATGGACAGACACTACATAAAGCTACGCAATGGGTGCCATGACGCTATGATGTTCAGTTTATGGAGACACACAGACAGACATTAAAATGTTTGTTTGTAGTGTGTAGCAAGTGTAGAGTAAATATCTAATAAATAAATATCTAGGAACAATTCATACAGATTGAGCTAGCCTCAAAGTAAGTTCAAAACTTGTGTTATGGGATACTAACTCAACGATATTATATTTTATAACAAAGACATATATAGATAAACATCCAAGACCCGAGGCCAATCAGAAAAAGTTCGTTTTTCATCATGACCCGACCGGGGATAGAACCCGGGACCTCCTGGGTGGCGGTCTGGCGTGGTAACCATTACGCCACGGAGGTCGTCGAAGAGTGTATGTGTAGTAAATGAGTAATAAGTTACTAAGTTTGTCCCTCGATCAGTTTATCCCTTTCTTTATTGTAGCCCACAGTAAAGATAAAACCATTTAAATTTTTATATATTTATTTATAGGTCGTGAAAGGTCAACCCCTATTCGTTGTGATCGCAATGAAGATGGAATATGTGGTGAGGTCACCACGAGATGGCGTTGTAGCTGACATAGCCGCTGTTAAACAAGGCGATGCAGTAGGAAAGGGAGCACAAATCGTTCTCCTACAAGATGA
This sequence comes from Endotricha flammealis, assembly GCA_905163395.2. NCBI lineage: Eukaryota > Metazoa > Arthropoda > Insecta > Lepidoptera > Pyralidae > Endotricha > Endotricha flammealis. Next base: position 10,487,574 of record LR990855.1, read on the forward strand.
CAGCTGAGCGTAACCTAATTTTGTAAACCTAAAGGCGTGTACGCACGACCGAACACGAACATGGTGAACATCGAACACGAACACGGAACATGTGGTTCGCACGTGTGGACGTAAATCAGCAAAGCGAACATGAATACCCTACAAACATAGTTCTACTTGTGTTCGCGCGTAACCACTCACTACCGAACAAGAACATGGTGTCGAACAAAAGAGGCTACCAAGCCTTACTCTTTTGGCTCGATGTTCGTGTTAACAATGTTCTTGCTCGGTCGTGCTGAGAACATCGTCCACACAGAACAACCAAATTGGATCGACACGAACACTTTTGACGAACAAATTGTTTGATGTTCGTTAGTGGTACGCACGTGCGAACAAAGTGTTCGTGTTCGATGTTCACCATGTTCGTGTTCGGTCGTGCGTACACGCCTTTATGTTCGCCTTCCACTTAAAAAGAGAGATTCAAAACGTGGATTCAGAAAATCCTTTTTTGTAGACACTTTCTCGTCAGAGAGTACAGTCAGCTGCATAAATATGTTGTCACTATAACATGTTTGTACAAAGTCTACTGTAATTAAATGATATAGAAAAGTGACAACGTACTAAATAACAACATATTTATGCCGCTGATTGTACATACAATAATAAACTATAGGTACATAAAGTCTATAAACTACTACCATTTTTATAGTAGTTTTATTGTAACTACTACCTAAAACAAAAGCAAAAGAGCCACTGGTAAAAGAAATGGCGAAAGAAGTAGAAATAGTTACCAAAAAGTTCTTAGAAACTTTAGTTTTTTTGTGCCATTAAATTCGTTTAATTTTGCTCAACCATTTTCCACTCTTTGTAAGGTGATAAACTTTATTTTATCTGAGTTTGATAATTAGTTGATGTACTTTGTAATTTGTTATTAACTTTATAGTATGACTTGTGATGTTTGAAGGTTCGGGTCAGGGAATGTAGAAAAAGTGTAGATTTGTTTTTAAATTTTAAAAAAATATTTGTAAAGATTCATGGAAGTGGTGATAAGTAGAGAGGCAAACGTTAATAACATGTTTAAACGCATTTTTTCTTCTGAAGGAAGTATAATTGTAAATTAATTATATAAATATAATAAATATTCATTCCATAATGTTTAATTTTGTGTAAAAATTATGAAATATAGTTTACATATTTATTTTTAATAAATTTTGTTACTTTTAACACAAACTTTTTTATATGTTTATTATAAATATAAAATTTGTTGAAATTGAAAGTTGGTTTTACTCATAGATTTAGTATATACTAGCGTATAGATCGGCAATGGTTTGATTGAGGAGGGACCAAAAACAAAATACACTAGTGTGCGTGTAATGTACATGTGTGCAAGCAATATAGTGCTAATTTTGTGGATTTTCCTTTTTGTTTGAGTTACATCCAGGCACTGCACAGGTAACCTTGTATTAAATCACGTCTAATTAACACCAAAACTACGCTTAAAAACCATAAATTTTGAAAAATAAGTGGGATTTGTTTTTAACACGACTGACGTCAGACCGATACAGGCCGATAACGTGTATAGTCTCTTTTGCATTTCCAATCTAACGCTAGTATATAATAAATCTATGGTTTTACTCTTTTATTATAATATAGTTACGGAACTACTCCCACTAACTAGTGGGACTTTTTTGTCCCACTAGTTCCGTTAAAGTAACTAATAAAGGGACTAGTGGGAATAAAGGCATATTTGTGTGCATTAGGAAGTACCAATTTTTTTTTCTTTCGGGTGGGATAATATTAGTAAGAATATGAAAAATTATTTAAGACATTACTAAACATAATTTTATTGAATGTTCACACATATTTTAGTACTTTATTTTTTACTCAGGTAAATGACATGACGAAAGTCTACTTTTTATGGCGTTTCTTTGAAATGCCAGAGTACAACAACCGCGCCCTGGCAAAACGCCTAAGGGCTTACAAAGAAATAAACAATTTCTGAAAACTGTTTAAAGACAATGACGATAATGACCTTGCTAATGAGTCGAACAATGCTTTACTTTTTACTTAATTACTTACGAATTTTTTTTTTATTTCATTGATGTAAATACCTTAATCTACTTTTGAATGTAAGTAATTATTTTCAAAATAATATTTTATGATTCAAAACAATGTGTTCCGCTAGCTGATGCCTCCTATACTACCCATACAGTCGGTCAAGTCAAAATCTCTACCCAATGAAGTTCTTTATAATGTGCTTCTCGCTGAGGTAGTTGGAACTTGGCACCGAAATCCCAACTGAAATTTTTAATTATTCGTAATTATTCCAAAATATTTTTTTTATGAATTTAATAATCGTCTAACAGGTATGTAACCTACTTTTAATCACCATGTAAACATCGAATGTTTTGATTTAACCCGTAAAACGTGCTAACATTATTGTGCCTACGACCTCGTGTTTTACAAATTCGCAGATACAACCTTCTGTTACAAGTTATGACAATGGTACTCAACATGTGGATAGTTATATTTTTTACGATCAACGTCTATAACGTCCGCATTGGAGCAGCGTGGCAGAGTACCTTTTGATTATAGGGAGACCCGTATTATTATTTTTTTTTATACCACAGAGGTGGCAAACAAGCATACGGCCCGCCTGATGGTAAGCATCACCTATAGACGCTTGCAATACCGGGGTATCACTCATACGTTGCCAACCCTCCCAACTCCCCCATGTGGAGCTCTGGAGACCTTACTCACCGTAGGAACACAACATGGCCGAGACCAATGCTATTTGGCTACGATCTTCTGTAAGGTAGAGGTCCTTCCCCAGAAGGGCTGCTCAGATTTGAGCGGATTATTCGCGGTGCCCTATCTATCCACGCAGTCTCGCTATCCCTGCAGTGGGATGATAAGGGTTTGATTTGATATGAACGTCTATCACACAAGGTACCAAAATTAATTCGTCAGCCTCTAGGAGTTGTGTCTTACTGAACAAAGGTAGGTTTTATTTTTTAAGTAGTGAACTAGTGAAACCCGCGCGACTTCGTTTGCGTGTTTATTTATTATCGCGTACTTTTCGGGATAAAAAGTATGTGTTAATCCAAGGTATCACCTACCTACATACCAGATATCATAAATATTATCCAAGCCAAAGTCTGAAGAAATAACAAACATATAAGTACATAACTTGCGCCTTTAGAATATTAGTAGGAAGTAGAATAAAATATGACCCCCAAATAAGTGAAAAGATTGAGTATCACTGTTATACAAGGTCTCCAAACATCCGCGTATTGTAAACAAAATACCAGCGAATTCTATCACGGCCCACGGGCGTCGTAACACGTCACCTTGAAAACGGTAGCGGCACGCGACTCGAACAAAAACGTGAAATAACGTAACACAAACGCACTCATTTACATTGTTTTATGTACAATTGTGTACTTACCGATAACATATAACGTGCCGAAGTTTTGCAATTGAGTATTTATGAACTATTAAATAATCATTACATCGCCTTATGTAATTAACGGGCCTTTTTTACATTCGCGTTTATGGGTAATAAAGTGATCATAGTTCATAATATCAAATTAATAAATTGTACACAACCCCATTAGATCACAAGTTAAGCAACTCTTGAACCTGTTTGTGCATCTTCTACGAGTATATGCAACCGATACCGTAAATTGATACTTATTTTATTTTTTCATAATAATTATCTTAGGTAATATCTTCCGAAGTAGCTCCTTTCATCAATATACTTTGTAGATATTATGATAAAATGAATGAAACCTTGGTTGGCAGTGTTGGCACAGTTGTGAAAGTTGTATTCATGTATTACGAAATTGTATTTGAGTGTGTCGACGTAATGTGAACAATAAATTCGACCTATCACAACATCGGGGGCGTAGCTCAGATGGTAGAGCGCTCGCTTAGCATGCGAGAGGTACCGGGATCGATACCCGGCGCCTCCAAATTTATGGAATTATTTTTGAAATATTTTTTTCTTATTTATTAACTTACTTAATTATATTGAAAATATTACATTACTTTCTCTTACCCACATAATAATATTTTTGACTATACTTACTAATGCGAAAGTAACTGTTTTACCTTATTATCTATTCTAATATAAAAATAATTGAAATAGAGAATGATTTAAAACAATTCTTATCCACGATTGGCGATGCTTATTTTATTGGCATACATAACTATACCCTATCAACTCTCTAATAACTTCTTTACATAGTGTAAAATGAAGTCTGTCTGTCTGTCCTGTCCCTCCCTATGTATGCTTAGATTTTTTTAAATTACGCAACGGATTCTTATGTTTATGTAAAATACATTCCAAAATTTCCACGGGAAAGCGGGCTACATGCAAACGAATACATACAATGTACGTAAGGCTCTAAGCACACGGCGTATTTTATACGCGCAGATACGTAGTACTATTATCTATTCTGTGGCGCAGAGGACGCGCGTTTCGTGCTACATTGAGCTCTTTGTATGTTAGACGTCACGATGGAATGATTGCAACACCGCCTTGGATAACGATACGCGCGTCATCTGCGCGTTTAAAATACGCCGTGTGCTGTGGCTCTAAATAGACAAAAGAAATCAATAAATATAAGGACAATAAATAAAATGTTACCGAGATATTACATTATATTTAGATAAAATACGGTGAATAGTAGGCATATTCAGTTTTGTTATCAAAAATAATCGCGGTTGTCTCAACCTCGGCTCCTTATCTCGGCATGCGGTTTCGTAGATAGGTATGACACTATTCTCACAGAGTTGCACAAATACATTTTAAAGTAAATGATACATTTAAATCTCAAGCTCTATTTTCTTCAATCCAGTGGCAAATGTATCTTTCATTTATTTTTTTTTAAATCTGCAGCGCTCCGTTTACACCGCCATTACATTCCACTTAAATGTTTTAAAAAGTGTAGATAATTTTGTAAACGGTCAGAATGGTAGCCAACCTGAAACATACTTGTGTCTTTGTTGCTCTTAAGAATCTGTATCTACTTATTAATTTTCTTTTACTTATGAAGTTCGTTCGTCGATTGCTCTGGTAATACCTCAATTGGAGACATGGCTGACTCCTGGTAACTTATTGTAGACTCGTGATGCGTGTGGACGGCTTCTTCGTCCCAGTTCGTCTTTAGTTTCACTTTGTCTTCTCACTTCATAAGAGTGTAGAGCCGAAAACAGATTTTAAGTGGTAAAACAGATCCTTATTAGTGAAATAATTTTGTGAAACACTGAATGGTAAACAAAGACATTGAGTATCATTTTATCATAGTGTCAAGTATCTTGTACTATTTTTTCGGGGCCATTTTGTTAAATTAAAATCTACAACCAATCTGTACCTCGGTTAAAGGGTTTTGACATCTATTTGTATCAAGGCCCACGGTTACCATTTGCCGCATTTCTATGGAAAATTGCCAGACCTTAGTTATTTTTAAGTTCTATAACAGAACTGACCTAACGGTATCTTTTGTTTGTAACTGATGCATACTGCATTCAACACCCGTCATAAGAACGCGAATTACAACCTTATGATGTACGAAATATGTTTCCATATCAATCTTATTTTATTTAGGATGAAGAGATGTGCTTCAAATTGGCCTAATTTTAACAATGTTTTGAACCAGGTAACCGGATGTTAAAGGTGCTTTCTATAATCGATGGGTACGGAAATATGATCGTATTTCGGTGGAAAGTATTAAAAAAAACAATATATTCAGCAGTCGATAGTTACAGGCAGAAATAAGATAGGATGATGAGATACATTATATACCTAAATTTTCTGTATGATCAGTAGTGGGCAGAAAATATATAAGGTTCTAATTTATTAATTAACTTCCTTTTAGCACATGACTATATAGGTTACTTAAGATCGTTTAAGCAAGGAAATAATGGTCTAGTATTCAGTAAAGAAAAAGGCATTTTTAAAAATACTCGGTAAAATGCGCCTCTCTTGTAGCAGCCATCCGTCAGTGGAAAAAAAAGGTTTAGGGGTGCGGTGCGAGGGATGCGTCAACGCTTCTCTCATATCAAAATGGTAAAATATGGATGAATTTATGTAGTAAGCAAATTTTTCTATACAATACAATCAAATTTTTTTTACTGAAAACTAGACCATTATTTCCTTGCTTAAACGATCATATGTAACCTACATAGTCATGTGTTAAAAGGAAGTTCATTAATAAATTAGGACCTTATTATATCACCGAAATGGCGCAGAAAAGAGAAAACTACGCTCAGTGGTTGGGTTTTCTCTTTACTGCGCCAACTTTTTCGATTCGGTGCACTTCTCATCCAGATACGACACGCGACTTTTAAAGCCACCGCCCACTTGTGATTTTTAATCGGCCGATAGTTTGATCGTTATGTAGTATGGAGCTATAAGCCGATTTTGAAATGGGCGCACTGCCATATAGCTCCATACTGAATCCCAGAACGATCAAACTATCGGCCGAATAAAAATCACAAGTGTGTGGTGGCTCTTATGATACTTGACGACTGATAAGTAACACCTATCTACCAGAGATAGACCTACACGTAGGTCTGACCAGGTGAAAGATCTCGTAAACACAAAAGTGTAGGTATTACAGCAGACTAAAAATTATCATAAGTGGAGAGAGATCATTAGAGATTTGAGTCGGTCGGGCACATTATAACGATCAGCAATGAGTAAACGACTAATATTTTACATAATAAATCTTTCCTCAGAATACGTGTTTGTTATATGACCTCTAGGGGCTCTACGCCGGTCGACAGAAAGTTTTTTGGGCAAACCTTACACTCGTTACTTTTCAAACTCACAGATTTTCATTTGTAAGACATTAAGAAACAAAGTTAAATAAACTTGGAGTAAAATCCTTTGACAAAGTTTTGTTGTTTTTATTTGGTTTCTTGTTTGCAAACAAAACACAAACGAGTTTTTTTTTAATTAACTTCCTTGTATGTCTGAAATATTTTTTATAATTTTGATGTGTACATAAATATCTTGATTTTTAGCTTAATTAAAGTAAATCCGTTGTTTTCTTCATATCTCCTTTAACTCCTTATATTGCAGAATTTAGAAGTTAGTGTATATGTAGATACAATTTTCCGCTGCATTTTTGGACGGGCGGGTAGTACCTATATGGGTAAACATTACCACAATATCGTCCGCTAATATTGAATCAATAACGCTCAGTAGCATACCATTTGGTTTAAATTAGGATAGATTTCTACGAGTACCACAATTTACATACGAAACGAAAATAGGTCACGGTTTTGAAAGGATGTCGCTAGATGGCGCTGTTCGAAAATCCATGACGGGATGAGGCTGGCTGCACAACAACGGTCAGCTATGAGGTTTCTTTGTTCTGTGAGCTACATCCTGACCATCGCTACAGAAAATTATTTCATTTCGTAAAAAAATACTGTGAAGTATGTATTGAAAAAACGATGACGCAAGTGAAACCAATATTATTATTACAAAGGTGTGTCCACATAAGTAATAGAAAGATTCCTAGTTTACCTATTGTTCTGATTCCATTGGATCTTTGGTGTATTCTCTATTTTTCATTAAACAATACATTTTTATACCTGGTTAGGGGACGTTGAAGCCGCAGGGATTCGGTTTGTTGATGTTTTTTGTATACATTCCGGCTACAGCTGATCGCCATAACAAAACCCACGTGACCGGAGTCACAGCCTCCCCATTGGTCCAAAACTTACCCTAACTTTAACTGGTATAAAGAACCTTGCAGATGCAGTCCGTTTTTACATATTTTACTTTCAATACTATGTTTCAAATAAATAATTGTATTGCAGAAAATTTAAAACACGATAAGTATTTTTATCTATATTAATTAGTTTATTAAATTACCTACCCGCTCACAAACAAAATGACTTTAATTTTCAACACATAGGTAGGTTTTCTGGGTTAATCGCATTATCAAAATTTGTAACAAGAATTGCATGTTCACATTAACACATTTAATTAATAAGTGTAAGTAATTAATTAAAAGTAACTGTTACAATTATTTTAGATTAGAAATGTCTGTCTTATTCACTATTTTATCACTTTCGCTCTTTATTTATTTAATACTCCTCCAGAAAGTGGAAAATAGTCAAGAACTAGTGTTAACCCTTACTACGTTTATGAATAAGAGTAAATTGGATTACAAATCTATACTTATATATAATAAAGTCGCTTTCGCTGTCAGTTCTCTTGGATCTAAACTTCTCAACGGATTTTAAAATAATTTTCAGCAGTAGAGTGATTCTAGGAGGTTTATATGTTTAATAAATTAATACATGAATCGCTCATTTTTGCATAAAGAATTTAGTCATAACAATCTACTAGTGTATAGGCCATTTTGCCGGCGACAGCCGAGATGCGCCGGCAACAGGTTAGAGAACACCACAAAAAGTTGAATGCACCCGAGCCCCCGACGCACCTGGACCCCAACCGTATGCGTGGGGGAAGATTTTTGAATGAAACGTACTTTATTAGAACTATACATCTAATCTGAGCATGATTTTTTAAATGTTTACTTCAGTAACTTAATTGTTACGGTTTTTTGTTAATTTATAATGACCCTTTACTATAATAATATGGCCTACTATATTAAGGTATTCGATACCAGCTGTTATGAAATTTAAGGCTTCTAAAATTTTTTGTACCTAAGTATTTTTTTTACAAACACTATAATATCCATCGAGATCGATAAAAGCTTCTAGACCAATTAAATGTAATTTTTATAGTCTGTTGTAATGTATATAAACCTGAAACAGGCCTGGAATCCCGTCTGGGATGTGAAGATTAGAGGGTAATGTCACGTCAAAATCACCTTGATCAAGTCATATGTGAACCCATATTGACAATGAGTTATGAATAAATGAAATCGTGTAGTCTGTCTGTCTGTCCACAGGTAAGCTTAGTTCTCTACCGGATTTTGATGCGGCTTTTAATAATCGATAGATAGATTCAAGAGAAAGGTTTATGTGTAAATTTCTCTAGTTTTAAATAAACTAAAGAACAGCGAGGTTAACCCATCGTATTTCAAACATGTATTATTTACATTACATATTTTTATAAATTATCAAAAATATAAATTCTGGGTTTTTAAAGGTGAACTTAGGGAAGCTGGAAGGATAATACATTTTGTTTAACAGTATTTTCATAACAATATGCACATTTTGTTATTACTTAGACATAGGATTAACAATTAATGTACATTTTGATAAAAGACAGACCAATTAAAAATATACAAATATTTTGTTTGCAACAATTTCATAACAATATGCGCATTTTGCTATAAGACTAGGCTTAATAATTATTCAAATCCGAAGCAGTTATTATTCATATGTATAATACCACCAATGCATCGTATTAATTACACGCAATCATTTATATTATGCAAAAAAGATGTTGAACTCGAAATTTCATACAGCCGCTTTAGTTTAATTTATTTCTATAGATTTGACAACCGCCTGTAACCATTACTTTGCTATTTATCGATTGTATTGCTTTTCTATTTGTAATCTTGTATCTATCTCCAAAATCGGCGATATAATCTGGACTTTACTTTCACCACTGGCCTCCTTGGAAAGTTTGTACTGTTGTTTAGCTAAAATAACAAAACAATATATTAGATTGTATCTCCTTTCTATAAAAAATCATTTGTATCATTAAGTACTACTAATTTTGATGCTTAATGCGTTGCTAGGGCTGTTCACTCCATAAATCGGGACAAATCAACCACAATTTCCCACCGCACCGGCTGTGTTTCCTGCAGCCAGGATTAACAATGGCGACCACAGACTGACAATAAGCATTGAAGTTCATTGGCGTCCTGTCCATAACTACCTTAATAATTAAAATATTAAATCAAATCAAATCATTGATTATTAGGGTTTCTTACCTTAAAAGGAAAAAACGGAACCCTTATAAGATCACTGTTGTCCGTCTGTCTGACTGTCAAGACCCATTTTCTCTGGAACGCATGGACGTATCAAGCTGAAATTCATATTAAATACTCAGGTCTACTGTCCCTTGGAGTTGTGAAAAAATCAAACTTCTAAGCCCACGCAATCAAAAGATACAGCCGTTTATGTCTTAAAAAAAATTATACGGAACCCTCGGTGCGCGAGTCCGACTTGCACTTAGCCGGTTTTTTCTTTCCAATCTCAATTACATAGTTCTTTGTTCATCAAGTTAAAAAAAATAAAAAAAACATTGTGAAAGTGACTGGCTGAACTAAGCGTAGGCTTATATCAGATTTTTTTTAAATAGAAGGATTGTGTTAAACGGAATTATCTCAACAATGCAAAGTGAGAAACATAGGACATAATAAACCAAAGAGAATACTTAGTGACTACTATAAATCACCCATGAACCATGGCACCAATATGCCACGCCTAAAATGAGATTGCGTCAATTTAACATTGTGCCAACCCACACTTTTCCTATAAATTATTAAACAATTAGTCAAAACGTGCTTATATTTATTAATATTATGAGATAAACACTCGTACGTGATTCCTATATAATTAAAATTACACGTTCTTAATGCAATAAATGCCTACTCGTATTGCGAAATTTTGCGCAAGATATGTTAGGAAGTGTGGAGCGACTTCAATTATTAATTCAATGATAAAGAATAAACAGAAATAGGTATATATTTAGTATGTTAATAAATTATATAAACAAATAATCAGTAAACTTCTTATGTATTGTTATTTACTAAAAGTTAAAAAATAATTTTATAAATTTTATATGGGATCCTAATACGGGAACCTAATACAAGAATTTCAAGAAAAGAGTAATTAATCAGTAATTTAATATTTAGATTTTAATGTTAAAACCTACTGAAAATTAAATGTCGGAACAAAGACATAAAAAAAGTAAAGAAAGCTATCTTACAAAGATACCAGATATCAAAAGATTATGATTGTGGTAATAAATGATTGACGAATACATTTTTTTAAAACATGTCAAGTCTTGAATGAAAATCCAGGTAAATAGAGGTAAAAGTCCAAATAATTTATTAGATAATCTGACTGTGCGACCTTATAAAACATAAATTATTTGATTTTACAATAAATAGAGCTCTTTTTTACTGACGTAGGCGTTCCTCGCCCACATCGAGTAGGTACTATGTATCCCTCCTATCCTAGGTCGCCTATAATGCAGTATACGTACAATACATAGGCAGACAGGCTTAGGTGACATTGCATCATCTACCTACGACACCCTCATTTCACTAGTAGTAATGCGCAGACGCCGAAATTTTGTAGGCGTTGAAGTGTTGTTGTGTTGTTACGTTTACGATTTATTTACAAATATTTTATTTATTAACTTTATTGACCACAATACACAAAGTACACACAAAGTACACAATAGGGCGGCCTTAATGCTAATTTTATTGTATTCTCTGCCAGTCAACCATTAGGAGTGTAGAAATTCACGATTTCCGCGATAAATTACATACAAAATACATAAATGCAGTATACCAACTTTAAATAAACAGAAACAAATAATAATATAATGACGATGATTCTTAGGGCGTTTTTCCACTACTCCGGCATCCGATTTTTATCGGTCCGGGAATTTCCGATCCGATGTAGAAATTCATACTTTAGACATAAAACCGGATGCCGGAGTAGTGGAGAAGCGCGTATACTAAAGTATGAATTTCTACATCGGACCGGCAATTACCGGACCGATAAAAATCGGATGCCGGAGTAGTGGAAAAACGCCCTTATACTATAAAAACAATATAGAACCTCCTCCTTTTTTGAAGCCGGTTAAAAATAGAAAAAGAGCTTAATATACCAAACTTACATTATGAGACTATGAACATGAACTGTCACATCATGGCAATGTTTTCTTTCATTCGACTTCGCGTATAGTGATGGCACCGCTATACTGGGTCTTCCCGTGGTATTAGATTAAACAGACTTGATAATAAGCGACTTGTGTTATCATATAAATATCATCACATCCTGACAACGTACCTTACTACTTGTTGCAACAAATTTGCAATTTAAAACTACAAAACAAAAACCTTAGTTTTCTTTTTCATTGTTATTCCATTTCCTAATACGACCGCACAGGGTCCGCTACCCAAGCTTTTAAAAACTCTGTGCCTAAAATATTTATTTTTATCTTAGATCCACACGTTGGACCAGAGTTGGACAAACGTTGAGATCAATCTATAGATTTGTGGCGACACCTATCGCCATACAGAAGAACTACAGAGTGAAGAAAAAGTTCACAATGCGAACACATGACGTCATATACGACGACACTTAGAAATCCTGAATCGCGCTATCGAAGTTTCTACGATATGGAGATATATATACAACCTCCGACACATACATTGTCGGAGCCGCGGTTCCCCAGGCATGACACCCAGCCTGGCCGGAAGATCTTCCCTTTGTGGCGGTCGAGCACATCGCCATCGCCCTCGCTACAGTGGTGACCCCGACGTGATTGGAAGCAGCCTTCTCCATCATATCTCCTCATCAGCTCTGACGTCATCACATTCTTCACTCCTCAACTTGAAGCCTCATCATCAGCAGTCTCACAGCACTCCAGCTACGAGGAAAATCAGGTTCATCGCAGCCGACTCACCGAGCTACCTGTTCCTGCGCCCCTTATCCCGACTCACTGGGATAACCCTCATCCCGACTCACTGGGATATTCCTCATCCAGACTCACTTGGATAACCCTCATCCCGACTCACTGGGATATTCCTCATCCAGACTCACTTGGATAATCCTCATCCCGACTCACTGGGATATTCCTCATCCAGACTCACTTGAATATTCTGCATCCCGACTCACTGGGACATGCATCATCCCGACTCACTGGGACATCACTCATCCCGATTCACTGGGATACATCAAGCACGCACGCTCACACCCGAGTCACTGGGACACTTGGAGCACGCACACTCAAGCCCGACTCACTGGGCAAGCTAACGAGAAGCACAGACTGCTGATCATCATCTCATCGGACCTTCGATCCTGGAGGGGAGTACTGTGGCGACACCTATCGCCATACAGAAGAACTACAGAGTGAAGAAAAAGTTCACAATGCGAACACATGACGTCATATACGACGACACTTAGAAATCCTGAATCGCGCTATCGAAGTTCCTACGATATGGAGATATATATACAACCTCCGACACATACATTGTCGGAGCCGCGGTTCCCCAGGCATGACACCCAGCCTGGCCGGAAGATCTTCCCTTTGTGGCGGTCGAGCACATCGCCATCGCTCCCGCTACAGATTAGCAAAATACAATGTGGTTAACATATCACTGGCAAAATAGCATTGGCCCCAACGTTGGCTCTAATGCCATTAAGAAACAAACAGCCGGTATTACTTAGAGCGACTGGTATCAGACCTCCATAACTCTGAGGATTAAGCTGGATTTTTAAGTTAGGTGTTTTGTAATATAGTTTCCAGGGCGAGCGGGTTTTCTCGCGATAAAATCCTTCATTACCAAACCGTATTATAAATAACGTAATCTTGTAATCCGAAGACACTTGTTAATTGGTACATGTTTACACTAGAATTTAAATAAAATATGTTTATTTCAAACCTAGTCCATATATTGTTAGTAGGAACGATAACTTAAAACTACGATAATAAACAAGTATTTGCCTGTGTTTTTTCCTATTAATCGAGGTAAAGGCCCCCCTAAATACTAAGGCCACCGGGCACGGCCACATGGCTGCGCACCCAATGCCTCCATACGGCAGTCGGGCCTTTCCCTCCCCGGGTTCAGAATGCTGTTGGAGCTTAACCCGCACTCTGCGCATCTAGTTAAACCAAACCCCAATCGGTTTAATACGTTATACGGCTCGTTCGTGACTACCACCGCTAGATATATATTTCTAAGTATATACTTAGAAATATACACGATAAATACAATAAACGGTTGACAGTCAATATCTGCAAGGCCATGTTATCATTCATTCACCCTACCTTCAAGAGCGGAGATTGAAATTCAAAGATACAATACATATATTTTGCAGAAGGATTAGTGTTGAACAAGTGTATCATTGTCATCAATATTTTGTGCGCTTTGAAAATGTGTAAATCTGTGCCAGCAAGTAGGTATATCTTTTAGAGAAAGATTAGTTTTGAATGTGTATGATCATTGTCACCAATATTTGTGTGTTATGAAAATGTGGAAATATTTGTCAGCTGTGTTTCCTTCATCCGAGCATATCAAATGGACAGTGATAAGTCTTTTCGAGGTTGAAGCAAGACGTGTGGTGTGTGGTCCATGTTGTTGGTTGATGTCAATGACATCATTAACGGATTAAATTGAAGTATTCAATGCTGAAAGATCTAATTTGTGAACTCCTCGATTTTCAGACGGACATCAGACGAAATGTTTATTTTTTTCTTTGATTCATAATAAAATAAATATTTCGTTGTTTACTAGAAAACAATAACAAACTGAATCAGTGTTCCTAGTTCCTACTCTTCAGTACCTTATAAATATTAACAAAAAAATAAAAAAATAACTTAAAAAAATCTTCGACAATTCCTTTGTTTCCTGTTTGTTTCGCGTCAAATAGGTTTATTACACAGGTTGTTATCAGGTAATAAATTCTTTAAAAATATAAGAACATATTTTTGGCTCTTTGTTGTCCGATTTCATAAGAACTGATTCCTTTATACCTACTCGATGTTCTGTTCTGAGTAATACAATGTTATTGACCTATACAATTTCTTTTTCACAAATTTTGTTTTTTGTTATTTCTACTTTGTAATACGACCTACTTATTGACGTGCATTTTCAATTAGTAATTAATTATGACACATACGAAATCAAAAGACGAAAATAATCATTTAGGGCCAATAGCACGGTACTTTTCGCGCCGACCTGTGTTTTAGCAAGTTTAGAAAAAAAAAAACAATTAACTGCGATCCCAATAGAATAATACTTTTAAACAAACGGAATATAGTTAAAATTAAATTAAAACTAAATCAAAACTAATATTAAAAAGGCAGCCTCTGGCAGGGTATCTAAGACACTTGCATCCTTGAGATCCTGTCCTATAATGATTTTCAATAAAGTCATACTTCTGAAACAGTGCTCGTATTATAATGGCTCACAATTATAAAAACAAATAGGCCGATTTCATACACCTCTGTAGCTCTGTAGGTTCGAATCGCGTCACTGATATTTTCAACTCGCGGCTGCGATATCAATTGTTCTATGTCGCTTTGAAGGTCGTCCTAAACTTACATAACGAGGGCCCAGAAGATGAATACCGACCTTCAATTTATACATTGAATTATTTTTAACAGGCATTTTTTAAAGAATACATTAGTATAGACAATAAAGATACAATACTATTTATTGACATATTAATATTAGATTGACATAACCTGTTGGGGCCTGTTGGTCAAAGTCAAAGCCAAAATGTACAAAAATGGTCTTATTTCTAAAACTTAGTTGACTATTTACTATTTTGGACCCTGACGGGCGCCGCAAATTTAGTCGAGTGACTTGGAATGGGTACTTTATTCTAAGGGTCTGGTGTTTGGATCCCGCGCAAAACAAACATTTGTGTGCACGTACAAGAACATGTCTGTTTGTCTGGATGTTTTCATTAAAAAACAATTTTCAGCTCGTTACCATCTCGCAAAGTTCATATTGTTGTCCCTCATTAAAATATCTCCTAAACCCATCTATAACTTCAGCCGACGTTGATTGACTTCCGTGTTCGTCGTACTTTAGAAGTTATGATATTGTATAATATGTGTACGTATATGTATGTCGAAGATGTTCCTGAATATAAATGTCGAAAGTAATAATTAGAATTCTGAATATAAATAAATATATAAATAAATATATAGGGACAATTCATACAGATTGAGCTAGCCCCAAAGTAAGTTCGAAACTTATGTTATGGGATACTAACTCAACGATATTATATTTTATAACAAATACATATATAGATAAACATCCAAGACCCGAGGCCAATCAGAAAAAGTTCGTTTTTCATCATGACCCGACTGGGGATCGAACCCGGGACCTCCTGGGTCCATTACCTACCACACTAACCATTACGCCACGGAGATCGTCAAAAAATGTCGAATGTTTTATTTTCTTTGTTGAGGATTGTGATAATAATGTTAAGATTTTATTATTAAATTTTTGCCTAATTATAATGTATTACAAAATAGGTACCCACATAATAGACTCTACATTACTTTCTGTGACTCTACTAAGTATACTAAAATAAAATAAATAGTTTTTACTAAATTTAAAAGTAAAAAAAAAATTTTTTTAGTTTCGCGTCATTTTCAAGTCAGCCTTGTAGAAATAATTTCTAAGTTCATTTTATTCCTGATCAGGTTATTCAAAAATATTATAATCTATGAGTAAATAACAATTAAATTTTATGTAAGTATGTATTCCTTCTTGGAACGTAGTCAAAGATTCTCAAGGATGATCAAAATACAAGGTAAAGATTTCACAGCGTAAGATCGAGGTGAACAAGGTAACGTAAATAATAGGAAATATATTTTTTTCATTCATTACGTAATTATAATGGTTTAATTAAACCTGTTGGTGCCCTTACATTAGCTGTTTTTTGTTCTACATCATAGGAACGTAGCAGTATTATCATAATAGGAATGTAGATAAAAAAATAAAAAGATTATGTATACATTAAAAGTATTATTTAAATAAAAACTCAAAAAATGCATAATATCGACATTATAATGTTAAATAACCCAAATGATTTTATCGTTCATTCGTTTATAAAAATCAAAACTCCATAATAAATGGTTATGGTAATGAGTCATGATACAATTTGTTTTATTAATTAAATACAATATTATGTTTAGTAATAAACATTTAAAATTATATAACAGCTCACAAGAAATTCTCGTAGATCAATTTTATTTAGCGCACCACTTAGCTAATTATGTACTTTACTAGAGATATCGTGATGAGTCAATAGGACGTATTTGATTTTCATTAGGTATCTGATGTTAGCGTAATTTAAATAAGAGTTGTAATAATTGTGGAGCCATTATAAAACAGGTCTTGTTTGTCTTAATTGTTTAATTTGTGTGTTGATGTAGAGGCGCGGGGTCACGCAAGTGTTGCATAAGTGGGTGCATCTACTTGACATTTGAATCGACCCCGAATCCGAATAGAAACTGTGTCACGAATTAACAGCTCGCGTCGCGGCACCGGCCGGCGGCGGCGCATCGGAGCCAACCGGCCGGTGTCGGCGGGTGCGTTGTGCAATCCCGTTAGCGCTCCACGTGCGAGCTGCCGCGCCTCAATGTCGGCCGTGGGCGGCCGCCGCCCGCCCCCGCCACCGCCGCCCGCTCCGAGCGAGCCGCCCGATCTCCACCGCAGAGCCGAGGGCGGCCGAGTGCACCTCTTTCACTTCCTCGTCGCAATAAACCCGCACGCCGCGTCTGTCCTCTCGCTCGCGCGAACAGCTGAGTATATCAAAACAAAGAAGCGAGACGGGTAGTCGCCGCTCCCGCTCGCCGGCCGGCCGGTGTCGCCGGTCGCGCCGCACGCACGCCAGTTCTCGTTCGAACCGCGTCTATAGAAGTCGTTCGCCGTGAGCTCTCGTGCGAAGTTTACTATCGCGAAAGGATTTTCCTTTGTCCCAATCCTCGAGGACCCTGCCCTCGTATTATGTTTCTGCACAAGAGCTGCGACCAGCCCCGGCCCACTGAGCAGCCGGATCGCGCACAGCGTGCCGAATCGCGTCGAAATTTCCCAAGTTTTCCTAAATTCTGTGACGGTTACCCCGCGAAACGTTTACGCCGGGCGATTTGAATTTTTTGGTGATAGTGTGAAAGAACATCGAAGCGGGCCACCGAACTCCATCGGGCCCACAGTGTTTCCCCAAGGTTCGTGGACTGAGAGCAGAATGTCGACCGGCAAACGGTTGGCGAAACGGTCCATCATAGGGACGCGCGTCGCTGCGCTCGGGGAGGACGGACTGTACTACTCCGGTATGATCCAGGAGGTGAAGACCCCGTCGTCGTTCCTGGAGAACAACAACTGCATCAACCTGACCCCGAACACCCGCTACACGGTGCGGTTTGACGGAGGCAAAGGGGCGCGCGAGTACCGCGACGCCGAGCTGATCGGGCCCGGCTTCCGCGGGATGACGGGCGTGCGCCTGACGCGCGGCCAGCGAGTCTACCTCACGCACAACGGGCGCGAGGTGCGCGCCGACGTGATACAGCACCAGCACGAGACCGACGAGCTGGTCGTGCAAGTGAACGCACCCACCGCTGAGGTCAGTACATTATGTTATTTCTTGTACACGTGAGCTATTAAATCCACAAGTAGTTGTTGAGCAAAGGTGTTGTGGGCGTACTCGTACATGCTTCATTGCTTTAAGTAAAATATTGCTAATTTGCTTTTACTAGTGGCTCTTACAGGATATAGGGAAAACACAGAAATACAAACCGTACTACTGTTATTATAATGTAACACTTATAAAATTCTTGGTAATTCAATTCAAACAAATTAAGGAAAAGCGAGGCGGAAAATTAAAAAAATCCAGCGTTCTTAGAAAAGACATCAACGATATTCTCATTGCGCCTGTGAAAAATCCGAAATTTTTTCAAAATCTCGTTCACGGTTTTTTTTTTTTGGTTTCGTAATAATGACATATGCTACGCAACCGGTAGGACAAAGGTTCGTGACGCGAGCGCGGCGCGGGGTGCGGGCGATGCGCGTGCAGTGAGCTATTGACCTCGCTCCACGTGCAGCGCCGTGCACCGCACTGCACCGGCACCGGCCCCCGTCGCGTTATCGAGTGCATCTTATCGCGACCGCTCGCCGGCCGGCATCCGACATTGCGGTTGAGATTATCTTGGATATATCTGTAGACAAGACGACATCTGATATAAAAAATATATTGTATAAATACGTCTATGTAATGAACAGTTTCCAAAAACATGCCTAAAACGCACTTTTATTGCAGATTTATCTCAATACTAGGTAATAATTTTATTTATAATTCAGCCAATCATTAACATTTATTTTTACATCAGTAACACAATAACAACACAATTAATTATTATGTATTGAATGTTTCACTCGATAAATAATTTATTCGTAGAATATCAATCCACTTTAATCACAGTCGCATATAATGCTGTTTTGTTTGATAATTGATAACAATGACAATTTAAAAAAGTTGTCCCAATGTAATTATATGGCTTTGTCTTCGTATTCGAATTCATTCATTTACATAAATCGGAAAAAACTGGTTCATCATCACACTGCCCAAAACCTTAAACGTAGAAAGCTAATTATGCGCTTAGATTATTCTGACACGAGAGTTTTGTAATAAGTTGAACCAAAATATATCAGTAATCGTGGTTTAAATAATAAACTAAACCATTGTTGTTGTTACCTTACTGATATTATCGTCAATGCGCTACGAATAGTTAAATCAGCCACTCGCGATTCTATGCACGCCGTAATTTGTCTATCAAACGTTTTCGAAATATTTCATTCTGCGCGCAATACGATTACATTTATCATGAAACACTTGTTTTATTAGCGCAATAAAATTTTAATAGATAACGCACTTATCTATCGCAGTAGCGTAACCTCTTAATGGTACAGCTGCCGGCACATCTAACTACACCTGTAAAAAAAAATTATAGATAAAAAATCTACCTTTTCAGCTTAGCTTTGAAATGTATGTACAAATTGTACAAACATGCGTGCTTGTATGCACTTAATGTTTGCAGATTTATGCACGTATTTCTCATTTATCGCTTGCTCGATTATGATATTCTGAAGAATTATATTTTGATATAGACAGGTCTTGTTTCCTCTCTGGGTCTGACGGCCCTCGCTCCGTGTAAAAAATTTTTTTTTGCCAAATATTTTATATAGAATATCAAATCTTAATGAATTAGGACAATATTGCTTATACTTTTCAGTCACAGACCAGTAATATAACTCAATTCTAGTTTTAGAACCCAAAAAAGTCTATGAGAGCATTTTAAAAAAATACACATTAAAGTGCACAAAAGACTTAATGGCACATTACTTATGTAATATACTGTAAACTCAAAAATGTACATACATCCTTTCCACTAAATAAGATTACTACGAACCCCTGACACAGCGACACAGTGGCACCTGTTACAGACCCAGAAACCCTGGCTTAGAAATTGGATTACACTGAAACACATGTAACCTTGTGCAACTAATGTGTAACTTCTAATATACAGTTACACGAATCACATTTGCGTCTCAACGAAGGCACAATGTGCTAAATTTTTAAATTCGGCCGCACCGTTATGATACGCACAACAACTGCGCGCTAACAAATACTATTACAATTGTCATCATAGTACATAATATGTTATAGTATCATGATTGTCTATTACGTATACAATAAAAATAATGACAAAAAAATAGCTCCATTGATAAAACATTTGCGTGAAAACTACATGTGACTTCCTATTGAGTTTAGATATTAACCTACGTAATAGATTGATGTGTTTAACACATAGATAGGTACAAGATTTTGCTTATGTTGTGAGGATTAGATAACGAGTATTAAACATTAAACACCTTTTGTAATAATCGATACACATGAAACATCCCAACACAAACATAAATCCTAAATATTTCGTGCGGTTTTATCCTCACTCATCGGTACTAGAGATATAGTCACTAAGCTATATTTCATATTACAAATGAAAAACTAAACGTATTAATGTAACTAGATTGCAAAAAAAATGGTATCTTGCAATTGAATCGACCTCGTAAACTACTAGAGCGGGCTCAGTAAGAGTGTATTCCCAAGCCGGCCTGTGACAGCCAGTTGCTTCGCTTGCCAACCGCAATCGGCATGCGTCATTCACCTTGTCTTATCGCCAATTAATTTTACTATCTGCCAATATGTACCTACAATATGTAATTCGAAGTAATTACCAGTTTGACCCCACCGTACAGTATGACCGTCATGCATTTATCAAGGTTCCACGAAGGTTTTGCCATTTTAGTTGCCTTCACTTATTTTTCCCATATACAGCACAAAAAAGGTTTTCAACAACGTTGCACTCAATTTACATAGGTAGGCAATTGACAGTCACTTAGTAACTCGGTTAATTTACAAACGCATCATTTTATTTGATTCAAGTTTTTATAACATTTGAATCGATCATGTTATTTAATAGTCTGTTTATTGGTTGCGTGCGATACGATCAGAAGTAACTCATTAGTGCTATGTCACTCTAAACATCTTTACATGTTTGGTTGATTTGAAATGGTACTGAACTAACCTACGTATTGATGACATACCTAAACATAATACCTCTTATTAGGAGCAAAAGGTCACTGACTGATTGACTCACTCAGAAATCAAGAAAACTACTTAATAACTCTAAAGGCGATATTTGGCGGATGGGTACACATACGTAAGAGACGTCAGCTAATAATTTTTAAATTTCCCACTAGAGCTCTATTTCGCTTGTAATAGAGGCGACATAGTAGATAGGGCTTAAATATAGAAATAGAAACGAGACCTTAATATTGTAGCAATGAAATATGTGCGTAAATTGCGGCGCAGTGGTTTTGCTCGATGACACAACGAGGTAGCGAGGTATCAGCGCGCGCGCAGCCTTGCCTGCGTAAACATGACGTTACACGCGATATCCACATGACGCGGGCGCCGCGTGCCGGCAACTCGACGCTTGCATGAAGCTATAGCCGCAACTATTTCAAATTTTCCACTACATATCATTGTTTCAGTTCATTAACAGATATTAACAATTCAAACATTCAAAAATCAATTTTAATGAAATGAATAAATATCGGTTATTAAATGATTAATAACTGCATAAATATTTATCCGTTTACGTAGCTTTCGCATGGAGCGCTAACAATAATAGTCTAGATGTGCACTTGTTTATATTGGCTTTGTCAACAGCAACTAACACTAACACTATAACCACGGCATAAAATAACACCGATATTGTTCGCACATTTGCGTCACCCATTACTAGATAGAGCATTGTACGTCAAAACAAGTTCATAGATAACAAGAATAACAAACAGCATTCATTAAAACAAAAATATGTTTTGATATCGTCGAAACAATTCAGTACAATTAAAGGACAATCCGCTGAAGTTTTAATGGGCAGCTGGTAAAACCAGCAACCTCAATCGCTGGGAAGTACACTGTGTCCGGCGCTGTGGCGATATGACGCGGTATTTCCCTGTGCGCCCGCGTCGCAAATTCGTGCGACGCGCACATAGCGTCATATATGTTATTTACATCGTACCCGGTAAATCCGCCAGCACGCTACGCGGAATCCGCTCAATCAAACATCGCTCGTGCTGCGCTGACTCACAGTGACAGCTGGCCGGCAGCGCGGCGCAGGTCGTAAACAAACACATTTTTAATAGCACTCGAACAAAACATGTAGAGAAATCACGTAACATAAGGAAGTCCACGATAATACGCAGCAAATCAAAATCCAGATACGTTTCAAAAGTAGAAAAACAAATGGATAGATCCGTTTCGGTAACTTACTATGCATATTGTTATCTTTAATGAACGCCATGTTGTTCCGATTCTCAAGAACTTGTTTGAATCAAATTTTCCATCTCGTAACGCTACAAGAGCTTTAAATAACCGACGAACAAGTCAGCGTTATAATATGTCAGCAATAAGATATAAAAATAAAGAGTGCTCGGTCGAGAAATAAGGTCACCGGCAGGCCCGGAACCGAGTAACGGTATTCGTTACAAAATCGCGTCAAGAATTATTTTCACGTGCGCGGCGTCGGCGGACCGTTAGCCGCGAAGCTAACACCGGCTAACCCGCCAGCGGCTGTGTCGCGAACTGGGACACGCAGAAGACGATAATGTCCGTGTCAACTCGACCAGTAAATACCTAACCTAAGACGAAGTCATTTTGTTGTAGTTTTACCTGAATAGAATGTTTCCAGATTTAGTTATGGTTTGATAAAGTTATTATTACGTAAGTTTTCGATATTTTCTTCGCTGTGCCGGGCGCCTTTCGACGGCGATTGTATGTAATAGAGAAGTCTGATTCGACGCGGCCACAGAGCCGCAGCGAGCGTGAAAGTGCAACTCACACTTGTGTTGTCCATTTACAGTAACAGTTTTAAACTCACTTATTTCGCCACAACACAACATTTGTTACACCTGAACAATGGGAGTTCCAACAGTGACACGTCATTGTTTTACTGTTATAAAATAAATAATATTCAAGATCTCGCCTTCTTTAGCAATACTATGATTCTGTTAGCGTAGTTCTACTTTTTAAATGACAATACATTTTAATAATAAAATGGACTGTTACAATTATGACGAAACCAATGATTTAGACATTATTGAAGTTGCAATTGCTTCGTGGTGTACGTTTGTATTGTGCCAGCAATTTGTCATTATTAATGTAAATACTTCCTTGACACTGAAATTTAGAAACTATCATAGTTGTAACATGGTCCCGTGCACATTATCCGAGCGATGCCGCGGGCTCTCATAACTCGCCAGCAAACGTAGTGATTAATATCGCATTACTTAAATTACAGGCGAAAGCAGTTACGATTCAAAAGCAAATTATAAATGCGTTTTCCAGATTTTCCAGTCCAGTTAGTGTTTTTTTTTCGATGGAACGAAGACACTTACGCTCATGGCGCTTACCGTTGCGTGGAGCGATTGCGTGCCTTAAGCAAATTTCACTTATTGTACTCAGCTTAGCTCATGTTACTACCCCTAGTGACAAATAACTTTCATAGTATTATCTGCTAACATCGAAACATAACTTGTATAATAACTCAACATAAAAGCAATGTGTTAAATTATAATAGTGTCTTGAAAGAACTAGGTACGGAGTTCAATATATCGTAAACTGGTTTAATTTGAGGTTGAGGGCATGTTTGTTTATCATTTATAACACGTAATATACATTCCATTAGTAGCTGCAGTTGTGAGCATTCAACACGGCACGACACACGACATGGCGAATGCAGCGCAATTTGTAGGTTTCTCCTTCTATAATTTCCAGTCGTACGTGATTTTTTTGTGAATGTATCTGTATACAAGTGAACGGAACCGCCGAGCAGTAGTCGGCCATTGCTGACAAGCCATGGGAAGAGAAAACACACGCACTGCACTGCGCAAGCGCGACGTAATTTGTACTCTCATCGGCGACGCACAATCATTGAAATGGCCGTAGAAATGTCATCATTATGATTTCTCCTATCGAAAATGTAATCAGGATCCACTATACTTTATATGCACCCGACGATCATTGCTGGATGTCCCGTGTAGCTTGGATTCACAATGGCGACCATGGTTTAACAAAACGTTTAAGGTCATTAATACCCATGGTGAAAACTAATCGTTAAACAGTAGAAGAGAATTTAATGAAAATGAATTCATAGAAATTTTGTCAGTCTCCTTGACATTCATACATAATCCTTGACATGCAAAATACTGATAAAATATAACTGTTTCTCTCTAATATCATCAGTATATTTTTTGTTAAATCCTCATGTCGTTATCTCAAGGCTCTAGTTATCTTTTTCCCGGTTTAGAATGTAGTTATGTAATTATTTTTGCGTAACAGCTATCTATAACTTTCCACGTCTCAAAGTTAAACACTTCAGTAACGGTGTGTATTCATATCACATCGCCTAGTGACACAAATTCTAAATGAATCAAGGCCTGATTAGATAAACCTCGAGATTTGACGGTACAAGGCGACAAGTGACGGCAGCCAGCGGGATTCAAACGATTGCGGTGCAAACATTCCGACACCACGCCCATAACAATTACACGCATTTTAATATAATATATTCACAAATTGCGTGTAACATTTTATATTATTTAGAGCAATTTGTTTGTGTAATTTATTCTTTTACAAATTGTTTCTTTTAAAAGCTGTTTATGGTACTATAAATTATCATGATACGGGATTTTTAAGTATATTCCCGTCTAATATTTGTTGATCGCAAACAAATACATATAATGAAAAATATCCATCCTTAAAAAAATCCAATAATCCATCTTTATGTCTCAAACACAGTTTGGAAAGCTCGGTAACGGTACAGAAATTGCGTTATGCACCACAGCAAATACTTGTGGTCGTGCTCTTATTTATTTTATGTAATTTTAACGCGAACAATAATTTGTGTGAAATGCTAACGTTTACTAATGGAGTGATAAGTGTGTTTAAATTGGAAGCAGACAAAAACCCGATATTACGATCACTTCTCGATAGACAATGTACAATATTACACAATGTGCGAATAGATTGCCTGTAACCAAGCACGCTCTATAAAAATAGTTCAGCTAATGTATGCGACCTAAATTCACGAGAGACGTGGCGAGATGATTGACCACTTAATGATATCAAAAAACCGTTGTCAATTTAAGTATAGGCACTTATTTCTCAGCTAGAGGTTTATGTTCGCCCAAAAGAACTGTAGTTTTCACCAATTTAATCAAATATCTTAAAAACTACATCACAAGATTTAAGCCCGCTCTATTTCCGAATCATCTAAGACCTTGATACTTATATTTTTGCCGTGAACGTAGTGGTCCTCCCACAAGCCAGCAGCGACGGCAAGGTCGGCCCTTTGTGGGTGACCTCATTGCTCTCGCCTTGGAATAGCTAAATGATTCAATACCTAGTATTATCTAAACGGCTGCAAAACAAAGTGGGAATCTTAATTCCGATTTGAGTTGGAAAGGTGTACAATGGTGCAACGCCCTTGAGCACAATGAATTTAATACATAAAACAAGTATAATACGAAACTGTTTATGTGAGATTATTGTCTAAATATAGGTATGTTGTATAAATACAGTGTTTATGTGAAGATGAAACCGGATAGGTAGCTTGTTTAGAGCTTTTGGCGTGACGTGCTTCGAGGCACCGCATAGCTGAGCAGCGCGCGCGCTGACTCAGCGAGGCAAAATTACTCGTTTTGACTCGAGCTAACAGTAACACACGAACCGTTAACATGTGGGCGACTGCCACAAATTACGACACTTACGACAGTAGCTGAACATCCTTCCCATTTAGCTGCCCATTCAAAATCCGAGTGACGCTACTGAACAATCGTTGCGTTGTTTTCGAAAACGAATGTGTTCAATTAGCATTACTCAAACTAGTTGAAGGTAGCGATGATGACGGCAAATTTAAATGTTTGTGCAGACGCTCTCGTATAAATTATCACGTTTTGTTCATTGAGAGAACATTACATACGATGCAAATTCAACGTTTTTCATGTAGGCAAGTGAAGAGCGCGTTTAATTGCAAGAGCGGCGCGGGGCGCGGGCGCTCCGGCCTGGTGACCCACTGACCCAGAATCGCTGATATTGAACCGGCGACGACGCATAGCCCCTATTCGAAACTCGACCTCTACTTACGTTTTCCTTATGTTTTCTTTATTTTACGATTAGTCAATTAAACCTTACGTCTAAATTTAGTATGCTATGACGTCCATTAACACGACGCTTTTTTATTTTTTCATAAAAACTGGATAGATTCTAAGGCATTATTAGATTAACTGTGTGTCCTCTTTCTAAGACCATGGCTCGACCTGTGTGGACACAGTGGCATCAAAGTAACGGTAATAGTGCCATCTCGGCATGGTGCGTGTTATGCGTTGTCGTGTCTGTGTGAGACGAACAGGTTCCCGTATCCGTTATGAACTGGCGCGGGTCGGGGCGCGGCGGGTCGGACTCTGTTTTTGGGTCAGGCTGGGTCACAACGCCTGCGTATTGGACTCCCGCCCTCTCGAACGCATTTACTGCTATTTCGATATCTAAGAATAGAGAGGCAACCACGCTTGCAAGCATCTCAAGGTGAAACGCTCACTTTTCTAAGCGTCGCACGTAAACGATGCGATTATGGCATCACGGCTGGGGGTGTCGAAACGGCGGACCAGCGTCCTTGTGCAGATTTCACGTTCAGTTACGTAAGAGAAACGCCGGCTTGCGAATTTATTTACGTACAAGTGTATACTCTACGCCAACGCACCGCCCGCGCCTGCCACCGAGAGAGCATTTTACCCGTGACGTCATTGTAGCGGCCTACGCGAAATAGCTCCCGCCGACGCGAGATGACGTCGTTCCGAGAATCATTTAGCTTAGCAATCCGTGACGTCAGCACTATCAAAATGAAACCTTCGGCCGCCTACAATCTGAGTCGAGCGAGCGATAGATAAAACGTTAGCGTACTCTCGTCTCTTGCATCACCGGCGGAGCTACGCAATATTAATTTCCTGACGACAACTGACGTTGACCTACATGCCTGACTGAATTTATTGTGCCTCTCAAATAGAATTTTAAATTACGACACCAAAGTCATTGTCAGAATAATACGTAGATAGGTTTTGAGTTGTGATATGTAATTTATAAGGAATTATTTTTAAGTTATTGTGTAACTAATAATAATTAGTACATTTGATGATGAATTTTGATTTGAAGATTGATGAATGATGATGAGCATTACGAATTAATAGAAGTAGTTTCATAAATAGAACACCGCCGGCGATCGTACAAATATCCAGAAATAGTGCACGGTGCCGGTGAGGTTAGCCGGGCGAATGCAGGGCGCCTAGACGCTAGGACCGCGACCCGCGAGCCCGCTCGGCCTCACGCGCCAACTAGGCCGCTCCGTCGCCTAGTTTCGTCCTGCTCAATCGATGCTCTGACCCACTACACCCGCTTTACACTTACATAAGGACACTGAGATTACCGTCTGCAAGTTAAATGGATTTACATGACTTTTTTTGTCACAGATCACATTTTCCTAACTGTTATGTATATTAGCTACGTCACATTGTACATGAACATTTTAAAAGATATTCCCTGTTTTCGTTTTCAATGATAATTGTTGATGTTGATACATATAAATTGCAGACAGTTTCCAAATTAACTTTTACTTAACATAATGAAACGACCTCCTCTGCTGGTTTTTTGGTTGTTCCAAATCAAACGCTCGTAGCCGCCAATGAAAATGGTCGACTTCAAGGAGAATGGCTATAATAAAAACGCTGGCTGCATTTTGACGTTTGAAATCTGGGTCATGGATTTTTGGGGCAAGGTTGGCGCTTGCAGCGGTGATGCCGGCAAGGCGGCGGCGGTGGCGGCGGAGCGGCGCGGCGCAGGGCGCAGGCGGCTTGCGTGCCCTGCTTACACCGTATCCGCTTTGCAATCTGTTGTTTAAATTCGCTGATCGCACAAGGTCGCCGTGCCGATTCACTGATCAAACTAACCGTACATATCCGATTGATATAACTAAACGTTTATTTCTAATAACTAACTTGCATTTAAATGAACACATAGGTACATAAGTAATGAATCACATCGTTTATTTTCTTGATCTACTTAAAAACACTTGCTGCTAAGATTTTTGCTCACTACTGCCGGTTACGAAATATTAATTGCTTGATATTACGATATTAAAGTAGGTCGAGTTGGTTTAGCAAAGTTTCGGCAGAGTGCGCGCCTTTTAGGTAGGAATTTTTATGTAAAGGAGTTTTTAGTTGTAGAAATTTCATGGAAAATGCAATTAAATCAATTATTCTACACGATTGCTCTTTTTGTTTGTCGAGTAGCAAGACGATAGTTTCATAATCCGAGCTATACATAATTAATGAGTACTGGACTCCTAATGTGTCAGTTAATTTGCATTCCAGGCACAAGTAAGGAGCTATTAATAATAGGTATATCGCTGATTTTATTTCTGAATAATTCAAACGTCTAACTAAAATGTCAGCGGTTTTGCATTAAGCCCAGGGACGGGGCAGTGTCTAGCAGGCATATTGCAGGCACGTGCGCTGGTCTGCCCACGCATTTTGCTAACATTCATATTACTATTGAAATATGTAGTACCTAAGCAACTCATATATTTTTTTAATTAAATATATATATATATATAGGGACAAATCACACAGATTGAGCAAGCCCCAAAGTAAGTTCTAGACTTGTGTTATGGAATACTTAACGTAGGGTTCTTCAAAAGGGGCATTAAAAGATTTTTACAGGGTCGGCAACGCGCGAGTGATACTCCTGGTGTTGCAAGCGTCCATAGGCTAAAGCTTGTTTGCCAACTTTGTGGTATAAAAAAATAAAAATAAAAGTTACTATTGGTAATATTTTATAACAAATACATGTATAGTTAAACATCCAAGATCCAATTAGAAAAACTTCAATTTATCATCATGACCCAACCGGGATTCGAACCCGGGACCTCCTAGGTGGCGGGCCGGCGTGTGGTGATTACGCCACGGAGGTCGTCAATTAATTCTGCATTGACATTTAAAATATATATAGCAACTACACCCAATCCCAATGAAGCTAGGCGGTTCACTGCGTACTGCGTTGTATTCAGGTCAACTAGCTATCAACCGTTCAAGTATATACCAGTTCAAATGAATGGTGTCGAAACTTAACGAAATATGGGACTTCAAAGTGTACTTAACATAATACAGTGGTGCTCTAGTCTGGTGAGATTCCTATGATAAGTAAGGCTTAAACGAAGTCACGTAAGACAAAAATCCGATCACTCCCACATACTTTGTGTCGTAAACATGACGTATATCGCTCAATCCATTGTTATTTTCTTTACATACTTAAAAAGAAAAAGCTGACCTATCTTACTTACTTATCAGTACAGTCGAATACTTGGAATGATAACATTTTACATAGGTAAGAGTGTTTTTTAAAGATTTTTATGGTAATCCGAATGGAAACGGGCATATCATTCCTGAAATAACTAATAACAGTTGTAATATTTTCCTTCTTGCACGAAAATGAAAACAATTCATTTCGAAAA
Source organism: Endotricha flammealis (assembly GCA_905163395.2). Lineage (NCBI taxonomy): Eukaryota > Metazoa > Arthropoda > Insecta > Lepidoptera > Pyralidae > Endotricha > Endotricha flammealis. The sequence continues at coordinate 10,517,437 of LR990855.1, forward strand.
AACTAACGACATCGGTCTGAGCTGAAAAACTACAGATATGTAAATCATGTAAAAAGTCCTGTTACTCTTCAGTTCTCCATTCACATTATAAAATCTATGTGGTAGAATAATCTTAAGTGGTGGTAATATCATCTCTTATTAGCTCCTAAATAAGCACACCAATTGTAGTGTACATTACGATCTAGCTTGTAACTATTGACCTATTTCTTGATGCACGAACACTCTTCGACCGACGAATTGCTTATGCATGCGTGCCTACGTGACTCCTGATGCAGCTTCACTGAATAACCAATAGCCAATAAACAACGACTTTACTAAAGGTTCTGTCCTATTATACTAATAAATTATGAAGTTAGCTAATTTGGTGTAATGCACTAAATAATTAACTAGTAATTATGTGTAGTTTAATGTAATTTCCAATTTCGTCTTCGTTACCACTTTAACTTTAACTGTTAACGAAATAAAAATCAGTATAATGAACAATTTTGTTAGTAATTTTTTAGATAGATTTATGCAGTAAATAACAATTACATTTTATAATATTAACCTACCAAACCTTAAACCACTTGATGTATCAATACGATTATTGAAAAATAATGTTACATTTTCATTTTAATAGCTTTCTTTATGATTTTGAAAATTACATTCCTGTTTACGGTCGACGGAGTTTCATATTGGCGTGGCGTGGCAACATTAAATTAACTGTAAATGAAGCTATATTCCTGTCAAACATTATTCAAATCCAGTTCCCTGAGTCACGCACTGAGCACGTCACTTTATCGGTCGTCATAACTGTCGAAGCGTATTGTTTTCCCAACTTCAAGGTAAATGGATTTTAAGTGCATTGTCCTGGCAAGAATTGTCCTGAATGACCGGTAAACGAGCTAAACACAGAAATAAATCTAAGTATATAACATACTTACCTCCGTCTGTATAAACGCTTCAATGTATTACATTTTTTTACTACAAACTGTGACATCACAAGAGTTTTAAAGATGGAAAAGATTATTAAATTATTTAAATACAGCTTATAATCATTTCAGTAGCTGATTTTAGATTTCGGTAGACAAACAACGGTAATAGGAGAAATTTGAATTAAACAATTTAGACTAATTCAGTCAAAGTGTGATTGTCGTCCAATTTCTGGGCTTGTCATTGACATGCGGCTTCTACCTAGATTTTATGAATCGCCGGGCCCTATAGAACGGCCATTCTTCGATTAGCTAGATTTTGTGCGTCCGGGCTTGTATATTCGTATTATTATCAAATTCAAAAAGGGAAATATTTTTATATGTTAGTTAGCATCCATGTCTAGCTGGTAACAAAAACATAGGCCCCGATTACATAGTTATCTGGCTAAATTAATTTCACAAACCTCTGTTCTCTAAGCACCGTGCCCTGTCCGCACCCCAAAATGTGGTTAAAACTTGCTTGTAACTTTTATGATGTACGGATTTTATTTTTTCCATTCAACATTTTAAAGAGTATTAGGCAACGGGTATCACATGAAAAAATATCCACTCAATAAAATCAGTCTGTAAATAATTATCATTGAGTAACCGCATGTCCGAACTAAAGTTATAATTGCCGTGACGTTTTCTTTTCGAGGGTGCACATTCCTAATTACGATATTTGGCACATAACTACTTGTACACGTCTCAAGCCCTCAGTTTCTGCCGCGGTCTTGCAGCAGGTGCAGGTCTTTTACGTTAGTGTATAAGTCAATGAAGCACGTTAGTATATAATTACCGTATCCTTCGTTCAAAACTTTTCTAATTACCGTGTACTTAATTTTATACTTGATTGGTTAAGGTAGACTCTAATTGCTTATATAAATAGAGACAGTGCTTTGGTCTCAGTACAGTGTTGTAATGCAGTATTTCAATACTCTGTAGGTTTTCGAAAATTTTATGAAAAATCGGCGTTTTCTAATTACCGTATACCAATTACCATGTATTTCTAACTACCGTTGTATGAAATTATTAAACTTTTGCTGTGCCGATTTAGTTCCAAACTCCTTCCATTTCCTCGTTACTCCAGCTACTTTCATGACATTTCTCACGCCATCACTCCATCTCTTTTTTTGGCCTAGCCCTGCCCTTCCATCCATCCACATTCATTCTTGGCACCCTCTGGGTCACATGACTGTCCAGACTGTCCACCCTGCGCATCATATGGCCAAACCATCTCAGTCTCTGACCTCTCTTATCGGTTACAGGCGCCACCTTTAAACTCCCCCTTATGTGTACATTCCTGACTTTGTCCCTTCTCGTCACTCCACACATCCATCCACCTCAGCATCCTGCAGCAACATAACCCGAAGGAATAAGTATGGACTGAGCGTTGAACCCTGATGCACACCTACATCAACAGAAAAGCATTCTGTTGTACTGACGCGGGACCCGGTCGTAGGCCTTTTCGAGGTCCACGAATACCATATGTAGTTTTTTGTGTGCTCTTTTGTACTTTGTTGTGCCTCCATTATTTTCTCCCACAGCTTTAATGTGTGTGACATCAAGTTAATCCCCCTGTAGCTATTGCACTCCTGGACATCCCCCTTCTTTTAAAAATAGGTACCAAGGAACTGTCTTGCCATTCCTCTGGGATGTCATCCTGAACCAATTCATTAAGAAACAAAGTGAGCCACTTGCATCCATAATCCCCTAGAACCTTCCAGACTTCTATTGGTATTGTGTCCAGGCCAACTGCTTTTCCATTCTTCATTTTCCTCAAGGCGTTCTTTACCTCTAATTCATCTACCTTAGCTATCATGCCTATATCTATGTCATTAAGTTTTCTTTTCCATCATAATCATTCTCAACATTAAGTAATTTTCAAAATATCCCTTCCATCGGTCTCTAATGTCACTATCTTTTACCAATGTTTTACCGCATTCGTCTTTCACACATTTTACGTGACAAATGTCTTTCGATCTTTGATTGCGCTGTTTAGCCATTCTGTATAGTTTTTTCTGACCTAGTTCATTATCTAATTCATTATATACTTTTTCTTCTACCCCGGATTTGGAACTCGCAACCACCACCTTTGCCCGTCTCCTCGCTTCGTTATACCTCTCCCTCAATTCAGGTTTCCTATGATCATGTCACGTAACTCTGCCATTCCTTGAATGCACTCTTTTTGATTTTTAATGCCTTTTGGACACTTTCGTTCCACCACCACGTTTCCTTTTCAATTTTCGCCCACCTCGTGTTTCCCCAAGGACTTCTTTTGCAGCAGTTCTTATTGCTTTAGCCATTTCCTTCCAATTAGCATCAACATTCATACCTCTTATCGTGTAGTTGTGTCTATACATGTCATTTTTATTATTATTTTAAATAGACATAATGATCTTTTCTAATTACCATTACATTAAGTAATAGATTTATCTAATTACCGTACCCATGAAATGTTTAAGTCTCATTGACTCGGAAACCGCTCTTAATAAACGAATGCCATTTTAATTGTTACATTCGCATGTTTCATGAGTTACATATTTCAATCCTTTTAAAACAAACTAGAGAAAAATAAAAAAGGGTACGGTAATTAGGCGAAGAACGCCTAATGTCGAGAATGACCGAGAAACATTCAGTGATACCTGTTTGGACGCTGAATTATTTATGTAGACCCTTCTCATCCAATCTATTATCTATCTCAGCTCAGGGTTTACAATGTCCCTCACTACGGACTGATGGAAAACCGTCAAAATGACATGCTGTATTTTTTGCTCTTACGCCGAGTAAGGCAAAAAAAGGCTGAGTCTCATTAGCATTCACGCACGTGATAGTCCGTCAAAATTACCAAATGAGAGTAAATAAAGACTGTTTATTTTAATTTGCAAAGTCAATGTGAATTACGTAAATTATAATTTTCACTTAACGCAAATTGTGAACGTTATAATCTCAGAAATGTCGAAATTCAGCATAAAAGAGAAACTTAATAGTATCATAATGCATAATCAACAAATTAATATCCCAGTAATTGTAATACTGTAATCCAAACGAAGCCGGCCGGCGTTTTGCTTCACGCACGCGCGTTCGCCGCTCGTGTGCTGCCGCCCGCCATGCGCCACCGCCCGCGCCCGCTTCGGCGACAGCGGGGGCGCTCACACCTTCAGCCATTGACTCGGTGCTGAGCTGACGGTGACGCAGTCAATGCCACTTGTTTGCTTGCAATCTATTAACTTTCGCATTCAAGTAGACAATTAGTCGTTAACAATGTATGCTACGTAATACCTTGTCTCTACATTCCGCGCATTAAATTTTTAACGCTCATTCGCACATTGTGTTGCCCTTAAATCATGATAGCTGTTAATATGGTTAGCAACAACTACAATAATTTATGCCGCACCTAAAGTTAAATTTATGAGCGACGCAAACGTTCTATTGATTTATTAGTGACAATCCTATTACCTACAAGATCATCGACATTAATATCTCAAACAATTTTGAAGTCACTATTTTCCAAAAAGGACATTCGCATGATTACTTCTGAATCTTCTATAATTTTTCTGGAAACTTTACACGGCTGTAAAGCCGCAAGCGTGAACCAGTAAGACACAACAAATGATTTAGATCGATTTGATCGTCGATTTATGGGTAATATGGCATTTCAACACATTACGAGCGTGGATAATCAGTTTGGCGCAGCCCGCAGCAACATCGATGCGCATTAGAGCGGGCAGAGCTTTCGTAACTCGCAGCTCCGCCTCACAAGGTTCCGTACCATTCTCTATTTGACTTGTATTAAAGTATACCTTAACTTCCCGAGGGTGCAATACGCTTCCCAATTAACCTTTACAACGTTCGACATAGTAACTAAAAAAATATATAAAAAAGCAATTTCGTTAAACTGGATAGCTTCAAGTTATTATTGAAATATCTCGAGTTTTTGTGATGGCTTTTATATGTTGTTTTAAATACTGTGATTATAATACAAACAAAGAATTTATATAGCTGTTAATTATACATAGAAAGTTAACAGTTATGATTGTATTTTAAAGGTTTTAATGAAAAAGCAATTAGTGGGTAATTAACGTTTTGAAATTGAGATCAGTATGGGTAGGTTTAGCAATTAGAAAATCTTCAAAGTAGACTTAATAACTGAGATGTTACTATTATGATAGGGCCTTGTCGTAGGCGGTATTAAATAACAGAATCTCTACATAATATATTATTATTCTAAATAGTCTAGTTTAGATTGGATAATACCTTACAGTTGTAGTAATATATCTTTCTGGACAAGCCTACCACACTTTATGGATTAAGCACTGAAGCTCATTGACCTCAGAATACGATGCAACTGTCTTTGATTTGTACAATGAACTTGAATGTAATAAAAAGATATTAGACTGGTAACAATTGAAAATCAGTCTTCTAAATTATATTTACTAAAGTTAGCAAATAAATACATATTCCTAACTAAATAAAAGATACTGTCTGTTAAATTACGAAATCCATACAAACACTGATTAGGGTCGACGTTCTACTACCTCTACACTAAACTAAACACATTGTCCCCAGGCGTATGTCCAGTAGTGGACTTATTGTGGCCGAGATGACGATCTCATCTACACTACACATTGTTCTCAGGCGTATGGCCAGTAGTGGACTTATTGTGGCCGAGATGACGATCTACTCTACACTATACATTGTCCCCAGGCGTATGGCCAGTAGTGGACTTATTGTGGCTCAGATGATGAAATTACAGGTTCTACTATATAAATAATGTTATAAAAATATAATTACGCAGTGTTAGCATGTCAAAGTCACTGGGTGACTTTCACTGGCATTTATGCGTCTCTTTCGCCATCGAATAAAGCAATTGTGCAACAGTCTTTACATAACGAGTGGAGCCGAATCGGACGCAAAAATCTAATTTGTTTTACTATTATGATTTGTTCTACTTATAAAAACAACAGTAGTAACATAAAAATAGATTAACCTATTTGTAGGTCGATAAAAAATCTGTAACATGTTATATGCTTCAATTTTAAACAATTATCTTTGTTAATTATTAAATGTTGTCTGTTGTTGGTATTGCCCCTACAGCCCATGCTTTCGCTTGACCCTGGCCCTTGAAAAATTATTTCCATCTTTATTACTAACTCTACGAAATCTATATATATAAAATTCAAAGTCCTGACTGACTTAACTATATATCAACGCACAGCCCAAACCGGTGGGTCTAGAGATTCCAAATTTGGACTGTAGGTTCCTTACGACGTCTAGGGGTGTACTAAGAAAGGATTTTTCAAAATTCCTACGGGAAACCGAGATATACGCAAACGAAGTTGAGAGGGTATATCAACGCACAGCCCAAACCGCTGGGTCTAGAGATTCCAAATTTGGCATGTAGGATCCTTATAAGGTCCAGACCGACCGGACCGGAACGGACCGGAACGGACAGGACCGGACCGGAACGGATCAGACCTGATCGGTCTGGAAGGAACCGCACCGTACCGGGCCGTGCCGGACCGGATCGAACCGGACCGGACCGGATTTTTTTTCATAGATAAAATTCAAAGTCCTGACTGACTGACTTAATTATACATCAACGCACAGCCCAAACCAATAGGCCTAGAGATTTCAAATTTGGACTGTAGGTTCCTTACGACGTCTAGGGGTGTACTAAGAAAGGATTTTTCAAAATTCCTACGGGAAACTGAGATATACGCAAACGAAGTTGCGAGGGTATATCAACGCACAGCCCAAACCGCTGGGTCTAGAGATTCCAAATTTGACAAGTAGGTTCCTTACGACGTCTAGGGATGTACTAAGAAAGGATTTTTCAATATTCCCACGGGAAAAGATATACGCATACGAAGTTGCGAGGGGACGCACAGCCCAAACCGCTGGGTCTAGAGATGCCAAATTTGACATGTAGGATCCTTATAAGGTCCAGACCGACCGGACCGGACCGGACCGAAACGGACCGGACCGGACCGGAACGGATCAGACCTGATCGGTCTGGAAGGAACCGCACCGTACCGGGCCGTGCCGGACCGGATCGAACCGGACCGGACCGGATTTTTTTTCATAGATAAAATTCAAAGTCCTGACTGACTGACTGACTTAACTATATATAAACGCACAGCCCAAACTAATGGGTCTAGAGATTCCAAATTTGGACTGTAGGTTTCTTACGACGTCTAGACGCGTACTAAGAAAGAATTTTTCAAAATTCCCACGGGAAAGCGAGATATACGCATACGAAGTTGCGAGGGGACGCACAGCCCAAACCGCTGAGTCTAGAGATTCCAAATTTGGCATGCAGGGTCCTTATAAGGTCCGGACCGACCGGACCGGACCGGACCGAACCGGACCGGACCGGATTGACCGGACCTGATCGGACCGGATGGAACCGTACCGTACCAGGCCATCCCGGACCGGAATTTCTTTCTGAAGAAAGATATGCTAATTGTTACTAGGCCACGCGGGCGAAGCCGCGGGCGGAAGCTAGTAAGATTATACAATTACAGCCTATTTTATTAATAAATCTTCTAAACAAATGAATGAACAGTAATGTGATATTTCACAACAAAAAACCTTCTAAAAATATCGCGTATCCAACTCATATACTCATACTTAACAAGGCAGTTAAAACGCAACACTTAAAATGCTGCTTAATTATTTTCTTCGTCGTCGAATAATGTACTTATTCTAAAAAAAGACGTTCGTATACATTTAAAGATACTAATTATAACAACTTTCGTTGTTCCGGTGTGCGCGGGGCGTCTCACGGTGCGTCCACACTCGCACGAAATCATCTAAAAGTGAAAGTATTATGTGATCCGTTCACCGGTTGAGCCGCGCCTGCGCTCTGCAGCATTAGATGTCACTATTCTCCGTTCACAGTAATTTTAACTCTGAGAGATACATTAAACAGGTTTAAAACAGTCAAAATAAGTATCACAGGAATAATTCTGTAGCAGAAATATTGTGTGAGCCGACATAAATATAACAACAACATAACATACACGAACCGCTCTTATTTTGAGTGTTTTAAACCTATTTTTACATCTGTCAGAGGTAAAATAACTGTGAACGGGGTATATCTATTTATTTATTAGCACACAATATTAAAATCAATGGGAGAACCTGTATATTTGCATGCATTTCATCAATGAATAGTATGTTATTAATACGAAATATTATGTGACAGAAACTAAAGAAAGTATTTTAATGATGTCATTATAATAACGATGACGTGAGAATGGCAACACATATTTACAAAATAATATAATGTTGCCATAATAATTATTTCGGTATTTCTATATTAATCCGTTTATTTTTTCGTATTTAAGTGATTATGTTTGTCTTTTTGTCTGACATCGTATTCAGGCTAATGGATTCCAGAATAGGTCAAATGCATTTAACCAACGAGGCTAAACGCATTGCTCATCCATCCAAGTATTTGTTTGGTATATCAATATAACAATTTTCACACTATCCATATCTGGAATGACGAAAATGTACATTGTGCTACTTTAATAGAATTTCGTAAAAGGCTTAAAGTGTAGGTTATGCTACTTTCACAATTTTCCGTCTAAAATATTTTGTTTTAAACATCTGATCATACATATTTCTGTCCTTGAAAATACCATGACATCCTGTAAGGAAACTTATTTTATGCTTCTTTCCCTGAAGATTTGTGATGTCACCCGTACTTATATTTTATTTTATTTATAAACATATTAGGATAACAATCATTATTATTACGTAACATCCACTATAATATTTATACATTCATTAAAGAGGGTGAGTTATCTTTTGCAAAAAAAATGTTTTGGCATCATGATAAACTTTTTACTCTATTCTTACTGAAAAGAGGGCTCTTTCTCTTCGTAAATAACCAGTAAGTATGTCTTTAAGAATTATATGATAAATTATATTAATTTTACAAAAGTTTTGCTTACGTAAAATTACGTGTCACAATAACAAAATAAGGCAATATTTGTTACACATTACAGTTACAACGTGCGTCATTGAAGATAAATAAGTTAGACATGTTTTGCTACTAGCAACCACAATTGGGAACAAACTGAACGTTTATCTCCAGGGATGCTCATTACCGCAGAACGAATCACAGGTCATATGTCCTCGTAACAATGTGATTGACTATCGTGCATTTTAATTCTAAATCACTCATCCCCGATTAGTTTTTTTAATGTAAAGGATAGGCAAACGTGCATATGGTTCATCTGAAGCGATCACCACCGCCCATAGAGCAAAGAGACAGCCGTTGTCCTTTGAAGTTGACATAAGCTCACTTGCTTTAGGTCCCTAAGTCATGGCTATTCGGATTTTTTTACAGTACTTTTACAGTACGAAGAAGAAAATGTAGAAATCCTATGTTTGTCTATTTCTCTACTGTATCTACCACTATGCGTTTTGAGATTGATGTTGGTGCCAAGTACTAAATTGAAGAAAAAAGTACAGGGACAAAATGTAACCATAGATTAGCATTGTAACCTTTTAAATCAGCATGTTATGCGGAACGACAGTGTCATATATCGTATAGGGGCTAAACATCGCAGGCAATGCATTTACCGCTGATATTATGTACCCGTTAGCCTCCAATAGTACTATTTAGATATTTCCTGTTCAACGCAATGTGAATGTGTTTCGATTAAAAAATATTAAACTGCATGATCTTTTATTGCATAAATCAATCATTAGCCTCAGAATAATCATAACTTTAATTTAAAAAATCGAGTAGTATAGTGTACCTAACGATACAAGCACCTAGCAAAACAAGCTAAACCTATTAACTGAAAAATTACAAATATAGATGAAAACCTTTCATAAGGTAAATGCGACTGTAATTTGTGACCTTAGAGAGGACACAAAAAAAGTGCGCTGCAATAAAACAAAAGAAAGTCATAAAACATGCTTAAAAACAAAAGCGTATAATAGTCAAGATGTTGATTCATATAAATGGTGACACGGACCACGGAACGCATCATTTGATCTCGCCCTAGTTACAGGCGCCCAGTGACGTCACGACCACCCAACCGCGGACCGTGCGAAGGTCGCCATATTGATCTCGTGTTCACACCCACTTACTGCATGCATGCAACGTATTACGTATTCACATTTCAGTAATTCGCTATATATTATATGACTTTTTAAAAAACGTATTCGAGAGTCTTCAGACGAAATGGAATTACCGGATAATTGTCAGCTTTTATGAGTTCTGGGGTGTAATAAGGACATTTCTGGTAAAACTGCTTGCAACGTTCAATTACTTCGAAAAACTTGCTTTAATTTTTGACTCTACCTCTTCAATATTCATAAACATCTCCCTAAACTTTATTATGAAATCATGAGAATTAAACGTTTCCTTTCTTCTATTCCAGGCTCGCATAGAGTTAAAGAAAAGACTAGAAGAAATAAGACTGTTGGAATCTCGCAAGTCTGCTCGTCTGGCTGACGTTGACACAGACTTCGCGAGGCTCGCAGACATGGCCGGCGACCGACGCCGCGCATCCGCCACCATCGAAGTCCCGGCGCATCACATGCAAGGGTGAGTCATACTATCTGCTATATTTTCTTCCTTAATATAGCCTACCTCGTTCCTTCTGTCTTGATCGTTAAGGCTGTTAGCGATGGATTTAATAACTAATCTTAGACTAACATTCTGCTCTTTATTATGATCCTCATAAAGTTCGTGGGTGTTCTTATTACTGGCTAAAGTTCCTCTTATAATAATTGCATAATCTTTGAAGTAAATTCTGCAATAGAAGGGGAAATATACACAGGCATGTTCTAATAATAAAGGTCGACAATTACCAGCAGCTCACCTCACATACCAAGCGCCCGAATTGCATTTCATAACACGTTCGAAGAGTGTTGGATGATACTTACTGGCTAATATATTGTCAAATAAGTTGTAATGTCGCCTTGGAATAGTGGCTTACCTCGCCGTAGTCGCCGTGAGCGACGAGGAAGGCCGTGCATTTCAAATCCCCCCTCGCAAATCGCAACCTAGTGGAAGTTGTCGATTTCACATTATGATTTCCGCTGATATTGCCTATGTTAGCCAGCATAACTTCTTGAACTGTTATTTGTTTTCCAACATTTTAAGGATTATCTGAAGTGAAATGCTTATTATTTTATAATTTTATGCGGATATGCCAAAATCGCAACACAAAGGAATTAAACAGAAATGTTCAGTTGTGCCAAAAACTAAAGTCGAGGTGATAATAAGATGCCGAGAAAGGCTCGTTGAGCCCACCGATTGTATGTAACATATCTTGGTGGGTTACCTTGTAAGTAGGTGTAATCGCTCGCGAGCGTGCATCGGTGAAGTGGGGCCGGGCGCGGGCGAGCGTTGCGAAATGCGCAACGAACACGTTAGAAACTGGATGGAAGTGTTAGCTCGGTACGGGCGTGTCCTTGTCACACTTGCCTACATTGTGCGGCCGGATCCCGCCGCCCGCGCTCCCCCCTGCCTCTGACAGGGACAGACAATGCAATTGTGAGAACGATTAAAAATTCCAGTAGATTAAGTATTAGACAGATACCGTAATTGCTCTGATAAGCACATTATATATCAAGCCTTATGACGAAAATACATAGTTTCTTAATATCTGAAGATTCACCAAAATTTGCCGTAAATGTCCAAGTTACTGTCGACCAGATAGATTCGAGAGGTTTCCTTAATACTTAATGATCATTGTAACTATGTAATAAAATATGATAAAGTACTTGTACAGCACCGGAACAAACGGCATCAAGCGCTGCCAACGTGACGCTCGCCAGAGTTTCACTTTCCATCATGATGGCGGCGGTGAGAGGCGAGACCTCAGGCGCGGTCTAAATTTCACAAGTCGAAACCAACGAGCGAGGGATTGTCTTTTTACAAATCGCCAAAAACGACTCGTTCAAGCTCTCCTACAATCACTCTTGAGAATCACTTATTGTTGAAATATGTATACGTGTGAAAATCATATGCAGAATTAACATTGAAAATGAAATTTAACTACACATAATAAGCTATTATGAACGAGTTTCACATGAACAGTACACCTATAATATCCTATGAAAAACAAATCGTGGATAACCATAATAATCATTTTATAGCGCAGTAAAAATAAGAAATGTTCACGTGGGCTGTTATGCATTCTAAAAGCCAGTTGTTGGTATTTTAGCATACTGCAGAAAACCTGTTAGTTGATACCTATGGCTTGGTCAGGCATGATAACAAAAAATATGTGATTATAAATTCAAATCAATATTTATGGCAGAGTATGACAACTTAGCTGCAAAAACTAAATAGTCCTTTCATTTTATTGTACCATTAAGACGGAAATTTATAGATCGTGATTGACGCAAATTCCGCAACACGGACCCCTGCCTGCCAGAAGTGAAAGTTTGCCAACGTTCGTTTTCTTTTGATTTGATGGACTTCGACGTAACAGATTTTATTTGATATCGATTCAAAGCACTATTACAAGCGAAAAATCCCCTCCCCGAAACCTATATAACACTCTATCGTTTTCCAACAACTTGGAAAATCAAACTTGAATTAGAAAGGTCCGATACTTAATTCCCAAAATTTGGCGAAGATAATGATTTAGACATGGAGTGACTGACGTCAGACCTCCACAAGCAAAACCTTGAGGAATAATCTGACCTTTCTCATGTTAGCTCACGCATATTTCGAAATATTCCTTCAAAGAAGCGTGAATGTAGGAAGAATAATTTTTTTTGCTTATTTGAAACAATTGAAAACGTTATAAGATGCTTTTACATTTGGCCAACACTTGGCGCTGGCGCCATGACACAGTGACCTAGTTTCAAAATGGAACGGCGCATACTAGACAAGCACTGTTTAGCGATGACGACGAATATTTATACATACAGCCACCAACTGGACTCCACGGACGGCATCTGATTCTAAATAATCAAAGCAGCTGTGTGTACTGAGAACAGTCTAAAGTCTACATTTTATCTGTATCTATTGATTTTTAGCTCTAACATATGTATTATATTACACGTGTTTATTACATACAGTATTTTACGTCTAAAATTGCATAATATAATGTAGGTATTCACTTATTTTATAAATAGAGAAACATTTTTTGTGGTTAATATTTTTGCATTAGCCTCCCTAATTTTATATACGCTACCATTTTTGGTAATCTAAAAAGAACTTCAATAGCATTGATAATATAATCTGATACTTGATAAGTAAATATATGAGACGTCCTAGTATCTGAATCTCTCCGTTTTATTTCGAATATTAACTCCGTAGAAAGTCTACCGTATCCTGAAAATCCGTCTCACGTGTGACTTAATAAATTCACCTTGAATTCGAATAGCATTGTTGACAAGTCGACATGCCACCGCGTCCTCAGGTAGGCAGCTCCTTAGTCGGGCAGTAGGGCAGGCATACGACCCGCATTCTGATGGCGCAAAGACTAACGTGTTGACTCGATCTTTGACGTATGTACCATATCACCTTGCCATGCCAATTTCACTCACACCAAAGACCAAATTAGAATAAACTCTAATACAATTCAACAGAGAGAACTTATTTATGAACCATATTTTCAAGACAATATTATAGACATAATGTTATACTGAGTTTCTAGTCTTTTTAGTTTAGACGTGTTACTTACTACACTTACTACCCAAGGTCTCTGCAAAAAATTATGTAGAGTAAATACAATTATGTTGAAAGTAAGCCACGTTTATGCAAAACAATTTCATTGAAGGTTCACTAAAAATAATTCCATTCCTTGCCAAACATTGTTAACGTGTTCATCAGAGTAAAGTTACTACCTATTGTAACAAAGATGGTCAATATGATAGAAAGATCAGGTTTCCATTGGAATGCTATACTCTGCAGCTTTCAGACAATTCAAATAACATTTGTTATAAAGGCAAATATTGCTATGGGTACTTGAACCACGTAATACAGTAACCAATGTAAGAGATCTGGTTTTCATAGGATTGTTGATAAACTACATTAAGTTACATTCCGCATACTTTTGCGCAACATGCAAAGAGAAGGTGTGCGTGGCGGAGGCGGGTGGCAGGCCGCGACGGTGGGGCGGCACTTTCTCGTCGGCATACGTTTGCTTTCGTTGGTGTTTCGGAGGTCCGTTATCTCATTTGGCAGGTGCAAGTGTGCCGCCTTCCAGAGAAAGTGTTACAACAATCATTGTGTCCAATGTTATGCAAACTCAATATCTAGACAATGTTCACGAGGAAAACCCTGTATCATAAAACGTGTGGTATAACAAAAAGTATGATTATTAACTCGTCGCTTTAACCGCCTCCGGGAATCGGCGATTACTCATTTTCGAAGCTGACTTTCCATCGACCTGTAGGTTATTCCACTTGGAAACAAAAACTCCACGCCAATCATCTAAATTGGTGAAATAAAGGTTTTAACTATTGGCTTGATTACTGTTTAGTGTAGCCAACATTATACTGTGACAAGTATTAATGTTGCTTCGGCCCCGAAGGTCACCTCAACCCTCAATTTGACCGGACGTCACCATGGATCATACAATGATGTTACAAGTTCATTGCTTTGAGTTACGAAATGTCATACATAACCATCGCAATAACATTATAACAGATAGAAAACGTACAAAATATTTGTAAACTATTTAATAGAATGACATCATCAGTTGTAGGGGTGGGGAGCGAGCGCGGGGCGACTGGTAACGCATTAGCTCGATCGCTGCGGACTCAGGTTTTTGTATGCCACGAAAAAATTGCTCCGCGACCTACATCAACGCTACAACGATCACTAAAAATATTCTACATTCAAATTTTATACAAATTGTCATGTATAAATTATACTTTGCGCATACTACGTGAGTTTAGAGAAAAATAGTATTAAAATGGAGGTTGTATCAATTTTTATTTTTTTTATTTTTCACAACTTGCGGTAATTATTCATATAGTTTATAGTAAGTGCATATGAAATCGCCAATCACGTATTAACATTGAATACGACATTGGCTTGTTTATAGATACTATAGTATAGTGAACAGCGTATGGCGAGAAGTCGCTAACAAGTAGGAAGCAATTGTTATGTAAGTAACACGTATTGACAAAACGTGTTTATTGGCCTCGAACTATTTTTATGACGTAAATCAAATGCGAGAGAATCCACATAGACAACTGACGATCGATATTATACGAAATCATAAAATGCCAGTTTGCATACAATAAGTAAATTAACAGAAATTCAATGAAAATATCCTTGTTATCATGAACCCGGAACCGCAGTTCCATTATTCAATTTGTACTTGTTTTGCATAATATGACATTAAAAACGAGATTCCAATGTCCTTGATACCTACAGTAGATGTTTTTAATGTGATTAAAACAATATCGCTATCAGTATCGGCGCGGCAGTCGGCAACAGGCCACAAGGTCGTTCTCAATGTTACGTGTGTACTACGCCCAGTGCGGCCGAGTGTGCACAGCTGCATGCAATGGCCATGGTGAAGCATACCATACCAAAATCAATCCAATCCGTTTTAGTACTCCACCATAATTTATAGTTTATGACACAACGGGCTAGCACGTGCAAGTTAAATTCAAATGTCTCAAGAATTATCTGTCTCCGTTCTTCTTGGCGTTATCTCGGGACTGGTGACAATCCAAACGTGATAGGTGGAAATAGGGTTTTTCCTTTCTAGAAAAGATTTATTCTTTCTAATGTTTCATTAAGAAATATTGTCTGCTAACAAAACCCATCTCTTCATATTTTGGCGAAGACCTGCCCTAAAGACGAGCTACGCATATTTGACTCTTAGCGTTACAATTGATTGCTCACCACCATGTAACCGGCTCGATTATCCTCCTGTGTCATAAAAAAACGAAATAGCAGCACGATGAGTAACGTAGAGGTGCAATTTTTAGTCGTGCCGCGTTACGTCAGAGGAAATTACGTCACAACGCTATTTACGTGACGGTGCCGATGCCGAGCCGGCCGGCATCCATCCCTATTATCGCGGGCGAACAAGCAATGTCACCTCGACAGCGCGAACACTGCGGCCGACGATCGAAGCGATAACGACCTTTCTTCAGAGCACATTCGCCTAGGCTTAGCCTTCGGCTAATAGCTGATACGATTTACACGAATCGCATTAACAATTTCCTGGCCATTGTATGTTCCATTTTAAATAGTGAACCCCACGTGACTTCATTATGAAGATTTGTGAGTGTAAGCTCCATATGTTTGAGACTTATGACTGAATTATGTGCCAAAAAATAATTCTACGTCACGAAAGACTGTTGGATATGTTCAATAAATAAGCATTACTTCTTATCTTACACATTCTCTCTAAACTCAGATAGATGAATGCAGTCTAAACACTCGTAGTTCCTAGGAAATAACAGGAGTGACGCTATGTTAAAAATGATTTGACGTTAAATTCGTGATGTTCACATTAGTATTTCAGGAACGTCAGAATGACCTAGAGCAATACGTATCTATTTCGAATCGGTCGAACGCGATGGAAGGTCGTCCGTACTTGGGGTGAATACACCTTGCATTTGGGGTGGCTGACGGGTCGACCGAGTCGCGAGATACCATCATTAACAATATTTTCTACTAGTATATGTAAAATATGTGTTAAAAAATCATTGTACCTTTGTAATTTTTGTTAAAATCTGGTAAAACCACAAATGAATTGATGACATCACTTCTTTTATGGAAACATTTCTTGACTTTTTTCGTCCTACAATTACGTCATTGTTCTTCGAAAATTTAAATAGGCTCATCGTTCAACTGACCTATATTACGGATACGCGTGTATGCGACTTTGTTTGCACAAAACGGATTAACAGAAATGCAACGGAAAAGCTGACTGACATTGATTTAAATCGTTGTTTTTTTAAATATTCAACAATCCATTAAATATTTTACGCCATTATTTTAATTTTGAAAATATGTTATTACATACAACGGAGCATAAGTATAAAATTTCTTTGCTCAGTTACGAAATATTTTAACTCATAGTATTTTTTGTTATTAAAATTCGTTATACTGAAATTTAATTTTAAATAAAATCCTCTTCTAACCAATTAATATCAGAGAATTCGTTTCTTATTTCATCAAAAATGAACTTTCAACATCCAGGTCTCCAGACACATTTTTTTAGGTCTCAAGTTCAAAATTTTAGGTTCCAATCAACGTAATATCTAGCATAGTACAAATGAAAATTGTGTTGGTGTCGGTAACCTATGCGCCCGGTCGGCGATCCTTGGTAGAGTCAACGCACGCGGTTCAAGTCGCGGCGTCCGAATGCGCCGCCCCGCAAGGACGCCGCCCGGCCCAGCCAGCCTCCCAGGGCTGCCGGGGCCAGGGCGCGAGGCCTTTCACACCGCCTTCACACATCCGATTATTCATAAAGTATATGTATATATGTAGTATATGTATAGTATATGAATAATGTAAACGAAATCTCAATTTTAAGATTCTACAGAATTAATTAATCTAACATTTGTTTTTATATCTTTATAAAAAAAAAATACTTGGTATTTTATAAAATTATTCTTATTGGGCTTAAATAATTGAAGTTAATAAGATAAGGATTACGAGAAAAATCTTTATGATTGATTAATTAATTACATTTAAGTCTAATAATTTACTTGAGTCTTCATTACAAGAAAAATACTTCAATCAAAGAATATCGTTTAATCGCGTTTAATATTTTTAAAACAAACACAATATTTACGTCATAGTTCCATTAACAATAATTCATTTACGTCAGTACTATAATCAATACAATCAAACAATGTCTTTCACGACCTATATTTATTTTTTAATATCTACTCTACATATATACATAATTTTGGGCAGTTCTGTCTCTTTATTTATCATTGTATGTAATTTCTTTGTGTTTTTGCAATAGTTACTGTGATTACATCCGTGAATGGCACCTTGTGACAACAAGTGACCACCTTTTGTGACCTTGTTGTTTTCGAATCGTCTCGTAAACACTTCGATTCCGTATCGTATATATGTATATAAGTATGAGTCTTAAATTGTACTACGTGTAAATTAATTTCATTTGCAATCTTATTGAAAAATATATTGATATACAGAGGTAAAAACTTAATGACATAAATATTCATATTACAATTTTATTTAGCTTTTTATGCATTTATTATTTTTACACTTTTAGCGTTTTGTTTTTAAATGCACAAAGGCTTGAAAAAGTATTTTGAAATTGTTTTCAATTTTATATGATTCTTAAACTCTGGCTTGATATTGACGTCTTTGACGATAGTTGAAAGTAAAGCTTTTGTAGATATTAGGGCATATGTAGAGTTTAACGCAAATCCCGGGACATTGATCAGCGGCGTGTCATAGTCCGACCTCAGCCAACATCTATATGACACGATAAGCAGCCGCCCGAGGTGAACACCTCTCCTTGAAAAGGTGGTGCGGGGTGATCAGCCGCCCGCCCGAGATCATTGCCTCGTCCTAGCAACTCGCAAAAACGTCTGCGTTTGTGGGTCGCCGCCGGTTGCGTAACACCCCCAAAACGCACCCCGAACCCACCCACCCCTGAGCCTCCAACGAAAACCTCTTGAACTTTATGGCGCAAAGGTCAACAAACCAGTCTAGACTTGTAGATTTGTTTCAAACCCTAGGTCGGCTAAATATGTCTTATGCGACAAATGTAGGTTGAAATAATGCACTTTGCACAACTGTATGCAAAGTTGGTTTTACTAACTAGCGTAACGCATGTTGTGTTTCAGGCTCGGCTATTAATATTGATCTTTCGTGGAAAGCTAAATGGTTGGTAGAAATATTGATTCTACTTCGGAAAGACACGACGATGATTACCGTCATGCAAATAAGAATTTGACGATGTGGAAGAAAGGGACGGAATATAAGCTATTTTTTTTATATTGCCTCTATTATTTATGACAAACGAGCTAAAGGGTGAACTGATGATAGCAACCATCACATCCACTGCCGAAGAACACACACGATGAGTCTAATATTATTGCAATATTTTGGAAATGAAAAAGATATCTGTGTAAATTGAATTTTTGAACCAACATTCCAATTTTTCTTTTTCTTAACTTGCAGATCACGGAAGAGAGGCCCCAGCAGCTCTTGTGACCTCGGATACGGGGAGCCAAATGACCAGATGAACGAGTGCAACGCCGCCCTGGTCCTCATGTCGCTGAGCTGCTCACCCAACTCTCCACGTCCGAGTAAGTCACCGCAAACACAACACACCACAGCACAACACCAATACTTTGACTACTTCAGGTAATGGTCAAATTAAAAGCCGACACTAGTGGACTGAAGTCTTTAAAATCATCGATGCTGCAAGGCTATCTTGTGCTTCGAGAATTAAAATCTATGATGGCCGGCCTTTCTTTTTTAAGACACTAACGTATGTTTTTGTAAAAGTCTTAGAAAATTTTGACTGTTGTTTATCATTATCGTAAATTAATAAAACCTAGACCATACCTAGAAATATACTACATATTCAAATTGTTACTGGATACTACCAGATTGCTTTCCAGCGCAGCGTTGTTAAATTCTTGTTGGCAGTGCAACAGTCCTGAGATTTAAGCCTGCCATACCAGCGAGTCTATCTCATTATTGAAATTGTCGAAATCATGTTTCGATCCAACGGGCTATCACAAAATAGGAAATGAGCGAGATAACATTTTTGAAGTCCTGGAATTGTCTGCCTCGTAGCTTGCTTTGAAAAAGTTCAAAAACTAATTGGTTTATTATAGTACAGTTGTTTGCAGTAAAATGACATTTTTGTGTTTTTAACATCACAGTTTGTATGGTACATATCATTTCACGTAACTGTATAAGTATATCTACTGCATAAAATTACACATTTCATACGATAGCGTCCAAAACGAAATAAAAATTAACCTGAAAGCTTATCATTGAATGCAATGTCGGTTTCATACTAGCTTTTAAATATTTAATCAAAAATTATACGAGATGCTGCTGCAAAGTAAAGAAACTCTTGGACAATTTAGCCAGGTTATGTTCAGTGTAATGCAACGAAACGTGGATAATGTCTAGACAGCTGTCTAGACACAGTCTAGACAGGTATTTGGTGGACTCCGCTCTCATGATGAGCTCTAACGATACAGTGTTCCTCTTGCTTACTTGGATCCTATCAGACTTTGAACTAATTTAATATTTAGTCTTCGCTGCTTTAGTATCCACTGAACCGCATACTGTGATAGCTTCAATATGCAATAACCAACTGAATACTTGTAAAATAACCAAACAAAAAACAAATTTCTAAAATTAATCAAATGGGCGAACCAGAAACCATTAATCAAGAAAAGTACAAAGGTATACTCATGAAATATACACCGCGTAACTAATCAAGCCTTTATAAATCATGCATCTCTACTCAAACACTCAAGTAATGGTAATGGAGTTCCACATAAGCCTGCGCTCCACTAGTCCGCATTATGCAATGCTGCAGCAACGGCATGCCGGTTCACACCACTCATAAAAGTTTACGATTCATCTTCAGCACAGTTGTATGCGCGCGCGTGTGTGCCGTAAGCAAACAGTCGTTCTTGTCAGTGAAAGTGGCCGGCCATAGTTCCGTTTCGTAATTTATAGTATTAATATGTATACAGTTAGCTACCGCTTGATACGCTGTTTAAATTAGAAATCTGTTTTGGAGCGTTTGTAAAAAGCTTCATTATATATCGAGATGATTTCTAAATAATCTCTGAAAAGAGCGGTAACAGGTCATTTGAAGTGACTTCGACTTCTATTGCAGGTGCGGCAGGCTCTATTCTGAGATCAGAAAGCCTGTATTTATAAGGAACTTTCATCAAAATATAAAATTTCTTCAATGAACCAAATTGCCTCGACGAAGGAGTGCTGAGGCGGGTATGAAACGATAGCAGATCAGCGATAGACGTCAACTGTCGCCATGTTTGGCCATAAAAACGTGCAGCGAAAAGTGGGTATTTCAATGCTGAGTTTAAAAATGACGGTTGATCTTTAGGATGCTTCTGTCTTGGAACGCGAATTTTTTGTACATATTTAACGCCTGTTTCATGATAGTTTTGTTGGTTAGGTGCATGGGGCGGCCGCTCATCGGTGTCGCCGGGAGCCAGTAGCAGTTCCGGATCCTCCTGGCGCTCCGGCACGCCCTCCCCGCCGCCAGTATCATCATCTTTCAGTGATGAAGGCATCGCCATGGACTACGATCATCCCCGTAAGAAACGGGTAAGTCATTCCTTCTTTTACAATATTTTTTTTGACAGATGGACTCTTTCGAGACGCGACAAAGTATTTTTGCAGTCGTGAATGTGGTTTTTACATGAAAACAAGATCACGGAGACTTCAAGATGAGACAATATAGTCTAATTTTTAATTAAAACAAGGTTTTGAATTTAGCTGAAAAGTTTTTTGCAAAAACTAAAAACTATATGAACACATAAAAACTGTAAGAACCTTAACTGTATATATTGCGACCAAAATTACATAGAGATGTCGTGTGGAACGAAGTCAGCCACCAGTACGCGTTAATTAGAGCATGACATGCACCCACTTGCTTTCATGTTAAGCCTAAAGATACGGAGTTTTGATTAAGGAAACAAATGTGAGGAATTTGGCGGAAATCCGACAAAATTTATTGTTGTGTAACAACTATTATATTGGAATTTGAGTTACAAATGAAGTCAAAAATGATTAAAAGTTTATTTCTAAAGATCAAACTTCTTCTGCCACTAGAAGTTGAGGGGTGACTGGATAGGCTTACACATTTTTGAAGTGGTAGAGTATTTAATAATATTATGAAATGAAGTAACACGATCGGGGAAATACTACCCTCTCACAGAATATCGACGTAAAGCAATTGTAATAGTAGCGTATAGAGATACAATACAATACGGGTAAGATGTAACAAACACGAATATGCACAGCTCTGATACAATTTAAACTACGCACAAAGAAAACGTCTAAACAAAGGTGATTTTAAAAGGTAGAATTACTCAAATTCCAGCTATGCCAGGAATAATCATGGTACCATAAAGCGCAGTATGAATCATATGCACTCGGCGCATGACTCAAGCTCATATCCAGGTGACGATAAATATTATACCCTGTTTTATCATTTCCTTTGTCTTCGGTGATTCCATTGTGATGACGATACTTCCTCTCAAATGGTCTACTATAGTCCTTTAACTATTATTTGTAGGTAGATCTTAGAACAAAGCTAGGCCTATAATAGATATAACAATGACAGATGACAACGCGACATTGAACGACGATTGTCGTTTGTCACTTATTTCTCAAAAACCGTCAATATTTTAGGGTTGTCGCGTTATTTAAATAAGACACTGTTAAACCCGTATTTTGCACAAAAAAACTTAATTTTTTTAATTTTATTTCAAAACGAGTACCTATAATAACGATGCTCGTTAGATCTTTCAAAAAAGTATAATAATAGTGAATATGTAGACCAACTTTCTTTGTTTCCTACAAGTACGAGCGGCCATACCAATTGCTTCTGCTGTCAATTCGTAACTTTAAAAACAGCCTTAGAGCGATGTCAGTACACTTATACCTCTTGCATCGTGCTAACACCTGTGTTAAATTACAAGCATACAAAACTGCAGGTACTTAGAATATAGCGGACAATACTCTTATTTACCACTTTATGAAATAAAATACGCATTTAGTGTAATATGCGTATTGCGTACAAATCTACTTTCACCTAACAAGACACCTGTTTGCCGCCGTTAAATGCTATTATATCATTATAGGTACATATTCTGCATTTTCTGTTCCTAGTTTCGCAAGGCATGCGGACCTACTGTACCATAGTCTGACAAACTAACTAGTTATGGCAATTTAATCGCAACGCATTCGTATATTTTATTGCTGACAATTCACACTGTTATAATATAAGTGATAATTATTTCATTAAAATATCTTAGATACCTACTTGTGAAACCCATTTTATGGTAAATGTAGTAGTCGAAGTAGATACGAGTACTTTGAATATCTACTCATTAATATCGGGAATTACAAACGACATAACAAGAAACAAGTTACATTATTAGCAGAGCTAAATATTATCATGCACTAATTAAATATTTAATTAGTCCATGACATTATTGATGACTCCATAGCACATTAGATTTCGCTGGCTTTATCATATTGAGAGATCGGAAGAAGGTCGAATAATAAATGAGAAATGTAGGTGATAAGTGACATGAAAAAGACACAGAACAAGTCCAGTTGACCATTACACTGGCTTGACGAAGTTCTGAGCTAACGTAAAGTCGATAACTATGGCAACACTCGGCGCAGTTCATGTCTATATGGACAATATTGACAGTGTTCTTATTGGATATCGGCGCCATCTTGAAAATGCGGATATTTATAAATGGCATTTGACAAAGAACATTTAATTTTTAATACGTAATTTGTAATCCATATCAATATGTCAAAGACTCGTCTCCGATAACAGCCAGTGACACACAATGCTCTTTGTATAATATAATCTACAGTTACATTGTATGCGTTACACGCGTCAGTCATAAAGCCAAGTTTACAAAAACACCCACAATCTATACTATAATAAGAGAGTAGAACCGGCGTGCCTGGACACTGAATATTAACTGTAACTACAGGGGAGAATTCAATTGTATGAGTGTTTACATATGAAACTCATTCATTGAATACAAAGCTTTTAAACTAAGCATAAAATTTTACTGAATGATTTTGTTATGGTATCTAAGAATGTAATCTAACTAAACAATTATTTTTTTTAGTGCTAATTCAGATTTGCCAACATATAAAGAGTAATCCCGTCTGTCAATTTATTAGCATTCAAAACACCTAAGTTAGTTATTAGTAATAAGTAATTCCGTGTCGTAGGCTGCAAATGCTCGACCGCAAAGTGCATTTTAATAAACCAATCATAGATCGCTTTAGAAAACGTTAGAACAACTTCAAGCCCGTTGACCTTCTACACCCGAAGTGGTATTTTATGTCTCTATCACACAAATTTGTCCTTATCACGCCGATAAAAGATTGATAGTACACAATCGAATATACTAAATTAGTATGCATTAACATAATCAAAAAAAAACGTTATCACCATGTTTCCTGGTTTTTCACGGCCAAAATACATTCAAACATTAAGGAAAACTGCAACTTCTCTTTTTCAATTCCATTGTTTACGTTCCCATAATAATTTGCAAGATAAAAGTAGACTAATGATCAGTTATGTTTTTAAATCAGCAGGTTCGACTCCTGACTAGAAGAATATTTTTGTTTTTTGCAAGGCTATGCTGCAAGTATTTCAAATGTTCTACGACATCCCACTCTCTCTATCTTATATTTGTTTAGTTTTGATAGTTTTGGCAGAACGTGTGGCGTGGGCGTGTATTAACTTTATGATTATATTTTTCTGTATAATTTAAATTCAAGTTATCAACAGCACCCCGTGACTTTTTTGATCACCGATCTGATAAATGTGCAAAACTATTCATATGTCGTATTGTCATATGATTTACTATCCACGTGCACAGGATCAGTGTGTCGTGCAATGTCAAGGCGTAATGCGGTTACATTATGCAACTGCATTGTAAAATTGTCATAAATGCGTTTACGACTGCGCGGGCGTACTGTGGCTGATAGGTGCTTGCCTATGATGTCACTTTTACACCAACACTATTGTATTACAAACTAGCCAAACCTGCGCAACTTCGTGTGCGTATATTTATGCACATCAGCGCCATCTACATTTATCAAACTTTTGACCAAATCCTACGGGAAACCCTTATTTATCGGGATAAAAAACCCTATGTGTTAATCCAAGGTATCGGCTACCTACATACCAAATATCATAAAAATTGGCCCAGCCACTTGAGTATGAAGAAGTAACAAACATATCATACTTTCACCTTTATAATATTAGTGGGATCCGAAATATTATAAATGAGAAAGTGAGTTTGTTAGTTATTCCTTCACGGCTTCACTAAGCAGCTGATCATTATGAAAATTTGCATACATATTGTTATGGGTACAGAGCCCAACATAGGCTACTTTTTATCCCGTGAAAGTATGTCGTTCCAATGGGAAAATAATTTTTCTACTATAAAGGGCGGCGATACAGCATCGGCCAACAGATGGCGCCACAGTCGCGCAATGGGTTGTTTTGTTGTCAAACGAGATTTATTTCATAAAATTAACGCGAGCGAAGCGCGGCGAAAAGCTAGAAATAAATATTAGAATTATTAAATATTAGAGAAATGTTCCTTTTAATGTTATAATAATTAATATAAGTAGATTAGGTATTGTACTAGGATTTAGTCATGAAAACTTTGGTTGTTTTCGTTGTTTTCAGACATTTATGCCTGTAATAGTATTCCCTTATATTTTCACTAATCTCTATCTAGACCTTTCATATTAATATGCGCAATTTAAAATTCCGTTTATTATGTTAGAATACGCACGAAATAAGAATCAAGCAATTTGATCCTTGTAATTTAACGACTGTTGTCGTAAGGTTACATCTTAATGCTCAATTGTTTAATAACACACCCATTATGTATTTTAAAAAACGTAAAATATTTGTTATGAACGGTTTGGTTTTATTACAAACACGTATTGTTCTAACACGAAGACTTTATTAGGCGGTTATAACCAGCTACTGTTCACGAGGTCGAACTTAAACTAAAGAGTTTGGTATGCTAAATCGCTATTGTTTCGAGGTAATATTGCGTACATAGAAGTGTCTACCCTGACATTCGTCAAGTGGAGGTCGACTGTACATGAAAATATTGTCAGCAACGTCATTCCATGCCCTTTGTGTTGTCATGGCCGTAACATTTCTTTCCGACATCTATTTCTTTCCGGTTCGGCATGCCCAAAAATGCTCACGGATTTGAATAAAAGTCACACATGTCATGTCGTTTATAATCTAGACTAGACTATAAACGACAGTAACTTCTCGTGATGGGAACACAGAAAACAATCTCTTAAACGCCCCTAAATCCAGATAAAGTTTTTAAATAATATTTGAAAATATAGTTTTTTTTTTTCATATTACCCATGGGAACGAGAACAGTGGAACAGGGCGAGTGTTAGCGCAGGCGTCCTCCAACATACAATAACTAAGTGCATGGATATGAACACATATTGATGCGGAAATTGAGTGCACGGGCGAGGTTCTTTGTGGCCCGCTATATAGTGATGTAGTAATTTTTTACAATGGATGTATTAGCATTTGGCGTGCAAACCGTGCAATACCTCGGGCCCACAATCCAGTAACCTTGTGCGATTGTTGGCGGCCAAACGTGGTCGTGGGCGGACCAGAGACGCGACGCTCATTATTGCTTGCTTCAGTTACGTAACACCTATATAAACACGGTAGCTGTAAAATAAAGGATAAATTAACAAACAGTCTATTTTTACGTGCTATCACGTTTTGATAACTGTAATCGCATCGAGCGAGGTGAAGAAAATAAGGACGTTTTAGCAATAAACCCAGAAGGATAATTATTGCGTTTCATTTTAAACACTTATTATAAATTTTCTAAAGGCACGTTTAAAGGCATGTTTCTTAAAATGTCAATGATCTGCTGGATTACTGATATAAAAGAATCTGCATCTATTGGCATATGCATATTTAAAATCGATAACCTTTGTCCATTCGTGATTACATTGTAAGCAGGTCGACTCACGACGACTAATACTAGCGTGCTATTATTAATGCAACACAATGGCATGCCGCAGACGCGGCGTCGCCGTCGCCGGCTGAATAATCGCACCCGTTGGCAACTCTTCTATCACTAATTAAATACCCAAAATTATCAAATAAGCACCTTTTTATCATCGCGATTTCTTTGACGTCATTTAAAAATAATATTTCCCCATTTCCGCTTATTGATAAGGTTGAACGCAGTGAAGCAAATCAAGTGTTTGATGTATTATAGAGTTATGACATTCGCATAACTGCAGTGACGCACATTATATTAAAGGCATTAGTTGCAGCTGGCTTACATAACTATGCAGCCTTAGTAACTACTAAGACAAGATTTTATTTTATTTCTCACATTGTGGCCTAACAAGTTAACTACACTGTCTCATGTAACGCAGAGACTCAAAATTCTACTACTCTCATTATTTATTGGTCTCATACCAATAAATAATGAGAATTAGTAACAAAATATCGTTTCTATTTAGCAGCTAAGTATATTCCCCTAAGCTAAGTATATAGGCAGGCGGGACTACCGCCCGGGGTCGCCGACCTCCCATATGTGATCTCTGCGGAACCTGTTCTTCGCACCACTTGTTGGCTGGCCACTGTTGCCATCGCCCTAGATGGAAAAAAAAGCAAAACTCATCACCTATAAACTAGTGTCTATCAAGAGTTTCTGATAAAATCTATCAAATCATCCTGCAACAAAAAAACTTTTTCTTTAACCAAGTATATTGACTCTACTTTGCCTTTATCTAAGAATATATGAATAACTAATTTATATAAAACTTCCAGTAAATATATTTGTAGTAAACTAATGCGGGGCAAGAACCCCTACCTTTTCAGCAACATGTTAATATTATATTTACAAACAAAGGGTTTACTGACAGATCGTGCATTATAAATTTATTGTTTAGTACCAAATAACAATACTAAATGATAAAGAAAATCCGCCCGGACCTTGCGCAGATCTAAAGCGTTTTATGGCGAGTTAAGCATTATAATTTACACGTACAGTTAATAGCGCTTTGTCACTTGTAATACTAGTTCCGTAGCAACGAGCAGAAGCGAAATCTCTCGTTACCGAGTGTAGGAGTCTGACGTCAGCCGCAAACCTTGAACAAGGACAGAGCTATTAGAGCGAGGCAAGGTCTCTTCAGCTTTCTGCATGCAATTCAATCATGTAATGTGTACTCCTCTGGGTATTTGGATTCTATTGTCTAATATACCACATATACGCACGTCAATTTAATGGCCAGTTAATTATGTATTGTTTTTTTTTTTAAAGTAAGGTTCAAATTTGCTCGGTCGAATGTATTTTTAATACTGTTCCGAGAATTTTAAGGTTTTTTCTTAATGTTAGTGTCAGACACAATAAAAAACATGAAACAATCAAGTTGTCACATTTATCTAAACATTCGGAGTGTTTTTCTTTTAACCCAACCTCCTTAGAGATTGAAGGGTTGACGTTAAAGTAATGAGTTAATAAGTTGCATTAACACCAATGAATAATGACAGACGGCTGAGTAGGTAAGGCTCTGTTCCCATGAGTGCTTTGTTCGGCAAAATGCGCAGTATGTAGTAATGTCAGATGTCGTGATGCGAACCGCCTACCACTCGTTGCCCGCTTCATTATTCCTTTCCAAGAACGAGTGCCAGCGAAACTGTTGCAGCGAACTATTATTAGTCGCCACAGACGTACGTACGACGTAGAGTTACTCCACAGTTATTTCCACGGTACTTTTGAAATCAATACACGCAACGTAGAAATCAATATTGAAGTCATTCCATTCCACTTATGTTCGAGAAACATTTTCATATAAATGTTCTCTATTTTCAATGTATAATTTAATTAACAGTCTAGATGCTCTTTGCTCTATGTTCATAGCAATTATACATGCATTAGCAAACTTCATACACCGCAACCAATTGTGTTGTGCCCATAAATTAAACTTTGGTTTTTAACATTAAAAATGTGTGTAAAACTATAAAATATAACACCAATGAGGTTCTGAGCCGTCAATCGAATGATAAAAGCTGAAACTAACCACAAACACATTTGATAATGTTAGCTTATCAATATTTGTAACTATCGAACAGAGAGAGTCGCACACCTACATTATTATTCAAAATTCATTCCCTTTGCAAAGGCTTAATAATAGCGTCACATGCACTAAAGTAACAGATTAAAATAATTAATGTTGCTCTATTATTTCCATGTTATAGTTGATATTTCAAAAAGATTTTTATAAAAAAGACTGTTTAAACGCTAATGAAAAACTTAATCAAAATCTTATGCTAATTAAGTAACATCACTTGTTTATGGCATTTTGCTTATTTGTAATTACATATTCTGACGATTTGCGAATCTGACATTCCAATCCGATTTGGCAAAATACGCATTTTGCGTTGGATTCCAAAAATAATCAAACTTGTTGCTTTTCTGCTGTTGTAAAGAGTTTTTAGAGGTAGTCATCGAGATTAATCCTTATGTCAATCTCATGTCTACTCACACGAGGTTCGCCGGCGACGACACGACGGGCAGGCGTCATTGAACAATGCAACGTTACATCACTCGCTCGATAACGTCTCACTCCATGGGCAACTCTTGTATAACTACATTGAAATTAAGATAACCTTCTGATTTTCCGCACAATGCGATGACGATAAGAATCTGATAATGACATCAATAAAAATTACTCATATTATTAAGAATCGGGTGAAGTTTGATAGAATGTGACTTGCTAGTTCATGTCTTATGCTCGAATACAAATTTACTCTATAATAAATGCTAAGTTTCACATGTACATCTAATCATCAACACAACTTTAATGAATAAAGTTTATGAAAATACTTGTATTAATATTTTTTTTTATATATAAAAATAAGCGTTGAATAAAAATTAAAAATATGATATTATCCACTGTAATGCAACAAAATTATTAATCTACATACGAAGCATAAAATCTTAAAAATTCACTCAAGTTCATCAACTGACATAAAAAATTTTAACATCACATAATTATTGAAACAGGTAGAGATTTGTACGGTAACATTTTAACTTCCATATCAGCCTTGTAAACTAGTTAAGATGTGGAAATGTCACAGAGGACAAACAGGGTCAGTGAAAAAAAAATAGTGGACAACACGAGCCGAGATTGCAGTAGCGCACGAGCGTACAGTCGCCATTACTATTAAATCACTATGAAAATTTACACGAGGTTTCACTATCAGAGGCACGTGTAACCTTCGCCTCGCCATAAAACACCATAACGATCGAACAAACCAATAACTATGGACCTTTAAAATCAATCCGCGAAGTAAAAGGCAAATATAACAAGTTTGTAATAGTCCAGAATTGTTATGTGTTATTTATTTAATGTTTGTAATTTTTTAAATTTAATGTAAGTAAGTACTTTAAAGAGCGGTTAAGGAATGCCTTTATCTTAATTCTAAATAACTAAAAGTAGATGCTGAGTGAATTGAGTGACAGGCATCTCATCGTAAAACCGAAACCAATACCTAGAAAGGAAATACACAAATATTAACCATGAAATAACGGTTTTACGTGAATGAAAACATGTCAAGATGTCTAAGTTTTCAAATTACTTAGTACCTTTTTTGAGATTAGACAAGCGAACGATCCCACAAATTATTTTATGTTATACCGAGCAACTACTCATTTTGGCAGCCTGCAAAGAACCAGTTCTCAATTCTGAAGGTTAAACACGTCTCCGTGATGTATTAACAGTAGTTCATGGGCGTATTTATCAAAAATCAATACAATAATTATTTTGATCTGAAATTATTTTACATTATTATTGAGATAAAAAATCTATACTAATATTATAAAGAGGTAAAGTTTGTGTATTTGTTAAATTGTAACGGGTAATCTCGGGATCTACTGAACCGATTTTAAAAATTCTTTCACCAATAGAAAGCCACATTATTGCTGAGTGTCATAGGTTATATAAAAAACCAAAAAATAAAAAGGCTTTTAACATTATGCCCAACGTAGTGGGCACGGGTCAGCTAGTAATCTATAAACTAAGAACTGTCTACCTATCTCAGTATTCAGTATTATTTTACGAATCGTCTTAAAAATATTTATCAAAATTAACTTGTAAAAACAAACAAATTTTATAATTTATTCTTAATAAAAATGAATTACGTTTTACGGGTTTTTCTATTCGCTGATAAACTAATCTTGAACGTGTTAAATTGTGTAAGGAAAATTGGTAACACCGATAAAATCAATTACGACGGAGATGATGTCGTTTTTAAGGTGGAGCATATCGTAAAAACAATTAGGTACGCTACAAAACACGCACGCCAACGCACGCGTAGGTAGAAGAAAATTCTACGTTAGAAAAGTTCTCAGCCTTGTTTGTATACCTACGTAACGTAGTGAGATTATGAAGAATACACGTGACTACCAACTAATGCGACGTAGTGTCGCCTACGTACGCTAGGTACTGTGAAGGCCGCTTTATCGCTTACCGTTGATAAAATACGCCAATTGTTATCAGTAGAGGCGGCGAGGTGACTTCCGCGTGCCACTCACGGCCACCGAGCTGACTGCTGTAATTGTTCAGACAATTGTAAACATCATTTTTTTTTCCATATAACAGTAACATCTTGTCACTCTTCAGACTTATCATTTTTCAGGACTGTGTATTGATTCATTGTTAAAAGTTATAACCAATAGTCCATCTTATTTCCTACTCGTGATGAAGCGTTTTAATAACACAACATACATTATCTCTTTGACTTTAGTCGATAAATATTTTCATAATGTAATCGTTTTAATTTTTAGTTTCGTGTCGTATCTAGAGTTATTCGATAATCGAGAGAGTGTCGATAGAGCGCGATCGGGCTCACGTGAGCGGCGAAGTGAGCGCGTGCACAACGTGACCGCTTTACCACAAACATACTGTTTGTTTAGCCTCTGCTAGACCTTGGCAATCAGTTAAATGGCAGGCACGGGCCTAAACTAACAGGAAGTTGATGCATAAATTGCATCTCCGCTTGCATCATGGAATGTAAATGCCTTATCTCGTAACATCGAAAGCCACTGTCTGTTTCGCTGCAATCCAAGCTAATTGTTGAGACCGCTAGATACGAAAGGGTTTCGTCTTTCACGACAATAATGAGCGACTTGATTGTTGGCTTAGGTATTGTTAGGAATAATATAAAATCTTTATCAAATGTGTTACATTAAAATATAGAACAATATGTTACTGCTAAAGATAATGGATGTTACACGCACGTTGATCTTCCTCGTGTTTCGCAAAAACTTAGCGTCCAACGTTGAACAAATACTGTTAACTATCTACGTATCGTACAGTACACATAGATACAGTCGAATTCTAGTTTTGACGCAAGCGTTCAAGGCTCGTGTTGTATGCTCTAGCCGTTGTTACCACGGCGCGACCGAATAATGGCATGGCCTTCGCGACTAAATATAAAACGCGGAAGACAGCGGCATTAGCGCGCAGATCACTCTAGCACATTATACAGTTATATTAGGAGTTGGAATGGTAGTGTGGTTTGCGGCCGACCAGCTCCCTCCACGCACCGCACGCATGAACATTTTGCTTGATTATAATATTGTGTCGTGACCTCCATACGCTACACTACGCGTATCCGTAGTAGGATGCTATTAATTTAATGTTATCGTTAATTTAAAATGTCAGTGCCCTATTAAACGCGCTATATTCCAATAACGTTTAATATGCAAACAGGTCAGGTTCAATAGTCAATAATATCGCAGCAAAATATGCTTCTGTATACCCATGTTTTCAGTGATTCACAATGATTTTCTTGTCATTAACCCAGGCAGATAAATATTTAAAATGGGTTAATAACCGTATCCACTTGTAAGCAATACTCCAGTATAAAAAACAATAGACTGTCGTTT
Source organism: Endotricha flammealis (assembly GCA_905163395.2). Taxonomy (NCBI): domain Eukaryota; kingdom Metazoa; phylum Arthropoda; class Insecta; order Lepidoptera; family Pyralidae; genus Endotricha; species Endotricha flammealis. Next base: position 10,550,070 of record LR990855.1, read on the forward strand.
CGTAACAATAGCCGCATAATCAACATACAATTAAATACAATACGGTCATGTAACCCGCGGTAAAAAATAATAATACGCTAATTCCCAGTAGTGGGCATCCGGCGCGGTGGGCACTGGCCCGGCGACCCCTGCGCACGCGGCCCCACTTCACTGCTTTGTCAACCAATTACTCGACAATTTAGAACACATTACATAATCAAGCTCACGATATCTGATATCTACGTTCACGCTCTGCGATTATTATCGTTTTATTTAACAGCACAGTTATAGGTACGTTTATGATGTTGTATGTAGCGTTACTTTGTTAAAAACGAACTGTTACGCGTTCAGTACTGGCGACGTAGAGTCAACGTTACAACATGTGATACAGACAGAGAGCTGATATCTGACAGTGAAACGAGCTCAAAGGGGCGCGTGCGACGTTCGGGCAACGATTACGGTATCAAAGTAGGTCGCGAATGTAGGACGAATATATACTTGCATTCGATTACTCCAAATTTTCATTACTGTCCACATTAATCTTAATTATAGGCCTGTCATTTGATTATTATTTCCTATACGTATCACATTAATTAGCAACAATTACTTATCTCGGTTTTTATAAACAATTTGAACATAACATCATTTCGTGTAATAATGTTATGTTCACTGATAAACCTCGTTGTGACGTCAGACAATTAGTGCGTAGTTAACTTTTAACATTAAATTGATTCAAGTGCGTGATTTCATTTTCACTATCTTGTTGGTACGTCGTCTATTCCTTGTCAAGATCAAAGGAAAAACCAATTACCTATAATTTTACTAGCTGTCCCGGAGAACTTGTTCCGCCTTATAGGCACTAGTCACTACCCTACCCTACCTCATGTCCTTCTCCTGGTTCTAAACTACCTCTCCACCAATTTTCAGCCAAATCCCTTCAGCCGTTCTTGAGTTATAAATAGTGTAACTAACACAACTTTCTTTAAAGTAAATTTTTTGTTAGGTGTTTTTAATTGACATGCTACCGGAAAATCGAAGTCACTAGTTAACAGAATCAGTAAAAGACAAGATCAATTGCGTATTTCTTACGTAACTCTTTACTCAATGTGATACGACAATTTGTAACTAATTGATTTACTAGAAATAGTTACCTCTTGTCTATCTGTTTGTTTGTCGATAACGATCAATGTGCGCTCCCTCATGTGAACGTGAAATGCGAATTCTGGAAACTGTCAACAATATTGGATAAAGTATCGATCGAATGGATAACTAGAACAGCAAACTTCGATGCTCTATTTCCATCGGATTAGACACAACAAAGGAATAATGCATCAGATACTCCCGGTGTTGCAAGCGTCCATAGGCTAAATTTGCAATACCTAATCAATTTAAATACCAATTTCTGATGTGTAAAAATTATTAATCTTTTCTTTTTAAAAGGATTTGTAAAGCACTTCTTAAACACGGCCTACTTATTGCAGCCAAGATTGAAAATTTATGAATAAATTTGTTTGAGCAAAGATTATTTATTACTTACGTTACTCTTTTTTTATGGCATACAGCAGGCAAACAAGCAAGCGATCTGATAGAAAGATGGTTATAGACCTCAGTAACACCAGGGATACTTCACTGTCGCTTTGCCTTGTCAATAGAATCACACCTTAATTGCTTATAGAATACAACACTCAGCGAGATATTGTGCAATGTAGAAATAGGTCACACCTATCCACAGTCGACCCAGTTGCACAGATTACGTGTATAAACTCCTTTGTTGCCACACAGCCATAAATACGCAGTATATTATACTGATATTTATTTAGCATTAAGATTTCCACACTAGGAATTATGATACAATACCCGAAGGGGTGAATTAGTACAAAGACGCTTTAGTTCTAACTTCAATGTATAAATCACAGAATTTGCATACCTTTGTTTCATTTTGAAATATGATTAAAGTAATTCATGATAAACGATATTGCAAATTATATACAAAAAAATATGTTATCTAATCTAATTGATGATATTTTTTTACATATTATTCTGCAAATATCTACGATATTTAGGTATGTACCTTTATTCATACACAATGAATCCATACTCTTTTATAGTATGTAGGTCCATATACCGTAAAGCCCATAAAAGTACATCAACATCTCCATATTGAAGTCGAATCAAGTTCTGTTATGATGTCTTTCCGGTGTCTTTCCACATAAATAGCAACTTTTAATGTATTTCGTTGTTCGTCGCTACTACGTAGAAATTCCGCGGGCCTATACCGGCGTGAAGTGAAAAAGGCTTGCGGCAGGAGCGCCAAGCGCGGCAACTTCAGTGTTGTTGTCGCTCCATCTCGCTCTGAGGGTCATCGCCCCACACGATTCCCCTCGTTCTAATAACCCTGTACATATCGACACGTTACAAATTATCATTTTGCGAGTCGTCAACTTGGCCTCACGCTCACGTCACTGTTCACTTGCAATTTAAAGCGCACCTATATTCGGCGAGTGGGCGCCATACGGTTCACGTACCCCATTCCTGGCGACCTTGTGCCGGTCAAAAACCTCTTCCGAGGAACATTGACCAGTATCCGTCAGTGACCAGCTGCAGTTGTGGTCACCGCGGGTGTGCGCCCACGTTTGGCAATTACTTCGACTAGTTTGCACAATTAATGCGAACAAAGGACGAGCTACTGTTACCGCTTGCGTGTCACACGACAATAGGCAATGGGTGGCAATATTTAATCACCGGTTGTGTGATATCCATTAATTAATCATAAGTGATTATATCGAAACTCTTCCTAATCTAGTCATTTAGTACGATCAAATACCAACAATTTCATTCATTGCCCACATGTAAAACTGTTCTATTTTACTATATTGTTAATTTTATTTATTCTAATTATTACAATCATTAACAATGCAACAAGCAATCAGTGCAGTTAACATAACCAACTACAATCAGTTTGAATACGCAAATAATAAATTACCACGAAATAGCAAATAAACATGAATTATTTTGTAGCGCTCAAATAACTTTTAAGTATAGTTTTTCATGTAAGCATAAAACATCGTAATTGATGCAATAGAAGAGATTAATTGGCGGAAAACGTAACTTTTTTCTTGGAGCGAAATGTGCGCATCGCGACCGCCTCGCTGGATAGAGTGAGTGGTAGCAATTCGTTTTTTTAACCGGCATCGGCGGGGCAATGACTCCGAGGCCGGGGCACTGTCCGTTCTTGACAGTTCAAATGTTTACAATTTAAGTCTCTAAGGATCACTCGCTCATCACATAGAAAAGAATTTAGAAAATACTCAACACATGTGATGTAATCGAAATAGATATGTATTATTGCTTTACAGTTAGGTGACATCATTCAAAGGCCCATTATTGTTGGCTCAGAACAATAGTTGTGGCTCTGAAAATAACAGACGTTTCAGCGAATTGTTTATATACTTACTCCATATTCACTATGTTTGTAAGTTCTATAATTCAAATCATAAACAGATAATCTATAAGAATTGACTCCATTTATGACAAATACTTTTAGCGTTCGTTTCAATGGATTTAAGTACCAATTTCTCAAATATGTTAGATTTTTGAAAAGTGAATGCACAATGACAATAATGACGAAATTACAGAAATTAATGCGTGGCTGGGCGGCCTGCAGGCACAAGTATAGCCGGGTAGAACAATGGCGACGAGTTCATCACACGCGATAATGAGTGGTCCCGCGGGTTCAACAAACTTCCCATTTTACAAGTAAAATTGTATTTATTGCGATGTCAAATCTGTGTTACAGATTCGGCCACTTCATTACAAAGTTTAAACGCTTGAATAGTTGCCAAATATCGTGATGTCATTGGATTGGATAGTGTAACGACGTGTTACAATTTTAACCCGCTCTTCGCCGGGCCGATAAAATTAAGCACAGTAAACTTGTAACAAGCCGTTAGCCGCCAGGGTGCGCTCGGGTTGAGAAAAAGTGAAATTGTAACAAGTCAGAACCTGCCGAGGTCGGTGACCAGGAGCCGGCACCGCGTCGATTGGCGACTGCCTCATTTGGCTGATTCATCATTCCTTACTGCTTCTTTGCCACCTCGCTTGATCGTTGTACCTAACCCGAGTGTGACTCACGTTTGATGCATTTGATTTGTTCGAATAAAATTTCGGGATCTAATTAAATATGTACTATCATTTCCAAATGCTCTATTTGAAAAACATAAACCTATGTAAATCGTATTTTAAACTCTATGATCGCATTTTTGTAATATGATTATGCTACGAAATCACCTACGCCGTAGTAGCTTGTAAAATGCGTCAAGTGACGACGTTCACGTCGTTCACCTTTGACATCGCCACGTTTTTACGCTTACAATAACACTGATAGAATTTATTTTGTATTCATTAGCAGTGACCGAGCACTGTACAAGTAAATTGTAGCAGTGAATAGCGCAGTCCCAGTAGCGTTGTACCGGTTCAGCGTTCGCTTTCTGTTTACTTGAAGTGCATCGATGCTCTCCCGACAATCTCGATCCCGATGCACACAGAAACAATGGCTGCGTACTCTCACACTGAGAGGCGAACGAACGCTGCGTAGTTTCTTGCCACGAGGCGTTTTTCATATATGATTCTTGGATAGGCGTAGGTAGAAGTGAAAAACGTGAAATGAGGGTGTAACGCCCGCTTGCGTCGCGGGGTGAGGCTGTCGGCCCTACACGTAGTATAAACTCGTATGTAAACTTAAATGTGTGCGAATTGGGTTGCATCTCTCTTCCGTGGATTGCATAGTTCATTGCCGGTGTATTGCGATATTAATCATGTAATAACTATGAATTAAGTTTAATATCAACATAGACATTAATTTGAAATGATACACGGTTTTAGTACTATGTTTACTCCATAAATAGTTGAGTAATGACGCTGTAATTCTGTTTAGTTTCCATTAAACTTTGTGAATGAAAAATATAATTCTCCTAAATCCAACTATTACGCATCAGAATTTATGTTTCGTCTTTGTTTGTCTACTACGTCTTTATGAAATAGTGAATAGTGCGCGTTGTTGTTGTACCCCACATTTCGGACGAGAGTTCAACGCAGTTTGGGACGCCACCTGTAGAATAAACAAGATTTTATAAAGGATGCTGTTCATTGCGTTAATGCACGAACATCAACAACAATACAAGGTTCGAATAACAGACATTTACGTTAAAAAATCCAAATCTAGCAATTTCTTACTACATATTTCATTCAAACTCATTCAAAAAATTTTTTTTATATATTTTTTTTAATTTTAATAAACTTTACTGAAATCTGACTATTTATGAATAGAAATACTTCTTAGTAAAAAATTTTTTTTCATAATCAGGACTTCTGTGAATAAATTAAAAAACGTAAATCTCTTTGTTTCCTGCTACCGCTATCGGGGACATCATATTACACCAATGTGGACCCACCAGGGGGTCATAATAAGAATGGCGGTAAGGAGTAGGGGTAAAACCATCGACGGTTCAGTGACCTGCAATGCTTTTAGTCCCTTGCCGTCATGGGGTGCATGGCACATTTTGCGCCCTCTCGCTTCTCGCTATAACGCTATCTCGTTTAACCTTCTTTGTGTGGCAAGATCAGACTACATCTGTATATTTTTGACAATTTACATAGATATACAAGTTTAAGCTTAGTTGCTGTTTACTTTTTATAAAATGGAAGTTCTTCGCTGAGCGTGAGAGAACAGGACAAAGAATTATTTCCATCTACCACATCTCATTGCTCGTTTAGTAACTTTATTTATTTATTTTAATGTCTCATTAGTATTTATTATCATTTATTTATTAATACTGATATTCGTAAAGCATATCGTAACAATCTGTACATACATATTAAGTCAGTATAGAAAATGTGAAGACCCCTGAATAAGAGATTTCATGTTAAAAATGATAAATTATTTCATAAGACATTTTTAAATTTTAAAAGCTATAAAAATATTGTTTGTTATGTAGAAATTATATGGTACCATTAAATTCAAATATCTTTAGGTAAAGCTTTCAGTTTTGCAAGGTGCTACGAAAACTACGCATGCTCGTAGCGCTACGAAATCTGAACACGTTTAAATGTTTAAATATTTATACCTATGTAACTCTTTGGGTGTATTTTTAATATCTATAAAATAAAATTAAGCTCATTACAACGATACGCTGAAATTCTAAATAATACACATCTACTATGCTAACTCATGTTCTCGAACTTGTGTGTCCCAAATAGGTACGTACAACGGAAGCTGTACGATAACAATTTCAAAGTTCTAGCGAACACCGATGTCCTCATTCAACCGCAAAAGATGTTCTATTTAGTGCAACAGCCGAGCGGAATAGAAGCAGTATCACCGCTTGTTAGAACAGGCCGCACCTATACTTGTGATAATCGCTCCACTCTACACACACTGCTGCACGAAAGTGCCGGCCGGCACCCGGCACCACAACACGCACCGACACAACACATCGGGCTTTAAATGGCGTCTTCCTCGTTCGTTTCTAGTGCTAGAGCGAGATAACACGAAAACAACTTATCTGACCGCGTACTTGAAGTATAAATAAGGAAGGTCATGCGAACGAAACCGACTTATGTGCGCTCGCAAGCCAAAGAGAGATGCAATGAAAACAAATCAATATCATCTCGGCGTTTCGCAGTAGAGGGAGACGGCGCAACAACAAACCGGCATTTTATGCCGGCTTGTTATTCATACTGACGGCTATTGAAGTATTTACCTTACTGCAGTGCGCTAGGATATAGATTTAGTTAACACCAATAGAGTTGTTGTTTACTGCCATAGAGCAAGAACGTAATCATTATTTTTTGATGTCCCGTTGTGAAATTGTATAAGTAATGTTAAAACGGAACATTTGCTCATACAAAAAAAATATAAGTTGTAGTAGTAGTAAGTATGTGATTGTAAAAAAAACCTTAAAAAAGAATTTCATAAATTAAAACTCGTAAACTCACAGTCATGCACCAAAATAAAACGTAACGTTAAGACGTAGGTAGACTCTATAATTTCATTCAACAATGGCTAACCAACAATGATTTTTTATCTCTCGTTCGTAGAGATCATAACAAAGAACAAAGAAATATTGCTTCAAACCAAGATACGGAATAAATCGTCATTAGAAACTAAACAAATATTAGAATCAGCTATTCCTTTTAAATGCGTATTCCAATATAAGTATCGTATCTACCTATAAAGATTTAAATAAAATCTTTGCCCTAAAAATGATGTTGTTTACGGTGCGCATATTGCATCTGTGTGCCTGTGTGGGTACTGCATCGCACACATTGCAATCATCTGGCACGTGTAACGTATACACACAGCACACAAATGCATCTTCCATACAACTATTCAGGACGGACTCTAAAATCTACGTCGTTTCATACCCAGCGATGCGCATGCATGTGGCTTTTATGCATACTGACTAAATTCTTTTGTTCTATTTTGATTCAGGAATCGATGACTGTTATTATTCGTTTCCGTATTCGTGTATAGTTAGATTATTTTCCTTTCCCTTTGTTATCAAAGGGAAAGGGACATTTTTTAAAATGTTCACAAAAAAACATATGATATTTTAACATCCATTTAATAATGATAAATTATAAACTAACTAGCTTTTCCGCGCGGCTTCGCTCGCGGTTAATTTTATGACATAGATCTCGTTTGACAACAAGACAACCCATAGCGCGACTTGTGGCGCCATCTGTTGACCGAAAGCCCATCCCATACAGCGCCCTCTATAGTAGAAAAAATATTGTCCCATTTCTATTGTAATGACAAACTGTCACGGGGAAAAAAGTAGCCTATGTTAGGCTCTGTACCTCTGACAACATATTTTAAAAAATTCATAATGATTGGCTGATTAGTCAAGCCGTGGAGGAATAACAAACAAACAAACTCACTTTCTCATTTATAATATTAGTATGAAGTATAAAGTATGATATTATTTACCCATGATTCATTTTTTTCAATAAAATCGACCATGTAGAGATGTTGCTTTACTACAAAGCAAGACAAAGTAATCTTGTGGTTTCTCCGTTTTTGTAATGATTATTTATTAGACAAAGAAATAACAACTCTACAGTCTTGTGTAAGGGGTCCTTCATTGTTCTCTCGTGAATTCCGTCACACACACACAACATCTGTTAGATTTTTTTTTTGCCACAATGCGAAACAGTGTAAACCTTTTTAATAAGTATGTACCTACCACAAAAACCGATTACTTTTAGTTAATTCATACTTAATTATAAAAATAGTTTTTCAATTTGAAGATGCGCAAGACATTTAAATTATTTTATTTGTTATTCTATGGAAGACACGCGAATGGTACATTTTAAATATGTATAGATTGCGAATACTTTTATATAGTTACATTATAGCTACTGCAGGACTATATTTTCATAGTGGTATAAATTTTATCGAAAGCTGAAAGTGGGTCAGTGGTGCAGCGAAGGGAGTCTCCCTCCTGTAGCAAAATGGCGGCCCTCCCGCTCACAGCACCCCCCCCCCCCCCTCCCCCTCTCCTGTTTACAGGGGAAGGTGAAAATACACGCTATTAAAATAACAAATGAAAAGCTAGATTCAAATCGCGATAGACTTTTTTTATAGTCTACTTTTGCCCAGGTCTTGTAAGTATAATGAATTATTTTTTTAAATACTATTTAAGTACCTACTAATATATTTTAATAAACTACAACTTTTAAAAATAATCATTATGCACTTATTATTGTAATATTCGTAATCAAAAGTAATCAGTATATTATGCACGTCGGTTATAATTAGAATAAATAATTATTTGTTTATTTATTATCTATTCGTTAATAAGTACCTATGCATATTTAATAAGTATTTTTAAAAATGTATAGTATATGTATAGTATAAATGTATAGTATACTTAGGAAGAGCGGATACTCCAAACACAAGTACATTACGTACTTAAATGGAGGCTCCAGCCACAATGTTGTTACCTTTCTGTTGATTGAATAAACATTTTTACATTTTTTTTTTACATTTTACATTTTACATAGTTATTCGATTGCTGGCAGGCACAAGCAAATTCAAGCCTGATTTAGTAACTTGGAATGAAATTGGTTATGTTGATTCTATTCTTTCAATTTAAAATCGTATGAAAATCATATTATAAGAAAAATATTTAAATAAGTATTTTGTTAACAAAATAATAAAATCTCCATGAAAAGTAAAGGGAAAAGTGAACGCGAGCGATAGCGTTTTACCGGTGATGGCTAGCGCGGTATTGATCCATTTTCCTTAGGATATTTGAAGGACACATACAGTGCCCACCCATGGGAATCAACATATTATGAACCCCTGCCAATTTTTTTGATTGGCTTCTAAGCTGTTTAGGTCAAATTAAAACCTTAATCTCCTTTAAAAAAATAAGTTTAATATTTATTTTTATATCTAAGGTGTACTTAAATCGCCAATGAAAAATTAGAATGCAATTTTGATCAGACTCATTTTCTTTTTCCTCTTTTTAATATGAATTATATGGATAAAATGCATGAAAATTAATAATTAGAAAATACAACTTTTTAAGTTTTCAATGCCTAAAATAAAATAAATAAAAAATTTGAAAAAATATTTATGTAGGTTCAACATAATTACAGGGTAATTTGCCCATGAAATACTTCGAATAGTGACGCATAGGTCACGTGATGAATCACGGTAATTTTGAATTTTTAAGAACTGATACTTCATGACGTTTACTGAAAAACAGATTACGTAATTTCAATTACGTCATCACAACTAAGGAATCAAATGGCATCTAATGAAAAATATGCTCTGTACATAATACATTTTTTTTAAACATACAGCCGCAATAACAAACTCTTTCCTTTTTGAAGTTATATTTATAGAAGGCAAATAGATAAAATTTGTAGAGCTCTATTCATTTAAAGAAAAAAAATGCGATATTTATATGATTATTCTGAATGAAGACAAAGAGAATGCAACCTTCGCCACCCTTGGCCGTGGTACTGCGGCCTAGATGACTTCCCCTGGCCCCTCACCCCCTCAACCTCATTTCCCCGTGACCTGACCTATTTCTGTATGCACTTGATTCAGCCTCAGCTTCCAGGCGTGCCAGACAGGGACAGCATCTCCCGTCCCATTCTAAACGAATTTATCATAAACTTTGTCATAGCATAAGCTAACTTTATTATTCTGCAATAAATTATTAAAATGAGTTGAATAATTTGTTTCGACAAAATATTAATAACATGGTTTTGAACAAATTCTTAATCAACGCCATCTAGTATCAAACAAAGCAAATCTTGTACTATTGGCAATGGATTTTACAGACTATTAATACTATACATTCAACGTAGGAATCCAATCCTCGTGTTCACATTTCCTTCTGCACAAGATCCGCCAATCTAATATTAGAACTAACTGGCATAGTAACAAGTTGGGATCGAGCAGCGCCGTCCAAGTGGCTAAAATAATGTGGCATTGGCTAGAAGGTCGATGCAGAATCTTTGCCAAGCACGCAACCGCGACTCGCTCCTCCCTCCCCCGCTCTTCATCCATTTCAAATGCACTCCTATCGATCTACTTACATATAGTTTTTACAAGATTCATTTATTGAAGAATAGACGAGACTAGAAACAGAGCCTGCTCTCTGGGCTCCATACGTAACGTATAAGTAAAATATTATTGCAAAGATGCTACCTATCTCAGGTTATGTATTGAATATTATTACCTTTTTTTTGTTTAAAATAAATATTTAAATAACTTCTACGCTGCTACGAACTTTCTCGTAGCACTTTCGTAGTAGCCTCTAGACCTCAACAATTATTAATATAAATTACAATCTCTGTGCGAACTTTGGGAAATAATGACTATAAAAGCATCTTTATGTTATTGTTAGCTATTAGATAAATTGCAATAACATATGCAATGATGGCCACAGTATGGGTGGAGCGTGTTTGCGGCGTCTGCAAGGCCGCGACCTAGAGCCGGCTTCCGTCTGCAGCACTAATAATGTACTATAAAAATTATTATAGAACGTTGTCGTTATAAAATATTTTATTAGACTTTCATAGAACATGAACGAGTTTCAAAAGAATGAAATGATGCCTGAATCTTATATACCTTATTTTAATACAGGTTTACAAAAAAAGTTATGTTACCTTAACGAATTCAAACCTAAAATTAAATATAAAAAAATTGTTAACGGAAATCTATAAGTTTTATTATGATAAATAGTAATATGTCGTTGTTTTGTTGCAGATGAACAGTGTTGTGTACGAGTGTACCTGGAGAGGTTGTGGGTTCCGCACCAACTCTTGTCCTTCCATCGAAGCTCACATAAGGAACACACATTTAGGGTAAGTCTTTACGGAAAATTGTTGTATGTCTTATATGTACAAGTATTGTAAAATCTAATTTATCGTCAAGAAATCATAAAAATCTGCGTACGCACGTAAAAATAATTATGAAGTTGATTGAATCGAGATGTGAAAGGTGTCATCAAAACCTTGAGTTTCTTCCTGCTAATCAAAAAATATGATTAAAAATGTTATAGAAAACCTAGAATTTTTCCATTGCGTAATCATACGATCTAATAAAGATACAATTAATTAAATGCACTGGACACGTGATAGTCAGTCACGTGTGCGCACGCCACGTGCAAAACTAAGATAATAATTACGCAACTAGCCAGCTGGCAACTTGCAGAGCGATTCAATACATTCCATTTCCTAGATGAATGTGCGCAAATCTTATAAGTTACGGAAATATATCTAAATAACGAAGAAATCACGCACTGTATTAGACACTACATTGCGTGAACACCGTTATTCACGTAATGTAATGTCCAGTACAAAAAGTGGCTTTGTCTCCAAAAAAAAATCTCACAGTCAAGTGTCAACCCATTGACCGTCTTACTTCGATGTAAAACCTAAAGATTATGAAAGAAAATAGTGCAAGGTTTATGATAATGATTGAAAAAAAAACAAGCTTTGTTATCGGATACTTATGAAGCACTAGAGGCTGAAAAGGCAGCTCTGCTGACCCGGAAGCGAGGCTGCGCCAAGGTTGCATGCTAGTCCGCCCGTACACAGCGCAAGGTCGCCCGCGCGCGCCGCACCTCCACCCGGCGTCACCTTACGTAACCCTGCCCCATAATGTTATGCCTCATTGACAATATACATTGTTATATTTTTAATTGAAAGATGGACGAATGTATACGTAGTACATAGGCCAACTATGAGGAGAACTCAATTACCGCTATTTATAACTATGACTTTCAATTCCAAACATTACTGGCCAGCATTAATATTTCGTTATGACTTGACATACATATTACAAGTTTAACGTAACAACAATAAAATTCGAAACGGCAGCCATTGTACAGCCACTTTGTTCTAAAAGCGTAGTTAATAAGCATTGGCAGGCAATCTATGATTCCCAAGGGACTGATACGTTTATCAATAGTAAACAATTATGTTTTCCTTTACAGAAAAAATAAAGAGAGTGACAGTGACCATGAAGAAGAGTTCTACTACACGGAAAGGGAGGTCTCCCCACAGGCACCTCCCCCCACGTTATCCCACCGAGACATGTGTCGCCCACCTCACGAAGACCCTGAATACCAGCGACAAATCGTCGGCTCTTATAGGTACTTACAACGATAATCCACAGATGATAATCATCAGATTCAATCAGAGATGTGTGACTGTTTCCAAAAAGAAAGTAACATTTAATTTTTTATTAGAAACTATTCTTACAAAACAATTTATTCTTTCAGGCAAGGTCTACTGTCAACAATGCAGAATGGATCTGCCAGGCCTATAAGCATTCCCATAACGCATTCCTTGTCGAATTCACATTCACCGGTACGTATACTTTGTAACCAGCTGTTTTGGAATCCATGACGTACAATATCCAGATCTAGTAAAATGACACTGTTTTTTTTTTCCACAGAAGCATATGAGGCTTTCGGGAGTGGGCGGGTCGCCAGGCAGCCCCGGCCGGCGACCGCGTTCCGACAACAAAAAGTGTCGCAAGGTGTACGGCATGGACCAGCGCGATCTCTGGTGCACCCAGTGCAAATGGAAGAAAGCGTGCACGCGTTTCGGCGACTAGCGCGCGCGCCGGTCACTCGCAGTCGCGCGTGCAACTATCTATCTCAGATGAACTCTGAAGTTTACAAATTGAACTCTTACAGGAGTATTTGTTGGGACTTATTCCGTGTACGGATATCATAAGAAAATTATATTATGAAACAAGTTTTTATTTAAAATTAAGCGGAAATATTATTACTTATTAATATATTGGACACGAAATCAAAGGAGACATATTTTTGCTCTTTTAAAGTGGCTCGTATTTTGACTGTATATGGACATTGCCCACGTATTTTTATAACGCAGTAGATTCGCCTTTACTGTGACGTGCATACTGAGTGTATGTCGCTCCCGGTCTCAGACTGTGAATATTAGCTCTAAGAATAGTTAAGACTAGACTGACATAGCGCGGTGTGAAAACTATTGTACTCAATTGCATCTGATATCGTACCACTCCTTGCATTATAATGCATACCATTAAATTATAAACATACTTAGATCTCAATATCCTCTTATAACTATGAATAGTTACATTCTCAAGAGTAATATTAACCACTATTTCTTGGTTTAGTTAACATTTTCAAAAATATTTATAACCGAAAGTGGTTTCCTAAGTTACCTTTTGCTTAAACTGTGCGCGTAGATCAATAATAATATGATGAAACATATTTTATGAAGTATAACTGTATACAAATCTAATATGAATTTATTTTGAGAAGTTTTCATCATGTTAAATAATATCGCATTCAAATAAATATTTTTGCTAAAGTAGTTTCTATTTTTAGACAACTTGTAGTCAGTTTACACGTTGTACGACACAGCATCACGTAGCAAAAAGTACATTCTTAGTGTCAGAATATTCCGTCCACATTTTCGAATGTGCTTTATAAAATTTGCGGCTGCACAATATTTTTCACACTGTGCAAACAAAATAAACGAATCAGTATGCGCTCGCATACGTAAATTCGACTCGGTTATAATTCCAGTCGGATTCCTTCCGTGATTAACGGAAAATATTATGTACACTGACTGAATTACTAGATAATAATGAAACAAAAATAATAATATATGAATTAGTCTTGTAAGTTATCTCAGATTTGATGAAAAGACTAAAAAACAAATGTTTAGACTTAAAATTTTATGAACATATCGGTCGTATACATTGAAAGTTCTATACATGGGTCGCAAGCAGATAATCGGTCGCGTAGTGCGCTTCGCCGACTGCGCGACTGGGGGCGTCGGCGTCGTCGCCGCGCATGCCACAGACCATGTGACGATAAGACCAGGCGGGAAATGAGGTGTAACTCGAAATAATGTTACGGGTGTATGCTATATGTATCTATTCTACCTCTGATACAATTTCAACACAAATCCTAATTGGAGAATTGGAAGAACTAAATAGTCAAGTGAAATCTTGAATTTAAATGAGACAGCTACGCTTCCTCTCTCGAAGCAGTCCAATACTCGTATAACCCTAACGAATCCACAAGAGAGATGGCAACACGGAATAGAGGATATTTATTATGGAAGTCACGAAATATAAGTGGAGGCGACTACGAGCTGCAATATTATTTTAAGTATTATTAAATTATGAAGAGTAAAATTGTAAATATTAATTATGGTAAGTTATATAATTAACTATATATTATTCAGAAATGAAAGCAATGTTTGGGTGTGTACATATAAATATTATATAATAATATTGTTACTTAATTAAGCATTGTGATTGTTCAAATCTGTCTTTTTATACGGTGACATGGAAACGCGGTCAGGCCGCTCATGGGCTGCCCTGACTCATCATATCGACTGCGCCGTGAAATCCAGCGTGGCGTATTTCTGATCCGGATAGTTACCAAGATTTATTATTATATTTTAATGTCTCATAGCATAGCTAGTACCGCTGAGTAACAAACTTAATAAATTCATATTGATCTACTTACATGATATTATATTAACAGTTGACATGAACGTACTAGAGATTAACCTGTGCCAATTTGTGAAAAACTAATCGTATATTTTCCAGTGTACCTATACTAAATATTATTCTTATTCATTTATTACTTTTGGTGCTGACGTAATATAATTGAACGCACATCATCATGCTTCATGCCTATGTACCTACCGCGGAATGGACAGTGTTTTAGTCTCACACAGAAGTTGAGGGCACTTGCAAGTACTTCTAGCGACACCTTTGACTATTAGCTTATACTTACGTGGATTTTAACAATTTAACACCGCTAGTTCTAAATAGGATATAATAATAATATTTGTAATTAAAGGAACTTGAAAAAATCTTAATATTTTCAAAATAGGCTTGTAATATCATTATTCAACCTTTCGTTTAGACATAATTCTAGATATCAGTATTCTATTACTTACATAGATTGGACTTAACCGATTCTCAAAAACGACTCAAAAATAATTATAATTGAAACATCTTGCCAAAATTCGTCATTAGATTCCATTACAGGGTGCTTACTCTCCGAGTTTGTCTTTCACTGTGCTAACATTCTATTTTATGTGTTGTACCTGCAAATATTACCAAATAATTATGAACATTTTCATTGCAATAATGGTTGTGATAAACATCATGAAGTTGTCATCTTAGCAAAACAAACCAACTTTTTTGAAGCAACGAAACACCACGCTCTCCAAACCAAATTATCAAGTTAGTTCTAAGCAACAAGCAACTCAGCTAGCAATTTGACAACTGCCATACTGTAAGGATTTAGATGTACTGCGACATAGATTATATTATAACATAGGTTTAAATAATAAGTTGAGTCATAATAATAGTTGGTATTTAAATATTAGAAGCGATACAATATAATTGTATTTCAAATGAGTCAAAATGACTATGCAATTGTTTTGTTCATTAACCTGTAAAAATAATTCACCCACTTCATATCTGAAACGCTATAAATTCGAATGTATTAATCTCGTCCCTAAATTAATTTAATAACAGCGTTTCATTTCATACAATATTCACGAAACTCCCATTTTTTATGGTTCATTTGTAACATATTATCCCGTCGCATGTAAGTTAGGCACCGACCTAGAATTTTCACAATGTCGTATTTTTCTTCTTCTGCTGCTACATCCGTAAAACAAGAGAAAGTTGTGTCGCAAAGTGGCATGCTAGTTTCGTACATATACCGATCTCAATTTATATTCGAAGCTATTAGGTTTTTTTTAGTAAGTACATAATGTTTCATAGATGTTTTCGATTTATTTTTGTATAAGTAATTTATGTTAGCTAGGTCATAGTTAAATTTTTATTGATTATTTTGAATAAAGACATTTTATTTAGGTAAATGTAAATAATTATTATTTACGTATTATTATATTCATTTAGCCAAAATTTTGCTCAATTTTATATGCACTCAACACCAAAGTCTTAATATAAAAATTAACATATCAGTACAAACGAGCATAATTAACCTGCCTGCATAATCGAGTTACAAGAAACGTTATTCTACATTTTCTTTGAATTATTTCTTGTTTGTGAATTCCGATTGTTTAATTTTCACAAATCATTATGAAAGCGGCATTTTCAGATGTGTCCTAAATGATGGTGTTGGAGCGATCTGATACTGAGCGCTAGTCGAGCTCTAAGTCTTATTTCATGATGTGATTTGTTGGATATATTATTACTGCTGGTGTACGTATTGATTCAATATCGCGTTACTCAAATAATGTTTCTAAATGTAAGATCAAAATAATATTCGTAAATTAGGAACTGATGAAATGGGTATCTGAGTACAGTCGACAGCACACGGTGCGCGTGTGCCATAACGTCCAGTGTAGGTACAATGACTGCCAAAAGAGTCTATAATGTAAGTTAAAGGCGCAAACCATAAAATGAAGGACGTTTGATCGACTGTACGGTTAAGTTTAATTAAAGTAAGGACGGCTCAAGAGCCTTGTTTTGTACTTAGATTTAAAGTAAGGCTATAGGTATCTTCACATTTTTTTCTAAAATGCGTTCATCTCATTAACCAGTCGTCATTATGCATAAGTTTGTCTAAATTGGGTATCTGCTATAGGTACCAATATTTAAAAGGATCACATAACTGGGTCTTTGGTCGACTGGAAATCATCCATAAAATATGTTAAGTTGTGCCTACTTCCTTATAATTTATTATTTTCCGTACTTTACTGTTTGTGTAAATATGTAAATTCGCAATAATTGATTAAGGTCTTAACAAAGCTGGACATAATGCCTATTTTACCGTATTACCGTGGGTATTTGTAACATACCCGCGTAGCATACGAATCTGAAACTAATTATCGAACATTAGCGACGAAAATCAGTCGCCATAAGTTACGTAGCGTATCTATTTACTTATAAATATATATTAATATAAACCTAATGTTATTTCATGGATTTTAGGACAGATTAAGTCTTTCATAAATATGTTTTACCTACATATTTAATAATTTGAAATAATTGTTGGTATATAACTAGCAGGTATTTTCTCTACATTTTATTACGTATTATTGTAGGCATATGGCATTATTATTTCATATATTATATTATTGGGAATTTGTTTAATTGTTTATGGTTTAGTTCTAATTTAGTCCGCTTGACTACATAATATATTTCTGTATGTAGATAAATAATCGTTTCTATACGCTATACTCCATCAATCGTAACTTTAATTACTTATGTGGGCAATATTTATTTATGAAAATATGTCTCCTGGTTATTATTATTAGATCTCTTTCACACAATGCGACGGAGCACGGCTCTACGGGGAGCTAAAACTTATTCAACATTTTGTAATAGTAAACCATATTTCAACTTGTATCGTATCATAAGAAAATATTAAAGAATTATAAACCTGGTATAGATGTGCTTCAAGTGCACTGTGTGATTTAAATAGACCTTAAGATTGAGTTGTGTTTCGGTGATATTATAAATGATTTCAATTTCTGTCGTTATCTGACGCGGTTTAATAATGTACATACTCTGACCGTAAAGCTATTGCATAATATACAGTCTTACAGTCGCCATCGACAGTAGCCTTAGAAAATCGATGTTGATATCACAAGTAAACTATCTCACTATGTGTATTGTCTTCTTCAACAGGCATAGTTATAGTCGAATAGGAATCGTGTCATAGCGCCTTGTTATATCCGGGGAGTGTCAATATGTTGACGCAATAGTTACCACTAGTTCTAAGTTCGCTGAAGGCTCGACGAAGGTACTCGTTGCGAGCCAAGGAGAGGTTGAGATGTTGCTCCTATATCGGATATTTCTTTGTTCAGTTGTAAATATCACAGCAGTTTTTACCGAAACTGTCAGCTTGATTTGATGCGTCCTCTTTTTTTTTCATATTAATTAAAATCTCAACCACGATGTTGATCATTTTACTGCAAAATCATAATAATGTTATCTGAAGCTGTTCTTGAAGCTGGCTGGCAGTTATTCTACTGTGATATTCATAATTTTATTTATTATTTTCCTAGATTATTATTTATGAATTAATGTTGAATGTGTGCGTGTTATATTTTACTGATATCGTGTTAGAATAGGTAATGTTATTTTGTAATGTACCTAATATGTAGGTCCAGAATGTGTTCCAAATTATTGGTTTTATGAAGATAGATATTACAATTATATTACCTATTGAAATGAAATATTTATGTTGATGTGTTGAATGAAAACGTTCGGGAAATGTATCAAAACCGACTATATAAAATTTTAACGAAAGAATCATTATGAACATCACAAAATTTAACAGCCTTATAGTGTATTCGAAATCTAAGCTCTCTAAATTATTCTATGATAATAATATTATATATAATGCATTTCATAGCGAACGAAATTTGACTGTGAAATCTATGTACCTACTCAATAAATAGGTAAATGTTATACCGTATGAAATTTTAAAGAAAAATGTTATTATTTTATTACGTGCTACTTCGAGTAGGACTATTTGCCTGATATATTATACCTCAATAAGTTTAGTATGAATTTGTGTGTCTTAAAAATATATTTGGATTAATTCGAATCACAGTTGCATTATTTCTCCATTCCTTTTCGATTACAATCAGTAAACACGACTATTTGTTACTTCAAATATTTTTTGTAGATACAATTCATTACTCTTTTTAATTGTTAAAGGAAATTATACTTATTGCGTTTATTGTGAAAAGTACCTACCTATCTCTTCAATGTTAATTGTAAGCAATGGGAAGTGTTATTTTATGGAACAACTCTAGACCTAAAAGTAATTTATTTCAGATCGTGTTATTAATTGATACATATATATATATATATATATTTACAAATATAAACTTTAGATTTTATCACATTTTGTTTCAATACATATCCCTGACGACACATTTTCCTCTTGTGAAATATGTATTTATTTGATATTTCATAATTATTACATACTACAAACTTAAAAACAACATATTGATGAGTTTTTGAGTTTGACGGATGTGTGAAGCCGCGCACTGGCCTGAATCATCATTGAATAGCAAAGGCACCAATAATAAGCCCTGCGTCACTCTACACTGTATAGATTTGAGAACTGAAACTGGTTCTAGTAGGTAGTTGTAACTAAGTCTTCAGATCGATCAATGAGCTAACTTAACTTTCGAAATTCTTTCGAACCATGACAACGACAATGAAACCAATCCATACAAACAGATCTTGGAAAGCAGCAGACGTACTTATGCTCACAAGCAGTCAAATAGAATAGAGATACCTAGAGATTTACAATCATACCATGACTCTTGTCTCGCTCAGCCAAACCAACCACGTCAACGTCATGCAAGACTATTACAGATCCTCGCTCCCTTGTATTTAGATTTACATTGCCATGAACGGAGAGCAGGGCAGTACCTATGTTATTATTTTTAACTAGCAGCTTAAAGCAAAACCAATCTGGGCGAACAATATGGTATGAATCGATTCGATACACCAAGGCATGGATGTAGTAATAGTAATGCACCAAACCAAAGTCACCAAAATGAAGTTGGTTTGTACCCGCTGTACTTCGCCCGAGAGAATACTGCCTTTCCCGTGGGAATTCTATAAATTGCCGTCTTTATCCTTGTCAAAATCATAAAAGGAAACCATAAACAAAAATCCAGCTTTCTAGGTTGAGCGCCTGCGATAATACTCTTACAGTCCTATTACTCCCTTTCCCGTGGGAATTCTATAAATTGCCGTCTTTATCTTTGTCAACATCATAAAGGGAACCTCTATACAAAATTCCAGCTTTCTAGGTTGAGCGCCTGCGATAATACACTTATAGTCCTATTACTCCCTTTCCCGTGGGAATTCTATAAAACCCCATCTTTGTCCTTGTCAACATCATAAAGGGAACCTCTATACAAAACTTCCAGCTTTCTAGGTTGAGCGCCTGCGATAATACACTTGCAGTCCTATTTCATGAGGAAGGTTTATGTATAAAATTTGTCAGGATTTTATGTAAATTGGCTAAATTGAAAGCCGCAAGAAAATCCGTTGGGTAGTTTTTGAGTTTATCGCGAACAGACAGACAGACAGACAGACGTGCGGGAGGACTTTGTTTTATAATATGTTAGGATGAACTTATTGACGCAATTCCTAGTTCGCGCCAAAATTTTGTAATAGTAGGTAGGTAGTGTGAGTGACCACAGAGTGACCATCAAACAAAACTAATCCTTGCCAATAAATGCATGTCATTGCCAGTACATAAAATAAGAAGCTTCGCTTGATAAATGACATTTTTTTAGGTTGGCAGCCCTACCTAATTGTTTGTCTGTCTAGTAAAGTCATTGGGAGAAAAAGTATAATAAAATTTTCTTTTCTTTGTACTCATAGAAGTTATTGATTTTAATACTCGTGTTATTTTTCTTGTTCTAATTTTCTCATTAAATGTGTACGTGATTTGTTGACAACGCGTGTGCAACTATGGGAGCAGTTTTAGGGCTTTGTTCTGCAGCACAGGTAAGACATTGAGTCATTGACTTTTCTATTCTATAAACAAAACGTAGAAGGTATGTAAACGAACGAATTCGATCTGTACATAATATTTAATTTGTACGTTCTTTGACCTTTGGCTTTCACAGAAAAACGGAAAACATCAATTTCTAAAAAACTAATACTGAAACGTACCAACGTACAAGGTAAACATACATGTAAGTACTCTAGAGATCTTTTCCTTTGCAATGATTCATCTAAATAATTTAATTATACTAACGTACGTAAGTTTGAACTTACTAATCTCTGAAAGGACTAGACTTTGACTGATTGTTTGGTCACAGAGTTGTTTCTGACCAACTATCGAAGTCTAGAAACAGGATGCTCACTACTTGAAACTAATATTATTTAAGTCTTTTAATTTACAAGGTTATATACTATGTTTCTTATGCTGTTAGCCTACAGCATCATTTAGTCTACTTCCCAAAATTGTGGCTGCCGGAACTGTGGATCAGCTTGTATTAGTGTTGTTGTCGTTGTCTTGAGCGCCTTCACCGCAATTAGGCAGCCTATGTGCCCATTGTGCGTGTGTTTGTATTAGTGTCTTAAGACCACCTAATAAGACCTTTTTTTAATTTAACCTACTGAATATGCAATTCACTTGAAACTCCACCGCACAATAAAATTTTATTATGAAACCAACTTTCTCCAATAGTGTTTTTTTTTTTTTTTTTATACTACTAAGGTGGCAAACAAGCATATGGCCCGCCTGATGGTAAGCATCACCGTAGCCTATAGACGCTTGCAATACCGGGAGTATCACTCACGCGTTGCCAACCCTCCCAACCCCCCCAAGTGGAGATCTGGAGACCTTACTCACCGTAGGAACACAGCATGGCCGAGACCAATGCTATTTGGCTACGATCTTCTGTAAGGTGGAGGTCCTTCCCCAGACGGGCTGCTCCGATTTGAGCGGATTATCCGCTGTGCCCTACCTCTCTTAAAAAAACCTTTTAAACAACTGTAAAATCCTACAAGAAGCAAGTATTGTATACTTCAAAGACCGGAAACTACTCAAACACCCCAGTTGTCTGTATGCTACATTGGCACTTACCATTAGGTGGTCTCGGTCTCACATGTTCATTGACAAACACCTTGTATTAGAAAAAAAAACACATAGCCGGGTTACGTATGACAAGCAGATTAAGCCTAGCTCACTTTGGGACCAGGTGGTGCTGTGTCAATTGTGTAAAATTTATAAATTATTCATTATTTTCACTTTTAAAAATCCCCCTGATAATTATAGTCAATGAAATTGCACAGCAAGTAGGATTCACTCGCATTTCTTATATTGGGTCCAAACAAGTACAGGCAGGACAGGAGTAACTAAATAGTTTAACATTGATTGAAAAGTAAATAAATTGTATAAATATGTATGAGACTCAAGGTTTCAAGGTTCAGCTAAACTGTATTAAACCTTATAAAATTGATTTTCCACACATAATAAACCTTATTGAATTTATTTTACACTTATCAAATTGTTATCTATATTTACAATCAGTTGTATAATTAGCACAATTTTATTGTCTTTCATGATAACACGAAAATGAAAATGAAAACATCTATACACAAATAAATAAAATCTGTGTCTATAATTTCAATAAATATAAAAGTTTACAAAGGTACTAAGCTTTTTATCTTACTTTATTTTTTACGTAACATCACAGATAAAAGTTGTTTTACTTTTTAAAAATGGAAATAATAATCACAGGCTTATGCTAGTTAAAAATAATATTAACTATGTAAAATATACTATAAAAATGTTCACTTACCTGTGCTTAGTCATTTGAGATTGGTGCAACATTTCATTTCTTGGTTTGTTATGGTAACGGTAACACCGCAAGAATACATACAGACAGCCTAATTTTTTAAATGCTCTAGCATATTTCCTCATAGATCATAGAGAATAACAAATGACCTTCATAGATGTTAGGTACATTGCGGAAAACAAAACAAATTTTCAATGAGTTTTTATCACTAACTTAACATTTAAATGTATTCTGCTGAACATTTCACACACATTTGCTTTAGTTTATTATTGAAATAACAATGTATTACGAATTCGACGAAACTGGTCTTCGAGAGCCTGTAAATAGAAATCCTGTAAGAATTTTTATTAATTTATTTGTATGAATTTTTTTTAACAGTTTTAGTGCAATTAGGGCCGCAGTGTTATAGGTACCTCATATATGTTTTAATTTTCACTTGTCTGTCAGATAAATTGACAATATTATAATGATTTTAGACAATTTATCTGAAACTTATCAGGAACCTGTATCTTTTTCTATACTTCTATACTAATATTTTATAGAGGAAAGATTTGATTGTTTGTTTGTTTGTTTGAATTGAATAGGCTCCGAAACTACTGGACCGATTTCAACAATTCTTTCACCGGTAGAAAGCTACATTATCAGGGAGTGACATAGGCTATAGCTTTTCTCGAAATTCAATGTGGTTCTCACGGGAACGGGTCCCGAACTTCACGCGGACGAAGTCGCGGGCAAAAAAGTTAGTTATTAATAAAGGGATGATCCCTTTAATAAAAAAGATACAGGTTCCTGAGATGTTTAACAAACAGTAAAACAGTACCCATTTTATTAATGAACAAAGATCAGCGTAGATTTAATTAAAACTAAATATATTTTAAAGATGAAATTTTAATGAAAATGTATGTACATCTTATTAATTACAATAAAAGAGGCCAACTATATAATACTAATAGCTAATTTAGCTAGTGTTTAGTAAAAATATTAAATTATCATTATAAATAAATTAGTAAAGATGTCATTTACCTTTGTTAATTTGAAAAAAAAAACATTATTGTGTTGACCTGTGACAACTGATAAGATATAAATTTTTATGAGAATGAAAACAATAGGATAATTTTGTTTGTGCAGTCAAAATATATTTTAGGATTGAAACCCGCGCAACTTCGTTTGCAATGATATGTCGCTTTCCAATGGGAATTTCGAAAA
Source organism: Endotricha flammealis (assembly GCA_905163395.2). Classification (NCBI taxonomy): domain Eukaryota; kingdom Metazoa; phylum Arthropoda; class Insecta; order Lepidoptera; family Pyralidae; genus Endotricha; species Endotricha flammealis. Next base: position 10,574,127 of record LR990855.1, read on the forward strand.
CTGAAAGTCATTTTAATCTTCCTCTTGAATCACGCTATCTCTTTAAAAAACCGTATCAAAATCCGTTACGTAGTTTTAAAGATCTCGGCTTACATTAGGACAGACAGACAGTGAAAGCAACTTCATTTTATACTGTGTAAAGAAGTTGTGATGTAGATAATGTTGGTATGGTGTCTAAAGAAATATTCCTATACTGTGAGAAATCTGATTGCTGTATGTTGAGATATCATACCCAATTGCTGTTGATAGATATTAGTCATTAAACCTAAGTTAGTGACCATTATATGGCCTGAGAAGTAATCCACACATCGAAGAAGTTTTTATTTGGCGCAGATACAGGGTTAAGAAGAAAAAGACAAGTGGAAAACAACTAATGCAAAAGTAGTCGTTACATATTTTGATTAATTGTTAGTAACAATGATCTCACATCCAAGTTAGTGACATGAAATGATTATTAGGCGAAGTTATCAGCAACATACTTCGTGTTTCATTCCTATTTTTGTTTGGCGCTGAAAATATAAGTTAACATCCTTATATTACATTTATTATTGTTTATATTTTTTTTACAGCTGGCATGTTGCTGCGGCAGTGCAGCATGCTCGCTCTGCTGCTCGGCGTGTCCGTCCTGCGCCAACTCCACCTCCACCCGGCTGATGTACACGGTGATGCTGCTGTTGGTGATGGTCGTGGCCTGCATTACGCTCGCGCCAGGGTTGCAGAATGAGTTGAAAAAAGTATGTACATGTGCATACTACCACATACTATAGACGAGTAATACGCACAGCTCTTGACGTTTCTCATACAATGACTTGGCAACCTCCGTTCACCTCATGCCGCTAGGGGCGCTATAACATTTTGCATACAAAACGCACAGTTCACCTCATGCCGCTAGGGGCGCTATAACATTTTGCATACAAAAGTTTTGAAATCGTTCACCTCATGCCGCCCTCATGCCGTAGGGGCGCTAGTGTCGCGTCTTGCCCGAATTCTTCCGAAGCTGTGCGTATTACTCGTCTATAGTATTTGATACTACTAAATTATGTATGACTAGCGGACCGCCCCGGCTTCGCACGGGTTTTTATTAAGGATCCTGTACCTTTTTTTTTAATACATATTCTCTTTACAATATTAGTAGAGATTGCACAAATTGTTTTTCATTGTGAATCATCTTAACAATGGAAAAAAACAAGAAAGATTATTTGTCATTTAGAAAATTATAAAAATACACTGATATACATGATATTGACAACATTAATGTCATTATGTAGTGAGTCATGGCCATTAAACTATTAATTATACTATAATTGTGAGTGTATGTGTTTCGGAGACATATTCCCAAAGGTGCTTTAATAATGTACTTAAATGATAAATCATACTAATATTATAAATGAGAAAATGAGTTTGTTTGTTTGTTATTTCTTCACGCCTTGACTAATCAGCCGATCATTATGAAAATTTGTATAAATATTGTCAGGGGTAGAGAGCCAAAATAGGCTACTTTTTATCCCGTAAAAGTATGTCATTCCAATGGGAAAATATTTTTTCTACTATAGAGGGCGCTGTATGGGATGGGCTATCGGCCAACAGATGGCGCCACAAGTCGCGCTATGGGTTGTTTTGTTGTCAAACAAGATCTATGTCATAAATTTAACCGCGAGCGAAGCCGCGGGGAAAAAGCTAGTGTATGCAAAAAATAAAAATAATTTTCTGGTTTTCAGGTACCATTTTGTGCAAATTCTACTGGAGTACCGATACCGGGGAACCTGAAAGTTGATTGTGATCAAGCTGTTGGTTATCTTGCTGTTTACAGGTTTGTTTAATTTTTGAAATCTTTAAATTTCATGGGTAGAAATTATTTTATATAGCTGTAAGCTATAATAAAAACTTAAAAAGATAAGATTTAGCTAATGTTAGATTTGAGACTTTAACTGTGTGTAGATTTATTGAAAATCACTGGAACATGTGCTATGTTTAAACCATATATATTTTTTACAGAATATGTTTTGCTGCTTGCCTCTTCTTTGTACTTATGGCCCTTCTAACAATCGGCGTAAAATCTTCTAAAGATCCACGTGCGGGCATCCAAAACGGGTATGTATTTTATTTTATACTAGCTGTTACCCGCGGCTCCGCCTGCGTGGTCAAGGAAATTGTCAATAATTCATAGCATTTATAGCCTTATGTCACTCTCCAGACCTTAAATCACTTCGGTCGGTACTTAGGTTCTTTTCGACGTGAAAGAAGAAAAAAAATTTATATACTTTATTTTTCCCGTGGGAATAAGATGTTTTTCCGGGATAAAAAGTAGCTTATATATAGGAGAGTGATCTCCAGACCTTAAACTATCCTCAATAAAAAATCATATGAATCCGTCCATTACTTTCGACGTGAAGGGAGGACAAACAAACAAACACACTTTCACATTTATAATATTAGTATGGATTATATTATATATTATATTACTAACAAATAACAATTAAAATTGTAATAATAACATTGTGTAAACTTAAGTAGGCGCATTATTCTTTGCATTTTGTTACAAACCTTGGTGGTTTATTAAATGCATTATTGTAGGTTTAAGATTAAAATATTGTGTGTAAATAAATAAAAATAAAATAAATTTTATAATCATAATATATTTTCTCTACCACAATTAAAATTTTAACAAATTAATAACTTCTTCTGTTCATAGACGTCTGTGGACAAGCGGCAATGATTAGTTTTACAAAACCCACTGGTTTGGTCTTATTCGTTTTTTTTTTCAGATTCTGGGGTATCAAGTATCTACTGGTTATCGGCGGTATTATTGGCGCCTTCTTCATTCCCGAGGGCCAGTTCGCGGCGACGTGGATGGTGTTCGGGATGATAGGCGGTTTCTGCTTTATTATCATACAACTTATACTGATCATAGACTTTGTACATTGTTGGGCGGAGAAATGGGTTTGTGAGTACATTTTTCATTCAATGTAATAAATATAATTAAGCTGTTTTGTTAGGTAAATAAAATTTAGAAAGTCATATCCTAGTAGATTGGTAAAACTAGAGTTTTTTTTTCGTTATAAGTATTATATTTAAAATTAGTTTTACGAAAATAAAATTATTGTTAATTCATGTAGTGTGCTTCCTACAAAATTGTAAAGTGCGGGTGACGAAAAATTCAAAAAAATTCAAAATATTTTTATTCAAATAGGCCTAATATAAGCTCTTTCGAATCGAATCGTATAATATAACAGAAATTATTGAGTCACTGACTTGGATATTATGACAAATTATTGAATGTTGTAATGTTGTTTGCCAGCAAATTACGAAGAGACGCAGTCCCGCGGCTGGTACGCGGCGCTTCTGGCTGCCATGCTCTCGTGCTTCGCTCTCGCCCTCACCGGTATCGTGCTACTCTACGTTTTCTACACAAAGGTAAAATTTGCAATAAGCACGACACAGTTACAGTCCGCAACATTTAATTACTCTATACTTTTGAACGAACATATTATGGTGACAAAGTGACAACATATTTATGCTACTGTACATCTCTATAAGTATTCTTATAGCCTAAAACCTCGTTTATATCTGCAAAAAAATTGCTGCGAGAAATTGCCGACAGCTCTGTCCGACAGCGTGGCAGCAACGTGCAAAATTCCCTCTTATTATATTTCATGTCTTAACGTATTATCAATAACTCTAAGATATTATTTATTTATTGTGGTTACAACAGAATAAAATTACAATGATTAATTCCTCAAAAAAACAACGAGAATAACCAAACAATATAAATATTCTATTTTTATTATAGTTCATTACTTTTTTATTTCAGTCAAGCGGATGCGACCTGTCTAAATTTTTCATCTCATTCAATTTGATCCTGGTGGTGATCGCAAGCGCCGTGTCCATCCTACCTTCCGTGCAGGAGCATCAACCCCGCTCTGGATTGCTACAGTCTTCGATCGTAGCCTTATATGTTATGTACCTAACTTGGTCTGCGCTCACAAACGCATCTGCTGAGTGTAATAGCGTCGCTGGCGGATCTAAGCAGGTATATTGCCTTTTAATATTAATTATAATTACTTTATAAGTAATATCCTACTAATATTAGAACGGCGAAAGTTATGTGTATGTTTGTTACTTCTTCACGCTCAAATGGCTGGGCCAATATTTATGATATTTGGTATGCGGGTAGCTGATACCTTGGATTAACACATAGGGTACTTTTTATACCGAAAAATAAGTGATTCCCGTAGGATTTGATCAAAAGTCTAATAAAGATGGCGCTGCTGTGCATAAAACGAACACGCAAACGGAGTTGCTCTGATTTCACTAGTTATATTACTTATAATTTCTTTCTAAATTAACTAACGGACCGCCTTCGCACGGTTTTTAACAGAGAATCCTTTTTTTTATATCTATACTTCTATACTAATATTATAAAGAGGTAAAGTTTGTGTATTTGTTAAATTGTAAGGGGTAATCTCGGGATCTACTGAACCGATTTAAAAAATTCTTTCGCCAATAGAAAGCCACGTTATTGCTGAGTGTCATAGGTTATTTAAAAAACCAAAAAATAAAAAGGCTTTTCACTTCTCATGCTCAGAAAATGCTTATTTGCGCAGGATATAGGCTGCACAAAATCGAATTTTGTGCACAAGGGCAAAAACGTATCTACTCATAAATGTATCTATATTAAGGCAAAGGAAATAAGCCATACAGCCAAACACAACAAAAAGTTCAGAGATAGAATTTGTTATTTTACAATATTTACTTTAATTTATTTGCCTTATGTGTTTTTTAATTCATAAAAGATATTAAAATTTAAATTAAAGTACGGTAGGTTATTTAATTAATTTAAGAAAATTATTTTAATACAAAATTAATTTAATAGTAGACTGTATAGGTCTGCAGCCCAAGCCTAATTTCAATGTCGTAAGATTTAAAAAAAATAAGCGGCGGGAAATGGGAAACTGGTCTTGTTTTTCGTGCGTTTATTTATTTATTTCCTCGCAATCGAAGTGAAAAGCAGAGTTTATAACTCGTCCACAAAACCATTTCTATCCTCGACATTACTATCAGCCCTCGCCTTCGGCTCGGGCTGCTAAAAGTCTCGGATAGAAATGATTCGTTTTGTGCACTTGTTGTAAAATCTACTATTTATGTGGTAGTCGGTTTTGCAAAGTGAATCGGAGAAAAAACGGTCGAATGAAAGCGTTTCTTACGAACGCCTGTACTAAAAATTAACATTAACATTATGCCCAACGAAGTGGGCACGGGTCAGCTAGTGTTTAATAAAGCCAATGTTACTTGAGAGTAAAGTACCTACCCAATGGTAAAATAATTTTACAAATCATTCCAGTAGTTTTGGAGTTAATCCGTTACAATCTTTCCTCTTTTTAATATTAGTATAGAAGACAGCTAATGTAAATAAGTCGGTTTTTACCATTTAAAGTGTTGTTCGTGTATTCCGTTTGCTAATAAATTTATAAATAGTTTCTTTATAAATAGCGCAACAACACGATAGTAAGCTGCTGCGTCCTATAACATGTTTTTGTTCTATATCACTTTGCTGTGCAGCATTATTTATATATGCTATCGATTAGACGAACGAAGGCTCCCACACATAACTACGAATTCGCATCGCAAATATCTGCGAGATTTAGTTATGTATTCCCATACATAACTAAAGCTCGGACTATTTGTTATCTAAGAACAAAATAGACTATTTTATATTCTATTAACAATATTATATATTAATGCATGTATTTTATGCTTTATCTCATTTTTTAAATACGCGCGTCCAGGAACAATCTTATTGGGTATGTAAAATTTGTTGAAGTGTATTTTGTAACATTTTCCTTAAACATTTTCTTGTATTTTTTCACTCCACGAATCTAATTAACTATTTGCATATTATTAGTAAAACTATCGCTAAGTTATTTATACTTTAAAAATACCTATTCGATAACGCTTTTGAAAACAGCACCTATTAACAGAAACCTAAATCACAACAGTAGTTTATTCATTTCAACATGTACTTGCTACACAAAATCATCTTTTACCCATATTTTTAAAAAAAATTATATTACTCGTTTATACATTTTTTAAGAGAGGTAGGGCACAGCGGTTAAACCGCTCAAATCGGAGCAGCCCGTCTGGGGAAGGACCTCCACCTTACAGAAAATCGTAGCCAAGTAGCATTGGTCTCGGCCATGTTGTGTTCCTACGGTGAGTAAGGTCTCCAGAGCTCCACTGATACCCCCCGGTATTGCAAGCGTCAATAGGCTACGGTGATGCTTACCATCAGGCGGACCGTATGCTTGTTTGTCACCTTTTTAGCATAAATTACATTCAATTAGAATTTATTGAATTCTGTATTTTATTAATGTAATTTTCTTTCTCCATCCAGTCATCGTTCGACAAACAGTCCATCGTCGGCCTCGTCATTTGGGGGTGCAGTATGCTGTACTCGAGTATCCGCACCGCCTCTTCATCTTCCAAGATCACCATGTCCAAACATATCCTCGCGAAAGAAGGAAGTGGAGGTGATAATAATTTTTTTTTTACCTTATTGTGATTAACAAGGAATAAAAAAAATCCAGTCTAACCGCACATACCATTTGCATAATTATCACAATGAATTTTCTTTAAGGTCGAAACTACGGGGAAATTTTGTTAACTAAACTGTTTAGTCACGTAACAACTCGATCATGTCGAGAAATTTGAGTTCGATCAGACGATCGATATCGATGTAAAAATTGACAATTTTAAAAAAACAATAATGGGATTACATTGGTGTACTTCTGTATCACGTCTTATGTATAACAAGTACTAAAATTCTTGCATTATCTATCGACGACAACTGATGATGACATAGAAAGACGACACGAAAGTATCCATGCAAAATAAAAATATTTATGAAAAAACACGTGTCAAATTTTCGAGTAAAAATTAGGTAACTGCTACTTTTATAACTATTTTATATAGTTATTTTGACGTTTAAATTTTTTTATTTGAATGCATAGTAACATCCAGTTTAAATAAAATAAAAATATCACACATCCCTACAGTTTGACCAATAGGAAGGTTACCTACAGGGACCAGACAGTTTGATTAGTGAAAAAATAAGTACTGTAGTTTCGTCCCAATGAAACAATATGAGCCCTGGTTCTCGACACACTCAAATAAGTGAAGCACTATTGCTATGCTTTTTATATTTCTTTTCAAATAGGTTTTTATTTATCTATACACTAACACATATTGTGTATTTCCGTGCGGCCATTCGTGCGGCTGCTCCGCCACTTAGGACAAGGAGGGCTCATTGCTAACGAAGGTAACCTGACACTTAGTACGCTTGCCTTCATTCATCAGTGAACCACGCGAAAACAGCCCCGCCAATCGTATTGCTTTTCAATTACTAACTATGTCACTAAAAATGTTTTGTGAACTTGTGGTATGGATAACCCATTAACGCAATAGTAAAATTGTATATTTTTTCTTTGTTTTAAACCTTATTTCTCATAAGGTTTAATTTAGCTGACCCACTGGTCGTAAAAAGCTCGACTCATACTATTAGCACATTTAGTAATCGTCTTTTTAGCTCGCAACTTCACATGATACTAATATGAATGATTTATAATATAATATTTTCAGTTACGAAAAATACATCAGACATAAAAGATAAAGGTTACTAATATTACCGATTTAGTAGTTATTATCATATCTAGTGTTATAATTATTTTTTTGTTTATTTTTAAACTTGACTGCCAATTGTTTATAATGTCACAATACATTTTAAAATATTAGTTTCAATCATAGAACATCAACCCTTAGTAACTCTTACATCGATGCTTCATGTAAAGTATGTCTAATAGCTTACCATTCGTTGCCAATTGCTATACAAGTGCTAATATTTGGTTGTGTTGGGTATGCTCACTGACACTGAGCACAGGGTATGATTCCATAGAAGGTGTCGCCGACGGAGGTGAGGCGGGCGGCGCGGAGGTGAAGGTGTTCGACAATGAGGCCGAAGGCGTCGCTTACTCGTGGACATTCTTCCACGTTATTTTCGCGCTGGCAACACTATACATCATGATGACGCTCACCAATTGGTACAAGTGAGTAAATCACTACATAGTATAAAACAAAGTCGCTTTTTCTGTCCCTATGTCCCTTTGTATGCTTAAATCTTTAAAACTACGCAACGGATTTTGATGCGGTTTTTTTTAATTGATAGAGTGATTCAAGGGGAAGGTTTTAAAGTATCATACATTCCAAAATTCCCACGGGAAAGCGGGATACACGCAAACGAAGTTGCGCGGGTTTCGCTAGTTTGTGATAAACGTCGCGACGTGAAAATCATTTAAAATTTGTACAAGAGATTTTTATTTAAGAAATCTAACTTAGTTTGAATCCTATCAATGAAGTTACTGGTTAGCATTGAAGATATTTCAGAAACAGACCTCCGAAACTAATAATAGGAATCACAAATGTTTAAAATAGTATATAAGTATATTTATCAGGAATCTAGTACCTACCCATAGTACAAGCTTAGTTGCTTAGTTTGGAACTAAATGGCGTTGTGTGATTCGTCAAAAAAAATATGTTAAATCCTATGGGCAGTCTCATTACGAATTTTAAATTATGATATTTATTTTCAGTCCAAGCTCGGAGCTGTCGAAGGAGAACGTAGCCTCAATGTGGGTCAAGATCACGTCCTCGTGGCTGTGCGTTGGCCTTTACATCTGGACGCTTGTAGCACCCGCCTTATTCCCCAATAGGGACTTCAACTAATTAATTTCCCATAACGTCTTTCTTAGTCATTAAACTTTTACAGAGGCTTTTTCAACAGAGATGTGAGGTAGTTTATCTATGAGAAAAATCAAAGAGGACTACGAAACTATGTTAATCTTTACCATCAAACGTCTAAAGGAAAAGCTAGCATTTTGTTACATAGTTGCACCAATTATTACTACGTATCAACTCATAAAAATTTCCACGTTTAATGTGTTGGCGATAAAGAATGCAGATTCTTTTATAGTCTTCACGCTCCAGCCAGCCATACGATGCACTCGTTTCGCTACATTTCTGATGAAAAGGCCTAACCCGTTGGCTATAGAACGCATGATACTTCAAATCGTGTGAGTCTGCTTACCATAACCATATTTCAAACCATAATAATCTTTTGTTTTTAAAGGATCATTTCCTGTAGACGTTTTCCATAAAAATATTCCGACTATCGCTTTTATTCATATAAATGTTATTCTTTTCATAATGACTATACTGTCAGTATGTATTATCTAATATTAACTTGAATCTATCCAATATACTCTTGTCTTTTTCTTTCTAATTCTACTACTGTATAGTTCTTTAAATATCTTAAAATTTTACATGTGTGTATTATTCTACTTTGACTACGACTTTTTATTAGACAAATAGAGACTTGATTTTCTTTCAAGTAAAGCTCATGTTCTCCTTTGGTGCGAGATAACGCGTGTTTATTTTTTAAAAATAACCTTTTTTTGTAAAAATGATAACCTTTTTTTGTACCTATATCAAAATATTTGATCTCAAAAACCACAAGAAACCCGTTTTTATTTTTATATGCAACCTTTTAAAACAATTAAATACATAAAATAGCGGCCGGCACCGCAAAATTAAAGCATGTAAAACAATTTCATAACATTACACATTTCAGCCGCAAATTATTTTATTTTGTTTCTACGTAATTACATGAACAGATTTTTAGTTTATTATGTGTATGATAATTTTGTTTTATATAAGATTGAAGAGGATATTTTTTTTATTTTATCCATAGAATATAAGTTAGTTCTAGTTTATTATTTAAGAATTATTATTCAATAAATCGTGGTCATCCATAAAATAATTGTATTAATTAAAACCAAACCTGTCCGAAAAAATAACACATTTATTATGTATATAGTTTTTATTATTCTATTTATATTAAACTTTGATCAGATCTTTGTCCTTTACTACTTCGTACTTAAGTAGACTGGAATACTTTTTCAACAGTTTCTTCCAATAGCACTTCACATCGTCATCTGTTAGATGGTCCCAAATGTGCTGGAATCCTCTGTCAGCAATATCCTTGGCCATTGAGTCGTTTTCTTTAAAATAATCCAGATATTTTCTTATTTCCTCCTTACTTGCCCGAGAATCAATTGGGATGTAGTGCACCCATGGCTTTAATGATGGATAGAAAAACTCGAGCCAATCGCTCCCCACATGGAACACCAAAGATTTGCATAAAAACAAATGTTTCAAACGAAAGCTTGCAGCGACTCCCCTATAGTTGAATACATATTTATATTTACAATGGTCTTCGAATGATACTTCTGATGCTGGCGGTGCGTAAAGCGTATCCTGAAAAAAAAGCTTCGGTTTATTTGCCACACACTAGCTTAGCATGAAAACGTACTGTGATATTAATGTATGGCAACACATTAATGTATGGCATTTTGACATTTTCATACAGTGTAAGCGTTTATATTAGAATATCGGAAAAGAACATTTGAAGCGCAGGCTCCAACGCCAGCGGGTGCGCGAGCGAGGCAGGCGGGTAACATCGTTTCACCTCTTTATATACTTCGGCTCACACCGTGAGTAGGTTAGTCGGTAGCTCGATGTTCGCCCGCCTAGCTCGCTCGCCCGCCCGCTGGCGGTGTGACCTGCGCTTAATACTTTATTATTGAACGTGCACCTAAACTTGCTTGTTTACACACGACTTTTCGACAGTTGCATCTGCCGTGGTCACGGGGAGACTGGAGGTAGGTACCGCGGTGCACAAAGTGGGTAGTTCGACATCACAGTAGATCACGGCAGATGCAACTATACAAGAACATGTAGTTCTAAATGTGCTAACCATGTCAATATGCTTAATTTCGCAAAACTGCCATGGATTGGTTTACAATTAGAAAAAAAAAATGATATAAAATGGAACAAAAAAAACTACCGCATCTGATTTCCAAGCTTGATTTTTCGTATACTGGGCGTCAACAAGATCGGGTTTATCCCTAGACAGCAAGATAAGGGCATCTCTTTCTTCACTGGTCCTTGATCCTCGAAAGAAAGCTTTCCCCACTTTCTTATTCCATGACCATCTGTAATGTAACAGTAAAATATGTATATCAAGTTGAGTTGATCCATTCAGCTTCTACAGCTTTGAAATTTTTAAAAAGTCGAGTGCAGAAGAGATTCTAATATTTGACATAGAAAAATATTTTCTATACTATGTACCGAAATTACAATTAATTTATATATTTTATTACTTGTCAGCTGCCTTTAGTATGGACACCCTGTGTTTATCCCATCGTCCTATACCCGTTGGATAGAGAGCTATGGCAGGACCACCTTCCCAAAAACTCCATGCTGGATACATGATATCATAATAGTCCTTGGTCTAAAAAAAATATACTGTTAATTTTAACTTCAAAAACAAGTAAAATGCTTTAGAGATATCTGTAAAGTGTAAAGTGGCAGAAATCGGAACTAAGAATAAAAATAATAGCAATAGTAAGGTAGCAGTAAAATAGTTATTATTTTACATGCCAGTGGCGCCACCATCGAGTTCATGGATAGCTCGGTGGCACTGTAATTTATAAAGGAGAACAAAATCAAAAGAATTAATGAAAAAAACAAAAATTAACCTTACTGAAAGAGAACACGGGTGCTTTTGGATGGCCCCATGCTTTATTGATTTGTGGCCAGTCCCTGGTATTTAGTGCTAGATCCAAATTAGGCAATTTTGGTGCTATTAACTTTAAATAATGTTCTACTCCTGCACATCTGGATGGGAAGTGACAATCTTTCTCACGGTACAATACACCATCTACTATCTGAAAAAGATAAAAGCATCCTGTAATATTGAAAATTCAGTTCTTTTTAGATATCATAGGGGGACAGAGAGCTAGTGGATGGCCAAATGGTAAGTAATTTTCAATGTAAACTCCCAATCCCAAATCCCAGTCTTTGATGCATTGTCTACATTTAACCCTTGCATCCTAAAATCAAAAGCTAAAGAGGGTTTAAAAAACAAGTAAAGCTTGAAATATATTTTGTTAGAAGTGTTAAATACCTGATATTTTGTGGTCTTACTTCGAGCGTTATCAAACTCTTGCTTCGTGATTCCTTCTTTGAATGGTGCCAAATCTTGTTCTATAATAGACTCATGACAGCTACATTTCTCCTTTTTACATGGTTTATAATTATCTAAAGCTTTCTCAATTTCATTATTTATTTTAGAAAACCATTCGTTGGTATCTGAAAATATTGCAGGTTTTGATAAAATTTAAATTCTTAATAAATTATATTTTAATGTACCATGCATGTTTCACAAGTAAATAATATATATAAGTTATTGTTAAATTTAGTTAGGTTATTTGTTAGTTAAATTTATGAAAAAACATATAATATTATGAACCACTTTATGTATACTATAAAACTGAAACTGGGTGTTTAGTTTTAGAAAGCAATAGGTGGCTTAAAAACTCTGCCCTGCTAACCCACAATCAAACAGTATTACAGGAAGGCCTTCAGCGATGCTCAATAGCAAGCTCCTTGAAGATTTGCAATGGCTGGAGTGAACTCTGGCCACCACCCTTACATGCAAAATGGACACGCCTGATGCCTGATTGCGGAAAATCCCATATGACAATAGTAAACAGTATTGCAGAGAACTCTGACCTCCACTAACGTCACTCCACTCCACAGACAAGCAGAGTAGCGGTTATAAATGTGTTTACCTTTACTGTATTTATTATGTTGTGTTATTTCATCTTCCGTACAAGTTCCTTCCTTAGAACATGACTGGGGTTGAGTGAAACCTAGCGTACATATTAAAAGTATAGCATACACTAAAGTAGTCATGGCTGATGTTGATCGTTGATTTCCCGTTAAAAATTAGGAAGAATTTGAGTTGTGTACTTTGTATAACAATGAACTTTGATTATATCGGTAGAGACCTAAAAAACACAAACCATAAGTATGCGAAATTATGTGATTTTTAATATTAGTGAGTAAAGTTAATCTGTTACACTAACATTACTCAAAACCAAAATGAATCACAAGAGGTTATTAACCCGGCTATTTATTTCATTTTCCAAATTGTTATTTAAAACACAATGCATAGTAAGTAGTAGGTAATAGATATTTAATTTATACCTGTGCTCTAAACGAAAACAATAAATTTTACCTCTATGTTAATTTAAAACTATTCAGAAAACAATCAATCAATTAAACTATCAATGTACTCTGTGCTATCAATCAAGAAGACCAAGGGCCAGGGGGAGGACACTTAAACAAATAATATTATTGTCAATTTTCATAGGCAACAGCGACATTTGGCACCTAGCGGGCAGGGGAGCACACTTAGTATAACCGTCAATTTTCATGGGCAACAGCGACATTTGGGTGATTGCTGGAAGAACTAAAATTTAAAAAAAAGCGGCGGCCATTTTGTACAATTTGTACTTCACTTATCGTCTGACGGACCATTCGATAGCATTGACGTTATTTATTTTAGTTATTTATTTACATAAAATGTAAATAAAATACAAGTTGAATACTTAAATACTCATAATTTGATGTATTCCTTCGGATGGGGGACTTCTTTGGGGCGCTTACAAGAAATAAATTCAGAAATTATAGGGAAGGGTATACATACTATGTATAACTATAGTTGAAATTTTAGTTCACCCACCAATCCCTGCGGTTGCAGCACCTTCCATAGATGCCGATTTCACCCGGAGTTGCCACTCTATACCTGCTATTATTACTATCCTCTTTGCTAGCGGGTGAACTATTTTTTTTTAAAAGCGGCTGCGGCCATTTTTATCTTCACAAGACGTCTGACGGACCACTTGTTAGCATTAACGTTATTTAGTTTAATAGTTATTTACTTACTTAAAATGTAAATAAAACACAAATTGGATACTTAAATACTCAAAATTTGATTCTGTCGGATGGGGGACTTCTTTATGGCGCTAACAAAGGAATATTTGAAATCGGCATGTAAGGAAGGTGTTGCCATGCAGTGGCTGGTTGATGAACTAAAATTTCTACTGTATATTATCACTGACCTCTATAGTACAAATTATACGCTGGACTTCATATTAATAATTTCAAAATGAAGCCATTTGATTTTCGCCATTTTGGCGCTGATAGCAGCATGAGCGTCCATGGAACTAATAATAGAGATGGGACATATCCTTCGATAAACATTCGTTTATCGAAAATTGACCGTGAAAGTCATTGTTGGGCCGTGCATAAATAATGGTCGTAACGGTCGTAACGTATACGCATCCTTCAATATACCGAATGAGAACTACATTCAACGCACGGTTCATTATTTTTATAGTAAAAATTGCATTAAATTACAAAATAGTATTTGCCAATCTGTTTCAGCTTATCAAACTGAATATGTATCTGGCGACAATAATTCCTGGAAATATTGTGATTTCGGTAATAATTAGCATGTATGTAATTCATTTTTTTCTCTCTCTATTCTTAGTAATTTTAAATTTTGATATTAATTTTAATTGTATTTATATCTATTAATATTATGTCGCGTTGGGTCTGTAACCTGTAATGATGTAATTATGTATGAATAAATAAATAAATAAATACATGAAAAGACGAACATAGATTACTCACTGTCGCGTTCGCGTCCGAAGAAAATTATCGATATGGAATATTCACAACCCTATTCCAATAATTATATTAATTATATAATGAAAACATAGCTCAAATTACAATTAAATGTGACGAGGTATGAATAAAAACGTTTATTATAAATATAAAATAGTATTCTAAGCTTCAGACTAGCTATTGAAATCCATGAAATTCACATAAATCATCAGAGAAGTACGTAACAAAACAACGATCGCCCATTTGACATTGCATTTTTAGTACCCGAGACGCTCGAGCGAGGGCACTTTGATACGGCACAAAAAACAACTGTCCAGCGTACTTGTATTATAGAGATCAGTGATATATATACATAGTATGTATACCCGACCCTTTATTTTCTGAATACCTATTTATTATATAAAAATAAAGTGATGATATTTATGTATACCTTTACCCTACCCTTTACAGTGCGACAAAAAAGAGTAAACAATAAATGAGGACGCCACCGTCGCTTAAATAGCAACACCAATAAATACGATTTACAATCTTGATACTTGTATATTATTTTAATTTGTTCTTACACTACACACTATAATATTTTCTCATTACTAGTACTGTTTATGTACCAGTATATGAAATTGATGAAATACTGGAAGAATTTGGTCACACAGTGGTAAGATTACTCCCTTACCACTGCGATCTAAACCCAATTGAACTGATTTGGGCACAAGCTAAAAGAAAAGTCGCTTCAAAAAATGTTGGTGCAACTAATATCAAGGCATCGACTGAGGAAGCTTTCCAAAGCATAACTGCACAAGACTGGAAAAGTTGTTGCGAACACACAAAGAAAATTGAGAAAGAGTATTATGAAAGAGGGAGAACATTATAAAACATAATTGAAGAGCTTGTTATACGAGTTGGCGAGGAGGGCAGCAGTAGTGATGACTCGGCTGGTGAATTTGTATCAGAATCAGAACTAGAAGATGAGGCAATTGATTTGGGGGAAGGAACACCAAACTCTCACCAAAGTTCAAACATTTTTGGTGTAGAATATTTGGACTTTGATATGTTAGGTTAGATGAACATGATTAAAAAGTATATTATTATAAAATAAATTGTTCCTTTTCTCTTCACATTAATTTTAAGTTACACTATAAGGAGTTTAAGACAAACTGAAGTGCTGAGAACTAAAATTGTTGTTTAAAATAATAAGTTGACAGTTGACCGCACGTTTCCAATTTTCTTTACATGATTGCAGCAATTCGTGTGTAGAGAATTTTCCTCCTTTTTGAGTACCATGATGACTATTCTGCGTAATGTACTTTACAGAAACACCTAAAACAAACGAAAATATTTTAAAATTTCAGACTGGTTATTAAATTTTGTTAAAAAAAACATTTTATAGTATCAAACTATTTCGATCACACTATAAGTATAATAGTCTTTGGTTATTTTATACTAACCCCAAAATAAAAGGAAAAATAAAGTAATCACCATGATTTTGTTAGGAAACTACTCCATTACATACTAAAGAGTATCTTAATAAGTTTTATGTTTAAATAACTCTGATAACTCACCAGTAAAAGCTGCTGTACGTTTGTATACATCGTCCAACTCGGTTAGCAACGTTCCAGCTTGAAATTCCGCCATACACCTCATGAAAACTTTATAAAATAATTTCACGGGCACCGCTTCGAATAGTTTTATTCAGTAAGATTGTCGAGAATATAAACAATAGCATTATAGTTATTTTCTACAAAATACAAGCTACAACGAGATACAAGAAGCACAGATGACACTGTTGACATTATAAATATATATGTATAGGGACAATAGGGTATTCTACTCTGTTTGGCAAAGTACTAGGCTAAAATATAGAATATGGCCCGTCGAGTTCGATGCCCCTGATTTTTTTGCAATTAGATAACAGTATTTAGAGTCACTGTGCGAAGTTTCAAGTTGCGGAACAATATAGTTTTTTTGAAAAAAAAAAAATAAGTTTGTATTGTTTTCGAGTATTATGGAGGTGTCAGACGTATTTTGACAGATAAAGATTACTTCACTGGCATTAACAAACGTTTTGTTACGCATGTTGATTTCATTCATACACATTTTTTAATATTTTTATTATTATTTTGACCCAATTTACTTAAAAACAAAATTTACTTTGATTATTACTTTAAATATGCTAAATCATTTATTAAAATATGCTAAATTATTTATTGTAACATCACTTTTGATTTTAACAAACTATAAAATGTGACATAACAAAACGCAAGTACGGCCGCCATTTTGTTGCGTCACTTGCGTCAGTCAATTTGATTTTAGATGAATGGGATATGGTGGGTTAGGTTAGGGTTAGCTTGTGATCATAGCACCGCCGAGCGAGCGAAGCGAGCGAGGCGCGACTCTTTCAGCTCAAAAAATTAAAAAATGTGTATGAATGAAATCAACATGCGTAACAAAACGTTTGTTAATGCCAGTGAACGTAATCTTTATCTGTCAAAATACGTCTGACACCTCCATAATACTCGAAAACAATACAAACTTATTTATTTTTTTTCAAAAAAACTATATTGTGCCGCAACTTGAAACTTCGCACAGTGACTCTAAATACTGTTATCTAATTGCAAAAAAATCAGGGGCGTCGAACTCGACGGGCCATATTCTGTATTTTTACCAAGTACTATAATATGTTCGTTTCATCGTTAAAAGACACAAAAAAAAAATATTTCGGCGAAATAAACCCGCTTTCATGCCATAAAAATACTTCAAAATTTTAAATATATTTATTCCCGCGAAAACAGGCTTCTGCGCTGTCCGCCATGTTTATGACGTCATTTCGGCATGTAAACAAAGCTTGATAATGAAGTCTTAATAAAAACATTTGAAAAACAAAACATAACCTATAACTTTCCGATATTTTTCTACAAATTAGCTGTTATTTCATTAAAAACAACATAATAAAGGTAATACTTACAAAGATGTTTTCACATTCCGGAATTCGGCAGAACAGAAATCTGTATTACGTGCAAAGAACTTTGCAACCATCATCGTGTCGATTTTTGGTAAGTTCGTACTATCTGCTTTTACGAAACCGGCTTCCATTTCGTGTTTTTAATAGTATTTAGCTTCTTTTAATTTAGTATTTATCAACTGAATAATTTTGACGAAGAGCACTGACGAATCGAAAATATAAAGTTTACGACTGGGTTGACAGGTGGCAAATTGTTATTTCCAATATGACGTCACAGCATGGCGGCTCGTGTTTATAGTCACGTGATATACAGATTAAAAATATCAATTTTTAATTTTAATATTATAAATCAATCATGTAAATTTATGACTCAAAATCAGTTTAACTATGTTTATTTTTACATAGAGTTCATTTTGTACCGATTTTTATATTTTTTCATTAACCACCGAGAGTACCCTCTAGCCCCAAAGTAAGTTCGAAACTTGTGTTATGGGATACCAACTCAACGATATTATATTTTATAACAAATACATATATAGATAAACATCCAAGACCCGAGGCCAATCAGAAAAAGTTCGTTTTTTATCATGACCCGACCGGGGATCAAACCCGGGACCTCCTGGGTGGCGGTCTGGCGACATTGAAGTTCGCAATTTGAGTGTTGCCAGAAATTTGAAATATTTTAATTCCTGAATAATTAATTTTTACTCTTTTTTGCCGTACTGTACTTTACAGTTGAAATTTTAGTTCATCAACCAGCCACTGCATGGCAGCACCTTCTTTACATGCCGATTTCACCCCGGAGTTGCCACTTTATGCCTTCCAATAATTTAGGACCTTCAGAGGAAGGAACCTTAGAGAAAGGATGAATCCTTTCTCTAAGGGAAGGAACAAATAGAGTTGGCACGGTACGCCAAATGCCAACTCTATTGGTTCCTTCCTCTGAATTTAGTAGCATATCCTTTTGGAGGAGACTTCATTGACTTTGACACTTGAGTTAAATTCATTCTTCTCGATTTTTCTGGCAACCACTCTCTCTTAAATAATAAAAAAGTGCTAAGTGCACTATGCTTACTTACATGTACAGTCAAGAGCAGGTCGACCTTCCTTTACATATCGGACTTTGTACCATTCTTAAGTTCTATGTCATAAGAGCCAAAAATGTACTGCAAGTGTAAAGCTAAAAAAAAATGTGTGTGTTTGTTTGTTTGTCCTCCTTTCACGTCGAAAGTAATGAACGGACTGATATGAATTGTTTATTGGGGATGGTTTAAGGTCTGGAGAGTGACATAGGCTACTTTTTCCCGCGGGATAAAGATATTTCCAAGGGAAAATTATTGACTTTTCCCCTTGACCACGCGGGCGTAGCCGCGGGTAACAGCTAGTATATTATATAAAACGTATCTTTGTGTTTCAGTCGTTGAATAGGATACACAGATGACGGTTTCAGTACAGTATGTTTGTACATTCCTCTCGCATTCAAAACAGATAGCCGAAACAGAGTGGAAAGCATCGTCACAGTCGGCTTGTCCATAACTCCTAACAAAAGCGCCTGAAATTTTATGATCTTACATTCCCTTCCCTGCCTATTTTTAGATAAAATTTAATATTAAGTATGAAACCATCTTTATAACAAAAGTGGTAATGTTTTCAAGTAAATAATATAAACAAAGTTAAGTTCCAAGTATGCAATCTGAATTATTACAATTCCTGCAAAATAAAAAGGTTTTGTCGTACATCGATAATTAAACAATAATTTGTATAAAAATAAAGTATATTAATTACAATACATGCATATTACAGTCATATCAAAATTACTGAGTAGGTACCTAATGAACGTTTGCCGATCAATAACTGGAAAATTGTGTTAATTTTAATCTTATTTAACAATGGTTGATATCTCGTAAGCCAGTGGGCTTTTATCTGCGGCGTAGCTTTATTTAATTGTACTGATGATTGACTAGCCAGCACAAAATTATATTCCATCCCGGTGGGTATACCTATTATCAACATGTTTGTGTAAAATATTACGACACGCACATATAGGCGCGCGTAGACCAAGACCGCAAAAAGCCACTGACTTAGCACAAATTATTGGAACATTTTGTGCATGCAAACTCAATACTCTCTAAATATATACATACACTATATTTTTTTAAATCTCATGAGGTTTTATATGTACCTAAAAATACTTCCAAACTTTTCCATAATTACTACACACATAAGTAGTTTACTTTAGATAGTGTACCTTCTATACTTTAGATCATAATCTGAACTTTAGAAAATATGGTTACTATGTCGTACAACAAAAAATACCGAATCGAATATTCCGACTATGCGTATAGAAATACTAAAGCCTAAATATCCAATGAGTAATCGACTCATATGACATATTTATCTTTGACAAGGCATTCCGATTTCGCTATTATTTAGAACCTTCGTTCAGTCTAATTTGGGTTTAGACATTAGAATATTTTTTATATATTTAGACATTAATACATACATATTCGCACATAATATACATTTTGACAACACGTTTACAATGTATACACATTATATTCCAGTGTAATAAAATTAAACTATATAATGTATACTAATAGTTACACTAGGTTCCTATTATACAAGAAACATAGTATGGAATTAAGGACAAAAATACTTTTTAAAATCAATTGTAGAAATATTTGTTTATTTACTAATAACTTTCAATACAGAAAGTTGTTTACTTAGAAAGTTTACGGTCCAATTGATCGGCGATGGCCAGGAGGAAGTCTTCAGTGTTCAAATACATGCCCTCTTTGGTGTTGGCCAATCCGTGGACGCAAATTACCAGATCCTTCGTCATTTTGCCGCCGTCGACGCATTCAACGCAGGCCTGCAACATAAAAAATATATTAAAGTCATTTTTGTTACTTAAAACTATTTTAAACTAGCAAAACCCTCGCAACTTCGTTTGCGTGTATCTCGCTTTCCCGTGGGAATTTGGAAAAATCCTTTCTTATCGGATACAAAGAGCACACCCTTCAGTTTCAGCTTAGGTCTCTCCGATCAGGGGTTTAGGCTGTGCGTTGATACGTCAGTCAGTACTTCAGGATTAACCTGATGAGCAATTATCGGCTCTATAGAATTCCAGCGAGCAGGTATAATGAAATTAAAATTCCTTGTCAATCAATCAACAATAATCTGCTTACGTATGAACGTAACCAGTACGCAATGCATACAAAGATGCCAGACAGTTAATATGATTAAAAAAGTATTTATATTTTATCGCAATCAATCAATGTAAGTGTTCAAAGAAATCTAGAAAGATATTGTATCAAAATCGCATTTTTTATTGACTGATGGCGTCACGTAAGTAGATAATTGATTTGAAAATCTGCAGGGTGCAATCTTATCTTGGTGAGTTTGACTAAGCACCACGTGGAAATTACGTAACAATAATCCCTAGTCATTAAGATAAAATTTTATTCATACATTCTACCTAACAACCAGAAGAGATAATAAATTTTGGGCGTGTCAGTAATTTCTGTTTGCAGCCAGTATTTGAAACGCATTTTGAAAGTTAATGACACTTATTAATTTGTAATTAAAGAAGCAAAAAGAGATTGCTTGCCACTTTAATGTAGTTTGGCTGTAAATAAATTTATGCCACAAAGGTGGCAAACAAGCATCAACATCACCATCACAAGTAAGCAACACCGTAGCCTGCTATTTGGCTACAATCTTCTGTAAGGTGGAGGACCTTCCCCAGACGGGCTGCTCCAATTTGAGCAGATTATTCGCTGTGCCCTACCTCTTTTGAAATTATTAAAAAACTTATACTAGATGCATTAAGTAAGATTAGGTACCATTTAAAATCGTACTGATTTATTTTTTGCTAACAATTTAACTTTTTAAATAAGTACACCAGCTTACCTCTTCCAATGCCAATGCGAACTTTTCTAATTCGGGTGTGCCGTCAAGCTTGGCTCTGTGGATGAGACCTCTCGTCCACGCGTATATGGAAGCCACTGGGTTGGTGGAGGTAGGCTTGCCTTGCTGGTGCATGCGGTAGTGGCGCGTGACTGTGCCGTGAGCTGCCTCCGATTCCACGGTCTTTCCATCAGGGCACATCAAAACTGATGTCATCATACCCAGAGAGCCGTAACCCTGCGAATACATATAAGATTAATCTAAAGATTTAAATGTTCCATAGTCCGCCATTTTGTTTTACGAGCATTATAATTGGTAGCTCATGGAAACAATATTTGCTTGATGTCCTCTACTCCTCTCACAATGTCACCATCACTTTCATCGTATTCAGAAATAAAATAAATTGCTAGGTTAAGTGCTAGTAGGTACTAGCTCTTATAACCTTTTCCAGTGCAGCCTAATGTTATAGTACTACATTCAATACTTATCAAGATAAAAGATTATGGACTAATCACATTACCTACTTTCCTTCACTCGTGAAGTTTTATTACGAATTCGTAGTATCTAGTAACATAGCAATATTATCAATTGTAATTTAAGGAAAAATATATATTTTCCTTAAGTTATTATTATATCAACGACATCGCACGAAAGCGCTAACATCATTATATAACCTAGTGTGATACCGAGAATCATGCTAAGCCTTTACCAAACATGCGTCAAAATTCGTCTTATCTAACTTTACTTGCTCAGTTTCGATTGTTCCAAATTAACAGCTGCTGGTGCCGAATACCTAATTTACCTAATAGACAACATTTGAGTTAACATTAAAATTTAAAACTTATTAAGTACTGTTCTAGTTCTTGTGTGAACCAAAGATATTGTACGTGTACTTGATGTTATATCAAAGTAAGACAATAGAACTAACGGATCATTAATCTATCAAATAGTATTAGAGCGCGAGACCCTGAACGCATGAATCTACGGTACTTCATAAAAAGCACAAAAAAAACCGCTTAACAGGCAATTTCTGAAACGCATTTTTAAAGTTAATGACACAATTGACAATTGAGACTTTATGTGGTAATAAAACGCTTTTCAGAAACTGGTAAGGAAGGCAATTTGATTCTTGTAGGAACGATAAATATGAAGTTCCGATCATTATGGCTTTGGCAGATACCAGGTAGAAAAGATGTATAGGTACCTAAGCAATTTTAAGTCCGCCCCATTTTCTCCCAAGGTGCCATACGGTCTCACATCAATAAAAGGAAGGAAACTATAGAGAGGAGAAATTAAGCTTAGGCAAAAAAAAAGAATGTGCAGTAGATAATAGTAGCTAGCTAGGGTAGCTAGGTAGATACATTACAGTCTGCTGACAACGATTAGTTTCGTAATGGCTGGGGATAAAGTAACATGTTAATAAACATGAACCCCGTTGACCCTACTCACGCACGATACATCTAATAGGTTCATAGTCTATCAAGTGATCTAATTACTAATCTACCATTATGAAGTCATGTGGTGTCATTTTCACCAACAACACATTTTAACATGCCGTTCCAGACAAATTACTAAAGAAGAATAGACAGTTTAACCCCAAGAGTTCTTTCCCTGCATTGCATGACTCTCGGTGTAGGTGCCATACAATAAAATGATGTTCTCATTAAAACTTTTCAAATAACATATGTCTTAACTTGATACACTCCGTGGACAGAGCCCATAGTAACCCTATCTCCTGTAATTCTTACATTTTATAATGATTAGGTATTCCTAATCGTGGATTGGAGAAATATTTATAGTTTTTTGGCGACTATATTTCAACTCGCACGTCATGGATATCAAAATGTGTTACTTCCAATGCTGTAATATTATAAATAGTAACATCTGTGAAATTTATTACTATCCTGCTGTATTATAAATGCAAAAGTTCAGATGGTATAGTGATCAATCATGCAAAAACCACTGGGTGGATTTTGTTAGTTTAGCACATAGACAGCGAGTTGTACAAAAATAATGACACTTTAATTATAAAGCTATCTTCTTGTTTCTTTCTTTAATTATCCAAGGATAGCGAGGTAAATTTAATATTACATAATTATTTTTGTTTGACCCATAAAATGTAGCAGTGTCCGCGTAGTAATAACGTCAAGTACGATCCAACCACGCGAAAGAAGTATATAATACTGGTTATTTAAATAATCCTTGATTATGTATTAGGTTAGGCAGCCTAGAAAACTCGTTTAAAATCCCTGACATTCCTACAGACAATGTTTAATTACGCCTATTATTAGATATCACATTTTGCCGGTCTTAGATAGTTTTATTGCAGTGTGACTAACGTTTTTTAAACCAGCAGCGTCTGGTATATGTGTTCCGGGATAATTTAAAACGTGTCGACAGACACCGGTAGAATAGACAGTCGTGAAATCGTTTTTATTGAAATATGCTAATAATATTTTTTCTGTTTAAAAACTATTATACACGACACAATTATATGAATATTAATATATAATAAATGTTTTTTCGATTCTCTGTACATGTTTTTTTATTTTTTATTTATAGAATAATTTCCTATAGGTAGGTAAATTATAGGAACTGTATTAATAGGGAATGAATAATCGCACATAATTCATATTATATTCTTTTTTTATTATTTCTCTTGTTTATACTATTTCGTCGAAGTGCTAACATTTTTACACCGTGAACATAGATTTTATGGAAATTGAAAGGTATAAAAACTTGCGACTCAGGATTTTTAAAACTCGTTAACGAGTCGATCACCTTGAGATTTAGATGACTTATTACAGCGAGTGATATAATTATCGTAATACAGACACATTTTGAGTTCAACATTCTGTTATTGAGAATAATAAAAGTTATCAAACAGAACGTAATAAATGTTTTATTATATACAAGCAATTTTATTATTTTTAGATTCTACTATACATATTGGAGGGACTGACTGAACCAAAGAAAAATGGACAGGTTGTGTGAAATAAGAACAACATAATTGCCGTCTAGTCTGCGCGCAAATTGGAAATGGATACGATACGAAGACAAAAAATTAATTTATGATCTTGTAACAATTGCATTCTTGCATAAAATATTTATGAAAACTAATCGTGAAAAAGACCGGAATGGAAAAAGTAGAGGCGCCGACCTCCAGTGATGATAGCCATGCTTCTTATTTGGTCTGAGGGTGCATGGTACAACAAAGGAATTGACCGACCCCCCTCTGTATATATGATTAAAGATTTCTAAATATTGCGTGAAGGGATTTACTTGAAAATTTGTAATTACATATTACAATATATACTATTGATAAATAAGTTTTCAAGTAAATCCCTTCACGCAATATTTAGAAATCTTTAATCATATATACAGAGAGGGGTCGGTCAATTCCTTTGTTGACTGTACGAGAGCACATAATACTTATAGTGAGGGAAAGACATAATTTTTATAAAGATTCTATTTCTATTAATCTTATTATTTAAAATGTTGGTGTCAGTTATAAATGACACCAAGCCACGAACTTGTTTCTATAATTTTTTTTTTCGATTGACGAACATCGCTGATTTTACGAATATAAAAAAGTAAAAAGTGCGTCACACAGCCATCATCTCACCATGAAAATAATCCAGTTTACGCATGTAATTTAAAAATAATACGAAGTTTTCTAAACTAATATTTTACTGGAAAATTGTAGACATTTCATGATTAATATAAAATGTTTTAGACTGGCCGAACGATATACAAACAATATTATACAATTTCACACAACCAACTTCAAGACTTTTTGATTGCTGTGCGTAACGCGCAGTAGACAGGGACTTTAGTAGTAGTGTACATAAATTTCTTTGATTGCTATGACTATTTATTTTTTGGTAAAATGTACATTTAGGTTTAAAAAAACTGCACCTATTCATATCATCTCGCTCCATATAGGTATCATTGATTAAAACAATTTTGTATGTTGTTTTGTCTTCAAAGTAGTGTTCCCATATTTTAACTTGTCTGACGCGGGCTTTAGAATAGTCTCATAAATATTTTTATACGGCACAATGACAAGGTTATCTCACAATGCCTCAAGTCAACCGTTCCCGGACCCAATGAGATAAGTAAAAAATAGCACCAATTTAAGGCGCCAACATTGTCTTACTCATTCAAGATACCTAGTTGTTATAGTACAATTAAATAAATTTGACCCCACTTTTGATTAAGTGCAAAGATAAATTATTTGTAATTCAAGTGCAGAATACATTTAGTGAATTGAAGATGTCTTAACCATGGTCTTTACTGACAGAACTATGGAGATGTACGAAAGTAATCGATACCATCGATCAACACATTATTTCAATAGATCATAGCAATATATCTATAGTACAAAGTTGTAACAGTTCCAACTATCTCACAAAGCTACACCACTTTTGTCCAACGACAAAGTCGAGTAATGGTGTCGATTGATTGGTTTCGATTGGTAACGTCCTTGCGAAGAAGCAATATTCCATTGCAATGTAGCAGACACTCGTTAGGATATCCCACTTATAGAATACCGCACTGCCCTTAATTTCAAGAGGTTTTAAGAACAAACTCTGGGTATTTTACTGCGTGCTGGTGGAGATCTTAATTTAGCAACAATTAAGTACAATTTACCATATTTCTTTATGCCATAGAATTTTATAATCTATGAATAATTGTATACATCCTTAAGTGTGAGACCTTGAACATACCTGTGCAACGATGTCCGACTGTACGTCACCATCATAATTTTTGCACGCCCACACAAATCCACCGGAACTCTTAATAGCTTGCGCTACCATATCATCGATCAAACGATGTTCATACCAAATCTTCGCATCTTCAAACTGTTTCTTGTAGTCCCTAAAATTTTATCAATATTAACTATGAGATCTTATAGTATTTTAATTATATCATTAATTGAAGATTAAAGAATGAATCCATGACCAAGCATAATGATTTTCAATGTTATTAAATTCATTGAACAAATTCAAAACGCATATGAAAACGATTTATTACCGACAAATCAGCTTAATCCAAATGGTATTCACAGCAAGTATCAAAACTGATAATGTCAGTACCACTTACTTCTGATAAACTTCTTCGAAAATATCTTTAAACCTTCCATCATAACGTTTGAGAATTGTATTTTTTGTAGACAAATACAGAGGATAATTCTTTTGGAGCGCCACCTGTTAAAATTACACTAATGTAAATAATGTGTCATGTAGTATCGCCATTAAGAAATAAAATCCAGTTAACCAAATACAAACTTACTTGAAAACTGGAGTGCGCAAATGATCGGATAGATTCATCAGTGTTGTACATGCCCTGGGCAACGCCAGGTGACTTGAAATCGAATAATAAATATTTTTCAGTAGAACCATCCGCTCCGGTGTATACTAATTCAACCTGCGTAAAAAATAAAACACTTTAGCTTGTTATATGTTTTAGATCGATGATATAGTTTTAGCTTAATAATTAAATATATTCAAAAATTTACGGTTAAAATAAACTTAAATTATATATGACCTCGTTTCCTCCATACATCCTCCTTTTTAACCCCCAACGCAAAAAGAGGGGTGTTATAAGTTTGACGTGTGTATCTGTGTATTTGTGTATCTGTCTGTGGCATCGTAGCAACCAAACGGATGGTCCGATTTTGATGCAGTTTTTTTTGTTTGAAAGGTGACCGGTGCGGGAGTATTCTTAGTTGATTCATGAAAATCTGTTCAGCCGTTTGAACATCACCAGCTCTTTTCTATTTGATGAAGGGAAATGAGCAACTTCCACTGGTTAGATCGATTTGAAATTTGGTACACTGTCATGATATTGCAAGAATATGGTAAACTTGATCTGATGCTGCAGCATCATCTGGAACCTGCAGTATACTCAACTCCGGTCAAATTACAGCAAATGTTTGGGCTCATTGGAATGGTCTCATTGAATAGTTCATTTATAGGTATAATTCACTAACTGGACTCGCGGCTTCGCTCGTCATACTTAATATTTATTGCTATCGCGCTGCATATTTATCCCCGACCCAAAAAGAGGGGGTGGTGTTATAAGTTTGGCGTGTGTATCTATGTACTTTGGTGCTAGATGGTAACCAGGGTCTGATGATGGAGTTGGAAGGTGGCCATAGGAACATTTTACTTTTTAGCGGTAGTCGGGGGTTTTTTAAATTTTAAATTTAAGTTTTTTGTCATAGATTAACACACATGTGTAACCTTATTCTCAAGTTAGGGTAAATCACAATTTATTTCGTCCCTCTCTCTTCGCTTCGGTGTTTTTTGTTTAAAAAAAATGTTCTGGCCCTTTTTACGAATTTATTATAATGTAAGTATGCAGATAAGTTAACAACTCTATACAGGTTAATATATCTTCATTGTAACATGCGTTTTAATTGTTATGCAACTGCGTTAGATTAGATTTAGATATAATCATTCATTGGAAACGTTTTGATAAGGTTTTTGCGTTTCATGCTCGTCGCGGCGTCTTTTGATAAAATGCTATTATACATCATAATGTCAAATACTGATTACAATGTTCCAGTTATAGACATAACGACAGCAGAAATAAAAATAGGAAAAAGTTACAAGACGCGTCAGAATGTCTTCATGAGAAAAAATTAACAAAGAAATTCTAACATGATAAATTAATATACAAGTAGTACTGGTAAACATATTAATCCGTTTTGAAATTCTCATTTTATTGCCTTCTCAATATATTATAACACGTAGTAGTAGTAGTGTATAAAAAATCGTAATACATGAGGGATCAACAAAATGTAACTGACCCTAACCCTAGCTTAATTGTTAACTTCATAGGAAAGTCATAATACTCATAATGATAAAGAAAGAACAAGAAAGGGTAAAAAACATGAACGTGACGTAATCTATGAATAGTCCCTTATTTATTACCAGTAGCAGCCAAACCTCCCTTTCTTCACGCTATTTTACTAGGTCCTGTGCGTCTCATCCATTGATATAGTTATCCGCACAACCGATCTTCATCACTCTTGCTTCTCTCACTACTCCATAAGCATCTTCGTAATTACAGTCGTGTTCATTTTGGTATCATGAATAATCCCTTATTATAAAGATACTTTAAGTAATATTCACTTACTTTTCCTGGTTTAGCAATTACGAAGTCTTGAGCCTTGTACTGGTCTCCATGGGCGTGACGGCCAATGACGATAGGCTTAATCCAGCCTGGCACGACTCTTGGGATGCTCTTACATAGGATGGGCTCCCTGAACACGGTCCCGCCGAGAATGTTACGGATTGTACCATTTGGACTCAGCCACATCTTTTTTAATTTAAACTCTATAACAAAGGACTCAATTTTACTTTGTAATCTCAGACAAGGAAACAGATGGATGGTCATAAAATCAAGAAGCCAAGAAAGCTGCAGAAGAATTTAATTTCATTATATGCTACTTCAGAAGTTCAGACTTCTACCAAAAAACTTGATGACGTATAAAAATATTTCCTGTAAGTAAATCTACTTGCAAAATAAACGATAAATTACGAACGATAAATTATTTTTATTTATTTTTACCCTAGAGTACCTAGCAACTTCCTTTCTGGCTACCAGTTAGATGAGATACAAAAAAATCGCACAATTACGAAATTAATTAAATTTATTTAATAGTTAGGTATATTATTCTTGTACACCCATAACAAAAACATGTAACCTAAAGGTTACGTTGACGAGTTGCTCCCATATACAGTGTCAATGAACTATGGAACAATGAAGTAATTAAAAGCAATAAAAGTCACATTTTCAATAGTTGTTTGTCTCACTAGACAAACATGTTATAACTTTCATGTATTATCTATTCGAAGCATAAAACATACATCTTTATCTTAACATAATTATTATGTAACTAAATAAATATTTTGTCGTAATTTTTTGCGTCAAAGCGTCGTTTACTTTAGGAGAAAATAAACAAATCTTGATCTACCTTCAACTCTTTGCTCGTCCGGAGTGATGGTGGCGCATTTGATTCCCACATTGTGTTTAAGAATAGCGTGTGCAGCATCTATTGTCACCTGATCATCAGTGGCATCACGATAAGGCAGCCCCAGGTCATAGTAAAGACAATCCAGCTGTGAAGAAAATATATTGTAAATATCACATGGTCAGATATAATAATTAAAAATCTTCACATAGTATGATGGCGTCGCTGTGTGTCGCACTCTAATATGAACACGCAAGTTAAGCGACGTCGACCCTAGCCAGCGTTTGGATGGGTTTCGTTATCTCTAGCTTCTCCGTGCTTCGGAGGGCACGTTAAGCCGTCGGTCCCGGCTGTTATCGGTAGATGACAGTCGTTAAGCCAAGTCGGTGGCCTTCGGGCGGCTTGAAAACACCGGCCTCTGCCAATCCGCATTGGAGCAGCGTGGCAGAGTACGCTCTAATCACCTTCGATTAAAGGGAGATGATTATGGGTTGATATGATATGATGATGACATAGTATGAAATGAAGTCGCTCCCCTGACTGTCAGTCCCTATGTATGCTTAGATCTTTAAAAATACGCATTTGATGCGGGTTTTTAAAAAAAATAGATAGTGTGATTCGAGAGGAAGGTTTATTTGTATAAATGCATTCACACGGGAAAGCTGATATACACGCAAACGAATTTGTTCGGGTTTTTGCTAGTAGGAAGGATATAAAATAATATAACTTTAATGTGGAGTTTTTTTTTAGCCATTACAGTAAATCTAATTAAGAGGGAATACTACTAAATAAAAAATACTATGTTTGATTTACATCATACGTTTATCGATAAAATGGCACTTCATTGCGATAAGTCATCGACGAATTAGCTTTTTGATTATGTAGGATGTAGTAAAAAGCGCTTAATTTCTTTCGGTAATGAAATGAGTTAAAACTAATAAAGTCTTCTTGCGTGAATGTTTCATAAATCATCATTTCAATAAATGTAAATCCGTTTATTCTACTTGGGTTAGAATCATAATTTTGCAAACAAAAATGACATTCATTTTAGTCGGTTTCTCAGTCAATTCATTTTAAACTCGTCAACAACTTACCCAATCTTTGTAAGTCATAAATACCATGAAAATCTGTTATATACACTAGGGGACGAATTTATTACGGTGATGAGATACAATACCCATATCGTATTACAAATACAATATACTTAATACAGAAACGTAAAACTACCACATGGCAACAAAGCCCAAATTTTGAGCGTAATGACCGCTAAAACCGGTCCAGTGGGATTTCAATTCTTAGGCCATCGGTCGTTTGCGAATTATCATTAACCACGTATCCTTAAAATAAATTTAGCACTTTGTAGAATTTACTACCCATACCTACCTATTATATCATCAATCTATTAGCTAGACTATCTTTATTGGATCTCTTTCAATAATATCAAGGTCGAAAACTTTATTGAGTGCGGTTACGATAGAAAACACATGTAAAAGCATGATGTTATGTTGTTATTTGATGTTCTGTTTCGTGGCTGCATACCGCAAAACATATCTTACAAATAACACATTTTCCTGTGTCATATAAATTATTTCATACATTTTACCACAAAGAATAAATAATAATTGCTCGAAGCATTCAAACTGTTACCATTAATTTTACTGTAATTTTGTTAAAATAGATTATAATAAAAAAAAACTGTGGTCAAGACAACATTAACTAACTCGAAAGTAATAAATAATGCCTATCAAATGAATTTCACATATTATTTAACAGAAATAAACCCATTTTTGAGGCATGTTTTACGCGAGTGCGATAAAGCACTATGCGGGTGCGGGTGAATAGCCGAATGACCTAGTATCCTATTTTATATTTTATCGGCGGATTTTATTTAGTTAATTACATAGCTATGAAAGAAAACTAGTCTATGGTCATATTTCAAGGAAAACTGGAAAACATTATATAATTATGTTCTCTGAATTAAATTGGTATAAGTACTTTCTGTCTTTAACTTAACTTTGATAGGAGATATTGGGAAATAACCGAAGATGAATAGATGTGAAAAGGACGGCTTTGAGAGAATGGTGTAGTAAACGTAAACTGACTGATACAAGAAAATGTTATATACTAAGGAGAAGGAGGACGAGGATGAAATTGAGTGAGACGGAAAGGAAAATGGTACGTGGTTTGAGAAACATGTAGCTTTCCCAGTATTCGTCAAACCACGTAGGATGATTTCCTCTTTTGTCTTCTGTAAAAACTCTTGTTACAAATTAATTTCTTTTCTATCATCATAATTTATCTTAAAATGGAGAAGAGACGGCTGATAGACGATAATGGGAAAAAAGGGTACCTATATATGGCAAGTTTGATATGGGCCAAACAAAATGAATGGTAATAATTGTTATAGTTTCGCATTTGATTGATAACAATTTTACGACAATTAACATTGGCCTAGTAAAATTTAGATAAAGGGGTAACATGCACTCCTTAGAAATGATAACCTACAGTGATAATTTGTCTAAACAATTAAATTTACACCCGCAATACCTTGACTATAGATAATAATGTACGTGACACTCATAAGTTATCTAGTGACAGACAAAATATTGCGGAGATGGCTTATTTTAGCTTACCGTCAAATGTAGTCTAGATAGACGGCACTTGTAACGATAAGAAAGCATTGTGAATGATGAAACCTAGATATTTGAACATCGTTTAAACTTGGTCTAAACCTAGTTTTTTGTACCAAATTGTATCTTCTTAAGGGACTTTGATAATCTTCTGTAGAGCCAAACAAGGAAGGCACCATTTTAATAATAATAAAAAATATACCACTAAAGGTGGTAAACAAGCATACGGCCCGCTTGATGGTAAGCAGTCACCGTAGCATATGAACGCTTGCAACACCGGGGTATCACTCGCGCTTTGCTGTCCCTGTAGCAAGTGGAGCTCTGGAGTGGAGACCTTAGGTACTCACTAGGAACACAACATGGTCGAGAATATTGGCAACCTTTTTTTTAAGTGATGAAACCGGCACATACTAGTAAAGTACCGCATAGGCTTTTGCAAATTATGAAACGTTAAACCCACACAAGAACTGTCAAAAAACAGTCAGGAGTGGTAGAGCAATTATTATGAAATGGGTTAGCTCGACCGGGGAAGTACCGGGTGGTATATTCACATAGAATATCGACGTGAAGCAGCAATGCGTTTCGTTCGGTGAGTGAGAGATCCGGAAGCCCAACTCCTTCCCTATCCCCTCTTTCCCCCTCCTTCTTTCCCTTCCCTTCCTCCTTCCTTTTTTCCAACCTCCTTGGTGGACAACGCATTAGTAGCACCCCTGGTGTTACTGATGTCCATAGGCGGCGGTGACTGCTTTCCATCAGGTAGCCCGCTTGCTTATTTGTCGAATAAGCTTCGGAACTGGGGAAACCGGCCTGGCATGGCGCCTGATGAATATGACGATGATGATTTGTCATTTTATTTCGCTAGGCAAAAACCTACTGCAGGCATAACATTCAAGTCTAAATACGAATATTATAGTTTTCCACGAAGACGATAGACGTAAGTAGTTTGGATAGTATTCTGTGGTTTGGACGACGGTTTACTTATGGAGTACGCACATCAAATAGAATTCAATTGGAAGCATTAGACGCAAGGTCTTAGTTCGTAACCTTGGCCAATTCGATATGTACCACAATTCGTCCGTGGTTCTAAAATAACGTCTCGCCATTTTCTTATTTCGCTGACACCCTACCGCGGAAGTAATTTGTTAATCCTTATGATTTATTTAAAAATATCACGGACATTATTTTAAATTAGGTAACTGTTTCCAGTCTTGTGTTGCGTATATTTGCTACCATTATAATAAGCTTTTTAAAGCATATAAAAGAGAAATTTATAAATTATTCATTATTTATTTTTACTCTTACCTATATGTACAGTCAAGAGCAGGTCGACCTTTACATATCGGACTTTGTACCATTCTTAAGTTCTATGTCATAAGAGCCAAAATTGAACTGCAAGTGTAAAGCTCAACGTGCTCCTGACTATACATACCTAGTTACCAACAAAATTTACTTGTGCAAATAAATAGCTGCAGTATTATCACTACTTTCTCCATAAGGTCAGGTGTAATAGTTTATTGTCAATTGTAACAAACTTTCGCTATTAGGTAACTAATATACATTTGCAACTTATTTAGTCACATAAGTCATTTGACACTATGTCCGAAACTTGGTCATTTCTGAGTAATACGAGTTTTAAGAATTTCAATCAAAAATTCCCGATTTCAAGATATAAAGCGCCGTTGTAGTGACTTATACCAAATTTAGTTTATTCTTTTGTTGTTTTCTGGTAGGTAAAGAACAACAGCATCACTTAGAATCAAAATAAGTTAGAAAAGAATGTTATTTTTTCATTTATCATTAAAAACCTAAGCTACATTTAAAAAAATATATGTTCAAGCTCAATGAATAATTATTTTAAAGAGAAATGATCGGGGCTTCTAACAGGCCAAGTAATGGGTCCGCCGCGCCCAATCCAAAGAAGTGGAAATTCTTCATTCAACCATTTTTAGGGTTCCGTAGTAAACTACAAGGAATCCTTATAGTTTCGCCATGTCCGTCTGTCCATCCGCGGTCTAGCGCCTAGACGCTTGGTGCTAGAAAGGTGTAATTTGGTATGTATACTCATATTAACAATGCTAACAAAGTGGTAGAACAAAATTTTGAAAAATATTTTTTTGGGGTGCCTCCTCTACAGGTAAAGTGAGAATGAATTTTTTTTCGCACCGCCCTCATCTTGTGGGATTAGCGTTAGATAGGTCTCTTAAAAACATTCAGGGTGTGGGAAGATCATTTTCCGATACAATGATCCGTTTGCGAATTATTTACATTTAACGTGTCAATTTTCGTTTTGCACGGTGGTCCCCCCTCCCTATCTTCGAAAGTCTTATGTTTAGAAATTCGAAAAAATTCATGGTAGTAGTCCTTATAGTGAACCTACAAGGAAAACTATAACGTTTAAGTAGGTGCTACTAGTTACCGAGTAATAGCCGACGAACTTATGAAGTAAAATTTATTTGACGAAAACGTACAAATGTTATAGAAAATGGCATTGTACTCAACTGCAAGCAAGAAATGCATTGCCAATACGGAACCCTACATTGTGCGTGGCCCGACACGTACTTGCCCGGTTTTTTTATAAAATGATTAAATGATACTTAGTTTTTTAGTCTTAAATGAAAAATAACATTCTTTTCTAGCTTATTTTGGTTCCAAGTGATGCTGTTGTTCTTTACCTACAAGAAAACAACAAAAGAATAAACTAAATTTGTTAATATGTCACTACAATGGTACTTTGTAACTCGAAATCGGGAATTTTTGATTAAAATTCTCAAAACTCGAATTACTCAGAAATGACCAAGTCTCAGACATAGTGTCATATGACTAAATAATTTGCAAATGAGCTCTACTTTAACCCCTGGCAAGGAATATAACATATTACCGGTCACCCTGTATATTAATGGAAAAATATAGATTCGCAAAATTCGATACTAACTTTTGATTTCTATCGTTAGATACTTAGTATCATGAATTATATAAGTGAAAATAAAATGTAAATAAGTAACAGAAATAATTTCGAACAGGAAAAGATTATGTTTATTTATTTCAATAAGCGTGCTTAATAACTTATCGATCTGTAAATAAGTAAGGTAAATATTTTTGTCATGTCGTAAATTAATGACATTTGATCTGTAGCAAAATTTTCGCAATGACTTAAATGTTTTCCGAGCGCCTTTATATTTTTACTAGCTTTTGCTTCGGGGTAACACGGTTCCCCTTGCTCCTAAAATTGACACAATAAATGTTAATAATTCCGAAACGGATCATTCTATCGAAATTTTCCCACACACACCCACAATAAAAAATAACATTCGCACTTTACATGTAGGGGCACCCCAAAAAAAATATTTTTTATATATTTTGTTTTATCACTTTGTTAGATAGTTAATATGCGTATACATACTAAATTACAGCTTTTGGCATTAAGCGTCTAGGTGCTAGACCGCGGACGGACAGACAGTCGGACATGGCAAAACTATAAGGATTCCTTGTAGTTCTACGGAACTCTAGATAGCATTCAATAAATGTATTAAAAAATTTATTCTTTTTTTTTACAAGTAATATCGATGTAACGAAAATGATTGAATGAACATCGGAGTAATCATTTTCGCAAATAATAATAATACAATAAGGGACCCTTATAAAGGTTCTAAGCAGGTACCTTGTACCCTAAAAAAATATTTACCAGGTAGAAACTTAGTATGTGTAAAACATACTGTTAAATGTGAAAGTAACTCTGTCTGTCTTTTCACTTAAAAAACCAGTGAACCAATAGTATGGGAATAAAATAACTCGAGACCAGAAAAAGGAAATATATTATTTTAACAAAGGGCAGTATAGTTTTTATCCCAAAAATCACCTGAGGAACATGAATTACAGAATCGCGTGTGTGAAACGGTGGGCGTTAGTTAGTAGAAAAATATACTGTGTGTGACTTCATGTTTTAAGACCAAAATCAAAATATGATTTTCTTACATTATACACTTAATGACAACAAGTTTAGTTACTAAGAACTCACCTTAACATATGGGAAAATAAGCTTCTCCTTAATTTTTTCCCAAATAATACGAGTCATCTCATCACCATCCATTTCCACCACCGGTTTCGATGCCACAACCCTTTTCGCTGTTCCATCTTTAAAAATAAAAAATTAACTTGTTATCCATACTTTTTTGACTTAAAAATCTATTGATATAATAAGTAAGATCTTTTTTATAAAACATGAAAATAACAGGACATTAATTAAAAGCTGTTATACATACTCAAAGAAATTTAAATGAAGTGCGATTGTGACAAAAAATAATTTTTGTTAAACTTTGGCTCGTCAAAATAAGTTTTTAAAAAAATGATAAAAAAGCTTTTTAATGAATATTTAAAAAAAACATGCCTGCCACTATCAGTTTATTTTCAGTTAGTTTTATACTTAAAATAGTTAATGTATATTGCCAGTACTATTGAAAATAACTATATTAAAAAAAAACTATCTACAATGTACAAAATAGTACTGGCCGTTTTTGGCTATGGTCGCCAACCATGTTTTATTTTATTGGTGTGCCCTTGTGTATCCTTGTTAAGGCTGACCATGGCTGACATAATGATTTCTAATGAAACTTAAGTACCTATTTAAAAAAAATATAATATTGACCAATAAAATTAAATCAGATTGAATTGACTGTACTATTCATAAACTTGAGGCTGAATGTACTGAAACTATGAAATTTTATCATATTCTAAAAAAAGTATGTATAGATTTGCATTTTTTACATAAATTTTAGTTTATTGATTACTAGAATAGTTTAAATTAAAACATAAATGAAAATTGTTGTAAGGATCTTCATGGCATTACCCACCCAATATCTTTAAAATTATAGAAAGAATCGTGTAAATACATGCGTTAATTAAATATATTTGTAAATATAAAATATATAATGAAAGTCAAGATACAGCAATAAGTTTGCATTTAATTCAAAACTTAATAACAGGTGTCAGAACAAAAGTTACCTAACCAATAAAATTGTATTAACTTGGTTACTTACAATTTCTCGCCGGCTTCAATGAGTATTCAGTTACAAATTTAAGTAGTCGTCTGGAATGATTACCGGCCATTTTAATGCTTTATTTAATTGAGAAATATTAATTTAACGTGGCGATTTTTGGGATCGAAATATTAAACACCCACACCACACTAACCACTCCGGACGATGCACTCACTCACTCGCGCACACCCTATTCGCAAGCCAACCCGCACAGCCGGTATCACTTCACACATAGCAATATCAACCAATCACAAAACACCCATTTTGGTGTGTGTATGTCAATGTATTTCGAAGTTGGACACTTGGTTGGCTTTATTTTCGATTTTACAGTATTCGCAATACATTTCGATCATCGACTAAAATGTTTAGTCGAGTGAGCAAATGACTGATTGTCAAATTAGGAGCGAAGTACAGTCGTTACACCGCTCGTAAAGTAGTGAGACTGATAAAAAAATAATTCTACCTAAACTGACCATGACCATAACATGACGGGTTATCCTTTGAGTGTATAACAGACAGTAAATGAATAAACTACTTTTGAGTACCAAATTCTTGAAAATTTTAAATGTGAGAATTGAATCAATCTTGATTCACTTCTCGTCTATTGTTTAACTAACTAATAATAACGAAAAGTATTTAAGTGCAAAGAAATTAGAAGAAAAATCTAAAGTTTTACTTCAACCCAATAAAGTTGAAGTCATTTCGATTACATAATGATTCGATTAATTCAAATCGACTAGACTTTAGTCGAGTATGCTACACTACACACACACACACCAATCACTATGCCAGCCACTAGCCAATCCAGCCACAAGCCGCCAGCTGGGCGCCGGCAGGCCGGTTGATGCCACGGGTGTTGTAGGCGTGTAGAGTTTCGTTTCACGGGCTTCGTATCAATATTTTTTGTGGCTTTGTGACATTTCACGTATTGTATTGAAATTGCAAGAAAAGGACTGACCGGCAAGTGGTCAGGTACCTAACATCCTTTTTGCCTGTGATTTTAGAATCAAAGGTAAGTAATTGTATGGAATTGAAATTGTCGGTAATTTTTTACAGACAAAGCTGTTGGTGCGATAACAGCTGCGAATATACTTCGCGTTCTGCCCGCTCAGGCTCAGGTAAGTGTTATTTATTTTATTCTTATTAACATTATAAAAAAAGTAACACTCTTTGGTTTCATATTACACTTTGTTGGTTAACTGTACAAGAATGCTTTAGATTGTGTTAATAAAGTTTTATTACACATTGTAGGGTGTTTTTCTCCTACACCGTACGAACTTTATTGTTTCTGGTTAATTAACGGCATGCGTTTTAATTATAATTTCTCTAACCGTACCTAGATACCCAATTATTATGCAGTTTGTCTATTTTCGTCTGGCCACTAAGAATCATTCTTTGGCAACATTCAAAAGCTCTGTATAAAAAATATGTAAAGTTCTTTATTCAAATTTATGTTGTTATAAAGAGCATACCAAACCAAGCATAACAAAAATGAGCAATTTGACAATGATAGTTCCAAGTGCTCTCAATTGTACTATAAAAGATTTTTTACCCATAACTTTTTATTGAAATTTTAATTTGTAATAAAAATATTGTTTACTTTTACCAAATGTTCATGTTATAACAATAGTTGTTACATTATGAAAGGGTCCGACCGGTAAGTACTAAAATTACAGGGTAAAGTAGATAAAATCACAACACACAATAATTGATAAGATAAAACACATTTTTACTGATGTTTTATAATTACATCCATCAGCTTGACATCCCTGCCCCTAAGGCGACACTCTGACCACAATTTCAAATATTTGAAAAAGATAAATTATTAATTTGGACAGTTTTATCTGACAGATAAATAAATATTCTTGAACGAATCACACAACGCCATCTAGTCCCAAACTAAGCAACTAAGCTTGTACTATGTACTAGATTGCTGATACTTAAATACTTTTTTTTGTAAATAAATACTTATTATACATAGAAAACACTTAGACCAAGGCAAACAGACATGTTCATGCACACAAATGTTTGCCTTGCGCAGGATTTGAACCCGCTGCCCTCTAGATAAAGTGAACATTGCTAGCCACTCGACCACCGGGCCTGTCAAAGATAGATAGACAGATAGTCTGGAACTTCACCTGTTTCCTGATAACAGTCCGTTTACTGTTTACTGCTGTTAATTGGAACATAATATCTGTCAAATTGTTTACTATGTTTATATACTTATTTAATACTTAATACATTTGGCGTTTTTTACATTAAATTATATTTTAGATAGTTGTTCTTCACCTTAGTCATATTGAATATGTTTAGACATAAAATTCATGAATAGTTAATTGTAAAACTCTTGAATTATTAAAACTTATTATAATATAAAATTGATTTTTATTAATGAACTAGCGAAACCCGCGCTACTTTCCATTGCGTGTATCCCGTAGGAATTTCGGAATGTATTATACACAATACAATAAACCTTCCCATTGAATCACTCAACTATTACAAAATAAAACTTAAATTAAAAATTTAAAAAACTCCCGACTCAAAACCTCTGAAAAGTAAAAAAGCTGGTGATCTTCAAACGGCTGAACAGATTTTCATGAATCATAGCTAAGAACACTCCCACACAGGTCACCTTTCAAACAAAAAAAACTGCATCAAAATCGGATCATCCGTTTGGTTGCTACGATGCCACAGACAGATCCACAGATACACAAATACACACGTCAAACTTATATCACCCCTCTTTTTGCGTCGGGAGTTAAAATACGCATCAAAATCGATCTAAGCAAACATAGGGACTGATAGACAGACAGCGCGACTTCATTTTATACTATGTAAATATGGCTGTGGGTTGGAAAGTAGTAGAGAATATATTATGTACTATATAATTTTTTCTATCTGAGTTGTTTCATTTGTTTATCAGTACTTCAGTAGTAGTAAAAGACAAATTTTAATGTAAATTATTATTTTTGTACAATATTTGCCACAATAGTTGACCAATATTAAACTATATTTGAGCAATTGATTTTAATGATGGCCTAATAATATTTATTTGATGTTATCTATGTCTAACTAACTCAGCAACAAACTTTCTAATGATATGTAATACAGAATATCTTTTGTTGCAGTTAAATAAAACTTCAAAATGTGCGGCTGTTTGCGCGTTGTCCGCGCTTCTAAGTCTTTGCCGCGACCGTGGCATTGCCGGTATTCCAGCTCGTCGTCATCATCTGCGCCCCCAGTACCTGGAGTGCCCTACACCAAACTCAGTATAGGTGTTCCTAAAGAGATATGGCAGAATGAACGAAGGTATGATGTCATTTGTAATTTTAAAAGAATCATCACCATCAGCCTGGGCTACTAATCAAATAATTATCTTTCGCTTTTCGCATTTATCCACCGCCTGGGAAGGGCGCGCTATGCTTCATATTCCCAGACGCGGCCTCCGCTAGAACAACAAGACTTTCCTCCCCCATATTCATTGTATCCGTCGTTGACACGTAAAATATTAGATAAGAAATAGATTACTATTATTATTTACTTTCTATCTTCGCAGAGTTGCCGTTGTACCAGCCGTAGTTAGTAAATTAGTGAAGAAAGGCTTTACAGTGAATATTGAAGAAAATGCCGGAGCTCTAGCTAATTTCCCAAATAAAATTTATGAAGAAGCTGGCGCGAAAGTTACAAGCCTTAAGGATACATACCAATCAAGTATGGGGTGAACACTTTCTTATAAGTTGTATTGCATAAACTCGACCACAAAGCATTTTGTTTTTTCCTTGTGTTCTCGAAAAAAACGCATGAGAAAAGAACAACAATAATGTCATGCATTGTAATGTGGAACATTTTTTTAGATATCATCCTAAAGGTGCGTCCATTAGTGGATACCGAAGTAAAAAATGTGCAAGATCAAGGCACATTGATATCTTTTCTGTACCCAGCCCAAAATCAAGATCTAGTGAAACAACTTGCAGAAAAAAAAGTTAATGCTTTTGGTAAGTTTTGTTTCAGTGTCTGTTATTGATATCGTCAATAACCGGATCCACACCAGACGATCCAGCACGATTCAAATGCGCGCGGATGTCAATCCAATGGAGCGTTTGATGTAAACTTGCCTCGCGGGATCCAAGCACGTACAACAGACAGTGCAATTTGCGGTCCATGGTCCTTAAATCGCGGATTGAGGTTCGCCGATCTGACTTGGATTGTCTGGTGTGGATCCTGCTATTTATGATACATTCAAATCTGTTTAAAAGATAAATACATGTTATTATTTGATTATTGACTTAATTTATCTTTTAGCAATGGATTGCATACCACGAATCAGCCGTGCACAGGCCTTCGACGCGCTCAGTTCGATGGCCAATGTTGCTGGTTACCGTGCCGTCATCGAAGCTGCTGCGAATTTCCCTCGGTTCTTCTCAGGTATAATATAAATTAAAATACTTACCTACCTAGCTACATTAGGTGCGTGTCACTAATAAGAATTGACTAATACTATATACTAACTCGGCTTCAGTTGCCCAAAGTAGGCCCAAACGATAAATCAGTCAGTCAGAACTACCTTTTGTATTTCGTAACATGCATAATGATTGATCTTGTTTTCAGTCTAATAATATATAACTCTGGCGCCGTTTTTTTACGTCAAATTCCAGCACTGGCAGAATATAGAAACACTATTTCCGTGTGAAATCATTTACGTCATATTCCAGTGGATACACCTACCCTATTAATAATATAGCATTAGTGACTTTGTTTGAAACAATTTTGACATGTTTTTGCGTCGAAAGTCAACAAATTCTACATTAAAACTTTCCTGAACCTGGTGTATTATCGTAACTGTATATTTAGGATAAAAGCCTATAAAGCAAATTGATTATGCGAAATAAACTGATGTGTAGAATAAGTATATGAATTACGTTTATCAATGTTCATAGAGTAGTACGTGTATCAATGAAAATAAAGTAGGTAATTATCCCACGTACCATTCATTACATCTGGGGATCTCATTGCCGATCCAACAACTGGTTCATCAGTTGATATGTCAAGTCGGAAAAAATACAATAGGTGCAAAACGTTTTGTCTTTAAAACTTATGAAGTGACGTATTTTTCGCACTAGTTGGCTCTCTTCCAAATCGCATTGACCTCAATACTTTTTTTTTTACATTATCTTTCACTT
Source organism: Endotricha flammealis (assembly GCA_905163395.2). Classification (NCBI taxonomy): domain Eukaryota; kingdom Metazoa; phylum Arthropoda; class Insecta; order Lepidoptera; family Pyralidae; genus Endotricha; species Endotricha flammealis. The sequence goes on from LR990855.1 coordinate 10,616,468, forward strand.
ATACATATTTATCATATTGATGTTGAATGATTTATCAACTAACATACAAGTATTTTAGGTGTCTAATCTTAGCCGGCCTTGCAAATGGGCATTGACGCAAATGCTACTTGTATCTTGAAAGCTTTAAATTGATGTTAAATTGAGAGGATACTGTCACAAGTAGAACAAGATATTATTTTATTTTTATTTTCATCACGTCAATGGCTAGGTCGATTTTAATGGGACTTTCACTAGATGATAGTTTAAGTTATAGGAATGTTAGTTAGGTTAATTATATTTTCGAAATTCTCATTATGTGAAATGTGAACGAAGACGCAAGTGACCGCTAATTACCTAAATTTAATACTCCTTCGTTTTGCTACAAATAAATATCAAGTACAGTCAGGTGCATAAATACCTTGTCTCTATAACACGTTCGTTCAAAAGTCTTCAGTAATTAAATTATATACCATATTAATATTAAATTGACATAAATACATAGTATAGATAGATAGATAGATTCCGTGCTTTGGAGGGCACGTTAAGCCGTCGGTCCCGGCTGTTGTCGATGGATGGCAGTCGTTAAGCCAAGTCGGTGGCCTTAGGGCAATTTGAAAACACCGGCCTCTGCCAATCCGCATTGGAGCAGCGTGGCAGAGTACGCTCTAATCACCTTCGATTGAAGGGAGACCCGTACCCAGCAGTGGGATGATTATGGGTTGATATGATGATGACATGGTATAGACTACTCCACCACCATTTCAGAATAAAAAACATTGTCCTATATCAGAAGATGGTCTTCACACAGTGTTTATATTGTAGGTCAGATGACAGCAGCGGGTAGAGTACCACCTTGCCGCGTGCTGGTGGTCGGCGGCGGTGTAGCTGGCTTAGCGGCGGCAGCTCAAGCCCGGTGCATGGGGGCCGCAGTACGCGCGTTCGATACCCGACCAGCCGTCCGAGAGCAGATCGAAAGTCTTGGCGCACAATTCATCACCATGGAAATGAAGGTCTATCTCTTAATGATTCTTAATTTTAGGAAGCATTTCATCAAGCTTTTCATCATTTCAAGTATCGTCAAATTATGTGTTTTACGGAATAAATGTTATTTTTTCGATGTCATGTCTTGCATTATTGTTCAATAACTGTTTAGTATACTTTTGGTAAGATTTTCTTTTGATTCCAGTACCGTATTTAATTACGTTCACGGTGCTTAATTAGCTTTTATAATTTTCTAATACTTTATCTCAACATTTGCAGAAGAATATTAGCAAATTTTTTCTGAGCAGTCTAAATAGGCTTTTACATAGGATTCTGTTTCATTTTAACATTTTCATCTTCAGCCATTTTTGGATTGTTTTTTTAATGTAATAATTAAGCTTTATGACGTATTTCGAAATTAAATTAATTTGGAAGTTGTAACTGTATCGAATAACCTTAATTTAGATCTCAACAACTTTAGCCAACTCCATTGACGTAATACACAAGTATATCATTATTTGCGACACTGTGGTTAGCATATACCACAAGTACAGATCACGTTTCTCATTACCGCTGTTTGTTGTACAAATCAACAATAATATCATTGATACTATATTGGTAATTGTGTTAACTATTTGCTTTTCAGAGGTGGCCTTACCCTAATCCTTGTGGTTGGGGTGCAGCGCTCACCCTAGCCTTGGCAGCTATCGCCAATGGTAATTTCACAGATCAAAGACTATGTAGATCTACATTGTTTATAAAACACAATATGAGATTATATTAAAATCATAGGATAAACGGAGATTTTGGAAATTGTTTGGTATTTTTCATTTTGATGTGCAAGAAAACGACAGGACTCTGACAACTAGTTACACTACAAGTATAACTAAGTTAATTACTTATTAAAACCTCTACTGCTAATATAGCAATAAAATATGCTCAAATTACAAAAAAAAAATTTATTTGGATTGATTGATAAATTGATTGATTTACGCCTACTGTCCACTTTCGTCTGCCCGCTTTCCAACATACAGATATTCAGATACAGTACAGACTATTTCTGTTTATACAAGTTTTTAGTACGAAATTAAACAGATTATCTTCATAACTATCTTTTTATACATATATAAAATTCAAAGTCCTGACTGATTTAATTATATATCAACGCACAGCCCAAACCGCTGGGTCTAGAGATTCCAAATTTGGAATGTAGGTTCCTTACTAGGGGTGTACTAAGAAAGGATTTTTCAAAATTACCACGGGAAAGCGAGATATACGCAAACGCGAAAAGTTGCAGTATTTTACTAGTGTATCATAAAAATACCAAAAATTTCTTAAAATAGATTTCTGTTTCTCACATGATTTAGAAAGTCTTATTTATAGAAAATAATAAATTGTAATTGTCACAAAAGTGTACTGTGTATGTCACACAACTCGTTTTTCTTATACATTGTAATCAACAATTAATCAAGATAGACTACGCCCGTATTTATCATTACATAATATGCTATGTATGTGACATTTTTAATGAAAATTTATACTGTTTGATTAGGCTGGTGTCATAGTACTGATAAAATTATGTCATGTGTGTTTACTAGTACTTAGCATTCATTATCACAGCTTGAGAATACATTTCAAGGATCATTTCACCTGATATATATGTCACATCATGTTGTAGATGGCTATGATTGGATTTCCTTCACAATGTAATTAATTAGCACTTTTAATTTCCTTCCAAAATGTATCGTTCTTCGAAAATTAGCATATCTCCCTCACAAATAAAATGTATTAGTTTAACTAAGTATGTTCAGACGCTTTATTTTTATAAATTTTGCCATATACTTTGAATAAAAATGATTATTCGAAATTAAGAAATCAGAAAATATTTTCTCTAAACAAAATTCTATCTATGCTGTGTAGGAGGAAGGCGCCGGCTCAGGTGGCTACGCGAAAGAAATGAGCGAAGAATTCTTGAACGCTGAACGGGCGCTTCTTGGTAGAGAAGCAAGGACCTCGGATGTGGTGATAACCACTGCTCTCATTCCTGGCAAGCCCGCACCTGTTCTTATTTTGGAGGTGAGATAACGTCAAAGTCAAAAATACCGTATTCTGTAAGCCCTAAAAACGTCAAATACAACGAGAGAGTACGCCTTCATAGGCACATTCGTCATGTATTACATATTATTATACTGTACTAGCAAACCCGCGCAACTTCGTTTGCGTGTATCCCTACCCTACCTTACCCCTACCCCTACCCTACCCCTACCCTACCCTACCCTACCCTACCCTACCCTACCCCTACCCTACCCTACCCCTACCCTACCCCTAATTTTTTTCCGTAAGAACCTTGTACAGAGTATTAGAAAACTACAAAAAAAAAATCAGCCAAATCGGTCAAGCCGTTTCCATGTTATGTCGTGACAACGGAAAACGGGTTTCATTTTTATATATATAGATTAAATATTAAGTAAATAAGCTACTCTATATACTACCATAACCATGTATTACTACCGATCAGCCCAACGCGAAAAACGATTGTGTTTTACATTTGCGTAAGTATGTTGAAGAAAATTTAATTCCTTTATATTCGCGTGATAAAAAACAAATAGCTCGTGAAAGGTGAAAGATTGTGTTAGTATAACAACATAATAAAGATTATTGAGCGAAGTACAAGATTCCAGACAGTGCACGAGTCATTTAGTATCATTATTTCCAGTCGATTAGATAAGAAGTACTAACTAACCCACATAATATTGGCATGTTTATTTTAGACTAGCTGTGCCCGCGACTTCATTCGCGTGGTTGTCGAAAACACTCGCGATATGAATAATTTTCAACGTTTTTGCAACATTTTTCACTGATGCTTCGCTCCTATTGGTCGCAGCGTAATGTTATATAGCTTAAAACCTTCCTCGACAAATGGACTATCCAACACAAAAAGGAACACTCAGGAACTACTGGTTTGAATCGCGTCAGAATTTTTCAATTCGAACCAGTAGTTCCTGAGATTAGGGCGTTCAAACAAACATACTCAGCTTTTTATATTAAGTATAGATTTGTTGGCAGCCCTATAGTTTCTGATCTCGTAATCATTTCGAAGTTAAAAGTTAGGCTAAGTTTCTTGTAATATATTTACTATTGAAAATCTTTCCAGCCATTTTCGGGGATTAGCCAGAACAAAAATATACAGATTTTTTTTTCATATCATAGTATCTATATATTTTATACGGTTTCTTAGTAATTACCTTTACTGGTGGAAATAAAAATAAGCTTCGTCGAGAGTAGAGACAGTTTTAAAAAGAAGAATGAAAAGCAAAAAAGGCAAAGACAAAAACAAGGCAAAAAAATTATAAAAATACAAATATAAAATTAATTAAAAGAAAAAACTATCAAAAAAGGTCCATTCAGTTGTGGACAATTACAAAATAACAATTTATCTATAATACATATAACAGAAAAGAAGATGTGCTTCTTTATGGTGAAAAAACAAGACCGTAAATTCTTGTCTCTAAACAATATGAAGAATGAATATTTGGATGTATGTATGTAATTTGTCATCAGGATGCGGTCCGCGACATGGCTCCCGGCAGCGTGATAGTAGATTTAGCAGCAGAGATGGGTGGCAACGTCGAAACCACTAAGCGCGGCGAGATCGCCAAGATACACGGCGTCACCCACGTCGGCTTGACAGACATGCCCAGTCGGATGCCCGCACACGCGTCTACACTCTACGCCAATAACATCTCTGGATTCTTGTTCAGTTTAGGCAAGTTTTTAGGCAATATTTCGTACTTTACTAACATTTTATTTTTATTTTTTTGTATAGTTGTTTCCATTCAACTAACCATTCTTATTTTGAAAAATGTTTGAAAGAAAAAGTTGACTTCTCAAAGTCCGTACCAGGTGTGATTCTTTCAAACATTTTTCAAAATAGGAATGGTTAGTAGAAACGAAACAACTATAAAAACAATTTAAAAAAATGTATAGCCCACTGTTTTTAAGAGTAAAATCTCATCTGTAACGATAAGCTGCTAGCCTGAGTAGTTGGTATTAACTTTCAAGTAGATGGCGCCACTGCGACTTGAAAATTTCACCGCCATTTACTAACCTTCCCGGTAGCTCAGTGGTTAGAGCACTCGAGCGATTACTAAGATAGACAGTTTTCCCGTGGGTATTTAATAATCGAGTTCGGTTTTTTAGGCACAAACGATCACTTCCACATCAACCTGGAGGACGAGGTGACCCGAGGCGCCATCGTGCTGAAGGACGGCGCGCTGCTGTGGCCGGCGCCGCCGTCGGCCGTCGCCGCGCCGGCGCAGACGACGGCCGCGCCCGCCGTCGTCAAGGCGGAACCACCGAGCCCCTTCAACGAAACATTGAAGGACACTTTCTTGTATTCCACTGGTAAATCTTTTTTTTTTATACCACAAAGTTGGCAAACAAGCATACGGCCCGCCTGATAGTAAGCATCACCGTAGCCTATAGACGCTTGCAATACAGGGGGGATCATTCACGCGTTGCCAACTCTCCCAACCCCCCCAAGTGGAGCTCTGGAGACCTTACTAATGGATTATCCGCTGTGCCCTACCTTTATCCTAGCCTTATCTTTACTGTTACTACCTCTCATTACTTAATAATTTAAATATTTTATCCTTATTGTGTCCTCATTTTAAATTTTTAATAAAATATATTTTTTTCATTGTAGAACAGTATAACTGAAGAAAATTTTTGACAAGAAACAGAAAAATAGTATAAAAAACAAAGATTCCAGTACGTGGCGGCCGCATAGACAATTATCTCAAATAAAATGTAAATGATCGTTCGTTCGGTCGACGTAGCAAGGTCTTATGTTGAATGCACATGTGGTTATCACATGCAATTAATCGTATTAGTTGTACTTGTGTTATATTATAATATAAATTATTCAAAATTTAAACAAAACTTATTGTTCACAGGTATGGCCAGTTTAATTGGCTTGGGTATTGCATCCCCCAATCCAGCATTTACCACCATGACAACTACTTTAGCTTTAGCAGGTATGAAATTTTAAACATTAAAGAGATACATAGGTACCATAAGTTAAAATAGGTAACGAGGTTTGTCATCATATTGAATATTTCCAATCATTTGAGTTACCATCGACAATCGCATCGCAGAACATCCTTACTAATATTATAAATGAGAAAATGAGTTTGTTTGTTTATTATTCCTTCACGGCTTGACTAAGCAGCCAATCATTATGAAAATTTGCATACATGTTGTTAGGGGTACAGAGCCCAACATAGGCTAATTTTTATCCCGTGAAAGTAAGTCGTTCCAATGGGAAAATAATTTTTCCACTATAAGGGCGCTGTATCGGCCAACAGATGGCGCCACAAGTCGCGCTATGGGTTGTTTTGTTGTCAAACGAGATATATGTCATAAAATTAATGCGAGCGAAGCCGCGGGGAAAAGCTAGTTAAAATATATAATAAAAACACCAATTTATCTGACAGCTAATTAGCGCCTGTAAATCCGGCCCTTATATTATCTACAGTATATTACAGTACATTTGTTAAATAATATATTTTGAATAGTAAGTAATAAGTGGTCAGTCAGAAATGTATTATCATTGTAGGTGTTGTGGGATACCACACTGTGTGGGGCGTGGTCCCGGCGCTGCACTCGCCGCTCATGTCGGTCACCAACGCCGTGTCCGGCATCACGGCAGTCGGCGGGCTGTTGCTCATGGGCGGTGGATACGTGCCCGAAACGCCAGTACAGGTAACGTATTCCTAACTCCTACCTAAGGAGCGTATTACACTACACGATATTCAGGGCCTAACAAAAGAGATGGTGTAATAAGAATAAGCGAGAAGCACTTACAACTTCTCACTTCTTAGTATTGCACCATCTCTTTGGTTAGGCCCTGAATATCGTGTAGTATAATACGCGCTTAAGGCCCGGCGCCCATTATCGGCATCGGCAATGAAAAGGATCCTTCGGCATCCTACATGCAAGCGCACACTATCGGCAATTATGCTTTGGCATGCTGCAACGTTCTTAGGGATGACGAGGCGTCCTTAAGGATGCCGCACCGTCCTGTAGCTTGCCGAAGCGTCTCAATATCGTATTTCTCATCATAACAGTCTCAGAGTTGTTACAAGCTAGTTGTCTGAATTGTATTTAATATGGTGGACTGGGATCTAGTGTTCATAGCAACTCTTGCTGAAGAAGAAGAGAAATCTAATCAAAGCAAGGCAAGGCAAGCTATCCCCTGAGTGTTGCCTCGGCGCCCGCGCCGGCGGCGTACCGAAGGATGCCGAAGCATCCCGAAGCATTCTCAAGGCTGCCGATACAGCAGCCTCAAGCATACCGAAGCGGTATTTTTGTTATTACGACCACATATCACGGAAATTTCTACTTTATTGCCATTATGTTATAGTATATTGCTGTTTGCCACCTAAAATCCTCAGTCGTACCGATGCCGATAATGGGCGCCAGGCCTTAGGTGTAAAACATACAGAAACGGCGGGTGCATCCCAGTAGTACCCCATACCTGTAGTTCTATAGAACTGGCCTCATATTAGTGTTTAGTATTCCATCAGTACTTTATAGTACTAAATTACAAAGCATGGTGAATATCCCAACAGTTTTATAGAACTACAGGTATGAGGTACTACTGGGATGCACCCGAAACGGCATACGGTGCATGTCAGGCGACCAAGCGGCATACGGCATTGCCTGCGCCGCGTCGCTTCAGTATAATTTACATTGCGCGTTCATACGTTTCAGCTTTCATACGTTTTGTATGAAAACGTTTTGAAGCGACATTTGCCTGCGCCGCGCGTTCACCGTACGCCGTTTCTGTATAATTCATTCCTAATGTCAGCTAATAAAATAGACAAAATTTTATTTGTCTTTGAATCTTACTAATATTATAAAGGCGAAAGATCACGCTCATATGGCAGAGCCAATATTTATGATATTTGATAATATATGTAGGTAGCTAATACCTTGGATTAACACATAGGGTACTTTTTATCCCAAAATGTACGTAGCGATTCCCGTAGGATTTGATGCGTCTGATATAGATGGCGCTGCTGTGCATAAATAAATATACGCAAACGGAGTTGCGCGGGTTTCACTAGTGAAGTATATATTTTAAAAAGTTAATATTTTATTTGCAGTGGCTGGCTAGTACAGCAGCTCTCATCTCTTTCGTCAACGTGTTCGGTGGATTCTTAGTAACACAGCGGATGCTTGATATGTTCAAAAGGTATGTATATTTTGTTAACATACTTTCTTTTATTCATATATAACTATGAAATATATCGTATTACATTGCCTACAGGCCAGGAGACCCACCAGAATATGGCTATTTGTATGGTATCCCAGCTGCTGCCCTTCTAGGAGGCTACCTCACTACTGCGATGCAGGTAAATAACAATTACTGGGTTACCAGCGCCGATAGCAAGGGTTTACGATTTAAATTCCAGATTTTCTTATAATTTTTTAATTATTTTGTACAATTCAATTCAATATTCCAACTCCTCTACTTTTAAACAATTATAGGCCTATTTCTATCCTGCCTTTCCTTTCTAAAGTAGTTGAGGCTGTGGCACACAAACAAGTGTCAACCTTTATCTTCTCTAATGGCCTTCTCTCTCCACTTCAGTCCGGCTTTCGACCGGGACATAGCACTGCTACTGCGCTCTTGAAAGTCACAGAAGACATACGTGAGGGTATGGAAGGAAAGTTGGTCACCATTCTCGTTCTCATCGATTTTTCTAACGCATTTAACATGGTAGATCACGATATTCTTCTTACCATCCTTGAACATATAAAATTTTCCTCCAGTGCTTTGGATTGGTTCTCATCTTATCTTCGCGGTCGCCGGCAAGCGGTGCGAGTTGGCCGTAATATGTCAGACTGGACTGATCTGTCTGCTGGTGTACCGCAGGGTGGTATATTATCCCCTCTATTATTTTCTATTTTTATTAATTTATTGTCTTCTTTGCTTAATTGTTCTTACCATTTCTATGCGGATGATCTACAAATTTATACACAGATACCTATCTCTAGTCTCAATGCCGCAATTGACACACTAAATGCAAACCTTGCGCACATCAGTGATTGGTCCAAAACGTTCGGGATACCGGTGAACCCGACCAAGTGTCAAGCAATAATTGTTGGGAGTTCAAAGCAAATTGCTCAGATTGACTACACCACTACTCTGCCTCTCACGCTTGATTCCAAAATTATTCCGTTTAGCTGTAGTGTAAAAAATTTAGGGCTACATATTGACAGCACTCTTAGTTGGTGTACACAGATTGCTGAGGTTAGCCGCTCAGTTATATCAACGCTACGTTCTCTTAATCGGTACAGGCACTTTCTTCCCACTTCTACCAAGGTTACTCTAGTCCAATCTCTCGTTCTTCCTCTTATTGATTATGGTGATGTGTGTTATCCTGATCTTAACGAAGATCTCCTTAATAAACTGGACCGGCTTATTAACAATGCCATTCGATTTATTTTCTGCCTGCGCAAATTCGACCATATTTCCTCTTTTCGGTCAAAACTCGGATGGCTACCTATTCGACAGCGTAGACAGCAGAGGCTATTGTGCACACTTTTCTCTATTTTTTCCAACCCTAAATCTCCAGATTATCTGAAATGCAAATTTCAGTATTTAAGTCACTCTCACGACCGTCAACTTCGATCAGATAGTTCTTTTAAACTCTTTACTCCTCTCTTTCGTTCTGGTTTCATGTCTGATTCTTTCACTCTCCAAGCTTTACGACTCTGGAATGCGCTGCCGTATCCTATCAGAGATACCCACAGTAGTTTCATCTTTAAAAAGAAAGTGCGTTCACATCTACTAGACGGCTTGCCAAAATGACCAACTCATTATCATCATCACTAGGTACATTTTTATTTAGTCTATCTATCATCAACGGTATTAATATTTGTATATATTACGTTTATTTATATATATTTATATGTATTTATGTATATTTATATATATATTCATGTATATTTATGTATATTTATATACTTATGTATTAATTTTTAGTAATGTTATTAGTAGTAACAAGTAAACCGCATTCGTGAATCTCTGCACTTCCCAATGGTTGACTGGTAGAGAATGCAATTTAGCATTAAGTCCGCCTATTGTATCAGTACTTATGTATTGTGGTCAATAAAGTTAAATAAATAAATAAATAAATAAATATTCTTTATTGCACTTTACAAGATAATGCACGAAAATACTTAAAGTACAACAGGCGGTCTTATAGCTAAAGCAATCTCATCCAGATAACTTTAGGGTAGGGAAATAAAAAATACAGACAGGTGGCGCAAAATTTATTTGACAGAGGAACTTTTTAGATATTTGTAAAATCAGACTAAATACATCAATACAACACTATTTTCTTATCACAGGGTTACCCCGAAGTACACCAGATGGCGTACCTTGCTTCATCACTATGCTGCGTGGGCGCTCTGGCTGGTCTCAGCTCGCAGACCACGGCTAGGAAAGGAAACTACCTAGGAATGGTAAGTCGTAAAACAGTATAAATTCCTTCACACTTGAAGTCGATAAACGAATACACATTGGACGAAAACAGTCGTGTTGCATTTCAAGAAAAAGTATAATGTGAACGCTTATGTTCCGCTAGTGTGAAGGAATGTTACTTAAAAGTAACGAAAATTACGCCATTTAGCATAATTTGAAGTATATAAATCTGCAACCAATGATTAGAAAAGGCATTCATAAACGAATCTATCCAGTGAACGCAGCTACAGACTCGGCCCGAGACCCGCTCATTGTAATCTTGATGTCTTTAGTATTAATCTATTGAACATTGTAAAGGCATTGAGACAGAAATGACAATCAAAACAAAAATACTGCAATTTACTTTTAATCGTTAACTTTTTTTATTTTATTATGGCACTGAGGTATTACATAACAAATTAGTGTTGGGTCATTCCTCACTAATTAGACATTTTGTTTATTATATTTTTACATTGTAGTATTTATGTTTTAGTCAGCAATATTCCATTATTTCAGTTTTTAAGTCCAAACTGATGTTGAGACAAGTGTATTGTATATGCATTTATAACGTGGCAACTCGGGTTAAGCTCGTCACTATATATTATTGATGACTCTTTAGTAATATGAGGTTGCAATATTCAAATAGAAATTATAAAAATTCAACCATTCCTATGAGTATATGAATAAATCTTTGCACAGATCGGTGTAACTGGTGGTATAGCCGCCACTCTTGGATTGTTGACTCCTAACGCTGAGGTGCTAGCCCAAATGTTGGGAGTAGCTGGCATTGGCGGTCTCATCGGAGCTACGATTGCCAAGAAAATCGAGATCACTGACCTACCACAACTCGTAGCTGGTTTCCACAGGTAAAATTCTACATTTACTTTCATGACATTCCATTTAAAATAAAAGACAACGATAACTTTATCTATTCTTCTTTGGTACACTCAAGAGCAAATAAAACTAACTTGCAGTGCGTTTTATGCCATATTATTATGGTGGAAAACATAAAACCGATAAATCTTTTGTGTATAGTTTGATCTTATCCTTTGATATCTTGACGATGGCAAGGACCAGTTTCATACGTTTTAAATTCCAGATTTTTCAATAATTTATTTGCTAAAGGAACTTTTTTTTAAATCAGTAAAACTAAACTACTGTTCGTACTTTAACTAGTTGTACTCCTCTGAATCATAAAATACCCAGTAGAAATTATTTACATACGTAGGGATTTTTGTTTCGAATGTTTCAATATTTTATTTTTTGTCACAGTTTGGTAGGAATGGCCGCAGTGCTGACTTGCGTCGCCACATACATGCACGACTTCCCCGCGATGGCGCTCGATCCCACCGCCGCCACTTTGAAAACATCCCTCTTCCTGGGAACATACATTGGGGGCATAACGTTCACGTAAGTATTAATGATTCGTATTATTTATTGTAATGAATATGTGCAATGAAATGTATACAACCAATGCAATGTAATGTGTAGTACCTTAAGTAAAGTAAGGAATGCTAATAGAGTAGTGCCAGACCTTAAAAATACCAAAATGTCTGACATGACTCTCACTTATTTTTTATTTTTTATTTTATGAAAACACTTGATTATCGTTTTATTTAATAAGACAACAGAACAAACCCTAAGTAAAAAGTACCTTAGCATCCTAGGCTGTATTATTTATTTATCTTTATTAGTTGTATACTCTAACTTCCGTCATCTATAAAATGTCCGATTTGCAAGATAGATGAAATAAAGTGTGGTTTACCCGCAGTGGGTCTTTGGTGGCATATGGCAAGCTACAGGGTTCACTATCATCTGCCCCTCTCTTACTGCCGGGACGACATGCCATCAACGCTGGTCTGCTGGCCGGATCTCTAGGGTGTGGTGGGGCATTGCTGGCCTTCCCTGATGTTCCTGGTCTACCACTTCTATCCGCTGCTGCAGTTCTTAGCGGTATTCAGGGCCTCACACTCACCGCTGCTATTGGAGGTAAGCAACAAGATATTTACCCATGAGAAAATTTGTAGGACTTAGTAGAGTGATTTCGCCAACTCTATGCTACGACACCGGGCAATTTGCAAGAGCAAAAATCTGTTTTACTTAATGCATCCAAGAACTTATAGTCGTGGATTTACATGGGCAGCGGTGATTGCTTACCCAGTTTTTGCTTATCAGGTGACCCGCTAGCTCATTTGATCTCTCCTCTATCATAATAATTGTAAGAAATACCGTTATGATTTTGAGATAATAAGATGTATACACATTAACCCCTTTACTAATAAACTTTGTGTAATGTTTGTATAGTTATACAATGTTTTGTCACTTTCATACTTCATTTAATTCTCATCAAGAAAGACAGTGACACAACAGTGTTTAACTATATACTCGTTAAACTATGTTTATTAGTAAGGGGGATTATGTTTCCCTGTGTCAAAGTCAAATACCATAAACAACATCTAGATTTTTCTTTACATCGAAACAGGTGCTGACATGCCTGTGGTGATCACGGTGCTGAACAGCTACTCCGGCTGGGCGCTGTGCGCTGAAGGGTTCATGTTGAACAACTCGCTGATGACAATTGTCGGCGCGCTCATCGGTAGTTCTGGTGCGATCCTGTCCTACATCATGTGCAAGGTAAATATGGCAGACCAGAAAACATTTGTATTTCTCTTGGAATTGAGAATATTATAAAATCTTCTAAATGTAGATAAAAGTAAAGTCAGGGACATAAATAGGTCATCATCATTAGGAAATAGGTGTCACTTTTGTGTATAATTTTAATTACTGAAAACTTAAATGTCACTGTTATATTGATTATTTTATTTTATTTATATCATGTAACACAATTTGTCCCATAGGCCATGAACAGGTCTCTCCCGAACGTGATCCTGGGCGGGTACGGCGTGACGACGGGCGGCTCGGCGAGACCCGCCGGCGCCACGCACACCGAACTCAACGTAGACTCAGTTGCTGATCTCATCCACCGCGCTTCCAATATTATTATTACTCCAGGTATATTTTTTTGTATTAAAACTTGATATTTTCGTATTCGTATAAAATACAAGATCGTGTGGAAACATGCGGGATTTGTCTACAAGTGAAACAGAGATACGTAACTGTGAATGTTATTTCCTCCTATTGTATCAGTACTTTTGGTATTGAGGTCAACAAAGTTTAATAAAATAACACTATTTCCAAAATCTTTGTCGGATCACATGCATAAGTTCATATGTAGCTTATTCACTTATAAGTGATGTTCAGCAAATATCACAAAAAATGAATTGTAATTCGAATCTCTTAAACTCTGCAAGGACGTAGTAATACTTTTAATTATTTATTACCATTCTCTTAATTGATTATTCGATAAAGTATCCAACGATGTTTAGACAACTCCTGTTGAATATTTAATTTTCTGCACAGGTTACGGTCTATGCGTCGCCAAAGCTCAATACCCGATAGCGGAATTGGTCGATCTCCTGAAGGCGGCCGGCAAAAAAGTGCGATTTGCAATTCATCCAGTTGCAGGTGAGTTAATTAATTAACATAATCATAATCCCGTTTACATTATCTATATTTTTCATTTTACAAACTAGTCGCAAAATTATTACTGTTTTAATGCAACTTATTATCTTTGCGATAACATTGCAATTATAACTGCCAATCCTCAATTTGCAGACGTGTTATTTTATGAAGTCTATAATACTTTCGCCTTTATTGAATGGAGGGCCATTTAATTCTGTGGCCTCTAACTAACTATCTTTAATCAAGGTCGCATGCCTGGACAATTGAACGTGCTGCTCGCCGAAGCTGGCGTCCCTTATGACGACGTATTCGAAATGGAAGAAATCAACGATGAATTCCCAGATACGGATCTCGTATTAGTTATTGGTAATTATGATTTATTGCTGTATTGACTTTATTAATTAAATAAGTAAACGCTGTTCACTATACTGTTCTCGATCTTGTAAAACCTCCCGTGAAAAAAAACTAACAGCAAAAACAAATTAAAATCGTGTGTTGTTTAGGTATTAGTGAATAAGTAAACGCGGAAATCTATGTTCGATGCTGTAATCTATAGATATAAAAACTATGTTAATATTCGTGTTTTGCCGGATAAAGATTCTTTTGTTTTAAAAACATTTAAATTTATAAATATTTAAACTTGTAAATTTGTCTGTTGTTTACAACACGGTTTGCCCTTAAAATCCCAAAGGCAAAGTTGATTTTTCCAAAAAATCTTGACAAGGTAAATCTCACCGAACTGAATACGGTCGGTTGAACGATACGTATAAAAATAATTAATCTTTTTTTTGTATAGGTGCTAACGACACAGTGAACAGCGCAGCTGAAGACGATCCCGGCTCTCCAATTGCGGGAATGCCCGTACTAAAAGTATGGAAGTCTAATCAGGTAAATACAATTTCCACTGACTTACAATCATGCAGTAAAATAGTCAAACCATTTATGTTAAGCAATCTCCTTTTGACATGTTATCCGTGACTTTAATGCCCGGTTTCTGAGGTTCTTGTAACGGCCGTTTATCGATTCGATAGCACTATTGGTTCGATAACTCTTAGAAGTGCGTTTCCTGAAGAGTTGACAAGCTCATAAGGAAATCTGAAGGAAGCAGGGGAAAGATTCATAGAATCAAAACGTTTATTTAGAGAATAGGTCTTTACAGGAAATTTCTCTTGTCAAAGAGTAGAAAGAGTACATACAAAAATAAATGATTTGTTTAAATTAATCTACGTAGGGAATTGCTCTTCCATTTCTCACCCCATTTTTTTTTGTTAATTTATTTATTTAGAAAACCAACAGCGTTACATGAAAATAGTTACAAAATAGTACTTTAAATTATAAGTAAGGCTAATAACAGGTTTCCCTATATAACTTTTTAGGACATGATAGATTAATAAGTTTCACTGTTATCTATATTGTTTTATAATTATTAATTAGTGTTTATCATAAACTCCAAACAATTCAACTAGTATATATTAAACAAATGTCAACTGCCAATAGAGGACCCAAATAACAAAATACATAATTTATAAATAAATAAATATATATATACCTATTTCCATTTGCACGCCATAACACCTAGACGTCGATATTTTCTGAAACAATGAAATGTCTCCAGTAGAGCTAGTTCACCAAATTATATTTAAAATAATTAATATTTATTATTTAAAAACTAACTTTCAGGTGGTAGTTATGAAGAGGTCTATGGGCGTCGGTTACGCGGCGGTGGACAACCCTATCTTCTACAATCCCAACACTGCTATGTTACTCGGTGACGCGAAGAAGACATGCGATGCTCTATTGGACCGTGTCAAGCATCTAGCAGCATAAACTTTAGTATAAAAAACTATTGAACTTGGGTGATGTAATGCGAATTCAACTGAAACCTGTCGAAAATAAATTTTAACATCGGGTCTATTCGTGTGATGAAGCATTTTAGTAGACCAATATAATAGTGGCAATTATTAGAAAATATCTCATAATATAGTCCCCGAGTTTAACACTGATATTATAGAATATCATCAAATGCGATTGAAAATCAATTAGTTAACATACTTCGGTTTTAAGAAAGTTTATCTTCATAAGAATTACAATGAATTCACAATTTGAGATAAAATTAAACAAAACATACGTCTGGCGATGGTCAATGAGTATGAAGTAGTGTATTGAATTGAATGTAAGTAGTGTATTGAATGGAATTCTTTGCAGTGTTAACTAGGTGACTAGTTTTCGACGGGTTATAGTTAACATGTTCATATAAATTAAATTTAAATATTGTGCTAGAACAGAGATTTGAATGAAAGTTTTATATACTTTAAAACCTATACATCGATTATGTCATATGTAAAATATATATTTTAAAAATACTTTCATCTTATATGACCAGTGAGCATTCTAGTAATTCGTGGATAGAATGTAGTCTATTGGTCATTTGAAGATACATGTGCCTTGACTTCACTGTAAAGACTCGAAAACAGCTAGTCCAAGCAATATCAATATGTGGATTTAGCAATATTTTATGCTGAATCATTTCTAGTACTAAATTGATAAAATTTATAATTTTATACTCGATATTTCTATATACATATTTAGTTTTAAGGTTTTTTATTTCGAATGTTTTCGCTTCGGCTATTAACGAGATTATACCTTTATTAACATCAACCTCCCTCTACATTCCATTAATAGCGTGTTGTTATGTTTGTTTCCTCGTACATCAATTTTATGGTTTATTTACCTGTGACATTTATTTTTTACTTTTAACATTGTAATATTTACATATTGGTACATAACATTTTAATCAAGTACAAAAGCAGGAACTTTGTTATCTCCATCAGAAAAAAGTTATTTATATTCATAATTTCCGTAGGTCTATAAATTTTGGATATAAGCCGGTAAAAACAATATCATTCCACAATTTAAAATAAGTTGGTTTTAATATTTATATTAAGTAGTTGCTTCCGCTAGATAATGTGAGATTATGAAAATGTTATAGTATGTCAATTGTAAAAATACTACAAAGCAAAGATTTAATTTCTTTTATCATATATTTTTATTCGAAAACAGTGGTATTTTTAAGTCTTGAAATTGTGTTGTAATTAAATAAATTTTGTGATGTATTTTAGAAATAAATGTGAGATTTAACATTTTGTATGTCTTTTTTATTATTCAGCTCTTTATAAATTTTACATAAGTTTTATACCATTCTTATAGAAGTAATGAATGCTCTAAAAAGAGCAATCTAGATCCGTTAAAAGATGGATGACCGATCATACCAACTTGAAAAGTAATAATAGTAATTGCTCTCCCTGATCCCGAACATCGGCTATACCATGACGAGTGTTCGGATGAGTTACACGACCTTATTCCTCCTTCCCTGTTCAAGCACAGGAACTACCGTCCTAAACTCCGATAGGAGTAGTAGTGTTCTGTGCACATTCACATACAGTGGACTATCTTAACCCCCCACCTCGCATAAAAAGATTCGGTCAATCATTCTTGTGCCATTGAACGGTAGAACAAGCTGCCTGACGATGTGTTGAGTGTTCCCTGCACAACGCGTGTACGACATGGGGTCCTTTGTGGAGACCTAAGCGGCAAAGGCACCGTAAAGGATGTCTCGTCGCTCCTATTCCTGGACCCCAGTGACCTGCGGCCCATCTTTCAAGCGCTGGCGTCAGATGCATGCTATGCCGTGTCCCAATAAATAAATATATAAAAAAACATGACAAAATCCAAATGAGTCCCCGCGCTGGCCCTCACAGCGTAGGGGAGCGTCCCCAAGGTGGCGGATAGGGAAATGGTCGGTAGTACAGCCTAGCTACACTAACCGGCTAAGTCCAATGGACTCGCTGACCAACGACGGGTGTGGTCCTCCAGCATTTCGGGGGTTGTGCGGCGGGTTGACACCTCGCCCACGTAAAACCAATGTTGCTGGTGAAGCGTATCCCGTTAGCGCTTCACTAGCCTTCACAACATCGTCAAAAAAAAAATCCAAATGAGCCAACGAGTTTGAAATCTGAAATTGTAGGGCTCCACTCACTGCTGCCTTCGAATATGAATTAGCACTACGTATACCATCTAGCTCGTCGTCTAAACAAACACGTTAATTTCTATTAAATTACGTCTCGAAAATCATAGGTGGTTGCCAGCGATGAAATGGATGGCAGCATAATAACACCCTAGTGTTGTAGTATAATTTAAAACTTTAGCCTATCGATAAACTACAAAAGTAGTTGGTTACGTGTGTCTGTTCCTGTGATCGGGCTCCACGTCTGCTCTGACCATAAGTTTAGTCGTAAAACAAAGGAACGAACAAAATGTAAAAAAACTATTTTAGTGCGTCATTAGTACCAACAACTACAACTAACAAAAAAAACATATAATATTTAGAAGGCCTCAATCTGTAAAGGGTATTTCCAAATTATTATAATATTTTATACATATACCACATTTCACTCAAAAATATTCTCATTTATTTATTTAAAGCAGTTTTGATGAGAATATTTTCGACAGTGTAGACAGACACAAGACACTGGACATCACTACCACCATCCAATCTAACGTCAAAAATGTCAAAGTCATCAAAAATGTCAAAGACGGAATGAAACTTTTTTTCAGACAAAAAGCAAAGCAAAGCAAATTTCATATTTCGCAGCAGGTTTTCCGTAGAATGAACAAAATACTATAAAATTACAGAAGTGAGATCATCTCACCTTGCTTATAATTCGGTGTTTTACTGTAAACGCTCTAATATTTTTTTTTCCAGGCGATATGATTACAATTTGAATTCTACGTTGCTTGCTTGCCAAAGAATTTACATATTCGCAGGTTATCGAAACAATCGGTTAGTTTTACATGGTGTACGGTGTTTAGTCTTGTTTTTGTATTTACCCGCAACACTTGAGTATTACAGCATGGTACGTGTTATCCTCACTTGAATAGTATTTAGAAATTACCAATATGAATATTATTAATTTATTAAAAGATTATTTTTATACAGAATATTAACTGGTATGGTCTAAAAATAAATGTGACTTCAGTGATGTGTAGTGCTTTTTGCTGATTATGTGAATTTTTAGTTTAGAACAGCGTTTTTTTGTTCATCTATTTGCCTTCTAAGTAACTGGTTTGACTTGCAACAGGAATTTCGGTTTGTTGAAGGTCAGGTTGTTTTGATTATTCTTTATTTCATTTCTATTAATATTTGCCTCATGAGGATGTCTTAAGGGGAATCTCTGACTTGTATTTTTTCTGTATAAACATGGTCAATATTTTTCATACATTTTCTTTATAATAAACTGGCTAGTCTGTTTGGGCAAACCCGGAATTATACAAAACCTTACTCTAGGTGCCTGTACCTGTCTATGCCCATGTTCATCGTATTTAAAGTTACAATTAGGATGAAGACTTCCAAATCCCTATTAATAATAAATAGATGTAAATTTAAAATTATGATACAACTCTACAAGGATCTTACACCAAAATAATCTTGTTTACAAATTTATTGCCTTGCAAGATAACAAATCTTATGTGACACACTAATTGCACTTCTTATCACAGCCTGATCTTAGTTTAGAAATTAGTCAACCTCAAATTCAATTGCTAGGCACAAGAGTAGAGTTGTTGAAGCCACTTAGTTTTAGTTTGAAGAAAAAAAAGTAAGCTTATAGGTAATTTTTATATTGCCATATTGTTAAATTACATAGTGTTCTTATTTTTTTTTAGCATGAATTATAATGTAATAATTATGTATAGTTATGATGTGATATTCAAAAGCCTTTTGTTTTTTTTACTTATTGGACTTTGCAAGTAAATTCAATTGACTTATTACAATCTCTTTCAAATTGTCTATTCTATATTATTTTCAAAGTATAATGTTGGCAAGCTTGCAAATTCAATTATTTTATTCTACAAGTATATAGAATGGTTTACTGGTTAAAGATTTGCGATAATAAAATTATTATTATATTCTTCAGGCAAGTGCGGACAAGATGGTGGCGGCCAGTAAAACGGCTTTGCCACCCTATAGCGATGAGGGCACAGATGTTGTGTCAACTATATACAGATTTTTCAAAAAGGTAAGATTTTGTTTAAAATAAAATAAAAAAATAAGTATTTTGACATTAAAGAACACATCAAGAAAATAAAAATTATGCTAAGGCTGTTTTCTAAGGGATAACCATAACATAATAAACCATCAACATAAAAGTATAGACAAGCTGCACACCACCACCCTTCAGTCATAGGAGCGACAGAAGTAGTGGTGTCCAATTGGTGGTGGTGTGCATGTGCACCATCGCAATGCCGCAAAAACTCAGTGCCGGACAGCTTATCTATACTTTTATGTCTATGGGGCACAGATGTATTGCATTTCATATTAGGTTAAGGAAAAAATTACTAATTAACATAGTTTATAGAGCTATAAATATTTTTTACTTTACAGTCAAGTAAAAATTACACAAGAAAATATATTACTAAGAAAGATCTTTACAGTAATCATAATGTTTACAATTATGCTTACAAACTAATCAGCATAATTTAGAATGCAATTTGGTTCCTCAAACAAGCATGACGGTATCTTGTGACTAAGCAACGACCTTGTAGCAGGTTCTAACTCTGAATCATAAGTTATGTGACCTCCAGTCCTACCATTTACGATTATATCACTAATAGGAATTATATTTTATAAATGGTGATGTTTCTGAATTACACATTTTGTTGATAATAGTTCAGTAATAATATAATCATGTTCACATTAATTTCTTTGAGATTATCAGCAAGTATTTGAATTTGAAACGCATTTGATTTTTTTTCTTCCTTAGTTTGACAGTGACAGCCTTAACATAATGTTAACTTTAAAAATAGTTTTGAGCAATTCACCGTAAAAGAATGCGTAGACGCCGAATTTGTTCGCGGATACTAAAAACACGACACAGAAGCGATATTTTTCTTATGATAATACTTTACTATAGATAGACTGAGAACAACCTGCGGTCGGTCGCCAATATCGACGTTTTAACACATCATCTTTTACAAGTTCCTACTATGAGATGATACCCTATTCAGGGTCCATGTACCAATTAGATTAATTAGATTTAAGCTGTACATGTGCAATGAATGATAATAAATAAATAAATAGATTCGGCCCTTAAACCTTTAGTTGGTCGTGACTCGTGACCAAATAGTTTCCACATTAAATTGAACTTTACGCAGCAGAAATAAGGTTGAAACTTTTTTTTAATAATTAAAGGTTCAAGGTAAAATCCGTATGTACCTATTAATAAATATGTCCTCGATTTGACGCGTTTTTGTTGTTATCAACATACCAATGAACTTTAGTAATTTATTATGATACCTACTATTCTTAGAAATACTTATATTGTACTTAGGTATTTAATACATAAGTTGTTATTTACCTGTGTGGGTCAACTTTACTAGCAGAGTGGTAAATATAGAGGGACAAAAATGACAAAATTGAGTTAATTAATTCTATTTCTTGAAGTTATGTAAGTTTTGTCTTAATTTCTTCTCCCACCAAGGCAGAGCCTTAGCATAGTATGGGTCAACTAGGTAGGCTTTATTTTTTCAGACTTGTCCTTTTTTGTAAACAAATAAGGCATACCTACTAAAATGTAATTTTTTGTGAAAAAATATTCTAATTAAATGATATGAGAAAGATATTATGATTTTACTTTGATAGGGGAGCATAGTTATTTTAAAAAAATGGATAAATTTGAAAAAGCGAAATATTTCGAGAAAAAATGTTATCATTTTGGTTAACGTTCATATTGTTGGCGTGGTTAGGTATTTCATTATGTGCTAATAGGTAGTAAACTGGCGTTTGATAGCGATGACATCATACGACCGTAAATAGTCCCACAGGACAGGAAACATTTTTAGTACCTACCCATCTATATTTTAAAATTGGTATGCAACCCACCTGTGGCTGAATACAAAGAGCATACAATTATAACTACATTCATAAATCATTATCACAATTTCCCATTAAACGACATTTTATATATCTTATTATTATCAGATTTTACGTGATACAGCCTGTCCCACATTTTAATACAACATGAATAAAAATGCATGACATTTTATTGAGACGTAACTAGTCAAAATCGATAGACGACCTCCGTGGCGTAATGGTTACAACGCCAGACCGCCACCCAGGAGGTCCCGGGTTCGATCCCCGGTCGGGTCATGATGAAAAACGAACTTTTTCTGATTGGCCACGGGTCTTGGATGTTTATCCATATAATAATATGTATATGTTATAAAATATAATATCGTTGAGTTAGTATCCCATAACACAAGTTTCGAACTTACTTTGGGGCTAGCTCAATCTGTATGAATTGTCCCTATATATTTATTATTTATTTATTAAAATGTACAATCTTATTTTTAGTTAAAATACTCTACAATATCGCAAAGAAAGGCAAAATGGCAAAAAAACTGTTCATTTTTTTATTGCAGGACAGGTGCATAAATTATTCTAAAATATAAATAACAATTACACTATTGATAAAAAAATAGCAGACACAATACAGTTATGCAAAGGAGATTGTAATGACTAATGATTAAACGATAAAATACACCATGTAAATCATCATCATGTAAATTGTTGCTATGTTACAGGTGTCAATAGTCGGTGCAGTGTACTTAGTTGGTTATATGCAATGGAGCGTGGCGTGGCTTATCGGACCCGTTATACTGTCGGTGCTTCGGGACCAGTGGCGCAAGGAGAGCGAATACCGTCGTAACTTAGCTAAGGCAGCCGCGATGTCTTCAGAGAAAGATGTAGTATTGGCCAGACTGGATGACTTACCGGCCTGGGTAAGGAATACATAAAATATATCTAAAATTCTGATATAATCTAGTCTCAAACACGATAATCTTTATAATCTTGGACGAATCACACAACGCCATCTAGTCCCAAACTAAGCAACTAAGCTTGTACTATGGGTACTAGATTTCTGATAAATATACTTAAATACTTTTTTTGTAAATAAATACTTATAGAAATAGAAGATAGAAAACATCCAGATTATTTCCAGACCAAGGCAAACAGACATCATACACACAAGTGTTTGCCTTGCGCAGGATACGAACCCGCGGCCCTTAGGATAAAGTGACCATTGCTAGCCACTCGACCACCGGACCTATCGATATCTCGGTCGTTTTATATTTTGTATGAGTAATATAGCGTTTGAGATTGAGACTTAACTGTTTTTGTTACGAGAATAGGCCCACAGATGTCAGAATGAAACAGAAATTGAGAATTTGAAAGATTTGGTTATTTCGAAAATGACTTGTCCGCACAATGAGGGTTTTCACGAAAATTTACGTCACTAGTTGGCGCCACTTTGACAAGAGGTCCCTCAGTCCCTCTCATAATAATCCACGATCATCAAACACGAATTTATAGGCGATATGACACTTTTGACAGGTTTCTGGACCTCACGTGTCAGTGCTGCCGCCTAGTGCTTACTAATAATTATTTTAATTAAACTAAGTACTAGTGCCACTAGTACTTAGTTTAATTAAAAATTGCCTTTCAACTTCAGAGATCGTGGTCACGGAAGTTAGCTAGAGTGGATTTTTCAATAAAACAAAGAACACAAACAAATACTCTACCAAACATTAAGAAATAATCACAACTTTTACAGACTATTTCCGTAATTTAATTTATGCAAAATAAAGCACTTTACCACATAATTAGTATTGTGACCAAACATCTTGACGGTATTTATTGTGTAGACAGACAGAGGCAGGAAAGCAAGAAACAAAGCACATATTTGCAAGTCATAAAAATATTTAAATTGAAGCTAGAATCAAATATGCATTTCAAGTGTGTCTAATCTGGTACGAATGGTGAACACGATGTTGTCTAAAAATAAAATGTCAGTAGGTAGGTATGTTTTAAAATTTCCGGCCGCATGTCTGTCTGTGTGACAGCGAGTCCTTCAAAGACAGCTTAAAATTAATGACACATTAAATATGATGCCATCTTTGTCTAATTTAAGAGTTAGACAGTGACATCAGAGTTAGACCGCCCTTGTACAACAGTTATTACTCCAGATAGGGTTGGCTGGAAGAGATCTCTTAAAGAGTGCAATAAAGAATATATAATATATCATTAGAATTCATTAATTTTAAAATATCTTTGAGAAACTCGCTCTGTAAAAAATAAAGATTTTTTCACAGATTTTATATTATATAAAATCGCTGTGGTCTAAATGCAATAATCTGATAAAAATACAATAATCATCAATGAGAGCAATAAATTCATAATAGGGAAGGAATACTAAGGAATGTTTTTATGTAATCTCCATGAAAATTTAAAAAATGAGTTTGCGGCCAAATTATAATAATCAAAGTCAAATACTTTGTTCAAGTAGCCATATTACAAGCTTTTTAGAATCGTCATATTTTTTTCGTACCACCAGTTCAGACGCCAGGTTTGTACTAAGAAAAACTGGCTAGAAACTTAGCACTTGCTCTTTTAAAATGGTACTGATAAAAGTTACAATTACAATATATAAAAGAAAACATTAAAGAATTAATTAAAAAAAAAGCAATTTTGAAAAGAAAAAGAAATATAAAAATTGTAGTAATAATATTAATAATTATAATAGGTCACTAGTAATAATAAAATCTACTGAAATACAATGCTGTATTCATATAAATTTGCAGGTTTTCTTTCCTGATATCGAGCGTGCTGAATGGTTAAACAGGGTAAGTACAACATGCCTCATTGCATAATTACTTATGTACGTTTTTACTGCTCTGTTTTGCATTGTAAAATACTCTTTTTACTTATTCCAATGATGAGATGACGCATGAACTATTTTACTGGTCTAATGAGTCACTTAATGATGACTTAATTTTTAGTGACTATGTAGTTAAGTGAGTGATAACTGAAGTGGTTACTCCCTCAGATCAAAATTACTATATGTTCGTTTTTTTTTTTACAAAAGAGTACGGAATGTTCCTTGTACATTTCCGATATTGACAGAGTGGCAAACACAGCCAATAGCAATGACTCCGTGGACCTATAGCAATGCAGTAAAAAATTTCGGTACTCGTTAAGAAAAAAACTAAATAAAGAGTATACCGTGACCAACTGGATCCTTAGTGTTGTACCCAAAACAGAAGCAGACCCCCTATTCTCGTAACAAAAACCGATTCTACTTCGATTCAAATTCAATCGCTGTCTCACTCATACAAAATAGGAATTGAACGGGACAGCGAGTGTGTTTGAATCGAAATAGAATCGGTTTTTGTTATGTAAATCACCCACCAGGCTAAAGCCTTCCTTAGCTTGGGTTCAAGTGCCGCTGTGTGTATTGTATACCACTATTTATTTCAGATACTTTTACAAGTATGGCCGAACGTCAACCACTATGCACGAAGTCTACTGAAGGACAACATTGAACCAGCGGTTGCTGAGAGTTTGGCCAATTTCAAACTTAACGGCTTCAAATTCGAACGTATGATTTTGGGAACTATCGTAAGCAAATATTTTTTTATACTTATAAGTAACCTAGAAGTCTAGAATCCCATCGTACTGCCTTCTATCGTGAAATTGTGAACCAAATGGACAAACAGGGTTGCACTCGCATACTTAGGATAAATTTAATTGTGACAAAATGGTGGGTTGTTGAAATGCATTTTAAAGTTAATGACACATTAAATCTGTCGCTGTCAAGTTAAAGAAGAACAAAAGAGATTATAGCTTGATACTTGAGGTGTCATTAACTGTAAATACTGTAAGTTTGTAATAAAGTTTGCAGTATATCGTGTAACCACTGTTTGTTATCAGTTATTTAAGCAAAATTGTAATTTCTTCTTACATTTTTCATGTCGTAAATAACAACTATTCCATTGTTCTTTGTTGCGAACTAACTAATCACGCTTTTATAGCGTTTTTATCTTTACGATCAGCGTGTAAAATGTCTACGTTTCAGGCCCCACGTGTCGGTGGAGTAAAAGTTTACGACAAGAACTTATCAAGGAATGAAATCATCATGGATGTTGATTTGTTGTGAGTAATCAAACACTCATTACGAGATTAAATTTAATCACTTGCCAATAAAGTCCCGGGTAGGCCATTTTCCAATTAAGAAATCAAATGCATACGATTCAAAAACTGTTATGATGCGGCTACATTAGCGGGCGAAGATTCATGTCGCTTTGGCGTATTAAAAACATCATGTACGTAAATACGCGGTGTTCTTATCTTTACCCTTAAGGCGCGGTCCCACTGCTGCGCACACTGCGCACGAACACGTGGGCCACGTGGCACCTTACAGCTGCGTGGATGACTACGTGGGTCTACGTTTCCACAGCGTGCGCAGCGACGTGCACGCTTTATGGAACAAGCTGTGTACCGCATTCACTGCGTGCATGGCGTTGACAGCGTTGAGCTACGTTGAGCAAGCCACGCGTGTATCAATGACGTCACTTGATGGTTAACGTGTCCGTGGGTTGCAGTGGAAACAATCATGTACATCTTCTTGCAAAGCAAAGCTTAACACACGTGCGTAGCCTCTTCGTGCGCAGCAGTGGGACAGCGCCTTTAAAGTGTTGCAAAAGTTCGAGCGAGTAAGAAATACTTCGCGTTGCAACACTTGCAACTATCTACCCGATCACGCTCATCGCGTTAACACGAATTTTCGCCGTAGCTCGCTAATAAAGCCAAGCCATTATGTAGTCGGTGGCGAAACAATGTCAAATGAAACTTTACAGTTTTGGACACATTTCGCTATGTAGAAATATGATCCAACACTCTTGGTTTTTACTGTATTCTGAGAGATTCGGGTTCGGGCTATCTTGTTTTTATATTTTTTTATGTGTCTTTTATTAATAACTAGCTGACCCGTGCTCACTTTGTTGGGCATAATGTTCATAATCCTTTTTTAGTACAGGCGTTCGTAAGAAACGATTTCATTCGACCGTTTTTTCTCCGATACTCAGCAATAATGTGGCTTTCTATTGGTGAAAGAATTTTTAAAATCGGTTCAGTAGATCCCGAGATTACCCCTTACAATTTAACAAATATACAAACACACAAACTTAACTTCTTTATAATATTAGTATAGATTTATTATTAAGATTAATAAATCATGAACATTTCAGCTATGCCGGAGACTGCGATATATCCTTCGTCCTTCAACACATTCGTGGTGGAATAAAAGATCTGCAGGTATAGTACGCTCTTAAATTCTTCATATAATATTAATCTTCCATTTACCTTTAGTTATAAAAAATCATATTATGAAAAATGCTTGCTCAACACAGATCCACGGCATGGTCCGCGTGATTATGAAGCCTTTGATCTCCAAGATGCCGCTGGTGGGCGGCCTCCAGATATTCTTCTTGAACAATCCCTCCATCGACTTCAACTTGGTTGGGGCGGCCGACGTTCTCGACATGCCGGGCTTCAGGTATTTATTTTTATTAAGTTGTAACATACAAAAAGACCCATACTTGATGAAGTTGTCACATAAATACTTATACGAAGAACGGTAAGGGAAAAAAGGTACCCATAGGAAAAGAGTTGGGCTTCCGGATTTTTTCTTTACCGAACTAAACGCATTGCCAATGTTGTGTGAAAAGGTGATACTTCCCCGGTCGAGTTAGGTAGCTTAATATTATTATAATAGGATACTATAGATAGATTTATGGTACCTCAGAACTATTTATTTCTTAATAATACTCACCCAATATTTTTGCTTTTCAGTGACATCCTCAGGCGATGCATCGTCGAGCAGATAGCCAAGATGATGGTCCTGCCGAATAAGTTGCCAATAAAATTAAGCGACGAGATACCTACGGTCGACTTACGGATGCCTGAACCAGAGGTCAGTATACATACACTCACGTGTAATAACTTGAGGGTCTACTCTCGTAATAAATAGTTAAAATCTCGTCTCAATCTTAAGCACTATCTCACTCATACAAAATAGAAAATGAGAGGAATTGCGCGTGAGTTTGTGACTAGACTGAAACTGTTTGAATAGACCCTCTGTATCCTAATTTAGTCATTACTATATCGGATTAAAGATAAAATTGTAAATATTTCATTGCAACCGAATTGTACACTATGAGAAAAGGTCTCATAATGCACATATGAGACCATTTCTCATAGTACAATTGGCGACTTATAATAAATAATAGTAAATAAAATAAAAATATTTACTGCTCACAAGGATAAACTTAAACTTAACACAATATGTTTCAATATTTATTCATTTGTTTTGTAAATGAAAGGAATAATGAAGAGTCTTAATTTTATATAACAATTTCGTTACAGGGAGTCTTAAGAATCCATTTAATTCAAGCTTCGAATCTCATGAAGAAAGATGTGTCAATGCTTGGTAAGAAAACTTTTTCTAATTCATACCACTGTGTGGTACAAATAGTTAGTTTTTTCACGAAGAGCATTTCGCCATGAATGTTGTAATACGTGTACGTGCACATTACTTTAGTGTGCGTGACCGATTGTATGAGCTTTTCCGTGGTTACTCACGCTAACACAATGTGTATGTATGCTTCAATGGTATTTATGAACGTCGCCGAAATTGGAACTACAACTCCCGTTCATATTGTATGCCACTTTTTGACAGTTCGCCTTTGACAAAATGTATGAAAATATGCCACAGTATTAGAGAGCGACACATAGCGACGCCATCGAGCTCCTCGCAAGACGCACGCAAGTTAAGCGACGTCGACCCTAGCAAGCGTTTGGATGGGTTTCGTTATCTCGAGCTTCTCCGTGCTTCGGAGGGCACATTAAGCCGGCTGTTGTCGATGGATGACAGTCGTTAAGCCAAGTCGGTTTGAAAACACCGGCCTCTGCCAATTCGCATTGGAGCAGCGTGGCAGAGTACGCTCTAATCACCTTCGATTGAAGGGAGACCCGTATCCCAGCAGTGGGATGATTATGGGTTGATATGATGATGCCACAGCAACGCCCTCCTACAAACGTCACTCACGTTCATTAACATCCTTGTACATCTGTACGTTACAACATTCAAAGTCGAACGCTCTTCGTGAAATGGAATATCTGTAGTAGCAATAACAAATTATTTATGACACTTTTTTATGACTTATTTTTTTAAATACAGGTAAGGGTAAGTCAGATCCGTACGCGATCATAACGGTTGGCGCGCAGCAGTGGAAGACCAAGCATATCGACAACGACGTGAACCCGCGCTGGGACTACTGGTGCGAGGTAAGACCCGAAATCCTTAACATACTTCTACTTTTTCTATTTTATCTCTTACTTATCTTATTCTTCTTTATCTTAGTACTTCCAGGTTTTAATGTTGTCACTAAACTTTCTCGTAGTTTTTTATCAAAACGCTTAGTAGCACTTTTAACTTTTTGACCGAATCTTATCCTGGTTTTGGAAAATTGGTGAGTATTTCAGGAATTATTTATGCCTGTAAAATCAGCTCATTTCTGAGGTGTAACCCACATTTAGATTCATTTCGGGAAATTCTCACCAGGACGAGAATAAGAAAACACAAAGTTAGTTTTTAGTTTTCATTTTTTTTAAATGGTAGTTTACAAATGCATTGGCCTATAACTGCGGATCGTAATCTCATACCCCCTTACTAATAAACGTTGTGTAATGCGTGTGTAGTAAAACAATGTTTTGTCACTTTCATACTTCATTTGATTCTCCTCAAGAAGGACAGTGATAAAACAGTGTATATAACCCGTTACATAACGTTTATTAGTAAGGGGATAATATATAAACAACCTTACAAAAATGTTTGCATTTATACCATAGAGCGTACATACACGTAACTTATAGACAACGAGATCATTTTGATCAATTTTACCTAATACGAAATGTTTCTATCATTGAAATAACAATACATTTTCGCAATATGGCGGTTGCGTTTGTATTCTATGCCATTTCAAGTTACAGAATGCGATCAGGAATGAGCATGGGGCATATTGTTTTAATCGTTATCACTGTAAAGCGTGCTGCAAGCTGCAGAATTGTTTATTTTGCGTTTTTCGAAATCATTCAGTTGTGCTAACAAATAAAAACATTTTTTGGGTTTATTAATTAAAATGTTGAACTAAAAGGGTGTTGTATTGAAAAATATCTAATGATACGGCTATTATTTTTATTAACAAATTTTTATGTATGCAGCAGTAAATTAAATTGTGGAGTAAAAAATCCCTACTAAATTACGTTCGGTGATTAACATTCGTTTTCTGGCTATTAACTATACTCGTTTAACTGACAACGCCTTTTTCTAAATTAAAAAATATTTAAATTGAGTGTTCGTGAATATGATTTTGTTTTCCTTACTTATGTTTGCGACGGCTATGCGCGTTCGGCTTAAAGGCGCGCATAATGCAATCGCTGGGCCAGGCATTGGAAATTGAGGTGTTCGACAAGGACGAGGGGAACAACGACGACAAGCTCGGCAGGTGAGTGCGGCGCGGGGCGGCGCGGCGGGAGGGGGGGCACGGGGCGGGTGCATGCACTCACCGGTGGTAGGTAGCTTGGAGCATGCTAACCTTGGCGGTTCTCACACTATGTTTTTAAAGCACCCAAATATTACAATTTGTATAGATATCCATCGTACCACTAAGACTTGAAACACACGGCAGGAGCAATTCGAGAGCTTTATTCCATTGAGTTTAAATAAACGTCTGTATCACTTGGAACGAGTGAATGGATCCAGCATAGGTTTATGGAATCCTGAATTGCTCCCGTCCGGTGGTCGTCGTTGGCTGACACGGAGTGTTAGAGCCGCCTACATTACATAGGAGCATTAACACAAACTCGAGTGATAGTGTGCCAGTTTTCACTAGAACCATGCACTGTATACTCGAGTACCGAATGTTTAGTTCATAGTCATTAACTTAGAAATTGAGATGAGTTATGTTTAAAAGGGTTTACAAAACTCACTCATTTCTTTAAGCTTTTGCTTTATGCTTGTAGAGTGTAGACCGTAATCTGTTATATGGTATGGAGGTGGTAAGTCATATATTATATAGGTAAATGCTAATGTCTCTCTTTCAGCTCATTTGTTTATGTAAATAAATATTTTATTATGAAGAAAACGAAATTTTGAATCTTTCATATTGAGTGTTCATTTCATACACTGTGGAGGTAAATGTCGATTTTGATCATTACAAGGCAGCAGAGTGTGGACTAATGTGGATATTGTGATTTGTCCCAAGGCGTTAGTGAGCTCAAGAAAGGGCCAGACGGTGCAGTTCGAACTCTGGGACTGGGATCCGGGGATGGGCATTCAGAACGATGACTTTCTGGGCAGGTCCGTTCACGCTAACGCGCCACAAGCGACATAATCATTCAGTGTTTTTCATTATACACCATGATTTTTATTGACACCTGTTTTATTTGTGTGTTGGTACATAACGTATCCAGATAAAGAGAGAAGAGAGGGTTTCATTGGCCGAATTTTGCGTGCGTGTGCAGTTACCATCGCTCTGCCAATGAATCTTTATTCCAGGAAGTTTCTGTACATCATTCAGCTCATAATAGTGATATTTCAAAATATTTATTTCTATGTGAATACGTTATTACCATCGGTGTCTTCAAAATCATATTTTAACACTAATCAGGGTTTTATACTTATATTTTTGTAATATTTTTACCTCTAATTTATTTTAATTATTTTTTTATATTTATTTTACAATAGATAAATACGATGATAACTACAAAATGAGGTGTGTATTATACTATACAATTAACATGATCCACTAACATGTATAACTCTTACCCGCGCAGCTATTAACGCGCTGCATAAAGTGACAAGTTGTACAGAAGTAGGTGTTAATGCTTTGTGTGTGTATGTGTAACGTGGTGGGTTGTGACAGTCAATACTGCGATGCAGCGAGACGCGCGCCATCGTCAAGCTTTACGACTGGGACCGCGCGGGCAGGGATGAGAACCTCGGCAGGTCGGTCGCTGCCCTTATACACGCAGTCATACGTCTACGTTGAACGCCTGTTCATTGTCATTCATGCTCCTATCTTCCCTAAAATGCACGTACACGTTTTTAGTAACAATTATTTAAAACGCCAATATATGTGCAGACGCTCGTTTGGACGCACGCAAAAATGCGTGAGCGGCCTTAAATGGTGCGTACAGGACGCAAGTGGCGAACGTACGCTACGGGCGCTTCGGAGACTTCGGGACTACCGAACTAATGGGAGCAAAGCTACAGCTTAATCTGCGAATAAGTTTTATATTCAGCTGTAAACTAAAATTATCTGTAAATAAAGAAATCTTTATAAGTTTTGTAATATTTTACAAAGGTAATTAATTAATGAAAAGGGGTTCATTGTGGATATTCTGACTGTATCCTGTTCAACCCGGTAGACCTAACCACGTAGCTCGGATACTGTTCACACAGTTCCATTAATTTCTCCATAAAGAAATAATTTTACTTATTGAGTTTGGTCTATCAGGTACTTATATGTATATTGTACATGTTTATACCACCGTACACTAACTTATGATGGCGTTGTTAGATGTACGTTACTTTGACTAACGCTATATTTATCATAGCCACATACAACCAAGTAGATGCGCATAGCATCTTGCACAAAGAAATAATTGACTGTCACACAGCTGTAATAAAACAATAATTAACAATTGTATAAACATTCACTGCTAACATAATCAGACCTACAAGCACGTTGCACTATACATTATGTACATACAAAACACATACACAAATAAAATTAACATCATATATGGGTATAAATATTAGTGTATTATATATTTATTTGTATTTATTCATCCTTTCAAAGAGTCCCTTTATAAAATAGGGTTTTCGTCATCATACATATTAAATATTTTGTTATTAACCCTCATCATATTCATCCAGTAGGCATCCATTCCTATAGTTAAAAGTAGGGTTGCACCGATAAATAGTTCGGACGAAAGGACACGTAATGTTTAAACTTTCAAACTTCGCCGATACTGCTGATCTACCCCCCCCCCCCCCCCTACTCTCGTGACAATTCCTATGTTGTATGAGTGAGAGGATTGACACGAGATTTTATTACAGAATAGAGCCGGCAGAGCCGCTAATTTCGGTGCATCTCTATTAAAAAATATTCAATCATAATATTATTGTGTCTAAAATGCTTAAAAATAAATAATATTTATGCAAAAGCAATTAAACATTGAAAAATAAAATCATTTTATAACATGAGCTTTAATAACATGAGCCAATCCTAAACACCGCTTGGCTTAATGTACCTAAGACAAACGAAAAAGTAGCATTTGTTAAAACCGCAATAACCCACAATAAATGCTTTTACCGTAATAAAAGACAGCCTAACCAAGCACAAACGCCAAGGCTTTTGATGTGAAGGTAATTGTTGCGCTTTGAAAGTGTATTACAATAAGGGCACAATATTATAGCCATGCTGGGTTCCATCAAGGGCACAGGAAAAGAGTATGACCTAGAAAGAGATGGAAAGTCGAATTTCTATTTTTCGAGTTTAAGATTTTTAAAAAGAATTTTTAGAAGAATAGATTGTCTTCTACCCAGCAGTGGTACGGTCAGCAACAGAATTAGATTAACACATGTCAAAACAGTTTGGTTTGAAATGTTACTAAAGTGTTAATCTACTTCTGTTGCTAATTGAATGTACCTAGATGGCTAATAAAAAATAAAAAATAAAATTCATCATAATTTATATTAAAGTTATTTTCAATTTACAGATGTTCGTTAGACATTTCACAAGTAGTACGCGCTGGACGCCTGGACACGGTGTGTATTTTTCAGTATATTGTTATAGTAGCAATGTTTTACCCGCAAAATTCCGTTGCTCTCCCGTTCCCGGGCTGATGATCCTTCCAATACTTCCTACTCCGACTATCTTCTTTTTGATTAAATTCGTTGTGAGTTATAATACAGCTGTAGTTTTCTCCCCCGGGACGTCAATAAGCTTCATTGCTTATTGTGTATCTGAGGTCGCCGTTGTTGATCCTGGCTACACAGGAGACAGAGTGATGGGAATGTGTCGTGGGCTGTCCCGTTCCCGGGCTGATATCCGTGACAAAAACTATATGTTGTGCAGGCTTTATACCACATGTATACCCAATTTTAAGCAAATTTATCGAGCCGTTTTTAAGTGAAAGAACAACAAACATCCATCATCCCAAACTCGCATTTCTAATATTAGTAAAGATTCAATTTTCCACTTACCACAAATGTTTTTGTGTGTGTCATTACGTAAATTATTTTAATAAATATTTAAATAAAGACAATGACACGTATGTCAAAGGTTATTGAACTATTTATGAATATAATAACTGTTATTTCAGTGGCAAACACTCCAACAAGCAAAGCACGGTAAAGTCCACCTGCGCCTCTCCTGGCACCGGCTCTCTTGCGATCTGCTGGACCTTAGTCACGTAACTATCTTGTTTAATTACAAATGTGGTAGGGTGAAGGGCGACTAGTGGCATACAATTCTTTAAGAAACTGGTGTTCATTGAATGGAGTCATATAAGTTTGTGGCCGTCCATAGACGGAGCCCTTCAACTTTAATGGTTCTTATGTGCTGGATCCGTTTTGTCTTATGTTGGGAACAACCTCAGTAAGTGATAATATAGACAATTCGCTGTACCCGCGGCTTCGCCCACGTGGTGCAGAGGATCTGATAAATAATAATAAACTTTTTTTTCCGTAGTAAGGAAATGTTTTTCCGAGATTAAAAGTAGCCTATGTCACTCACCTGATCTTAACCTATCCCAAAAAAAAAACATGTCAATCCGTTCGTTACTTTCGACGTGAAAGAAGGACAAACAAACAAATACACTTTCGCATTTATAATATTAGTATACTGTAATAATTTTTGGTATTTTAGGCAATCACCGAGACACAATTAGTGAAGACGGGAGATTTGAGCTCAGCTGTACTCTCTGTATATATAGATTCGTGCAAGAAATTACCTGTGAGTATTAATAATTACATAACATTTTCATGTCAATAATTACATGACATTCGCGTATTTTCATTTCCATTATCATATTATTATTTGTCATTATAAGGTTCTATAAAACGACGATGCTGCCGATATCTTCGGGGATAGTGCAAATCCGCGAATGTACTACATGTAGGATGCGCGTATCTACATTCCAGACAATTTTACAGGAGAAAGTTAAAACTTTATAATTTTTTTATTTCAATAGGATTTTTTTTTTTTTTTTTTTTGCATAAAGATATTTATAGAAATTTAGGAATTAAAATAATGAAATCAGTCTCTACAACAATACAAAACGAAATGAGAATTTGGCTACATTTTTCAGATACGCGGTATTATCCAGTGCTAGTTACGCGGCTTGGCACTATCCCCGACGATATGTTACATGTCTAAAATTTTGCGTATCTGACATAGAATTGAAAAGCGTACAATTGAAATAAAGTCTGCCTATTTGCAATGTGGCCTGCGCTTTACAACTCTGTATACTCCAGGGTCCATCACGATGTTCAATAAGAAGTGATTTTCCAGAATGCACGCGCCCAATCACGACCAGACCCGTACCTGACGGTGACGGTAGGCAAGAAGACGGAGAACACTGCCGTGCAGATGCGCACCGACGATCCCGTCTACGAGATCGGGTACTCCTTCTTAGTGCAGAATCCGGAGATCGACGTGCTCGAAATAAAAGTTAGTGCAATGCCGTACTTACTCGCCATTTTGTCATGATTTTTCATTCGACTATACAGTGCCACAAACTTATCTGTGCCGATGGCGGAGGCGCCAGTATCGAAGCTATTGAAGGTAATTTGTCAAGGTATATTCATTAGTTCTAGTTTCGACCACCTGCACAGATAAAATTGTGGCAGTGTACGATGACGTAAGAATGACCTGGCGCATCAGTGCTGCCATCTAGTGCTCATTTTGTCATTTCTTGAAACCCTCATTAGCCCATAATAAAATGTTACTTATCGTTTTTTTATGATTACAGGCCATCGACCAGAAGACCTCTAGTCAGCTCGGCCAGCTCGTGTACTCTATTTCCTCACTGTTGAAGCAGAAAGACCTCAGCCTGATAACTCAGCCACTCATGCTGCAGAAGTCAGGGCCCGAATCTAAGATAACCTTGTCTCTACAACTCAGAGTAAGTTTTGATGATGTTATTAGATTATTTTAGTTTCATAGTCGAAACGACACATCATATATAATATGTTTAATTTTCACGATTTTGATTGAATTTGAAATAGATTGATTGAACTTTAAAATAATTTTCATTATTTATTGGTATTAAAAAGCATAGAATTTGTCAATAATGAATACACGCATGCAATAATATGCTTAAAAGAAAATCGAAACCGGCATCGGCTTTTGTATCGTTATTTTTTTTTTTTTTTTTTTTTCAACGAATCAAACTTTTTTCACTACTGACCGGGAACAACCATGTTCATAAAACGTCACATGTTCACAAGACGTCGTCGCATTCAAGCAACATAGTTACCGCTACAACTTTTCTTACCAATTATAGAACGTCTTATTTAAAATATGATTTTATTGTTAGATATTAAAAGAAGCGATAAAAGAAGAGGAAGGGGACGAGGATATGCCAACGGAGGCGCCCGCGGCGGCTCCTGCGCCGGCGCCGGCCTCTGCCGATGCCACGGACGGCGTCGCGCCGCCGCCGCCCGTCGAACTGCAAGGTCGCTTACAAATCCCACTAATATTATAAAGGCGAAAGTTCTGAGTATGTTTGTTACTTCTTCACGCTCAAATTGCTGGGCCTATTTTTATGATATTTGGTATGGAGGTAGCTGATGCCTTGGATTAACACAATAGGGTACTTTTTATCCCGAAAAGTACGCTTCCCGCAAGATTTAGTCTAAAGTCTGATAGTCAATGGCGTTTTATAAAGTAGATGGCGCTGTATACACGCAAACGAAGTTGTGCTGGTTTCACTAGTAATACATACATTCTACACGATACGATCGAAACAGTAATGTAATACAAATTGTATATTCGTTTCTAGAATCTTGTGTTTTTGGTAGTGCTCCATCTAAATCGGTTTTCAAGAAATAATAATGTTTCTATTTTTCATATTATGTACAAATCGGAATAATTATATCACCTTAATTTGATATGAGAAACATGAACTATTCTAGTCACTAAAAAGTCTCAAATGCCTGGTGGCATGCCTAAACTTATCTTTTCCCCTATTATAGTTTGACGGTAGCCGCTGTAAGGTAGGTGCGAAGCGGGAGGTAGACCGCATCGTTCCTCTCTTTCATTCCATATAGTTGTATCTCTTGCCTTCGCCTCGTTACGCATACCTACGGCGTGCACCGGTGTCGGTCATACTAATTAATGTTTCGTCCTTCGCAGCGTCGACTGCGGACGTCGAATTGAAGAACATCGAAGATGGTCCAGCTGACGAATTGTCACCGAATACTGTTGTTGTAGAGCAAATCGTAAAAGCTGTTGGTAAGTATGAAATATAATTGGATAATTTTCATAATAATATATCGATGTAAATAAATATATAGGGATAAATCACGCAGACTGAGCTAGCCTCAAAGTAAGTTCGCAACTAGTGTTATGGGATACCAACTCAACGATACTGTATTTCATAACAAATACATATTATAGATAAACATCCAAGACCCAAGGCCAATCAAAAAAAGTTGTTTTTCATCATGACCCGACCGGGAATCGAACCCGGGACCTCCTGGGTGGCGGTTTGACATGGGTTAACAGGAGGTCCTGGGTTCAATTCCCGGTGGGGTCTTTACGCCACGGAGGTCGTCAAAATATATAGTTCAAAATCTCTCAAGTCATTTTGATAAAAGACTATGACTTTATTTTTAGCTGTTACGACTTCCAATGAGTCGTGTATATTTTTGTGGGAAACCTCATGGGAAAAAGTCATGTTAATTTTTTCTTCTAATTAAATAATTATATTTTTAGAAGCCGAACAAGAATATCAAGCACCACCAGCTGAAAATCAGTCACCAAAACTAGTGCATAGAGTCTCATCACTGACCACGTAAGTGCACATACCCAATAACAATATCCACATATCATATAACACATCTGCAGGTCTACCATGAATCGAATTTTTGGATTTCGTTTCATGGGACAGGTACTGGAATATAGTACGTAAATTTAATTTACAGTTAGTTATACCGGACCCCGGCAATTTAACTAAACACCATTATAACTATTTTCATAAATTATTAACTAATGTGAATTAAATGGGTATGTTATTTTGTCATCAGGTCTGCTGGAGAAGCGGGCTTGGGGCGCATTCTGCTCTCCCTGCGATACAGCATGCAGAATCAAACTTTATACATCGTAGTTCATAAGATAATGTAAGTAATACAAATAAGAAAAAACTTAATATTCGCGTGAAATTGCCGATGTTATTATAGGACGCGCGGAAACGCTAGTCACTTAGGTTAGCGGGGGGGGCTGTTTGACGCTACCTTCCCGCCCTGCCGCTCACATACCTAAGGAGGTGACCAGCGCTTCCGTGCGCACTATAGTACCAAATAATGAATTTGTATTATGATATTGTTTTTGTTTATATAATAGGCATATACCACTTAAGGACCCAAACAACGTGCCGGACCCCTATGTGAAGTTATATTTACTGCCTGGACGATCCAAAGACTCCAAGCGAAAAACTATTGTGAGTACACATCTAATAAACCCCTAAACCCCCTGAGATAAGTAAACAACAGTTCATAGCATTAGGTCCCAATAGTAATGTAACAATAGACCGTGGTGCTCGGCAATCAAGCTTTACTTGATTTGCTACCTCTCTCGGGCATAATGACTTTTGCTTCAAAATTGCTATTTCTCACGTAGTTGTTAAGGAGGGAAGTCCTTTCAATACTTCCTACTCCGACTATCTTCTTTCTGATTAAATTCGTTGTGAGTTCCAAGACAGCTGTACTTTTCTCCCCCGGGACGTCAATAAGCTGCATTGCTTATTGTCAATCTGAGGTCGCTGTTGTTGGTAAAATAAAAAGTAATTCTCTTAAGTTTTTTTTGTTGCTCGCCACATGCCTTCATCTGTCCGAATTTGGAACGAATAGTGATGTTGTGAAACTGCAGGTGGTGAAAGACAGCTGCATGCCAGAGTATGACGAGCAGTTCGAGTGGGTCATCCCATTAGCGGAACTGCACTCGAGACAGGTCGAAGTGACCGTCGCCACGCACAAAGGTTTCCTTGGTGGTAGCCCTGTTATTGGACAGGTATACGATATTTGCGGATATTAACATTTTACTTCAATTAAGAATAAATATCTACGAGAATTCTAAACCACAATAAAACTCTGCATGCGTCCTCCAATATCCTATTACATAAAATACAAACAATTAATTAAAATAAATAACTAGCGAAACCCGCGCCACTTCCTTTGCGCTTATCCCGTTTTCCCGTGGGAATATTGAATTGTATTAGACAAATAAAGCTTCCTCTTGAAGCACTCTATCTATTTAAAAAAAACGCGTCAAAATCAGTTGTGGGTTTAAAGATCTAAGCACATAGGGACAGACAGACAGCGCGACTACATTTTATACTATGTAAAGATTAATTGAGGAGTTCGATGGCGTCGCTGTGTGTCGCACTCTAATATGAACACGCAAGTTAAGCGACGTCAACCCTAGCCAGCGTTTGGATGGCTTTCGTTATCTCGAGCTTCTCCGTGCTTCGGAGGGCACGTTAAGCCGTCGTTCCCGGCTGTTGTCGATGAATGACAGTCGTTAAGCCAAGTCTGTGACCTTAGGGCGGTTTGAAAACACCGGCCTCTGCCAACCCGCATTGGAGCAGCGTGGCAGAGTACGCTCTAATCACCTTCGATTGAAGAGAGACCCGTATCCCAGCAGTGGGATGATTATGAAAAATTTGTAAACATTGCGTACTTATTAGTCATTAAATTGATTCTTACATTACTTTTTTTTCTTCCAGGTGATAGTTCTTCTCAACCAATACGACTTTCGCGAGGCAAAGACATTGTGGTTTGACCTGATGCCGGAAGCAGCGCCTAGAGATTAACTATACTGTTTCTAATCTCATTTATTTAACGCACACAATTTTTCATTTATATAGAAATGCCATAAACCTACAATTAAAACTGCCATTTAGAGATCGAAGTATTTACAAATAACATTGATTATTTTAAAGAGGAAAATGTCGTTTGTAAAATAACAAGTTTATAGAAACTATTTAAAAGTCAATGT
This sequence comes from Endotricha flammealis, assembly GCA_905163395.2. Lineage (NCBI taxonomy): Eukaryota > Metazoa > Arthropoda > Insecta > Lepidoptera > Pyralidae > Endotricha > Endotricha flammealis. The sequence goes on from LR990855.1 coordinate 10,656,726, forward strand.
TTTTAACGAGTTTTAAATATTACCAGTTAAGGGCGGATTGAAAAAATATAAGTGATTGTTGCAATGTGCATTATTTCTGCATTTTGTTGTAGATTTTCTTTATTTTCTTATCATAAAAGTATCTTCTTGCTTACAAATTACGCTCTTAATCAAAGCTTTATGTTTTTTTATGTTATACTGCAGACAAACAACATTTTATGTTAATCGCAATTCGGAATATTCTATGTGATTTATGTACTTGTTTTCATAAATGCTATTATAGTAACAATGAAATGCTAGGCTAGTTTTAGTAAAGTCATTAATTATATTGCGCTTAATCAACGACTATTATTTTGGCTGAAATGAATCTATATGAACCGAAAGAGCAATGCTAGTATTTCTTTCAACTCACGGATATGATGATGTATGTAAATTTTCAAAAGAAAAATAAGGGTTTAAAAATATAACTTTATGTGTGATATATAAGATCGAAATCCAATTTTTGTTAAAAATATTAATTGCCTTGATATACAACACTATTAGTTGTTACTCCCACAATTACATATTTAAATGCGAAAGTAACTATCTGTTGCCTCTTCACGTTAAAGCAAATGAACCGATGAAATTTGATTTGCGGATATTATGAGATTCGGATATTAGAAAGGAAATAGGTTTAAATTTTACCCCGACAATTACTAAACGAAGGAAAATCGTATGAAATTTTTATGGGATTCTTTTTTTGGAAACTTGGTTGTAATGTTGTGAGGAGGGGAGGGATTTTGCTTTTACCGAAATTTCACACGGACGAAGACGCGGGCACGGCTGTTTAAATTAAACCTTGGCTACATTACCAAATGCTGCCAATTTGTGTCTTAACAAAAAATAGAGTCAAATAATTATGATATGCTAGAGCAGTTTCTGAACTGTTGATTCTCAAAGTATATATAATATACTACTTTTGTTTACATTTTTACACATGTTGCATTGTTATAAAAATGTTCTATGTCTACATAGCGATTTATGTCGTCAAATTTTATATTATCTTTTTAAGCTGTGGAGCGATTCCTGGGACATGTCAGTGCAATAGATTTATTTTTGTTGACAAAGAGGAAATTAAGTAACTTGACAATTAATTTAAAAAATTATCGTATTACACGATAAGCTATTGTGAAGAAGAGGAGGTCGCCTTCGCCCTGCAGTGGACTGGCTAATAATATGTAACAATAACTTAACAAAAAAATATATCCAGTGACTACAAACAGTCGCCACGCAACTTATGTCTTAGGAATCAATCGGGTAAAAATTATTGTGATCGCATTTATTTATTAGTCGTGAAACAGTCACTGTATGTTATTAGGTATATGTATTATATGTCCAAGAATTATGAATTCTGTTCTTATGTTTACTAAGTGTACTGCTTTTTTATTGAACTATTAATAAAAAAATATTTAAACATTATGCTACTTTTATTGTAAAAAACTTAAATTACAATCTTGAAAATTAATCACTCAGAAATTTATCTTATAAAGACGATACAGTAAGTTGGTACCAAAGGAACAAGAAGACAAACTTTTTTGTGCCAAGTTTTCTATATCAAATTCATTATTTGACACTCAGAATGTAGAACAATCCAAAAGGAGTGTTCAATCATATTTATACCTAGGCTGTGTCCTAAATATCTTCCTGCGACGTCATTCACCCTGAGAGAGGGAACGCACGAGCAACTTTGTCTCCCGGCAATTTATTTGGTCTATGTCGCCGTCTCCTTGCCGCAATTTGAAAGGTGCGCGCACGAGAGCGACAGCAACACGAACTTTTTCTCAGTGTTGCCAACATTTTGCGCTTTTTGTACGTTTCAAATAAACAATTTAAGGTGGATGATACCTATCATATTTTAATGGAATGTGAACGGAACCAGGCCCGTCGAAACATCTTGTTCAATCTGTTGAAACGTAATCTTGAAGTTGAGTGCATTGACGTAGGTGTTTGTTTGTATGTGCTGTCTAACCCGACAAGTGATGCTTGTCGGGAACTACTCCGATTTACAATGGACAGTCTGAAGGACAGTCCATTGTAAAGCGGACATTATATAGTATTAAGATAATTATGTATCCTTGTTTTGTGATTTCGATGGGGTTGTCATGTCCTTGTGGACCCATACCCCTTAAAAATAAAGAGAAAAAAAAACCCTAGTTTTCGCTTATTTTATTTGTATTTATGTTTTTAGACGTTTCTAGCCCTTATTTTGGCAAAATTTGCTCTAATACAAAATTTTTGATCGTCCGACTGCCCTTTTTCAAAAACCAAGGTGGCAACACTGGTTTTTCTATAAAATTTTACGTTATAAGTTGGCAACCCTGGAAATTTGTTTCGTCCCGCGGACAAAAAAGTCTCCCGGGTGTTGCGTCGCTACGTGCGCGCACTTTCATACTAACCCATAGACTTGATGTAAGAGACAAAATAGTTGTAAAGACAAAGTTGCTCGTGCGTTCCCTCACTTAGTTTCACCATTTCAGTGTAGCTATTGGCTCATCAGTGTGTTGACGTTTCTAGTTTATACTGTAATCTTAGACTTGACAATACACATTTTACAAGTTCATTGTACCATCTTAACCGCAACATACTGTACAGCCTTTCATATATCCACACTTATGGTAGGTCACTTGTTACACAATATCATACACTCAGCGTTCTAAAGTATTTGGAGTGATTTTCTGTGCCAGAATCTTCCCATAACCACCGCGGCCTCCATCATAATCAGTTCTGTATTCGTCTCGAACCTATAAAGAGAAGTAAAATGTTAAATTTTTTTTTTTTTTAATATGCTCTGAGTATTGTCAGTCAGTTGATTTATCAATCTGCTAAATGCAATTCGACAATGTTGCCATACTACTCAGTTGGGGAGACTGTAAGCTCCAGCTACTGTAAAGTATGGCAACATCCGACAAGAATTTTACAAAATACGCGCATTTTATGTCAAATAGGTCCAACAGTGCTATCACTATACCGACATAGATATATGAAAAATCTAGCTAATAGTAGTGGTAATAGAACACAAATAAATTATTACCTGTCCACCAGTCTTGCCTCGTCCGTATTGACGACCTTCAATGAAGCCAGCATCCCAGTCACAGCGAATTATTCTATCATCCAATCTAGTGCCATTTATGTATCTAAAACAAAGAAATTTTATATATAGGGACAAATCACAAAGATTGAGCTAGCTCCAAAGTAAGTTCGAGACTTGTGTTATGGCACAGTCCGGACACTCCATACAACGCGCATAAAATAATTACCTATTTCTACTATATAGGCCAATGCCGTCTGTACACACGCACACATATACACATTCATTTACTAAACGCACACCTTTGCGACTGCACCCGCCACGATACCAGGTTGAGGTAACGCGATTCGGTGCAGGGTGGAGAGTGGCCATTCTACCTCGGGTTATTACTTATTCTATGGTTATGGGATACTAACTCAATGATACTATAATTTATAACAAATACAATAGATAAACATCCAAGACCCAAGCTAATAATGTTTAAATATTGGCTGGAGCAGGGGTACACATACCCAGTAATCCGGCTAAAAATGTGGTCCTAGCATTGGGTACGTATGCCAGCGTTTTCCAAGCGGAGGTTCTAGCAATAAAAGAATGTGCAGAAATGGTGCTAACCGAGTCCGGGATAGAGACGCAAAGCACAATTATCTATTCAGACAGCCAAGCGGCAATCAGAGCACTAGCTAAGGTAGAGACAGTATCAGAGCTGGTCAAAGAGTGCAAACTTGCTCTAATAAACTAGCAGAGGTAACGACGGTCACTATAGCATGGGTTCCAGGCCATCAAGGAACATTAGGTAATGAAAGAGCAGACGAGCTCGCAAGAGAAGGCGCCAGCTCGAGACCCATAGGACCGGAACCTCAGCTTCCGATATCAGCCACCGTTACTAAGGGAGTGATAAACGAACTTATGAAACGAGAGGCACAGGAAGCGTGGGCCGGAAGTAACAGCTGCAGACAAGCAAAATTGTTTGTAAAAGGAAAGGATCACAAAAGAACCCGGACACTACTACCACTAAGTCGGGAAAGACTAGGCATAGTCATGGGCATCATTACGGGGCACTGTAGACTCAACCGACATATGTCCCTAATAGACAACAGCATAGACCCCGCTTGTCCTGAATGCGGGGAACCAGAGACCAGCCAGCACTTCCTGGCTGAGTGCATTCACTACAGCAGGCTCAGGTGGGAGACTTTCGAAGCCGATAGGATCGAAGAAGGAGAACTATGTAACCTGGACACTGGTCGCATAGCGGAGTTCTGCAAAAGGAGTCTAAGGTTTTCTGGTGGGAGGTCATCGGGGCCACAGTAACAACCGTATCCACACGGGAATAGGGTGTAATGAGTCCATATAGCGACTTGAACACCCGCCTGTGCCCCGCAGGCGTCCCACCCTATAATAATAAAAATAATAAGACCCAAGCTAATCAGAAAAAGTTTATTTTTTATCTTGATTCGAACCTGGGACCTCTTGGGTGGAGGCTCGGCATGGTAACTATTATGCCACAGAGGTCATCATTGAACTACATCAGTATGGTAAAAAATGTAGTAGGTAAGTACTATGATGTTATTTAAAAAGAAAAAATAGATAATATGCAGTCTGAGACACTAAAATTGCTAATTAGCTAAGCTTTACATAGTATAAAATGAAGTCGCTTCCCTGTCTGTCTGTCCCATTGTATGCTTAAATCTTTAAAACTACACAAAAGATTTTGATGCAGTTTTTTTCAAAATAAATAAAGTGATTCACAAGGACCGTTTATATGTATAAAACATACAAAAATTCCCACGGGAAGGAGGGGATACACGCAAACGACGTTGCGCGGGTGTCGCTAGTATTAAATAAACAATGAACAGTACCTCATACATTGTTCAGCATCTGGTCTCAAATAGTACTCAACAAAACAAAATCCACAAGGGGTCTTCTTGTACTTGTCCAGTCCCATAACCACTCTCCTCAGGTCGCCACATCGTGAGAATAACTCGTATATTTGTTCCTCTGTTGTATAAAATGAGAGATTTCCAATGTAAAGCGTTGATGAAGTCCTTAGTAGTTTCTCCTGTTCACTTCTTGATCCCTAAATTGAGATAAAAATATTTAATTTTATATGATTGTAATGCTTGGTATTCAAATAATACGGGGCATGGACTGATAATAATGATAGTATAATTATAAAATTACTTATGTAGGGTAGCTAGCTATTACGACTGCAAAAAGGCTGATCTGTGTCAATCTGTTTGTTAGAAAAATGGTAAGAAAGAAACTTGTTGCTGTTGTGAAATCCTCTATTTTGATTAATATACGAAGTGGATGATGTTACAAACGCTGATGAACACTTACTATAGATAATCATTACCTTAAAATGTTGATCTCGATACGAACTTATATCAGTAGAATTATTCATGGAGTCATAACCTCGCTTCATTGTTGTATTATAGTTTCTTTCTACTTTCTATGGATATATCAGTTGATTATATTATTACCAAACCATTACGCGAGAAGGATAGCTCCAATTAGTTTATTTTAGCCCTGATAATTTTCGTCGATTCGCAATTTATTATTTTACACAATCCACATCACAGTTTACACTACACTTTTTAGAACTAATTTCACTAATTTGGTTGGTTGGTTGTTTCAGTATATAAAAAGTACTCTGTGGTTGGTTGGTTGGACCAACCTATCATTCACTCACTCATTCAGTCAGTCTTGTTGTCGTTGTCATTGAGGTATATTCATGGAGTACAGTTACTATACATATATCAAAATGAGTTATACAAATATTGTGCTTTTACGAAACGAATAATGTGACATATGTTTATCTCTGTTTAACAAAGGGTCATCTCTCGTATGACAAAAAGGGATGACTAACTCAAACATTTCTATTTCTGAAAACATCGAAAAATTCTTTGCGAAATTTTGACATGTGGCACCTGGACGCCATTGTTAAGTCAGTTGTTGTGTAAGTACTCAAGCTGTCAGTTCGTCAAACAAAGTTGATTTTTAAACAATAACTTTCAGTTTTATGTGAAACAGTGTGGATTATTTTGCTTTATCACAATAGCAATTATTAACAAACATGCCTGTATGTTGCATTAAGCGATGTAACGCGAGGAATAGTAAAAATCAGCACCAGTTAAGTTTGCATAGGTTAGTATTCTATTTGCTCTTACTGTATGTCGTGTATTCCGTTTATTTATTATTAAGTGTTTAGTAAATAGGTTTTAAAGAACAAAGAAACCGTAAGTAATATACAATTTCATGTATATGCTTTTATTTTTGTATTTAATTTTCCATGTTATTGTTTACATAGTGTTGTGAAAAAATATCGAAATTTCCTATGATAAAATACTTTTCTTGTAATATTTTTCGGAAAAAAAATCATCACTAATATCATTAAGATGAAACAAATTAATCAGTAACTAATTTTGATTCATACAATCATCGGCATTAAACAGCATAATTATATGTGTGATATGCTTATAATGTACTGTTATTTTGTTTCAAGGTTCCCCAAAAATACAATTATGAGAAGAAAGTGGCTAGATGCCATTGGTACTGAGAATATAAAAAACTGTCGAGAACTCGCAATATGCTCGTTGCATTTTGAAGAATCATGTTTTAATAGAACACTTAATCGAATAAGATTAAAGGACGAAGCGATACCATCATTGTTTTCTTTGGTAAGAATTGTGAATAGGTGGTATAAAAGTTTGTTAGAAAGCTTATTAAATATGGATATTAAGAGTAATAATTGTAGCTATGTTTGTCGGGATTGCTCTTTAGGGTTTCGTAGTACTACAAGGAACCCTTATAGTTTTGCCATGTCCGTCTGTCCCTCCGCGGTCCAGCGCCGAGACGTTTAAAGCTAGAAAGCTGTAATTTGGTAAGTATACATAGATTAACAATGTTAACAAAGTGCTGGAACAAAATTTTGAATAATATCTTTTTTTAAGGTTAACATGTAAAGATGGAATGGTTTTTTTTTACCCACCCTATGTTGTGGGGTATCATTAGATAGGTCTCTTCAAAACATTGAGGGTGTGGAAAGATAATTTTTTGATACAATGATCCGTTTCGGAAATATTTACTTACAGAAGATCGTAGCCAAATAGCATTGGTCTCGGCCATGTTGTGTTTCTACGGTGACTAAGGTCTCCAGGGCTCCACTTGGGGAGGTTGGGAGGGTTGACAGCGCGTGAGTGATACACCCGGTATTGCAAGCGTCTATAGGCTACGATGGCGGCTTACCATCAGGCCGACCGTATGCTTGTTTGCCACCTGTGTGGTATAAAAAAATTTATCGTGTCAATTCAGTGTTTTGCACGGTGCCGGTGGTCCCCACCCCCTCTATCTCCGGAAGTCTTGTGTTTGGAAATTTGCAAAAAATCATGGTAGTAGTTCATATACTGAACCTTCAATGAAAACTATTACGGTTAAGCAGGCTTTACTAGTTACCGAGTAATAGCCGACGAACTTTTAAAATAAAATATCTTTGATGAAAACTTACAAATGTGATAGAATATGATATTGGACTCATTTTCAAACAAGCAAAGCACAGTAAATACGGAGCCCTACACTGTGCGTAGCCCGACACGCACTTGACCGGTTTTTTATTTGAAATGAATAAAAATTTATTTTATTTCCAATCAAAGTAGTTTTCCTTTAATCCCACTTCCCACTAATATTATAAAATCGAAAGTTTGTGAATATGTTTGTTACCTCTTCACGCTCAATTGGCTGGGCCAATTTTTATGACACTAAGGTTGTTGATAACTTGTAATAAATAATACATCAACACCGAAAAGTCGAAACAGAAAATAGCGGTCTACCACGTTATTATTAGTTGTTATTTATGTGTGACACAGCTAATTAATTTCCTTTTCTACAATGTGATTTATGTGCTATTTATTTAAAAAGGCAAAAAATTGAGTAGCCATTAAGCAAACTTAATCACAATGTTAACGTAAAGTTTTTTTCGATATCGATAGTTTAATTTTATCATATCAACCCGGGCATCTCTAACACCGGCTTGTGATTGGTCGGCTCATGGAAGCCATATTTATGGTAAAAGTTTAGGTGTGACCACTTTTCTTGTAGGTATGTTGTATCCTCTTCTTTATTTAATCTGAGGTCGTTGTCTTGTCATACTGAATGACACAGTTGTCAAAAAAATCCAGTGTTGCCCGTAGTATATCCTCAAAAGTTACGGATAAGATAGCTAAAGGTCGAAACGCACTTAAGCGGCGCTGCACGGAGCGTCGCGGTGCGTCAAAATATTCTAAATTACCCGGTTTACATTTTGAAAAGTGACAAATGAGAAGTGAAACAACTGACAAGTGAGAAGTGACAAATAACAAGTAGGTGTTTACACACAGGTGTTTACACACAGGTGTTTACACACCTGACAAGTAGGATGCTAAGCAGCTTCAAATACGTTTAGTTCACGTTGTTTTCGAACCGTATACCTCTATACGTCCATGCGTCCTACTTCCATTGCGGCGTTATAATCGCAGCAGCAGTGTGTTACTCCATGGCCATCCATGGATATAGTATAGACTCCCTTACTCTAAGATGGCCATCCTACTTAATAGGTACAAAATGTACTGAAAACAGATATCGCAATAACGCATGCGATATTATCGACCGTTAAAAACGCGCCTGTGTGGTAGAGGCACAGAATAGATAATAGTACTACGTAACACATACGGCTTAACCCTTTCGCGACCAAGGGAAATATTTTTCCCTTTCTAAAAAATCGTAATTGATCAATAATTTATTACCTAATCAATATTTTTTTTTACTAATTGTCATAATAGAACGTATGACCAAGATAACTAATGTTTTTCGGAATAATTAAAAATAAAACAACTGTACCTACAATTTTGTTCGCGCCAAAATCAAAACCTTCGCGGGCTGAACTCCATATTACTTCTAAGTTTTTTAGAGTAATAATAATAAAATTACTCTATTTTTCCACGTGTTTTATGTCATTTGGTAAGTACATTTTTATATAATAATAAGATGATCTGCAGATAATGAGCCACGAATACCTAAATATGCAAAATTATCAAAGGGAAACATTTTTCCCTGTGGTCCATAACTGGAATAATGTATTGTAGTGTTCCTATAATGTTGTACTCTATCATAATCAATTGTTCTCGTGTATTTTTGTTATATTTACAGTACCTTTTTTACAGAAATGGCTAGAACAAGGTGCAGAGATTTTATTCATATTCATGATGAAGAAAGAATGCAGTCGTTGATGGATGGATAATAGTGACAGAGAAAATGACTTCCAGTTAGATGAAGAAGACCAGCAGTATATTGCGCAAGATATAAAAAATGGGGCCAGTGTCGTTGAAATTGAAGATTCTTTTTTATATACCACAAAAGTGGCAAACAAGCATACGAACTGCCTGATGGTAAGCAGTCACCGAAGCCTATGGACGCTTGCAACACCGGGGGTATCACTCGCGCGTTACCGACCCTGTAAAAGTGGAGCTCTGGAGACCTTACTCACCGTAGGAACACAACATGGCCGAGACCAATGTTATTTGGCTACGATACTGTAAGGTGGATTCTGTTCATGTGCATAACACATAACACATTGCCATTAGATAAAAATGCAGAGGTGATATTCATACCGCTAGTTCAAATGGTATACCATTCGTGATATAGCTGGATACCGAGACTGTGCATATGTTGAGTTATATCCCCGGTGCCAACTAGTACAGTAAAGAGAGGGCAGGCAGGAACTGCTCAAAAAATAAATGTCACATGTCCAGAAGTGGTCATGTAGTACAACAAATATATGGGAGGTGTGGACCGCATGGACCAGTGTAAAGCATGATGTGCAATGTCCACCAGTGCTTCACAACTAAGCAAAATTGTTTTGAAAAATATCATGATTGGATCTTCTATATTATTATTATATTTCCTTATCATTTTTAGTTCTAATTTTCATGTAATAAAGCAAAGAATAAAATACTTATATAATAAATCTTACTATTATTTTAGTTACCCTTATGGCCCACAGGGAAAAATATTTCCCATGAAATTACAAAAAAACTGTACAGTCTGCTTTATTTTCGTGGTGATATTTCATTATTTTACACCTATATCAGCTAAAAAAATTAGTTGCATACTTATATTTCGTCTTGGATATCTAATGGTCCTGTAAGGGTTAAAAAGTGACTTTTAAAGTTAAAATTCTAAAATTCTATTCTCTAAAAGTATCTGAATAATTTTTTTAAATTTTATTTACCTAAAGATCGAAACGCACTTGTTGCGCGGCGGGGATTCACGGTTAAAATTCTTCCGATACTTCGACCGAAATTTGGGATTTACGTTTCGTAGTACCCTTGAGGGTTCGTTCTTTGATGAGCAAAGTTTTCTGAGCAAAGAACTAAACAACTGATAGCAGCTGTCTAAAATTGTTAATCTATTTTTGTTGCTGATCATACACTGCTGTTGGTTTCACACGGTGCTATTTGTGATAAAAAAGGAAAAACACTTAATAAAATTAATTAAACCATTTAATTCTATTATCTACCTACAGGGTAACTTCAATAATGGATAATGTCTTCGATCATATACAACAATGTACATAACGCAATAGTTTAATAATAATATTGAACAATACTTTGCAATTAGAACACATTTTCTTTTTTCTTTTATCATATTTCTAATTCTATTATTATTTTAAATAAAATAAATACCTTAACAATTAGGTTTGGAAATACTTTTCTGGCTTACGGTAATATGGCCGGTATGACTATTTTATTTCTGATTTGACTATGTTCATTACGATTACGAGCAATATGGGCTAACCATCGACCGCACATTTTACTTCCGGCTATCTTAATATGTACAATTTATAATTCTTAGATTGATACTACTTTGTATTGTGAGTATATAGGTCAAATGACTATTTGGTTCCTCTTTTGAGTACCTATAAAAATACACGAAGAATATTTTTATTCTTCAAAACAATATATCTTTATTATAATAATTATGATATAAGTAATATACATTAAAATGCCGATTAAACTTTAAATTTTGGACTTTACATTCGTTCTGAACCATAAAAAAATTATACCACTAAGGTGGCAGACAATCATACGATTCAAAATGTTTTTGGCTTGCACTTGCTCGGCTGCAATAATATACTTCATAAACATTGGGCGACAGTACAATAGTTAAAATATTTCAAAAAAATTAGAGCAATGACTCACGTAGTTATTGTTGTAAGATGAGATCATTTTTAGTATGGTGGTTTTAGTTTATAAGACAAGTAATAAAATAAACCACAATTTAATAATTAATTATAATTAATCTCAGCAACTGTATTTGTTCAATATATACAAGTTAATCTTATCATGCAAGTGCATTCTCGTATTAAAAACAGTTTAAATCAAGTCTCAATTTCACATGCTAATATTTAGCTCATACATATTGATGAATGGGCAAGTTAGCATGCGATTTTATATGATCAAAGTTGGTATCGTTAGTAGCCTTCTGTTCTTTCTATAATCATCACATTAAATACCTCACAAGGTTGCCGTCAATTGTTCTGTCGCTGTTTACACATTTTTAAATACTATATTATAGAGACATTTATGACGAGGAAATAACGTTACAAAATATATTACATAGGTATTCCTCTGTATTGTAATGCGTCGATAGGTACCTACATCAAACGGCCTAATATACAAATAGCTAAATAGATTAAGTTAATAATGCGTTATCATTGGCAGGCGTCAATATAACGAAGAATTCTTTAATCTATTTTATAATACAAGGTCAATTATTACATAAGAATCATAATCAATAATTTAAAAAAATAATGTGATGTGTACTCTTTATTATTGAGTAGGTAGACCTAAGTGTCATAACGTAACGTAACTTATCTGTGCCGGTGGCCAAAACTAGAACTAATGAATACGCCTTGAATATCTTGACAATTTTTACCTTCAATAGCTTCGATCCTTGCTCCCCCGCCATCGGCACAGATAATAAGTTTGTGGCACTGTAAACTGACTTCTAAATACATACACCTGAACTATTAATTTATTAAACGTTAACTGTAAAAAAATGTATCATTTTAGTTCCAGTCACAAGCTACCTATTAAAAAAAATGTTACAGCGATAAGGTTCATTTTAGTTTAATTGGCTATTTTAAATTGCTTTGTTATACAATTTTGTTGATATCTGTACCTATCGTGAAGCCATTAAATGATATAAAATTGAGTTCTCATGACAGGGGTCCTACACTAATATTCAGTTGTAAATTTTATACATTAACTTAAATGCATGTACAATACAGTCTAAACTTCACCAAAATCTCACCGAAATGTCGTAATAGTTGTTAAATCAGAGTAGATACCCTGTCTTCTTACGATTGATAGTATTCTAATTTATAGCATTGTTCAGAGGTACTGGCAGGTGCGCTTGTGCACTGGCTTCTTGCGGAGCGCGGCTCGGACCGCTTCCTCAAACACTTCGTGTATGTTAATTCGACCCAAAGCAGAACATTCTACTAGTTGAGCAGCCCTGAAAACAAATAATTAGATAAATAATATTATATTTATTTTTTGAAGTCAACATACAAATTAATACATTTTACATTTCTTTAAAATTTAAACGAAAAACTAAACTATACTAAAAATAAAACCAAATCTAATATTAAGAACTAGCAAAACTCGCGCAGCTTCGTTTGCGTGTATCCCGCTTTCCCGTGGGAATTTAGAAAAATTCTTTCTTATCTTTTGTACGTCATACAAAGAACACACCCAAGTTTCAGGTCCCTACGATCAGCGGTTGGTTGTGGGTTTGATTCTCATCCAGTCATTCAGGACAAAACATTTATATTTTACACCACTCAATACTAAGTTTATCAGTGAAAGAATACTTATTCAGAATTTGATATGAATTTCCGGAAATTATCTCTTACATCCTGACATAAATAAACAATGTTTTTGTGAAATAATCAAGTAGGGTTTAGTGTCGCCAACGCGCGGCGCGAGTGATTCCCCCGGAGTTGCAAGCGTCCATGGCTGCGGTGACCACTTGCCATCTGGCGAGCCGTATGCTTGTTTGCCACCCTTGCCACCTTAGTGGTATAAAAAAAATAAAGTTTTAAAGCTAGTTTGTATTTAGCGATTTTCTTATTTTACCAATTGGCCTGAATAGAAAAAAGTATGACTTCTTTAAAATAATCTGGTCGTGTTGATATGTAAGCTATACTTTTATGACGTATCAAAGCAATTGTATTGTGGTTAGTATCAGTAGTGAGCTGCGCGCCTCGTTATCGTCGGCGATAACGGTTGATAGTGGCGCGGCGGCCGGCGCTCGCGCATGATATGATATCCCTTGTCACTTTTCACTTTCGTTATATTAAAATAAATACAATTTCTGCATAAATGTTGATAATAAATTCTTTTAAAATAAACAATATGATTTGAACGTTAATAATTACATTACTATCAGTTTGTTCCTATCCTACACTATATTATAAACAAACAAAATTAAACTCACTTTATCCTCTTTTTTAATTTTTTTCCTTCATGTGTTGTTATGACCGCTTTGTCTGTTCCCCTTAAATCTGTCTTTGTGGCTGCAAACAAAGTGTTTATAACCATTATAATTAAATAAATAAAAAATTATATAATAATAAGAAATAGTCATAAAAAGTACATTTAAATATTTCTATCAGCCAGGAATAGGCATATCTTAAGTAGATAGGTAGCTAAATAAATATATTGTTTTCCACCTTATAGCTTTTTAGCAGCCCGTTAAATTCTTCTGCAAACCAAAGTCCTCTACATTTCAAAGTTCTCTATCAAATCAGAATGGCTTTAGAGCCATTCTGATTTGATAGAGAACTTCGTTTTTCGTTTTTTTTCGCAATGCAGTTAGCTGCATTGCGAAAAAAAACGAAGTATGCGCACTGCGCGCATACTTCCATGATGTACTGTGTTACAAAATTGCACAAAAAATTCGCGCGGTTAAATTTCGCTCTATAACATCGATTTTAAAAATATACAATGACTCTGTTATGTACTTAGTTTGTGTGTACTCACCTACTAAAACGATTGGTACTGAAGCGCTGAAGTGCTTCAATTCCGGGTACCACTTGTGCACGACGTTCTCGTATGAGGACCGACTACCAACCGAGTAACATACTAGGAAACAACTCGTCTGTAATGAATAATTTAATTGTGGTTAGTTGGTTACTAAAATAAATGTTGCAAACGTCAATGAAATTAAGAATAACAAGTTCAAGTTCATTTAATAGAGAGAAGTAAAGCCAAGCCAAACGACCAAAGAAAACATTAATATTTATTGAAATGTTTTTTTTTTAAATCATAATAAAAAAGTTTACATCGAGCGATTCCATGTTCGCATCAAGGTTCTTGGTTTGAATGAGGCGAGCTCTTGATAGTTCAAAAAAGTTGGCAGCCTACTTTTCCTTAACTTTATAGTTGGTCATTCAAGATTCTAGGGTCACCCGTGTTACTGACAGCTGTGATTACAGTTTAGTCGCGAGTTGATTTAGGCCTCGGTCGTCCCTCGAGATTCGTCCTCCATAATAAATATCCCAGGTCGTCCCCCATAATTAAATTTTATAGGCCTAAGTCGTCCCGAAATTTATTTTTTTATTATTTTTTTCCCGACTCGTCCTTTTTCATAAGCCTTATACGTCCCTCGTTTTTTTTGTATGAGAAATCTTGAAATTTTGTACAGTAAGAAAAAAAAATATTACCCAGCTATTTAATGTTAATAACTTATTAAACTATTTAAAGCAATATAAAATGTACTTTGTAAAAAAAAAATACGATGGAATAGAAATTATTTTAAAATGTTTTAGAATAGATTAGGAATTCTTTTAGGATTATTTTTAAAGTAAAATAAAGTGTTCACCGGCTTTTTATTGCGTCTTTTGTTTGTTTGCTTGATTAGACTCATTTGGCCAATTGAATTGCTTTCGGTTATCAATGGCAAAACGGGTTTCGCACTAGTTCCCGTGACGTGCATTCAATATTTTGACTCATTTCGTTTATCATCTGTTTTTTAAGCGTGTAAAGTGAAATCTTGAAATAAATTTGTCAAAGGTAAGTTTATTTTATTTTGAAGTATTGTTAAATTAGCAGTTAATTAGTAATTGATTTTACATATTTTGTTTAATTACCTTAGTAGTCCAGCCAAATTAGACATGAAAACGGAGTCGTACTCGCAAAAGATCGTGTTATTCAGATTTTTTTATATGTTGTCAAGACCTAAATCAATATACTCCGGTCAAATTAAACAAAAAAAACATTTTTTTGTACCCCACCTTCGCCCCTAGGTGAAGCTACATTAATTCCCAATAAGCTGAAAATCGGTAAAATCATTTAAAATAGAATTATGAATAAAATCTGAAAGTTCCCCATCTTTCCCCTGTATGGATTTTTTTTTTCAAGGCCAAAGATAAAAAATATAGTTTTTCGCGATTTTCAGCAAAACGGTCAGTTTTATCATTAAAATACGCCTACCATGAGTCTAGTGGAGGTATCCAGTCATAAACTCAACACTCGTATCACTATTGATACTCTCAATGTGAAAAAAACCGTATTAATAAGGATATGACGACCTCCGTGGCGTAATGGTTACCACGCCAGACCGCCACCCAGGAGGTCCCGAGTTCGATCCCCGGTCGGGTCATGATGAAAAACGAACTTTTTCTGATTGGCCTCGGGTCTTGGATGTTTATCTATGTATGTATTTGTTATAAAATATAATATCGTTGAGTTAGTATCCCATAACACAAGTTTCGAACTTACTTTGGGGCTAGCTCAATCTGTATGAATTGTCCCTATATATTTATTTATTTATTAATAAACTGCCATTTATCTCGGAACTGCCGGGACAGATTTTGATGCCTCTACGCATGAGTGTCTAGAAGAGGTACCCTATGAAAAATTGTATACCCACATTGCTATTGGTTCATAGACCACTTCCCATACAAAAAAGCCCAGTTTCCACCTTTGGCCTTGAATATATTTTTTTCCAACTTTCAAATTTTATTCATAATTATATTCTGAACGATTTTACCGACTTTCAGCTTGTTGGGAGTTAAAGTAACTTCAAATGTTTAAATTGACCGGAGTAATATTAAAAATCCAGATTTGCAATTTCGAAAGTGCTGTGCGAGCGACGGTATGCCCAAAAAACCATGAAATTTTCGGATTTTTCAGTTTTTGCTCAATATCTCGCGTGTTATTCTGATTCACGCGCTTTTGCGAGCACGACATCCTTTTCATGTCTAATTTGGCTGGACTACTAAGGCAACTTAACAAATGTAAAATCAATTACTAATTACAGGCGTTGAGGATAGTAGGAGGATTTATTAAGAGCTCGCCAATCCACGTTATGGAAAGTGAGTTGTGCATTCCACCGCTGCATCTGAGAAGGAGGTATCTTGCTTATAAAATCTGTCTCAAGGCTCAATCGTGGACTAACAATTTTACTACAGAACTTTTAGAAAATTTAAGTGTTCATTGTAGTAATAGTTACTGGCGGAAAAAAAATAAACCCCTTCTTGCACTGACATTTCAAGAGACAAGACTACATGAAGTTAGTTCAAGTAAACCACTGGAAATGTTTACATTAGACATATGGATGTCATATATAAATATTAAAAAAGTAATTAATTTAAATTTAGACAGCGTCATGGGTGCTAAAAAATATTTGAATTTGAGTACGTTAAAATATAATATCATAAGAGAAATGGACATAAAATATAATAATAATTGGCAAAAGATTTATACAGATGGGTCTCGACCCATCTGTATAAATCTTAAGAGTAAGAGTAACTATGGGAGAGGAGCTGCTTTCTATGACACTTCTCGAATGCACAGTTGTATGTTTCAAGTTAACGCAAATATTTCTATTATGTCTTTAGAACTTCTGGCCATATCGAAAGCTCTAGAGTATGTTACGGTTTGTGGGCAGCAAAGAATTGTAATATTTTCTGATAGTAAGAGCGCTCTTCAGCATCTGGCTCGAACAGCCTCTGGTAGCAGAGGGGTATCGATAGCCTACGTTGTCTTGCGCCAGATACATGCACTCCAGAATAAAGGCATGGACGTAATTATGCAGTGGATACCGTCACATGTTGGAGTCAGCGGAAATGAAGAGGTTGATCAATTAGCTAAAGCAGCCAGCTCTTTAGGTACCGAAATACTAATAAAACCATACTTTTCAGAATTCTTAAATACATTTAAAACTTCTATATATAATCTTTGGACGGCACAGTTTAATGACATTTCACAAACTAAAGGAATATGGTATAAGACTATACAAGGTCAACCTCCTCAATTCCCATGGTGTGCCAATAGTAATCTCGGTAGAAACGACATAGTTTTGGCCCACAGACTTCGTTCAGGGCACATTCCATCAGGAAAGTTTGCATTTCTCATGAAAAAGTGGACTCTGCTAACTGCGCTGAGTGTGGCGTTATCGATGATGTTCAACACATTTTGATGGAATGTGTCAAGAATGAATCAGAGAGGAAAATTGTATTGGCCAGTCTTAGTATAAATGTTCATGACGTGGGTGCTTTCCATGGCATTCTTACCCAGCCAGGGTCCTCTGAGGCAAAAAGACTGTACAATTTAGTAATAAGTAGGTTTAGAAGTAGTTAATATTCATAATGTATATCTGAGTAATTAGTATATGATATATTTTTTTTAATATGTCTGTTTGTGTGTGTAAATTTAGATTAAGTTACGATGGGACTGACATGTCTTTTATGGACCAAAGTCCCTAAATAAAATAAAGAAAAAAAAAAAAAAATTACTAATTAACTGCTAATAACAATACTTCAAAATAAAATAAACTTACATTTGACAAATTTATTTCAAGATTTCAAACAGGTAATAAACGAAATGAGTCAAAATATTGAATGCACGTCACGGGAACTAGTGCGAAACCCGTTTTGCCATTGATAACCGAAAGCAATTTAATTGGCTAAATGAGTTTATTCAAGCAAACAAACAAAAGACGCAATAAAAAGCCGGTGAACACTTTATTTTACTTTAAAAATAATCCTAAAAGAATTCCTAATCTATTCTAAAACATTTCAAAATAATCCTAAAATAATTTCTATTCCATCATATTTTTTTTACAAAATACATTTTATATCGCTTTAAATAGTTTAAGTTAGTTAGTTTATTAAATTAGTGATGTGATACTAATTAATAATGCTTATTTATATTTAAAAGGTCTATTTTATTAACATAATAATATTATTCTTTAAATCATCCCAAATACTTTTGTTTTATTTTGCTAACTGTACTTTTAAAGTACTTAGCAATGGAGGACGAGTCGTTGCTACAAAACCGATGGAGGACGAGTTAGGATTTTTTTGGAATGCGGGACGAGCCTCGAGGACGACCGAGGCCTAAATCCGCGAGTTTGATGCGCTCGTTCATTTTTCCTCTGACTATACTTATGTACGCGGTAGTGCTAGCTGTCCGGCATTATTATTTATTGTACCAATAGGTACCTACTTAGAAGCAGTTACGTGATTAAGTTTAAGTATTCTATGATAGGACTGTACAAATATAGTATAACTTACATGGTTGTATGAAAGTGGCCTCAGTCGTTCATAATCTTCTTGACCCGCCGTGTCCCATAACGCCATCTCTACCTCTTCACCATCAACTGTGATAAAACCAATGTAGTTGTCGAACCTGTTGATAGTAAAATTACCACTTTAAAATATAAAAATATAAAATAAAATTTGTTACCGGCGGCAATATTATAAAAAGTGGTCCTTCGAGTCAGATAAGTTTTCTTTTGTACCATTTAGGAGTAATTCATAAGTTTGATGAAATATTATTACTTTATTACAGCAAAATTTTATAAAAATTTAGAATTTTCAAATCTGTTCAACAGTTTAAACAAGTATCCGCAGATAAGATCTACAGATGTATGTACCTACTCTAAAATATCTCCTGCACAAATAATTAAATGTAGGTACTCGAAACACATGATCATAAAAAATATCTGTGAATATAAAATCATAGTAAATTGCAAATTGAGTTAATAGTACATGCGGTCATTGACTGCGTGCGCGTGGGCCCAATGACATTCGTTACAGACAGATTGCAAGGAAGTCAGGCTCGGGCTATCCGTAGGCGTGCGGCTAGTTTCATAAGGAGGAAACGGCGCCGATCGTCATCCACATGACAATACAACAATGCCGCGACGTATTACACTTTATAAATAGTGCAGCCGCAATGCACACACTATACATGATAATGTGTACGATTGTAGAGATCTCATATTGTTTTATGCGAGGTCCAATTAAACAATAGAAAAGCCAGTAATTGTACTAAATTAGGATATTAGAGTAATTAACGAAATGGAGCTAATTATAATAAACTAACTACCTACATATTTAGTACACTATATTAACAGTATCACAGTGGTACTCTCGTAACGACCGATATCTAATGATAATCTTAATGTTTTGTAAGTTCGCAGATCTTGGATCATTTTTTTATTATTAGGACACGGCATGTGACGCCAGCGAATGCCAGATGGGCCGCAGGTCACTGGGGTCCAGGGTGTCTCGTCGCTTCTACTAATCTATATATATATCTTGTCTCCCTATTAGGGAAGGGTCCTTTGCATTTGTAGCTCCTCTTTCTGGTATTACTGATGTTCGTAGGCGGTAACCACTTTCCAACAGGTCGCTTGCTTGTGTGCCTGCGGTATGATATAATAACAAAGATCTATTAAAGAAAGAAAAATTTAAAAAAGCGGGCAAAGTTTTGTAAGTTTTAAAAAGGTAGGTAATGTGAGAAAACTGTATTTTGAATTGTGAAGAGATAAATAATTAAAGCCTGTAAATAATTAATAAGTTGCCTACACGCCAAGTTGTATTACATAGGTACTTTCAAAATCTATGGTTAAAAAATTAATTATCGCCATTTATGATTTACATATCAAACAAAATCGTACTTTATTTACATAGGTATTGATAAAAGATACTATGCAATGATATTGATAGTTTCCTCTATCTAGATAACTAAAATTAAGTATGATTTCATATGTACAAAATTTTTACTTTACTATTATCCTATTAAATGTTACGGTATTAAATGTAAAGGTAGGTACCTACTGCCAATAAATTACTAGCTAATGAACGCCCCCTATGGCTCCTATTTCACCCGCGAAATCCCGTTCCGGCTGACACCCGGGATAAACATTATCCTAAGTATATGGTAATCTAGGTTAGACTGATGAACATTCACACATCCATCCTTATACAAACTTTCGCGTTTGATTAGTGGAGATAACCTTTTTTTTCGAACACTTGTTTTCATCAAATTGTTTCGTAAACAATTTTATAGAAAAACCGGGCAAGTACGTGTCGGGCCACGCACAATGAAGGGCCGTATTGGCTTCTTTCTTACTTGCAGATGAGTACAATGTCATATTCTATGACATTTGTACGGTTTCGTTAAAGAAATTTTACTTCATAAGTCGTCGGCTATTACTCGGTAACTAGTAGTGCCTACTTAACCGTTATAGTTTTCCTTGTAGGTTCACTATATGGACAACTACCATGAATTATTTCAAATTGCTAAACGCAAGACTTTCGGAGATAGAAGGGGACCACCGTGCAATTTGTGCAAAACGAAAATTGGCACGTTAAATATAAATAATTCGCAAACGGATCATTGTATCGGAAAATGGCCTTCCCATACCCTCCATGTTTTTAAGAGACCTATTTAACGATAACCCACAACATGAGGTCGGCGTAAAAAAAAATTCATTCCCACTTTACATGAATGGGAGGCACCCCAAAAAAAATATTTTTCAATATTTTGTTCTACCACTTTGTTAGCATTGTTAATATGAGTATACATACCAAATTACAGCTTTCTAGCATCAAGCGTCTAGGCGCTAGACCGCGGACGGAGAGACGGACATGACGAAACTATAAGGGTTCCTTGTAGTTTACTACGGAACCCTAAAAAGTCGTAGTGGTAAAGCATTAATGAATTGAGCTAGCTCGACGGGAAAAATACCACTCTCTGACAGAATATCGGCATGAAGGAGCAATGCGATTCGTACGTTTCCTTTCGCCCTTCGCGCTTTTCGGTGAGTGAGAGATCCGGATTCCGGAAGCTCAATTCCTTTCACTTATGCCTTCGCTCCCTATTCCCTACTTTGTAGCGGGCAACGCATCGGTAGTAGATAACCACTTTCCATCAAAAAGCCAGCTTGCTTGCTGGCATGCACTATTATATAAAAAACAAGTTTTAAATTATCCTGTTAGTACTTTTAGGAACTATACTTATAGTATTAGTGATATTCTACTTCTGTTGCCGACTCTAGCCAATTACTTAGTTGCTTATTAATATTCCGTTAAACCATTATTTCGATGGTAATAGAGTTGCAATGTAATACCTATTAGCTCAATCGATGACGCACGATAAAGTATAAAACACCGGAAAATATTTACGTATTTATTGATGACATAAGCGAACTACGGCAATTGCTCATCACAGAAACTTGTTTGAATTATTAGTAAAGCGTTAACAATTCTGATCAATACCTAATAGGAACCTTGACCTTTGATAGAGTTTCGCTTATCACTTATACAAATAACTTAATAAAAAGTCGAGGTCTGTTTAGGTGCTTTGATAACGTCTGGTGTATAAAGTCAACAATTCGGAAGTTGATTTACGCGAGACAACCGTTTATAAAACATGTGAACCTGCACCAAGTATTAGTCACAGGTAACGCTTTTCTCAATAATGATTAACTAGTTTCTGCCCGCGATTTTGGGAAGCTAATCCAGTAATGATTCATTCGATTATAAACAAGAGTTCACATTGTAATAGTGCGCCATAGTAAAAGTTTATTCAAAGTACTTTTATTAAATGGATAATTGACTGTTTTTCAATAAACTATGGTTTTAAACTTGAAATACTAACTGCTACTATTTATGTAAACATCTTATCACTAGCTATAGGTATCTAAAGAATATGGTATTACACATAACACAAGTACAGTTTGCAATTTACAAATTCAATAAAAATTTATATAAAATACCATGGTTGACTCATTCATAAATCCGTGAATAATACGTACTTATGTGATTATCACTTTAAGGTAAACGGTAAATCCAGAACATTCATTGTAGCAAGTAAACCGCACTAGTTGCACTGTGACGTCACGAAAACCTACGCATTACTAAACTGTTACTAACATCTATCCGCTAATTTAATGGCTCGTCTCCACGTAACGATGGCGATGCGCTCGCCCTATTAACCCAGAGTGCTGCACCTGCCCCACGAAACACCGGCATCATTCACGCTCGTCTTGTACTTACACAGTAGGCACGTACTCCTCGGGAAATTCATTCTTCGTGTGCACGTACAGCAGACAAGTCTTGCCGACCATACCATCCCCGACCACTGTTATCTTTAGTGTCTTCTTCGTACCCATGATGCGCACGACATCCAAATTTAACAATTCACAATAACTTCAATCGCCCTATTGTTCCACACTAGCACATTAACACATTTCGAGTTTCCGATGTTGACCATTTAATGAAACTCTTGCCTTCAAGATTCTTATCACTGTGATGTAATAATCTTATCAATCTTACGGAGACACTCGCGATAAAGCAATGGAACTCTACCCAGGGTGAAACAAAGCGCGCGCGCGCATGAGCACGGTCAGGAACGGAATGAATCAATCCAAAGAGCGACTCATTGGTCGCGCCAAATGTTGTGGTTTTAGTCGTGGTGTCAAATAAGTGCTCGGCGACTGCTACTGATGATTATTCGTAATTAATTCTGCGAGCGTACACATTCAACCTCGGAAGCATATGATCTAACGTCGCGTCGCACGTTCTTAGTTACTATTCGAGTCATTGGTACTGCTTATGCCAAGCATATCGTGAAGTTACAAAAATAAAGAATACTTAGTTATTTGGTTGTTTACAATAGGTGGTCGTGGCCACGGTCAATTCTATCTAATTGATTATTATATTAAATACAAATAAACAATATAAATCTGTTTATAGATGTTTAATATTCTGAAAAAAGCGTCACAGTCATTTGTTATTTTAATACTTACTTTATTAAAGTAAACTTAAGATAATAGAAAATTATTATATAGTCAATTAGATTTACATAGATTCGTATTCCTCCAAGTTTAGAATAAGGGCGTAGCCAGAGATATAAGAGGAGGATAAAACCAATATTATATTCATATGATTTTGCATACCTAAGCAGTGGGATATATCCATTCATAACGGGGAGTTACCTCCAATTGTATTTTGCTACGACCTTGATTTAAGTCTTTTATTTATGATACAATTTTCTCGAATCTGGTTTGAGGACATCTGACGGAAGATCGTGTATCCTCCTCGGTAGCATAGCGCCAGAACAAATTCCCTAAAAAAAACACTACACTGATTATCCGTTAGTGCATCAAGTGTGTAAAGTTAAATATTTTAATATGAATTACTATGTTCTAGCTTTACGCGACCGAGGGTACGCGACACAACTTCCGGCAGATATGCTCCGATCCTAAAACTTACTAGACATTATGAATAAACAAAATATTCTGCGCGTTTATCAATGGAGAAGGCACATTGCGGTATTTATTATTACAATAATTTATTAAAATGTAGGCACATTAACTAACAACTACAACAGACAAAAGTTAACAGCTTTATATACTAGTAATTAATACTGATGAAAAACTAATGAGATCAAATAACATTAAATTATTGACATAACAAAATAGTGAATCAACACAGAAAACTAAGGATATTATTCCTAATACACATTGCAAACGGGAGTGGGCGCCACTGTATTTCCTAAATTTATATGAACGCCTTCACAGGACACACGTCGCGGATGCATAAGCGTCAATCCCAGTCCCGACCCGACTTATTTAGTTGACAGGGTATACAAAACAGTGTGTCTATACGAAAGTAAACAATGAAAGCCAAATAAAGTGTTGTAAGTACAATAAAAAAAAATGTACAACGATACTAAAGTGCTAAAGATTAATAATTATTTTTGCGATCAGTTATTTTATGATTTGAGAAATTACGTAAAATGATAAAAAGTAACTTATTTCTATTTGTTATAAGATATGCTTTTGTGATTAGGAACGCAAATTTTTAAAATATAGCTTGGTTTGGCACATCAGTAAAAAAAAAATTATTTATTTTTTCTTTTCATGGTTTATCTGAAAGTCATGTAGACCACCAAGTATAATTTCCTCTTTGAGTGCCAGTAGTTCTTTCAGCAAGTCCTGGTTATTTCTCTGCAGCTGAGCTATGACTGTCCGGTGCTTCCTATCTCTTTCCTTTAATTGCATCAGGGAGGCGTCACAGACGTCACTACATGATGGACGGGCACCTGATAAAAAAAGTATTATTATAAATATATACTAATAAAATATGACTTTTATTTAAAAAGAAAAATATTCTACATCTGTGTCGGGAGACAGTGACATTTAGATGCATCAATAAATTTTATTGTGAATACCAATAATTTTGGGTCCCATGAAATCGTATTTTATTGTATACTAGCGAAACCCGCGCAACTTCGTTTGCGTGTATCCCGCTTTCCCGTGGGAATTTTGGAATGTATGATACTTTAAAACCTTCCCCTTGAATCACTCTATCAATTAAAAAAAACCGCATCAAAATCCGTTGCGTAGTTTTAAAGATTTAAGCATACAAAGGGACATAGGGACATAGGGACAGAGAAAGCGACTTTGTTTTATACTATGTAGTGATGTAAAATAGGGCTAGGGACGCGGTTTAATAGCCTAAGGCCCGAGTTCGCCAACTACGACATAATCAATGATTACGTAATCGCTCGATTACATTTTAATTGTTGTTTAAACAAGCCGCGTTTTTTTAATGTTCACCGTTCTATTTTATCGGGCGGTTAATCAGTCAGCAGTCAATAGTCAAAATGTGGCCCATAGATTTAGTTTCGCTTGATGTGGCTAGATGTTTTTATTTTTATTTTACAACATGTTGCAGTTATTTTTGTAATATTGTAATACATAATTTAATAACATATTACTTAAATATGTAATATAAAAGTATCAGTTGTGGAAGAGAAATTTTAACAATTTTACCAGTGACGAGAAATCCGTACTCATGGGTTATAAAGTACAGAGATTTAGTAGAAAATAAAAAGTCTACGCTGCACTACGTATAAATGTATAAACGAATATAAATAAATATTTAAAATAAAAATAAAATGTATTTTAGTTTTATTTAAATTTTAAATCATTACCTAAATAATATGAATACTTACTTACATATATGCAAACATATTAATTTTAATAATCACTTAATAGTGAGATACAACTCACGTCAGGACCCTAACCGATGTTTAAACTACGTCCATTCCGTCAATTAAGTTAAACAGACGATTACGACACTTAATCAATGTTTAGTGCACGGTGAACAGCAAAATTTGGTTAAACAGCCGATTAGGTTCATCTGTTTAAAATTTAAACATCAGTTGGTGAACTCGGGTCTAACTATAATATAAATTAACAGTTACTCAGTTTTATACATGCACGAAAACCATTGCCTCCTTGTTTAAATAAAATACACCATATACACTGACCTGAATGGTTTCTCAGCCTATCTGTCAACTTATCATTTTCATTTTTAAGTCTTGTTATTTCATTGCGCAAAGACTTTTCGATACCTTCCTTTTGCTTAGTGGCTCTGCATAACTTAGCGCGTGTCTCTGCGAGTGTATGCAACACCTCATCAGAACGGTCCGAAATCCTTTGTGCAGATGCGACACACGCCTTTGCTTCATTTTTCTCACTGTTCAATTTTTCTTTTAATCTGCTAATGCTGCCCTATAATAATAACTCTCAATTAATTAAATAGTTGACAACTTTTGATTAGAGAGTTGAAAAAAAATCCTTTCTATGTAATCCCTAAAACATCTACAATAATAAATCATCCTTGTACAGTTCATATCAAATCAAGATGCATCAAGATGCCAGTTGAGAGTCTGGAGTACTTTGGTCTAATTTGACAATAGATGAAAATAAAAACTCACTCATAAACTATTTCATGGCATTATCAACCACTATTGCTTTAAACATGCAAATTATGTAAAAATTCATTACCATTATTGTAAATAGTGAGCTCACAAAGTTAATTTAAATGGTTATGTAAAGCATAGCTACAGCACATGATAAGAGTACTAGTAATGTGACTTTGGTTACCAACTTAAATACTATAGTATTGGTAAAGTGTAATTAAAGGGTAGCTTAGAATATCTGTTTTTTCTCTACAACCTTTCTATAACAATGAAAAAGTTCCCAATAGGTTACTCATATTTAAAAAAACATAGTATTTATTTACTTTCTAAAGTATTACATACTATTTCTTAGGTAGTAATCTGTATATTCATCCCTATTCGTAACTTTTGTATATTTCACTTGGTTGCTAATAAGTTTCATATGATTTTTCAAGGAACTTGTCTCATAGGGATAAGTGAATCTTATCTGCTACTTGTAAAACTAGCCTTACATTTAGCTGCTTGTTGCTATGTTCTAAAATATGGTTCTCCTCAGCCAACCGTTGGGCTTTCTCCGATGTAATTTTATAGTAATGTAGCAGCGTCCACACAGAGTTTATAAGGGTCACAAGTGCCTGCTGTGTGAGAGTACTGTCTTCAACATCAACGTGAGGGTTGAAAGTGTAGTTTATATTTAGAAGCCCCAATTCCTGGAACATTTATTATAAAATAATTATCTTTTATCAATATAATGTAACTTAGAAAATAAAATATAAAGTTACACTGATAAATCCTTGAGGGAGAGTAGGTAAAATAAAAAAGGTGACTAGTTTTTAGAATAGAAAGATGTGGTAAAAAGTTTTTTTTAAATATAATGTATTGTAGTTCATCCTTTACGGATAGAAATTCTTTAACTTTAGACCATCAACATAAAAGTAAAGACAAGCTGTCCGGTACTGAGTTTTTGCGATGGGGCACATGCTCACCACCACCCCTCAGTCAGTTGCGAGCGAACAACAGAAGCAGTGGTGTCGGTGACAATTTTTATTTAACAGATTGTTTTTACTTTTATGTTGATGCTTTAGACCTTTTATTTTAATTAAATTTACATATTGAACATAGTAGGCAAATAACGCAGTTGGCACACACCCAGAACACCATGTTATACACAAAATAGTCATAGAAAGTAGTGGTCATAGTGTTGCTTTAGGGGCAGGGAATAAATTAATAAATGAAAACAATAGTCACGTATACTTACCTCGTTAAGCCCAATTAGGCACTCTCTAAAATTGTTTAAGCTACAAGGCTCGTATGCAGTAACTTTTTTATGTTTATAATTCTGTAAAAGCTCTTTCACTTCCTCGTCAAGAGTTTCAAAGTCATTCAAAGAATCCATACTTTAAATATTTACGTAGTTTTCCCAACTAAAACTTTAATTATGTAGCCAATTAATTAAATTGCTACTAAATTAAATAAAAGAAGCACTACACGGGCCAAGAAAACAAAAAATTTAACAAAAGAATCAACCTTCGTTTTTCAAATTTTTAAGATTTCAATTCAATCTGTCAGTTCTGTCACATCACAATTGACAATGACAGTTAAAAATTCTCCTACTTCTTTTTTTCTTTATTATTTTTGCCACTATCAAGTCATGATTCTGATTTACACAACAAGGAAATAAAACAAAACCGACTTACTTGAGGGTGGATGGAGCAGCAAGGATGATTGAAAACAGTTTATAGCCATTGAAATATTTTTTAAGTTATATTTAAACTACCTACTAAAGCCTTTTGGTTTTAAGCCTCTACCTTCTGTATGGTGGTGGCCTCTACCAGTCAGGCGCGATTTTAACAGTCGATAATATCGCATGCGTTATTGCGATATCTGTTTTCAGTACATTTTGTATTAAGATGGCCATAGATGCTGCGTTTCTCTGTCCTGCTATATTCCGATGAGTTCTAGAACGTTTTGTGTCAGGACGCAAACGACCGTACACACACTTGCGATAATAACGTTGGTAAAGACGCTCTCTCATAAGAAATATCGGACGATAAAAACGCAAATGTCTGCAAGGAATCGGGACGCATTATGGCAATAACGCATGCGATATTATCGACCGTTATAAACGTGCCTGTGTGGTAGAGGCTTTATATCTGCAAATTGTTGGTTTGTTAATTCTATCATACTATTCTCCTCTATCAGGGAAAAAACTTCCTTGTTTACACTAGGATGATGGATACTTGTCATTCTAACCCCAATCACTCACATGTGAGCAAATACGCGAACCTACGAGTGTATGGCGGCATTTGCAAATGACTGCGAAGTTTTCGCTGCATTGGTGCTTTTCCGAGCCTTCTCGGTTTATTGGTTTTTTGACGCACATCAAAGAGCGCCAACCTCGAACTTTGCGTAGTCTCCTGCACATTCGTGCGACCAGTTGCGCGCTCGATTGCAAAGTTAACGGTCGTAGGCCCTTAAAAACAGAATAATTGTTAATGACGCTTGGGAGAGAATCAAAGATGTATTTTCTCTTTTAGGTTCATTGACGAATTAAAGAAGATGATAAATTCTATAACTTAAAACAGAAAATTGAAATAAATTCACATAATCGCAAGACTGAGACATTCGTAACCATGTCTAGGAGGAAGTGAAAATGGATTCGCACATTAATATATGCGAAGTTCGCTAAGTTTGCGAATGAGTATTCGACGGTCCTGTTTATATATGCGCAAATGTTCGTACTAATATTTCGTAAAAATTATTATTTGCGCACATGTGAGCGGCCGGCATAAAACAAATCCGTTTCAAGTTTATACATATATGGGCGCTATCCCACGACTACTGTTTGTAGTCGCGAGTGTGAATTAAAAACATTAAAACAACAGAAGAATTGAAAATGCGAAGCATGTTCAAGCCCACGACTTTTTGTAGCGTATCGCTCGCTAACAAAAGTCGTTGTGGGGTTGCCTTAAAATAGTCAAAATTATAAAACAAATAGATCTATAAAAGAAGTTTATTACAATAACCAAGATCTTGCTTATCAGATCTCAAACATGGCACTAATAGAGAGCAATACGAATTTAGATCTTAACAATATTACAGCAAGACTTATTATAGTAGATTTGTGTACACTAATATCAGAATAGGTGAGTTAATTTACATTATCATTAATGGTGTGTAACGGGTGTCAAATGAGGCGGAGCGAAGGTCACGAGCCGCGGATGCACACGAAGCGGAGGCAGGGCGCGCAGCCGCCTGCGACGCTGGCCTCCGTGCCAACTTGTCACTTCTTCCGAGACCGATCTATGATTTTACCCTAGAACGAAAATACTAAATATATATTTTATTTTTGTAGGAATTCGAATTCGACACCGGTAACTTTGTTAATACTACCGATGTGTGGCGGGTTCGCTTCTTTAATTTAAAGTTATCATCAGAACAATTCTTTTTTGATATTCAGGGTGTCTCATTTAAAAAACTTAGTCTCAGAGAACAAGTAAAAGCTACAAAGTCCAATGTGTAATCTTAATTTTTATGTTCTGTAATAGTATATATTTTTTATTCTATTAAAATGTTTTCATACTTTAGCCATATTAAGTCCGATCTCGCTGAGTCGCTTGTGCTGGTAGGTCAGGGGTTCATGCAGCTTGGCATCCCCGCGCTTGTAGAAGTCGCTGTAGTCAAGTCGGAACGCGAGCATCTGTAGTGACAGCTCCGTGTGCAACGCTAGTTTCAGGATGAGAGCCGTCACGTGACCCCTGTAGAAAAAATATGATGTTGATTCTTTTAGGCGTATGTCACACTTATTTGGGTTGTATTTAATATTTTATTTATGCACACACTAATGAGCGCTGTCATCTGTAAAGCGTCCGTTACACAAGGAGAGTTTCTCGCACGCGAGCGGCGAATAATCGTATGCGATTATCCCATGGCAAAACTCGCCTTTCGATTCTCGCCTGCGGTTGTTTACATTTTGACAAAAACTCGTAGTATTCAAGCTATTCTCGAATGCGAGTATCACAGGTGAGATTCGCTTCTCTTAATATGTTTACACTACAAGCGATTAATCGTAGATCTAAAAACGCATACGTGTCTCGACTTGTATAAACAATGCTCGGGCGAGAATCGCAAGTGTCGATGCGAGACTCGCGCAAATCACTCCGTACTGATTTTGACACGAGACTCGCCATTCGTGACCTTATTTACAAGTACACCTTGGGCCACCTCCGAAGACATTATAGCACCACCACTGACACTTCTGAACAACAGTCGTGTTTTTGAATGGCGAAACTCGTTAGAGAAACTCGTATGATTTGTTTACACAGGCTCGCGGCCCAGGAGAGCTTAAGTAGCGAGAATTGTATTCGAGAGGCAAAACTCGGAGCATTTGTTTACACTAGGCGACCATATTATTGCCTGGAAGAAATCGCCGCTCGCGTGCGAGAAACTCTCCTTGTGTAAAAGACGCTTAAAGCTGACTTGCAGACTTCTTTTTTGAGGAAATTGAAATGTCGATAATTTTGCTAAATAAAGAGAAAGAATACTAAATAAGACTAACTAAGTTGACGTTAAAAAAATATAGACTAAAATCCCCCAAATGTAGAAGGTCATTCGAATATCATTAACTACTGATGCGGTACAAAAAGAACAATAGAATTTGTTACATTATGTCATATAGATAATTACCTGTACGTTCGAGCCCAAACATTCAGATCTGCTTTGCGACTGCCCAGAAACTGAAGGAAGATCTTCCTTTTCTCCTTGTCTTGTGCCTCATCGGCAGCCGTGAAAACGTATTCACCTAAAATATTTATAATTTAACCATTATATTACTTTTAAATACTACATTACATCAGAATATTTCAACAGAAAATTTAGTCTACAGTAGTAGTACATAGCGTACAAATCGCGGTGCCAGTCAGGGTCCAAGCTTGTGTCTTGTGTTTTATTAGTAATACGTTTTTTGTAAATTTTGGTTTAAATATTTTTGAAAAGACTATGAAAAGACTAATAAGAAATCTATACCTATGTGGAAAAATATTAATGACTATACATATTTTCGTTTAATTTTTAATCAAACTTCCATACTTATAAACTTCTGTGTTTATAATATTAGTAAGGATAGAACTACCTTTCGCCTGTCTCTCGGCTTTCATTTGCTCTATGCGCTCCCGCCGCTCTAATTCTGCGATAATCCCAGTATGCAGTGTGGCTTCGAAGCTCCGCAAAGCCAAGGTTTCATTTAACACATTACCCAGGTAAGATTGCAGTTCCTGTACATAAAGGTAAAACTTGAATTAAATAAATAATATATATAGGGACAAATCACACAGATTGAGCTAGCCCCAAAGTAAGTTAGAGACTTGTATTATGGGATACTAACTCAATGATACTATATTTTAACAAAATACATATACTTAAAGATAAACATCTAAGATCCACGGCAATCAGAAAAAGTTCGTTTTTCATCATGGCCCGACCAGGAATCGAACTCCCGAGCTAATCGATCCGGCATGGTAACCATTACGCCGGAGGTCGTCATTCAATTCCGACATTTTAAAAACAAAAGATAAAAGTAAAATAAAACTTAGACATTTGTCATTCTAACATGGACTAAAGCTTACTTACAGCCCGGTTACAATATCTGTGGACCTCGCTGGAATTGGAGTCTTTCCGCGTCCTCCTTTCACCTCCCCGCGAGAAACGAGCAAGAGAGAGAGAGAGAGAGAGAGTCGACGTGACGTCACCGACGCCAGGTCTACAGATATCGTAACCGGGTAGTAGTGCAAAAGTATTTCCTGTAAATCTACTTGCAAAATAAATTTATTGACCACAATATTTGATTACAAACGGCGGTCTACCAGTCGACATTTGGAAAGAGCAGATATACACGAATGCGGTTTATAAATAAATGACATACAGTAAATAATAGATATTATATAAATGTTCTTAGGTATATTTAGTTGATGCACAGTGTGTGTACCTGTGTGGTGTGGTGTATCATCGCGTGTATGGAGTGCCTCTCTAGGGCGCGGTGGTGCAGGCGCAGCAGCCGGTCCAGGTCCTGGTGCGCGGCGGCGTTGGCCAGCAGCTCGGCCCAGGCGGGCTCGGCGCCCACGCCCGCCGCCTCCTGCAGCGCGCTGCACAGCCGCAGCGCCTCCGCGCGCAGGCACGACACGCGACGCATCAGGCTCCACACCTCTGTACGACAACGGGTTCGAATCCCGGTCGGGTCATCATGAAAAACTAACTTTTTCTAATTGGCCGTGATTTGTCCCTATAAGTATGGGTATTTATTTATTTACTGCTTTCTATGCTCACCCAGTACTTAACGGTTCACCATACCGCCATAAGTCTTGACGGTTCTTCATTAAATTGTCCCCACAAATTGAGCCTTATGCCGCGTCTATTAGTTTACAATACAATGAAACTATGCTGATACCGATCTAGAAGACTATTCCCAACTTACTTATTTTTATATTCAGCTACTGGACAGATTCGTATTTACCCACACTTATTGTATATTTCTCATGTAAATGACTGTATGGTTAATAATGATGAAATAAATATTCTTTAACCTTAAGAAAAATGTGGGGACCGGGAATACCTTGGGTTTAATAAATCAATTAACTACCAAATATTTTTTTACTTACCGGGCATATATTTAAGCTGCTTCTGCAGTATAGTGTGCTCGCGCCAGGCATCATGTAAACTATATTCGATGCGTTTTACTCGCCACAGTTGTGTGAACAGTGCTCGATAGCGCGTCGCACATGTGGCCGGGAATAAGGTCCCTAGAGGGCCATCCACGCGGTACTGCAAGGCAAATACGTCCCATCCGTTGTCGTCGCGACCATCGCCTGTACGCACAAATACAATTAATGCAGTTAAAGTAGTCGCCAAATAGTTACAATCAAGATAATATGAAGCTTATGCCGCGATTTAAAGTTTAAAAAAACTACATCTGAGCCCTTTCATACTTGCATAGAAATTCGATAAGCGTGACATAATATACGTTTATATGTTAGCATTGAACCAACTCCTAGGATTCTACATGAGCCCGCAGTATATTATAATGTTTCTTTACAGTTGACTGCAATCAAATGTACTTTCGTTTATAACTTGATGTAGTAAGGTGGAATTACAAAATGTAAATACAAATCGAGACTGTACTAGGCGATATAAACACATAAGTAAATTTATAATAACTTACAATTTTTGTAGAGGTTAACGTGCAATCGCGCGAGCACGTGCGATGGCTCGAACTGTGCGTTGGTGGCGCGCACTGCGGCTTCCAGCGTACACGTGAGGTTGTGCACGTAGAGCGATGTCGCCGGTTTGTTTAGCTCGTGTCTATACATAAAAATTAAAGTAATATTACAAGAACATAAATAATAAATATATAGGCACAAAATCACACAGATTGAATCAGAAAAAGTACGTTTTTAATCATGACCCGACCGGATCACGCCACAGAGGTGGTCATCAATGAATGAAAATACGTAATCTGTATAGTGCACTGACTGCAGCAGCGTCATGAGGTGGTGCACGAAGTCGCCCTGCGCGAGCAGCAGGTAGCGGCGGTGCGCGGCCAGATGGTCGAGCAGGTGGTGGTGCGAGGTGAGCGCGGCGAGCAAGCGCGCGGAGGCCGCCGCGTGCGCCGCCGCCACGCCCGCGCGCAGCGCCGCCGCCTGCCACCACGCCGAGTCGCTGCCGCCGTCGCCTGACCGACCGTTTTACATACATCAATCAAGTTTCATCTCTCGTGACGCAGATTATGCTATATATTGTATTTTACACACTAGAAAACTTTTCAAGATACACACTTCCCGTTTGACTCAGCAGATAATAATTTTAGATTCATCAATCTGACGCAAATACTAATAATAGTTAACGAAGTAAAATATATAAGATATAGATTATAGCCGTATATATTACGACTATTTTGTCCCGCTAACAATATTTCTGCATTACCCGGTTGACTGCTAGAGCATGCCTTTTGGCATTAAGTCCGCCAATTGTACTTACAATCGTGCAATACAGATTGAATAAATAGAAGGCTATATGTACCCGTGTGCGGCTTGAGCAGCGCCTGCAAGTGGTGCGCATGGTCGCTGGGCCCGGGCTCGTCGGCGCACGCCTCGCGCATGAACACCACGCTCTTGCCCGTCGCCAGGATCTGCGCGGCCTG
The DNA here is from genome assembly GCA_905163395.2 of Endotricha flammealis. NCBI lineage: Eukaryota > Metazoa > Arthropoda > Insecta > Lepidoptera > Pyralidae > Endotricha > Endotricha flammealis. The sequence goes on from LR990855.1 coordinate 10,691,053, forward strand.
CTCGCGGGACATGAACGAAGGCACCATCCACTCTCTAGTAAGATAAATAAATAACAAATCAATGGAAGGAATGGAATGTCCAAAAGCATATCATAATTTATACTCATCAATAGATACATTTTATTACATACATTTCAATTTCAAAAGGTATTGAATTATGACGATTCGAAAGACCTTGTAATATTTGAATAAAGACATTTTCATTTCATTTCATAACACTAAATAAAAATGAATTGTTGTTCGTTAGACTCGCTAAAACTCGAGAACAGCTGGGTCGATTTGGCTAATTTTAGTCTTGAAATATTTGTGGAAGTCCAGGTAAGGTTTAAGGGTAGTGTAGATAGGGGCAGGGTAGAGTAGGGTAGAGTAGGGTAGGGTAGGTATAGTGTAGGGTAGTGCCTCTAAGGCGGAACAAAGTTCGCCGTATCAGCTAGTTAATTTTAAAAAAGTATCATTATTTTGCTTATAATTTACTTTTGTCTAAATAATATCTTTCAATAAATATTATTGAGCGTAGACACCAACCTTACTCTGTATTTGTCATGCCACATCCTGTCTATCGGCACGCCGCTGCGGCTCTCAATAAAGAACTCATTAAACGGGTCATCAATTTCACCTGGCGACAAGAATTTATATTTTCTATTATTCTACCATATGCTTGCTGAAAGGAGGCCTCTTTGACGTAGGCACAAATTATGTTGTAGTCGGGTCTTCGGACAACCGCCGGCGGGGTCACGGAAGTATCTTAGTTCCCGTGGCCCCGCTCATCTAGGCGGATAAGGTGGTAGTGAGCGAGAGTTTTAGTCAGTATACCCTAAGTGGCATTAGAGCGGGGGAGCCCGATACCGCTTGGGGAAGCGGCGGGGCATGCAGTAATGCATTTCTCTCACTATAATAAAAAAAACAAGGCACAAATCATGTTAGTTGTAAGGTTTAATGTAATGTAAATATTGTTAATATTTGTGTATTTTTATTACGACAATAATAATTCGGCCATTTACTACTTGTTTTTTAATATTATGTCAATAACCTTACCTAAGATACAACCACACTTTCATGATGTTGACATATGAAGACTATTTTTCAATTATTCAAATAATTCCAAAATACAACACCTTTCAAACTAGTTATATATCATTTACTAACCATGTAATAACCATCTTGTCAACATAAGTACCAGTGGGTACGTGAGAGCGGTAAGTAACCGTCGCGCCAACGTGGACACTCGCTCGTCGCCGTGTCGCACGAACCGGTGAACGCACGACGCTAGCTCACCGCCTGTTATACAAAAAAACACATTTATGAAGTATATATAAAACGAAAACTATACAAAAGTATTTCGGTGTATACCTACCATCATAGATAAAAGACGCTAATAGATATGCAACTTGGGTGTGATCTGTATATCTGTACGTCTCAATATTACTTTGATTTAAAATACACTACCAATCGAAGATTATTTTGAGGGCGTGGTTCTTTGACGTTTAATATTTATATTGAATAGTAAAAATTTAGAATTTAAGATATTCAAAGTGCGATATGAACAGATATTAACGTGTTACTATATGAAGTACCTTTCTTATGATGAGCAGTGTGCGCGATGTTTGCTAGCCAAGTAAGCCGGTGTAGAGGCTCCTGGGCCCACACACAAATTCGTCGTAAAGTGGCGCCGCCACCATCTCCATCGCAAGCCTGAGAAAAATAAATGTTTTTAATTCCTTTCAATGAATATAATTAATAACATTGAATTATACAATAAATAGTAATATTCTAACCTGAGACTGTAACATCGCGACACTTCGATAATACTCCGTCAATTCTTCTCTGATCGAAGCTACTAAACCTTCTCCCATTAGACCTAAAAATAGACAATATTATGCATAAATTTTATTAGATATTTCTACATACAACAATTTTAATTAAAATTTTACTGTAAATTATTTTTGGTGTAATATTTTCTTTTGTCATATCAATGTAGTTTATAAGTATTTCTGTCTAAAAATGTCTTGTTTACTGTATTCTCTTACTATTGTATATTATATTTATTTTCTTGCAATAATCACTCTCCAAGTGACATCCAAACTATCTTTGAACTTAAAGTTATCATTTACTTACCCTGTGGCATAAGTCCTGATGAAGGATCAATAAACTCCTTGAGTCGATCATGGAGGAAGCCGAGGTGTGCTATGCGCGAGAAGAGCATTTGCTGCGGTCGCGGCCCCCCGCCCGCACCCCTCGCCTTCACCCCCGTCGCCGCTAGTATCGCGTCGCGGACGCAAACGCGCTCGTTCGAACGATCTATCATAGTATTATGGTTATTACAAACTAGTAGACACAGTTTAATTCGTCTAATAGTCCGATGTAAGGGATGATTTCCATATTAAAAACTAACCTCTACCCTTCTCTGGGTTTCTATAAGAGCAGCTTTGCATAATAAACACCATATTAAAAATTCTTCCAGGGTATCAAATTATCTTGATTATAATTTTTTCATCTAAATTGATATAAAAGAATATACAGAATTATTTCCACATTTTTATTATTAGTTACGTTTGTTGTTGTTAAACTGCTGATAAACTGTATCAATGTGTCCAAAATCAAATCTCAATTTAGGAGATGGTTTTAGTGCTTGTACACAAACCGCAACACGAGTCTCTGTCAAGCAAGCTAACTCGTGCCGCGAGGCATATCCTTTACATGGATTGGGTTGCCAAAGAAAAAAAAAGTGAATCAATTCATGTGTTTTGTGTATCATTAAAATAAAAATTGCACAGTTAACTCCACCATAATTACAATAAACACATATACAGATACATAGATATTGTATAATAATTATAATGCAATCATTTCAAAGTGTACTTACCTTTACCAATAGTTTGTAAAGCCATATTACTATTATTTGAGGGGATAGTGTGATTAGATTGTTTAAGAGCTCCGTCCCAACTAGCAGTTCCAATTGTGCTTTTACTTGTTCCAGTGCTTGATCCCGCATCAGACAAGCCCATTGCAGATTTCTAAAAGGTATTTCAATTAAAGAATTGCCAGAATTACAAAACTGTCTTATCTTTGTGTGGGGTGGATTAAAAAGGTAGATCGAAGTGTCAAGATACACTTCGATCCTTGTGGACCTTTTGTGTCTGACCTCTCCTACCTTACTCAATCCCCAAACTCCTGCGTAACTCTGATGCAAGTCTTGGTATGTTTCGGTTGGGATATGAGCAATACAATACTAATTACAATACTAACTTTAGCTATTCTTCCTACGGTTGACATGAGTCTCCAATAAATTTACAAGGTTTTACAATGGAGCACTATTACTATGATAGCCAATATGTGTCACCTCACCAAATTTAAAGTATTCTGTTGGGACTATAAGTGGAGTTTAACAATAAACAAAATAAATACAGATTTTTTCTGTTATGCGTAAACATTGTTTAGAGTCATGACTAGGGTTGCAAAATTACGTAATTTTAACGAAAACGCTGGTAAAATACGTAAATTTACCGAAAACGCTGGTAAAATACTTATATTTTACGGTAATTTATATAAATTACGGTAAAATTACTGGCTACTTATGTATGGTGAATGGTGGGATGACGGCGGCGCGCGCGCGCGAGCTTTCTTAGTAGTAGTTTAATTCGTTTTTTACCCAATCTTACTGATCACACCGGAGCTGGTGCTTGGCCTAAATTGAGGGTGTAGAAATAAAACTACACCTTGATCTAATGAGCTGAGGACTGTATAATAAACTGAACTGATGAACTGAACATTGAGAACTAGAAAATATTGTAATAATAAAGTGACATATCAAAAAAGACTGACAACATAACAAAATAGACAAAATAATAAAGAAAGTGAAAACTATATCAAAAAGGATGTATTGATATGCGTCTTGAACATACCGCCCATCAAGGACGTTATTGAAGGAACGTCCTTAGATGAGCGGCATTTACAAATATTTGAGCGGATGGTAGCAGGCGGGCGCCGCGTAGCACTCATGACGCAGCGCTCTGCCTTGACTGGTGGTAATAGCAAGCGGGCGCAGCACTATCGACGCACCGCTTGGTTGAACTGGTGTGGTAGCAGGCGGGCGCAGTACTAATAACGCACCGCTCTGCCACCGTGGACTAGCGACTATGAGCGCAATGCAGATTCCTCTACCATCTTGGTTTTGTTCTTCATCCGGCTCGTTTCGGACTATGATCACACCGGAGCTGGTGCTTGGCCTAAATTGAGGGTGTAGAAATAAAACTACACCTTGATCTAATGAGCTGAGGACTGTATAATAAACTGAACTGATGAACTTAACATTGTGTACTAGAAAAAATATTGTAGTAATAGAATTGACATTTCAAAAAGAACTGACAACATAACAAAATAGACAAAATAATACAGAAAGTGAAAACTATATCAAAAAGGATGTATTGATATGCGTCTTGAACACTTACCGTATTTTACCGTAAAATAAAATATTTTACGTGAAATATCGTATTTTACGTAACGTTACGAAAGTAATTTTACCACTTTACATCCCTAGTCATGACGATCTATGAAACTTGAAATCTTAATTTATATGTAGTTTAAATTATTCTAATATTTTACTTACTGTAGTAGCAAGGTGTGGCACAGGGAAGAGTTGATGGGTTGACTCTGTCTGGTGAGGATTCTCAGACAAGGCTAACAGGAGGGCCAACACGGAAACTCTTTGCTTCAAAATAAACTGAAAAATAGATTTATTTTAAATTATATTTTATACTCAGACCTTTTTTTTTTTTTTTTAGGGACAATTCATACAGATTGAGCTAGCCCCAAAGTAAGTTCGAAACTTGTGTTATGGGATACTAACTCAACAATATTATATTTTATAACAAATACATTTAATGATAAACATCCAAGACCCAAAGCCAATCAGGAAAAGTTCGTTTTTCATCATGACCCGACCGGGGATCGAACCCGGGACTTCCTGGGTGGCGGTCTGGCGTGGCAACCAGTACGCCACGGAGGTCGTCAGACCTTTTAATTTGACAAAACATGGTGCTCCAACCACCAACAACACTAGTCATTTCCTATAAGATTGTAACTGGAATTCACTGCTCTTTAGAATGAAGAAAATGTATTTATTTGGTACTAACTATATTATGGATATAAAAATATTGTAGTTGATGTCAAAATATTATTTGGTGTATTACTGCAGATCTAGTCCATAAATCTAAATTAAAAAAATATATAGGTATCTTACAGAGTTCTTCAATTTGGCATAGCATTCATTGAATTTATCAGCATCTCTGGCTGAAATGCTGCTAAGCCGAGACTGGATCCTTTGGGTCAACAGTCTTTCATCCTGTACAGTGCGACTTTTCTCACCAGTCGAGGACAAATATGAAACTGCCAGTTCATAGGCACCATCTAAACATACATAATATAATATAAAACTGTTTTGGAATTGACGTAAGGATATACTTGGAAATTATATATTTTTTATTTAATCTAGTACGAAAAGAAATTGTTAAACTCATTTTTTACAGATAAATCCATCAGAGAGTCGCCATAACGGCACAATTTAAGAAACAGCAGATTGTACACGACTATAGTATAGTTAACATAATACTTTAACCATTTTTTAATTTTGAAATCAGGTCTTTGATATAGCTATGTATGAAATTCATTTTTAAGAGTAAGGCATATGTTTTATTCAAGCAGTGATATTATTCCACAATCAGTTAAAAATTATTATAAAATTACTTCAAGAAAAATATTTCCATTTGACAGAAAATTATTATAATCATGAACGTTTGAAAATGGAATTGGAAATACCTGGGTCCGACGATAATGCCACACATAATTTATGGAGTTGTGTGGCGAGGTTATTGGAAGATAAATCCATTATTTACACCGTCGCGTTGCCAATTCGAATAAGTCGACTTTGTTACACAGAAATTCATAAATAAAAACAATTACAGAAGCACCCGCCATGAATTTGTCAAAACCAACCAAATAAAAGCGCAGGCGGGGCGGGCGACTGTCACTGTCAGAATGTTCCTCTTTTTATTTTTACAGCGAGCAACTATTTTTTACTTCATAAACCTTTCCGTCTCTAAACTTGCGGTGTTGATGGTTGTTGACGGTTGACCGATGTTAAGTAAATACAAGATAGAAATGGCACTTCGTCTTAGTTCGTCTAAAGCCAGCACTTCACCACAAACAAGTCCACAACATCTTCTTGCGAAGTTGACTGGATTGAAGTGAAGTGAAGTGATTTTAAGCACGATTCGGCACGAAGTGAGAAGAGTGGCCATTGTTTTTCATACAATGAAAATAAAAAGGTGGCTTGCCGACAAAAGACAGTGAAATGTTAGAAAAAAAAAGCTGTCATTTTTCTTGACTTCTTGGAAATGAAATGACTGTTTGTCGTATTTGTCGTATTTATTTATTACTAGTGGAATATGGTCTAAAAAGTTAATTTTCCTTGTAGATTTCTTAATGCTCATAAATATTTCACATGACTGTTTAATAAAACTTATGCGCAATGAGTTTTTCAAGTGATGAAGTGAATTTTCTGGTATACCGATATTTACAAGAATCAGGTGAGGTTCATCGAACCTATGGACGCTGTCTAATTTATTTAATTTCGTTAATGAATTTTCTATTTAATTCATGTTTATTTTTAGGGATTGAAATATAATTTTATTAAAGTTGATTCTGTTTTGTAGGTTTTCATCATTCTGCATACACATTTGGTATTGAATCGCATATATCTCAGAGCAATATAAACGGTGCGCTTGTGCCACCGGCCGCGTTATTGAACATTTTACAAAAAGGCTTACAGTACACTGAAGCAGAAATTACTCTTGGAGAAGATGGTAAGGTTTTTTTTTTAAATAAAATTTAATATTCAAATTGTCAAAAAAATAAAAATGGTGTATAGAGTTAATTATTAACTACCTTCAATATTTTACAATAAAACTTTTCAGGTACAGAGACACGTCTTACAGAAAGCCTAAGTTTGATTGATGCAGTGACACCAGACATTGTGGCTGCACGACAAAACGCTCACAATGCACAAAAACAGGCCATCAAAGCGGAACCGGGATCTGGAGGGGAACAAAATGGTGTTGATGTATGTATATATCTAGGAATTTTATTTTCCTACTCGCATATTGTTGAACTTACATTGGTAGGGATTGATGTTGGATTGATAGTGGTTGATGATGACTACATTAAAATAATAATAATAATATAATAATAATAAAAGCCTTTATTACTGGGACATTTCACGTGAAGCGGACAGGGAAAAAAAAGTGAGGTTCTGAAAATCTACCACATTCGGCCCATTTGTACTTCTAGTAGGTATGAATGTGTACGCAAAATATTTTTTTTGTATAGTGTATATTTACCAAGTTATAGGTTTCAAAAGAATTGTCGTTGATTGGTACTACAATTTTTCGAAAGTAATTTTTCGAATATAACAAATCTACTATAAAATATTTTACATAGCGATACATATTAAAAATATACTGTTCTTTTTGACAGTAAAAAAAAAAAAAAAAATTAAAAAAAATTAATGGCCAAAACCGGAAGTAAACTTTTCAAACCAGAATTACAGTCAATTCGACCAAATTTTTTTTATTTTTTTTTCTTTCAAAATATAGCTTAAATGATAATGAAAGTACACTAGAAAATTTAAAATGGGATCTCTATTAGTTTAGGAGATACGTTGAATAATATACACCCGCGTCGCAAGGGGCGTCATATGTAGCGCTTGCTTAGATCGGTTGGTGTGCGTCAAATAAAATGGCTTGTATAAATTACTGTGATAAAATAGTTCAAACATAATAAAACAACATTGGTACAACACAAGAACTGTTTATTTTGTAATTTTAACAATTTTACAATGGGAATCTATGGCAGAACTGGTCCTCTTTACAAGAAGGCCTGTGGTTGTTGGAATGAAGCTGTGAAACTTTTTGGTTCCTGAAATGGTGACCGTAGACGCAAACCGGGGTTCCAAAAAAATTCTCTGACGCTCTATATCATCTTTAGAACAGAAATAAATGGCGGTTTGTTTTAAAGATGATTTTGCCCATTCATATAATCGCATTGGTGTTATAATTGCTTTACTTGGAGGTAACTGTAAACTTGCACGCGCAGCTAAACGTTTCAGATTCCCCCCTAGACCATCGCATGGCCCCTTTCCGTGAGATGTTGCATGAAAATGCAACTCTGCATCTGCATTAAAATCTTCTTTGTAATAAAATAGATTCACAAAGTTAAATCTATTTTTAAAATGTTGGGAAGCCCCGTCAGTTATGTATATAATTTTTGATCCAACTATCGATTTTTCTAAAAGATGCTTGTGTAGTAGCTTTTGGAAAGCATAAAAGGTGGCTGTGTCATGCTTCAGGTCGTCAGAAATCATAACAATGCTTCCGTGTTTTACTTCATTACCGTCTCTGTAGTAAAAAACTGACGTTAGAAGCGTTGCCTGTGCATTATTCCAATGAAAGGATTGAGCAGCATCTTGGACAATAAAACTATAGTTTTCTGCAAAATCACATTGTACGAGAATTTGACCTTCATCGATAGTCTCCTTAAGAGTTTTAAAATAAACCGCCTGTTGCTCTGCAATGTAAGCATGAGGTTTCAAAAGGTCCAAAGCGTCACATAACTCATCTACAAAACTATCGGAAGATAAAAGTCGAGTAGATATCGTGTAGCGGTCTGTGCCATCCCATTTTTCAAACTGCACTTCTGTGACTTGATTGTTATCAAATTGTATTTTTAAATGCTCTCGAATTGCACTTAAGCCTGGACAAGAATTACAGCGTTCATTTGGCGGTGTCTTAGTAGTCATTAAATGACACATCAGTGTTGGATTGGGACACATCATCTGGCGAAGGCAATCCTTATAAGATGAAAGTTGCATAGCAGACCCAGCTGTAAGATTAGCAATGTCTCCTCCATTCAACATCAATTTCACGTTTTGATGGTAAGTACAAACACATACCATATGTGTTCCGGAGTCGCCTGCGAGGATACATTGTTTGGGTCTTAGTGTAAAAAACTTTGTTAAGCCTACCTTGATGTTAGGGTATTCATCTTTAAACCTCTGATAAAGTTCGTCAATGTTACAGAGAAGAAGCTGTTTCTGTATGTGCGTTCTTTTTCCATCGTCTAATTTAACAGATATAAAATCTTTTTTACCAGGCATTATGCGGCTAATGTCTTCTCGTAGATAAAAATCTTTAACCAAGTTCTCCGTCTCGGCTGGTAGTTTACGACCACCGCGTGGGTTCGGAGAGGATAAGATACCGAACTGATTGACAAGTTGTTTTGCTTTTCTTGCTTGTCGCCTGGACGTTCCAAATTCTTCTGCAAGTTTATTTTCACTCCATGACGTGGGTGCTATTGTTAATATCATAGTCTTCATAGAAGTAGAAGGATGATTGAATTTCTCTTTTAGCTGCTTTAAAATTTCTTCGTTTTCTATGGATGTGTCGGTTTGGGTGGAAATATGTTTAAACTTATCTTCGGGAATAAACGGTTCATCTTCAATGATTTGCGAAGGTTCACTAGATGTTTGACTGCATTGCACAATGTCTTCATTAGCTACTGGAGGAGATTCAGTCAAAAGTCGTTTCCTGCAGGAGGCACATACGTAAAGATCTTGTGAAAAACTCCACTTTTGAGCTAAACATTTAGATATTTTCCTTAAATTTTTAAAATTTCGATGAAGTACCAAGTGAAATGGGTTAAAACATCGATCACCGTACGGCGCCATTAATAATAACAACTGTCACAGATTAAAACGTGCACAAGTCGCTGAGCGGTTAAAGCAACACTAAAGTTTAAGTTACGAAACCGCTAGGCGTCATATTTCTATCTCTTTCTTGTAGATAGGTTTGACCGTTTGACTCTTTCTGAGACAAAAAAGTACTACACGTTACTAACAGATGGCGCTATTAGTCACGTTTCGCAAATAATAAAACTTTTCTACTGCTCCAAAAACGTTTTTTCTTTATAATATATTATTAACTTATATTTGTATTATGTAGTTATATTTATATTATATTAATAAAACTTATTTCATATCATTAAATGAGGTTAAATATACGCTAAAACGATATAAAATATTAATAAAGTTGCAATATCGCGCAAACTGCTCAACCTTGCAAGCGCTACATATGACGCCCCTTGCGACGCGGGTGTATATTATTCAACGTATCTCCTAAACTAATAGAGATCCCATTTTAAATTTTCTAGTGTACTTTCATTATCATTTAAGCTATATTTTGAAAGAAAAAAAAATAAAAAAAATTTGGTCGAAGTGACTGTAATTCTGGTTTGAAAAGTTTACTTCCGGTTTTGGCCATTAATTTTTTTTTATTTTTTTATTTTTTTTTTTACTGTCAAAAAGAACAGTATATTTTTAATATGTATCGCTATGTAAAATATTTTATAGTAGATTTGTTATATTCGAAAAATTACTTTCGAAAAATTGTAGTACCAATCAACGACAATTCTTTTGAAACCTATAACTTGGTAAATATACACTATACAAAAAAAATATTTTGCGTACACATTCATACCTACTAGAAGTACAAATGGGCCGAATGTGGTCGATTTTCAGAACCTCACTTTTTTTTCCCTGTCCGCTTCACGTGAAATGTCCCTACTGTTAAAAGTTACAATAGAAAATATATACATGGTTACCTACAAAGATTGTTTAAATTTATATGTATCAAATTATATTAGTTTTCGGTACCGGCATACCAGTTTCTCTCTTCATACAGCTTGTCCTTGGACATAGGCCTCCTCTAAGGATCTCCATTCTTCTCTGTTTTTGGCTTTCCGTAGCCACATGGGACCAGCAGTCTTTTGTATATCATCCTCCCATCTTTTAATTTGTCTCCCCCTTCGCCTTTTGTTTTCTCTAGGAAGCCATTCAGTTATATTTCTAGACCATTTATCTCTTTTTTCTCTCATGAGATGTCCTGCCCATTTCCATTTCAATAGCTTAGTAGTAGTAGCAACGTTCCTAAATTTTGTGTCAAGTTTTATTTCCTTTAGTTGTCTTCTGTCTTTTAATCTCACACCTAATACGCTTCTCTCAATACTATTCTGACATACTTTTAATTTGATTTTAATTAGATGACTACATTAATCATACTAATATTATTATAAAATGAGAAAGTGAGTTTGTTTATTTGTTATCCCTTCACGGCTTGACTAATCAACCGATCATTATGAAAATTTGTATACATATTGTCAGGGGTGCAGAGCCCAATATAGACTATCAATATTTTTTCTACTATAAATGTCGCTGCAATTGCGATGTCAGCCAACAGATGGCGCCACAAGTTGCGCTGTGTTGTTTTGTTGTCAAACGAGATATTGTCATAGCTAGTTAAAAATATAATAAAAATCCTTTTATTTCTTGTAAAAAATAACTTTTACAATAAATCTTATCTTAAAACTTAACCTAGATACTTTTTATTTAGTCCCTTTAAATCTAAAAAAACCGTTTCTGTTGTTTTTCTGCAAAAAACATCTTTGTCTTGCATTCCTTTCTGTTGATTATATTTTAATTAAGATAAGATATGGTTAAACATTTCACTTACATAGAATGCAGTTGCCACTGTAGGTTAGTTATTTTGATACGAGTGTTAAAAAAAATCCTTTGTGTGAAAAGTATTGAAGGATAGTTTATTTTTTTTTTTTATTTGTTGATATTACAGGGAACGACGTGCACTACAACAGGCTCAACAACAACTGGTGGTGCGGCAACACCAAGTGCTCCAGAAAACATGGATGTAGACCAATCTATTGAAATACCGGCGAGCAAGGCTACAGTACTAAGAGGACATGAATCCGAAGTGTTTATATGTGCATGGAATCCTAGTACAGATCTCCTTGCCAGTGGTTCGGGAGACAGTACAGCTAGGTACATATAATTTTCTATATTTATTTACTTGTTAAAAAAAGTAAAAAAGATAATTTTCTGCTTATCTATAAGGATCGGTGCATATCTATAAGTATAGCTGGAGAGTTTGAGAAGCATTAAGTGTGATTATCAGTTTAAAATTAAAAATTCTTGCAATTTGATAACCTGAGGATCAACCCTTAGAATCCAATAATAAGATAAGATCTCCTTAGCAGTCAGTGGAAGGAGCCAACTCATGAGCAAAAATTAATTACATCTATATAATATAATATAATAATATAATAAAAGTGTAAAAAAAGTTTGTCTGTACATTGAATATATTTCCAAAAAAATTGTTTAGGGCGATGAAGAATAAGCAATAGAACAAGAATTTCGTAAAATTTTGTCCGTCTGTTTGTATGTATGTATGTTTGGATGTTTGTATGTTTGTATGTATGTTTGTACACGCTAATCTCAGAAACGGCTGAACCGATTTGGATGCGGTTTTGACTAATATGTGGCTAATTGCTCAACTTAACATTTAGTGTATGTTTCTTTTCAAAATTCCCACGGGAATCCGAGATATACGCAAACGAAGTTGCGAAGGTATATCAACGCACAGCCCAAACCGCTGGGTCTGGAGATTCCAAATTTGGCATGTAGGTTACTTACGACGTCTAGGGATATACAAAGAAAGGATTTTTCAAAATTCCCACGGGAAAGCGAGATATACGCAAACGAAGTTGCAAGAGGACGCACAGACCAAACCGTTGGGTCTAGAGATACCAAATTTGGCATGTAGGGTCCTTATATGGTCCGGACCGACCGGACCGGACCGGACCCGAACGGATCAGACCTGATCGGTCCGGAAGGAACCGCACCGTACCGAGTCCGTGCCGGACCGGACCGAACCGGATCGGACCGGTTTTTTTTTCTAAAGAAATATATGTTAATTGGTATGTAGGTATCTTATCAGGACCGGACCGACCGGACCGGAGCGGACCGACTGGACCTGATCGGACCGGACTATATATATATATAAAATTCAAAGTCCTGACTGACTTAACTATACATATATCAACGCACAGCCCAAACCGGTGGGTCTAGAGATTCCAAACTTGGACTGTAGGTTCCTTACGACGGCGACGTCTAGGGGTGTACAAAGAAAGGATTTTTCGAAATTCCCACGGGAAACCGAGATATACGCAAACGAGGTTGCCAGGCTCTACCAAATTTGGTATGTAGGTTCCTTACGACGTCGAGGGATGTACTAAGAAAGGATTTTTCAAAATCCCACGGGAAAGCGAGATATGCGCAAACGTAGTTGCGAGAGGACGCACAGCCCAAACCGCTGGGTCTAGAGATGCCAAATTTGTCATGTAGGGTCCATATAAGGACCGGACCGGACCGGACCGGACCGGAACGGATCAGACCTGATCGGTCCGGAAGGAACCGCACCGTACCGGGCCGTGCCGGACCGGACCGGTTTTTTTTCTGTAGAAAAATATGTTAATCGGCATGTAGGTTCCATATCAGGACCGGACCGACCGGACCGGCCCGGACTGACCAGACCGACCGGACCGGATGGAACCGTACCGTACCGGGCCGTGCAGGACCGGAATTTGTTTCTGAAGAAAAATATGCTAATTGTTACTAGGCCACGCGGGCGAAGCCGCGGGCAGAAGCTAGTATAAAATAAAACTAGTTTCAAAAATCAGTAATCTGTTGATATTGCATGGAGTTTTAATATTGCTGGAACATATTTGTCTATCTCCGTGATTTGGAGGGCATGTTAATCCGTCGGTCCCGGCTGTTATTGGTAGATGACAGTTGTTAAGCCAAGTCGGTGGCTTTCGGGCAGCTTGAAAACACCGGCCTCTGCCAATCCGCATTGGAGCAGCGTGGCAGAGTATGCTCTAGTCCCCTACGATTGAAGGGAGACCCGTATCCCTGCAGTAGGATGATTATGGGTTGATATGATGATATTTGTCTATGAAGTTTATCATATTTTTTTTTATGTTTTTAGGATTTGGGATATGTCAGATAATCCAGCAACCACACCCAATCAGTTAGTGTTACGGCATTGTATACAAAAGGGTGGAACAGAAGTACCCAGCAATAAAGACGTAACGTCACTAGATTGGAATGTAAGAAAATTATAATATTTCATCATTTATTTAAACGTTTACAAAAAAGAAGTCTATTTATTTATATGCATAGATAACATAAACTTTTCTACATAAATTGATTGGAAAAATGACTTAATATATTTTGACCTGCAGAACTGCGTCTGCATTTCATTTTGCAACATTTTGCATTTATGTTCTACACTTATTCAAAGATTTACGTTTATTCAGAGAGTAGGTCTTTACAGGCACGTTGTTGTCAGAGTACATACGAAACAAAATCAAGCAATGGATTAAAATGTACTTTTTTTTAATACCACAAAGGTGGCAAACAAGCATACGGCCCGCCTGTTGGTAAGCATCACCGTAGCCCATAGACGCTTGCAATACCGGGGGTATCACTCACGCGTTGCCAACCCTCCCAACCCCCTACAAGTGGAGTTCTGGACCTTACTCACCGTAGGAACACAACATGGCTGAGACCAATGCTGTGTTCCTACAATGGAGGTCCTTCCCCAGACGGGCTGCTCCGATTTGAACGGATTATCCGCTGTGTCCTACCTCTCTTAATTATTTTTAAATAAATACATATAACTTTTATATTATTGCGTTTCATATAGATAGAGATAACATTGATTTATAATTATTTTTTTCAGTGTGACGGTAACTTGTTAGCGACAGGATCATATGATGGCTATGCTCGCATTTGGACCACAGATGGAACCTTAGCATCTACACTTGGTCAACACAAAGGGCCTATATTTGCTTTGAAGTGGAACAAGCGTGGAAATTATATTTTGAGTGCTGGTGTAAGTAATGTCAAATAATATTTTTAACTTTATGAGATGTTTTCGAAGAGGCCATATTTGGTGTTCTCACCAGAGGACTATATCTCACTTTTATTGAATATTTTAATTTACGAATACGATTTTGAGAGAATTGGCCAATGTTACCAACACATCACCATGTCCAGGACCGTTATATATAAATAGAAAATCATAAAATAGAGGTTTCTAATGCAACCACAATCTTTATCAGTGAGGAAACAACATCAAAAAAGAAAGGAGGCAATAAATATTATGTTTTCTCTGCAGGTTGATAAGACCACTATTATTTGGGACGCTGCAACAGGGCAGTGCACTCAGCAATTCTCATTCCATTTGGCGCCAGCGCTCGACGTGGACTGGCAAACCAACACATCATTTGCATCGTGCTCCACTGATCAGTGGATCCATGTGTGCAAACTTAATGCTGATAAACCTATCAAGAGCTTCCAAGGACACACTGTAAGTGTTAACCTTTCATTGTAATTTACAAAATTGACACTGTTGTAAATTGTACCTGGTTTTGCAGAAAAATAGGTCTAAATCCAATTAAAAATAGTTCATGCCTTTTAATTATGTATTTGTCTGTTTGATGTTTAACTTTTTTTGTCCAACTATATTTTCAGAATGAAGTCAATGCAATAAAATGGGACCCACAAGGACAATTGCTTGCTTCATGTTCAGACGACATGACACTCAAGATCTGGTCCATGAAACAAGACACCTGTGTTCATGATTTACAAGCCCATTCCAAAGAGATATACACCATCAAATGGTCTCCAACAGGGCCAGGAACACAGAACCCCAATATGAATTTAATATTAGCCAGCGCTTCATTTGATTCTACTGTGCGTTTGTGGGATGTCGAAAGGGGCGTGTGTATACACACATTAACTAAACACACAGAGCCTGTGTACAGTGTTGCATTTTCGCCAGATGGTAAGTTTCTAGCTAGTGGCTCATTTGATAAGTGTGTACATATATGGTCAACACAAACAGGGGGCCTTGTACACTCTTATAAAGGCACAGGAGGCATTTTTGAAGTATGTTGGAACTCGCGCGGTACGAAAGTGGGCGCTAGTGCGAGTGATGGTAGCGTGTTTGTTTTGGATTTACGCAAATTGTAGACATAAGTTATATATAATTGGTATTTACTCATTGCACTATTGTACTCTAAAATATCAAGGCTGTTACATCAATTTCTATTAAAATACATTACAAACTATGTTGTGATGTTTTATAAATATGGAAAAGTTAAGCTAATAAAACTTGGGCAATAATATCCATCCAAACCACCACGTAAGATATTTGTACATTTGTACTGATTCCTGTACCTGGGCACCTGTGACTTGTCGCCATTAATCTGGGGATTTAAAATAACTTCAACATATCCCCTAAACTCTTACAAAATAATGTCTCATTACACCCATAAAAAACAGCCGGTAGTATTGACATGGATATAATCTAAGAATATAATTAATTTACCGATGGAATTTATTATACAAACTGCACTATATGTTGACTGATGATGTTTGAATGAAAATATTAGTTAGGTTTTTCAGAGACATGTTTATAGTTTCTTATATTTCCAATGATTTATAAAAAATACAATGTGAACATTTATGTAAGTTTCTTGGTAACATTATTTTGTTTATACATTTTTCTATTTTATGAATATGTTCTAATTTAAACGATCGGGGGAGTAATAATCACTTCCTATTAACAGAAATACAAAATTACAGATTCTATTTGCAAAGTAGATGAATCTAAATTGTAGATATATTTTAGTACATGATGCAATCATACACAAAACTGATGTATTTTTTGTTCTTTTATTATTTGAAATAAGAGTAAAAGAAATTAGTTTACAACTATATACTAGTTATAATTGACATAGTTTTATAAGTTACAAAATAAATAATAGAATTAAAATGCTTTGTATTATTTTCACATGTACACATTTGACCTTACATACATCAAAGCCTTAATGAACTTAATTATAATCTCTTCAACACTCTTACCGAGTAAAATATAACAACAATAATGTATGTAAATTAAAATATTTATTATGACATTGGCCTCTTGTAAGCTAACATATCTTCATGTTGATAAAGCTTATGCAGTTTTTCATACATAAATTTAAAGAAATACATTAAATTATCATATTCTCCATTATAAGGTTTACACTGGTGATGCCTTTCATCACTATGTACTGGATAATGTGATGTTATTTGCGATGAGTAGTCTTGACTGCAACCCCAAGCACTAATGTGAAGCTCCAGCATCATCTGATGTATTGCTTCTACAGTAGAGAGATACCACCGTGGGCTTCCACGTTGATGTCGCCAAAATTGGGAAGCTCTATTTTGTAAAACAACTTTGGGAATTTTTTGCAGTCTCTCATCAGCAAATATCCCACGACTTTGATTCCATGTACTGTCTATGAGTATTACTCGATTTATAGGTAGGGTTTTCACATGATGTATTTCATTACAACTATCATTTCCTAATGTTTTAGTCATAAGCGTTCCAACATTATACCCTGCTGGTAGTTCAGACAGTACTTGATCCACATAGCTTATAATATTTTTTTTATCAGTAAATAATTCTGGAACTGATCTGGCATCAACTCCAGGATATAATAAGACTGTTCTGTTGTCAAGTTCATAGTCAGGAATTTCAGGGTACTGATATATAGTGACATCTAAGGGTGCTAGAACAGCAGCATGAGCCGCAGTGCTTTTACCGTCAATTTCCCTTCTATGCTTAATAATATCGACTTTGATAGGTAACTGAAAACAAAGTTGTCATAAATTAACTTTCTGAAAGTATGTATACTAAAGGAATGAGTAAGTATAAGAAAGTTATTCTTACCCTACATAAAGGAATGCGGCCTTTTAATTGTGAAATAGGAACATAACATGTATAACAAAAATACATTCTAGATTTTCCACAACGTGGACATGGATTACGGCCTTCTAAAGCATGAAGAGGTGCGGCGTCGTCTATTAACATTCCTTCGAAGGGTTTGTCATCACGATTCCTAGCTTCAGGACTTTTTGGATTCATTATTTATGTCTTTTTTCTGGACAGGCATGCAATCAGTGTATAGCGTGTAATGCGTGTATAGAGAAAGAAGACTACATCAGCAAAGTAGTAACTGCTGGATAACCAATATAATAACAGATTTGATTGTAAACATAATATTGAGTTGAGGTTATAAATTAAATTATTGTTGGTTGAAATTTGGTACCTATTTCTTTTTGGTTTGGTTGGGAAAGAAAGACAGCAGACGTCAGACAGATCGATGGGTTTGAGTGTTCATAACGGCTACTTTTGGTCAACGTGTTAAAACGTTATGCTATTTTTAAAAAGCCTAATATTTTTTCTGCTATAATATATTAGTTAGGTAGTTCGTTGTTTTTGAACGTTCGTTGTCGTTGCCGGTTCTGAATATAAAACAAATAGCATAACGAGCTAACTAATGTTTTATATTCTTAACATAGTACCTATTTTTTATTTACACTTAACCTAAATTACCTAAGTACTTAATTAACTAAATTTAATATGTATTTACACTCAATTCTCGTACGAACAACAGACTGAAAATGTACAAAGTGAAATTCAAACACAAATCTTTCGTAACTAATTTGTTAAGTCGAATAGCTCACGACACCACAACGCAACGAAAGGAATGAAGCGACTGCGATGCGATGAGCTATGCATGCAATACAAAACTAATGAAATATTAGTGTGTAAGCGAGACGGGGTTAAATGCTATATTATAGCCTCGTCTTGCTTCCACACCTTAAGCGCTTTTTACACTACACGATTTCTCGGGCCCTGCCGGCAGGGTGTCCTGCCAACCAGTTAGGGTGCCGCTTATTACACTACTCTCAGTTTGAACGTGAACATGAATGACTGTGCACGTCTGTCGCTATGGCGCCGACTTTATCGAATCATCAAAAAGTTGCTTTAGCGGTGACTTTGGCACTTACTACATCCATGAATATTTTTTATTTTTATTATTTCCTGGCCTGAAGGTCTTGTGTCCCACTGTTGGGCAAAGGCCTCCCAATCCCTTTCTCCACTCGTCACGATCCAAAGCTACTTCTGGCCACTTGTCTAAGAATACATTCAGATCGTCCCACCATAGCCTCCTCGGACTTCCTTTACCTCGTCGCTCGTTCGGAACCCAAAAAGTTGATATTTTTTTCCCATCTTTCCGATTGCTTAAGGCAGACACAGACCACATCCACTTTAACTTGGCAGTTTTTGCACCTACCTCATTTACTTGTGTGAGGGAGCGAAGTTCTACGTTCCTCACCTTAAGAAAAAAAGAGATGGAGAAGGATCTGGGTCAAGCAATACTTTAAATAAGGAGGAAAACACTCAAATATGCGGATACTCAATGCTCTGGATCCAGCAGATTTCAAAGAAAGGAGAAATTTGAATATTTATTAAAGTTAAAAAAAAAGAATTCAATTTATTAGTGAATAACTGATTTATTAATAAATAATATATTTAATAATAGCTCCGTATAACGCACAAAATACAACAGAACGTGTGAACCATCAGTTTATACAATATTAATCTATGGTGTGAACTCTGCGCTCGCGCCGCAGCGACTGAGCTCCCTGCCTCCCTGTTTCTTATTAGACTACCCAATTGGCAGGGCGGCAGGGAGGCAGGAAGATCGGAACCACCCGATCGCCCTGTTTAGGGACCCTGACTCCCTGTTTCTTATTACATTGACCTGTCCCTGCCGGCAGGGCCCGAGAAATCGTGTAGTGTAATAAGCGCTATACTCGCAATCTAGTTTGCGCAGCGTTCAATAGATGGCGCTTTTATCCTTTTTCATGATTTCATTTTATCGTTCTGCGAATCTGCGATACAAACTAATATAATATTAGGTTTGCCTATTATTGAAATATATTATAGCATATTAATTTAATTTTATATTAGTAATATTTATTCTGCTATATAATATAACGAACACCATTAGGTCACAGACATAAGTTTGGGCTACCTACTTGCACAGAGTAAAGAGCGTATACAGAAAAAACTCTCTGTCTACGGCAAATAATCTAGATGTGAGTCTAGTCTTGATCAATAATTCACGGGGACCTATCTGTTCAGTTCACGGGGACCTAGGCACTTCAGGCCAGTTCAGGCGGATGGCCACAAACTAAACAGTGGATGGCAATTTGGCCAATGCCTGATTAGAAAAATAAAAATAATATCTCTGTCTCTTCCATCTTTTTTGTTTTTCTAAAATGCTATTGTTTGTTTTTATTTATTTATTTTTATTTATTCTTTTCCATTGAATTTATGAAATTTATTCAAATACAAAACTTGGCATAAATGCCTTTTACAATCTCTTTTTCCTGTATTTATTTATTACTTACAATTTGGCTGTATGGGCTCATAGCCCCTTTGCCTGCCCTTGGGCGAAAAAACGAAAAATCTTTGTGGCTTCACTCTAGTGTTGCCGCACTACACGCAATATTATTGATTATTTATCGATTTTTTTATTTTTTTTACAACGAGCGTTACCATTGGTTGATAGAATAGCTCATCATCTCACTCTGTCAATATCGGAGATGTGCGAGGGACATATTCAGGAGTATTCAGGAGTACATATTCAGTGCTAGACTCTCGTAAACTTTGTCTATTTCAATTTTCAAATAATATCATACTGATTTGACTTTGATAGAAAGAAAAGGTCAATGTAAAACTAATGGTCAATCCTAAAGAAGTCAATCTTATACTAAAGCAGTAATTTATGCAGGAACTCTCTAGTTTCTGCATAAATTCCTGCCATTATAATAATATTAGTTTAAGATTGATGTTGTATTAGGATTTATGATATAATATGAGCTCAGATAATTTTCTCTGAGTAGGAAAGGACTTTTCTTTCGTCCAAAATCAAAGCTTAAATTTGTATTTATGAATTCTTTTATCGATGGTTTTGCGATTTTTTTCCATGAATGAACAGACCATAGACAAAACGTAGGTACAGAGGTAACACCAACACCAAGGATCTCATGTGTCGGTATTTTTCATCTATTTTCGTTCTTTACGTCAAAAAGGTATAGTGAGATCTATTGGTGATTAAGTTCGAGGTTTTTTCTGTAATTCGATTATATGTTGACGCTAAAGGTAAATTAAATAATTTGTCTTAAAATTTATTATGTAATCTTGAAGTCCTTTTGCTATTAACACAGTATTTTTATTAAAACTTGTTTTGGATAATGACGCCATTTTGTCGCGCCGGCTGATCTATGAATTAATATTTTCTATAACTTCATTCTTCAATGGGTTGGGCAAGTTCTAATAAAAATCCTTCGTAAAAGCTTAAATAGTTGTCATCATAGTGAATTGAAATAGTTGCTGCCATTATTGAACTCGCTAGATTAAACTATGACAAAACAGCGATTGAATTGGTAAAAATTGATTTGTGAGTGCTTACTATTTATAATTTTTTTCTTGATACAACAAAGAAATCATTCTGAGGCGCATTTTATATTTTACTGGTTTAAAATCAATAAATGTCACCTAGTTCATCAAATTCTGTTGCATTATGTTGCTGATAGTAATATTACTGAGTATGTACCTGCATTGTTTCTGTTAATTGGAATTTAATAATCATTTTGGTTATAAACTGAATCAAACAATAGCATTTGATTGGTTATTTGGTTCTAATTCTATATGAATATAAAGACTTATCATTTATTTCATTTATATTTTGTTACTCCTTGCAGAGGGGGAAATGAATAATTTTATGTTTAAATAATGACAATATCAATGAAGGAACAAGAGCAGATGCCCGGGGAGGTGAGTAAATTTATATATAAAGAAATTAAACTAGTAAGGAGTTAACACTTGAAGTACCTATGTACTTGAATATACTTGAATCTAACATTACTCATGATACTACCAAATAATTATATTAAAAAAAAAATGATGTGCGAAAGTATTTCCTGTACTTGCAAAATAAATGATTTTATTTTATTATTACCTATTATAATTTCTAAATAAATTATAGTAATATAATATTTTTTATGTAAGTTTTAACCACATTTCAAGTATTCAAAAGCATTTCAGCTGTTTGTTCATTGTCCTTTGCATTCTTAATTTTTGTTGAGGATTATGATATGCACTATTGAAGACAATTATTTGTAAATGCTTGTAGGTGTTTCTATGAAATTGTGTAATTACAAAGGTTCTATTACCTATAATTTTATTATCAGACAGGTACAACACGAATAGTTTTATTAGTGTATCTATAGCCTAAAATTATCTACCATAGTTCTCAAATCATATCAAATCTATAGCCTGAAATTATCTACCATAGTTCTCAATAGAAAATATAAAAATTAAACAACAACTAAACTTATACTGATTCATGAAACATTTACCATCACATTATCATATTCGATTCTGTTATGTAGTCTATTCTTTCTGATATTTTTTAATTCTAAAAAGCAAGAGGGTAAGAAAGAGGTTTTTTGCCTCTGCAGTGGGATATTACAGGCAATAAAATATCCTACTAATATTATAAAGGCGAAGTTTGTGTGAAATCTTTGTTACTTCTTCACAGTCAAATGTCTGGCTGGTATAATTTTTATGATATTTAGTATGTAGGTAGCTGATGATGATTTGGATTTTAAATTGTAATTCCCGTAGGATTTCGTGAAAAATTCGTTATAGATGCCTGCTGTGCATAAATAATAATAATAATAATAATAATTGGGTTTCACTAGTAGGTATATAAAAATAAAGATGCTGAGTCACTTTTATGTACTCAGCCAAAATCACCTAGACTTTAAATGAAGAAATTTTGCTTATGTGATATAAATGTAGTGCTTATCTATATCACAAAGAAAACTTTTGAGAAAGAAGGTTTTTTTGGAAATTCTTATTGAATAACAGGAATAACAGACATGCATGGATAGTTATATAATAAATAAAAATAAATAAATATATAGTGACAATTCGCACAGATTGAGGTAGCCCCAAAGTAAGTTCGAAACTTGTGTTATGGGATACTACTCAACGATACTATATTTTATAACAAATACATAAATAGATAAACATCAAAGACCCGAGGCCAATCACATAAAGTTCAGTTTTGACCAACCGGGATTCGAACTCGGGACCTCCTGGGTGGTGGGCAGGCATGGTAACCATCGCGCCAGGAGGTCGTCAATAAACGGTTTATGCCTCATTCGCCCCACTTTTGACCCTCCTTTGAAAAACTCAATGACCAAAATGAAAGATTTTTTAAAATTTGAGGCTAGAATTGGGAATATAATATAAACTGCTCGAGAATGAAAATTTAGAAACATCGGATTATAAATGCGAATGCAGTGTTGAAATTCTATAAAAAATCCTGTGAAAAATGATTATGGCAGTTTTCATTGACAACATTATTTAGCTTATATTAAAATGATTTATACTATAATATATTTTGTATGTATTTTTTGTTTCTGTGTTATATGACCGAACTTTGTTAAAATAATGCGAAATATATATTATGATATAAATTAAGCGTAGTTTATTCTTGGGGTCTCTATAGACTCCGCGCGACGACTCTGCCTTGGGTTAAAAAAGAGTATTTCTTTCTACTTGGAGCTCGATGGCGTCGTCGCTGTGTGTCGCACTCTAATATGAACACGCAAGTTAAGCGATGTCGTTATCAGCTTCTCCGTGCTTCGGGCATGTTAAACCGTCGGTCCCGGCTGTTGTCGATAAATGACAGTCGTTAAGCCAAGTTGGTGGTCTTAGGGCGGTTTGAAAACACCGGCCTCTGCCAATCCGCATTGGAGCAGCGTGGCAGAGTACGCTCTAATCACCTTCGATTGAAGGGAGACCCGTATCCCAGCAGTGGGATGATCATGGTTTGATATGATGATGATTTCTTTCTACTTATATAGATGGTATTCCCCGAGGCAAAACTAAAAGCATTGGAAGAGAAGATTTCCCATTCTCGCTGGGTTGTTCCTGTACTGCCTGAACAAGAATTAGAGGCACTGCTTATTGCTGCCACTGAACTTGCTACCAAAGGTATTTCAATATTATTTACAAGTTTCATTATTAAATATTTTTAAGTTGTTCTAAGTGACAATAACGAGCCATAGACCTATTTAAATATACAGGGACAAATCACAGAGATTGAGCTAGCCCTAAAGTAAGTTGATGAAGTTGACGACCACCGTGGCGTAATGGGTGGCGGCGCGGCGGTCCGGCATGGTAACCATTATGCCACGGAGGTCGTCAAACTTTATCTGCTTCCAATAACTAATGTCAAGTGTAGGTTAGCTTGTGTCATTGTTTCCTGACCAACCTTATGGTCTCTGACTTATTTTTGAATGGACCCTTTTTTAAAATAGATTTTTATGAGAAAGAATTTATGATAACATTTTATTGCAGGTGAAGATATAAACAATCAGGCTTGCCAGAGATTTTACAATGACGCTCTCACTGTGTCCTTTACTAAGATCCTAACAGATGATGCAGTGTCATCATGGAAGAACAATATACAGCAATGTGTTCGTTCCAACTGCGAAAAGCTGGTGAAACTTTGTGCCATGAAATTAGATGACCCAAGATTTCTCCATTTACTATCTATGGCCTTGAATCCTAATAACAAGTGAGTTTTTAAATAATTTTCTTTTAACAGTCAAGCTTATTGGATCCACTTTGTGAACTGATTATTCGTTATAATTAAAATGGTAAGGTAGGGTAGTTTATTAGTAATTTTGAATAATTAAATATTCAATTATACTTAGTATTTGTGAAGACCTAATCTCCGAATAAACCAATCAAGATTATATTGTAGTTCTTTGTCTATTTATAAAAAAAATTATTATATTTTAGAGGTATATTTTAATAATAAAACTTTTGTCAGATTTCACACTTTTAACGCATCTCGGACATGTGAGGGTTTGTCTGCAACTAATCCTGCTGTGGTGGGACAAGGCTCGGCACAAGAACCGGAGGTATTCTCTAAATCACAAGATCATAGAACTCCAAGAGGATGGCTGGTACATCTCATTAATGTGTATGTATAATATTTTTTTCATAATAAAATAAATATGTAAAGATAGTTCCAAATATCTTTGTGTTCTAAGTGACTATTCTTGCTCTGAACTCTACCATGCAAGACATAATTCTTAGCATCAAGTTACAAGAACAAGCTCACTTTTTATAAATGAGAAAGTGAGTTTGTTTGTTTGTTATTCCTTCACGGCTTGACTAAGCAGCCGATCATTATGAAAATTTGTATGTTACATATTGTCAGAGGTACAGAGCTAAAAATAGGTCATTTTCTACGCGGGTGAAGCCGGGGGTAACATCTAGTGAAAAATAAAGTACCTAAACTATAATCAAATGCTGCAATATTAAAAAATTTTAGTAAAATTAATTTTGTTTTACAACAGATTTGGGCAAGCCGGTGGATTTGTTAAGCTCAGAGACCGATTTGATACAATCATGGGTTTTCAAAAGCCAGACTTGACATCGTCAACAAATTCTGAAGAGAAAATTTCAACTGAGGAAAATCTCAAAGAAATTGAAGAAAACAAAATAGACAGTTCCACTGAACTCTCTAGTGCACCAATGATTTCGGAAGGCAGTGATGTAAGTATTGCTTGTTACCTCTTTATCACACATAATCCGCCAATACCACGTCTCAAAAATCTCTTAATTTTTTTTTGAACCAAATCATTACTATCTGATTTTATCGGGAGTCCTATTGTAGTTTTTTCACTAGTGTATTATTAGATTATAAAATACTTTGTCCTAGAAATGTAACAGCTTATATTTACGACAGATATCTACAACGTCATCGCGCAACGAACAGCCGTCTTCCCTTGAGCAGTCAATAACAGGAGAAACGCGGGTAGCTGCAGTATGGCAGTTGTTACGCCCACTCGGACTTTGTCACGACGTCTTGACGCCTCACACTGTAACGACGTATCTCTTGCCTGTACTTGTATGTATTTTTGTAAATCTTATGCATATGTTTATATTTTGTTGACTCAGTTGAAATAAACGTCAGAGACTTTATGAAAATAACTTGAGTTTTTTTCGCAAGTTTGCTTGCATTTTATCTGTTTATATTTTACATAATATTATGTATTAAACTACGTACTAACTATTAACGTTATTTTCAGGAATGCATACCAACTCTTTTAGAAAGTTTAACAGATGAGGAACTTAAGAAGGAGGCACGTGGCAGTGAAAATAAGACTGACACAGTATCTTGTTTAATTCGCGCTTGCAAGTATGTATCCGTGAAAACGCCTCACCACCACAGTCTCTTGAAATGTAAGTATTTTAACATTTGTTTGTGGAATAAGCAGTTTATGTTATGTTACGATTTAATGTTACACTGTATCTAAAGAAAATAAGAATTATACTACCATCAAGAATTATATCAGCTAGTTAATTTAAAATAATGTATGCTTTCAATAACAGAATTATTATTACTCTTTTTAATATGATTGTTAAATTTCCACTGTACTGTTTTTATTCACTGTATGTTAGGTGTTATTGTTTGAAATTGTTTCAGATGAACATTGATTTTCTTAAACTACCAAATAATTGCTTTTCTTATTATTGCTGCTGATATTCTTATTATTGCTTGGCAATAAGGCCGCCTATTGTACTTTATTACTCGTAATTCTCTGTAATATTTTTACTGTGTTTGGTGCAATAAAGAATTTTTGTATTGTATTGTACAATAAGAAAAGTAATTATTTGGTTTGGTAGTAGAACATGTAATATTTTTGTGTTAGTGATGTGCTGTTTGTTGATGACCATCAAGTAATCATCGATGGAGCTGCGCGGACGCGGCGGGCACTTGGCCGGTCGCACACCCTGTAGCTGCTTAGGGGCGAAGTTCACAGTACCTCCCCTATGCTGCTACATTGTATGTTACCGTGCCTATCATTTCATCGTTGCACCATTTTACTGTGGTTTACATTGTATGCTTCTGTGCATGTTTGACTAGCATTCAATTTACTTATGACACGCAACGAAACAGACAGTTTAAATAATTGGGCACTGATATGTACGATTTTTTAAGAGACTTAGGGCACTGCGGATAATCCGCTCAAATGGGAGCAGCCCGTCTGGGGAAGGACCTACACCTTACAGAATATCGTAGCCAAATAGCATTGGTCTCGGCCATGTTGTGTTCCTGCGGTGAGTAAGGTCTCCAGAGCTCCACTTGGGAGAGTTGGGAGGGTTGGCAACGCGTGAGTGATACCCCCGGTATTGCAAGCATCTATAGGCTACGGTGACGGCTTTCCAGTAGACCGTATGCTTGTTTGTCACCTTTGTGGTATAAAAAATATATAAAAAGATTCTCTGAATGCTGTTGGTTGCGTGGTGTTATGTGACATACATTGAAAAACTCGCTGCAACCTTGTGTCTAGAGTCTAGATACGAGGCTACAGCTGGTTTTTCAATGTAAATTCTACCAGTAAAGTAATGGCAGTGTATTCTGATGGAACTTTTCAACTGTTTTCTTTTGACTTGTATATTTTCCTTACTGGTAATTAAAGATTTTGAGGTGGATTTAAAATTATTTTGAGGTGGTTTAAACCTAATTTTAAAATACACTCGAGAGCAATGAATTCGGGCCACCTAAAGAAACCTATAAATCTCGGAAACTAAGAATGCTAGCTTAATAAAATAAACAGTGTTGAATAGACAGTATAATACCACTTAAATGAAAGTAAACCTTATGTGAATATACCCCTTAAAAAACTGCTGAATTCGCCTTATAACAGTTTTTTTCCTTTGTGTAATTTTTAAGAAATAAAATGTAGTGACTTATAAATTTTATTACTTTCATTTAAGGGGTATTATATTGTCTATTAAACACTGTTTATTTTATTAAGCAACTCATTGCTCTCGAGTGTATTTTGGTATTGTTTGTTGCTCTTCATAATCCATTCAGATTTCAAGTTCTGTAATGTAACATACATGCTAGTTTAATTGTACTTTTGATTAAGTTTACATATAAATGTGTTACTATACTTGTAATTAAGTAATTAAGTAAAACGGAATATCTATTATTTTCTTGTTTTATAAAAATGTGATAGACATGTAATCTTTATGCAATGATACTTAGCACCGGTAGCACAATATCCTGATAAGGTAGATAGCTTATATGTCAGATAAATTGACAGATTATTAATATCCGGACATTGTGTGCCCATACAGATGTAATAATGTTTATCATGTACACTTAAATACTTTTTCTAGCCATGGTATTTTCTCTTATTTTTCAGCGTTTGAAATGTTTCGTTTGAAAATGATTTTAAGATTATTACAAATGTCTTCATTCAATGGCAAGATGTCTGCTCTAAATGAAATAAATCAACTCATAAGTTCAATATCTCAGCAACCGAAACCGGAATGGCTGACACCCGCTGTCATAACAGTAAGTAAAATTGATTGTAAAAAAAAATTAGATAAAGATTTTTCTTAAAAGATGTTTCCCCACCCCGTTCTTATTTTGCCCATCGCAAAAATCCACCTGCACGGAGTTGCGGGCATAGCCAATATATCTATAAAGCACTCTTTAGTTAAGCACTATAAAAATGACGAAAGTTCTTAAGTGCCTTTTTATGAATATGTATACATTCTGAATGTCGATAATAACGCAATAATTAACTTTGCCACTGAATCACATGTTTTGACTTATACCTATAAATAAGTATACTTATGGGTTATTTACGGAACTTACCATAATAATTGAATATATAAATATTTTTTCAAAGCGGTCTGTAGAAACAACAATAGTCAATATGTTTATGTAAACTTTTTTACTTATTTATTTTGGTAATATTTACGTGTTTTTTATAGACATGGATTCGTGAAAATAAAGTTGTGGACATTGTTCTGCGTGATTCACTACACCAGCCTCAGTACGTAGACAGATTAGAGAAAATGCTAAGATTTATGATTAAAGAGAACTCTTTGACAAGAGACGATTTGGACGCCATTTGGAAAGCACAGCATGGGAAACATGAAGCGATTGTGAAGAACTTACACGACTTACTTGCTAAGCTTGCGTGGGACTTCACACCTGACCAGCTAGACCACCTCTTTGATTGTTTTAAGGTATGCTATATTCTAATGGCGGACGACAATACTGACATATGGCCGTGTCACGCTATGAAATAGAAGCCCTTGGGAATTGCTTTTAGAAAGACAGAAAAAAAAACTTGAAAGCGAGAGTAATAAGAAAGTTTTCCAATCTGAGTTTAAGGCATAATAAATTAAGGCATTCTAACAAATTCATAAATTTTGTGTACATTTTATTTAATTGTTTACATACTTAAATTATGGTTGTACAAGTTTTAGGAAAACATATATCACAATCAAATTACTTCATCTTTGTATGATACTTACATAGTTTCGTATGTGCAGGCAAGTTGGGCTACATCAAGCAAGAAACAGAGTGATAAACTTCTGGAAGTTATAAGAAGGTTGGCTGAAGACGACAAAGATGGTGTAATGGCAAATAAGGTATGAATATCAAATTGTTTGTTGTTTCAATGTGTTTAAAAGCCACTCGGGTGACTAATTAAAAGCCCTTTTTACTGTAGATATAAGGTTTAACAACACTGTTAGTTGATAGTAATTCTTTATATTACAGGTGCTGGTTTTATTTTGGAATTTAGCTCACTCCGATGAAGTATGCACGGAAATTATGGACGTGGCTGTGGCTAATTTCATCAAAATATTGGACTATAGTTGTAGTCAAGATCGGGATGCACAGAAAACGCTTTGGCTTGACAAGTATGTTCAATGTTTCTAATTTCTCGTTATTTATATTTTAAAAATACATTGGATCAATCTATAGATTACAACGAGGTTTCTAACCTCTAGGCAAATAAATATATTTTTTGTTTAAATGTTGAAAGGCGTAGGTGTACTTGATTTTTCAGAATGTAGCCAGCCAAGCTTAGTAGATCTAGAAATAATGTTCGGATCTTATATTTAAGGGTCCCTTACGGGAATCGAGGGTCGGGAAAGACATAATCTTATATAGAAAACGATGTTCCACAACCTTGAAAAAAATCACATAGCTAGCCAATGAATGGTACTAGACCATGAAACATTCGAATTTAAGATAATATTTATAGATAAATGTAAAAAAAAAATCAGAAAATCACTAAAAACGTGTAAATCGCACTTTCGTCCTGCAACAACTGTGTCAAAAGTATCAAGAATTATGAAATGAATTTTATCAAATAATAAAGTTAAAACTATAAACTAGTGCCTGAAACCTTTATTTCTTAAACAATATATCCTTATTTTGTGTAATAAAATCACAAACTTGTCCAATTTTTACGCTAAAAATCTTCATACAAATTACTATGAAGCGGCCGTGACATGATATGCCAACGCTTCGTCGCTCAGTTTCAGTCAGACGGCCCAGCGCCTCCGAAGAGGGAACACGTCGCTTTGCGTCGCATTGACAGACCGCGATGTATTGACAGATCGTGTTGTATTTACACAAAATCAGTGCACAGTGGTATTGTATTCTGGATAGGATCAACTCGGTTACTAATAAGTATATAAATATATATTAAATTGTTTGATTTAAAAAATATATATAAATCTCAGATATATCTGTCATAATATTGTTGATAGTGATCTCAGTGATGGAGGCTGGCGGGCCGACTCTCAGTTGTGATTGTCATCTTGGGAGACTGGTCTGCTCGTCTTATTAACATCTACATATTCAACATATTTAAGATTTGACCATAGCGCTTTTTGGATCGACATCCCTCGTTTAGTGCTTGATAATTTTTGATAGGTACCTATCAGTGGCGAAGGGTGAAATTTTATTCAGGGGAAGCCGGAGCAAAAAAAAACAGTGTTATCTTACCACAGGGATGGAGAATTCCCAATACCATATCAAGTCTTGAATCTAAGTTGCAAATTATCCATTACCATACATAAAAGCACTGATATAATATGGAAAACCAAAACAGCGTTTTAAGTTTACAACTACCTGTGAGCCACGAATACTTTTCGTACAAATTACAATGAAAATGTTTTGTAAAGCCATCTTTCCGTCTATAATCTATTTTCATAGAAGGGCAAGCACGGCCGCGCTGTATAATATCTTTTTTATTTTCAAAACTGTGTGTATGAAAGTTATTATCTAATAAAAAGTCTGTGAGACAACAACCCACGTCTAAAATTGCAGCCATTACGAATGTAAACAAAACAGACTAAACCAAAATAAATAATTAACTACTTACACCTGAATCCGATAAATTCTATAACTATAACACAATTCACACCGACCCCTGTCCAATTCACTCTAATCTATTCAAATTTACTAAATTAACAACAAACAAATTAAAAAAACTAACAACACTACAAGCAAAAGCACCGGCGAAAGTGAATTGAAAAAAAAAAGTCATATGTTTGACAATTACAACGCGACAAAATTATAGTTGTTTTATTATTCAAGCATTAAACACATAATTAACTCCTCCGTGGCGTAATGGTTACCACGCCAGACCGCCACTTAGGAGGTCCCGGGTTCGATCCCCGGTCGGGTCATGATGAAAAACGAACTTTTTCTGATTGGCCTCGGGTCTTGGATGTTTATCTATGTTTGTATTTGTTATAAAATATAATATCATTGAGTTAGTATCCCTTAACACAAGTTTCGAACTTACTTTGGGGCTAGCTCAATCTGTATGAATTGTCCCTATATATTTATTATTTATTATTATTATTAACTATATTTTTTACTTCTCAGGTTAATACCTCTGTTTATCTTTGTCGCACTAACGTAATCTGATATATGCCATCCTTGTCGTAACTCGGCGACTACCGGCTTAATTATGTTCATATGATCGGCGTGAGAAAGAGACCGCGCTAGGAACAAAATATACGCGTAAGAAAGAGACAGCCGCTCCTAAAACTGTATGCGGCTACAACTCGAGAATTACCGGCTTTCGACGAACGCCTGTTCGTCGAAAGCCGGTAATTACAGCTACGCGTGTGATATTGCTATTTATTATTGTTTAGGCGTTAGGATATCATTATTATGTATGAATCGAAATCATGTTATTAGCAGAGTCGATGCTGTTAGATAATTCACTATTTTTAAAAGGGAAGCCGACAGGAATCGTGTTATTAGGACCCCTCGCCACTGGTACCTATACATTTTAATTTATAAGTCTTTTAAACAATATATATACCTACTTTTTGAACGGTATGCATATTGACGTGTATACCACGTAAGTTATGTGTCTGGATATATTAGTTTACATAAACGTTATATGAATCCATTATATATCTTTTGAGTGATTAGTTATCATGAATGTTATGCCAATTAAAATATGTATGTGCTTGAACGTGTAAAAAATTTTTTTGCCGCGGTTGTTCGAAAAGTTGTCGATTTTTTCTCTTTTTAAGGTAGTAAACCAAAAATAAATAATGTATTCTACGTGGAGGGTGACTGATCTTAAAAAATAATTATAGAAACGTGGAGCATCTTGGCGAGAAAGAACAATGGAATTGGTTGAAAGGGATAACCTCAAAACTACATTTTAATATATTTTTCCCTTTTTCTTTTATAATTAAATTTTGCAAATTTTTTTTTTAAATCACTTATTATTAAGAGAACATATGCTATTAATTTCAAGTTGAAATATGAGTTTAAATTTTTTCGTAAAACATCGTCTTTTGGAAATTTGTGCACTTCAATTACTTTTCCAAAAGCTTCATTCACAGGTCATTGGCATTGCAAAATTAATTTTTATTTTTATTAAATAAATTCAAACATAAAATTCTCCATTCAAATTTTAGTACCATCGGTTCAAGCTACGCTAGCGCCACTTTTGACAGTTGCCAACCCAAAAATTGCATGCATTGCATAGATTTCCACCACCAGTTATAGATTTTAACACTTAACTTGGAAATACTTTTAGTTTATTTTATTTTGTTTAAAGTCTCCTTGAAAAGCCCTCATTTATAATAACATGGCAGCCTTTTTTATGAAAGAAAGGTGTGATCACTTATATTTTAGCATTTGTTATGTATTAATTTTGTGGGAATCTACAAGTTTAGTGAAGTCCTCGTTTTGTATATCTATTTCTGTTTCTTATGTTTTTGGTTTGATCATACAAAAGGCTTGGGTTGTAATTAGTTATTATACCTTTGGTTTCCGTGCGTCTTTTTGGCTTTTGAATATCTACCTCTAATCTGAGACAAACCTTCATCACGAAACTCTTGTCATTAAAGTACGTCATTATGATGTCAAATAGATATTGTATAATATGTATTTGCAACTGTCATGTTTACATTAAATCTTAATGGAATAAATTGAGTTTGTAATCTACTATATTATTTTTTCGATTCCTGTAGAGTTTGTGTTTGAATTAAATCAAATGTGCAAAAAAATTCACCCGCAGGAAAATATTCCCACCTGATTCTTACGGAAAAACGTGTCTACACGCAAACAAAGTCGTGGGCACCAGTTAGTAATTATTGTTATATGAAATAAGTACATTTGACAACAATTTTTATATTTACTAACAAAATCCAAAGTTACAATTTAGTTGTCGAGTCACAGTCCGTCACGACCCACTATGCATACATGCATGTGTGCGTGTGCGGGGCGCAGTTGCGATAGTGGCGCTAAAAACGTCAAATTCGAGCGGCCAATACGGCGAAATGGGTCCTTAACGTATCTAAAACTTCTAGATGTGTGGAAGAATTGAAAACAAATGAGAAGTGGGTGTTGCCAGCGTTGAAGATGATGCGTGACATTTGTTGCCTGTACGAAGCGGGCGGCGGCACGGGCGTGCGGCCGCACGTCACGCGACAGGAACTGATCGACCGCCTGCAGACTCAGCACTCCCTCGTTATTCTAGTCACCGACTCACTAACTCATTATATGGATGGAGTACGGAATAAATTAACTGGTAAATGTTAACTTTGTACAGCTTTCTCCTTTAATGTAATTTGTCCCTTTTGCACGATGTAAGAAGTTTCCCTTAGCTGTCTCACTCACTCTTCATATTCACCGTCATGACGAGTTTTCCTTTTGAAGTTTCATTAACTTAGAGTGCATTTTTTGAGGATTCATTAAGTTTATTTTTTTTAAAGTATTTTCATTACAAATGTTGAATATTTCTTTATTTAAAATGAATTTTTCTTTTTTTTAGAAGAACGTGAAATAGATTGGGATAATTGGCTGCCTGATGGCAGATATCCACATTCAGGTCAAGTGCACGAGCGGTTGTGTTTTCTAAGATTTCTATTAAAGGATGGACAACTTTGGCTTTGCGCTGAACAAGTAAGCTATTTTGATTTTGAACCTTCTTTTGATTTTGATCTTCTTATGTAACCAAATTTATGTAATCGTCATAAAGACGATAAAATAAATAAATATTCTTGGACGAATCGCACAACGCCATCTAGTCCCAAACAAAGCAACTAAGCTTGTACAATGGGTACGAGATTGCAGATAAAGGTGAACGCACACTTATCCGAGCCGAACGCGTCGAAATGAAATGAAATGAAATCGTTTATTTCAGAAATTAGACCTTCATAGGCACTTTTTCTTGTCATTTACAATTTGTATATATGTATAAAGAAAATAAACTACGTTATATACTACCACCATTTCGGACACAAGCAAAATGGCCACCGGTAAAAGAAATGACGAAAGAAACCCGGTTACGGCCTTTTTTGTCATTTAGCTATTTTTTTCTTTCACTCGTTTGTTACAATGTATGAGTACATTTATAAGAATAAATAAAATACAGATACAGGTACATACAAAAATCAAGCACTAAACGCAGGATGTCGATCCTGATCCGATCCGATCGAATATGTAGATGTTAATAAAGCGAGCAGACCAGTCCTCCAAGATGACAACCACAACTGAGAGTCGGCCCGCCAGCCTCCATCACATCAACAACAATCCAATCATCAACGAATCGAAGTCAAGGAGGCCTCGCACACATATCCGCACCAGAAGAATCGACCGAAAACAATGACGAAGTAGTACTCGATCGTTGCTTTGTCGTACGCAACTGATAAAATGGGAGCGTATCGGTCGAGTCGATCGCATAAGCCGCGCCGAATTTGATGACGTCATCCAAATCATCCAGGATTTCTGGGGTTCTTTCAGATTCGGACGATTCGACGCGGGGAAGTGTGCGAGGTTTCATGAGATTTCATATACAGAATTCTAAAATTCGTTTCGTTCGAGTCGTTCGACGCGTTCGGCTCTGATAAGTGTGCGTTCATCTTAGAAATACATACTTTTTTTTGTACTCACTCGCCACTGGACCACCAGGTATGTCATGATATTAAATTGTTATATATTCCAGGCGAAACAAATCTGGGTTTGCCTTGCGGAACGGCCCGCGCACCTTGGGGACCGAGAAGCCTGCTTTCGGTGGTTCAGCAAGTTGATGGGAGAGGAGCCCGACTTAGATCCAAACATCAATTTACATTTTTTTCGGCGGAACATAATGACATTGCCACCGAATTTGCTCACACACGCTGGTATTAGGTGTTTTGAAAGGTAAACGTACCAATCACTTAATAGTTTTCAAACACTTTAATTTTATGTCTTATCATATTGGTATAGGTATATATTTTTTTAAATTTCGGTAAATGATCCGAGCCACACTTTTGTTTTAGGTTTTTTAAAGCTGTGAACTCCAAAGAAGGCAAACTCAAAATTAAAAGAAGAAGTTTCTTATTAAATGACGCCGATCTCATAGGATTAGATTATTTATGGCGGGTAAGTTATACTTTTGATGATTCCATTTTGCAACCTTGTACAAGCCACTACCTTTTAAAATAAGACGCTTATTTGGTAAAAGTTAAGGAACGCAACTTTTACTAAATAAGCGTATACACCGCATGCATATCATGGCGTTGATAATGAAACTAGATGCCAAAGTGGCGCCCCCTACTTTCCTCAAATCTTTTTATTTGTATAGGTAATTACTGATTGTGATGACGAGATCTCGGCGCGCGGCATCGAGCTCCTGCGCGAAGTGTGCACGTGCGTGGGCGCGCAGCTGTCGCCGGCGCATCACCACGAGGCCTTCCTCACGCAGTGCTGCGCGCGCACGCAGCGCATGCAGAAGGAAATGGAGCTACAGGATGGTGAGTGATGATTTACAATGTCGGAAATGATTTGGTATGTTAAGATTGATATGGTTCAGTAGGAATTTTATAAGAATAGGCAGAAAACGGGTTTGCGTGGAGGATGGAAATGTTTCCACGATATTAAACTGAGCTTTAGGTATAACTGCTAAATTTATGATATTATCACACTCATTAATTTGAATATTCTCAATTTATTTTTTAGATCCTACAGAGAGTTGTACAAGAATGTGCAGGGTGATTCGTGCCATACAGGAATATGTAAATGAATGTGATAGAAGGTTCTCCGCGGAAAGGCAGATATTACCAACGTACAGGTCGGGGCGGGGGAGGCAATGCACAATAATAGTCAGATTTAATTTTCAAACTGGCCAAAGACAAATTGAAGACATTGAACTGTTTTCGCATTCTAACGAAACTTTACATTCACTGCGATCAGCAATCCAAAGGAGGTATTATATTTTTTTGTGATTCTCATACCTGTTTGTTTGTATTTTTTGCCCCCTTTGCTTAAGAATACTTTCGCCTCTGTTTACTTTGGGGTCGGTCAAAAATAACTAATTAATTAAATGTACAAAAATATTTTCAGACTTAAATCGGCATCGGATAGCAACATAAAATTAGAATTGTATGTAAATAAATTAGAACTATATTTGAATGGAGAGCTGTTGGATTCCAGTCATGATCGTAAAATATTGTCACAAATACCACTTAGAGACAAGACTGTGATTGTAGCGAAGGTAATAAATTATAAATAAAAATTACAAAAATCATTGTGGTCTTTATTTATTATACAATCGTTTTCTTAACAAATTTAACTGTTTAGGTGTATGATGGACAAGTCTGTGGTAGTGGCGGCTGTGGATCTTCAAATGAGTCGAGCAGCGACTCTAGCACATCATCGCCACCATTGCCGCCAACGCCGGAACACGCGCTGCCTGGAGTGGTTAGTATAGTAGTTTGTTAAACGTAGTAGTTAACAAGGCATCTGAATTTCTTCTTGCTGAAACCTTTTTTACAGTACTGATGATTTTATTATTGTTTTTACAATTGCCATCTAAAGTTTAATTTATAATGACTTTACTAACTTCATAAAGGATTATAGGTAAAATAGAAGAAAATGGAGACGAAAACTTGTTCTATCCTTCTTTTCTACTTTATGCTCGGGACTCGACTTCGAACTTGAACTTGTATCCGTCTTCAGACCTTCAGAAGAAACATTACTAAGAATTTAATATTACTCAATTAATTTCAGTTGTTTGCACAAGGTTCATGGTATATACCGTTTATATTGGAACTGGAACATGTTGGCATTACCAAAGCTCATGCACAGTTAACAGAAGCCGCGCATTTACTGTCACAAATCTGTCCAGCACATAAACAGACTGTAAGTATTATTTTATAACCATTAGGAAAAAAATGTGACGTTTCGAAAGTGCTTGTATGCCTATTTGAATAAAAATGATTTAATTAATCTATTTTTATATTTTTTTATTGTGGAGAGATGAGCTGGACGGCATTTTGAGTACTGGCAAGAGGAGAGATCGGGAGGCTTTTGCTTATATGGCTCATAATAATAATCTTTACTGTAACAAGTTTTGATAATTTGTAGTTATCCTATCTGTAAATATTAGTGAGAAATATATAATTAGAAATATGTAAAACAGACCTTTATAATTTTGGTTTTAGGTGGAGAAATTAACTGAATCATTATTATGTCGGGAAGACTCGAAATTGAGGGATTTGTTTTACGGCCCTGCACCGCCTACGGTAGCTTACAACGTCGAGGTACATAGTGTTACTATGCAAATTGATTAAATTACTTTTATTTTATTACTAATACATTTTATTAAAATGTTTGCAAGAAAAATTTCACCTCCGCCCCAGGTGGGATTCGAACCCACGTCCTCTTGATATTCGGTCGAGTACCCTTACCACTGAGCTGCCGGGAGCTAAGTTTAGTAATGGTGGTGAAATTATTAATTTCTTAAACTGCGCACAGTGGCGCCATCTACCAGATAGTTAATACCAACTACTCACAATTTTTAATATATTTTTTTAATATCACAGGTATTGTATAGTATGGTGATGCCCTCATCAGATACAAAATTAGAACGAAGTCGCAGCTTTCAACTGGCTTGCGTGAAAAAAGCTCCACTTATTGTACAGTGTCTGTCAGATAAGGAATTTCTACAGGATGCGGCGCCACACACGCGGAGGTATGTTTGAAATCACTATAAAAGGTCAAGCGGGCTTTTACGTTTGATTTACACGTATTTGTGAACACACGCGACTGCACGCTCGAATGACGGTGATATGCGTGACTGCACGTGCGAAATCTATAATTATAAAAAATACTAGCTTTTCCGCGCGGCTTCGCTCGCGGTTAATTTTATGACAGAAATAATCCATAGCGCGACTTGTGGCGCCATCTGATGGCCGATACAGCGCCCTCTATAGTAGAAAAATATTTTCTCATTTATAATATTAGTATAATGATGTTATTTTACTTGATATTAATACTATTGTTGGAGAGAATCCCCGCCAGGTGTGCTGCCAGCCTTTACTGGCTGGCGAGACTCCTGTTTTTTTTTCTTTTTTATATTTTATGTCACACATTATACCAAACAAATATTATTTTAATTGAACAATGAAAAAGAAATATGACCTTGACAACTTTAATCTTTTGTTTCAGGGTTGGATATTTGGCACTAGTGAGATTATCCAAGTTAGCCTTGTATACTTTGGGTCATTTGTTTGAAATACTAGCACCCGATGGATCGGATTCTACAGTGGACAAAGAATTTAGGTATTGTATTGTAATTTAAGAAAATAATTTAAAAACTTTAGTGATGTTCTTAAACTTAATTTATATTTTTTTAGGATGGATGTTACAATTTTAAGGGAGGCATTACAAACCGTGCCAAGCCACAGTTGTGAATTGATTGTCAAAGCACTATCTGAGAAACTAGCGAACGCTCTAGGAGAACAGGTAAGTCGTAAGAAGTAATGATTGCCCCTATTATCCCCATTATTAGCATTTTATGAAAGTTAAAAAAGGACTGGAGATCTTAAAGCTATTTAATTATATACTAGCGGCCCCTCCTGGCTTTGCACGGGGTTTAGGAAGGATCCCTAATTTAATTGAACATATAATATATAGTCTATGTCATCCAGGGATAGTATAGCTTTCCTAAGATGTTTTTTTAAATCAGTCTTGTAGTTTCGGAGCCTATTCAATGCAAACAAACAATCAAATCTCCTCTTTTTAATATTAGTATAGATACATAATTTACTTACCTTTCAATTTGTAAAGGTGATCTTTACCTACCGCATTAAAGGAAATGACAGAAGATAAGCTTGATACCATTATTGTTATGTTAGGTGGTGACCAGCGGCGAAGACAGCGATTCTGTGTCTTCGTTGGTGTGGTGGCGTTTGCCCACCGCAGCAACAGTGCGTGCGCTGTACGCACTTGCGTACTCGGTTGCACAGCCTGGTGACGTCACCGGCATGGTTCACCCAGATGATATTACACGTAAGTGTTTTATTAATAGGTAATAGGTTTGGGGCCGGTTTTCACCACTCCCAAATAACTCATTCGTTTAAATCTCGTAAACTGACAGTTTTTGACAGTTCTTATGTGGTTGTGACATTTCTTATTTGAAAAATAGCAAAAGGGACTTTCTTAGCAAGTGTTGAAACTGGCCTCTAATAAAATAATTTTGTCCCCAAAATGTATATAGGTATTTATTATAAAAATTATTTAAAATTGTAGTTGTTCGCGAATGCATGGAAGTGGTGACCATATGCATGGCACTGGGCGGTCTTCACTTGGAGATGCTGCTTCACGAAAGCTGGTGGCAAGATACAGCATTGTATTTAATGATTGACTGCCCAAATCCTCAGGTAAGCATATCTATAAAATTTCCTTGCTGCTATATTTTAATTGTAAACATTTTTATTGGCGACCCGCATCACTAATAAGGACTCTTTAGGCAATATTTTCTAAATTATCAGTACTCTTTTATAATTGTCACATATGTTACATATTTTATTGTTTTACTAGCTTTTTTGCCCGCGACTTCGCGTGAAGTTCCGGACCCGTTCCCGTGGAAACCACATTGAATTTCGGGAAAGCTATAGCCTATGTCACTCCCTGATAATGTAGCTTTCTACTGGTGAAATAATTTTTGAATTCGGTCCAGTAGTTTCGGCAAACTACATACCTATTCAATGCAAACAAACAATGAAAACATTCCTCTTCATACTATAAGTTGTTTTATAAAAATCGGGCAAGTACGTGTTGGGCCACGCACAATGTAGGGTTCCGTATTGGCTACGCAATTCTTGCTTGCAAATGAGTACAATGCCATATTCTATGACATTTGTACGCTTACGTCAAAGAAATTTTACTTCATAAGTGTTCGTCTTGTAGTTTACTACGGAACCCTAAAAAAGAAACCAAACTGTCGTTCTATCAAAAAAGCTCAATTATAACATCTTGACAAACACAATTTATCTATTATTTTATACTATTTTCAATAATTTTTGTATTATACAAGGCAATGGGGATCTCCACTACTGCGCTTTTATCCCTACAGAGGGCGCATCGTCGCTATGACTATTACGTACTATTTAATCGTATAACTGACATTTTTTTTTATTATACTCCGCTATGCCACTTTGTTCGGTACTAGGATGTAATATTAGTGGAGTGAATTTATTTCCTAAAAATGCGTCACAAAAAAATAATATTTTAAAACAAAATATTTTATATTTAATTAATTAAGCGTCTTCCAAGAATACACAATAAAGTCAGTCTAGAACACAAAGTATGCTAAAAAAACACGAGAAAACACAAAAAAAAAACCACGATAACAATCTGACAGCTACGAAACGTTTTTGTTGTGTAGTCTTTGCGCCCGTGCTGCCATCTACAATTAGCTTTGCGTGGAGATCCCCATTGAGTTAATTGTTTAGTTCATGTCAGCCGCTCTAGATTGAGAGTTGGTCTGGAACTGATTTGACCGTGCAAGTTGTTTATCGTGCAGGTACGCGTGTCGTGCGCTGAGCAATTGCTGACGATGTGCGCGTGGGGCGGCGGCGGCGGCGCGCGCGCTGCCCTGGCGGCGCTGGGCGGCGGCGCGGCGGCGGGGCGGGGCGCAGGCGCGGCGGGCGAGCGGCTGCAGCACCATGCAAGGCACGCGCAGCAGTTCCTGCAGCTGTTGTGTCGCCTGGTCTCGCTCGCCGGACCCACCTCGAAGACACTAGATGACTTGGTTTATGAGGTAATAATACGTGGTTAATCATCTGCTGAAACGTGAGCATGCGGTTTCCTAATAAGATCCGTCTATAAAACACAAATGACATTAAATGGCGTAGTCTGTAGGATATATAACTGCTTTTACTTTATTGTTTTCTTTAAATTGTAACAAGAAGATTGTGTGTGTGAATTCAAAAAAGATTTTGTTATTTTCTTGTATTCCCAGGTCGCTTGGTTGAGATCTGTTCGAGCCAACCCAGAGACGCTAGACGACACTCTTCTGGAAGGGCATCTCAATCTTACCAAAGAACTATTTACGCACGTTCCTGCTCAAATCAAGTATCAGTATGGCGCCCATCCTGATCATAAAGACTCTGGTTTAATCAAGGTAATGAGAATTTTTACTCAGAAAATAGGTTTTTATAAACACGGTTTAAACACGGAAACAAAAGCAAAATGACCACTGGTAAAAGAAATGAGAAAATGATAAAATGAAATGTGGAATATGATTAATTGTAACTCTGAATGTGCAGGAGGTGGCGACGGAGTTCCTCTGGCCGTACTCGTGGGCGTGGTGGCAGGCGGGGCAGGCGCGCGCGGCGCTGGTGGGGCTGGCGGGGCTGGCGGGGCTGGGGCCCAACGACGACGACGCGGGCGAGCCCGAGGCGCGCCAGGAGCCCGTGCCGCCGCTCTGCCGCACGCCCGGCGCCGCCGCCGCCGCCGCCGACCTGCTGCTCGCGCTCGTGCACGGCTGCGTGCCCAACATGGCCGCGCTCGCGGACCTGCTCGAACAGATGTTCTACAGCGGTAAATATATTCACACACACACTTGTACTTTAATGAGCTGAACGATTTGTTAGGTATTTGACAATACTTTCATAATCCTTCCTCTCAGAGTCGAGCATGCCGCTGTCGGAGTGGGAGTACATGCCGTGCGTGGGCCCGCGGCCGGCGGCGGGGCTGGCGGGGCTCAAGAACGCGGGCGCCACCTGCTACATGAACTCCGTGCTGCAGCAGCTCTACTGCGTGCGCGCCGTAAGGGACGCACTACTCACCGTGCAAGGTAAACTTATATAACAGCAGCTGCCGCCCGTTCTTCATATGCTTAGACTTAAATTAAAATAACTTTCGGTATAAATTGTGTCATATTATCATCCAGATTATAGTAAGTTGTTTTTGCGAAATATTCACGCAGTATGTAACTTTAAAATTAATGAAAAGAAATCGATCCAATTTGTAACTTTCAATATTTTTTTTCTGTTTACAGGCGCAGCCACTGATCCAGATGAAGATTTTTCTGGGGAAAGTCATTTTCACAGTTTAGTAGAAACCAACATACAGGTACTTTTATAAATGAAACTTTCTTTGTTTACGTACTATCTCTTTTTGAATACTTTCTAATAGAGATTTTTATTTCAGAATACAAACGACTACAATATAACGATATTGAAACAAGTACAGGCAATATTTGCACATTTATATTATAGTAAGCTGCAGTATTATGTTCCTAGAGGGCTGTGGGCACATTTTAGGTGAGAAATAAAGCAAAAAATTTATGCATTTATTTTTGATTAATTTAGTTAACCATAAGTTTACCGACGGGTCATTTGGACAATTTGTTATTTATTTCTCGTGTTAAAAGTGTACAAAGTTGTTTTGAGGAGATTTAATTTTTAACCTAATGTTAAGTAGAGACCATAACTAAGTGTGTTAAATACATGTGAAGTATCAATTTACTCTGAAGAAAAAAGAACTAAATGATAAAATTTTCTTTTAGGCTTCAAGGCGAACCGGTGAATTTACGCGAGCAACAAGACGCTGTAGAATTTTTTATGTCCTTAGTCGAATCATTGGATGAAGCACTAAAGTCTTTGGGCCAAGAACAACTAATGGCTAAAACTATGGGCGGTACATATTCCGATCAGAAGATTTGCAAAGGATGTCCTCATAGGTAAAACATAATAACCATACTATATGATTTTAATTGTTTTATAAACTGTGAGCCAGAAGCTTTGGCGTTCAGTATAATAACTACATACTTTGGAATGAAGTAAGAATAGACATTTTCAACGGGATCTCTATCTCCTTCCATCATAACGACTCATCATTTTGCATACGGGGGTACTTCATTACTGTATACAGCTTACAATAATATACGAATGTTCAATACAACTTCCTTGAACTTTGCGTGTTGGACAGAGAATGCTAACTACTACGTAATGGCAGAAAAGCAATGATTGATTCAAAATTATTCTTTGATCTAACTAAACTATTAAATAATATGCAATGCTTATGCTTCGAAAAGATTCGAAAGAGCTTTTATTAGACCTATTTGAATAAAAATATTTTGAATTTGAATTTTGAATTTGCCTCTAATGATCGAATAGATTACAGAAAATAATCTTCTATTCTAGGTACTGCAAAGAAGAACCGTTCAGTGTAGTGTCTTTAGACATACGGAACATGTCTCGTCTACAAGAGTCGTTAGAAGCCTACGTCCGCGGAGAACTTTTGGAAGGCGCCGACGCATATCACTGTGATAAGTGCAATAAAAAGGTATATATTTTTTAATACTGAGATATTCGCTCATTTATATCGTTTTTTGCTAATATAAAATTTATAATTGTTTTAACTTGAACTTGTTTCAGGTGGTGACTGTGAAGCGATTATGTCTAAACAAACTACCCCCTGTGTTAGTTATACAGTTAAAAAGGTTTGAATATGACTTCGAAAAAGTGTGTGCAATAAAATTTAACGATTATTTCGAATTCCCGCGGGATTTGGACGTCGAACCGTATACAGGTTAGTTTAGTTTAATATATTGTATTGATTATAATTATTGTACTTTGAAAGTAGTTGTCATGACCCTGTGCCTTTTCGTGCGCAGCGTGGGGCCTGGCGCGGGCGGAGGGCGACGCGGCGCTGTGGGACGGCGGCGACAACACGCCCGAGACGCGCTACCAGCTCAGCGGGATCGTCGTGCACTCGGGACAGGCCTCCGGCGGCCACTACTACTCCTACGTGCTGCTCAGGTATTGGTCACCCAATATTATTACTTATATACCATTTCAAAACTAAGTGTTGCTGTCAGTTGTTTATTGTCAGCTTAATCTGATTCCCGCCATCGACTCTTTACGTCCACGAATCACAGGTATGATCAATAGTGTTATATAGATAGTGATTAATTGGTACATCGGCAGAGACAACGGCAGCGAGACAGGGCGGTGGGTGAAGTTGGACGACGGCGACGTATCGGAGTGCGCGATGCACGACGACGAGGAGATGAAGGTGCAGTGCTTCGGCGGCGAGTACATGTGCGAGGTGACTGATCCACTTGCACGCTCAGCGCTATATTAGGGTGCTTGCATTTGAAAGCAGACATTTAACGCCATTTATAACTCGGAAGTATTCAATAGAAAAGAGAGTGATAGGGTTTATTGTATACTTGCTCTGCACATAA
This sequence comes from Endotricha flammealis, assembly GCA_905163395.2. Taxonomy (NCBI): domain Eukaryota; kingdom Metazoa; phylum Arthropoda; class Insecta; order Lepidoptera; family Pyralidae; genus Endotricha; species Endotricha flammealis. The sequence continues at coordinate 10,735,835 of LR990855.1, forward strand.
ACACTCAATAAATTAAACTGGTCTATCTAAAGAGATTTTTATGAGATACGTTTCAGCCGTAAACGTAAAAATGGCTAGACAAGGCTCATTCTGTAATTTATTTATCTGTTAATTGATTTACTCACTTTGGAGTGTTGAAAAATATGAGGGGACGCATTAAGAGCACACTTATTGCTTTTATAAATGGTACCTGCTTTCTTTATGTGAGCACCCTTTTGCATTGTGCCAATTTTCAACAATGTTCTAGGTGTTCGATCAAATGTTAAAGAGGGTATACAAGCGTCAAAAGAGATGGTGGAACGCATACATGCTGTTCTACACGAGAAAGGATACCATAGAAATGTCTAATCTTGAATTGTCAGTCAGAAACATGACTCTGAAGTAAGTTTATTATTTTGTTATAATGCTTAAAATTAAATCGTTTGCGCTTATTTGGCAAGAGGTGGCTTTACTCAAGACTACTCAACTAGTAGTTATCATCACTTAAATCTGTTTTTGTAGATGATAAACTTAAGGACTATATTGATTGAAATTATCAATTGTTTTCAGAGAAAATGTCATACCACGACCAATATGGTTATCAGTTCGACGAGGCAATATAGCCTTTTCACACAATCAGGACCAATTTAGCCTGGAGCATTTCAATTTTATGAAGAAGCTGTGTTTTATGCGCCTTCAAATATTGCCCGGTTCGCAGAGCGCCGTTTGGGTATGTATACTTGAGATTACTTTTTACATTTTCATTCGGTTTTTCCCATAGTACAAGCATTAACACATTTAACGTCTGTGCCACATTCATGTAATGACACACATGTGTTTATTTAAATCAAAATAACGTTGTTCAATGGAAGGACTAGCTGTTTAATAATAATGTATCAGAGTTATGTGGCAGATTTTTTCAAAAACAAATGTAGTGTAGTGTAATTTTAAGTTAATGATGATTATGTACTTTTTAGTCAAGTAATTCTTGTCTATTTTCTACGCACTTCTTCTAATTTGACTTATATTTTTCTAGGGACCTGAGCACGAAGAAATGTCCATGTTGTCAGTACAATTAGCCACCAAATTTCTGTTCCAAGTTGGTTTTCACACAAAGAAAACGTTACGAGGCCCTGCGGCTGATTGGTAATATATCTTTTTTTATTTAATAAATAGCAGATTTCTCGACAATTTTGATTGAAATACTAATTTTATCTATTTGTTTTCAGGCATGATATTTTATGTCAACACCTGCGGTGTTCACAGGCCGTTAGGGCTTGGTTTGCGACTGATCTATTTAAGCATCCTCACAGGTTTGTAGAAAATAATTGTAATTTGGTTCTATTGAAGAGGTTATGATTGTTGATAATAACAATAATACTTTTATTTCAGGCTATACGACTATTTGTTGTCCTGCCCCTCTGCTGAAGTGCGAATAGTGTTTATGAAGATATTAGTATTTCTCGCTCACTTCTCAATGCAAGATCCACCAGGTGTGTATATCACTTATGTTATATAAAATATTTTAAAATGAAAGGGTCACCTCATGCTAACTAATTTACCTACAAGAATTATTAGGATTTGACGATGATAAACGCATATTTTTATATTGTGGATGGCTCCTTTTTTTTTAGATGGACTGAGATAATTTCACTGGATAAAAAGTAATCCATGTCGTTCTCTGTATCTATAATTGTCCCGCAGTGAGCAGGGGCTACGGGTCGTGGTGCCCGCGCGGCGAGGCGACGTCGCTGTCGGACCAGGTGCTGTGCAGCGTGCGCGCGCTGTGTGCGCCCGCGCACGCCGCGCACGCCGCGCCCGACCCCGCGCACCACCGCCACCTGCCGCTGCTCTTCAACCTCTTCCACACGTACGCCACGCTCGGCCTCAACGAGAAACACCAGCTGCTCAGGGTAATCTTATTGTACTTTGCGTATACGATACGCACCACATTGGGGGTTCCATCTGACTAATGTTCCTCTTATGTTCGTTTCAGCTGAAAATTCTGGATATCGTCCTGGCAGTCTGTATGGACGACTCTTCGGCGTCTCTAGGGAAGTATCAGTTCCCGGAATCAGCTAAAATACATCAGGCAAGTTTGAAAACGAATTTAATAACAATGACTTGTGATTAGACCTCTCATGCGTTACAAGTGCGCTTCCTTTTTACTAGAGTTTAAAGGTTAATTGCACATAATAATCCACTCTGCGTTCACATAACTTGCACCCCAATCTCGAGGAAGCATAATGTCATGTATTTTGGTGATATGTAGGTGGTGTGCATCTTGGCGCGCTGTTGCGACGTGAGCTCTCGCTGCCAGTCGGCGAACGCGGCGGAGGGCGCGGCGCCGCTGGCCAACCCGTTCGCCGAACCGGCGCAGGCGCAGGCCGCGCGCCCGCCGCTCCCGCCCGCCGCCGCCGACGTGCTCTACAACCGCACGGGGTAAGCGTATGCGCCGTTTGGATTGCAAGAGACAACATTGATAGAGAAGGAAATTTCAATTTGAGATAAATTTCCAGAGCATACATGAAGAAATTGACGGAAGAATGTTGCGGATGCGAGGAAGGAATTCGGTTGATACAGTTTTTGAGCTGGGAGCATGCGGGATGGTCGCGCGTCGCGCTGGCGGAGCTTCTGTGGCAAATGGCGTACGCCTACTGCCATGAGCTGCGCCGGCATGCCGACGCGCTCGCCGCTCTACTGCTCATGGAAGACAGTTGGCAGCATCACCGCATACACAATGTTATTAAGGTAATATTTTAAGGCGTTATATATGTGACTATAAACATTTACAGGATGACAAAAAAGATGAATCATAAAGTGTGAATGAGTAGTGTAATAGTAGTATATGTTCTTCTTCAGGGTGTATCTGAGGACAGGCCCGGTCTGCTAGAGACGGCGTCGCGCGCCCGCAGCCACTACCAGAAGCGCGCGTACGCGTGCGTGAAGCTGATGGTGGGCGTGATGGCGCGCGCGCCCGCCGTCGTGCGCGCCGTGCACGCCACGCCCGAGGCCAGGCGCCGCTGGCGGCAGCTGCTGGCCTGGCTGCAGGACGAGCTGGACCGCGTGAGTGCACACACACACACGTTTGAGACACTCTGGGTGCAAACGAGTCATTGCCCGCAAGCCATTATACTCGACCTTTATTTCAGAAGTACGGACCGGGAGGCTACGGGTCGTACGGCACGTGGTCTCCGCCAGGCACCTCCAACGAAACGTCCACAGGCTACTTCCTCGAACGCAGCAACTCTGCAAGGAAAACGCTAGAAAAGTATGTATATTATTTTTAGTTGAAGTTGTTTACTAGTGTTTAGTGTGTATTTGCGTTGTGTGTAATGTGCAATGTGTGTTGTTCCAGGGCATACCAGCTGTGTCCCTCGTCCTCCGAGGAGGAGGAGGACGCGCGCGAGACAGCCGAGGGCTCGATGTCGGGCGAGGCGGGCGACGAGAGCGGCGACGAGGAGCCCGCCGACGACGAGGAGCCGCGCCGCCTGCAGCTGGCGGCGCCCGCGCCCGCGCCCGCGCCGCCCGCGCCGCCCGCGCCTCCCGCGCCGCCCGCGCCGCAGCCCTGAACGCCTCAAGGGCGCACTTTTGTTCTGTGATGTTAACGATATGTGTAAAGTGAGCTCGGAGCGTGTGCACGAAGCGCGTCGTCCCGTTCACCTCGTCGGTGTTTATACATGCGTTTTAGTTATTTATCTGTAATTTAAGCTCCGCTTTAAAGTACCATAGTATTTATTTTTTTCTAAATAAGGTCTACTCGGATTACGTTTACGACACTAGATTATACTATGTATTTAATTGTCTTAGTGTTATATTACAATTATTAAAGTTTTAATATAAGCTTCTGAATCGTGCGAACCGGCTTCGCTTTTCGAACTTTACATTTTATTTAGATAAGATTTTTTGAAAGTTCGCGAAATCCTAATGTAAAGTTAATTTCTTTTTATTACACATGATCTTCTGACAGATCGATCGGTTGTCGTGTTGACGACGTATTTAATTAGAGGAGTTATAATTATTGTATAACTTGAACGCGATCACGAGACAGTGTAATGTATAAATAATTTTAGATAGATATTCGATTGGACATTTCGAGAGCTGAAAATAGTGGAATTTCGGAGTATCAGTATATAGTATCGCGAGCACAAAAGCGTTGTACTAATATGTGCAGGCGTCGTCAGCCAATGGCAACTTGATTGCTGGTGGAATAATGTTGAGCATAGTGACTAAATTGGTAGAATATTGTATATTGACTTATTTATTTAGCGCGTTATATCTTAAGCGATTGTTTTATAGTTATTTACACGTCGTGCGGCGTATGTAGCTTATAGCTTATAATGGTCTTATATCCTAATAATATTATAAAGGCGAAAGTTTTTATGAGGCGACGTTCATCACTTCAAGCACGACGTAACAACCGACCAGATCGGAATGTAAACTGGTACACATAATGTCAAATAAGTGTGCTATTTTTATCTTAGAATTTCCATAAAAAAGATCGTGCAGACAAATTTATAGCTAGTATTACTTAAAATGGGACTTTAGCGCCAGTTTTAATTGGAATTCGTTTATCATTGGACGATATTTGTTCCACTAATGTGTTTTAGAATCACAAAGTGAGCCTATAAAAATTTTAAAAACACTTTTTGGTCTTTCCTATACGTTTACGGATTGGATCAATTTGTGCTCTTAATAATAAAGAAAGATCAGTCAGGGTTTAACTAAACCTCGTTTTGTTAGGTTTAACTAAACCTCGTTGTGTTTTGCCCTTCATTCCGTTATATAGGAGAATGGCAGTGTCATAACTTATAGTTAAATTAAGACTAATGTTTTAAAGGGTGACTGACGGGCCTTTACTAAAAAAAAAGATGTTACTGTCATTTATCAGGAATAACAAATGAAGTGCGAAAGTAATAAAACAAGGTTTGTTTAAACCTAGGCTTTATGGGGGGTGAAAGTTTAAAGTGGTAAATCGTTACCCGTGTTTTGGACGTGAAAACGCGTACTTATAGTTTCATTGCTACAGTGATAGCTTAGAAACTATAGCAAGGTTGGATTCAACATGTCATTTGTCTAAATTACTACCCACATTAATATTTCACGACTCTTGTTTGAAAGTTTACTTTGCCGCATTTGTAATAAATTCTTCTGGACGGGAATAGGTATTTTTCGAATCGGCATGCAATGCAATGTTCACAACAGACAGAGTTTATATAAATTACAGACCGAGTTAGTCTGTAATTTAAATAAACTCTGTCTGTCATCACAAATTAATTTTATTAAAAAGAAAGTAGTATGTGGGATGTAAGTACGGTGGCCTTGCGAGATGGTTTACGGAGGTGTTTACGAGACTTTCGTGAGTGTTGGTGGGTTTGACAAATGATTATTTATACAAAACAAAGTTTTTTTTTATTATGTTTCTTCTATGCATTTTATCTAAATCTATAGTAAGCCTTGTAAAACGACTGCATATTGCATATAAGTATTATTAAAACAGTCCGAACATTTCGTATTACTATAAAATATTATAGCGTAATGCTAAGGTGGGTGCTATATAAAGATTGACACTTGATGAGCTGAAAAAAACATTTAGGTAGTGACAGTTTATAGTTTGAGTTGATTTACAGTAATTTTTTATGATATCAGTCAAAATTGTTTGTTTTATATGAACATATGCATTTTACGGATATATGACTTTGTCATAATCAGTTCTTTTTTTCATAAGGCTGCACAGCGTAAGGATCAGCTCAAACTGGCGCAGAGTTGATGCGTCACGACAGACGCCGACTATGCCGGACGAAGCGACTTGCAATATCGAACTGCGACGCGTTGTAAGTTAATAATTAAAAATATGACACGACGCATCGCTTCCACTCTGCACCAATGTGACTTGAAACTTTAGCGTGCGCAACAATGAAATAATGCCTTCAGATTTATTTTTAGTCAAATGAAAGTGATGTCTATCGATTTTGACATTTTAAGTATTTATTGATTATGACACAATCGGGAAAAGACAACTGACACCTAACTGATTATATGATCATGTCTCTCTGTCCACGGGACGGGCGGTCTCGAGACAGTCACTGAAGTGCCATTTTTATCATCATATTCATGGTTTTTCTTTATCCAAATGTATATTTCGGGGGGTTGTATAAAATATGTCATAAAATCCACCGTGAATACCGTTATAGACAGGTTAGTGTTTTATTCGTGGAATTAACGTGGTGTTGTTACGAGTGTGGCTGTAATGATTAACTACTAACATAATAAAATAACTGACGATCTCAATCTTTTAAATAGTATTACACTAAAGATTTTTGTTGTACATTTTTTATTTGTGCCTATTTTCCATGTTTACAAACAAGTTTTAGTAGTTGATTTTAAGTTTTGTAGCAGTGACGTATCAAATGCATTTCAGTCAGTTTATATTTAAAATAATAATTAAATAGCACCTTTTGGTTCTCTCAGATTTGAAACGGATAGTAGTTTCACTTAGTATTTTATCTTAAGTTATACAGATAAAAGACTTGTGACATCCAAATTAAAAACGAAATGCTCCCAAAAGTTATATATCGCAATTTAATTCACAATCTACAGATATCAACAAATGGGTACCTTATAACATGTTTACTTTTAGTATAACACGCTCACGCTCAAAACAATATCGGAAAGACTAAATGATTGTTTCTAGTTCACCGGAAAATAGTAAAACGATAATCTATAGGCCCTTAATAAATTGGCCTATTTATGCATACAACATTTTTTCGTTCAGTTTACTATTTTTTACAGTCCGTGTGCACTTACAATTGATTTTGGGTGTGTGGTAAATTCGGTTATAATCTTAGATTAGAAAAGTACGATCACCCGTATCCTATTCAGTCTTATGGACTAGTCAGTTAGTGAGATTTTAGAATAAAATTCGGGTCGTCGTTATCACTCGACAGTCGAATAGTGTTTATTCTAAGTGATCGCGGACTGTAAATGTGTTATGAAAGAAACTTAGTTATTAATTTTATAAAGAAAATGTAGATATAGGTATTAATGACTAGTCTAACAGGAAAATGTTGCCACTATGTCGATGTTCTGCTTTGTAATATACGTTATTTATTTTTATATTTGATAATGGTTGTATATTATTTTCTTTGTATTTAGTGGTTAAATCGTTATACTCTCGGCTATCAGGCAGCGCTGACTTGTCACTGTTCGCAAAACCACGTTTCTGAATCGTACGCTGCTCTCCTGTTGGCATTTAGTTCCGCGACTTTTATGAAATCTCAACTCGCGCTATCTGTAGATAAATCAGTCATTATTTTGTACATTGCTTGCTTATAAGGTAATACTTAAAATTTTGGTCGCAAAGACCATGTGCCTTATTTTTACTTTTCATTTGCTCAAACTTCTTATTAATTACTCATATTAAAGGTTTTATTTGAACAGAACTCTGCGAAATTTTATTCATAATGTAATCTTTTGGCTTTATGAATACTGCTATAAATTAAATGCCACTTATCAATTTAATTATGTGACAAACAATGCATGAATAGGACAGTATATCAAGTTACTGTATTAGCATACTGATCGATTAACGGCTATCGTTGTTAAAGTTATTACCAAAGATGGAGTTAGGACGAGGGAGCTGCAGTGGCCCTTTTAATAGCTTAGAAATGTTTTGTATCTTTTATAAAATGCAAAATTTAAAAATATTTTGTTGAATGGAAAATTGTGATCGATCTTAGGCTTAGATAAAGAATGAAATACAAAGAATTGTTAATTCATATGACAAATTACTCAAAATATACAAGTTTCACATAACATACCACGATAATTTGTTTGAAACTCGTAAATATTGGGTACATTTGCATATACGACAGCCGAATGTAAAACTGGATTTGACATCCCGAGACGAAAATTTCATAAACATGAATGTATGAATTTTATTATTGTATGGGTTTCTTAAATGATGTTGGCTACGGGACCCATCAGAGTCCTTTGATGTTGAAAAGTCATTTAACGAAAATTTAATCGTAAATGTCTAATTGATATAATTGTAAGATCAGTTTTGTATAACATTTCTATTACAAATAATAATGGATGGCATATTGCATTTGACATTGAACAAAAGTGCTCACAGAGTAGCATTCATACAGATATTATAATATTAAAATCAAGAAATAAACTCAAAAATTTTCAATTGTGTTTTATTGTTTTTATTTTTTGAGAACATTAACTAATACGGTATCTAATGTTGAGTCTAATCGTGAAAACAAAGTCTGGTTTGTTCGAACAGTTCAACTCTATAGCGACTTACCGATTTACATGGAGTGAAACCTCCGTGTAGTGGAGTGTGGAAACGAGGGAAAAAGAAGGAGAGATACGATATAATAATTGGAATTGCATGTAGATATCATATAAGAAAAAGTGATTAATTAGTATGAAGTATTATATTATTAAATGTTGTAAATACTTTTCTGCGTCGTTAAAAAAAAGCAGAGCTTCCTCGATTTTTATAAAGTTTAGGCCTTGTTTAGGCATAATGCGCGAAATACACAAGAAATATTCATTGCCCAGGTTGCAACCCACTTTTAATATTACGTAAACACATACAGTAATCATCTGTCATCAAGTTTCGTTGATTTGCTGCAGGTCGCATGTGTATACAGTTGCAATCGTTGTAAACAGTGGAAGATGTTGCAGCAAAATAAAATTGGCTTTAATTATTGTAAATGGACACCTCGCTTTATAATGCCCAAACAATGCCTATAAAGTCAAATTGACATAAAATCATGTGCCTCGGTGAGATGATTCTATCGTGTAAATAATAGGGATTTGTTTTTATTAGCTCAAACATATTCTACGCAAAATAACACCAATGCAAAGACGAAAAGAACGGAAGATGTTCCAACGAACCCAATTTATTCTAAAACTACGTCACCTTCTAACAGTAATTGGAAGGGCAAAGGTAAATGATCGAAAGATTCCGTAAAACCGTGCTAATACGAACTAGCATAACATAAATCTATAAGAGTGCCAACCAGCTCATATATTCATTAAAATTTTGTGCTGCGAGACAATAATGGCGCCAAAAATATTCTGTTCAACTTCGAACACCAATACGACACCAAGTCGCCGGAAAGTAACTCTGATGGTACGCTATGAATCTATAAGAGCAGTGGAAGGAAGCTCGATATAGTTATTATCGTAACACCGATTGCCGCTTTCCGGTCTGAAAGGATTACTTGATTAGTAATTGGTACAAACAATAAACAATTTGATAACGAGCATGCATGTGATGGTGATGAATGAATGAGCAATCGAGGTAAAGAGGTGTAAAAATACCTACTGAACTTTGATTTGATTTCCACTGTAATAAATTGCTAGTAATGAACTTATGGAACATTTTGTGAGACAATAATTAGTTCTATTTTTATTGTGTTAAATAACAATATCTACATGGTAAGATGAAGACCTTTAACCCACAATTTATTCGCGTAATGCGACAGTTGATAATAAATACTTATCTTTAGTCCATATGTGCTGTTTGTCCCGAACAGTCTTAAAATTAATTCGTGTTGCAGTCTCCCGATAAAGAAATGGAGAAATACATCAGCGTGAAAGACGTAGAAAATGCAGCACTTGCTCGTTTACCAAAGGGCGTACGAGACTATTACAAAAGTGGAGCTACTGAAGAACAAACATTGTCTGAGAACAGGCAGGCTTTCAGGAGGTAAGTACTTATATATATAAATATATATAATATATTAGGACAATTCACACAGATTGAGCTAGCCCCAAAGTAAGTTCGAAACTTGTGTTATGGGATACTAACTCAACGCTATTATATTTTATAACTGTTACGTTACATCCATATTTATATATAGGTACTTAAGTCTCTCTGTAGTCGGTCCTTCAATTCTGAAGATCGGGATCACACGCCTCTGTTGTCATCTTCTGGATGTATGCCTCCATCGGCATCTATCTGTAGCCATTTTAACCGCGTCGTGGAAATGGAACCGCTTCTCTCCAAGTTGGTCGGACCACCTCGTCGGGGATCGACCTCTACTCCTCTTCCCTTCCACATTTCCGACTATGACCAACTTTTCAAGGTTGCGGTCTCCTCGTCTTGCGATGTGCCCAAGGTAGGCAAGGATGCGTTGACGGCAAATGGTGGATAAGCGATTCTTGATCTTTAGTTTAGCTAGAAACGATGCATTTGTGCCGCTTATCTGTCCACGGGATTCGTAGCATTCGCCTCCAGCACCATATTTCAAATGCATCGATTGTATGCCTTTGTTTCGCTTTTATAGTCCATGTTTCCACACCATAAGATAATATCGGAAACATCACATATTCTCTTTCCTCCTACCGCAAAACCTCCCTCCCAGTTTTTTTTAAATATTAAAAGTTGAAAATTAAAATGAAGAAGAGAGGTGAGACATACAAATGTAGTTCTAACATTAGTGTCATACAAATTTATTTCAGACTACGCATTCGCCCCAAATGTTTAGTAAACGTAGAAAGTGGAGATATGCGGACGACCATTCTCGGCCAAGAAATATCTATGCCAATTGGGATATCTCCCACGGCCATGCAACGAATGGCACATCCTGATGGTGAACTTCAAAACGTCAGAGGTATGGATTCGCTATTTTTAAACTGATCTATCGGTTGACACCTCAAACTGGGGCGATGTCACAGAATTCATAATAGTACTTGCGATGTCTAAAAGATAGTAACTGTGTGAATCGCTGGCATTGTCCTAATAGAACGCGAATGCGCGATCGTCGCGCGAGTAAGCGATGCGACCGTCGCGTGTTCGCGCGATGGCTAAAACTGGGTGTCCTAATTGATCATCGCGCGAATTGACGACGCGAGCAAGCGACCGTAGATTAGGCAGAACGGTCGATACCAACAATCATGGACGTCAGAGAGGCGCAATTTTTGCTGTCGAGAAATATTTGGTTGACTAATTGTGCGGGTTTAGATGGTAATGAAAATAAACAACGTGGGACGCAAAGATAAAAATGAGACCAATTCGTGGTGAATTTCACAATCAATATTTTGACGTACAAGAAGATGAGTCTGCATGTCATGATTTCATGTCTATGTCATCAGAATCATTTGACTACATAAGCAACATGATTAGAGACGATTGCAATTATGTTGTTACGCACTACAGAAGACCTGTGTGGAGGAAAGATTGGTGCTGACGATTAGATTATATGTATAGAGTTTATAAACCAAACTCCTTGCTCTAACAGCGGCATCGGCCGGCCGGGCCGGCAAGGCGAGGGGGGCGCGGGAGCAGTGCCCCGCTGCGCCGCGCCGAGGCAAATCGCGCGATTTTTAGTTAGGACACCTATTTGAATTCAATATGTTTGATCGGGCGTTCGTACGAACTAGTTCGCGCGAATGGATTTAACAACCATTTGAGTCGCGTGACCGAGTCGTGCGATTGTCAGTTAGGACACCTATTCGAATTCAATATGTTTGATCGCGCGTTCGTACGAACTAAGTTCGCGCGAATGGATTAACAAACATTTGAATTGCGCGACAGCGTCGTGCGATGGTCAGTTAGGACACCTATTCGAGCTCAATATTATATGTTTGACCGCGCGTACACGCGACGGTCGCATCGCTTACTCGCGCGACGATCGCGCATTCGCGTTCTATATGGACAATACCTAAGTCAGTTTCTAAGATTGGACATTTGTATAGCCCAACTGTCTTTGTACTAGAGGTATAATTAGTTAGGTAGGTACTTACATTGATAACATCTACTAAATTATTACTTATATTAAAATATCACGTTGTCGTTTAGAATGTAAGTAATATTTTTTTTAATATTTAGCTGCGGAAGCGGAACAGACCATTTACACCCTTAGCACATTATCTACAAGTTCTATTGAAGAAGTTGCTGAAGCTGCGCCTAATTGTATAAAATGGTTCCAACTCTATATTTACAAGGATAGGTAAGCATTACATTATGCATTTTTATGCATGTTATAAAAACAAGGTATGTACTGCCATGTACAGCCTTGTAGTAGGTACACGGCCTTTAGAACAGGACCACTCCATCTCTTCCCATGGATGTCGTAAAAGGAAACTAAGGGACAAAGAACTATCATCGGGTGCTATAACAGCAGAGGGTTGACGGCACGAAGTCAGATATAGCGTCTTTGTTTTGTGGTTCAGCGTTGTACCACCAACTCTTGTATCAGGATTATTTAATCTATTTTTGAAATTTACGACAACATCGTTTAAGCAAGGTAACCATTCTTTTCCTCGTAATTTTATATTATTAATAATTCATTTCCACAACAATTCCAGGAATGTCACCAAAGATTTGTTATTACGTGCTGAAAGGGCAGGATTCAAAGCGATAGCGCTGACAGTTGACACTCCACTGTTTGGAATCCGCCGAGAGGACATTCGAAATAACTTTACGTTACCATCACATTTGAAGTAAGTAGGTATGCTACTTTCGCAAATACTTATAGTGCATTAACTTTTTATAAGTATTTGAATAAATATAATAAAACATTATAAAAATTTCTTACACAAAAGTTTTTTTAAGTTGATGACGTGAATGTAGGTATACAATGCAGATGTTTTCAGGAAATACCAAAAGAATTGACAAAAGTTGATCTGTCGAACTGTTTTTTTATGCCACATAGTTGGCAAACAAGCATACGGCCCGACTGATGGTAAGCATCACCGTAACCTATTATAGACCACCCACGCGTTGCTCGTTACGCACCTACCTATTGTGAATTGTAATACCTGTTGAGTATTTCAGATTAGCAAATTTCCAAGGGAATCTCTCAACAAAAATACAGTCTGCAGATGGAGGTAGTGGATTGAACGAATATGTAAAAGGTTTATTCGATAAATCATTGACATGGGACGAAATTAAATGGCTAAAAAGGTACAAGATTATAATTTTATTGGCTACTATTATGTCTTTGTTTATAGATAAGTTTTATAAAAATATACATAAGGTGGTGGGGTAAGACTATCACCGGGGTAAGACTAGTCTGATAAGTACAATTTTGATATAAGTAATATATTTCTCAGTGTTACCAAGCTGCCTATAATAGCGAAAGGGATCTTGCGAGGAGACGATGCCGTAAAAGCTGTCGAGGCGGGTTGTGCGGCCATTTTAGTTTCAAATCATGGTGCGAGACAGTTGGACGGAGTTCCATCAACGGTAAGAGTTACTATTAAATAGATTAAAATAACCATTCGTCAATTCTTCGATTTATCAAATTAATACACATAGATAAGTATATATTAGCCTATTTTACTGCAGCATAGTGGCATCATTTCCTGCTTAGTAAAAAAATATATTTACAGGCCTGGTGGTCGAGTGGCTAGCAATGCAATGGTCACTTTATCCCGAGGGCCGCGGGTTCGATTCCTGCTCAAGGTAAACAAACAAACTCAAAGTAAAAATATATATATATATTCTAACAGAATATTTCCTCTTGTTTGTTTTCGTCAGTCAGCCTAAAAATAGTTAATCTTTTTTAGATTGAAGCACTGCCGGAGATAATCAATGCTGTAAAGAATTACAACGTCGAAGTGTATCTGGACGGTGGCGTTATGTGTGGCAACGATGTGTACAAAGCTTTAGCACTTGGCGCAAAAATGGCAAGTATTTTCATATAAGTACATAGATAGAACGTATGGCCACAAAGACGTATTCAGCGGCATAAATACACTCACTCACTTTAGTACCTTTGATTTAGTAGTTTTAGTTTAGTACACTTTAGATTGACATATTCATTAAAATAAAATACAAAAGTGACAAGATATTAATATGTCGCTGACTACTATACCTACATTAGTAGGGATGCGTGCATGCCTGGATGAAAAATTGTATAAAAACCAGTGGGGTACCTATTTACCAACTGTGCCTGTTTCCAATGGTGTTGTAGGAATTTGTATTTATTCTGTGGTGAAGCGTGAGGATCCCAGAACGTTCTAAAAATATTTTCAGAAGCTTGTAACTTTACTAAGGAAAGATATATCAGATCAGTGTTAGAGAAAGAACTTTTTTTTGTTTTCCATCAGAACTTAATAATCAATGTTACCATCTGAATACATTTTTCGTTAATAAACTTATTTTTCGTTTTAGGTATTCGTGGGTCGAGCTGCGTTATGGGGTTTGACAGTGGGAGGTCAGGCTGGAGTACAGAGAGTACTGAACATTCTGCGCAATGAGTTACAGTACACCTTAGAGCTAGCAGGTCGGTAAATATTCTAAAGGGTGTTTATTTTAGAGGTATAGAACTTTGAAATGGAATAAAACAATGATATTTTTTTAAATTGACATGAAATTTACTTTATTTGAAAGATAATCTTATGTCATTATAGTTTAAATAAAACTTCTAGCATATGACCGCCACGGCTGGCTGTGACGTAGTCTAATCTGGAGGTCCAATTTTAGATGACTTTTTCCAACATCGAGAATAACGCGGCGAATGTAATCCTCCAAGTGGTCTATCGTTTCGGGCTTATCGGCATAGACTAGCGATTTCACAGATCCCCACAGAAAATAGTCAAGTGGCGATAAATCGCACGATCTTGGAGACCAATCCACGGGTCCGAAACGTGAAACTATGCGGTTACTAAACCTTTCCTTCAAGAAATCAATTATGCACGAGCTGTGTGTGACATGTTGCACCGTCTTGTCGAAACCACAGCTCCTGCACATCATAGTTGTTCAATCGATGAACGAAAAAGTCAATAATCATATTTATATAATATATTATTGTAAGTATAGTAATATAATATTTGATTGAAGTTATTTATTAATTTTTGTTTTAATATTTAGATGTCCTAGATACTTATCTATCATTTTCTTGTTTATTATTTATTTTCTTGTCTTGCTAGCCCTGCCCACTCCATACAGAAATTCGTTACCTTAAGGTTGCCTTGAAAAGATTGCTTTTTAGCAATAAGGCCGCCTTGTTGCATTTACACTAGTTTATACGATTGTTTTTGTACTTTTTCCTGTGTGTAATGCAAATAAAGAGTATTCTATCTATCTATCTATCTAATCAAGGCTCCATAGCGGTCACTATTGACTGTAACGTTCTGGCCAGCATCGTTTTCAAAAGAAGTACGGACCAATTATTCCACCAGCTCATAAAGCACACCAAACAGTCAGTTTTTCTGGCTGTAACGGTGATACACTTGAAGATTATCATCACTCCAAATACGGCAGTTTTGCTTATTGACGTATCCATTCAACCAAAAGTGAGCTTCATCGCTAAACAAAATTCGCTTATGAAAATCGGGATCAACGGCAATCTTGTTTCGGACAGAACCATTATTTTCAAAATAAATTTGCACAATTTGCAAGCGTTGTTCAGGCGTCAATCTATTCATGTTGAAATGCAAACTAAACATAAATCATTTGATAAAAAGTGTTGCCAACTTAAAGTTCTAAAAAACACTTTAGAACCATTATGATCTTTCTAGTCAGTCTTTTTAAAATAATTTTTATGGAATTATATAAAATGATATAGGTAATTAAAAAGTATTTACGAGCATTCTAAAGCTTAGTTGCTTAGTTTGGGACTAGATGGCGTTGTGTGATTCGTCCAAGAATACTTTATTTATTTATATTTATTATTTCTAGGTACTCCACGCATTGCCGACATTACAAAAGACATGATCTGCCACGAATCAGTTTACAGTAAATTGTAAAAGAAAATGTATAGATAAGTGTGAGTTACAATTTATAAAAAATAAAAAGTTGAAAATATTATTTATTATTATTTATTGGTATTGTATTTTCCTTAATATCCAACATACAACTACAACTAAAGTTCAATTAAAAATGTTCATTTACAAAACAACTTTTAAATGCACTAAACTGAAACTTATTTAACAATTAATTTTCTATAAAGATTGTAAAGCACGGAGGGAGTCATGTATGAGTCTTGCGGCCACAATACCGCTGAGATTTTCTGAAAACATAAAATATATTAAATTAAATAAGTACCTTAATTAGGTATAATCTTATAATTTACAAAATATAAATTTATGTAATTCTATTAAGTGTCATGTCATTTATTTTAGTAGGCAATATTTTAAATGATATAAAACGCTACCTTAAAATCACAACCATAAGAATTTATGCCAAACTTGAGTTTTTTTATGGTAAGCTTCAAGTGGTTGTTTTTAACAAGTTTACGTTTGAGTATCATTGTGTCGTTGCATGTTTCGCATGAACTTTTTAGTTTGGATTCAAATTCACTGGTTTTTAAGTTACTACTTGAAATATTCGATAACTTATCTCCAAAAATTGCGTCGCGTCTTTGCATGTACTTTGTGAAACTGTAATTAGTATAGTTAGAAACATTTTTTGAATTTGAACTAAGTGATTCTTGTTTTTCCACGGCGCTGTCCATTTTCAAAGTTTTAAATATGTTTTTAACGGTCCTCATTAAAACGGAACAGGACTCATTGATAGTACTAAATACTTTCCCACCAATTGATTTTTGTTTAATTTCTTTATTTTTCTTTGTAACTAAATGCTTATTATTGAACTTGTTTCTGCTAAATTCTGTAATGTTTTTAGGTCTGTTATAATATCGATGAGCATCGTTTGTATTATGTGTAAATCGTTTATTTTTTCTTGCATTGCTCTTAGGCGTGGACATAAATTTGGGCTTAAAGAGCATAAGAGATTCACAATCATTTACACTGTTTGCTACTTTACTCATGTTTGCACAATTTTCTTTTTTCATGAATATCTCTCTCGAATCAGTTTCACTAAAGTTTTCATCTTTATTGATGTTGGAATAATTGTGCACGGTATAAGTTTCATTTTGACACAAATTGTTATTAAGCAAAAAAGAAAATGACATTTCTTTAGCGTTAGAACATTCATAATTTTTATATGAATTAAATACTTCCTTCTCTTCTAAAATTTCAGGAAAATTTCCATCCCCAATAAATGGATTTCTATAAATACTGTCTTTTCCCGTAGCTAATAGTTTGTCATTGAAACTGGGTTTATTTGTAATGTCCCTGTTACGTTGACATTGTAAAATTTCGCCAATAATATTTTTAAAAAGCTTTTCTGTATCATCTAACCCATTTCTCTTATTATTACTCATGGCTTTATTACAAGATGTGCGAGATTTTTCATTGCATTTTCGTAAAGCTGAAAAAGAAATTGCTACTTATTGAGTTATCATTGAAATAGCCTCGTTTCGCGGTTAGACTAAAATCACCTTAGGCCGCATTCACACCGGCAAGAAATTGCACGCAAGTAAATTCGCGACAGCTTGCCAGAGAATCGCTGCGAGTTGTCGTGCTCGTGCAAGTCATTAATAACATGTCTAAAACTCTAAACGTATTTGCAACATTTCACAACAATTCTTGCAAATTACTGGCTCAGTTCCGAATATTTCGTGCAATCAAAATTACACAATTAAATAAACGCACACCAGACTTCTGCGAGTCCGTCCGCGAGAACTTGCAAATGTAATCGCGACGTAGGGTTTTCCCTATTTTCTGATTATTATTATTTTTCAATATTATAATATTACCTTGAATTTGAGATGTGATGTGATTTAAAATCAGATTTGCTTGTTGACCAATCTGTAATCAAATTAACACAAAAATACATTCAATTAGGCTGCCATATTATCTTGCCTTTTTTATTTATTACATGGTTTTTCATAGTAATACTAATGAATATTGGTCAAATGCGACCCTTACTGACCTGTGAGACTATGTCATGACTATCCACGATACACTGTAAAATTCGAACAACCTGTGTGCTATGCAACAGTGTTGTAACAATCTTGGGATTTTGAACTAAGGTGTCCAGCAGATGTAAATACGTATTATTTTGTAGCAATTGCCTGAAACGTTACACGAAAAACTTTAAGTGTCTGTTTTAACTGCAGGTCTTAAATTCACTTTAGTTACTCTTTATTTATTTAGACAGCTCGGTGGCGCGTTCGTAGTGACAGTACCTTTGACACCAAACAGCGTGGGTTCGATCCCCGCATAAAGGAAATATTTATTTTAAAAAAAACTTACTTTCTGAATATCAACAGTCCACCACATCGAACAAACATTTGAACATTGCGGTCGTGGTTGCACAATAAACTTTGTAGCACCACTGCCGAATCAATATCACCCTTTATACATTTTTGTACCGCCTAAAAATAAATAGATAATTCTTTAATCATAAAAAATAACATGTGAATATGGTCAGCGACAGATTAAGACTTTAGAACCATGTCTAATTAACTGTTGCTAACAATATGTTATACAATTAGATCTTTCGAGTGATATGGTTCTAAGTACTGTAGCGACACATTGAAGTCACGGGCGGATTGTGCATGCGCAGCGATTTAGCCGCAGGCCACGCTGCCATGTACAATCCGAGCCAGTCGTCCCCTATACCCCGTCCGCGTAGGCAACGTAGGTAGATTAAGTCAAGGTTGAAGGATTAGTGATTGTGAGGACAGTTTGTCAGAAGGTTAACCCTGGACTTGTATTTTGGTAACAATAAACAGTAGTGTCAACTTGTACTTTCATTTATTCCCACTGCCCAGAACACTTACCATCGGACATTCAGTGAGAGACAATACACACACATATTTACCTTATTAACAAGGGTAATAAACTTGTAAAGTGGTGACCCCGACGTGATCTTGTGTTCATGACGTTGATCTTCTATGTGGCCATTCAAGCATTATGTATTTTTTTATGCTAGATGGTCATTTCCGAGGAAGAAATTTCCGGTAAATACAAACAGGAGTCGATGATGGAAGGACAGCCCATTGTGCGTTGTACAATAAGTTATGTTTTATAAGAGTGTTCTTACCGTAGGGATCACCTTGGAGCCTTGAGTTTTATTCTCATGAGAATTCCGACATACTTCAGTGAGGCAGTGACAGAGTAACTTCCAAATATCTTGTTGCTAAAATCAAATTTATCGTTTGCACTTTATATGCATCACAAAGATCATCGTGATTTACACATATATATGCTACATCCGTCCCTGTTCCCGAGATGATGATTATGTATGATTGAACAAAGATAATTTAAATACCTATCTACCTAGTTCACATTTATTTTCATAAATAAATAGCTACTTAAGCTAATTAATATTCTTACCATAATTTGACCACAAAATAGTCTGCACAAGACAGACAGACACCGTCTAGCTCGTAACATGTTACGAGCATATAGCACTAAACGCTGTCTCATTGCTGTAGCAGTGTTCGTATCTCCTTCATACAATAGGGCTGACACGAAGTTCAAAGTAGCACCAGTTTTTTCAGGAAATCCCATTATTAACACATCGTACAATTTGTCGTATAAAGATTGGCTTGTGATTATTACGTCATGGTAAGTACCCTGAGAAAATAAGATAATGGATAAGAATAAACAAAGCAACTGGCTTTACAGTGCGCGATATCTGTGTATATCCAGGGATAGTGAGACCGTGAAATACATAGATATCGCTAGTCCATCATGATGTACTCCATTCATTCTTACTTGGCACAAAAGGTACAATCTACTTGGCACAAAAGCTATCTTAAATTATTTTATTTCGATATGTTGAACGTAACGTGGCGTAATGGTTACCATGCCGGAACGCTACCCAGGAGGACCCGGGTTCGAATCCCTATCGGGTCATGATGAAAAACGAACTTTTTCTGATTGGCCTGGGTCTTGGACTTTTATCTAAGTATATAATGTATTTGTTATAAAATAATACTATCGTTGTTAGTGTCCCATAACACCTTCATAACACAAGTCTCGAACTTACTTTGGGGCTAGCTCAATCTGTGTGATTTGTCCCATTTACTAACATTAGAATTTCACTGGAAATCTAGTGCAAATTAAAGTAAAGCGGAATATATAAACGTGTGTATTCTTCTGAGAGTGTATCTATGACCCCGTTATCAGTCAAGGTTAATGAGCATAATCACCAAATGTTCCATTCAATTGTTTTTGTTATAATTACATAATGATGATTATTATGTATTTACACAATATCTAATTATACGTCTCTAGACAATAAATAGATACCTATCCGCATATTTTTTTATGCTGACTCGGAGAATGTGGTAATGTTGATAGGTTTTTTACTTTATAAATCACACCCTTGAAGCTTATATTATATTTTATAAAATTTCGTCTTGGTGTGGGACTGGAAGTGGAAATCTACAGCTCAGGGACTGATGTTAAAGGTCATCATCGACATAATATCTACTTAGATATTTTAGGCGGTAAAATAAAAAGAAGAGTTTCCAAGAAAGAGCAAGAAAGTGCTGCTAGGATAAAGAAGATAAATTTATGAAGTTTCTGAATGTAAACTTACAGGTCCTGAAGTTAAGTAGACTGCAAATAGAGAAAGTATTTTTACTTGAATTTCAATGTCATTTGTTTTATCTAATATATCTAAGTATTCTTTTATTTCTCTTTTTGAACCGAACTGACTTGTTTTGTCCTGAAAAATACAATCTATTTTTATTTCTATTATTTCTCTTTTTGAACCGAACTGACTTGTTTTGTCCTGAAAAATACAATCTATTTTTATTTCATTGATTTCCTTCGATCACAAATTAAAACAAATTGTTCTACGTTTACCTTTATATGAAACCAGTGACGATTTCCATCGTTCCACTGTCGAGAATTCATATTTTTATCCGTTGTCACAAAGTATGTACCTAGGTTCTTTTAATGTTTTTTGTAAGTGTGAGTAAAATATTTGGATTTAAACCTTCGCGCTTTGGCGGCTGGCGCCAATTTTTTAAAAACATTCTTCAACAACAAACTTCTCTTTTTTTTATCGTGAACTCCTTTTCTTAATAATTACTTTCAGCCATTATTAAGTTTCTAAAATTCTATTCTAGAATTATTATGCAATGTCTTTCATTACGTGTACTATTTATCATCAAATCTTAATATTTTTTATTCGGTCTTTCGGCTTGTGTATCGATTTATTTTTTTCTAATTTCGTTTGAATCTATGTCTGTTTATGGACAAAAGTTGTTTTTTATCATTTATAAGCGTATTTGACAGAAATGACAGATGTCATCTAATTATGTTTGTTTGAGGTTATGTTTCTACTGGTTTCCAATAGATAGTTTAGTTTTATTTTGAAAACAAATAGGCTATTAATTATAATTTAAGTAAAAGAAGATCAGCGCTTACTGTTTTAATTTCCTACCATGGATGTTGGAGAATTATTATCGTTTAAGGTACGTAAACACTTAAAAATATCATACAACAATTTGGAAGCTGCTGATTTGCTGTTTTTCTTATAATTATAATTTATTTGTAACAGCCAACGCCAACACCAAAACGGCCCAATGAAGACGACAGCGATTCTGACGATGACAATGCCAAGTTAACTAAAATAAAGCGCTTAGCTAAGATCAAGAATGATCCATTAATGCAGTATAGCCATGTACTTCCTAAAGAGCCCACAATAACTGATAAGGAAAGAGAAGATATACTTAGATTTGTAGAAACTGAGGCAACCGAGGTAAGGGCCAGGAGTTTATTATAATCATCACATTGAAATTGAATGTAGCAATCATCTAGGTGTAAAGTCCATCATCAGATATGTTAATATATGTGTAAGGTTGTATACCATGGCTTAACATTGTTTTAGGCATATAAAGGAACAATAAATTGTTGTTCTGTTTGTTTTAATGTGATTATTTCTAGGGTGAAATCCTGGATGACACTGCTGTGAAGAGATTAGTTTTGAACTTTGAAAAGAAGGCATTAAAAAACAGAGAAATGAGAATTAAATTTCCAGACCAACCAGAGAAATTTATGGATAGCGAAATAGACTTACATGAAGCTCTACAGGTGAGAAAAGTTTATAAATAGCTATTGCCCATGGCTTTTTTCCGTAATTTTATTTTCTCAGTTACTAAAGATCTTAGAATAATGTTAAATATTAACCTTTAGTTGCAAATAAACATTTGACTTCTAAATAATTAAGTGGTCAAAAGCAAAAACTATTTCTAAAATTAATTGATAGTTCCTAACGTTAGCTCACATTCAAACAGAAAGTACTTTATTTTAATAGTTTTTGTTTAATATTAGTTGAATAATAATATTTTTTACAGGATCTGAGTGCAGTGGCTACAGTTCCAGATCAATACCCATTGCTTGTGGAATTAAAATGTGTTAATTCTCTGCTGGAGTTATTGTCACATGACAACACTGATATATCTACCAAAGTAGTGCATCTCTTGCAGGTTTGTACTAATCAATACACTATTTAATGGTCAGTTATAAAAATACATTTTCGCATTAATTACACAGTAAATAAAATATAATTTAATGAATAATTAAGACTTAAATGCGTTTGTGCAACTGACTGTAAAAGCCTTGATATAAAATTTCACCTATTTTGATAGTAGAACTAAATGCTGAAAATATTTACATAAAATATATATAATTTTTTTTTAATTAGGAACTAACTGATGGCGATATCTTGCACGAGAGTGAAGAAGGGGCTGAAGAGCTTATTGGTGCATTAGCCGAGGCAGAATGTGCTTCCTTATTACTACATAATCTAAATCGTCTTGATGAACAAGTACCTGATGAGAGAGATGCTGTACACAACACACTTGGTAAACAATTCTTGCATTTTGAAAAATTAGTTTTTTAAGTCCCACTGCTGGACAAAAGCCTCTCCTTTTCGTCCCTACACTATTAGTAGTTATTTATTATTCAGTAGCACTTGCTGTATTACTGACGTAGACATGATTATTTTGCACTGTAATTTTAGAATTCTAGTTTAGACCAAACATAAATGATTTATGAATTTGGTATATTTCAGGCATAATAGAAAATATCACAGAGTTCAAAACGGAACTATGTCCAGAAGTAGCCAAACAAGGTTTCTTACAGTGGATTCTCAAGAGACTAAAGGTGTGTATAAAAACCATAATATTAAGTTTGTGCTTAGAACATTGAGCACCCTCAGTGAACTTACAGTACAGCTTATTTTGCAAACATGATATGATGATACATACATGATACATTCAACAAATAAAATAGGTGGGTGCATCCCAGTAGTACAGTCAACAAAGGAATTGACTGACCCCCCTCTGTAAATATGATTAAAGATTTCTAAATATTGCGTGAAGGGACTTGAAAATTTGTAATTACATAGTACAATATGAATTTATTTTACAAAAAGTTTCCTCTGTTACATTGTAGTTACATTGATGTAACTTTTTGCGTTAAAAAATATTAATTAAATTTGACGACCTCGAATCGAATTTGAATTTGTTACCATGCCGGACCGCCACCCAGGAGGTCCGGGTCGGGTCATAATGAAAAAAGAACATTTTCTGATTGGCCTGGGTCTTGGATGATTATCTATATATGTATTTGTTATAAAATATAGTATCGTTGAGTTAAAATAGTATCCCATAATACAAGTCTCGAACTTACTTAGGGGCTAGCTCAATCTGTGATTTGTCCGTATATATAAGTGCGACTTATTATAATGTTACAGTTGAAAGTGCCATTTGATGCCAACAAATTATATGCCACAGAAATTCTATCAATACTACTTCAGAATACACCAGAGAATAGAAAGCTCCTTGGGGAACTGGATGGAATTGATGTTCTTTTACAACAATTGGCGGTAATTATCAATTAACATTTTTTAATACCAGAAATATGTACTCCTGTCTGTACATATTTCTTACTATTCTTACAAAGTAGAAATACACATTCACTATAAAGTTTCTTTATAATCTAAATGTCTTTATAATTTAGTTTTCTTGACAAACTGTTCCACCCTGACATAGGTAATATTTTGTTTGGTTACTATACTATGTATCTACATAAAATTGTAATATAGATAAATACTGGACTAAACACTCGATAAAACTATACAGTTCTACAAACGCCACGACCCAAGCGGCGCAGAGGAGCAAGAAGCGATGGAGAACATGTTTGACTCGCTGTGCTGCGCGCTCATGGAACCTGCCAACCGCGACCGTTTTCTACGCGGAGAGGGGTTGCAGCTTATGAATTTGATGCTTAGGTACCTTTGATTATTTCTTCAGAATTCTAAAACACCTTGAGTAGTAGTATTTTTCAAACACTTTGTGTGACTGGTTTTCTTTTGACGGCCCTTTTTATCCCAGTTTTCTTATTATGAAGTAAAATGTATATAGGTAGCTGTCATTGCTTACCATCAGCCTTATTGGCCTGCTCTTTACCTTATCCACTTATAAAAAGTACACATTTATTAATTCGGCATAATAAAAATATATACATATTTAATATCTTTTAGGGAAAAGAAGATGTCTCGTAATGGTTCACTAAAAGTACTGGATCACGCCCTGGCCGGCCCCGACGGTCGTGACAATTGCAATAAGTTCGTAGACATTCTCGGTTTGAGAACCGTGTTCCCGCTTTTCATGAAAACACCTAAGAGGAAAAGGCTGCTGACCGTAGATCAGCATGAAGGTTTGTTTAAAGTTTTAAGCCAAAGTGGGGAGCATGTTTATATGAGATGTTTTATTTTCGATTAATTTATATTCGGGAAATTCGAAGAAGGGTGTAAAATAAGTTACCCTATTTTGCCCATACCGAGAATACACGCGGACGGAGTCTGCTGAAAAGCTAGTATTTTTAATACTTTTATTTTTAATTTCAGAACATGTAGTGTCCATAATAGCGTCGATGTTGCGCAACTGTCAGGGTGGCCAGCGGCAGAGGTTATTGGCGAAATTTACGGAAAACGATCTTGAGAAAGTCGACAGATTATTGGAATTGCATTTCAAATACATGGATAAAGTTGACCGCACTGAAAAAGAGATGGAGGTAGTTTTCCTCTTACATGAGTGCGATGCTTTTGCTTCCTTTCTTTAAGTCATATTTCTAATTAAATCTTTCTAATTCTAGCAAGACCCAGAAGAACTAGATGACGACGCCCAATATCTAAAGCGGCTCTCAGGCGGGCTGTTTACATTGCAATTAATCGACAGAATCATTCTTGAGGTAAATTGTGCATACTCACCGTTACAGTCCGAGATACAATAAATTTTTATCTTCTAAAGCGTTTCTTGGCAAGTAAATAATAAATTTGAATTTTATAGGTATGTACAGCAGGCCCAGCCGCTATCAAACAGCGCGTGCAACGTGTGCTGTCACTCCGCGGTGGGTCTCTGAAGATTATCCGACACGTTATGAGAGGTAAATACAACCATAGATATTTTAGGGTTATTATAATTTCTACATTATTGGTTTGTAGCTAGTTTGTAGCGTAAGCTAAAAGCAGTTTTACGATAACGAAATTTTTGTTAATCAATGATATTTTTTTTTAATGTTAATGCATTGTTCAATCGTCCCGTCTGTCTGTGCAGAGTACGCGGGTAACCTTGGCGACGCTGGTAGTGACGAGTGGCGGCAGCAAGAACAACAACACATACTTCAGCTCGTAGATAAGTTCTAATACTGTATTTTAGAATTAGAAATAAACGCATTTTTAAGAATTATTTTTGTTTGAAATACGAAATATCGTACCAATAATATTATTAATCAGAATAATATAAAAGACAACAAGAAAACAGTTAAAAATATTTAATTGAATGCATATCAGTTACGTAATACAACTGAAGGAACTACTAACAGCAAACAAAATATAACATATAAAACAACTTATTAACAAAGTGGGGTGTAAACACTAATTACACATGTTTGTCTATCACATAATTTATGGATGTACAGGAATATGCAAACAATTTGTGCTTTTGTGTCCTAAATTCGATAGTGTATATAACTCTTCATTTGTTAAGTAAATTGTACTAAACAAGTGATAAGTACTCATACATTCATTTTATGAATAACATAGTATACCTTCTAACTTGTAAGTCTATCAACCAACGTTAAACCTGTAACCACAATTTACCATTTATGCATTGAACAGCTCCAAGAAAATATTGCAAGAGGATGCATATGCATGCCCATGGATACATAAATAAAAATAAATATACAGGGACAAACCTGCCTCACTGGGCATTGGAATTACCTATACTTTTATTTTGACACAATTGCTTTTGGAAAGCTTTAGATTTAACATATTGTAACAGAAGAAATACAAATAAACTTTTATCCTTCCGTACAAAGATCATTGAAATAGTTCTTATATAGTCTAAAGAGCCAGAGTGTTGCGACACGGCGCTTTACATTTAAGCACCACATAGTTATGGTAATCATTGTTTATCTATTGTTAATTCTATATTCCTAACACCACTAATACTAATAAATGTATCTCATTAAATACCTATATTTCGCATTTAAGTATCACAGAGTTTAACACTATTTGTTCACTAAACGTATATCCAATTTTGCCGATAAACTCTTCGTCTATTTCTCTAAGTATTTGTGTAACAGTGTTGCATGATTATAAATTAAGTACTACATGGCAACACATTTAAAATTTATTATAGAATATCAGCCACATGCTCCAGATTCAAACTATAGTATTATCACAACCACACTACATTCCATTATAATTACTTTGTGAATATAATGCGATATAATATAGTAACTGTCATATACAGATATAATACTGTCATAAATGCTTATAAATAAATATTTCCTTTGAGTATCTGTCCTTGCATAAATTCCCTCTTACATATCTTCTACTACGGTTCTATATAATCCGGGTATGCACCGAACTTTTGTTTGGTTTATGGCATAGAGGGAATCAGCAATAAGAAGTTACCTTGGGATTTTTATAGCTAATAAATTTTTAAATCTGGAATACGTAGAATATCTACACTAATATATATGTGGTAAATATGAATGTAGTTGGATGTTATTCACTTTTTACATATCTTTAAAATATCTGAACATTCATGGACGTCATCACATTTCGATGTAACATCGTAAACCAGTTAATTTTCAGTATAGTTAAATGAGTTAATGTTGAAACAGCGTTAACCGGACCCCCGATGCTGGAAGGCGGTCTGTTAACGCAATTTCGAACCTTATATTTATAAAGAGGAGATCCAATATTATCCTAAACCTGCACCATAAGACGTGAAGTTATTTACATATAAAATAACGAGTGTAGTATGTCCATTACATGGATTGTTATATAACCAACATATTCTGTCATAAAATGAAACTACGTAAGGCGATTTATGCTACGTTCACATCTAAAAGAAAGTGTATCCAACACGTAACGTGCCGAACAAAACATTCATTTCGATGCCAGATTGTGCCGATTGTACGAATTTTATACATTTCTTCTTATCCGTTGAGATGTACCACACACTATTGTTTTAGGCGTCAATCTTGCCATGTAAATAATATTGGTATATCGTCGTTGCAAATTTAAAATCTCCTATGTGTCAGTTTTGTCGAAAATACATTTGACATAAATTTGAAAACCGATTTTTATTAGCTACCGTCTACAAAAACACCTATGTGAATATCTTATTAATTCACTGTTGTACGGCAGATTTCTAAAATGTCTCAAGTGTCAACCTACATTTAGTTGGTCATCAAAATCTTCCATGTGACTAGTGAACACATGGGAGCTTTTAGTAACGTTTATTTCGTAAAAATTTGTAATCTCCTATGTGTTTGTACCTCATGCCGATGCCTACCCGCAAGTGAGATTGATAATTAAAAGCAAAATATTCGCTACTAGTTCCAAGAACATGTCTCAGTCCAGTTAAAACTTGACGCGCGTGAGCACTGACCGGAAGTTTTTTCTATTGTTTTAGTGTTATAACGGTTTAGGGCGTCTTAATTCACAGTGTTTGTGTATAATTATATGTTTAAAATGTACAAAGGTACTGGACGTGGATACCAAATGGTAAATATAGTGGTAGCTGCTGATAATGTTGACAAAAGCATCGCCGCCAATTCATTAATTACGCCAGAAGATCTAGGAATTATACCAGGTATGACAGGTCCCGTTGTACTTCCAAAATTGCAATCGCCTTCACTGCAGTCACGGTCACATATAGAACCACGTGGTTTCAGTAGTGACGATGATGAAGTACCGCCACTGGTAATAACTACTAGGGCTATCGTACATTCCACCTCATTAGATGCTAAAGACTTAAGCAGGGAGGGCGTATCAAATAAAACTAAAGAAGATGATCAAAACTGTTATTTGATATCATCACGTTTACCGCCTATTACTTCGCCGTCGCATGATTTAGATAATATTCTGTCATATGGAAGTGATGATAGTATACAAGACCCACACTGGAACCCACCCACAAAAAAGAGAAGGGTGCGCCTACCTACGTTTGATAGTGAAGACGAAGAACCATTGTCAACGTTATCATTGATCACAAACAAACCAAGCTCTCTGGAAAACATTACACTTCCTACAGATGATGATATAGAGGATCAGGCCAGATCTACGCAGAATCATAAAAAACAAGAAAATATTGTGCAAGTTAATAGAAAGGCTAGGGTTTTGGGAAAAAGCTACCTAGGGTTTAAGAAAATAGATGGTGGCAAGTATAAACCCTGCATTGAAAGACCTAATCGAGCTATTAAACCACGTTGTTCGCATACAAAGTTGAAAACAAATTCAAAATTGAAGAACTCATTTTTGTGCGCATGTATTACGGAAGAAGAACGTGAAGCGATTTACTCTTATTTCTGGAATCTCAAGACGTGGGCAGAAAAGAAAGCGTTTGTGAAGGCTGCAGCAGTTCGTAGAGGAATAAGACGTCGTCGGCGTAAAGATCTGGTTTCTACAAAAAAGGGAAGTGGTCATGATATATTTTTTAATAAATGTGATGAACAATTTACTAAGGTCCGAGTATGTAGACTGTTCTTTTTAAATACACTTTCTCTAGGTGAAGACAGTTTTAAGCGCTGGACCAAAGAATCTGACACGGTTAATGAAGACGTTGATATTGGTAATTCATCAGCTCGTGATACTGAGAATATAATATTACCAAGTTCAGCAGGTATTATACCAAAGTATACACATCTAACAAAAACAGTAAAAACTTGGCTAGATTTGATTCCGAAGGTACCCAGTCATTATTGCCGGGCCAGTTCCAGTAAATTGTATGTTGAGTCGACATTTAGGTCTGAGAAACACATGCACGATGTTTTTGTTGAATGGTGTAACGAACATAATTACCAAGCAGCAAGCAGACCGACTTTCTTAAGAGTTTTAAATCAGGAAAATATAGCAATTCACCATCCTCGTAAAGATATGTGTGATACTTGCTGCAGTTTTAAAGTAGGTAATATTTCCCAACAAGAGTATGATGATCACATCATTAAAAAAAATGAAGCTCGCCAAGCAAAAAAAGATGCTATAGAAATGGCCAACGATAAAGTGGCAGTGATTACTGTTGATGTACAGAGTGTCTTACTAGCACCTAAACTTTTAGCAAGCGCATTATATTATAAACTCAAATTACAGTGCCATAATTTTACTGTTTATGACTGTAGAAATAGAAAAGTAACTATTTACTTTTGGCATGAAGCAGATGGTGGTGTATCCTCTAATGAGTTTACTTCTTGTTTGATTAATTACATAACTAACCCGCCACCAGAAACTGAACGAATTGTTGTTATTTCCGACGGATGTGGCCACCAAAACCGAAACCGGGTATTATCTAGTGCTTTAAGCGATCTATCCCAAAGAACTAAATTTAGTATTGAGCAGTTGTATTTAGAAAAAGGCCACACAATGATGGAAGTAGATAGTGTCCACTCTACAATAGAGCAGTACATCAAACCTCCCATTTATGCACCCAGCGATTACGTCACTCGAATGCAGCAAGCTCGCCCGAGGAACCCGTACGATGTCAAGTCAATCCACTACGACTTCTTTCTCAATTAAGAAGAACTTGAATCAAACTTTAAATCTATAAGACCCGGCAAAAAAAAGGGCGATCCCGTGGTAGTAGATATACGAGGGCTTAAATATTTACCAGATGGATCTGTCTTATATAAGTTGCGACATAATGATGAATGGGCAATGCTACCGCAGCGAAGAGCTCCTCGTGAAAATTTGCTGCCAAAACGATTATATCAACTCCCTCTTAGAATAACAGAGAGCAAATATAAACATTTACAGGAACTCAAAACTGTAATTGATAAAGACTACCATCCATTTTATGATGCAATCCTATTTAACCCAGGCACTTGAATTTCGTTCGTTGATTCAAAGATTGCAAAAAGACACCACGCATCACAAGTTTTCGTTCGTTGGGATTATTGCTGTCAACCTAGTTAGTTTTTTCATAATATAAAAGAATAAGTAAACGATTAAAAGTAGTTTTATTTATATTCATTTCCTTTTAAAAAAATCCTATGTGACGAATAATTTACAATTAAAATCTCCGATGTGTAGAAAAAAATAAAAAATGAGCATTGTCGCAGACTTACATAAAGTAATAAAACATTAAATTTTTTCCATACTTTTTGACTGCTTGGCTTTGTATAAGTACCGAATGAAACGAAAACATTTTCTAAGAAAAAATTTCAGTAGACACTTTTTTTCGATTTTCTCAAAAAGTTGGTTTTTGCACATAGGAGATTTTAAATTTGCAACGACGATATATTGAAATTACATAATATGTTAAATGAATACACAAAATAATTGTAAATAGATATTTAAATATATAAAAAGAGAGTAAGTAGAGAGGTGGACTGAGTAACTGACCTACATTCTAAATAGCTAAACCTAACAGGATGTAATTTTACACAAGTTTACGAAGATATTTTTGACAGTTGTCGCGTAGGGTATATAAATGATTAAAACCCAGCGTGCACAATATAAATATTTATTGGTTTACCCACAGAACAGATAGATACTCGGGTAGTGGGTTCGAATCCCGACTGGTTATTCACTCCCGCGGTTCCGTACTTCCCTGCAGGAGGGCCGGCCGAAGTTGATGATGGCCTGGCGGTGTAGTGGACAGCGGTAGGGAGGCTGGTAGCCAAAAAGTAATGGTTGGGCTGGACGCGTCCCGTCTTATCCCGGACTTCCTTATCCCGAACCTTGTTATTCCGAACTTCGTTATTCCGAACTTCGTTATTCCGAACTTCGTTATTCCGAACTTCGTTATTCCGAACTTCGTTATTCCGAACTTCGTTATTCCGAACTTCGTTCCCTGAAATCACGTTCCAGTAAGAAATTGTTATTTCGGTCTTCTAAAGCCGTCGATTGCGATCCTCAAATTGCCAACCCAAGCCAAGCCAAAGCAAAGAAGACGGGTATATTTCAGTAGAAGGTGAAGTGGCTACTAATTAAGATCGCAATCAGACGGATTACAAGAACTACTTAAGTAGGTATGCAGAAAAAACTGTATGTAGGTAGATGAATTTACTCGATTCAATTATTAATTACACAATGAAAAGAACAAAACGAAATGCTAGTAATACTTGATAAAGTATACTTTAATCTACTAATTAATTTATATTTAATTAATATTCTGAACAAAAAAAACTAAAACGGCTAAAGAAATGCGTAGGCACAAATAGCATAGTTTGCAATGAAGGTACACTAGACAATATACAATGAAATGAATGAAATGGAAAGCATTCAGTACGTTATATTATAATTAAATAGACATAATTTATAATTGCAACTATGCGACTACGGTTCACAAAATAACACTTAAAATCACCACTTACCTAATTAGGGAAATATCTAATCCTAAATCACGTAGGATTTATTATTGGCACAACACAATAGTACCTATGATATTATGTGGTTCGTATTCATATAGTCAAGACGTGACTAAGTATGAAATTATAACGAATTTAATAATTGAGGAGATTATGAGAATACGTCTTCTCGCCTCGCAGTCTAATTTTTGGTCGACGTGGTAAAGTTCAATGCCGCGACGACGATCCCCGCTCTGGACAATGGACGGCTGCTTGGCCACGCCCCCGCACATCACGCCATCCAACCGATTGCAAAAAATGCATTTAGGGATCCACGCACCTACATTTTATTTATTAGTATTAAGTATTTTATTCTTTTATTTATTAGTATTATTTTGTATTAGTTAAATTTAAGAACCGCATGTATGACGCAATTTAGTTAGTTAATTAGTATTTATGTTTAGTTTGCACAATTTTAAAATTTGTAAATATAGTGTAATGTTTTTTTTTTTTTGTTAAATGTATTTTTTTAATAAACCTTTTTTTAATTATTTTTTTGTTTTAATTAATTTCCTGATTTGTTAAAAAAAATGTTATTTATTGTAAATTTGAATATATTTATAGTAAACATGTACGTATAACGTTACACAGTATGAGATCTAAAAAAGATATTTGGAAATGTACATAGGATTACGCGGATCCGCGGGCGTCTGTAAATAATAAATAAGCATTTCATAAAAAAAATATCTGAACAATATTGAGGGTGCAATATCGTAGACGGACACGGACAAAACATGTTCGTATTATGTTGTACACGTAACATGCTGGAATTGACGTGCTGGTAGATGTGAACTAAGCTTTTAACTACAATAACAAGTACATGGTCAACTCACGCACTTGAAACTGAAGGCACTACGGGTATTAGTATGGCGGCGGTTATGGGCAATCCTTGCTCATCATCTTACTGAACGCTTTAGGAATGTCTTCGTTGGTCTTTGATACGGTACTGGTGCCGAGGAGTGTGGGCGCCGGAATATTACCAGTCTGTATTCCGTATGCGGTCTTCAAAAGATCATAGTTTATCTTCTCGGTTACCACTGAGTCTTGTCTGTAATAATTACAAAAATTTATATCAAGAGGAAGGTATAGTCAAGGACAAAAATAAATATGCAGAGAAATAAATTAAAAGTAAAAAAATATATTTAAAAACAAGCTTTTATTTAATTGCGCTAAAAAGAATAAAATAAACTTTTCTTTTAAAATTTTAACTATCAACTTATAACGTCATTACACAATTTATATGACATAAAAGCTTGTCGCGAGATTTAATTACTAACATTTACTCGTAGTACGAATAAATGTTAGTTCGATAATTATGTTTTCCTAAACAGGTAAATCTCGCGACAAGCTTTTATGTCATATAAATTGTGTAATGACGTTATAAGTTGATAGTTAAAATTTTAAAAGAAAAGTTTATTTTATTCTTTTTAGCGCAATTAAATAAAAGCTTGTTTTTAAATATATTTTTTTACTTTTAATTTATTTTTTACTTTTTAGTTATCACTGGACAGGTTTCGCAGTGCCATCTATTGTCGAGGGGCGGTACTTGTCTAATGAATTTATTTGTTACTAGCGAAACCCGCGCAATTTCGTTTGCGTGTATCCCGCTTTCCCGTGGGAATTTTTAAATTTTTCTCTCCGTAAGAACCATCCTCGTACTTCAAGGAATATTCTAAAAAAAAAATCAGCCAAATCGGTCAAGCCGTTTTCATGTTATGTCGTGACAACGGAAAACGGGTTTCATTTTTATATACATATATAGATAGATAACTAGCACCAGCAATTTGAATACCTATATAATTTCCTGATTTTACTACAGTCACCCTGCGACAAACTAAACGGGTTTATGTACCCATCAAAAATAAAATACCGACCAAGGGCAAGTAGAACTCGCGCATGAGGGTTCCTTCCCATAATCATACTAGTCATCATCATCATCATCATATCAACCCATAATCATCCCACTGCTGGTCTCAGGTCTCCCTTCAATCGAAGGTGATTAGAGCGTACTCTGCCACGCTGCTCCAATGCGGATTGGCAGAGGTCGGTGTTTTCAAACCGCCCTAAGGCCACCGACTTGGCTTAACGACTGTCATCTATCGACAACAGCCGGGACCGACGGCTTAACGTGCCCTCCGAAGCACGAAGAAGCTCGAGATAACGAAACCCATCCAAACGCTGGCTAGGGTCACCGTCGCTTAACTTGTGTGTTCATATTAGAGTGTGACACACAGCGACGCCATCGAGCTCCTCATACTAGTCATACTATCATACTAATATTATAAATGAGAAAGTGAGTTTGTTTGTTTGTTATTCCTTCACGGCTTGACTAATCAGTTGATCATTATGAAAATTTGTATATGTCAGGGGTACAGAGCCCAACATAGGCTACCTTTTTACCCGTGAAAGTATGTCAATCCAAAGGGAAAATATTTTTTCTACTATAAAGGGCGCTGTATGGGATGCTATCGGCCAACAGATGGCGCCACAAGTCGCGCTATGGGTTGTTTTGTTGTCAAACGAGATCTGTCATAAAATTAACGCGAGCGAAGCCGCGAGGAAAAGCTAGTAATAGATAAAATACATTTTAATTCATAACCGGTATAAAAGAGCCATGTACCAATGTAAAATGTACCAAGGGTAGGGTCACATTATATTGGTTGTTTAAAGAAGAAGAAGTAACTACAAATTTACGATTTTCAGATTTATTCCTGTACTTGTACTACATCATCTTGCTTCTTGCCAAATTTCATGATTCTAGGACAACCGGAAGTACCCTATAGGTTTTTGGTCGGAACTGTTTTATACGAAAAACGGAACACAAAAGGCTGTATCGTAATTTTGTTATCATAATATTGTATTGTCATCTGATCTACAGTTTTAAGCAAAATTTCAGCTCAATCGGTCTACGGGAAGTGGTTCAAATTTTCGTTCCAAGATTCCACCCTTACATACATACATACATACATTCATACATACATACAGGTCAAGTTAAATAAAAGCTTTTAAAAAAAAGATTTTGATGCTAACAATAGGCATCGCGTTATGCAATTTTCTAAGAAAAAATGTCATTAATCATTTGCATCGTGATCCTTGCTTCGCTAATAATATGTTAAGACGTTTCCTTGACAAAAGTCATACTACGGTTTCTTAGATTAGTTTTTTTGTCTTAAAATATTATTTGATATAACTCACTTGTATTGGGGGTGCGTTGTGACGAACTGGCGCATCCACGTGGCCATAGTTGAGATCTCGCCGGAGGCTCGTCGTTGGATCAACTTTAAGTATTGTTGCACCGAGCAATGAGTGTCGGCATCTACGTCCATGCCCGACAAGTAAGACTCGATCAGCGGGATCAGACCAGGGAATACACCTTCCTGCAATTAACATAAAAATATCATTGAAAATAATTAGTCTGAATATTATATTACTAGCGTTACTTTGCACGGGTTTTAAAGATTCCTAACTTTTTGAAAATATAATATAGGCTAGGTATGTTACCCGGGGGTAATGTACTTTCCCAATGGTGAAAGAATTTTTGAAATCGGTCCAGACAGTCCAATAGTTGTAGTAGTATAGAGACACTGTGGCTCTCGTGATGATGATGAGATGAACGTATGTCTGCTGCTGTTGTAGCCTACCTTTCCGTTGACGATATCGTTGATGGTCATTTCGGCGTAGGTGTCGGGCTCCTCGCTGGCCTGCGGGGCGACGTCGCGCGGCGCGCCCACGTCGCGGCGCCACCAGAAACGCTGCGAGCGACACGCGTCGCGACGCTGCGCTCGCTGCATATTCTCATCCACCTATCATAATAAATGAAAATTACAGTTCGGCATTGACTACGCTAGACTCGCTAGCCTTCATTGACTGTAATGTTTTATTATGTATAATATGAATACATTAGTTCACTATATTTACAAAAATTAAATAGGCATATTAAAAATTACTTAAGGATTTTTTTAATACAAAAAAATTACCGATGTTTACCTTACTGATCGGCATCACGAAATTGAGCTGATAAGAGAGTATGACTCTTGTGAGCAGCACCACGAAGCAGACATACGCCGCGTTTTCAAAGTCAGTGAGCTGCGCCTCGCATGGGCGGAACTCGACGCGCCAGCCGATCGGCGAGTTCGGCGGCGGGGGCTTGAAGCGCATTGTCTGCCAATTCGTAGACTGGATATTCTGGTGAGACAATCATTAAGTATTACATATTGTCATAAATATTTGGAAGAAAATTAAGAGGCCGATCAGTCTAAAACGTATACTCACTTCAAAGTGATCAGTATCGTTGTTGTCGTCCTGGTTCACTTTCTCCGAGAAGAGCGAGACGGTGTCGCGGATGAAGAGATGCGCAACGTGCAGCGCCAGGGGGTGGTCGATGCCGCCCTCGCGCAGGCGTCGGTAAATCGCCATATCGTGCACGATGGGTATGTCGTTGTATCTATAGTAAAGACAAAATATAGGAGTCAGTTGTGTCACCACACCCGCTGGACGACCCGCAACGTTTTGAAGTACACAAAGAACATAGCAAAGTTCTTGTAATCCGCTAGTGTAACTGCGTACTAATGTCCTTGCTTTTGATATTGTGTTTCATATCCAATATCCGTACTTAACACATTTAAATTCAAAAAACTTTCATACATGATTAGTTCTTGAACTGGCTTGGACCGGCTACTCGAAAAGGAAACTTTGCAGGCGCATTTCGATTCTTAAAGTACCTGGATAGATCCGTATGGTAATTAATGAAAGTTTAAGTAAAGAACTAATTAAGTATGGTTAAATTATCAGTATGGTCGTCTGGTTATCATTGTAAAAAGAAACTCATAGTGACGTAGCAGGTTATAAAATGGGATGTTCATGCGTTATCTCATGATATGACATGACGACCTTTGAAAACGACGATTAAACGATTTATTGTATACTCACTATTGTAAAGTTAAAGTACGACTACACTTGGAATTCCAATATTTACAAGTTTTTTTCAATAGCGGATAAGTACTGCACATTTGTCAGATAAAAAATGTCATAAAACCTCAAATCCAAATTGTTCGTTTATTTGTCGGGTTTAACGGATAGCAAGTGGTAAAAGGTCTTGGGATAGTTTTTACGAATGTTAAATCTGTCCGAATACTTGGTTTGCCGTGCGGTGCTTTCAAGCTATTGAAGCCAAAAGGTTAATGATGTGGTTATAAAAATATACAATATTGTAAATTTTATGATTACAATAAAATACTTAAATGTTGCACTGTGCACATAAACTTGAAATTCCATTGCAATACAAAGTACAATGTTTCTTCGTGGTCAAGTGAGGTTCAACCTTAACCCTTATACATAGACATTGAACAATCGTGATGACAGACTATATTTTTAGTCTGTATACCTCAATTCAATGGGAATGGGTCACTGCCTTTATACAATACTAGCTGATCGACGCACCTTCGTCTGCGTAGCGTGATATTATATAGCTTAATTTTCCTCAACGGGATATACAGCTATAAAATAATTTTTAAATGAAACTCAGGTTGTAAATATACCATTTCATTATTAGCTAATAAATAAAAAGACGTCAGAAAATGTACTATTGTAGTCCAATAATCATATTTATGCTAATTCATTTCCTTGTTTTATGCTGGAATATACATTAATGTTCTTCACGAGTTCTATTATGATTTTATCCGTGACTTACGTACAGTAATAAATTTATAAGACAATATTATCTTCCTATTAGCAAAGATGGATAAATGACCTGTGCGCGTCTGGTGTTACCAAATAAAAACGCTTAAAATAAATATTCGTGAAAGCTAACTAACTACAAACAAACAAATTAATTACTTTCGCATCCATGCTTTCAACTTTTACCACATCTTTTGAAGATTATTACAATTATATGTTTGTTCACTGACACAACAAAGGATCTCTACTCGTTTGTTAGTTAACGACATTTTATTATTTATAAATAAGGCATCCGTTAATACGTTCATAAATCAATTTCATTTTATTGAGCCATTGTTGCAAAAAAATATTTTAAACATACGTTTTCTATTTATATTTTTCACACATGTACGTTTTCAAATGAAAAGTTAAATTATATGTATTTAAAAAAGTTAAATTATATGTATTTAGCTATTTGACGTATAGTGACTTAATTGCATTGGTAAACATTAAAAACTTGCACTCACTTCTCATGTTCCGGCGAGAGGTATGAGTCAATGGAGTCATATCTGG
This sequence comes from Endotricha flammealis, assembly GCA_905163395.2. NCBI lineage: Eukaryota > Metazoa > Arthropoda > Insecta > Lepidoptera > Pyralidae > Endotricha > Endotricha flammealis. The sequence continues at coordinate 10,773,746 of LR990855.1, forward strand.
ACTTGTGGATGAGGAACTTGTTGTTCTTGAGTGGGTCGAGGCCGCGCTCCTCGCGAGTTCGGCAGTCCACTGAAGCCGAGATCACGTTCCAACGGCAGTCCACGTCGGTAAGGAACCCTCGGTAGATAGGGGAGGCAGCCGATAAAGCCAGCTGCAAATATATTGGTTTCTCAGTGAGCGCTAGAGGGAGGAAGTAATGAACTGTAACAGTCATCTCGGTTTCTACGCATACAGTAGAATAGAGAAAAATATTGCACGAGGAACCCGCATGGCCAACGCTTGTATCTTTAAAATATGTATTACACGCTTGGTTAGTCTTTACTTATACAAATTTCATATACATATTAACCTAAAATACTTTCAACAGGGCTAGTCTATCGCATACGCATACCTATTCCAAACAGTATTGTCCGCCTTGGTTTCTAACCAAGGACTTTTTGATTACTATGCTGAATGAATGTACACAATGATATGAAAATAAAATATAGTGTTAGTGAATAGCTCAAATTCAACAATGACTATAATTATCATAGAAAAGTTTTGGTAGTAAGTTTGTACAATTTTATTAATAATAATGAGTGTGCTCCTGCCACAGAAATGCTACATCACGATACGCTTTATGTTTTTTATTAAGTCATGAGTCATTTGTGACGTAAATGTTTTAAATTGTAATGTCAACACAACTCCATGACCGCGACAGCGTTTATCGCCAAGAACCTTCCGAAGAACAGACGAAAATTTAACACGTATTTTATAGTTTAACTAGCAGAATGTATATTTTAATTTCATAGGCGGCGGTAACCGCTTTCCATCAGGTGGCCCGCTTGCTTGTTTGCAACAGTATGACATTAAATTTTTTTTTAAAGTAACAGAGATAGACACAGTTTCGTTATCATAACATTTGTATGTGATTGTATGTGACGGGAAAATGCTAATTACGATTTATATATAATTTTCCTTTGAAAATCTGAAATACTCAATGGGTATATTAATCATTAACCCATGTGTACGTCTCTAAAGTTCTTTCAACATTTTCCTGCTTGTATAAATCCTACTAATATTTTAAACGCGAAAGTTTCGTTACTCTTTCACGCAAAAACGGCTGGACAGATTTGCATGAAATTTTGGTATACAGGTAGATTATAGCCTGGATTAACATATAGGATAGTTTTTATCCCGGACATCAGTCATGGAACGGGAAAATGGGATTTCGCGGGTAAAAGCGAGGGTATCAGCTAGTTGAATATAAAAGATATTTAGCTGCGATATAAATTATCACTCATGGGACATCTCATGATAATTATCAGCTGTAATTAACTATCAGCCTATCAACAATTAGACCCTATTCACATGAATGCATTGGCGTCGTATGTGTGCTACATTACACTCAATGTAGATTAGACATAAACTTCGCATGACTGAAACTTGATGGCGTAGACGAAAGGAGGCTTATACCCAGCAGTGGGTCGAGGAGAGCTGATGATGATGATGACGATCACTGAAACTCCGGGATGAATTGGAAATTTCATGAAAACACGCGTTGTATGCCATTTCTTTGAACCAAAACTATAAAGTGTAACCTATATAGTATAAGTGATTACGCAATGTCATGTTGCGTGTCATGTATTTTTTGTTGTATTATTTGTAGAAATAGATAGAACAGAGATCGATACAAAATTGGTCAAGTTAACGAAACAAGGTCACGAGGTCGTAGCAATCGAAAGTAAAATCTATTAACAGGTCAGTGGGAGTATCGATTAGTAATCAACTGATATTTTAGTAATTGATTAGATTAGATAAGGATTGTCGTAACGCCAGAAATAAGCCATATTTTGTTAAGTCATAAAACATTCATTTTACTCCACTTTCATCCGTTATTTCATCAGACGGGGCGTAGATAAGCATGTTGAAAATATAAAGAACTCGGTCACAAAAAAATATTGTATAATAAATGAAATGATCAATAAAATCATTCGCTTTCAATAAATTTAATTGGATCAAATGTTAATGTACTTAAATAAAAAATATAAACTTAAATAAAAAATATAAACACAACGAAATGAATACATGTTCACAAGAAGACATAATATGAATGCACATGAATACATTTCATTATTTGTGACATCTTACTATATATTTCGTATTTAGATAGCTTTACTTTGAACTAAAAAAAAAGTCAGTTCTTTGGATAGATAAAATGAACTGTAGAAATAATATTTAAAATCAAATAAAAATAAAAGATTGAAAATTGTATAGCTTACCATGATTGGACATAATGGAGCGAGTTGGTCATACAATGTCCTAGCTTCAGTGATACAACAAGCCTGGAAGGTGAGCTGCAAACAGCAACAACCCATCCCGAAACCCATGGCGTCCATATAAACACAATCTGGCTTCGCTGCCGTCGGCTCCCGCACGTGCGATTCGTCAACGGGTATCTTTGTATTCGTATCTCGGAATACTAAAATAGTTAATAAAAAAATAAACAAACTGTCAAAAACAACAATTCATTTATCTAAGAGGATTTTTATTTTATGTTTCTTTATTTGAAACCGCGGCCGTAAACCGGTGCGCACCGCTTTTGTCGTGGTCGGTCCCATATAAAACTATACATATGCCCTGCGCCGCTAAACGCCGCTTTCGAGTTTCCGGGGTGATTTTAGGGATAAAACCTATTCTGTATAATCCTGAGAGATTAGTTTTAGAATCTTCATTTAAAATGTTTTTTAAAATAAAAGGTACAGCAGTTTAAAGGTAAAGTACATTTGCATTTATAATATTAGTATGGATGTCTGTATACTGCTTTACACATTATTTTTAAGATACTTGATAATACCTACAAATAATATAACCCTTGGGTCTTGCACCCACTTATAACTGATATTCTCACTAACTTATCAATATCTATGGAATAGTGCATCATCATCAAACCTAATTACAGCCTTTAATTTATAAATAGATGTGAAACCAACTCTTAAAATTATAGAAATGAATTACGTAGCACATACTTGGTATATTTATAGCAACTTTCTCGCCTCTCCTATGCCGTATGTTAGCTGTCAATGTTTTGAAGCGGGGGTGTCCTGGGAAAATGCCTTCATCGGGAAAGTACAGTGATTTAGTTACTCCGTCACTGTCTGGTGTCGGTGGATACGGTGGACTTGTGAAGTTTGGACATCCTAGCCTACAATGAAAAAACTAGTTTTATTACCTTATTTAGTTCACAATGACTGCTTAGAACAAAACTCTATGTTTATGTTTAAATTTTCACACATCCACCCTTTTGTTTTATTAAATACCTCAATTTTAATTACAATTTTACTTTTATAACTTTATATAATAAATAGACTGTACTTAATTTTTAAAACGACATAAAAAAACCTTGATAAAATTTAAATATTACCAAACAAAAGTATGGTACAATAATAAAATAAATATTAAACAAACCTTGGAAAATTAGTAATGCTCATAATAACTTCACCATCTTTCAACAAAGTGCTTGCTTCGTTTCGGCGGTATTGCATATTGGCCTCGACAATATTAAAATGTGCTAGCAGGCCCCCATATGGTTTTCCTGGGGTACCTTCCACCATGTAAGCACCATATTCGGGACGCCACAAAGATTTTGCATCTACGACAAAAAATAAAATAAAACTATGTTCAAAATGTTAGGCTGAATTTTTTATTTTACGGCGGAATTTCAACAAAAGCTTATTGTAGCAGCTAACACGCGATCTGTAGATGTATAGTATTTAAGAAATATTTATAGGGACAATTCATACAGATTGAGCTAGCCCCAAAGTAAGTTCGAACCTTGTGTTATGGGATACTAACTCAACGATATTATATTTTATAACAAACTAGTACATTTAAAGATAAACATCCAAGACCCGAGGCCAATCAGAAAAAGTTAGTTTTTCATCATGACTCGACCGGGGATTGAACCCGGGACCTCCTGGGTGGCGGTCTGGCGTGGTAACCATTACGCCACGGAGGTCGTAAAAAAATTCGTATATACTTTTTATGTATGACTCATTATCTATTCAAAAACAGATTTCATTGTGCATATTCTATCTTGCTACAATAAAAATAGAGAATCGAACCTGCTACCTAACAACAGAATGTCTAAATTTAGTGGCTACATCCAGCAATGACAATGACAGCATCAAATTCTAAATAATGATAGGTTTACATAACACGCAATTGGAGATTTCCGTGTATGTGCCATACACATAATTTACCTAATAGTGAAGAATGTAATCATAATCGATTTCGATTATTTAATTTTAAAAAATATTTAATAAATTGTAGTAATTTTAAAATTTTTAGCTTCCACACAAATGGATATTTTTGTATTGATTTGAGATACCTACTTAATAATATATTATTGAGTAGTTATAATAAGCATTTAGTCATGAATAAGTACATTCATAAAATATGATTTAAACTCAGAACAGTGAATGATTCTATCTATGAGATTAATAATAAAACATTGCTCTCTGGTGTTAAGAAATATACACATATTTATTTTAGTAGGCACATGTAAAAGTATTCTGTTGGCTTTGTATATAAGATTTATAAAAGATAGAATTGATAACATTAACAATAAAGTAACATTTGGTTAATCTGATAACAATATTAAGTGTCTAATTATATAATTGCTATGGATATGTATCTCATAACAAAAGCAATGATTTCCTTATCATAAAAGATGTGTGTGAAACTAATATTATTTTAAGTCTTTTATGGACATACAATGTTATATTGTATGTCCATAAAAGACTTATATATTCTAAATATTTTTTTAAAGCTAATGTGAATTAATTTACACTTTTATCTATTTAATATTTATTTATATATTTATGTAACATTTATATATCATACTTGTAAAGTCTAGCCGAAATCTTTCTTTTCAGCCGATTTTTTTTTGTGAGAAAGTCAAAATAGAGTGTATGAAGGAAATAATTCTTTATATTTTAAGATCAATACATGGGTATACCATCCAATTGGTTATTATTTTTTGTTTAAATATTGTGAATTGTTATTCTAAAAATATTTACTCTATTTCAAATATTCACTATAACATGTAATATTCAAATATTGACTGTAGTATCTTTTTCAATTATCCCACTTCACTTGGGGGTCAATAGTTTAAGTTTAACCATTCTTTCTTTTACTTCACCCTACCGTATTCATCATCTCAACACATGTTATCATAAATACATTAAATTGACCTGTTCATTGGTCTTCCTCTATTTCTGTCTCTTCCTATATTCTGTGTGATTGCATAATAATATGTAATCATTATTTTCAAACTATGAGTCACTTATTCCATATGCTCAAAATAAAATCTGCAGAACACATTTTATATTCAGGTCTTGACTTGAATATTTGTTTGAAGTAATGACGGTTACAAAAATGCAAGTCACCGTTTGAATTACTCAATTTGCTAAATATATACAGGGTAGGCATAGAACTGGCTTCATTATTCAATACTATAAGTCTTTTTTGTATTAATTTATTTATTACAAGCCTGTAACAATTGAGTGTAAGACAAGGACCTCTTTTCTTTACTTTGACACATAATCTGTCCAAAGCAATTCCTTACCAAACTTAAGACATATTTATAATAATGTTAAATTCTAGATATTTCTATTTATTCAAGTAATATAAATATTAATACATAATAATGATTGTAGATTTAACCATAATTAAGTAGTAAAATAAATTATGTAGCGGAATGGTCCATGAAAGTCAATAAGATTAATATCATATTATTATGCAAATTTAGTTTTTTTAGTTTTAACCCTAAAAAAGACATTTAATATTACCTATCTATTTAATTTAATTTTGGTTTATTGTAAGCTAGATTAATATATTTTTGATTGTTTTTATTAGTGTTTCTGTTCAACTAACCATTCTTATTTTGAAAAATGTTTGAAAGAAATTATTTTTTTTTAAAACATTTTTCAACATAAATTAATAAAGTTCAAAATATAATTACTTGCTGGATCCATCAGTTCCTTCTCTTGCAGCTGTGGCAGAAGTTCATCAGCCCTAAGACTAACTGTAGCTCTTTGATTCTCATCATCAAACTTCACTATTATGTACTCCACCTGAAAAACAACAAATTGTTACAAAACAGGATACAACAAATTGGTGTGCAGATAAAATAATTTATTTCTTATTTCACCTATTTAAAAAAAAAAGGTTTAGTGAATAATACCAGGACAGATAGAGCTAAATAGATAGATAAAGTAATTAGTTCTAAAAATTGTAAGAAGATATAAATAAAAAAATAATGTATTTAAGCTGCAAATAGCAGCTTATTGTATGACATGTATTATTTATAATTTCTAATCCTTTCGAATATTAGATGTTATATTGTATTGAGTGACTTCAGCAGTACATACCTCATCTCCCCATTTTAGAACATCGCCAGTACGATCCTGAAGTTTTTTGTAGAGGCTAATAAATTGCTCGATGCCATGCTGACGCACATGCTCCGCTAGCTTTTTGGTTTCTTCCCAGGTTAATGGACTGCCTTCAGATAGTAAACCCATATTCACAGTTTGAGTATACCGAAAATTGGAACTTGACAAACAGGCACTATTTTCAAGTCTTAGATTGCAAAAAAAAAAAGACCTTGCTTTGAATAAAACGTTTAAAACTCGCATAAATCAATGCGATTTTGATCGTGTTTTATGTTTATTACAATACGTATTTTTTTCAGCCTAAAACAATGTGTTCTTTCAGGAGCAATGCTAGTTTTTCACTGTCATTTTAGGTTGTACAAATAATTAAACAATACACGCAATTAATACTTTCCTTGTTTAAATTATAATATTAATAATAATGATAAATTAATTAATAAAAAAATAATTTACTTCAAGGCAACGAGCACTATTTTAACAGGCCGTGTGTGAAGCGTGAAACTCGTGAAAGGTAAAGTTGACAAGTGACTGACTGACATGACAACACAGACGTTTATTGAAACAAAACTTTTTTAAATTCATAATTTTGGCAACCACGTTTCTGCAAACACAATTAAAAACTGGCAACAATTTACTTTATGTAATCTGTACCGAGTGATTATCTGTGACAAAAAAGTTATTAATGTTATGTTATTTATTATCTGTGGTTTTGTTAATAAATCTATTTTGGCTTGATGTGGAATTGTGGATGTGATTTTAGATATTTTTTTGTGGTAAACAAATAGCTCTTGTAAAAGTCCTCAATATATCATGATAATCTCTCTCGTCTCAATAAATTGCCAAATGGATTTCCTTTTGTAATAGTCATCAATTAATTTTATAACCATGGTGCCAGTCGCAATAGAAGGTTGCACTCAAGGCGCCGAAGGTGGTGGAGCCCGAGGTGGTTCTATCTCTCTAGCTTTATTGATTGACTTCATCGTACAAAGAACTTACGATGAACTCACGGTGCTGGCCGAATTGTAAGTTATTTAGTTCAATATCACTATTTGTATATGATGTGCCATGTACAGATGAGAAATGGTGCTTGTATTTTGTGCAGCGACTTGTTACTGCTTTCATAATTTTTTCTTCTAAAGCCAGATTTTTAATTAAGACGACGACTCTTTGAAGTCTGTTTCCACTGTTAGAGACACTGTCAGTGGAATTTTTGCATGTTTGAAAACAATAACTACATCTTGTTCTTTAAAGGTTGCCTCGTAAAACCGACATGGAAAGGAAGATTGAAATTTACAAGTTCAGCGCTCGAACACGTCAGCTATTTGTGCGTCTATTGGCACTTGTTAAATGGGCTAGTAGTGCTACAAAAGTTGACCGTTCGGCTCACATCATGGCCTTTTTGGATAAGCAAGCCCTGCTGTTTGTTGAGACTGCTGATGTATTGGCACGAGTAGCAAGAGAAACACTTGTACATGCGCGGTACGTATTTTTTAAAATACTTTTGTAAAGGTCAGAGAGTCGTCTTAGCAAAGATCATAAGAAGTTCAAGACTACAGGCTACAGATTATTGTGAGCCTCAATAATTTTGTTCTGTATCAGATATCTATAGGTGACACTGAATGCCAAACTAGGAACATTAAAAGGAAACAAAACTAAGCAGTAACAAAATAGTAACTATAATTTTAATTTTTTTCTAGCCTTTGAAAATATAATTTTATCCTTTTTTTGGACGTTATTATTTCAATTTACTTAAATTTATTTGCAGTTTGCCCACATTTCACATGGCCGCAGCCGTAGAAGTGTTAACACTTGGAACTTACAGCCGCTTACCAGCTGTAATTCGCGAACGTCTAGTGCCTCCACCTACACTGACACCGGGAGAGCGTCGATCTACACTTAGAGCACTGGCGCATGTTGTCCGGCAACGCCTTACAACTGCCTCACTGCCCACTGATGTGAGAAACTTAAAGGTGAGTTCGGTCTAAATGTTATTTCCCAAATGATTTAAAACATACGCAACAAACAAACGCAAGAAGTAATGTCAAATTACTTTCCTATTTTTCGTCTTAAATAAAAATCGTACAGCAAACTTCATAAGATTTTTATTATGCAAGACATAGACACGCATTCATCACGAAGAAGGCACGATATACAATTTATGTTGCACTGTTACATACATAAATTTCGGGTATCACTTTCTCAGCAACAGAATTGTTGAGGCATGGAATAAACTACCCGATGAGATGGTGTCAGCTGTTTCAGTGAACGTGTTTAAAAACCGGTTGGAAAATTGGCTTAAGAGCAACACCATAAACTAAATACATAAAAAGCACAATTATAAATTAAAAATGAACATGAAACTTAGTGAAGTGACTTAACTAGTGAACTTTTTCAACATTGTGTCATGGACACATCAGCAAGTGACTTAACTAGTGAACTTTTTCAACATTGTGACATGGACACATCAGCAAGTGACTTAACTAGTGAACTTTTTCAACATTGTGTCATGGACACATCAGCAAGTGACTTAACTAGTGAACTTTTTCAACATTGTGACATGGACACATCAGCAAGTGACTTAACTAGTGAACTTTTTTAACATTGTGTCATGGACACATCAGCAAGTGACTTAACTAGTGAACTTTTTCAACATTGTGACATGGACACATCAGCAAGTGACTTAACTAGTGAACTTTTTTAACATTGTGTCATGGACACATCAGCAAGTGACTTAACTAGTGAACTTTTTCAACATTGTGACATGGACACATCAGCAAGTGACTTAACTAGTGAACTTTTTCAACATTGTGTCATGGACACATCAGCAAGTGACTTAACTAGTGAACTTTTTCAACATTGTGTCATGGACACATCAGCAAGTGACTTAACTAGTGAACTTTTTCAACATTGTGTCATGGACACATCAGCAAGTGACTTAACTAGTGTACTTTTTCAACATTGTGTCATGGACACATCAGCAAGTGACTTAACTAGTGAACTTTTTCAACATTGTGACATGAACACATCAGCAAGTGACTTAACTAGTGAACTTTTCAACACTGTGACATAGACACATCAGTATAATGCTGTTTGTCTATAACTAAATACATAATAATAAACCAAAAGAGTTTTAACAATTTATTATAAAACATCACATCTCATTACGCAAATGTTTCAGCCTTTTATTTCACAACATTTTAACAAAAACAAAATGTTCTGAACACACAATATGTGCAAGATTCCAGGTGGTTATACAGCTATCTTTTGAGTCTGTTACTATTATTTTTATTTTGTTTTTAGGTTGAAAATGGACGAGCTACATTCACAGTTGGTCAAGAGTTCAGTGTATCTCTGACGGTAATGGGTGATACGCCTAATCTGCCATGGCGTTTACTAGATATAGCAATATTAATACAGGACAATGAAACTGGAGGTACAATTTATTTTTATTTTTTAAGCTTTAGCCAAGTTATGTCAATATAATATAGAGCCTACTTTGACTTAGCGCAGTATATAGAAATGTTTATAAAAATGTTGCTATTATTATTAACCTTCCCAGTAGCTCAATTGAAAGAGCACTCGGTCAGTTGAAAGAGCACTCGGGTGGATGTGGATTTAGAGAGGTAATGTTAGTTTGAATCCCACCTAGGGTTGGAAGATTAATTTTTTAATTCTACTTGAGGTTCATCCTTTATGGCAAACAATACAAAGAATTATGTTGGATTGTGACTTAATAGAGGGCTACTAAAAATTAATACCACTACTTGCTAACTCTATTAGAAGAAGGAGTTATATTAAGACTGTATAATTAATTTCTAAAGAATATAATAAAATTTCAGAGGGAAAACCATTAGTGCATAGTTCACAGCTAGCCTGGCTGCGTGGAGTTGCACAAGCGCGCCTAGCGGCGGCTGGCCTCGGCGGCGCTCTTACAGCGTTGCGATATTTCTGTCGTTCACTCTCCCTGGAACTATTATATACACAGACATTGAGACTATGCCGTGACAGATTGTCACGACACCTGCAAGTTGATAAGTACATACCTGGACAGAAACTACAAGTTTCTTATTGGAGGTAAGATATAGTGGTTTTCTCAATATATTTTTTACTTATAACATTTAAATTACACTTTTAATCAACATACATACACCTGTTTGAGTCATAAATCCATGCAGCATCAATTAAAAATACATAGTCTATTTTAGTATTCAATATTCAATCATTCATGATCCTCCGAAAATATAATTTTTATGAAAGATATATTTAGACAAACATTCAATTTATTTTTTAGGGAATTAGGCTGCGAGCTGGGTTACCGTTTAGTGATTGGTGCGGAAGGCGAGTCCCTCTGCGTATGGCACGTGCCCGCTCTGGCCGGCGGCGAGCGAGTGGCCACGGCGCTTACGCCGCACGCGCCGTCTATGGAACGCCTGCTTGCTCACACTGTGCATGTACGCAGCCGACAGAGGCTTAACGACTTGAAAGTGCTACTCAACGATATGGGGGTAAGTATAGAAATAATCTGTAGGGTTAAAGGTAAATTATTTCGGTTAGGTATCTGTTCAAGAGCCATACTTGCATTGCTCATTAATTTGTGAAACTATAAATTTCCATCTATACTAATATAGTACAAATGAAAGAGGAAAGATTTGTATTTTTGTTTGGAACAGTATATTTTCAGAAAAATTAGGTATCCTTAGTAAACCTTAGTTCACTTGTTTGTGTTTTGCAAATAAAGCGTATTCTATTCTATCTATCCAAACCCGTAGACGTGGCGCTAGTCAGAGATACATCAATGTTTGAATGTGGGTGAAATATGACAGGTGGAGTGCAGCGTGGGCGGTTGGCCGTGCGTGCTGGCGTGCTCGGCGCTGTGGCCGTGCCTGCGCGCCGAGCAACTGTTGGTGTCGGTGGGCGCGCACGCGGGGCGGCTGCGCGCGCGCGTGCCCGCCTACCCCGCCGCGCCGCGCATGCCCGAACTCGCCGCCGCGCTCGCCGCCTCCAATCTCACCGCCATTCGCACGCTACTCACGCAGCTCAGGTGATCTTATCCTCATATCAAAGCCAAATATTTTTATTCAAATAGGCCTAATACAAGCTCTTTCGAATTGTCACAGTTTTTTCCTACCAACAGTTCTTACGGCAGATTTGTACAGACAGCTACAGAGTAAGAATTAGGGTTTTTTAGATAACTCTGATCATGTTTCAACGAAATTTCATAAAATTTTTCATTTTTATTAATTTTCGTTTGAAACATGAGAAAACTTAATTCTTACTTCGTTTGAAGGGTCAGGTTTCTCTGCAGCTGTCTGTACTAAGAAGAACTGGTAACGAACTTAGCACTTGCTTTTTTTGGAATGGTACTTATAAAAGTTACTATTACAATGCATAATAGAAAACAAAACAAAAATCCGCGATTTTATATTATAAATAGCGCTTAAGTAACCAATTTTAACCATCATCGAATTAATTGTAAAGTCTGCTATGCTAAAATAGGTTCTGGCTTGTGGCGCGCCGCTGCGAGAAGACGCTGCAGCATCTCCCGGCGAGTGTGTGCGAGCACCTCCCCTTCCTGCACGGCCCCGACCACCCGCTCAACAAGTTGTCGCCCGACCGGCTATACGTCACATTGCACCGACATACGGACCACATACTGGTAAATATTATGAACTCGCTAATGTAACTAAATAAATCGTATCTTATAAAAAAAATATTCAGATTACTTTTTGTATAAACTTATATTTATTGTATAAACTTAAACAATTTAGATATAGTAAAATTAAAAAGAAACTAAGCACAATTTATAGTTATAATAGAAATTAAATAGAATTTATAGTTTTGACGATGAATATTTTTTTTATTTACTCTATTTTATGTGTTTTTAACTTTTTTTAAATGAATATGTTTTGGTGTTTGGAGAAGGCGATCTTAATTTTTTTTGGTATCTCTATTAAGTATGTGCATGTGTGCAGATAGTGGAGATGAAGGAGGTCCCCACGTGCTACGGCGCGGCGGGCGGCGGCGCGGCGTGCGGCGTCACGCTGGCCTTCCACCTGGCCGGCGCCAGACGCTCCACGCCCGACGAGTGCGACGACGAGGTGAGCACAACATTCATTGTGGCAGTTCATAAAACTGGTTGTAATGTAGTAGAACTTGAAAATATAGAACATTGATTAAAGTAACAATCTTGAAGCTAGTCAGAAACACACTGAGCTATTACCCATTTGTATCACTGCAGCACACACACACACACACACACATACACACAAAGTTTTTATTGAAATGTTACACACAGATGTATGTTGCGGACGCTTATTAATGTTGCTCTTTGTTTATTTTGTCTTTGTATATTTTTTTTTGTAATGTGTGCCTTAGCTGATGGAAATAAAGAATCTATCTATAAATAAAAGATTACGCTAAAATATGACTTGAACCCTTCAATAGTTTTCTTTGTTGGTCGCAGCCGTCAACCGCTGTAGCGACTGCATCGGGTGCGCCCGCGACCATAGCACGCGCGTTCCTCAGGATACACTCGCTTGTCGAGTTGGACACCTTCACGCTCACACACGGACCTTTCACACCTCTAGATACACCTGGTAAATTATTATACATTATTTTATTATATAGAATAAATAAGTCTGCGCCTCACGCAGTTTAAAGGAATGAGAAATTTCACCACCATTACTAACCTTCCCGGTAGCTCAGTGGCACTCGGCCGGATATCGAGGTTCGAATCCCACCTAGGGCTTGAATGTAAAAGATTTCTTTATAAAAAAAACCTTAAGTATTTTTTTATTTGAATTTGTTACTAAACAGTTTCTAAAACATAGGTATGCAACCGGGTAAGCGTAAGTTGAGCGCGGCGAACACGCGCGCAGTTCGCGTCCGCCAGCCCGCGTACTTCCTGCCGGAGCTGTCGCACGTTGTCGCCGCCGCCGACGAGCGCGTGCCCTTCGTCAACCTGGCCCAAGAGGTGCGTATTGTTACGTAGTCGTTAGGCCACCAGAAAGAAAAGAAGAAAAACAAGAGATTGGAACAATTAATTTAGATAGAAACTCGGAGTGTGGGCGTAAAGAGATCACTTGCAAAGCACTCCAAGCTACAAGCAGTGGTACGACGTTAGTTCTCCCCGAAAGGTATCGGGGCTCCTTGCTCGAATTTAGTATTTTATTGGTTATGAGGAATGATGTCTGAGTAAGTAATGTGTGTTCAGTTGTCTCGTCGTGGCGTGACGCACGGCGGCGTGCAGCCGGAGTGGAGCGGCTCTGCGCTGGGCATGCGCGTGGTGTGGCTGCCGCTGCCGGGCGGCGCGCCCGACGCCGCGCACCGAGCGCTGCGAGCGCGCTTGCTCGCCGCCACCGTGCGCCTCACCGCCAAGAACCAGGCGCGAGTCTGGACCGCCGAGATCGTCTTCCACGGATCGCCAGTGCGCACGCCAAACCCCAAGGAGCAAGGTGACATACTCACTTACAACATTAACATTAAAACCGCACGGCCCGCAAAATTCAAATTTTACAATTGTAAGTTTATAGGAGAAAAAATGCATTTGTCACAATTACCAAGAGAAGCGCTACTATTTATAATTTATATGATGATTATTCGGTAGATATTGAGAGTTTATACTCGGGAATCGCATTCTTATGAATGTGCAATGAAAGATTGAGCTGAGACTGACTGCAATTTGTTAAAAAAAAGGGGCCGCGGGCCGAGCGGGAGTGACCCAGCAAGTCAAAGTAACGTGTTTTTTCATAATTTTTCTGTATTAGGTGAACGACGCTGCGTATACCTACAGTACGACCTCGGCACGGATGCGGGACGCACCGCCGACGCGTTCCTCGCCGACTGGGCCGCCATTGTCCATTTGCACACGCTGCTACACGACTTCATGTTGAGGCCTGCACAAGGTATTTATTGATAGATAAGATTCCTATTCCTGATATTATGACAAGCGAGCCACCAGATCACATGTCTGATAAAAAAAAGTTCAACTTATTAAAAGACGATGTAGCCCAAAGTTTAAAAAAAAAACAACAGCCGGCCTAAAATATGCGGGCGGAAAAAATGTATGAAAAACTATTACTGCCCTCTTTTTGCGAGCAGTAATGGATTTTCATACATTTTTTCCTCCAGCATATTTTAGGGGAGGAATAGCGTACTTTCTCGCCATTTTTGAAAGAAGAAACGCTGTACTTTCCGAGCAGGTGTTAATTATTTTACAGTGTAAAGGTTTACAAAACAATAATGATCTCCATGATGTATACAGAACGCGAGTCGTTATGGCAAGGCGTGTGCATCCGCTCGTACACGTACCGCTCGCTCGTGATCGGGTTCGGCGCGTCCATGCGCGCGACTGCCGTGCTGCAGTGGAGCGCGGCGACGCAGCGCTACACGCTGGCCACGCCGGCGCACCAGCCCGCCGCCAACGCACACCATCTGCTGCACCATCACCTCGACCATTATATCAACTGGTAACCACCAAGCCTATACTCTTTTAAATCCTTTTTTTTCCCCTACCATTAGCTCATGTTGCAAGCATATCTGTCTTCACTTTATTTGCTTTTTTAAAAATGTTACAATGCGAATTTTATGCAAACAAGCATACGGCCCGCCTGATGGTGAGCGTCACCGTAGCCTATAGAAACTTGCAATACCGATTACTATACCTACGTTTTGCCTAACCTACGAATGATCCGCCGTGTATTATATACGCGCCTACAACGCGACTCACAGCTTATTAAACAATTGAAAATCGATTTCGTTATTCACTAAGTAATAAGTGTCAAACTTCGTTAAACGTCAGCACTAACAGCCTTGTTGGCGAATAGTATAGTTTGCTGGTGTGCATTGAATACGTTATTGTTCACAAACTAAAATTTGTTGCCGTAGGCCTTTATAATTCTACAAATTTTAGTAAGAAACTTTCTTACTCAGGAGATACGAAACATTTTTTTTTTAAATAATTATGAAAATCCAGGCACAAAGACCTAATGTCGCTGGGCGTGGTGCTACGCGAAACGTACGCGCCACTGTTGGCTCTGAGTCGGCTGCCTACGCTCCCACAGCTGGGACTGCATCACGTACGCACGCAGGTGCCCACGCCCACTTTCACGCTACTGGCTCACTCTTGGAGAAAGGTAATTACACGTTTTACACATTAAATTACACATTTCATAATAATGATTAGCGCACGTTCACGGCGTCTCCCATGTAATTTGACAATTCTCATTCCTATGGGAATTTCTACATTGAAGGTCAACGCCAAAAATTCCGACTCACAGTTTATAAAACAATTAAAAATCGATTGTCGTTTTTATTTTTTATTTATTCATAACAATTTTTTACATTGTGTTGAACATAATTTTTTTAGTACAACCATTAATTTAAACATAACTTACAACAATTTCAATAATTAGCAATTATGTGTAACAACTTACAATTTTAACAATATAATTAATAAAATACTTAACAACAAAAATACAATACAAATGTCATCGGTATGTAATAATTACCTATTCTCAAATTAATTTAAAAAATACAAATTCAATTAAATTATAACAATTTTAATAATAGGTAATGAGGTTAAAAACTCAAAGCTCATCGTAGGTGGCGTCACTGTTGACTGTTCCAAGACCCGCCATATTGGTTCATTGTTTAAGTTTGATGTGAGAGTAATTGCTAAAAATCATAGAAATGTAAGCGACCCTGGAGTGTAATTACGATTGAAGGAGGAACTGCGGAAACGGAAAGCCAAGACCACTAGCAAAAAAGCCTTATAAATCGAAAGGTAAATAATTTACAGGCATTATTGTGAATTGTAGGTTTTGCTGTGTTCTTTTTATTTATTTCAATTTCTTTTTGTAGACTGGAGGCGTACGATGGAAATTACCTCATCGAAGTTGAAGACGAACTTGAGGATGATATTCCTGAAATTTCTACCATGGATAAGTTCAGAGATATTAATTCCAGCAATAATCTTCCACCACTCTATAAACTACACATTCAAGAGTTTGCAGACAGGTAACAAACCATACATTCATGATTTCCTTATTGTTCCTTGTTATTTTAATGTTTCAGATAGAATTAGACATTTAATGACATACATGTTGTTTCAGATTTCAAGCAACACTGAACGGGAGATACACTGTATGAAAGTAGAAGCTTAATAACCGTGAGAGTTGCCTTTGAGGAAAGTTATATTTATTTCCATGCGCAATGCAAAGCCCAAATGAAGAAGCTTCTTTAAATATCATTCTGTTAAAAATGGATAATAGTGGCATGATAGTGGAGTCACTGCGAATGTGCAACTGGAAAAGGAGTAGAAGCACACTGTAAGCATGTTTTTACAGTTCTCCATGGCATAGAAGATATAGTGCCTACTAAAACTATAATTTTGTACAAAATGTGCACAGAACAATTGATGACATTTAAAAAACCGAATAAAGTATTCTATAATTCCCCGATGCAATCCCGTTTTACCAGGAAAATATAATGGACAATTATGAAGGATATGTCAAAATCCTAGCAGTTTCTCCTGTACTACTAGTAGTAAAATGGCTTATCTCCAAGTAATCAAAGCTGCCAATCCATATGCTATTGAAATGGACCATGATTACTTGGAAATATTTTCTTATACTTATGAGTATTACCTTTGTAAAGTTTTTGTTAAACCTATTTTTAAACCACTACTTTTAACAAATATCTGTATAAAAATTATGATTTTTGATTATGACAGTGTAATAAAACAAAATTAATACCTATTATTTTCTTATACCTATGAGTATTACATAATACACTCTAAAATTACAGCATATATGACACAAAACATGTTTTTGAAGTTATTTTGAGTTTGGACCCCGCTAGACCCAGGAGGATCAGTAAAAGAAGTTTCATTAGCATCACATTCATTTTGAGTTTGGATCCGGTTAGGTCCTGGAATTGGATCACCACGAGACGTTTCAATACACCGTTTCATGCAACTTCTTTTTAGCAATCGATCTGAGCGTTCTGTGCTAGTAGGTTAACAGATTTGATTTAATATAGAGGGCACAGCACTTTTCTTTAATGTTCGGTATAAATTTTCATTGTCTGTTAATTACTTTTAATATTATAATCTTCAGATCTAAATTGGGCAGCACATAACCTCGACCATTTCCTGGATTTCCAATTTTTCCTTCGAAGAGCCTTTTCCCACAGTTTTCTTCGTTTTATTTCTTTGGAAAATAAATAGATTGGAACATTTTTACAATCGATAGCTGCACAATGAGTCATATTTCGGAATTATTTAGAAAACAAATATGATGTTTACAAAAATAGTATGGAAAATGACAGCTAGCTGTCAAATGTTTGGAACAGTCAACAAAGCGACATCTGAAGTGAGCAAAAGGCAGTTTTTAACCTCATTAGGTATATGATAAATTACTTGTTTTTTTCAAACTCTTCAACTGAATAGTAACACTTTTGTAACAAAAAAGACTTTAACTCCCGCCTAAAAACCAGCGAATGACATATCACCCTTCAGCTCTTTAGGAAGCTTATTGAACAATCGCACCTGATTGTACTGTGCCCCATGCTTAACAATGTTCAGTTTCGGGATCAAATTGCTGGTTACATCCCGACGACGAGACGTCAAGCGTTCGCTGTTTCGGTCATTCAAATTCCAGCCCTTGCTAGCCATATGCTTTTTAAAGTCTGTTAAGATGATCAAAATGTACAAACAAGGCACTGTTAGAATTCCCAGTCTAATAAAGTGTTGCCTACAGGACTCCCATTGTGGTATACGTGTAATTGATCGGATAGCACGTTTTTGAATCACAAATGCTCTTTGCACGTTATATTGGTAACTGTTTCCCCATAACTTTATACTGTAGCGAAGCTTAGACTCAACCAGAGCATAGTAAACCATTAGTAATTGCCTTTCTGTGATATCATCTCGAAGTGATCTCAGTGCATAGCAGGCGGAACTGACTTTGTTTACTACGTGATTCAGCTCATCCTTCCAGTTGAGGTGCGCGTCCACAAATATACCCAGGAATTTCACACTATCCGTAGATACGATTTTCTTTTCTTCCAGAAAAACATCCAAGCAGTCAGTGTTCCTAGATGTAGCCTTAAAAATCATTGCGCACGTTTTATCAGCGTTAAGTTTGAGCTTATTAGCTTGAAACCAAGTTCGAAAAATGTTAATTGTTGCGTTTACTTTTGAGTTTAAGTCTTCAGTATTATTCGCCTCGATAATTGCACTGGTGTCATCTGCAAAAACTATCATTCTGGTATCATTGTTCGCATGATTTTGCACGTAGTTTATCAAGTCATTCGTAAAGATGAGGAACAGAATGGGACCCAGTATTGACCCCTGTGGTACACCTCGGAGTATTTTAGTTAATTTCGATTTCGATTTTACTTCAGTTCCGTCACTGAAAGAAGTGACTTCTACAAATTGCCTTCTATTTCTTAGATATGAACTAAGCAGATTATAAGCGTTCCCTCTTACACCATAATGTTCCAATTTCTTTAACAAGATATTGTGGTCCACTGTGTCGAAAGCCGCGCTAAGGTCCAGAAAGAGTCCTGCCACTTTCTTATTTTGGTTGAGACCTGTCAAAACATCTCCAATTAGCGCTCCTATAGCATCTCTAGTCCCTATACCGTTTTGATAACCAAATTGTTTATGGCTCAATACACAATTTTTTTTCAGATGGTAACAGAGACGAGTTTTAATTAATTCTTCATAAATTTTCGACGACGTTATGCACTGAGTAATAAGTATGAGCTTGGAACTTCATATTATGTCTGCGCGACCGCACGTATTGACGACTAGTACAATGCGTTATTTTACAACATAATTTATCTGACAGTTATTCTCCAAATCGGCTAAAATAATCACTTTACTAATTGATCATTATTACCTATTTCTAATGAAGTTTCTGATTTGTTTTTTTTTTTTTTTTGCTAGATCCGTGTGATATATGCTGGCGCCTATTCTATTGAAGTGGGCATCCGCGGTGGTGGCATAGTCACTATTCGTGACGGATCATATTCCAAGTTCGACCGTAGCTCCGTTGTTGATGAGTTCGCACCTGCTTTAGGATTAAAGGTAAAATTTGGAATTATAGATTTTAAGTTACTTTTTGCTTTAGTAATAATAGTTTCTTTATAATTGGTTGAAAAGTGTGACTTTTTGGTAAATAAGGAAAAAAATGAAAATGAACATTGTAAACCACAGTGGTAGGGCATAGTGTAACTATTTTTAAAACACACCTATCTTTTATGATGTAACCTAATGCCCCACAATAAAGAATCCGAATCTTAAATTTCTCAATATTTTTATTAATAAAAAAATGTTTTTTCACTTCTCATGCTCTGAAATTGCTTATTTGTGCAGGATATAGGCTGCACAAATAAGCAATTCGAATTTTGTGCACAAGTGCATAAACGTATCTACTCATAAATGTATCAGCCATACAGCCAAACACAATAAAAAGTTCATTGATAGAATTTGTTATTTTTTAATATTTACTTTAATTTACATACCTTATGTGTTTTTAAGACATTATTTAAAGGTACGGTTGCTAAAAGTGTCGGATAAAAATGGTTTGTTTTGTGCACTTGTTGTAAAATTTACTATATATTTATAAGAAAAGGTTCGATCCCCTATTTATTTAGTAAATGTTATTTCAGATGTTCTTGTCGCGTTATGTAGAAGAGAATCTCAGTACAAGACTGTTGGCTGAAGATGACAATCCGCCGTCTCCTATGTCTCCAATGCCTCCAGGTAAAATTAAGAAATTTGAACTTTTTTCACGTTATTTATTTGGCGTATTATTACGTCTAACTGAAAACCTTTTCTCATACGATGGCCATATAAACACGTCTTCATAAAATCTCTCACACTCTCTCATAACTCGTTTACCGTAGATAAAAATAGACGTAGTATACAGAACTCAGTATACAGATAACGATAAAGAAATTATGGCACCGCATAGAAAGGTTTGTAATGTTTTTATGATCATCATTTTGTTGTTTTGATTAGGTGGTTTGCGTTTCCCTGCGCCCTTGACGCCCCCGCAGCCGCATACGCCGCACTCTGCGCCCGTCACACCTCATCCGGCTTCGCCAGCACAACATCAGGTAATCAACAAATCAAATTTCGTAAGGTGCAATTTCATTGTATACTGGTATACTGCATGGTGCAATAATATACAGCGCCTATACCCTTCCCGTGTCTATGGCCCAAGAGGCCCAAGACTACGTCACGATCAGTGTGTCATATTTAACCTTTATTAAAACCGCATTACAGCTACGGCAAGAGAATACCTTGTTTTATTGTACCATGGTATATTTCTTACATAAAATGTAGTTCTTGAAGTGACCGCTTGAAGGTAGTTTACATTTTAAGCGAGTTTTTCAGTTGCTAGCGAGAGTTTTCGATTTTGCATTCTTACTAATGTTTATACCGTTGAAAAAAATCATAGTGTTACATATTTGTCTGGTGCGCAGATGGGTGGCGGGTCGTTCAACCTGACGTCCCCGCCGGGCGGCGCGGGCGTGTCGGCCTCCCCCGCCTCGCCCCTGGCGCCCTCCCCGCTGCCCGTGGCCTCCCCGCACCCGCCGCCCACCTCCCCCTTCACGGCCTGGCCCGCCTCGCCCTCGCTGCCGAGGCCCTCGCCCGGACACCACCCCTCGCCGAGGCACCATCTCGAACACAAAGGTATATCATTTCAAAATATAAGTAGATAGAGTATGCTTTATTTGCAATATACTGTCATTCAAAAAAGGTACAATTCAAAAGGCTTACATATTAGTGTATGGTAGCAAGGCGGTAATTATAAATATTGACTCGTGATCGTGATTCGTCGGCGATTTTGTAATTGAATAAATTTTGCTTTTCTCATGAGACATCAAAATAATGTTTTACTTATTTATTAGATAAGATGAGTTATTATTTTCTTCAAATATTTTTAGACCGATGACATTTTTTTTTTTTTTTTTTTTTTTTTTTTCTATTAATGCAATCTGTCACGTTTGGACATTAAGCAATACGTGTATCATATTTCTCCCATCCAAAAAATTTTTTCGTGGTCTAAGTCCAGTGACTTATCCAACTTCGATAAAAAGATCCAACATGTCTGTTGTCACATTCATAAATCCCAGGTGGTCTTCCTTTTTAATCTGGAAAACTTATTTCCATTCTTAACAAGTCCAGATGCGAGCTCATTGCTATGATTGATTAAGCGGTTTCTGTATTTGGGCATAGTGTCCTTAATTTCCTCTTTAATTGTAGGAGTATTTAGATCTTTGTGAAGTCTGTCATTGGTGATATACCAGGGCGCATCCACCATTGTCCGTAGCATTTTTGATTGAAATCTTTGCAAAATTTCCAAATTTGAGTTTGCAGCAGTACCCCACAGTTGCATTCCATATGTCCAGATAGGCTTTATTACACATTTATAGATAAGTAATTTATTTTCCAGTGACAACTTGGATTTTCTGTTTAGCAGATTATAATATTTTCTAAATTGTATGCTGAGAGCTTTGCGCTTGGTAAATATATGTTTTCTCCACGTGAGTCGTCTGTCCAGATAGAGTCCTAGGTACTTAGCGTCTTAAGCTTGTGGAATGGTCACGGTATTTAGTGTTACTGGAGGGCAAGTCTCTTTTCTAAGTGTGAAAGTAACATGGACTGATTTTGTTTCATTAGCCTTAATCCGCCATCTTTTAAGCCAAGAAGAGATATTGTTAAGGCTCCTCTGAAGCCGTCGAGATGCCTCAGAGGCAATCTTATCAACTGCAAGAAGAGCAGTATCATCAGCGAATGTGCCCACCGTAACACCATCCGTCATAGGTAGGTCTGATGTAAAGATTAGATATAATGTAGGTCCCAAGACACTACCCTGAGGAACCCCAGCCAATATTGGTTGGAGCTCAGAATTTTCTTCACCACACTTAACAAAGAAACGTCTTTCATCTAGATATGATTTTAAAAACAGATAATAATCCAGTTTGAGAACTTTTCTGATTTTATAAAGAAGGCCATCATGCCAAACGCGGTCAAAAGCCTGTGATATATCCAAAAATGAGCAGTATTCTTTTTTTTCAAAGCAGTTATGTATATTGTCCACTAGTCTATGTATTTGTTCAATAGTACCATGGCCATGTCTGAACCCGAATTGATGTTTTGGTATCAACTTTTTTTCTTTTATTATTGGATTGAGTCTACCCAGGAACAAAATCTCTAGGACCTTTGAGGGTATCGGCAAAAGGCTTATGGGTGGGTCGATAAGATTTTGGATCTTCCGCACTTTTTCCAGGCTTCAAAATCATAATGATTTGGGCTACCTTCCATTGGGGTGGCACATAATTTCTCCTGATTATGGCGTTGTAAATTTGTGTTAATAAAGTTAATCCTTCGTCAGGTAATTCCCTCAATACTTTGGCTGTTATTAAATCATAACCAGGCGCCTTATGCTGGTCCAATTTAATTATGGCTGGGAATACCTCATTTTTAGTGAATCTCTCAATAGGTGGGTCTATTTGATAAGTTTCATTCAAAACTTTAGTCACATCATTAAGAGAGTCTGTTGGTACCTCGCAGGCGTTTGGTGTAAATACGTCTTTCAGATGCGCAGCAAACGTTTTCGCTTTATCAAGATCAGTTTTGGCCCAAGAATTGTCGGGGTTACGAATTGGAGGTTGATATGCCTTTGGTTGCTTTATTTTTCTAGTCGCCTTCCATAGAGAATAGTCAGATGAGGCCGTTGCATCTAAATTTGATAAAAACTTTTCAAATTGTAGGTTTTTGTCTTCAATAAGTAGTCTTTTTAATTGAGACGTTAAATAATTTAATTTTTTCTTATCATCAGGATGTCTTGTCTGTTGCCATTTTTTTCTAGCCCTGCGTTTTTCATTAACTTTCTCTCTAATAGTTGAAGAACTAGAATTCGGATTATAATCCACTTGAGTAGGTGTTGCTTCCCATGCACCCTTTTGGACACATTCGTTGAAGTGTTCCACAGCATTTGATACGGCATCATCTGTCATGAGTGGTAGTTTTGTACTTATAGTAGAAGACACCAATTTTCGACTTCGAATTTCTTATTAATTTTGCAATAATGATGGTCGTTAGGCGCGTCGAGCACGAGCGCGTCCCGCGGCGTGGGGCGCGCGTGGGGCGGCGGCGCGCCGGCCACCCCGCTGCCCGTGTGCAAGCTGGAGGCGCTGTGCACGCCCTGCGAGCCGCCGCCGCAGGCGCCGCCCGGCCCGCCGCTGGCGCCGCTGCAGCGCTTCCTCGCCTGCGTCTACATGAAGCGCACCTTGCAACGCTTCGTGCAGCAGGAGGAATATGTGAGGACGCATGACTTTTTTATATCGTCATAATCACAATATTCACTTTATATTCCGAGAGTCATATTCATATTACGAGCATTCATTAACTTAATTTTTGAAAAATAAGATTCTACAGTTTCTATATTTGTGGCACTTTAGCAAATGGTTACAACTCTGATGAGTTCCTTAAAATGACCTGTTACTAACCTATATAATTTATCTTGTGTATTCCATCACAGCTGACAATGGTATCCGTGGAAGCAACGAGCCTCACGTTCCGTTGCGAAGGCGCTGGTCTGGCCGCGCGCGTTTTCCTGAACCCACAACATATGCAATCGCTGCAATTACAACTCTCCACGGTGTCTGACCATAAGGACCAGTGGACTAATGACGACATACAGGTATGAATGTGCGAATAACAAGTGTTAATAAATGAAAATGATGCACTGTAGTAATGATAAAAAAATAATAAAAAAAATAACACAGATGAGCTAGCCCCAAACTAAGTTCGAAACTTGTGTTATGGGATACTAACTCAACGATACTTTTTTTTATAACATATACATATAAAGATAAACATCCATGGCATAGTAACCATTATAAGAGTGTGTGCGGTTGGTGCAGGTGATGGAGAAGTTCTTCGAGCAGCGCGTGGCGATCGCGCCGTTCCGCGCGACGGCGCTGCAGGGCTGGGCGCGCGTGTGGGGCGCGCCGGGCGCCGCGCTGCCGTCGCTGGTGGCGCTGATGCGCGCCGACCTGGCGCCCGCCGCGCCCTGCCAGCCCTGGCAGCTGCAGTGGGCGCTGCGCATCCCGCCCGCCGCGCCGCAGATCGTGCCTGCCGGACAGCCCGCCGTGCTGCTCGCCAAGAATAAGATATTGTTCTTTGTCAGTATTACCTAAAAAATATTTCTATTATTTCGTTTTTTTTTAAATAAATCAAATCACGATTGAAATGTAATATTTTTTTTGCATGCCTTGGTCACTTCTAGAAGGACTTATAACGTACGCCTATGTTTGTTTTCCATGTGAATACCTATGTGTACCGTCCAGTTTAGTGAACCAATAAAAAAAGAAAAAATACACTAATCTCAAATATATTATATTAAACTAACTGATGTCCTGCATAAGCGTCCTTTCTTACAATAAATAAATTTTCAGATATGTCTTACGCGTGTGGATACGCAGCTGGTGCTCCCGCTCGTGTACGACATGCAGTTGAATGTGACGCAGCTGGCCGACAAGCGCGACTCGCAACCACATCTCATTGCTGTTGGATTGCATTTGAAACGGTTAGTAAGGCATGATGTTTTGAAATAAAGATATTTCCATAGAAATAAATAAATAATCTTGGACGAATCACACAACGCCATCTAGTCCCAAACAAAGCAACTAAGCTATAAGATACTAGATTACTGATAAATAGACATAAATATTTTTTTTGTAAATAAATACTATTATACATAGAAAACATCCAGACCAAGGCAAAAAGACATGTCATGCACACAAATGTTTGCCTTACGCTGGATTGGAACGCCGCGGCCCTTGGGATAAAGTGATCTTTGCCAGCTCGACCACCAGGCCTGTTGTTTGTCTGTGATTTGTTATTGATAGCGCTATGTGTCGTGTATCAGGTTCAGCGAGTTCAACCAGTCTCACACGGAGTGCACGCTGTGGCCGGCGGTGCGCGACCTGCTGACGAACTTCTCTTTGCCCGCGGAGGCGGCGGCGGCGCCCGCGCCCGCGCCGCCCTAGCCGCCGCCGAAGCCGCGCCCGCGCCAGCCGACGCCCTTCTCCGCGCCCCACCTGCTGCTCTAGGCGCGCACCCAACAGATGGCGTCCTAATCGTTACTTAACACTATCATTTCCAATACGTTTCGACCTTTATATTTACAAAATGTTATTGTATTTCTATTTTTGGTCATTTTTGTCTCATAAAAGTTTAGCGATACAATTCTAATCTATTCCTATTGACGGACGAAAAAGTACACTGACAAATATCATAAGCTTTCCTATCAAAAATTTTGGGGTTACGTTAATAAGATGCCATCTGTCGGTAAAGTGTCGTTTTATTGTTCATCGATAGAAAACATATCGGTGAAGCTTGTATAGCGATTACAGGACTGATTCCAAGCGGTGAGCACGCGTAGGTGCAGTGGCTATAATAGTGTAAATACGAGTAATTTATTTATCGAACTTTTTTAATGTGTTGATTCTAAAGTTTAGTGGACAATTTGTTAGCCGTTAAGCTAAGTTAAGATGTAATCGAGGTATTGTAAATTATATATCTGAATAAATATTAAGTTTAATCAAATTTAATGTTTTCTTATTTACTTTTAACTTTTTAACACTGCTTTTTTTGCTTGTACCGTTCATCACCATTCTACAATGATGATGAACGGTATACCAAACAGATGGCATAAAGAAATGACGAAATCTCTTCAACGACGAGTAAAATCTACGTCCCAGTCCCGTAAGGTCCCGTGCCTCTTTCAAAATACGACCGAAGCGAGGACCGAAGAGTTTTTTATTTATCAAAACATTTTCCAGGGCCAGTTTTTACGTGATACGGCCTAAGGATGCGGCTTTCTTTCATTATTTTTATGCTCTTTGGATGAGTATTATTTTACCAGAGAGTTTTTTTAAATTTACTTATTTACCAAAGAGTAAAATGAGTGATTTAATCTTTGATGCAAAAAATCTCTGTTGACTGATGAGCAGAGAGAAAAATAAGCTGATGAGTTTACAACGTCATTATTTAGTGTAAAGTAATCATTTTTTTTTTAAATCTACCTATGAAATTAACAAGTCCGTTTTAAAGATTTTGGTATTAAATATCTACTTTAAAATAACTGTATCAGACATGGCTGCACCAAAAACCACAAATTCTATGGAAACCATCCTTACATTTGCAAACAGAGATGCTGTAAGTAGTTATTTTTATTTTCTACTTCTTTCTGGATATCTGGATTCACATCTACTGAATATCAAAGATTCTAAACTTTTATTCAGAGAATAGGTTTTTACAAGCACTTTCTCTCGTCACAGAGTACATACAGTAATGAATAATTTGTGTAATTATCTTTAGTTTATAACGCATTTGTGAAACTGATAAATATGCACGTTTAGAGTAATTGGTCGGTCGTGTGGTCTACCTCTCATATTCCGGGTATGGACAATGCGGCCGGCGGCGGCAATCGACGATACATTGGCAGACGGAGGCTTCGCATCGGCAGTTTAGCACTTTGCGCCTTCCTCACTATGCATTGTCGGATATCAGCGTCTGCGCTCACTGGAGGGTCTAGTAAGTATGCATTTACAAAAAAGTATTCCATTAATTGATTCTTTATCAATTATCATTTAGATGTGGGTGCATGGTTAGAAAATGTGCTAATGTTTACAAAAATATTCAACAGAACAATTTAATTATAAAGGAAAGGAGTAAAAAGAACTTATTGTACTTGAAATTGGGTTATGTATGAAAGATTTCATGAATTGACTCAATAGAAAGCTATTACATTCTTTTTCATTATTATTTATTAATATTTTATTAAGTACTTATATGAATTTATCGAAAGGATTATATATAATTTTTTATTTTGTTTTCAGTTCTATTTATGTTGTTTCTGGTGGTAGCTGTGGCGGGACTCGCAAATCCCCTTCGGCATTTCGAAATATATCTTGGCCAGTGGAGCATCAGCGGACCCGGGCGGGCTTTCCGCATTATACCTATGCTTGACGGTACGATGGCTGCCAAAATGGATTCATGGCTTCGAGTATAAGCCGCGCCACGGAAGATGAGATCTGATTGATTGCAGATTTGACTTGTGTAGTAGACGACTTCTGAGTAAAATGGTATACCTAGAAGTCGTATAATGCGTATCACGTGATACGCCAGGTCTCATCTCTCGTGACGCCGATTTAACCTTTTCTTTCTTTAACGCGATTTACTTGAAACTTTTTTTTATAATAGGAATTGGTATAGCGATATGTATAAACGCGATTGTGCGAGCTATTACCTACGGTACGATGGCCGCCATATGCCTGATCTACGTAATACATTCGGTGTCTGACTCCCAATTTCCATTTACATATTGCAGGTAATTATTATCTTTTTAATTGTTGAACTAGATAGCGAGCCTAACTACATATTAGACAGGAGATATTTCAAATGAAACTCTAGGCTGCGTTTACACCTACAAGTTTTCGCGGAAATCTTGCTCGAGTTGCTTTAGAGAAGTGTGGCAAGATATCCTTATCCCTACTCCTTACTAATATTATAAATGAGAAAGTGAGTTTGTTTGTTTGTTTGTTTGTTTGTTATTCCTTCACGGCTTGACTAAGCAGCCGATCATAATGAAAATTTGCATACAAATTGTTAGAGGTACAGAGCCCAACATAGGCTACGTTTTATCCCGTAAAAGTATGTCGTTCCAATGGGAAAATAATTTTTCTACTATAGAGGGCGCTGTTTTATTGGCCAACAAATGGCGCCACAAGTCGCGCTATGGGTTGTTTTGTTGTCAAACGAGATCTATGTCATAAAATTAATGCGAGCGAAGCCGCGGGGAAAAGCTTGTTTCTAATATGTTAGAAATGTTGTGCGACGTAGACGAAGGGTACTGCGTGGCAAGCCGTCGCGTCGCGTCGCGGGCCTACTACGTACAATTTCTTGCTGGTGTAAATGCGGCTTTACTCTAGCGTGCTCTAGCTATCCTTTTGCCTACATAAACATTTTATGAATTATTACACGCCAGACTAAATGAAGAATATTCAATAATCTTTCGATGGAGGACCTTGTGGAAATTGAATTTTTTATCCGTTGTTTCAGAGATTTTGATATGAAAGTGTATCAGCCAATAGTTAAAGACATTAAATCATCGATGTTGCAAGATGTATGTACAACAAAACATTGTTAATCCACTCTTAGTGCCAGTTACGGAGGTTTCTGATAAGTTTCAGTTTTCTAATTTGTCAGATAAATTATTGAAATATTCTTACAAAAATCCTGAATTCTGATAGATAGAATAACTGAAATTTTATCAGGATCCTATGAATTTATTGTTTGTCATATATCACATAGGAAAAATCAAAGAAATTTTAACATTTTTGCATACGAGTATATCAAAATAAAAAATAAGAATATCAAAATTCAACATAATGGTGTAATGATAATGCATTAATTAGTAGTAATTTTATTAAATTCGCAGTCAAGATTTTTGTTAAGGACTTTTACGTTCGTTGACGATGATCAATTCAACGATAGATTTAAGTCACGACATGTGGATATCGACAGTCACCCATGGAGGAATAATACGGAAATGACGTTAGTTTTCCTTTTACATTCAAATAAATTATTTTATTATACAATACACTATCAAAATCTGTACCTATTGTACTGAGATTTTAATAATATTATGAACATTTTAGACATCAACTTTCAAGGCAACTTTCCAAACCTACTGGTAAAATAGAAGTGTGCAAGGAAACATATTCTGGTGTTTACCCCCCTGCGTTTAGAACTCCTGCTTATAATTTTTTTTAGTAAGTACATTTCTTTGAAACTTTATTGTCTCATATAGTTTTTATGCAATTTGGTCAATTCTTGATTGTAAACAATGTTTTTGTTACTCAAGCGTCGAAGTTATGCAATTACGACCAGACTACAGTTTTGACACCCTGAATATACCGCTGGTATCGAGTATTGTCATTACGTGGGGCATTCTATGGATGTTTCTAATATTAGAACGTGTATTTCATGGACGGGTTAGTAATTATACTTTACTATTGAAACCTTGTAGAATTGTAGTATAATGCAAAGGAAACAGGCAGTGTTTACCAAATTTTCGCGGAAATCTTGCGTAAGTTCATTGCAAACATCTGCGGCACAAAACACTTTAATAGTGCTGCGGGTGCAATAAATATTGTGGAACTGAACCTGTGTTAAATGTTAATAAGCGCTTCTGCGACGACAATTCGCAGCAACTGTCGACCAAGGCAGTCGCGAGCGTACTTGCGTGCAATTTTTTGCAAGTATAAACGCGGCCTTACGACGATCAACATTTATGATATTTGCTACATTGCTACGCCCAAATTCTTTACTATAACCTTATCTGATTGCGTAGTGGTAATTCCATGTGGGAATTTCGGAAAGTGGCTTCAGACCATAAAATGGATACCTACTTACCTAAATAAAATACGACTTGCCTAAGGACTGTGCTCCATCGCAATCGAGATGGATATAATTTGTTTTATCAAACATTTCAGTTGGTCTGGAACAACATACCGACGTGGTTTGTTATAGTCCCGTGGTGCTGGTGTGCTTTACTCTTGCTGTGTGGGTTGATGAGTCTAGCTTCAATTCAGATTACTTTAA
Organism: Endotricha flammealis; assembly: GCA_905163395.2. Taxonomy (NCBI): domain Eukaryota; kingdom Metazoa; phylum Arthropoda; class Insecta; order Lepidoptera; family Pyralidae; genus Endotricha; species Endotricha flammealis. The sequence continues at coordinate 10,803,875 of LR990855.1, forward strand.
ATAAAGTTTTTAGAGTTGGTGCTAAGGAATTGTTTTCGGTAAGTATTAGAACTGTGTCTAATATTGCTATCTTCTTAAATTTTGGAGCCACCTATTTCTCTTCCGGTAATTTTTCCGCTAGATGGCATTGAAGTATTTATACTACGCAACAATTTCTTATCTCTCCCTTCTAATGTTGCAGGGCGTTGCAGATGCATTAGAAGTAGCTATTTACATACACTCGACGAGTGTGGGCACAGAACTTATTCTCGGCAAAGGATTAAATCATTACGGTAAAATTGTACCTATGAATAGTTGAGTCAATCAAGTTCATTAATTTGCTGTCGTACATAAATAGATAAGTACATTATAAATATTACTAGCTTTTCCCCGCGGCTTCGCTCGCGGTAATTTTATGACATAGATCTCGTTTGATAACAAAACAACCCATAGCGTGACTTGTGGCGCCATCTGTTGGCCGATAGCCCTTCCCATACAGCTCCCTCTATAGTAGAAAAAATATTTTCCCATTGTAATGATATACTTTCATGGGATAAAAGTAGTTGCCCTATGTTGGGCTCTGTACCCCTGACAATATGTATACTTTTCATAATGATCGGCTGCTTAGTCAAGCCGTGAAGGAATAACAAAACAAACAAACTCATTTTCTCATTTATAATATTAGTATGATTAAGCAATGCTTTGATTTTTATGCCAATAATGTAATATATTAAAATTCACGTAAATTTTTTCATGCAATATTTAGAAAACTTGAATCATATTTACGGACCTGCTCATCTCTTTCATTGGCCGACTGTACATTGTTTTTTTACCTTCTAGTTCAATGACTGAAATATTTTTTATTCCAGCATCGGGGCACATAGATTCGTTATTAAACAGTGAGAACGTGATACACTCAGTACTGTTGTTGGTGCTGTGCGCGCTGCATTCCAGCGGTGCTGCCATCTGTGCCATCGTTGACCACATGCAACCTGACGCACAAGAGGAATATCAGATGCAAGAAAGTAATTAATGAATTATATTATTGAAGTATATTATATATACTTACCCATATAAAAATAATACAGTCTTTTTGTCTGAATTTGATTTGACATGGTATGGGAATATAGAAATAGAGAAAATTTCGACGAAATCCTAGAAATTATAAATTAATAATATACCGGGAATTAACGCGATCATACCTTGATATTCCCGGTATATTATTAATTTATAATAATGCAACGCGAAAGTTTAAAAGTTATTATCCTAGAAATTTCCTAATAAATTTTATTTGTCCTTAATTTTTTAGGTACTTTATGGATATTACCGATGTATTCCAAATGTGTCTCGTACGGTAATTACTCACATTTGGTGTAAGTTTAAATTTCTTTATATGTATATCAATTCGCTATCTAGCTACAATTATAAGCTTATGTTTTCCGCATCTGTCTCAAACGCTATCGAATGAATTTCCATAAGTTTTATGATGAACGGAGATAAAACTTCTCGAAATTCCCCTGGAACATTAGAATTAGCGGGTATGAGCGCAGACGTCCGTTAGTATCTGCCCCACGTCGGGCGCCAGTGTAACGAAAAGTGTCCCGGAAATCGAAACCGCGATAACGCCTATTCACGTACTACGCACTCGCAATCACAATAAACACTAAGCATTCGCTGTCCATACGTGTTTTCTACTAAGCACTCGTCACCTGCAATACGCACCCGCAATCGCACTAAGCAAAGTGTATACAGGGCTTTAGTGAAGGAGTCGCACCCGGACCTGTAATACCTTGTTCTCCAATGTTCAAACTCGTCACATTATACTTACGTTTAAAAACTCCAAAACATAAATATATTACTTTTGTAGATCTTCTGCTATATTTGCCGGCCTAACATTCTCCTATATGACTGCGGCATACATGCTGCTAAAGACTGCTCTACATACAATCTTTGAATATAAAGTCAAATTAGTGTAAGTATTTTTTTTTTCTGAACGTTTATATGGTTATTGTTTAATTTGATCGAATTATTACTTATTTCACGTTGTCTTATATTTCGATAAAAAATATTACAGGTTTATAGAACAAGTTGTCGTCGCCACTTTGCTCATTTCATGTATTGGACTCAGTTTGCCGTTTGCTACATGTGTTAGTTCCTAACTTTTTACCTTTTTTGTTCTATTAGAAATTTACTAACCAGTCGTTAATTATACCTAGACAACATATAAAATATGTTTTTTTGTTGCGATAAGGTTAGGAATAAGTTAGAAGTTACAAACACAAAATAAAAGTATTTTTGTTTTGTTTTACATGCACTTCAATACATTTTAGTGTAAATAATAACTTCATCTGCCCTTCTAGGGTGGTATAGCCCTATTGGAGAGTGTGGACGCAATAATGAGTGGCGTGGCGATGCCTTTCGTTGCCTTCCTGGAGCTAGCGGCGCTGCTGTACGTGTATCGCAGCAGGGACTTCATATCAGATATGAATATTGCTACTGAAGAAAATGCATGCGGTTCCAGAATTGGCACTCAGTGGCAGATAATACCCTTTGTCGTTCTTGTATGTATCTATATAGTTATACTAGCTGACCCGCGTTGCTTTTTAAGCGATTTTGGTTTTTAAAGCAAGTAGAAGTAATTTAAAATTATATCCAAAAGTGCACGTGTAATTGTATATTATTAAATCGCGTTGATTATGGTCGGTGTAGTCATGTATTACTACGTTCTTTCGCATTTTTTCATATAACTTTACACTTAGCTGAATATTCCTACATGGGCTATGCTATTATATATAGATAGTGATATGAATAATGTATAAACTGTATAATTTTCAGGGGACACTCATAATAAAAATAACAGCGCTAGCAAGCTCCGAGATGCCAGTCAAATTTATCTGTTACGCTACAGTGCCTCTTATACTCGTGGTGATTGCGGTGCCCATTCGCGCCTGTTTCAATGCTTACGCGTTCTTCAGACCGGGGCCTCGACGCGGAGTGTAAATCTATTTACTGCTTCATATTTATAATGAGATATGTATTTAAAATTGTGTCAGCGCCTTTACACAAAAACTCTTGGAATTCCGATTCGGGATATCGAACGCAGGAAATCCAAACGAATCTATAACCACATACAAACAGTAGTTTTCCGAAATTTCCGCATATGGCCCGTAGACGCGAAAATCGGAATCTTAAAATGTGCAATATTCAATCTTTGTATTCTTTCGTCCTATGCATTTAATCGAATTGCGTGTCGGTCAAGAAAATGGTTTATTTCCACAAGACAAAATTCTTTTGCGCGTTCAGTATTCCAGTTTCAACGTTCAAAATTAGTTATATTTTTCATGCTTAGGTTTTGTAACCGATATAATAAACCACTTTCTTGTAACTTAAATTAAGAACACAAGTGAAAAGACTGTTTGATTGAAAATAAAGTTTATTGTGATCAATCATAAAATTGTTTCATAAATATAGATCTTTGTACACTGCATGAACACGTGTACACATGATCGCTGATACATATGACAGGAGTGAGACTCGGAAAATCCTACAAAAAGAACTTAAGGAGACTACGAGGATACCCATTCATTGGCGCGCCTCCCGCACGCTATTTACAACGCGGCACTAATGAATAGCCAACAGAAGTGAGTGTCAATACCACATTAACCTATGATGCCTATTATTCGATTAAATTAAAATATCACAATATGTACATATTATTATTTTCAGAGTATCTCAATAATATCAATAAACATTACTGTGTGACACAAACTCAAATATTCTATTTACATCTGTTGAAGTAGTCGACCGATTCATTATAAAATCTTCAAAACATTTACGAGATAATTTCAACACCGTCCATATTTCACGGACTCGCGGGACGCAGTAGGATATGTTAGGCCACCGATCAACGTCCATCTTCAGCGTCGCGTCTCGCGGATTCATAAAATACAGCTGCCATTATATTAAATACAATGATTAATTTTACACTAATGTAATATTCGATTTTTTTTAAAGCCGCTCTAGTAACAATAATACTATAGAATAATTTAATAAAGACCAACACATCGATCTCATTCGGCTCACACGAAGGCACTCCTAGCACTCATACAAAGCGACCTGGCATTTTTTTTTTGTTTTCGTAAACAAATAAATATTTGGATTGCCACATCCCTGTTCCGTCAATCGTCCGGCCGGGCACTGTCTCACTGGGCCGCGGTGACTAGAGCCGCGCTCAGGCGGTGCGCGGCGCGCGGCGTCAGAAACGGCGCAGCGCCGCCGCCGCGCCCGCCGCCGCCGCCGCCGCCTTGCGCGTGGGCTGCACCGACAGCGGCGCCACTAGCACGTCGCCGCCGCCCGACGCGCCGCCGCCGCCCACGCCGCTCGTTCCCATCTCCTAAAAAACCACACATTACAATCTCACCATTCATCGAGAGTCATGGCAGCTAGATTATAAAAAATATATTTATGATAAACCACTTACATTTATATTGTTACAACTGGCGAGTCTCATTTGCGCGAGCTGCGAGGCGGGCGTCAGGTTCGAAGCTGAGCCGAAGGGAGAGATCATCGACGACATGGCGCGCTTCAGCTTCGATGGCGTCTTGTTAAACGACAACGCGCGCCCCACCTGAACATACAGTTTAGTTACAATGGGTACATACCATACCGATGCACCCAAACATAATTGTGACCCATGAACAAACTCCAAACATCAAAATCAAAAACTTTATGTAAGTACATATTTACAAATTTATAAATTAATTGATATTACCATTAATTTGGACACGGTTACATAATCGATCCTAGACAATTTTTTCTTAATAATTGTTAGGTCGCAATGTAAATGAGTCCACATACTCATATGGATAACAAATGGCGCAGTTTGCTGTTCAGTTGGTTTTTGAATTTACGCAATGATAATAAATGTTCTGCGCCAGGCGTTAACAGACTTACTAAATAGTTATATTTAAAATGTTATTGTGTTAGGTAGTTTTCATTTATAACAGTTTAGTACATTACACATAAACATTGTTAATTGGAGTAATTTATTGTAAAGTTAATAAATTATTTGATATTTATGATCATCATGATAAATGACGTGGATATGGGCAGTATATTGTATATGAATATGTACACCAACAACCTTAGGTATGGCACGCTCACGAAAACTGTTAACCACGAATGTGTAAGCGAAGCATTATTCAAATCATCCAGTCCTCTTTTACTCAATTTGCGAGTAAACTTCGAGTTGCAATGAACACTCCGTACACCCGACATCCATCCCAGACAGACTGCCACAGAGACGCCACTAGTTAAATATTACAGATTAAAAAGCAATGTGTCATTGAGTAAGCAATGACCGGTAATATTACATGTGTGCACACTGATTCCTGCGTCTGCGTGAAGAATAACGTTAGCACAGCCCCAGCGATGACGTGTAGTGGTCGTAAATAGCTACGATGGACACAGGAAGCAGCGCGGGTGAAGTATTAGTCGGGACGAGTTGCAAGAGGAGCGAGGCAGAGGCGCGTCAGACCTGTGCGAGTAAGTGAGCGCGCAATACCCATGTGTCTAGCAGCCCGCTGGTCGGCTCCGTGCGCAGCCAGCCGCCCAGCCCCGCCAGCGCCTCCAGCTACAACACAACCAGTCGCTCGCCAGTCGCCACTATCTACACCTACACTATCACTACTACACCACCCGTTGCACCCGCTATACACTATTTTACATCGACATCTATCAACGATTAGGCCGTTGCAATACATCGAGTATTAACATCGTGACCGTATGAATGCGTGTCGATGACCAGCGATGCAAGACATATTGAAGTACACTCATGCCTTAGTTACATAGATATGACAATATTGAATATTGACAGATATTGCATAGCTCTATTTGTTCAACTTACCGACAGTTAACTGTTATTGTTATTTCTATGTGCAGGCTAAGCTACCGTTACATACGAATTCAGAGATCATGCACTATTTAGAAATTATAATTTACTACAAAATTTTAGCATTGATTTATTTAAAAAAAATTGAAAATCTATAGTCATTTAATTTTATATTATGTTTGTATCTACATGGAGACGGTACCTTGATTCTGGTGCGCGCGGCGAATTTGGATACTTTGGAGAGCGTGCTGAGAGCCAAGTCACTGGTGTCAATGTCGAGTTGGTGCGACTCCAGACACGCTAAAAATTTGTCCTGATAACATAAAACAAGCAACAGTTATTTATTGCATTTATAGAGCCATAAGCCAGGACCACAAACGTCATTTTTACAGCAAGTACAAGTTATCTACAAGAGACAATTTTAATGGACACACAATTATGTAGTTTCGCGTATCTTTGAATTGACTATCCAGCTGGAATCAACGAGTCCTATCATTTACGTAAAGGTAAAGTATAAGGCCCTGTGATCTTGATCTAAAGTTTTTTTTTTGGTCGTTACTACTACTTTAAATTTTTTGAATAACTAATGAATACAGAAAAGTTACTCACAGCATCTGCTTTACAAACAGTGTTGGCCATTTGCCGGCACAGCTGTCGAAGGAAGTGCGACTTGTCGACGGCGTCGTCCGTGATCATGAACGAGTACAGCTTTTCTTTGAGCTCCTGGTTGTTGCGGCACATCAGCGCGAACACATTGTGGCAATCTGCAAACGAATAACACTCATTCATATGGCTATTGAAGAAATTCCAGAGTCTTTCTCAAATGAAACGGGTGGAAATAAAATTGAGACGATATTCGTCTGCTAAGTCTGAAATGAAACTGAAAATGGTAAATCGTTTTCGTAAGGCTCCATGTGAATTGAATATACACTTCCGGACACTTGAATCGAGCCACCCAGCAGTTTTAACTTTGATTGCTGGTAACTTAACAAAAGTATATGATCAACGAAAAAGTTTTTATGCAATTTGGAAGCTGGTACACTTTACATTAATAAGGTATACTTAATTCCAAATTTAAATTTCAATAACTTGATAAAATTACAATTTTAAGTGAAACTTGTCCTGTATAACCTTTCTCAAAGACAAGACTCGGGTTGAATTTTTGAAAAAAAAAAGGAATTTTTGGAAAAAAAAATTATTCAGTAACTTGTATTGCCTCCGAGAGCGTTCATGATTGCAGTCATGCGATTTGGCATGGAGTTAATCAACGTCATTATGAAGTGTTGTGAAATGTTCTCCCATTCCTCCTCGATGGCAACTCTCAGCTCTTCCAAAGTTTGTGGTGCTGGTTGGTGAGCTCGAACACGCCTCTTCAATTCGTCCCATAGACGTTCGATGGGATTCATATCAGGGCTCCTTGCTGGCCATTCCATTGTCGTGATTCCAACATCATGAAGGTATGCCCTGACGATTCCTGCAGTGTGCGCTCTTGCATTATCATGCATAAAGATGAAGCCTTGGCCTACAAATCCAGCATATGGCATCACATGAGTCTCTAGGCAATGGTTAATGTATCGACGGGCATTTAGTGTTGGTAGACGTGGTCCTGTCACAACCTCTAGCCCAGTTTTACCATCGGCAGATATTCCTCCCCAGACTATCCACGACCTCCCGCCATAACTCACTCTCTCTTCAATACAACACTGAATAAAGCGCTCTCCCCGCCTTCGGTAGACCTTCCTCCTTCCATCATTACCATAAAGCATAATCTTAGTCTCATCAGTAAAGAGTACCTTGCTCCATTGGCGTTGAGTCCAATGCAAATGTTCGCGTGCAAACTGTAAGCGCGCCATTCGGTGAGCTCTTGTCAGTTTCGGCCCGTTGGCTGGCTTATGTGGGCTCAGACCACGTTCTTTAAGTCTTCGTCTAATTGTTCGCGCGGAAACAGTCACTCCATGAAAGTCTCGAAGCTGTTCTTGGATCTGTACAGAGGTGAGGTGACGATTTCGTAAACTGGTTGTCGCGATAAATCGATCCTGTCTTTCTGAAGTTACCCGAAATCGCGGTCTTCCTGGACGGCGCACGTATCCACCAGTGTCGAGGTATCGATGGTATACCCTTTGCACAGCAGAACGGCTTAAAGCAAGCTGTGATGCTACATCGCGCTGACTTCGGCCCGATTGTAGAAGCGACACAGCTTGTGCGGCTAGAAGAGGCGGTGTATCCATAATTTAAACGTTTAAATGGCTCAAATTAAAAAAACAACAATTTTACGATGTCTTAATTTCAAAACAATTACAGTGAATTCAAAATTATGGAGTTAAATAAAAAAAATATGTTAATTTAGATCAACTTTTCTTTTCAAAAGAATGCACTAATTTGGATTTTGTTTCGTTTTTCCATTTGATAAATTCAAAATTGGAACAACAGCACTTCAAAATCATTATGAATATACCAGCATCAAAACTGCATAAAAACTTTTTGATTAACATAAGAATATTTTTATGTTCTATGTCATTACACATAAAAATGTAGGGTGGCTCGATTCATGTGTCCGGAAGTGTAGTACATTTCATTACAAGTGCGGAAAGTCTGTCATTGCAAAGAGTTCCGACAAATGTCGACCCGAGCCGAGGCGCAGCCGAAGGTGAGGGTTGACAGTCGGAACAAGTTGCAATGACGGTTCCGCACGTGTACTGAACGACTATTTTTAATACAGTTGCGAAAAAATTAAGCAATTTAATTACTCATTTTGTGCAACAAACAACTAAACTCGCAAAGAAAATTTTTGAAAATGGCGCCAACCGTAGAGGAATATAAGCAGTAAGCAGAGATTTTTTATTGGTTTTCTTCACCCATTCTGGTTAGGCAAAGGGAACTATGCCCATACAGCCAAGTCTTCAGTAGAATTTTTTTATTGATATGAAATGAAACAACCTTACTCATTGAATCAAATTACATCTGATATTGAAACAAATTAGTAGCTTCTTTTTATAAATATTTGCATGAGTCATAAAATCTTCTATGTTTTTTTTTTAAATAAAAACTTCGTGGTTGAGTTTTTCTTTTTAATAGACATTAATTTTGACAGTTGGGAAAGAGAACGCACGAGTGCGGAAAAGGTAAAGAAAAAGCACGCGTGTGTAATAGCCCACTTTCCGAACGCTAAACGTCCCTGCAATACGTCACTTTTTGAGCAACTGTATTAAAAAACACCTTTTAAAGTTAATAACACATTAAAATATGACTGTCACTGTCAGTCAAAACTAATTGGGGGATAGCTTGTGTCTCCTGTAGGATCAACAACGGCGAGCTCAGATTGACAATAAGCAATGAAGCTTATGTCGTCCCGGGAGTGAGACTACAGCTGTCCTGGAAGTCATACAAACAGTCAAACTAAGCACGTGAAAAAAAAGAGCTCGAGACTAAAATGCGTTTGTGAAACTCACTCACTTTCACTCAGCGACTCCCTCATTTATAATAATATTATAGACAAGTTACCTTCGGCTTCTCTGATGTCTACAACTCGCTTGACGGTGCTCAGAGGCATGAGTTGTAAGTGCCTGTAAGGCTTGCTTGACCTCATCGTACTCGTGCCATTCGTTGGACTTTTGCTGTTGAATGCCTACAACAAAGATTTAGATCATTATGTTCTCCGTTATTTTATCTTATAAAGTAGATTAATTATACAAATCATTGATTACTGTATGTACTCTTTGAAGAAAGGAACGTGTTTGTAAAAAACTATTCTCTGAATAAAAGTTTTTTTAATAATTTTAAAGATAAGAACAAATATTTTAATATATTAGGGCATATTCAGACCAGCGGATAAACAGATATGAAAAGTAGGTAACTCTGTTTTTATCCCTACTAAAAAGGAGAGGAAAGGAGATGATTTCTGAACGTGAACAACTCATTAATTTTCATTTCAACATTATTTGTTCTTATTTTCAACAAAATAACTTTAAAAGTATAAACTAATAATAAAATAAATAAAGTGAACTTGATACATACTTTAGACCGTTTCTTGCACACTTCCATAGTGTCAGTGAAAAGAAACAAAACGAGATGGTCCCCTCTGCCCGAGAGTTCTTTGGAAAGTTCAACTACCTCGCAACGCGCGACGAATGATCGATGCGAAGACACTAGATCGGCCTGCCAAAAAAACAAATAATTAGGTTTATATAAAATAGTTATTTTCTTACCAATATTGAGTAAATTACGTACATTTATATTGACTACTTGCGCTTACAACTTTCGAAGAAAATTTAAAAAAGCACAATCATCGTACATTTCTCTTAGATAAGATGGAAAATCTACATATAATCTGAAATCCATCCTGGCAATGCAATTTTAGTTTTTGAAAATTCACCATTACAAATACAAGGTACAATCCGCGCCACGAGATATGAGACCTGACGAATACGTGATTGATTTGACTTGCGCAGTAGACGATTTCTATACAAGTCAAATCAGCAATCAATCAGGTTTCATCTCTCGTGGCGCGGATGGTAAGGTATTATGAGGTAATTCTTACCGGACAATGCTCTATGTCGTGGTAGATGTCGAACATCTGCAGCTGGCCCTCGGTCTTGCGCTTGTCCTCGTTGATGTGCGACATGACGGTGCGCAGCCCCGCCAGCGCCGACACCAGCGCCGAGTGGTCGGGGTTGTTCTTGTGCGTGTGCTTTAAAATATCTGAAACAGGACATATTTAGATTTCTTGTATAATTCGTCAATTGGTGAAAACGGTATAAATATTCCTTATTACAAAACTTAGTAGATTATAAAACGAGACGCAGACTAATAAGTTACAACAACTAAACCCAGGATGAAAGCCTGAAACTGAAGTATTTTTTTGTGACATGAGAATTAGGAAAATATTTTTGGACATTCTAGGATTGGAAATTCTATACTTTTATCATAGATACAAATAGTAATTCCTTAACACAATAATTTTTAAAATAAAGTTATGAAAGCAATACTAACCGTCGAGTAATAAACTTATACTAGGTAATCGCTGCACTGGTCTTATCAGGAGTTCCTGTAAACTTTGCCTGCCGCACTCTGCTCTTGTCTGACAGATTTTCAGGAATGCATGAAATCTGAAAACAAAAACTATTACATTCAAACATGTTGATAAAAACAGAATTTGTATTTCTATAACCCAAATGACGCAAATTATTTAATCGAAAAACTTCTGTATTCCATGTTTGTTTATATATTTGTTGTTGCAGCAAGTGTATTTTATGTATAATAATTGAATTACGCATTGTCTCAAAAATTTTAGTTCGAGTAGTTTGATACAAGAATGAAATTCATACAAAAGATACTGATAGAGTGTACAGTCCTTAAAAATTTACATATACCAAAGAGACTATACGTCACCGAGACTATACGTCACCGAGACTATACGTGTTCTTAGATGGATCTTTTACCATCAGATAAAAAATAAAAGTCTTTATACTAGCAACAAATGTCTACAACTCGTCATGTGATAGAGATGTCACCTTGGGTTCTCACGATCGCACTGCTGCAGCATCTCCTTGGTGTTCTCGAAGAAGTTGATGAAGGGCGGGTAGGCTTTTAACATGTCAGCTGTGTATTTCAGCACGATGCGCCCGATATTCGCTTCTTCGCTCCAGTGCGCCTGCGTGTGGCGCAGTTCTTCCAACATTCGCCTGTAATAACATCGACAATATTACTTACATACAAACAGATCACAATTTTTTTAAATCTTTAGTATGAAATATTTGAAATCATTCATTCCCTCTTAAGCAGTGTCTGCTGCTCCATGTTTTGAACTGAAAATGAAATGTTTTGTACAACAAAAACACTTGAACGCGTTTGCCACAGTTTGTGGAAAACATCCCCCGCGTTCAGTCTGCGGGGGTGGGTGGGTGGGGGGGGGGGGGGATTCATTCGTATGTTTGATTTTGACAGACAGTGTTGCCAACTCTACGTTTTTTTATGTAGATCTACGTATTTCTTCTGCAAACCTACGAACTTCAGTCCCAGAATCTACGTATTTTCTTTAAAGACAGTGTAAGCCCCCGTCTGAGGGACTTATTATGATTATACGTAATTTCCTCATCGGGCCTACGACTTGTTTAAAATCCGAGTTGGCAACACTGTTGACACAGGCAGCACGAGCTGATCTTTTGTACAAAAAACATTGTTTATTTTCAACGGACGGGAAATGTTTTGAACCAACTATGTTTTTGGAAAATGTTCTGTTCAAAACGTGGTGCAGCAGACACGCCTTTAGGCCTAAGAATGAATGATTACAGGCCAATGATTGAATGATTACGCGATTGAATAATTTTTGGTACATCTCATGGAAATAGCATTACACGTGAATATCGTGGGAGTTTGCTATTGAAATAAAGAGCGAAATGTTATATTATACAATTATATTTTACTTACTGGTGTAATTCATATATAGGCGGTAAGTTTCCAAATATGTTTCTTAGTTCAGTATTATTGAGCAACGCTTGATTCTTTACATTACTGTTGTCATCCTCAACCATTTCTTCAAGAGGTTGTTTGAACAACTACACAAAGAAAATATACGATTAAAAACACGGTTCACAGGTCATAATGAAAACCCTGTTTTCTTATGATTTACTTACTGTTACTATAGTGTGAAGAATCCCAACGTAATTTGATTCCGTCTGTAATAATTCCATAAACACTTGCTGTCTTGGAGACATTAATTTTCGCACCACATTGTCGGTTACTTCAGACTCTGGAAAATGTATTGAAAATTAATATAGAAGATAAGATCAAGTTTCAGAAAGCTCATGAAAAATTAAATAAAAACATTCAGCATTTTATATTCAGCAACAAAAGATTTAGATTCCCAATATAGTTGGATTAAAATTACTGAATATTATTATCGCATTTTCAGATTGATTTTTGCTACTAGTACCGTAAAGATTTACCGCTGATACCTTCGAGCCTCTGCTTCCCGTCGGGCGAGGGCGTGCAGTCGAGCAGGTTCCCAGACAGGCTCAGCAGCACGGCGTCGCTGACGGAGGAGCGGCGCTTGTGCAAGGCCGCGTCGCCGCCGCGCAGCTTGCGCTTGCGCCAGCGCTGCAGCTGCGCGGGCGTGCTGCCCGCGGTGCTGGCGCCGGCGCCGGCCGCGCCCGCCGCGCCGCCCGCCGCCTCCTCCTCCGCGCCGCCCGCGCCGCCGCCCACCGACGACCGGCGCGACACCTCGTCCAAGTACTGGGAGTGATACAACTTGTTACCTATTTGCTTTTATATACTTACATAATAAATAATTCACTGAATATTTTATAACAAATCACTTACATCTTTGAAGAGATAATCCCGCTCGTCCTGCGCCTCCTCGTTCTGCACCGAGGCCCAGAACCACTCGGCCTTGACGACGTGCACTCGCAGCGAGCACTCCGGCGCCACCGCCGTGTTGTGCTCGTCCACCACCTGCGCACGCACATGTCGTGGTCAGCACGCGAATGGAGATCACATCACAGGCTCGACCGTCACCAAAATTTAATATTATAAATTTCATATCCTAGCGTCTCTCAATAAAATTAATACATGTCATAGATAACTGTCCCCCCCGGTGCACGCCCTACTAAGCACCTAAAGATTGACATCATCGATAGTTCATTCAATGAGGCATGCACATCGGTCAGGCGGCTCTATTCGAGATCGGAAACTCGCCCTGTCGGTCTACGGCCGTACTAGCACGGCGCGCAAGCTTACTCTAAGATTTAGTATTGAATTAAATGGGGTTAGTACCGGCAGCGAGATTCCATGGCATTGCGTAAGTGCGCGGGCGTCTTTGGGCGGGGCGGCGGCGGCGGGCGGCGGGGCGGGGGCGGAGCGCGGCGCGCGGGCCCACACGCTTTGCGGCGTTTTGAAAATGGTGGAGTCGTCCAGCTCGTCCGCCTCGCGGCCTGTCAGCGGCGTCGCGCTCTCCGTGCTGTCCACCGTGTCCACTTGCACTGGGGAAATGTCGAAGTGCATCGCGTCGATCCCCCGCTTTGGGGTGGAGACGTTCCCCAGCTCCGAGGGAAGATGGCGAGCGTCCACCTCGACTGTGTTTCGCTCGATTCTCTTTTCATACTTCTTTTTGCGTTCGCTGCGGAAAGACGCAGTGAAAGACTTGACGCTTCTTCGCAGTTTCGACGCGGACTTTACAGTCTTGGATGCGAATGATATGTCGAAAAATCCAGACTGCTTACTCGTATTTATCGAGGAAATAGAAGCATTGTCGTCCTCCCTAATCGGAGATGACGTCGAGGCCACATACTCTCCGGCCGGATCTGTGGGTTTTACGCAGTCAGGGCTCACAGGCTCCACAGTGATATCTCCAGTAGCCTTCGACACTGATTCTTTCTTAGTTCTCTTGAATATAGTAGGTCTATTCTTAAACTTAAATGAATCCTTAATTTTTAAACGTTTAATCGATTTCCAGTTGCTTTCTTCGCATTTATCGGGAGATAGGTTGACGTCGACAGCGCTAACTTGAAAATTGGAATCTGTCGAGTTGCGGCTTCTCTTTTTACCAGACGATATAGTCGTAGTCGATTGTTGCAGTTCTTTGCCGACTGTCGAGGTAGGCAACAAAAACCCAGAGTCATTCTTAGAGTCAAGATCGCATAAACTCTTGGTAAACGACGAATGTAGGGAAGCAGCGTCAGTAAGGCAATCGACTAAATTAAACACGTTCATTGACTTGTTCCTAAAAACGTCTCTTTTCTCCTTCACGTTCAGTCCGACGGAGCCGTGAACTACGTGAGGACCATCTTTGTTCTCTTTACCGCTCATCTTGTATTTGCGAATTTCTACTAGATCTAAATTGGACATGCTCTTGTTGACGTCATTATTTAGACAGGTATCATCAGAAAACGACTTCCCCATATAGCTAATAATACTGGTATTGTCTGTTTCATCTTTGGACATTGCTTGTTTCTCCCTCAGTTTCTCCAGCGCAAGTTGGACACGGTTGTCTACGGGGTCTGTGCCGTCTTTGGCGTGGTCGAGCGCGGGGCTGGCGCGGCAGCCCGAGAGGCGCGCCGACAGGCGGCGGTACAGGGAGCTCTTGGGGGTGGACTGGGAGCGGTTGGGGGTGGCGCGGGACGGTTTGGCCGAGTTCGGCGTACTTGGATGGGGTGAAAGGATAAGCGAACGACCGAAAGTCTCCCCATTGGCCATTACCTGAAACATGTGTGAAACACACCACGCAATGATGTAATGAAGCCATTCCAATATAAACATGCACCACAGTAATTATTCATAATGTGATAGAGGCAGTTAGACATAGAGAAGCAATTAACTATTAAGTTAATCTAATCTCTGTAGGTATGTCATCGGTATACTTATAGTAATAAAATTAAACAGTACAGAAGTGATCAGAAGAAAGTGTAGTGAAAGCGATGGAGCTATCTAAAGTCTAGTGCACTATTATTGCGGGGTGTCGAACAAGCAAATATACATTGACGTGAGATAACGAGCAGTGACATGTTGGAAACGGACAAACACGGGTGTAATGTTATTTTCGACTACAATTTTGTGAAATAATAATAGCATGAAATAAACAAATAGGTGATGACAAACGTGAATTGATCCAATGACAACAACAGGTAGTGAAACAAAACCAAATCAATGGGTCGACTTTGCGCCGTGCGGATGGGAGGGATACGATGCCCGTGCAACCCTCGTGTTCGTCACTCGCTACACAACTCATTCATAATAGTTCTAAAGGATCGTGTAAAGAAATAATACGCAAAATAAACAAGTGTAACTAAAAGAGTACGGAAAACATAAGATACGCTAGAAATGAAAGAGACAGCTATATCAGCTTACATAAGTACAAGTTCTACTGGCATTGAGTCGCTAAACGACAGGCTATCATCATTTCCACGTGAATTTATAAAACAAACAATGTCCGACATTGGAGCATCGAACGCAATACAGACGTAGGAAGTCGTAAGTGGTAAAACATAAAGATTAAATAATAACCAAAATACACAAGTTCGTTTATATCTACAATGTAACTAACTAATAGTAATGTGTTCCCAATAGTACTACGTGCATGCTGACTTCATTACGCTAAAATTAGTGACTAATGTGGCATTACAGTATAAATAGTCTATATAGAAATATTTTAGGGGTAATCGTTCTTGAAAGAGTATTTGATATAAATAGTCCTTACATTATTATATAATAAGTAGGTATCACTCACGACATGTGTGCAGTCTACGTCGTCGATGGAACAGGTGGCCCCGCCATTGCTGGCCAGCACATCGGCCATATGCTGGGTCTCATCCTCGGGGAAGCCCACAAAGCAGACGCGGGCCCCCGCAAACACTTTCAGCTTGTGCTCTTTCTGTAATACACAGGATTCATTGTTATGAAATAGCCCTTAAAGTGGAAGTAAAAAAAAAATGCAAATTAAAAATCTACTTCTGATTCTGAATAGGTCTTAATCTATTCCAAGCGATTATTCCTCAATTTTTCTATTATTTCTAATTTTAACTCGTCCCCCCCCCCCCCCCCCCCACGCGCTACCTCTAAAAAATTAGTGTAAAGCACTAATATTTTATAGTCGATTGTCAAGAATGGTCATTTTGAATGACATCAGTGCTTTTCAGATGCGATTTCCGTGTCGGGACTCGGGACTAATATTTGGATGCGAATATTTGTTCCGAATATTGGTCTTGGAGTGTCAAAATTAGTACGACCGTTATTTAATCACTAATATGACTCATAGATCATAATTTGGAGTCACCATAATGTATTGCAGTTAGCTGTTAATGTACAGAGCATAAAAGTTTCAGCAGTAATCGATATGGAACTGATTATCGCGCTGTTTCGAATACTTTGACGAATACGTATTAGAAATTATTTAAGCAGTAAGTTTGACTTAACTAATAATAAGTAAGTAAGACTTAAAAACTCAAAAACAAAGCCTCATATCATTCTTTGAAGTTACAAGGTCGTTCGAAAGAATTATACGTAATATCGTACGGGAACTGCTTGTAAAAATATTCAATGCAAATTAACACCACAAACACAGTTTGTGATAATACTGAAACAAGTGTTTCTTTTTACAAACTGGGCGATAATAAGTGAAACAATTATTATACAACATAAAATTACATATTAGAGTAATTTCGTTTCAGGGGCAAAGCCCTTCCAGATATTTCCACCGCTACTAGATAATTTATATTTCTTTTTTTATTAATAAATACATAGCATAGAAGATCTAGGCCTTGAGATAAAATAGACATTGCTAGCCACTCGAACACAGAGTCCCTGCTTCAATTATAAAAAAACAAACTAACAATGACAGTATCATCGGTTGCGATGCACGCGGGGTCATCACGGCGATCCCAGCACGCGTCGACCCAGGAACGCTCAAGCACTGGGAGTCCGAAGCCCGAGGCGTAGCGGTATTTGTCGCCGGTGGCTGCCGCTGCGATCAGGTGCGTGACCTTGCTCGACATGTCCTTGCGGATTGAACCGCCCATGTAGTGTATCAGCGTTATCAGGTACGTCTGTCGGAGTGCATACATAATTCATGAGTGCATACGCGCCTGTAATCCCCGAATGGATTGAACGTAAAGAGCGAGTTTCTCTGTCCATATTCAATTAAAACGAGGCTGTTCAACGCGTGATCAAATTTTAAATGGCATGCAGAATATATTTCTTACTCCAGCTCCTTTCTTTCCAGTTACCTATTATACATGAATTTAATCTGTCGTCGTGGTGGCGTGTTTCCATCGGCCAATGTCTTGTCACACCAGTGGGACAAAATTACTAAGTAAAAAAACCTTAATTAAAAGTAACTAAAATCGAAGGTAAAAATTATAAAATGTTTGTAAAAAAAGTTGAGCAGCCTTGGATTAAAACATGTGGGTTTGAGAAAATGTGAGTGATAGGTGACTAGTCTATCGCCTGCCTACACAATCACATACCCAACATTGCAGTAGTTGCATTTTATAATATTAATAAAGTTACACACTTGCTGTACATTTTTTTTCTCACTAATCCTACAAAAATATTGTGGAGAACAACATTAGAAAAGGGTATGTGTACATTGTGTACACAAAGGCCTTGGATATCTTTATATCTTCCCACGTTTTTTACATACTGTAAATAAATATTGGTACATATTCAAATAAAACTGATCTCCGGCTATAGTCGTTACCTTCATGGTTCATTTCATTTATGATATAGTATTCCGCCTTTGTTCGTAACTACGTACTTTTTATCACTTAAACCTCTCTTAATAAATTAATCTACTTGGTGGTGAAGTGATAATTAAAATCCAGAGCATATCTACTTTATTACTAAAAGAACATTATTATGCATAATCGAACACACTGTGAATGTTAGATCTATACGGGAAAACATGTTTACACTGTTTACTCGTGACTGTTCCTGATAAATTGCTATAGGTACGTATGAAACGTTGAATTATAAATAATGTAAAATACTAACAAGTTCATCCTTTTTCCGGAATCCAGAGAAGCATATGACGGCGCCACGCATCGCCAGGGAGTATAGAGGACGTGCGTTCGTCGGCGGCGGCTCGTCGCGCTCGGCCAACTGGAGCACCGCCGTCGGGCCCAACACCCTGTATAACACAAAATACATTTTACTCATTATACTCTACAGACTCATTATACTATACGAAAGTTGAAGTCCTGTAAAAACTGACAATCATTAGACAAGTTCTACTATCGCCCGAACCCAATATCGTCGCTTTCGTTCAAACACAGCGGAAGTAAAAAATGACATCTTTTCAGAAGAGCAAAAAAACCGTTTTTCACTTCTCATGCTCAGAAAATGCTTATTTGCGCAGGATATAGGCTGCACAAAATCGAATTTTGTGCACAAGGGCAAAAACGTATCTACTAATAAATGTATCTATATTAAGGCAAAGGAAATGAGCCATACAGCCAAACACAATAAAAAGTTCAGAGATATAATTTGTTATTTTATAATATTTACTTTAATTTATTTGCCTTATGTGTTTTTTAAGTCATAAAAGATATTAAAATTTAAATTAAAGTACGGTAGGTTATTTAATTTATTTAAGGAAATTATTTTATTACAAAATTAATTTAATAGTAGGCTGTATAGGTCTGCAGCCCAAGCCTAATATCAATGTCGTAAGATTAAGAAAAAAAGCGGCGGGAAACAGGTCTTGTTTTTTCGTGCGTTTATTAATTTATTTCCTCGCAATCGAAGTGAAAAGCAGAGTTTATAACTCGTTCACAAAACCATTTTTATCCTCGACATTACTATCTGCCCTCGCCTTCGGCTCGGGCTGCTAAAAGTCTCGAATAAAAATGGTTCGTTTTGTGCACTTGTTGTAAAATCTACTATTTATGTATAGCGCCTTTATAAATATTGCTTTTGTTTTTAAAATAAAACGCTCTTATTGGTTGAAATGGCTGTTTTTGATGATGCCATTTTTTAGACTTCCGGGGTGTTAGTTAGGCGATCTCAATTCTTATTTTTCTATGTTAGATCGAAGTAGTCACATTACGCGTCTCTTTGACCAATCGAGGCATTGTATTTTTAATGTATCAATCACGAACAATCATCGTTTGAGGATTGAGATAAAGATAATATTGGGCCGTAAGTCAATAAATTAGTGGAGTGAGTAGTAGAATAATAGACATGACTGAAGCAGCTAGCCGGTGCGTTTAGTTTGATGAGTGTGGATTCTGAAAGCTGCGTTCATTTTTCTCCCATGAATAGCTGGTGCATTATAGAAATGGTAGTTCTTTACTAGAAGATAATTCATCTTCCTCAGAAACAAAAAAAAACTCTTTCCATATAGGTACCACGTGCATTTTTATAAAACGCTCGACGGTATCGAACGGTTTTGTAAAAACAAACAATAACTGTTTTTATAGTGAGTAATATTTACGTCTAATAAAAAGTTTACAGCGAGAATAATAAACAATCATTTTGGCGGAATAGTATAAACGTAAAACTGTTGGCATTTAACGTGTAGATATGGAGATCACTGGTTAACAATATAATTGCAATATGTGTAATATGTACACGACAGTAAGTGTAAGTATTCTCGTTAAACACAATTAGGTACAGTGTAAAATGTCATCATTTTAATTTCTGTTGCTTACGCGATAATGCAACATTAATACGTATTCTAGTCTATATTCTAGGCAGGTATCGTTCTATTGCAACGGATTGTGTTTGCAATAATTCAACAACTACTAAACAATTAAGAATAAAAATTGGTATCGGAAATTTCGACATTACATAGCACATCGAATCTCTTACACAACGGTTTATAGAAAGTTATTACAGTTTTGCTTTGCTCCGCTTTTCTCAATACTAAAGGTTTTCTTAAGAATACAAGAAATACTGAGATATCAAACCGGATGATCTCTTTTCCTATTCACTTTACATTCGTTTGCAATCAATACTGAATATCAAGAACAACTGTGGCTCATTTTTCCTTGTAATGTTTGTTTAATCGAACATGCCGGTTGCGCACAATGCTGGATAAGACAGTGTAGGAAATGAAGGAAAATTCTATCAGGGGATCCTGGTTACACACCTAACATGTTTTCAGATCCATGGGATATCCGCTGAATGTAACAGTCAGAAAAAATAAGGTTCTGTCTGAAATTGATATTTTAGCCTTCGTTTAAAGCGTCTTGAGAACCCTCAAATGCGTGGGGCACATAGCACTTGTTACTCTTGCATCGCTAATTTGTCACTATTTGGCCTTTTAACTCAATTTGAGCACAAAAAAGGATCGAATAGAGTACATAAAATGTAATCTAATATACTGTGGACCCTGTGTAGAAAATAAGTGAAATTTTTAGTTTAATATTCCGCTTTGATGCAGAACTGTACGTGTTTTGTATTGAGCGGCTGAAATCGAGTCTACAGTAGATACGTGACGTGCCGTATTGAGATAAATTGCCTTTTTAGTATAGTAATGTACTTTTTTAGACGACAATAGGGTTTCTGTTTCCCATATCCATACTAATCCAAAAAGTGCGAAAGTAACTCTGCCTGTAACTCTTTATGAAAATTTATTTGGCGATAGTTTGAGTCAGAGAATGATATAATAATAGTTTTTACCGTGAAAACAATCCAGGCTGAACATAGCCGAATTTCGCAGGTAAAGTCGAGAAGGCTATATAACATCACGCTATGCAGACAAAGTTGCACCTGGTCAGCTAGCCTAATCTATGTAAGTATTAAAAATATTAAAAGTCACAAAAACATTATTTTACACAATTAATAATATCTGTTTACCTACTGGAGTTCATATTTCACTTAAATACGAAATTGAAGAAGATTTGAACTGATAGATAATTCGCATTTAACAGCTAAAAGCTAACTGGCATTGATGTCCGTAAATAGTAACCGATCAAATATTAAAAACTGTAATCTGTGATGTATTGGCAATGTTTACCTTCTGTTTTAGATACACAAATATAAATGGTCATCTTTTGAACGGTACTTGTATGATGTACGCAATACAGACAGACAGATGTTTATTTTAGATCTAAGTTTTATCTAGTATTTATTTCTTTGGTAAAATACATAACTAAATAACATGAAATTAAATAAAATTAATTAAAACTAAACTAACAATAAAAATTAAAAACAAAAAGTAACAATAAAAACAAAAACTAAGCATTAAAAAGACATGGTCCCTGTGGCAGGGTGCGAAAAATACTAGCAGCGTTACCTCGCTGAACGGCGATAGATATTCGTTAAGCTTATAATTTTTTTTTACGTATAGACGTTTGATATAATAGTTCGATAATTTGATGTGCATGATTCATGTTTATTTTTTCTAATTTAAATCCGCTACACAATCCCACCATCTTGTCTCCTGTAAACTAGGATTAACAACTGAAAAAGGTCGCGAACAAGTGAGAATAAAGGAGTCAATCGGCAGATGGCAATGTATGCAAAAAAGGAAAAAACATATAAACGTTACAACTTATAAATTGTTTTATAATACTTGTCAATGGGACCTAAATAGCTAACTAAAAAAAACTATTTTAATGATCTTCCTTGGTAATTTTCACTGAACCACCAGTCAAAAAAAAACCAAATAAAATTATTTTTATAACCCTATTAGCCCAAAACAGATTAAAATACTCAGACTACTTTTATTAGCTTCGTATCTATTTAGTTCATATTATGATTTATATTCTTCTTTCATCTTTTATGTATCTTACATAGAAAGCATTTTCTCATAATCGAAAATTGTATCAAACTAAGTATTTCCTTTAGCTTTCAATAATGTAAAAATTCAAAGATTCTTTATTACATTTATTATTAATCGTGCGCGATATAGTTATTTATTTTTATACCAGAAAATATTGCTCGCATCTTTGTATGTTTTAAGGTTAATGTAGTTAATTTTTTGCGGGATCCACCAGTTAAACATAGAGATTTTATTAATAGGGCAAGCAATTTGTCCTCAGAGATATGAATTAAAGTGTTCATGAATGTGGTGGGCGTTGGGAGCGAATCGGTGACGCGGACGCTAAGGATGACGACACACGAGCTACATTTATAAGAAACCACTCACCTTATCAATAATGTGTCTTATATACAATTACTCAGTTTATGAAAACATTACATTGAAATATTGTATGAATGGTTAGAGCAGTCGAAGTAGCTGATTAGTCAATTGGTCACAGCGAAAATATGTGCTATTATGTTCGTAAGACATTAAACTGACTTTAAATTAAGACTATTGATAGATGCTAGTTGAATATAATGTAGCATGAAGGTTACATAACTATCGTATGGGCAGAAGCATACTTGGATGTGCTAGAAAATCTAAGATAGAACTTTATCTTTAATCTAATATAGCTTCAGAGTTGTGATTACTATCTCGCTACTTGTCGATACACATCTAAAGGTTCATCACTACATAGTATAAAACAAAGTCGCTTTCTCTGTCCCTATGTCCCTTTGTATGCTTAAATCTTTAAAACTACGCAACGGATTCTGATGCGGTTTTTTTTAATAGATAGAGTGATTCAAGAGGTAGGTTTTTAGGTATAATACATTCCGAAATTCCCACGGGAAAGCGGGATACACGCAGACGAAGTTGCGCGGGTTTAGCTAGTGAATTATAAAATACAATCGAAATAAATAATATTATTTTCTATGTTTTGGGGATGATCGTGGCACCTTATTTTACATTGACGAACGATTTCGTTTGTGAGTCTAGAACCAGCAAAAAATACTGCCTTGAAGTGTCAAAACTAAATTTTATGTTCTGGCGATAAACATATTCATGATATTTCAATAGAAAAGTATAATTTGCATATGAATAAGTGTGATCTAGAGTTCAAAATAAAAACTTCAACATCGCTTCCATGTATTTAGTATTAGTATTAGTACTTACCTATAGAGGTAAGTACTAATATTATAAAGATGAAAGATTTGATTGTTTGTTTGCATTGAATAGGCTCCGAAACTACTGGACCGATTTAAAAAATTCTTTCACGAGTAGAAAGCTACATTATCAGGGAGTGTCATAGGCTATAGCTTTTCCCGAAATTCAATGTGGTTCCCACGGGAGCGGGTCCGGAACTTCACGCGGACGAAGTCGCGGGCAAAAAAGCTAGTCTTAAACATAAGAGTGGATAAATACACGTTCATGATAAAGCATCAATGTGGTATAAACCTAACAAAAGTGAGATAGTGGTAGAAAGAACAACATATTATAGTGCGCGGGCGCGTGACATCACGGGATACCAAATACACCGACAGTTTACGTGTCGCTATAGAAATAGTTGATGAGTTACATTCGTCTGAAATATGTAAACAATTGCTTCGATTAAAATAGCGGAGTTGCATATTAATGACGTACGCAATGATGACGATTGCTATTTTTACAAATAGATTAGCTATTTTTACAAATAGATTAGTTCTTGAAATTTGACTAAGCATTTCCTTTTTACAACTTTACAAGAACTATTAAAATCTCCGAAGCTATTACAAATTTCAAATGCTGAGTTATAAAGAAAGAATTCTATGTGTGTCATTGATGATTTCGCATTTACACGGCGAAACCTTTACAAAGTTATTGTAAGCGGCGCGACCGGCCTACTCTATAATTTCGCCTTTGGTGTCTTATCCTTAGCGCCCAAATCGTGGAATGAGCTGCGAAAAATAACTGACAAAATATGTAAGAACAGGAACCTCTCTAGGGCGACGGAGAAATGAATTATTTAATGGCTATAAATAGTAAAATATATTTTAACGAAAATACAAAAATGGTTGAAAGGATTTATCTCAGTTATCTCATTACAAATCCATAGACATAATAATAATAACAGAACTGTAGAGAGCATACACTATAACTGAAAAGTAGTAAGAAGACTCAGTCATCTAGAATACTAAAATTAATATATTTTACGCAAATAGAAACAGGATAATAAATTTTACCGGTCGCATTTTATCGGCACGATATCCGGTGTTTTCGGTTCTGCGAGAGAAATGAGTTCCTGAGATGGTTCCTCCTCCTCTGGCGTAGGCGGCAGTCGCGTGGGCCCCATTGCTAGCACATCCACAAATTAGCAGGCACTAGTCCTAAAATGTGCACTTAAATTCGAAACACAACAGAGATGCTCACTGGCACTTCGCGACATTGTAGTCGAAGTCGAAATTCTAATATTTACACATGACGTTTCACGACCGCGACTACGGAATCGTTCGGTATGTATGTTGAAATATCGGTTAACGGGGGAAACGAGCGAATTCGAGAAAATAGTAGTTCGTTTATAGAGACCGCAAGCAAACAAAGGCAAGCGGCATGCGCGTTATGCGTTTCACGTTAGATTGAAAAACAGTCGCGAGGAATGTGAGGCCGAAAATAGCAAGGAGCGTCGCGCGGCCACAAGGGCGACCCTCGCGCACGGCGAGCGCCGCGCCGTGGCCGCCCCGTGCCAGGGCCCGAACGCTCCCCCGCCGTATGCACACCTTTATTTACATCCTTCCATGAAATACAGTCCGCCATCATGCGACCGTTTTATGAGTGGAAGGTCCCGCGTGTATAAACAACCGCCTGTTAATGTTCAGGGTGAGGCAACGAGAATGTGCGGCGGCGCTACGCACCGACTGTCGAATGCCGACCTAACACAGTTTCCACTCTACATTAACGTCAGCGGATGTAGCATTGCGTAGGAACATACAAATATCTGATGAATAGGTAGGTACATTCATTCAGTTTGTTCATTCAACACCGAGCATTTCTCATTTTTGTTTGTGCTAGATAAAGTAACATTTTGCAAAGTAATCATAATCGACATACACGTTTGTAGGAATATTTTGTTACCTATTTGCTACGTGCAATATTCTTGCCTTAAAAACGGTTTATATTCTTGAAACAATAAAGTATTATGTCAGGAAGATACATTCTGGTGAATCAATTCAAGTAGATATGAAAAACATGTTTACTTTAATAATCACACTTTCAATCGTAACAAATCTGATTCACCGCAATCCTGAGAAAAGCTAAATATTGGCTTTAAGTTTAATTTTCAAAGTAAACAAGCCCCGACGGCGGCGAAGGAGGCACGAAACAATAAACAATTAAATCTCATCAGAGCGGCTCAAACAGGAATCGCGTACTGTGCCACTTCAAAAGGAGTCTCTGGAATGTTGTCGGCCGCTGGCTCTGCTCCGCTCAATGATATTCCAGGAGTTAGTCTATACTTAGGCACCTTTGCTCGGTTCGCATTAAGTCAATCTAAATGAACGCCGTCAACGATAAGGAGCAGCCAAAAGGGTATTTATAAACGAAACGTCAATGTTAAAAAGCTCCTGTCTGCTATGTGAAATGTTGTAGACACAGTAAACAATACCAACAATTATGCTGTTTTGGATATAACATAAATTCCTGCATTTAAATATGCTTACGAAGACCTTGCTGCTGCCCACATCGTCGTATCGTAACAGTCTAGAAATTAACCAAACAACTACAAAGAAAAAGAAAGAATCTGAGAGATTGTTGACCTTCCGACACAATTGATATATACGAACACTAAACGGTGAGACGATATTTAAATTGAAAGCAGTGTTGAAGTTTTTGATAATGTGAATAGGTAATTAAAATCAGTTGTGGTGATGTGAGGCAGTGGTGTAAACGGAGGCGGTGTTGTTTATAGAGCTCGTAAATCGGCAGTAAGCCGGGCATCACCCAGCACCGCGCCGCCGCTGTTGGCATACCAAGACACGTTGGGAATTCGTCAAACGAACTGCTCTGCTCCGAGCGTCTGAGTCACGCATCGTGCTCTCAACTAATTTCAACTGGACTAGTGTAATTAATTTACGTTTGTTATTATTACATTCTCATATAGGTTAGTACAGTTACACTTTCGTTCTTAAAGGCTAAGCGACCGTTATGCATTGCATTAAAACAAAATAGACTCCATATTAAATATTAGAAGAAATTCCCGATTAACAAATGTTAAACTATTGGATGTGGATAGAATACTCATGGATCCATGAAGCGTTTCATGCTTGGCATCTGTCTTGTTGACCGCATACTGAATGTCGACAATCGGCGAAGGTCGAAGATGTTGGTGTAAGAATCAATAGTAAGTGGGCATGATACATAGTCACGACGGGAGATGGACCAAAGCGCTTACAGAATGCTGAACGAGGCAGGGTTGGAGATCGGTTGGCAAACCAGAGGCCAATTTGTCAGACGACATTGTGCTATTAGCGGGACACCAATGAATGAGACTGACTGGCACAGGACAGAGTAAAATGGCGTGAGAAAAGGGAGGTCTATACCCAGCGGTGGGTGAACTATTCCTAATTAATCAGGTTTATCAGTATGGTTCATTTTAATGAGTACTATTTTGGTATCTCTGCACGTCACAGTGTACTACTGTAGCTACTTGTGTAGGTCGGTGTAGGTAAGACAAAAAGGCGTCAATGTAAACGCGTAACAAAGCATCCGTCATGCTCGTTAGCACTCCGCGGGCGACCACGGAGCCAAAATAAATATCAATACCGATATTACCGATACGTCTCGTTAACAGTACATAATATTATTGACATGTATTTTTGTACCACATAGATGGCAAACAAGCAAACGTACGCTACAAACATTAGCAATATCTGAGTATCAGACATGCCTAAACGATCTTCACTATTATCTATACCATGGGTCGTCAAACTTTTCAGCCTAAGGGCCAGATTTCTCCTCCACGAAGTCCTAAGGGCAAGAACTTAATATGTACATAGAAAACACCCAGACTTGAGACAAACAACGCTACAAACATTAGCAATATCTGAGTATCAGACATGCCTAAACGATCTTCACTATTATCTATTGTATACCTACTATAACGATCAAGTATTCAATATCGAATGATGTGGGTAGTAAGTAGTAGTAGTCAGTGTTCCAGACTTCACTTGCGTCTCACGCAGCAACGTCCGCAGACGCACGTGAATTCCTCGAAAGATATTGGCTGGAATCTTATTGTACACTAGCGAAACCCGCATATCTCGCTTTCCCGTGGGAATTTTGAAAAATCCTTTCTTAGTGGTCCCCTAAGTTATAAAAGGAACCCCTGTGCTAAATTTCAAGTTTCTAACCCTTATAGTTTAGGCCCTGTGTTTGTCAGTGTGATTGTCAGTCAGTCAGTCAGTCAGCTTCTCCTTTTAGATATATAGAAGTGCATTAACTAACCTGTATTTGGCTCTGTGTGCTGTATCAAACAGTTCCCCATCAAAGGGCGTCGTGATGAGGTACGTGGGCGGCGCCGGCGGCGGCTGCGGCGGCGGCAGCGCGTCCGGGCCCGGCGCCGCCGCCAGCGAGCCCAGTCGCTCGCACGCGGCTCGTACTCTCTCGCACTCCATACAACACTCATTTATGTATACTACGGGCGTCGTCGAGCCTGCCAATAAAAAATATATTTTATTACCAACTAAAATTGTGACATGCTGTTATGAATACGCCTTTTGATGGCATATCAGTTAATAAAACCCAATGAAAAATTACTTCACTACTAGCACAATCACCAAGCATTTAAAATGCAACAAATAATAAATTTACAATGTTACTAAACTAATTTTAGGTAGTTGGTTCGAATTCCAAAGAAGGACATAAAGTATTCGCGCAAGGAAAACGTGAACAGTAAAAAAGATTTAACTGATTACGACAAATTTGCGTCGAAGAGAAACAGACATGGAATAAGACGAGCGATTTCTTTGATCCTTCAAAAATTTGCTCCAATAAAAAAAATCTGTGTTTGCATGACATCAAAAACAAAGATTACTTGATATAGAAGTTAAAACAACATTTTATTAATATCAAATACAATCAGGTAAGTTGATAGCACTCCATCTATCTAGAGCGCGATGTCAAATAGACCTCCTTGAGATAAGATAATGGAGTGCAAATGTAAACTGACATCAGCATCACGGACGGAAAATTTGTTTAGATCATATGTATTGTAAATTAATATTATAATCAGGTACTCGTTTGTACATTTCATGTTGTTTTTATTATAATGACATAGGTAGTTCTATTTTACACTTCGGATATTAATATTAAATGGCTAATATACATTTAAGTGCCTAGAAAAACATCGTCTATTACGTTTCATTGTATGTTAAGTGGTGATAACGATAGAATCAAGTAGTCGATTTTTCAAGGAGGTGATTATAATTCATATGACCTTCTGGGACGCGATCTCACGTTAATGGTTCAGGGTCGTTGAGTCACGCCGCGACACAGGGAACACCCGGCATCTCTTGGCATGTGCTACCACGCGGGCCACTGGCGAATGATGCTAAAGGTGTCTAATTTCAGCACTAATTGAAACAGCATGCATACAAAATAAACCATTCGACAACCGTCTGTTACTAGATTTGTTAAATTTTTTACAAGAAAATTGACACAATCTACATTTTCTTTTAGAGAGGTTCAAAACTGTTCCCATTATCGCAGCTAAAATTAAGAGCTTCTTTACTTTTATTGTACAAAAAAGTCTCACATGCATTAATCCATGAGATACACGTCTCTTGGACTCTACACGCGCAAGAGGACCACAAGCGCTTTGAGTGTGACGAAGACTTTTAGCCTCTTAGAAATCGTCGTCTCGGGTGGCGTCTACGTTCAAGATCACTCTGTATCATAGATATCGCTTTGGGCTTCCTGTAGACGAAATCGGAGACGCGCCGAAACATATATGTAGATGCGATTATTCCTCATTTTTGCGGCGCCATCCAGTGCATTTTTTCTTCGTTTACACCATTTTGCGTTCCGGCGTCGTCTACAGGAAGCCTTAGCCGTTTCGAAAAGAAATACGAGAAAACGCGTTTCTCGTATTTCGTATCTAAAAGAAGTTTTTTAATCTTTCGTGATCGTGACGTTAGCTTACGATTCCGACTATAAAGAACCACAGAATAACAACTATGCTTCAGGATATTGAAACCCATCAGAATATTTATTTTTCGATAATAATTAAGCCACTATTCGTGATATAGGAAGTAACTATTAAGTAATCTGTGATATAGGTCCCTAATTCTGATATAACCGTATTATTTTTAGTTAGCTACAATCACACTGTCAAACTATGAAACTTTTACAATGTACAAATTAGACTCATATTAATAGACTGGATCTAATTTTATTCGAGATGACTCTTAAGAATCGTCTGAAGTAATCTTGGATAACAGTTCTTTAAGAAAAATCTCGATCTAGTGTTGTCCATTAAACGAAAGCCAATGACAAGCTCAAAAATAATCAAATGAAAGAATTATTAACATAAGGTCGCTTTTAGTATAGATGATGCAGCATGACGTAGTAGGACTGCCGATGACTATACTGCAGGCGCGGGAATACTGATTAAATAGAAAAATACCTCAGCATACTCTACCGTGAAGAAACATTCCGAAAATATAGCGCCAATATCGTGGTTTAAACACTGCATTTCTACTTTTTTAAAGGTATGCTGCCGGTTAGCTGAAACGCACTCGCCGTAGGGTTTGGATTTTGGACATCTAGTATAAAGCTGATCTGAATAACGATCTCTTTTGCGCAGATCCTAGTCCATTCAAAGAATAGCGGATACGGTACAGCGCGTACGACAAGTGCGCATAACGTTCAAATACGATCATGGTACTACAATAGTAATCAGCAGTCATTCAGCTGCTTTTGCTGCAAACACTATAAAAAAGCGCCATAGTGTAGCACACGCCATGCTGCTGAGGCATGCGGCACGCGCACTCACATCCTCCACCGAGGTAAAACCGCAGTTGTTCTACCAACGCTAGCATAGTTGGCTTGCGTACTGCAAACCACGCACTACGCCATCTGCAATCGCAGTGACAGTCAACAACCGATGTCTCTCTATATCATGAGCCAATATTTGTAAAACACACTGTGTGTAGCAACGAAAATTAGTTTAGAAATAGGTTTTGATTATCAAGCAGAAGTAAAATAAGGATTAAAATGTAATTGTTTTGGCAGCCTTTTAGCCTGTCCCAGTGGTGTATTGCTAAGCAAAGGCCTTCTCCAACTTCTCTTTCAATATTTTATTTTTTATGTAATTAAATTAGACCTGTTTCTCACATATTCAAGAATCAAGCTCACTCTTCTATTCTTCGTTTTAATTGATACTTCTTGGCAATTATACATCACCTAGTACTAAAATAAGGAAAACTAAAAAAAAGATAGCTGATAAATATACACTTAAATTCATTTTAAAATAACTGTTTATTCAGGGACCTCAAGCTTTTTCGTTACTCATGATTGTTATATTAGAATAGAAACATTGACAACATTACAAACGGTAATAAACCACCATAACAAATGGTATCAATTTTAAATAATATGGTAAGAATAGTGTGAACTGTTTCATATTTTCTTAAATTATTTACTGTACTCTTTAGAGGTACAGTCACCTCCATAAATATGTAATCACTTTAGTACCTTGTCACTTTCGTATATCATTTCAATATTACTTAAGACATTTGAGTGAACATGTCAACAATGTTATAGTGACAAGGTTCTAAAGTGATTACATATTTATGGAGGTGACTGTACATACAGAGCAGACAAGTTACCTATGATAACATGGAATAATGTAATGTGTACATACAATGACATAACATGTAGTTTAGTGTGATGTAAATAACTTGTGTGAACATCCACACCAGACAGTAGAATATAAGACTATAAGAATGTATTCATAGGGGTGTGGAATTGTTTGCATCACTATTAACAGCAAGTCTGTTTAAGGTGTCATTGTGTGGAATCTGCATCACACAGCAGGCTAAAGATAATCATAGTTCGGTCATAATTCCAAATCATATATATTTTAACTTATATAATTTTAAGTTTTCTTTGGGAAGAAGAACTATTTAACAAGGTTAGACTGATGAGATGCAATATATTCTAACAAAGTTAGACAGAAATGGCAATTTACATAGTTTAGTTGACAATGTCACCAAAACAGTAAACTATTACAGTGTTTGACCTTGTATTAGATTTCAGTTTAGTTATTGAAATAACAACAGCTTATAGTTACTAGTTCTTCTAGTTGGCAATGTGACATGCTCTTCATATTGAGTAAAAGTAAATAGCTAATTTATAAGTAAGTTTATAAGGCACTTTGCATATTATTTATCTTGCAATACTAACAAGGTCGTCCAAGTTATCATATGTCACTGAATGAGTAGAAGGTTACAAGTCATTAAATTAATTAGAGACAGATTGAATTAATACACAAATAGATAAAATGATCAATCAATATTTCCTAGATATGTATAAAAAGTTGAGTTTTAATAAAATAACTATCAATGAAGAAAGATTATATTTTATGAAATTAAATTAGTCTGACTGTTTATACTAGCTAGGTATATTTATTGTAAGACAGAAAAAAAGAATTAAAATAAAATAAAATATTACATCTAACTACAATATGAAAAAATATTACTAATGCAATTTTACAACTTTAACTATAGTAAATTGCTGGAAGTCTACATATTCATCATTATTAATGCAACCACAAAAAGTCGTCCAAATATTTCCAATTTCATTTTTAATAAATATAAGACAGTAAAACATGTTTTGATCTTTTAATTTAGAACAATCTTTAGGAATCTTGTGATTGTCCTATATTAAATTCAAAGTCTTTTATGTTTACCGGATAAGTGGGGAGTATTTGTTTCTGTAATGACAGCTCGGTGAAAACATAATAATGATTTTTGTATAAACACTAGCAGAATCTTTAGATGTCTTTATTGATAGACAGAATGCTAGATGCATTTTGTCTAACCAATAATATAATAATTGTCCTATTGTTACATTACATTACTGAAATTCAAAAATAAGAGGTACACTATCAAAATCGCATTGTTGCACTAAACCTATACCAGTTATTAACTTGTTTTTTTTTGTAGTAACTTTTATGTAAGCAAACCAAACAACATAAAAAAACGTTTTGTAATTACTAAACTTCTATCTTGGGTAATGTTTACAAAACATTCTTGCATTTTTATGATAATAAACGCGCTTTAAATAAATTGTCAAATATGCCTAAGCTGTAGTGAAAAGAAAAGCAGGAGTTACAATAATTACCATTATTTTCTTGAATTTTGTCAGTTGCGGCGGCGCTTCCTGTTTGTGTCATGCCCTTAGACAATTCGTCCATCTTGCTGTACACTGGTTTGTTACATCAATCATTAAAATCACAACACAAATTAATGTAAACTAACGATACATATTACGCCACTTGAACTTTACACAAATATCAGTCTTTCGAATATATCTAGCTTTATCCATTTCAAACACATTTCTGAAAATTCCAGCAGAATTGATGTCTGAATCTGTCTGCCATAGTTATTTAATTATTTTTTTGTAAATTTGTCCAATCAGCCAGGCAAGGTAAGCAAAGTCTATACAGCCAAACATGTGAATCGATTGATTTCAGAACGAGTATTTTTTGTCGACTTGTTATAAAATCTGCAAATAGGTATTACATACAAAATTATATAGTATTTTTTTGAAATGATCAACTTACACTCGTTGCCTTATTCCATACCTTTTTCTAACAATAAAATCAATAATGATGACTACTGTCAATAACTGCAACAGACAGAAAAGTGATATTTTCAATAATGGCAGAAATAGTTTCGCAAAGAGAAGAAGAGGCATCAAAATGGCATTTGACATCTAATCCACTGCTGTGATCCATCCATTGACAAATTTCAATACATATGTAATTTTTTCGTTTTGGTTGGTAATTAATTGGCATTTTATTTCACATCATTTTATTTTGCTCGTTCGTACTTCGTTCTTCGTTCGTAAAAAAACGATACGATTTGATGCTACGAGTGTGTCGAATCTCGTTTGAAAAGATATTTTGATAAGATAAAATTATTAACAAAATTTACATACTGATAAAACATTACAATGGTTTAAGTAAATAAAACAGAATATAATTTTAAATTGCCGCTAGTTTATATGCAGCATGGAACATTTTGGTCTTTCCCACGTATTGTATGAGCCAGATAAATATAACGCAGATACTTTGGACTTATTAGTGGACGAAGATGCAAGGGAATACTGGTTAAATACGTGTGAGAAGCTCGTCGAGAAATACGTGAATTTTGCTCTGGCTAACAATGACGACCCGACTGTGGAAATAAGGGCTCTAAAGTTCAAGACATGTTATGTGGAAGCTTTGAAAGAGCTGAGAATAAACCCTCTGTGAGTAAACCATTTTTAAAAATAAATAAACGCATACATTTTCGAAAGGTAGGCAGAGTGGAACATAGAGATACAGGGATATCAATTCTTTATACAACTTTATGAGTTGCAAAGAGTACCCCAAGTAAACACGAATTTTTGATAAGAAAAGGTGTGATGAGTGTTTATGCCATTGCATACACAATCACGCTTACACACCATAAAAACCATTAATTTATTAAGAAACAACATATTCCGCACAAACAACTATTGTTTATAACATAATTTGCAATAAAAAATAGGACTTCAAACTCACAGCTCAATATGGTAACCATTGTTTAGAAATGCTTTTTTTATACATAAATTATGAAATCTTTATTTACAATTTTAGTGCTCACGGAAAGTTGACCATACGATTACTTCTTGACATCAACGAAACATGCCTTCGTTCCCAGGGCTTTTTTGATCTGTGGAAACAACAGAAGAAATATGAAAACGAAGGGGCCCTTACGTCACTTAGTTCACGATTGGCCGAGATAGATGCACTGCCACATGACAGACAGAGATGGGTTGAACTCTGCAGAGGATTATTAGCAGGTACACATGCATACAGCATGATTTTCCGGAAGCTTATACCCCTCCTCCCCGTTCTATTTCCTTTTTCACTTTCTTTCCCCTGTCTCTTTTTCATTCATTCATAGGCGGGCAAAATCAAAATCTTGGTAGTTGTGAATGTCTATGGGCAGTGATTGCTTATTATAAGGTGACTCGCTAGCTCATTTTCTACCTATACTATACTCAGAATATCTTCACACCAAAAAGTTGTCAAGTCATTTAAGACTGAAATGGTAGTTGAAAATTCTATACAATTTAACAAAAAAAATTATTCATGAATTAAATTATAATAATTTTTGAAGACACATTGAAAATATCATTTCTTGTTATTAGTGTCTGACTGTTGTATATGATTGAAGGTGTCTGACATCAATTTAGTTAGAAGTTTCTAATTTCAATATTTGTGTAAGGTAAATAATTAAACAAAGGAAATATGAGATAGTATGATTAACGAGACGACCTCCGTGGCGTAATGGTTACCACGCCAGACCGCCATCCAGGAGGTCCCGGGTTCGATCCCCGGTCGGGTCATGATGAAAAACGAACTTTTTCTGATTGGCCTCGGGTCTTGGATGTTTATCTATATATGTATTTGTTATAAAATATAATATCGTATCGTTGAGTTAGTATCCCATAACACAAGTTTCGAACTTACTTTGGGGCTAGCTCAATCTTGTATGAATTGTCCCTATATATTTATTTATTTATTTATTAAAACTGGAAGCATGACTTGTATTATTACAAATTTATTCATTGGAAGCTATTTCATGTTCTGCTATTGCGAACAAAAATTTTTATTCACTTTGAGAATTCAAAATAACAAGCCAATAAAAAGCTTTTAAAATGACTCCATATTTACAATGATTTTTTTAAAATAGCAATGCACATGCACATCCCTCTCCTGAGCAAAAGCCACCTTGTTCCCTCAAAATTATTAATAGTTACATCTAAATCTTTTAGTGAATATCTTGTCAAAATCGTCTAGCCATTAGCTAGAAAAACCAGATAAAGAAAAAACAATTTTTATAGATTTTTTAAATATACAATATTATGTAATATATTATTTTGACTATAAAAACAGTAAATTAAATCTTATTTATTAATATATTTTCTTACTACATAGGAAATATGTTCGACTGGGGAGCACAGGCAGTGACTGATATATTAGACTGTGGACTTTATGAAGCATTGCAAAAAATACAAGATAGACCTTGGCTATTTGATGGGTTGGACAAATGGCTTGAAAAGTTAGAGGTAAGCACTGAATCATTGCGACAATAGCACAGGCCACGGCGACGCTCACTCCAAGTCTTCATTCATACTACTTTTTTCATAAATCCAATGTCGAGCGATGTTTACATCGCGAACTGCGAGGGATTTATGAAAAACGCGGAGCGAAACTAAACGATCTTAGGTCGTAAATTCAGAACGGCGACATATGTAGCAGAACATGCATTGTCATAAAAAATGTACATATTGGAGCACAGAGACACCAGACAGAAGTATCATTGAGCCGTTGCCATTTAACTGGAAGAAAAGTCAGAATAAGGAGAATAGGTACAAGAGAAGAGTTGAGCTTCCACATCCGAATAATCAACATATGGCCTGCCGCGCATCACGTAAACGTTTAGACTGTAAGAACGCTAATACAATTACAGTTTTTGTTCTCAGAAAACAGTACACCATTGTGCAGCCGTCTTTGTAGACAACAGTGGTGTTGACATAATCCTGGGTGTATTGCCATTTATAAGAGCTTTATTACTTAGAGGTACCTCAGTAATTTTATGTGCCAATGAGTGGCCTGCTCTCAATGACGTCACATATGGAGAGCTAGAGGAAATACTGCAGCAGGCCTCTTTAATTTGTCCTGTGCTCTCAGCAGCGCTGACCACAGGTGACTTAGTTGTAAGATCAAGTGGACAAAGGGGACCTTGTCTTGATCTCAGGACAATCAGTGTAGGTATGTTTGTATGAATATACTTTGACTAACTTATATATCGAATATTAATTGATGGTCAAGAGTAGCAGGTTAGAATCCCAAACAAAAATCTTAATCTGGATTTTTCTATGTACATAATTAAATGTTTATCAAAATTTTAATATAGTTTTTTTGTACACTTGTTTATCAGCTATCTAGTATAATATAAGCATTGCTTAGTTAATCATAAAAAAACTCATCTGTTTTAATTAATAATCGGCCATTTGTTTCAGGACTTTGTACTGAAATGAAAGTACGCGGAGTGGATTTAATCATATTAGAAGGAATGGGTAGAGCGTTACACACGAATCTGAATGCTCGTTTCGCAGTAGACTCCCTAAAGGTGGCGGTAGTAAAAAATGCATGGTTGGCCCAGCGCCTCGGTGGTCCACTATTTTCTGTTATATTTCTGTATGAAGACAAACCTACTCAAACATAACACTATTCAAACTATTGTACGTACGGTTAGTACCTATACAAAATATGGACTTTCTCAGTATTCTTATAGAGTAAGTCTACACTTTCGAACGTAAAACTGTGTACTATGTCCTCTTTGCATTCACATTTTAGAATGCCTACTTATGTTAATGACTTAGTGTTTTCTGAATATATTGAGTGTTACCCTGACTATGACTTTCAATTGGAACCAAAAAAAACCTAAGTGAGAGTTCTCATGAGGGCTCGACACCGCGCGCTAATATCTCCATTAGGCGATGAGGAATGATTTCAACTACCGATATATTGTACCGTCAACTCAAGATACGATTCGAGTGTTGGCAATCACGACCGTGACGGTGCGGTGCCACTGGATTGCGTGAATAGCAGTATATAGATTTATACTGATGCAAGTGCTGCTTTTAGTATTCTCTGGTCGCGACTGCCAGATTCCATTCATACCTTTTGTTATACAAGATATCCAGATGATACTGAAAAAACTAAAACACAAAATAATGGTTACATCGTTTATTTAAAAAAAACGACCCATTATTT
Organism: Endotricha flammealis; assembly: GCA_905163395.2. Taxonomy (NCBI): domain Eukaryota; kingdom Metazoa; phylum Arthropoda; class Insecta; order Lepidoptera; family Pyralidae; genus Endotricha; species Endotricha flammealis. Next base: position 10,841,048 of record LR990855.1, read on the forward strand.
TACATCTACACTAAAGGAAGTTACGTTGCGTCACTTCAACAATTCATAACAAGTCGACAAAACACGTCGTGTGGGTATAATGAAAACCTGCATGTGATACTGTACAAAGTAAACAAAATGTACAATATGGTATAAAAAAAATGTACCTAAATTTAAGCTAAGGAATCATAATGCATTACTCTTCAACTTACTGCACAAATCGGGACGAAACTTCTACATTATAAATGCCATTTATAAAATGGGCAGTAATTTCATGACGTGAACTAATTACATTAAATATTTCATCTTAGATTAATGACATTGTGTCTATTATAGATTAGGATCTATTCAGCCAAGCCATCACTTTGAATATGAGATAGGCGACGCCAATAGCGTACGCTATCTTTTCTTTCTGTTGACGCTGCAACTGCTCAGCTTCTATAGACATGACGCGTCTGTTCAGTTTGACGATCTGCCGTCTTAGATGTACCAATTCTTCGGCAGTAGACAGCCCTTCGCCATTACCCATCGGTGGGGTTGGATCTCTGGAATACAAATATTTATTTACAATACTTCATTACATAGTCACTATTGATTGAACACACGTCTTTGTCATGCATGGCCCAATAGATGAGTACAAAAATATAGATAAAATTATGTAATATGTATGTAGCATTATCTAAAAATTTATAAATACCTTCCATAGATAATTTTTATCAATGCTATGCAATATGAAAGTAAATATTTGTAATTATTATGCCTATATATAATACTTATCAATCGTATGATGGAATTTGATATGGAAATATCATAACAGTAGTGTGCTTTGCAATAAGCATTCATACAGCCCATCATAGCAAACATCTAACATAATACTAACAAAACCATCCTAAAGTTGAAATATTAATGTCCATATTCATTTATTTTATTGTAATGAAAAGTATTTACATAATACACTAAAACAAAAGGATAAAATGTTTGCAAAAACTAAAAGTGACAAGTATCCTATTTGTATTGGTCAAGCCTTTTCCTGTTGACGTATCACAGTGAGCATTATCGACTGCACAATGGTAGAACAGCAATGAATATTTTGCAGCATAAATAAATTAAAATTTTGATAGTTAAAATTTGTATCATGGTAAAATTTTCACACAAAAATCGGATAAGCTCTGAAAGTTAATAACTATCGATAAATACATACCGCAATACAAGACGTGATTCAGTCATAGTGGATTCATTGAAATTGTCTGGTCGTGGAGTGGTGGCTCGTGCGCCATCACCTTGTGATCGAAATGGCCTGGAGTTCCTTGGTGGTGAATTTGGTACATCATGCAGAAAATCATCAGCTGATGGGAAATAATGCTGGTCAAGTGTAATAACACGAGGAGGTGTGCTGACACGAATCATTCCTGGGTCCGTTGGTAGTACGGCATTGTCCAATTGAATTTCCCGAGGTGGAGCTTTTGTACCTGGAAATTGAACACCAATGTGTTTATAAAAGTATAATGCAAGTTACTTATATCAGTTTATATTAGTGAAAACAGTGTGTCCACATGTATGTATAGGTAGCTGGATACAACACTCGGTATACCTACTCGAAGTAAAGCCAGCTACACATTATTCCTGCAATATTGCCGTCCAGCAAGCCTACGCACTACCATTATGCATCGTGCACGGACATCCAGCGCCGATGGATAATGCATAGCTGGTTTAAAAATGACACTTAATATAATATAACCTCGATGCTGTTCTGTTTGTGAGCGAAGTTAGAGTTTTCCCCTCCCATCTCATTTAATTTTAACTTACTAAATGCTTACTAATTAGAGCAAAACGGAGAAAGAACAAAGAGCAATTTTCCTTACATCAGTAAGGCATACTGAATGTTCAGTTTTACCTAAAACCAATTTGAAGGGGCTCTCAATATACGAAAATAAGATTTATAATAAGAACAAAGAGAAAGAATATAAGAATAAGAATATTTCACTCACCTATATGTTGATCCTGTCCAACAACAAGTATCCTTTCTGGTACTTTCATGTCAAATTTTTCATTAGAGTAGTCCCACCCTGTCACTAGTCCATTGGGTGCACTGTCCTCATCAACTATGTCTCCTGTAGCCTGAAATAAAGATTCAATTAGTTAAAGAAGTTTCAATGCTCTAACCACTTCAAACTTTTGAACAGTCTATCTTATTGGACAAAAATCATCAACATTTTTATTACAACAATTTAAAAAGCAATCAAGATTTTCCTAGCTTATCAGTTATTTATTAAATGTAATGGTCTTTCCTTTAAAATCTTGGGTTGAAAGGGTCACAATCTTATGAGCAAGTTCAATACCCTCATACTGATTCAAATTATGATGTAAGAATACACAAATAAAAATAAACAATATGCATGTGTGTTTATATTAATAATACATTCAGACATGAACCTATAGGCTCGCCCAGTGTTTGAAGACTTTTTAATTTGAATTGTACTTATTCAAATTACCTTGATCCTTTGTGGTACCGTCATATTGTGACTGATGAGCCGCGCATACGCCTCGTCTGAGTACTGCATTTCGATTGATTCAGTTCCACTTATAAACGCAGTGGTTAGGTTACTTCCAAACTATATTTTTTCTTTAACGATCATTCTAAAAATACATAAAAGCAACTTAAACGGTTTATCGATATGATAGAAGGTAGGTGTGTATCAATAAACTGAACTGATACAAGTCAATGGTTTGATTAAATTTTAACAAGATTGGTTCGAATAAAGATTTTTTTAAATGTTATACTCTCTCTGATAATAAATACTTACTAGTCATATACACACAGTAACCGTCTATAAAAGTATTTTTGTTACATTTGTAAGGAAATAAAGATTTAGTTTTTATTCCAATTCCATGCAATAAATGTCACTGACATTACGTTACGTTATGCCACCATGAAAGAAATTTTGATTTTTGATTTGACATTGACACATGGAACTACCAACATTCAAATTTGGACACACATTGCCAGATTTAAAAGTTCGATAAAACCACAAATCTAAATTCTAAATGTAAAGCTGGATATAACACTACAAAGAAAATATTAACTCAAGTGACCTCAACGCCGCATTGTGTTCAGGTCCAATGCTCGATCATCGTGCGAGAAGCGAAACACAGAAGAAATCAGCATTTTCAAGGTCATTTCTATTGACTTCAAAAACAGAATTCGGAGTGCTGTATCCAGTTTTCCTGTATATCCTTGTTATATATTTTCATTTTTTATGTAGTTGGTAACACTAACGTGCCGTGTTCAACTGTCATTGGTGGCTAGTGGAAAAGAGTGATGATTTCTAACTTTTTGCAAAATAATTTTTATTGAACTGAAAATAACAATGTTTATTACGTGTCTATAAAATGCAACGCGTGTGCTATATAGATTTAAATTAAATTTGTATTTAAAACTTTGTAGGTTTATATAGTTAACTTTTGCCATGCAAGTCACCGGCTTGAGCATAATTTCTGTTCTTTTTGGCTATATTCTTATTACTCTGGCCACAAATATTGATTCAACGAAACGCGATGAAAAGAAATCTAAGTCTGTAACATCATTTGTGAGTGCAAAATGGGAAGCAACTCCCATTGTATTGGAGTTAGCTGAGTATCTTTCAGAGGAGAACTCAGACCTGTTCTGGTCTTTCTTCGATGGTATAAATTCATTGAAGTCTAGTCTAGATAGTTTAGGTAAGTTTGAATTGTTTACACTTTTAAAAGAACTTGTAAAACAATACTGTGACCATAATATAAGGTTTGAAGACTTGGCCAATAAAATTTCATTAGTGATGTCCATAAACATAATTTAATAATTAAGTAATGACAGCTACAGAATTTGATAATTAATTAATTATTATTCAAGGTGAAATAGTTATGCTGTTTTCAGAAAATGAAACGAAAGTAGAGTAATTTATATTTTTGTTTGATTTCACTTTTTAAAAAGAAAAAGGTCTAGAACTTTCTCTAAAGGCCTCTCTGAAAAAAATTAATAAGGAGTAAAATTAAAACCTTTATTTGCATTACAGATACAGACAAACAAGTGTATGATGCATGCATCGGAGTTGCAAGCACGTTGCTTGCACCAGCTCAACTGCGCATGGCCAAACTGGCTCTCTCAATGCACATGACTTCGCCAACAGTCCGAATGTTTGATCAAATAGCATTGCAGAATGGTGCAAAGGATGTGATTTGTGATTCCTATGTATCTATTGCTTCGAAGAAAATCTGTGATAATGATGTCCTAAGAGATACTCTCAAAACACACAATCAGTATGCTCCTGTAAGTAACTTTAAACATAATATATTTTTTTCCTGTATATGGCTATTTGTAATACATCCATTTTGAGTAATCCATATTATAATTTGTACATTATAATATGTACCTGATTACTCCAAATGTTCCACCAGTTCAAACTTGTTCCATAATTTTAATTACTTAAAAAAGTTGTTAATAGTAACAATGATTTTTTGGCAACAATCTGGTCTTAAGTATTCTCTTAAATTGAGATTTTTGCACCTTGATGCAGTTCAGTATAAAACAAATTCTAATGTGTAACACATGTGATCCTGACTACATCATCATCATATCAGCCACAAAAAGTCCACTGTTGAAAATAGGCCTGACTGTGCATTAAATAAATATTCGATCTACACAAAAAATGAAGAATAATAAAAATGAATTTGAACATTGCAATTAGTGTGGCATAATAAGAACCTTCTTGTCTAATGTTATAAAACCATAATCTTTTAGGAGGACCATAAGCTGGAAACCTACCTTTTAGACCACTCATATCCCAGCAGTGATAACAGAAGTCTCACTGCAATTCTGTATGGTGAACTGGGCATGAAAGATTTTGCAACTAAACATAAAATATTAGCAGCTTATGCAGATAAAGGTGCAATCAACTATGTTGTCCGGTGGAATGTTAAGGTAAGAGGATATTTCTAGTTATTTTTGAAGTAAGCAGTATAATTTATGAGTTAACTAATACTGGGCAGCTAAGTGGGATTATACTATCAAACAGTTAATTTTTAAACATGCTGCTACCTGATTGTGGAAAATGTCAACACTCGATCGATAGTACAGTAAATGAAAGAGTTTTCAAAATAGAATTATACAATACACATTTATTACTTTTATATGTTTTTCTATCCTCAACTGTCTATTCTCCATTTGTATGATATTTTGATTATGTCCAATTTTTTTTTCTCAAAACCAGTTATTTATTTATTTCTTTGCAGCATAGAGGTAAACCTAAGCTCAGATTGTCTGGTTATGGTGTAGAACTACAATTAAAGAGCACAGAGTACAAAAGTCAAGATGATTCCACACCCAAGGAGTCTGAAGGTGGTGAGGCTCCCACAGCATCGGAAGAGGAAGACGAAAATGACCCACAGAACCAAATTGATGGCTTTAATTTTGGTAGACTCAAGTAAGTTTGTTATCCCACTAATATTATTAGGCAAAAGTTTGTGTGTATGTTTGTTACTTCTTCACGCTCAAATGGCTGGGCCAATTTTCATGATATTTGGTATGTAGGTAGCTGATACCTTGGAATAACACATAGGGTATTTTTTTTTACACGAAACTACCCGATTTCCGTAGGGTTTGGTCAAAAGTCTGATAGTCAATGGCGTTTTATAAAGTAGATGGCGTTGCTGTGCATTAATACACGCAAACGAAGTTGCGCGGGTTTTTATAGTAATAATGCTAATAATTGGTAATAATTTCATGCCCTTGCATGTGTTAAGTCCAACTGTGTAAATATAAGCTGTCTACATAGTTGTATAGTTATGACACAATATTCAGAAACTAATATTATATAGTTTGTTTTTAACTATAATGTTTATAAATATGTCTACCTAAAGCTCTGCCTATCCCTTACGTCATTACAGAATTTGATATGGTGACACATAAAATCGGATAAATTTCATATAGCAATAAAAAAATATTGTATACATGTACTACATAGGTTAAAGTTACGTAGATAGCTATACGTCATCAATTTTATATTTCATCAGGAATTTATTCCCGGCATTGCGAACACCATTGGAGCGGTTCCGTCGACACTTATCAGAGTCGAGCGAGGAGTTAGAACCACTGAAAGTATGGCAGATGCAAGCGTTAAGCATGCAAGCGGCGGTGGCTGTAGCCGACGCCCACGACTCTGGTGGTGATGAAGCACTTAAAGTGTTGACTTCTATCGCACAGAACTTCCCTATGCAGGTGAGCAAACATTAGTAAAGGTTGCACAGATAAGCAACAACGTTTTTTTTATTTTTATTGTTAAAATCATAACAAATGAACCAAGTACAGTCAAGAGCACGTCAACCTTTACACATTCGGACATTGTACCATTCTTAAGTTCTATGTCATAAGAGCCAAAATTTTACTGCAAGTGTAAAGCTCAACGTGCAACTGACTGTACATGAGAGTTTCTCACGAAAATAAAAAAATATCTCCAATGAGACAGACAAACAAGCGGCCAAGAATATTTATTTTATATTTTGTTGTTAGTTGTTAAAAATGATATTTCTTTGCAGACCAAATCTCTTATTCACATCAACGTGCCACGCGCATTTCGCGACGAAGTACTATACAACCAGGATGTATGGGCGTCTTCGCTGGGACTGCGAGCTGCAGAACCGTTACTTCTTGTCTCTGGGGCGCAGTATGATGCCGAGGAGGTCGATGTAATGACCCTGTTTACTGCTCTACGTGAAGATATTGGACCAATGAACACGTTACATGCGTTAGGTAATGTATTAAAATCAGTAATATTTGTAGTAATTACTACTCGGATGATGATTTTAGATTACTATTAGTAACAATAGAACGTGTATAAGATGATGACGTCTGGCTTGTTAATTGTAGCCAATACCACCATAAACAAGTCGGTCGCATCTAACTCTCATGGGCATATGGATTTATAATGCGTAACCTATGTTAATTGCGACTATTACATAGTGTGCTGCTTGTGCATATAAAGTAGGAGTGAAGTAACGTCAAAAATATTGACGATACTTTTATTTTACTAGTTACCTGGGTCCCACTGCTGGGCAAAAGCTTCTCTTCTTCTCCTTCAACCATCCATCTCTAATGCCGTATAATTTCATATCTCCAATCTTAATGTATCTCGCTTTCCCGTGGGAATTAATCCTGAAGCACTCTATCTATTTTAAAAAAAACACATCAAAATCAGTTGCGTAGTTTTAAAAATCTGCATACATAGGGATAGGCAGACAGGCAGAGCGACTTCATTTTAAATATAATAACGAAGTATCGGCGTTACTAAATGACATTTTTTTAATATCAACAGGACTCTCCAAGAAACTGATCAACAGCCTATTGTCCTTGGAATTAGGAGAAGCGTACACGTGGGAGGAATATGGGTTAGACATTCGTGACTCATCGATCACGTGGCTCAATGACCTTGAAAGTGATGATCGCTACCGCCGTTGGCCGTCCTCTTACATGGAGCTGCTACGGCCCACTTACCCCGGCATGCTGAGGAATTTGAGAAGGAATATTTATAATTATGTAAAGAAAAAATATTATTATTTTGATTAATTTTCTCTATATTTTATTGTATCTCATCGAAACTAGCTCACCGCACATTTCTATCGCTGTTTTCTGTAAAGCCACAGCCCCACTGCTTATTTATTAATCTGTATAAATAAGCAGCTCATTGACATGAGATATTAAAAAAAAAATCCTTGGTGAACAATCAAAAAAAGTTATATCAAAGTGATATCAGTCAAAAAAATGTTTTGATATTTACCTTGATGTACGTTATTTCTTACTTCAGACACACAGTTATATGTTGCATAAACACTGTACCTTTTTACCGTTTACTATATTGTATCACTTTGTGTTTTGCAAATAAAGCGTATTCTATCTATCTATATATGTAAATTAAAAAAGATAAGTCAGTTTTACATTTGTACATCAGGTGATAGTAGTGGAGCCGACATCGTTCGCGTCCGGCCCGCCTCTGAAGTTGGGCGAGACGCTGTTGAAGCACGCGACCCCGGTGCGCGTGGGACTGGTCTTGGCGCCCGGAGCCGATGCGGACCTCGACGTGGCCGTACGCAGCGCCTTCAACTACGTCGCACAAGAGACTAATTCTAATAAAGAGGCGTACTATTTCCTCAGCCAGGTATGCATTGGTTTTACTTTTATAATCTGAAAATTCTGACATAAAATTAGGCAGTTGTTGTCGTGTTGTCATTTTATTTGACAAAAAAGAAAATATTTAGATTAGTACATGCTTCTCTTTCGTCTTCTTAGCCTTTCTTAATCCTTCGGAGGCCTCCTTCAAATTTTGCCAGCCGTTCCCATTTTGCGCTTTGTATCCATTTTTCTTGGGCAACTTTTATAAGATCATCATACCAGCGCATTTTTACACGCAGGGATCATTTTCTCATTTCTATTCGCTATTGATTAAAAAAAAAATATTTTATAGATTAGATAGTTTTATTCATTTCAATAAAAACATTAAACAAAAATGTATTATTAATCTATTCCCCAGTCATTTGTTTTCTTTTTATCTATGTAAATTGTGAATGAAACTTGTCTTACAGCTTTTAAACTCACAAGAAGAAAGCTTAAATCTGGAACTGGTCAAGAAGCAACTAAAGAAGGTCGCCAGTTCCAGCGCGAACATCGACGAGATTATAGCTGCAGACTCGGAATACAATTTTGGAAGTCAACTCGCGGAAGAGTTTGTATCGAAAATTGGAAACAATAAGTATCCACAGGTGAGTTTAAATCGTGACTAATGGCAAATTAGACTTTTATTTTAATTACTAGATACTAATTAACTATCGGAAAATTACGAAAAATAAATAGAGAAGTGAGACAAAGTCTGTATTTCTGACTAGTTTTTTTAATTCTCTTAACTAAATCATAAATTTCCGTAATTCCAATGAGAAAAACAAACAACGGATATGCAGGGCAGCTATTAAAGTATAAATTTTTCCTATATATATATATAGGTGTTGATAAACGGCGTGCCCTTATCCGAAGAGAGCGGTTCAGCATCGTCCGTAGAGTTGCTGGAAGAGGCATTAGTCACAGCGCTCTCTCGGCACACGGCCCGCTTGCAGCGCGCCGTGTTCCGAGGCGAGCTCGCGGATACAGATGACGCTACTGACTACCTTATGAAACAGCCGCATGTTATGCCCAGGTAATCAATATATTTTTATTTGGCCTTCTGTCTACTTGCAAATGCCTTTTCTCCTCACCCTAAACCATATATTTTAATATAATCGAATTTATTGCATGACCTAACACGAATACCAATAAATAATTATGATTCTTTGATCCACTCTGTGGTGGATTGTAGTGGAACAAAATTCGCCTAGTGGATACTGGGGGATAGAGCAGTGAAAAATAAATGATACATAGTACAAGAAACATCTTTTATATCCAATCATTCTTTGTAATGAAGTCAGTTCAAACAGAATTGCCTATTTTAACAGATTAAATCGTCGCGTGCTGGGTTCGGAGACGGCACAATTTCTGGATCTGTCCGGCGTTCCAGCCTCTCCCGAGTTGTTTACTGAAGATAAAATACACAAACTTCTACATCTTACTGGTAATTGAACAAAAGTTATTAATTTATATAATCGGGACTTTTGTGTATTGACTTCATGTGATTTTACTCAATGGAAGTATAAAGACGTAGACGACGCAAATGTTTTATCACGTATGTATAGTCACTTGCAATGATATGTGTACAAAACCTTACTAAAATGTCTTAAGAAGAAAAGTAGAGATTTACGACAGGATGCGCACGCGCACATCTACTGTCTTGTACGCAACCGGTATATTTTGGCATCAAATGTCATTTAGAATATTTTAGTACAGATAATTATAATATTTTAGAACTTTTACTTAAGTACTCAAATCGGAGTAGCCCGTCTGGGGAAGGACCTCCACCTTACAGAAGATCGTAGCCAAATAGCATTGGTCTCGGTCATGTTGTGTTCCTACGGTGAGTAGAGCTCCACTTGGGGGGGTTGGGAGGGTTGGCAACGCGTGAGTGATACCCACGGTACTGCAAGCGTCTATAGGTTACCATCAGGCGGGCCGTATGCTTGTTTGCCAACTTTGTGGTATATATAAAAAAAAAAGATATTCTATTTAACGAACAGCATTTGGCTCTGAATGTAGTAACGTTTACATGCACATTATTGTAGTGTGCGTAACATCGGAAACGCTCGTTAAATCGCTCACGCACACATGAACAATGTGCTTGTACTCATTCATTTCACACATTCATAGCCAAATGCTCTTCGTTAAATAGAATATCTGTAGTTTAGAATATAACATTGCAAAGAACTAAGCCTCTACGATACAGGCGCGTTTTTAATGGTCGATAATATCGCATGCGTTATTGCGATAATGCGTTCCGATTCCTTGCACACAGTTGCGTTTTTATCGTCTGATATTTCTTACGAGAGAGCGTCTTGTACTAACGTTATTATCGCTGTTGTGTGTGTGTACGGTCGTTAGCATCGTGACACAAAACGTTCTAGTACTCACATCGGAATATCGCAGGGCGGAGAAACTCCGCGTCTTACTTCCATGGCGGCGTTTTTATCGCAGCTGTGTGTTACTCCATGGCCGCCTAATACAAAATGTACTAAAACAGATATCGCAATAACGCATGCGTTTTTATCGACCGATAAAAACGTGCCTGTGTGGTACAGGCTTTAAATGTTGATTATGTTTGCAGGTCGGGACGCCCTAGCAACAGCCCTACCACTACTTAAATACTTCACTAAGCCCGGAAAGTCAGATAAGATTACACAAACCATATGGATTGCTGGTGATCTTAATAACAAGCTATCCAGAGATCTGCTGAGGAATGCGTTGACATTTATGGTGAGAATTTATATGATTTTTCTGGACATCTAAAGCTTATAGTCTACTAGCCGATGCCCGCGGCGTTACCCGCGAAATCCCGTTGTTCCCGGACTGATATCCGATTTAAAAACTATCCTATGTGTTAATCCGGGTTATAAACTATCCGTGTACCAAATTTCAAGCAAACCCTTCAAGCCGTTTTTGGGTGAGAGTATAACAAACATCCATATGTCCTCACCAACTTTCGCATTTATAATATTAGTAAGAAAGGCAGATTAGTATATTAGTAAACAGCCTATAACCTCCGCACAGAATTGAGTTTATCAAATGCTAAAATATTTTTTCAAAACTTAAGCATATGCCGCAATTAGTGTCCTCCACAGAACACAGAAAGAAGGAGAAATGTAATTAGATGGTTTTTGTACCGGAACCGATGTCGCCACTTACACAATTACATTTAAACACATTAATAGAATAATCCCGACAGTCACTCTCACACAAATCGTAAGCCCGTAATTTGCAGTTCGATTACGAACACGGAGTAAGAAGTTAATTATAGTGACGGGCACCTAACGAAATAGGACGACAAGCGACTTAGAACAATTAAGTTCCTGCATTTGTGCAAAAAATTGTGTAGAAAATCGCGACATTCGCCCCGCACACAAACCATATCTCTTGTATTCTGATATCTGTGGCGTCCTCAAACAATCTCTTCCGTTGTATAATATTAGTAGAGATAATATCAATCTATCGGTCCATTTGATACCATATTTCTTTGTATTTGAACAGAGAGAATCAGGTGGAATTCGAGTTGCGTTTATACCAAACACAGATGGGTCAGGAGCAGATCAGTCGCTCAACAAGGTGGTATTGGCCGCACTGACTACTCTAGAACCACCTAAAGCTGTGAAATATGTGGTGCAACTGCTCGAAGATGAAGGCTGTCATGAGCGGCAAGACTGCGATATACTGGTTAGTAAAAATTTATTTATTTTTAACATTTTTTAATGTAAAATTTGTTTAACCTAAACAATGTTACGTATCTTCTGGCTTAGAAGATAGGTTTACCAACATTTTTAGGTATATTATTTCACTTTTCTTCTTACATACCATTGATTAATCAAAGAAGATGGTTACTAAATTTTATTCACGAGAATTATGAGTCCAGGTTAGAAATCTGTGTGCATACATTTCATCTAAATCCTTTGAGCCATTTTTACGTGAATAAGTTTTATAATTAATATTAGGTATTTGCCATTATAGATCCATAGCTGGACAACATCATCTATATGATACTAGTCGGCACACATTTACACTACTACCCTGTCTACATTAACTTTTTATTTCTGTCATTTTGTGTGCATTGGAAATACAAATAAATGATTTATCTACCCTTATTTCCTTCGTTTTTATTAGTAGGATACGATATTTATTTTATAATTTATAAACCAGCCGGAACTAGTACCAGTTCTCAACAAGCACGAGTGGGTGTTGAAAGCCACGCGCGTGCTGTGCGCGCGCAGTCTGCATTTACGTGCGGGAGATCGCGCCGTCGTGCACAACACTAGGCTTATCGGCCCCTTCGCTGATAATGAGCCATTTACACTGGAAGACTTCCTGTTATTAGAGAGGTATTTTTTATTATATTACAGTGTATACTGTGAAATCGTGAGCGAAGGGAAATTAGCTGCTTGTCTGTGTGATTTTCTAGATAGAGTAAACAATAAGGGCGATTCTCTTTCTTTGGACATTGCAAGATCAATAATATTGTCCATTAAAAAAAAACGAGTATCGAAAATGTTAACTGCCAAAATAGCAATCTATTAAATTGATACAATGAGCCATCTCACTCCGTCAATATCGGAAACGTGCAAGGGGCATACTCAGTACTTGTTTATTTTAAGAAACACATTATATTAAAATTTAAATTGCAACTTGTACTGGTTTAAATTTGTTGAAAACCATTAAGTACTCTCTTCAACATTACGTATTATATCATGTTTCACAGGTATAGTAACCAGCAATATGGCGACAAGATATCCGAAGTATTGGACAAAAAGAAATCTACCAAAAATGATGTTTTAGACGACGACGACGATGGTATGTTAACTACGATGCATAAACTATTTTTAACAAATATAAAACATGTCATTTACTCATCCGGCAATTCATTTCAACTAGTTTTACAATGTGCTAGTCGACAAGAGAAAGTGTTTGTAAAGACCGATTCTCTGAATAAAAGATTTTAATCTTGAATCTTAAAAACGAAAGTGTCTTGAATCATTATAAAGTTTACTCCTCATTTTTAATACTTTATGTTTAGCTAATTAAAAAAGGAAATGTGACTCTTTGTATAGTTTCGGGTTCTCGTAATGATAATATTTTACGTTATTTAGATATAGACGATGCGTCGGAGCTGTCGGTGGATGCGCGCATGAAAGTCCAGGGCGTGGTGGGCGCGCGCAAGCCGCGCGTGCGCAGCGCCTTGCCGCCCGGGCTGCGCCAGGAGCACTCCGTCGTGCAGCTGCCGCCGCTCAGGGACACCGAGGCCGCCATCGAGGTATTCTCGCCACTTTACGCCTCAATTCTCAAGTATACTCCAAACACCACAAACATAATGACCTACAAGTACGCGCCAAAATTGGGCTCATAGTTTACAAAACAACTGAGTTATAAATATAAGTTTCGAACTTCGTTTTATGACTGCGCGAGCCAGTCGGGCGACCAGTATAGTCTTCTCCCATTTATTCAGGTGCAGAAAAGGATGCCATACGAAGTTAATGTGCAATAAAAAATAGAGAATTAAAGAGAGGGCAGGGACTCTAGTCCTATAGTGCAACTTCACCATAATATACAACGTTTTACAGATCGTAGCAGTTCTGGAACCTGCATCTATCGCAGCGCAGCGACTAGCTCCTTTGTTGCTAGTACTGCGAAAGGTGGTCAACTGTCACATCAAGTTGTTCCTCAATCCGCAAGACAAAAACTCCGATATGCCGCTTAAGAGGTACCGATATTTATACATTTACTACAGATTTCTTTAAAATAGAGAAATTGAATTCGCCATGTTAACTTATTTTTCCGTTTAAATATTGAAAACGACAAAACTTAAATTATACAAAACATACGAAACATATTTTATGGATGTATTAAAAAAAAAAAAGAAAGTTCGGTGTAAAGAAATTTATTTATCTATACTAATGTTATAAAGAGGAAAGATTTGATTGTTTGTTTGCTTGAATAGGCTCCAAAACTACTGGACCGATTTCAAAAATTCTTTTACCAGTAGAAAGCTACATTATCAGATACATAAATAAATAAATATAAATAAATATATAGGGACAATTCATACAGATTGAGCTAGCCCCAAAGTAAGTTCGAAACTTGTGTTATGGGATACTAACTCAACGATATTATATTTTATAACAAATACATATATAGATAAACATCCAAGACCCGAGGCCAATCAGAAAAAGTTCGTTTTTCATCATGACCCGACCGGGGATCGAACCCGGGACCTCCTGGGTGGCGGTCTGGCGTGGTAACCATTACGCCACGGAGGTCGTCAAACATAAACATAGGCTATAATAGCTTTTCCCGAAATTCAATGTGGTTCCCACGGGAACGGGCTTCACGCGCACGAAGTCGCGGGCAAAAAAAGCTAGTTTTTCTTATAGACAGTACAAGTCACTTAAATGGGAATTAACAAAACAAAAAAAATTCATTGTTGTTTTGTGCAGTTTCTACCGTTACGTGCTAGAACCGGAGCTTCAGTTTACAAGCTCGGGCGCGGCTTCGGGCGGCGCCTTGGCCCGCTTCGCGCGGCTCCCCCACGCGCCGCTGCTGTCCATGGAGCTGCGCACTCCGCCCAACTGGCTAGTGGAGTGCGTCAAGTCCGTCTACGATCTCGACAACATCCGCCTGGCTGACGTCGACACCCTCGTACATAGGTAAGTGTTATTAGTTCATTGTATTGTAGTATACTATATGAGGAATGATTTGGCGAAAGTTAGAAAGACTACAGTTGAGTCGGTTAGTCGACGAAGAAAAAGTTAACGATTATTTATAAATGTTTTGTATCACATAAATAAGTTGTAAAAATGTTGGCAGTCCTAATAAATAAAATAAAAAATACATTCTTTTCAGTATTTTCAAAATATTCGTTAGTGATCGATTTGTTTTGTTCCAGCACTACGTTTGTAATAGCATAAAATTATACTTTATGTCACATTTCCTTTCTGTTTCGCACCTCAAATTCGAAATATGTCACAAGTGATGTTCAGCACCTCCTTAACGCATGTCTTTAACACACAATCTGCATCATAGATTCCCCTCTGTTATTATTAGCCTACATTTATCGGGAAATATTACAAATATACTTTCTTACAGCGAATTCGAATTGGAATACCTCCTGCTAGAAGGCCACGCGTGGGACACAGGGCTGGGCACGCCTCCGCGTGGATTGCAGTTGATCCTGGGATCTCGGGAGAAACCTGAGCTCATGGACACCATAGTGATGGCCAACCTCGGCTACTTCCAGCTCAAGGCTAACCCTGGTGCCTGGATATTGCGACTACGGCCCGGACGGTCGGATGACATCTACGAGATTGTTGGGTATGTGACCCTAACTCAGTAATTGATTAATTTTCTCAAGGAAGCTCTAGTTGTTCCTAGTGTTTGTTAATTTTACCGATGTGGTCTTCAAAGTTACTTTCGAAATACCGAGAAAAAACTAAGAGGTAAAATGATCTCTGTGGTAGATTTAAATCAAATAAACTTACAATACAAGCATGATTTGTGACCTGCGCGAAAGCTGAGCGAGAAATCGATCGAAAGAGTCATTTATCAGAGGTATAAATTCTTTCTCGCATGTCTATGCTTGAAAACTATGAATTATGACTCCTACGTGTTAGATAAATTGGTGGTACAAAATACAAAACAATTCAGAGTATTAATAATTATCCGTTATTTTGTAGTCACGAGAACACTGACACTCCGGCGGGTAGCGAGGACATCCAAGTGCTGATGAGCTCGTTCCGTAGTCACGTGATCAAACTGCGCGTCAACAAGAAGCCGGACAAGCAGCACTTGGAGCTCCTCGTGGAGAACGATGACAAGAACGCGGGCGGAATATGGAACTCTATTGCAAGGTTAGTGTGATAATATGGAATGTTATTCGTGGTTTAGGTTATGTCACAGCAAGTTTTATAACCAATGGGGACTCTCCCCTAAACTCCAGCGCGACCCGTTGGCACCGGCTTGCATGCAGCGGTTTCCTGCTGTTTTTACTTTCCTTAGGTCGTTTTCATTAAATATCTCTCTACTCTTTAAAGTTGCGTGCACTTGTGTGTATTTGAAGAATATCGACGCCGCTAAATGAATCGTTGCTAGGGATGTCAGTACGATCTCTATTTAGCTTCAGATAGTCGCACCCGCATTCATGTGAATCTGATGTATTTACTTAGAATCTCTATAAGTGCGTAATCGTGACCATCTGAATGGCCTTAAAAGGTGTCCAAACACTACAGGCTACCTAAACAAACACCTAAATAAATGTTACAGTTGTTGTGATGTAATATACTTTTTTTTACCATTAGTTCATTCGGTGGTGGCGAAGATCAAGAGGCTCAAGAGGAGACAATAAACGTGTTCTCTGTGGCGTCGGGACACTTGTACGAGCGCTTCATTCGCATTATGATGTTGTCTGTACTCAAGAATACAAAGTCTCCTGTCAAATTCTGGTTCCTGAAAAACTACCTCAGCCCATCGCTCAAGGTTTGTTTTTGAAACCCATTTACCACACAATAGTGTTAGATTATTCTACAATGTTGTACAGTTAAGATATTCCACAACGCAGATGACGCGCGTATGGTTATCCATTGCAGAGTAGCAATCATGTCATCGTGAGGTTTAATATACAAAGAGCTCAATGTAGCATGAAACGTACATCCTCTGCGCTTTTAAAATACGCCGTGTGCTGTGGCTCTTATGGTCCCGCCCACGTCCGATTTTTAGTCTGACTTTATGAACGATTTTTTTTATTTCTATCCTTTTCTATTATTAATGAGAAACAAGGATAGCAATTAAAAATCGGTCACCGTTAATCATATCGTTATTAAAGATGCTTGAACATCTACATACTAGATTTTTTTTAAATGTTAGCATGATAATTTATTTACTAGGATATCCTCCCATACATGGCGCGTGAGTACGGCTTCGAATACGAACTGGTGCAGTACCAATGGCCGCGCTGGCTCCAGCGGCAGCGGGATCGCCAACGCACAATCTGGGGATACAAGATACTCTTCCTCGACGTACTGTTTCCGTTGCACGTCAAGAAGATCATATTCGTGGACGCTGACCAGGTGAGATTCAACTTTATTACTTTTGAATACGTTTAATTACTTTGTTTAGCTGATTTGACCTTATAAATTCACACGATTTATTGACTTAAGACAGGTATTCTTTCTTTATTACGGCCGTATCTATAATAATATCATAAAGAGGAAAGATTTATATTTTTGTTTGTAACGAATAAACTCAAAAATCCTGGACCGCTTTGAAAAAATGTTTTTCCGTTGGGAACTTTGGCAAACACTATCCGCGGGCAACATAGGCTATATTATATATTCTTTAAATAGGGGTCCTTATAAAAAAACCCGTGCGAAGCTGGGACGAGGCGCTAGTACTATGTAAAACTACCTATGTGATGTAAGCTATATCACAGTTTTTTTTTTCGCAGATTGTTCGTGCTGATTTGAAGGAATTAGTAGAACTGGACCTTGGTGGCGCGCCATACGGCTATACACCATTCTGTGATAGCAGGAGAGAAATGGAAGGATTTAGGCAAGTAAACAATGAACAACCATAATTTTATTGTGGCAGTTGACACTAAAAGTGACAGTAAGGGCCTCACTGCGAATGTTTCCGCGGTTGTGCGAATTATTTCCTTGCGAATGTTTTGTGTAGTATCAAAACAGTATGGCTATGTCCGCTCTGCGAAAAAAAATGCACAAATTACATCTTATGGAAGTCCATAAGATGTAATTTCTTACAGACTGTTGTGTAAAAAATTCGTGCGGAAAACTTCGCAGTGCGAAGATTCTTATGTGATTTTTGTCTATTGCTACTAGAATTAAAATGTTGCACGTGTCCAGGTTCTGGAAGCTGGGCTACTGGCGCAACCACCTGCAGGGCCGCAGCTACCACATCAGCGCCCTCTACGTGGTGGACCTGAAGCGCTTCCGCCGCATCGCCGCCGGGGACCGCCTGCGCGGCCAGTACCAGGCGCTCAGCCAGGACCCCAACAGCTTGTCTAACTTAGGTATACTCTTCTACAAATATAAACTTGTAATGTTCATCATTCTTATAAGTTCAGACAATAAATATCTTGTACAGTTAACGAACGAAAGAATTGATCAGCCGGGCTTAACATGCTTACACTCAAGATAGTTTCTCGCGTGCGACAAAGCTTCTTCGCCAATAGCAATGCCCGTTTTGTCTACTGTAGATATAACCGAGATACGCTATTGGCAGAGCAGATCGAGGAAATTTTGTCGCGTTTGTCATGTTAGCCCGGCTAGGTTGTGAACTAATAATAAAGATTTTTTGCGAATCATGTAAACAACGTTATGTTTAGAAATCTTTAATCATATTAACTCTTTCCTATAATGACTGAAATAAAAAAAACAATTTGTTAATTCTGACTATTTGTACTGGCAAATTTTCGGTAATTACTGGACCGATAGCGACTTTTGTTTTTACCAGATAACTTACGTTTATGGAGTAACAAAGGAGAGGATTATATATATCAAATAATGGTAGCAATTATACTCTACGTAATATAAACCACTTACGTGTATTATCTTTGTTTCAGATCAAGACTTACCGAACAACATGATACACCAAGTAGCGATAAAGTCGTTGCCGCAGGAGTGGCTGTGGTGCGAGACATGGTGCGACGACAACTCTAAGAAATATGCAAAAACTATCGATCTCGTGAGTATATTTATTTTAATTCATCTCAAAATGTTCCAACTTATCGGGTTAAAAATCACCAGCTTATCCGCTTTTTGGACGGTATTTTTACAGTTAAAAAGTGTCACGTGTCGTATTAACTATTGTCTATTTGACCGTCACAAAAATAATTTAACCGGATGGTGATCCGTAATGACATCCAATGTCCATTTTCGTTTGAAAGCAAATTTATTTATCCCGACCGAATTTTTATTCCTCCTTTTCCATCATCAATGAGAATCACCGATTCTCGGGCACCGTCGAAAGAAAGGCGAATAATAACGAATAAATATTTGCCAGTGCAACAACCCGATGACGAAGGAGGCGAAGCTGTCGGCGGCGATGCGCATCGTGCCCGAGTGGCGCGAGTACGACGAGGAGGTGCGGGCGCTGCAGGCGCGCGTGCGCCGCGGGCTCTACTTCACGGCCGACGCCGACGCCGACGCCGACGCGCACGCGCAGGCAAGTGTTATTGCTTGTTGCCTTGTGGGCCTTAAATAAAGATATAAAAAAAACATTATAGAACTTAAATTAAAAATAAGTAAATGTTTTTTCTTTTTGCCTACAGGTTCAACATGAAGATAGTCCAAAGGAAAGTCATATAAGTAAGTATAAAATAATTTATCTCATTTATCTATATTACGATCCAATAGAAGTAACATAATTTACATAATAACAAAAATAATTGTTTGAAATCGTCTTATTTTAACCACACGTTCAGACGGTAGATTTGTATTATGAAATATTGGCAAGTTTTAACACCAAGTTACAAGAACAAAAAAAAGTATGTTCCAAAAACATAATAATTACAGAATTATCATTTTAATAATAAAAAAATATTCTAACCAGCCAGTTCAGGCAGTATCATTTACACACTCTCTTTTTTATTTGCAGGTAAAGACCATGACGAACACACAGAGTTATGATTAACTAAAGTGTTGATATTATAGTTGGTAATTAGTTTCTGTTGAAAGATTTATATTGTGATAGTGAGTAATGTGAGACCAGTGTCAATAATATTCAATTCATATGAAGTAGGTTGAATTAACTGTTATTTAAAAAAAAAAAATGAATATGCCATTATGTGACGACATACACGGTCTGCTCGAGCAGTCAGCCATTGAGCGGTTTTGTATATGTGTGTATGTAGAAGACTAGTTCACTATGCAGTCGCAGCTTGAAGTTCATCTTGACTGCTTCAAGCAGTCCGTGTATGCGGGCCCTTGGATAAGCAGCATTTTAATACCGTGTATTCCGAATTTAATGTCAAATAGAAATAGTCTTTGTAAGTTTTTGTGAACCATATTAAGGCGGATAGGTTAGTCAACAATCTATGGCTATAGTTTTTCTAATATTTGAAATGGATACTAGTCGTCAAATCGGATGTTTTAGTAACGATTCCGCTCAAATCGGAGCAACCTTACAGAAGATCATAGCCAAATAGCATTGGTCTCGGCCAAGTTGTGTTCCTACGGTGAGTAAGGTCTCCAGAGCTCCACTTGGGAGGGTCGGGCGGGAGGGTTGGCAACGCGTGAGTGATACCCCGGTATTGCAAGCGTCTATAGGCTACGGTGACGGCTTACCATCAGGCCGACCGTATGCTTGTTTGCCACCTGTGTGGTATTAAAAAAAAAAGATGCATACGTAGTTGAAAATACATATCCATAAATCATACTTCATGTTGATACACGGTCTTAATTATGTTGTTTAAATCGAGTCAGCGCGGAATCGGTGTGGTATCGTTTTCTGTGTAGCTTAACGGGTCTATTCGTAATAAAAACAGTTAATAAATAAAATCTAGTCTCAATATCAAGCACTATCTTGCTCATACAACATATAAAAGCAGCGAGACATTGATACTAGATTTAAACTGACAGGCCCGGTGGTCGAGTGGCAGCAATGGTCACTTTATCCCAATTGCCGCGGGTTCAATCGAATTCGAAGCGCAAGGCAAACATTTGTGTGCATGAACATGACACAGCCTTGGTCTAGATGTTTTCTAAATATAATAAGTATTTATTTACAAAAAAAGTAATAAAGTAGTACAAGATTAGTTGCTTAATTTGGGACTAGATGGCGTTGTGTGATTCGTCTTAAAAAAACAGTTTTAAGAGAATAGATCCGTAGATACAAAGCCTACTGAGCGCATGAAATAAAATAAGTACTCCCTGACTTGCGTGATGCAGGACGAAGGAAGAACTATAGCACTGAAACGATGACGCACTGTACCCATCAGAAACCTAATAGTATATAACGCTTAATTCTATGATGTATGAAAATGGTTGTATAATTATTATGTAAAGAACGAACGGAAAATACGCGAGGCTCTTCTAGAATAGTGGTCCCGCAATGTAAATAAAGGCAATAGAATTGTTTCATAGATAATAAATAAATAGAATTTTTCCTTTTCAACTCAGTGGTACATTCAAACTAGTATTTCTATAGTATGTTACTTGTGTATTACTCAGGTTTTATAATCTCAGTTATCTTATTAACTATAATATTCACGCCAAAAAGATACTACGCGCTATTTAAGTCGCAATTTTCAAATACCTTTAAATAGAAGATTTTAGGTCTTCAATTTTCGAAAGAAAGTTGTTTCAAATTTATATTATGTAATAATGAAAACCAGGCAAAATGTATTAGTGCCATTTATTATTTTCTTATGTCTATAACGGCGACGCGAATGTCGTCGAGTATGCTCAAGTCTGGAAGCAGGACTGATCAATGTTGTATTTATCTATTTTTCACGTGATTTAAAAATAACTATAAAAATAGCCTTTTATAAATAGTAGTTCTACGCTCTGTTTCACAAAAACATGTTTGATGCTGTCAGTAATTATCGAAGAAAAAATTCATAGCTTGATTTTATGTGTCGTTAACAATATTTTTGTGAGACTATGCTAATTGTTCATGATATCATTCTGTCAATGTCTCGATCTAGACTCATTTTTAGAACATGATAGCCTTAGTTTATGTTGTTCTTTTAAGGTCTGCGCTTATGAAGGTCTTTTGTCCACTGACATTTCAGTCCTTCGTATGTAAAAGAAGCGGAAGCAATTATTGAAAAGACGTAGAGCGAAGTTAAAAGAACACAGTATCACTTCGCTCTCTGTACGGCCTCTACGCTTTATTTGATGCAGTTGTAAGTGATCTATTTTCTCGGACGAAAAAGTCCGCGCACAAAAGGCCTTCGTCTGTGCAGACTTTTACAGCCGCACTCAGAGTTGTTAAATGATTACTTCATAGATTATTTATACATATAAAACAATACCGTGATAGGGTGACTAACAGGTAACGCACAGCCTTGGACCTATAGACTTGTTTGGAGAGAATGTTACTTGAGTATTCTAGGGGAGCACTAAGGGATTTTTTGAAATTCCACCCCTAAAGGGGCGAAATGGGGTGCCAAAGTTTGTATGGAGAAACAAAAACGCGTGGCCCGATTCAAACAAAACAAAACTTTATGTAAAAACTCTACAAAGCAAACTAACAAACACGTGTTTCAAGATTTTCTGATAATTATTTGCTAAGAGGGAGAATTGGGGGTAGAAAGTTCTTAAATCTGTAAATCGAAACTGTGACTTACGGCAACGCCCAGCCTAATCTACTCGATAAATAGACTTGAAATTTGGACAGAATATTTCTTGAGTTTCGAAATTCCGATCCTAAAGGGGCGAAAAGGTGTGCTAAAATTTGTATGAAGACTTAACTGTAAATCAACGCACAGCCCAAACCGCTGGGTCTAGAGATTCCAAATTTGGAATGTAGGTTCCTTACGACGTCTAGGGGTGTACTTAGAAAGGATTTTTCAAAATTCCCACGGGAAAGCGACAAACGTAGTTGCGAGGGTATATCAACGCACAGCCCAAACCGCTGGGTCTAGAGATTCCAAATTTGGTATATGTAGGTTCCTTTTAAAGACCGGACCAACCGGACCGGACCGACCGGACTGAACCGGACCGGACTGTAGCGGATCGGACCTGATCGGACCGGATGGAACCGAACCGTAACGGACCATGCCGGATCGGATCGAACCGGACCGGAATTTGTTTCTGAAAAAAATATGCCAATTGTTAGTAGGCCACGCGGGCGAAGCCGCGGACCGAAGCTAGTAATAAATAAATTTATAGAATAGTCGCGTTGTTAAATAGTATAGATTCTATACTATAGTACGCGCCAACAACGCGACTCACGGTTTATAAAACAAATGAAAATCGATTGTCGTATGCTCTAAGTAATAAGTGTCAGTTCGAACTTCGTTTTACGTCAGTTCGAGCTAGCCTTTTTGGCGACTAGTATAGGAATCATTAAACTACTTTGAGTGCGGTCGTTTAGTGTCATTGCAATTTGTAAGAGAAAGTGATTTTATTATGTTTTTAAGTGTTTGCGACATGTATTGTTTTTTTGTACACTATTCCACAATTGTTTTTTTTAATGCATTATATTCATGAATTTTGTGATAATTATAGCCTTTTGTATGATTCCATGATATAGTTTTTAGGTGAAATTATCCAAGATCTCGCACTCTCATAGAATTTGTAAACATTTTACGCAATATAACATAAAGTGCACAAACTTTGGGTTGCGCTTGTCTTTCGTCAAGTCACGATACTGATATCATACATGAACATAATACGTTTCTGTAAATAAATTACTTTCGTAATATGAACAACTTTTTTATTAGCCATCTTTAAAGAAACATCTATTTTATAAGCGGTTATTTAATAGTTTACGATGAGTATTAAATATGCAACTCATTAAAAATAAGTAGTTTGTTTTCACGCTCATAATACTGATGAATTTTATGAAGTTAATAGAATTTTCAGTAGTAAAATGTCGTAAAAGGGGATTTAGGATTTGTAGATATTCAAATATAACATGAAAAATATTTTTTATGGGGAGTGAAGGGTAGATAGGGGAAAAATAATAATAAACATTGTCTAAGTACGAATTTTATTTACAACGGACATAATAAATTACTAAACGTCTATCAATATAGAAAGACAATCTACCACAGAACTACACGACAATTTATTTTTACACTAATAAGAGAATTAGAACGCTAAAAGCTGTTATTGGACGAAATATGTACAAACATTTAAAATTTTAAAATCTAAGGGCTTATTCTACTTCTTGCTGATAAATGCCAGTTAGCCTATCATCTGTCACAAGTGAATAATTGGTAATAACAGGCCCCGAACATTATGAGTATTACGAAAAGCTATATTTATAGCGCTAAGTTATATACTACGCTTATCATATTTTATTGTCGAGACAATATTCTAAACTATGAAGATATAAATTATTTCGTTTTAAATCGACAGTCTTTAAATGAAGATATGAAATGCTCGTATTATAAGTACTTTACTATAAAAAGTGAGTCAACCTCTTCTCAATTTATGCCGATGTATTGTAATATGATGCCTATTACTTAACAACTTGACGTTGTTGATGTAAATATTTCGCAATAGTTGCTAAATACTGGTCCTATAAGAATTGTAAAGGTTGACAACGTCTGGCTGGATATATCGCACTTCTGTCACTTATATCTATCACTACCTAGAGCGAGAAAGAGCGCGTTGCTGGATGCGTCGTTGAATCTTCTCTCTGGCTCTGAGCTGTTTAGAACGAGAAAGAGATTTCTCAGTGTCGGAAATGAATTGAAGTATAGGAAACTGCGATTCGCTACAGCTAGTCGTATCGTAACCCTAAAGTCTCCGACCGTCACAGGCGTCCCAGGTTGACTTCACTGTACTTATTACACATGATCCACTGACAAAGTTAAATCCTAATCTAAATGCAACTTATAATAAGAAATATCATTTTTACAACAACATTTTGTTAACATTAAAATGACTAGTTGGATTAATATTTTGATATCGGCAGTTTTGGCGTAGGTATGTTATTCTTTGGTATTATGAATTAAAACAATGATTTTTCGTAAATGTCCACGTATAAAAAGTTTATACATTTTTAAGATTGTATATTCCTAATGTTTTGTGAAAAGAGTCATAATATTAAACACCATAATTATTATATTTTTTACGATATAATAACGTTAAAAAAGTTATTATCCGGAATTATAGTAGTCAATGTTTCGTTAAAACAATCGAAGATAAATTAACATTTTTGCGGACCATATTTGATTTTTAACGGATAGAGATTTTTTTTTCCTTTCTTATACATTAATGATTTCGTTTTGTGTTGGTTAGTATGAGATTCAGTTGCAGTAATGGTCCTCGGTGGTGAGCCGGCAGAGCTGGCAGTCGACGCGGCAGCACCAGTGGTAGCGGCAGTGGCAGCGCTCGAGGCGCGAGGCCCGCACCGCGCGCCGCCCGCGCCCGCAGCACAGGCGCCCGCACCCGCCCGCGCCCGTGCCCAGACTTGCGTTGCACTTCCTATCAAAGATATGGTCGACACATAAATATTTGCTTCAGAAGGTAGTGTCACAATCACAACTAACGGAACCACCGAGCTGTGATTTATCAGAAGGACCTAAAAACATTTTAGTGCAATTATCATTCCAAAAATTCAAATAATCAGCGTACCTACAGCCAGCAAAGAGCAGTGCACGATGCAGTGGATTTTAATTTGCGAAAAACGGGTGCTGTCATCGATTTTAGTTTTGTGATTGTCATCAATATGGGTTTATAAAGAGAATAATTGGCAGCAGTGTTATGTGAGTATAATTTACTAAACATTTTATGGTGTACCTAGAACCTAGTTGCAAGTTATAACTATTGTATCATACTTAAAGAAATATTTGACATCTATTTCTGATTCATTTTATTTTATCTTACCTTCCATGAGTCCCCAGAGATCCAGAAGCGGGATCCGGCTCGCAGTAGTCAGGGCTCGGCGTGACGTATCGCAGACGCGGTCTCGCCCGCCGAGCTCGTCGACGAGGTTTCAGTGGACCAGCGCGGGAGATCTCGTCGGCGAGCGCGGCCGCGACGCGAGGCAAAGGCGGCAAAGCTCGCCAACATGTACGCACCGAACACGACCCTGACACGCCGTGGCACGTACACTTGGTACGCATGCCTGTCGACACCGCCTGTGAAGTTCGGGTAAGTTTTTAAAAAATATTTATATTTATTTACTAACTGTGGCATGTGGGTGACTTATATTGTACCCTATTCCAAAGGCACATAACCGTATTTAAGAATTAGACTATTTCCAAGGCTAGTAGTTAGGATTTAGTTTGTCCAAATACTCGAAAATATTCAAAGCCAAGGCCTAGATTTAGACATTGTGGGTAGGTATATCATTAAGTAGGTAGGTGTTGAAAACTCGCCTTTCGTCCGAATCGGTAGTTGAGCAGGTTGGCTGAGGCAATGAGTGGGCGCAGGCGTTCGAGTCGCGTGCGCAGGTCCACTTGCGGGTCGAAGCGCGGGTCGTCGGCCGCCATGCGGTACTCGATGTTCCGGTATCGGTGTCCTCTCTCTTCGTATTCGTATCTATGAAATTAAAATAATATTTGAAGTATGAAGTAGGCATACCTATATAGCACCCAATGGTCACTAACAAAAAAATACTTGCATCTTAAAATTGTAATAACAGTTTGTTTGAAAATATATCAAACTATTGAATATTTACCGTGATCTGAACCGCTTCCTTGTCGGTCTTCCTCGTCGCGGTGACCTCGGTAGGCGTTTACGTCCTCGTCGCCCCTTCTTTCCCTGTTTCGGAGGTAAAGTGGTATTGGGCGGAACTGGCTGGTCATCCACCAAAATAACCACTGGTGGAACTGTCGTCGGTTCCATAGTAACTGTTGTCGTGCTAGGTTCTGTGCTTGTCGTTTCAATATCAAAGGTATCCTCGATTCTTCCATCTCTGACGTCTATTTCGTGTGCATCTAAGAATTGCTTTGCGAACCTATAAACATTTTGATTTTTGTGAATATCTAAACTAAATGTGTAAAAAGACTGTATTTGAAGTATCCAGGTTAGTCTAGAAGTGGGAAAATCCGAGGATAAACAGTAGATTGCTAAATTGAAAAAAATATGTGTGTATACCTTTCCGCCCATTGGTAGTTATCCCCGCATCCACCCCACTTGAACCGCGTGTGTGGCTCCGCTGCAGTTATCTGAGCTTGTCTTGGTGGACGCGGCGGGGCACGCGGCGGCGCAGCGCACGAGCACGCGGGCAGCGAGCCAGCCGCACACGCCCTCGCCACCGACCATGCGAGCGCCGCCGCCGACATCGCGTAAACGTACGCCTGTTCACGGGTGCCTGGTTTTAAAGAGAACAATCAGTCTTCAGGCAATCTAATCGTGAGATCACGATAGAGCCCGCACACGCATCTTCGGCCCGGCTAAACAATGGCTGGCGCTGGCTTATCACACAGCACATCGCGCGTGAGTGCACCGCTCACGTTATCGCTGAGCTGACGTCCCCCTGCGGGCTGGGCTCTACCCCACCTCCCGCTCTCCACGCTTGATTCATGCGTGTAATTAAATCTTTTGTCCGTCTCGCTGTTACTCGACCCTTGTCGCTGATCGCATTGTATGGCGGACCTCAGATAGCGTTCCTTTAACAGACCCGAGATAACTTTTCTGAAGAAAAGTTTCGTCTTTTCGTCTCATCAATAAGGATTTACAGATTGATTAATGTTATTGGAAAAGATTTTCGAAACAAGTAAACCAAAAGCCTATCAGAATTTAGATAACATGAGATTACATTGACATTATATTAAGCGTTATAAGTTCTTGAAAATCATTTTTTAAATACTTATTTTATCTATTACGACTCAAAATTTTCAGTTATTTAAGTTAGTACGATTATGACAAGTCGACTTAAAGAGTGTTAATGAAAAGTTATTCGCCGTTCATTGCCACAACCGCAGACGATATTCGCTTCGTAAAACTTTTAATTAAAATGTATCAAGCCGGGCACTCCAAAGACTTAACGGTTTTGTTGTAGCCGACAACGTTCCGTGTCAATTAATTTCCTAAAGTGGGTAGACGCTCGACGAAGTGGTGACCAAAAACAATGCACCGTATTTCGTAGTCGGCATCCGCCTGGCACTCGCTGCCAACTACACAATGTCGCCAACCATGCTAAAACTAGAAAAAACTTCGCCATTGTTTGTCGTCTTTTCTATTTCTAACTTTTAGATAGTCGTTTTTCTTAGCGTAGCATCTATAACGTTGATTGTGAGCGACTGATGTGAAAAAGAAGTCTATTTCTTTTAGGTTTTATCCTCACATCTACAAAGACAAACTTGAGGGCTAACGAGATAGCGCGCTCCTTTGAAGCTTTTGTTATCAAATAGTCGTACATTGTAATTACTAGTTTCCAAAGAAATGCTCATTGGAAAACGGTAAGGTTCGATTATGGGGTACCTAACTGTTTGTAATTATTGAGTAAATCCAGTTAGTAAGAATACTGCTCTTTTATAGCGTGACAGAAATAGCCCTTTTCGCGGATGTATTTTTCGAAAGGATCAATAGGCAGCGCACAGGTGGTCACGTCACGGCACGGGCTCACGACATGTTGTAGACAGCGATCGTTCGTGCCGACTCCCGAGTTACCGATTCGCGTGCTTCTTCGGTTATTTAATGCTTTTTCCTTTCTTACGCATCCATAATACTGTCATTATAAGACGTAATATTTTACCTTTCAAGAAAATGAGTCAGCTATTTTATTTATTTTGGATTGACGGTGTTTGCCATTATTTTCATGTATTGGCTATGATTGGCAAAATAAATTCAGAGGCTCATTTTATGACCATATAAAGACTGTATGTTAACAGATTCATCCCCAGTCCTCCATCAACGCCGATCTCCGAGGAATCCATCGCTACATCCGGCTTAGGTTTCGCTGCATGATAAAACCGTAATTTCGGCAGTAACTTGGCAACGCAAGAGTAGTTCTCTAGATATTGCGGGTTGCGGGTGTGAATACTTACCATCAGTTGACCCGTCGTCGATTTTATACCGATATACAGAAGGATACAAATGGATGAATAACATTACAAACCCCTCCAAATCACAAAAGGCGTGACTTCAAATGAGAGAAATAAATCTTTTTTTTACTTGTAAATTAAAACGCTAAACAATAGACTAATTTAAAAATTAATTGCCCGTGAAGCGATAAATATAACGTGGATGTGACATGTAAATAAAAAGAGCGGTCGGTGCGGAACGAGCGGAGCCAAGAGCGCGGCCGGCCGCCTCTCGCCGCGCTGAAAGGGCGCAGTCGTTCCGCCAGCCGCGCCCGCACAATGCCGCCCGCTGATTTAAAAGACTCGACAAACTTGCCTTCCCTTATCTTTCATTACTGTCGGAAGTCTAAGTCGTTCTAGACAGAACGGAATCCATTAGTATGCAGTTTAATAAATTGAATGCTAGTAGGCACTTCGTGTCGTGGACGTATTTAAAATCGATTTATAGCTGGCTGGCTGGTAGTCGAATTTGTGTTTAGGGATTAAATTTTCTTTATTTTACCGTATAGGTACTTACTATGAGAATAAAACTTAAATATATAGGGACAATTCATACAGATTGAGCTAGCCCCAAAGTAAGTTCGAAACTTGTGTTATGGGATACTAACTCAACGATATTATATTTTTATAACAAATACATATATAGATAAACATCCAAGACCCGAGGCCAATCAGAAAAAGTTAGTTTTTCATCATGACCCGATCGGGGATCGAACCCGGGACCTCCTGGGTGGCGGTCTGGCGTGGTAACCATTACGCCACGGAGGTCGTCCAATATCACGCACTGTTCTAAAATAATAATAAGATTTTTTTAAATGCATCTCGTCGTGCGATGTTCGTCATGATATGCAATAATCATCAGATACTGCTGTAGCCATATTGGATATGAAAAAATAAGTTAGTTAATATAAATAAGTTTGTGAGTCTGCAACAAATATTCTCACCTGTAAGTAGATCCGGAGTGAACTTAGGCGCTAGCTCGATAGAGGAGCAGTTCCATCTGTCTCCGGCGTGTGCGGCAAGGCAAGCAGTTCGGGTGTGGCGTGCAGCAGCCGCTACGTAGGGCATTGCGGTCGGTTGCCGGCGGCACGCGCGAGCTTGACCGCCCCATAGTGCACCACCGCGACGCGCGTCGCCACAGTCGCTCTCAGTCCAGTTACCTTCGCTTTCGTGTAATGCTCTGTAGTGGACACAACTTTCACTGTAGGTTTTATATGTAGGTACACATTTATACCTATTGTGTTACTATAGAAAAGCTTAATTTACATTTGTCGGTTTTGACTACTCTGTAGAAGAATTTCATCCTTTTTCAGAATATCGTGTCGGAATTACGCAATCAAACATACCTACACATCTCTACACATCTAAACTTTTACCTTGGTTGGGAAAAAACCTAGGCTAACGTGGTATTTTAGATAATAATAATGTACAACATCCAGTGACATCCACATTCCAGAAGGGGCAGTAGAGTAGGCCCTCTGCCTGTACGTAAATATTGAAATTGCCACTTGGAGTTTTGTATGTGAACTGCGTCTATTTACTTTGTACATACATAATTAGCATCAGGGTCGTTAAGTAATATAAAAGATCTCCAGCAACTCAAGGTAATGTTGCAAAAGTTACTTCGTAAATGTAAGTTTGTTGCCAATGCCCATAATTGTTCAGAAAAGAAACAACAATATAGTAAAACTTTTTATTTTGTACATAATTATATTGTAAGTACACATACATTGTACCCATCTACTCTATTATAATTTGAGTGCTACATAAAATGGCAGTGTTCCTTTCATTTTGGATTCATATTTTCAAACTAGGTATCTCAGTAAGCAGAAAGTGCAGTACAGTAATCTAAAAGCATTTATAATTATTTGGTCGGTCTAGTTCCTTGATCTGTTTTAGATATAGACGCCAAGGAATCCGGACGTCGAGCTGACTCTGGCCTCGAGCCGCGTTGAAATGCTTCACACATTTCATACAAATAATTGGGAAGGAAGTCTCCAGTCTCGCCTTCCCTTCGGCGCAATACACGGTATGCGTCGCGTAGCGTAGGCTTCGGCGCCAGTCGTAGCTCCAACTCTACCGCCGAAGGAAAATGAGCCGCCAGAGAATAAACTATCTCCAAATCTGAAGGCGGTGGACTCAAATGTCTATAATTAGAAACTTTGTGAAGAAAATATTCAGACATACTCATGCGGGAACTTGTGTCATCATATTTTCCGAGCTTCATGTCGTAAAGAACCGACTTTTGCCGGTCTGGTCCCCAAAACTCTTGTTCAAAAGTACTAAAAAAAGTTTCAACGTCTTTAAATTCAGTTCTGAAACAACGAGCCCACATTAGAGGTATTCCATCGAGACAAGATATTATAAAGGGCAACTGTTTTTCTGGGGCCATTTTTAATTCATCGATATAGTATTTTATATTTTCCAAAAAGTCCATCGGATGTGTGTCCCCATTGTCGTCGAAGTGCGGTCGTCTATTTATGCTCGCCACAATCCAGTCGCTCAGATTTTCCGACGAGATTTGTATTGTATGCTTACTGCCTCTATCGCTCTTGTCGTCGTCTACCTCTACTATTCTAGGTCGGTCGCTATAACGCGCTGTCGAAGGTTTTTCGAACACGTTATCAGCTTTTCCTAAATTTGGTAGAGACATATGACTACGTAACCGCGAAGATGGCATGTCCTTGTAAATGTCCTCTTGACTCGAAAAGCGAACTCCAAATCCTAACGTCGAAGGCTTAAAAATCGAAGACATGGAACTGCCGTACATTGTGGGTTCTGTTTTTTTTGGAGTCTCTTCTTTTATCGTCTCTTTTTTCACCGAAGATGTAATTTTATCAACCATTTCTGAAAGATTTGTTACAGAAGATTTGATTTGACGCAAATCTACGAACAAACTCATTTTGGGTGATGTATTTGGTCCATTGTTATCAGCACATGAATCCTTGGTCCGACATTTTACAATGTGTTAAGGATTTGCTGCAACAATTAGATATTTCTATTCAACAGATGTACGTACAGTGTACAATAAAATTATAATATTTAAATCTACTTTATTAAAGCATACCTAATCTAGTCTACATACCAAAATGTGTCGTCATTGACGAGGAATCGTAAAATGGAGCTCACTGTGTAACTAGGTACAGTTTTTGTGTATTATATTCGAGGAAAGATTTCGAGTTACCGGTAGATCTTATCTTTTTGTTTTGTCAGGTGAATAATATTTTTTAAGCTATAGTACATTGCATGCTTCAGGCCACTAACAAAAGACATATATATTAAAAATACAGTTTGCTAGTTCTACTTCTACTGAAATACATTTCAACTTATTTAAATCTCGGTTAAACTAAAACTGAAGAGAACAAAATATTGTTAAACTGGCTGATACTTTTACTAATATCTTAACGGAGTTGATAACTAATAGACACCTCTAGGTTGCTGGTGATCTTGTAATCTCCTAACTTGCAACCTTTTAGAATGTTTTAAAAATCATCTTCTCAATTCAAGGTTATTTTTTGCTATATAGCTAGAGGGTTATTCTTCTTTATTAACGCCCCTAAGATATTAGTAAATGTTTTTTACCGATGCATGATATAAATTTTGCAAGTTATCATTCGCTGTTATATTTAAATATTAGTTATCTTGATTCTATGTGTTTAGTTTTGATCGTTACCAATCGATATTCGATACACATAGGGATAGGTTTCCTCAGGGTATGTCAAACCCATATTATGTTAGAAATAATGATTTTGACAATAACGGACATGCCCAAAAATCATAGGCCAATTTTTCAATGCCTAATCAAAACCTAGCTTTTGATGTTGCGGGAACACTTACAAAGTATCTATGCGTGCATGCGAAATCACCGATTGGGATACGATACGTTTTTCCATTTAATTAAAATATGTGAAAAGCAGTGTCCTAATTTAATTTAGCTATCTATGGAGTTGAAAGTGCAGTATGCGTGCGTAGCAAGTTCGTAGCAAACGGGGGGCTTACGTGCGACTACGGCGGGCAGGCAAGTGGTACTACCGCTACCCACCGTCGTCAGGGATTCCGTGTACTCGAGCTTTTTATATGCTTACGTTACGATAACTGGGTTATCGTACACGGAATATTAAATTTCATTGACGTTTCGTTGTGCCTGCCAAGGACACGCGTTGCCGATGGCACCGTTTCCAATTTCGTAAAGGGGGGGCGCTTTGTGCGAATATGCCAGTCCGGTACTGTCTACAACACAGTTGCGTAACGAAACGATTCGTGGTGTCATTGAAGTTTTTGCAATTTGGTAAGCAATAAATAAGTATAGGAAATCACGCTCCGTTAATTTCCGTTTTGTTTACGAAGTAACCATAAAAGTAATCTGTGGTTTCGTGTGAGATACACCGATGCGCGTGTAGTGGATTTCTGATAAAATAATTTAGAATTTGAAATAATGTTTGAAACATAACGATTAAATTTAATGATTTAAAAAAAACTATAAAGCTGCAATTATCGTTGTTTCGCTCCGTGGGGGATAGACACGCGACGTCAAGCGCTTGACGTCAGGCGCGGAAGTAGGTGTGCACCGTACTTCAATTGATGGATTGGCTCATCAGGCTAGCACGAAGCACATCAAAATTGCACAACGTAAAACCACCCAACTACGTAATAGCAATTGACTCCGTAGCGTCGGACATCGAGTCACGGTGCTACGGGCACAAAGCTTCCGTAGCCGTCTCTATTATGGTTAATTCATGTGGAATGCAATTGTTCCGTCGTCAGGCCGCCCGGTGCCGGCGGCGTTATCGTATTCGTCACGCCGCGCACGTGTACGATGGATCTAATAAAATAATTCCCGTATCAAATTTTACGCGTCTATCTGGATCTAGTAGACAAAGAGCCGCGCGGAGGGTAGAACATTCGCTTTGTCATAACTGGTCGCCCAACACAAAAGATTACCGAGCTTTTTGCTCGGAACCTTTGTATTTGATGTATACATGCAAATATTTTTTTTAAAATAGGTCGTCATGCTACAATGTTCTTTTTAAATCATTATTCAGATTAGTTTGTAAGGGGCCACTAAATAGAAAACAGATACAAACGTATGGCCCAAAGCAAAAACTTATTGAATTAAATTGTGATTACGATTTTGCTACATAACTAAAACAAAACATTGCAGTATAAGGAGAATTTTACTGTATAATATCAAAAACACTTTACGAAAATCACAAGCGGGAGGCAATTTAAATAAAGCACACAAATTTTATACAAGCCAACAATATCAAAAAGCATTCTGCGTTGACAACAAAAAAATAGCTACAAAGCGATAAATAAATGGTTGTGTTGGCCGAGAGACCGTGAAAATTTATTTTAAAAGGTTGTAAAACCCGAACTGGCAAAAAACACGTTGGAGCAAACAGCTGACGCGGCTGCAGCAGTGGCGCGCCGCTGATTTGGCTTTAATGATGATTAAATGCAGTATGATTGTTGCTGCGTGCGTGTGTGCCGCCACTGCCGCCCCAAGCTCGTGCCGGCCGAGCCTGCAGCACCGACGAACTGTACAACCGGGGACTTTAAAGGAAACTTCTCGAAACGTGACTTTTATGTAGCGTTTTACAAATTGCAACTCGGCAAAACCCTATAGAAACTTAATTCGCACTTTACATTGTTCCGGACCCAAATTAGAATTGCATTTATTGTGCTGTGGTAACGGAACCACCTTGAGTTTTTATAAAGCTGCCATGAAATCTATAAGTAGATAGAATTAGGTTTACTTTTTACAGAATAATATCTTTACTAAAAAAAAAATTTTTGTTCTTCTATTCTCTGCAACTGCTGGATCTATTTTCTAGATAATTCCTGCAGAAACAATAGAATTTAGAGAGAGTATAAGGATATTCTAACTAATGGATAGACTTAACTAATGTAAAGAATAAATAATTTGTATCAGTTTTGTATTTACCCCTCAGACATTGAAAATTTCAGTTAATTCTCGCAAAACGTCGAATCATTGCCCAGCCCACATCTCATTGCACGAATCCGGTACAAGTTAATGTTATAATTGCGTAAATTACCGAAAGAAATCTCAATTTGTTACAATCAGATGCAAGGGGCGAGCCCCGCCGTGTCGCAGTATAAGTCAACTCGCTTCATTAAACCCGGGACAATGATACCCTAATTATGAACCATTCGACACAGAAGCAGTTACTGTATAGACTAATGACTGTTATTAATCAAGATCAACTGATTCATTGTAGGGGGTTTCTTGTCATATAATTATTATATTTGTGAGTTATATAAAAGGGTATAAGTAATGTAACACTCACACCATACCGAATAGTAAGGTATTTCATAAAAATGTATGGCATGAGGCAAAATGTATGTCATGAGGCGAATTGACGTCGTGCCCTAAGGTCGTGACATAAAACGCTAAACATTTTTGTACCACAAGCGGGATAACTAAAACTTGTTCTATCACTTTTGCACTTTATTTAATTCACCTCAAGATTGACAGAGACAAAACAGGGTCTTATCCTTGTTAGAGCGGAGTATGTGCTCGGCAAATTCGGCAATTTTAGTGTAAAGCAAAGCATCCGTACCCAAAACATGTACAATGCGTGAATATCTATTAGTATAATTACATACATAATTTTCGATGTATATTCTGGGCACGCGTGAACAAATCTCTACCCCAGTTTAAATGTAGGTAAACGGGTATCAAGTAGGAAGCCCGAATAATTGAAACAAATGCAAGGATTATTCGACAAATTGTCCAATACAAGGGCAATTTGTCTAAGTCACGGAGCGTTGAAACCAACTATTGTTACTTTATTGTTATAAATGCGATATTATTGTGGTGACAAAGTGCGAAGAAGTTATCATCTATTATATGTTAAAAAAAAACATATTTGTATACTTAAATCATACTTTATGAATGTTGCGTAAAAATAATGATGGTTATTTTCTTTGCCTACCCAAAAAGTACCCATTGTAACAAAATTTTAGTTACCTACGGTAATTTATTATTTTGTTTATAGTTTTGATTGTTTCTATTAAGAAGCGATAGGACAATAGTTCTCACTCGTGGTCCTACTAATAGGACAAATTAGTAGGTCTACGAAAAACCGGGGGAATTTTCCTTCAATAATTGCATTCACGGTTGCAGCTTTTTAGCGCGTTGAAGGCTGTGAGGCATCTTGGGTTTCGTGCCTTATCTCTGGACAACGTTGCTGTGAAGTGTCATAATAATAAAGTTTACATTTTTCGATTTATTTAAAAGTATCAAGTAGTATTTATTTAATTAAACATAAGGCATCGCGTGGGTTTTACAAAGGAGGATTAAGTTAAAAAAATATACATATATATATAATACTATGTTACCCGGGGGTGATGTACCTTCCCACCGGTAAAAGAATTTTTGAAATCGACCCAGTAGTTTTTGAGTTTATTCGTTACAAACATACACACACACAAAAATACAAATCTTTCCTCTTTATAATATTAGTATAGATATAGATTGTATCATTTGTTTTCAATTAATTTACTATACAAACGAAGGAACTTTTTTTTGTGTAATGCAGAATATCTACATTATTATACATTATTTATTATGCATGTTTTTTTATGCCTGTCCGTAATGCATGTGCACAGGCACCTAGTAGTTCCGTATGATAGTGACTGAGTGATAGTATATTTTTAAAAGTCCATCGTCCTCGTGGGCCGAATAGAGCGTAGTGCACGATGCGACTGGGCGGGCGGGTAGCCAACGGGCGCCCACAACCTGCGCTAGTATGGCATGAGTCAACGTACGTCGTCGCCCCAGACAGCGGGCCGCCCCGTCCCGCCGCGTCCTGCTATCCTGCCTACACTCCATCACTTGACGGACGATTTGAAAAATATACAGGGTTTTATTTGCCTTTCTTTGTCCATAATTAATACAGATATAGAGTCACAGTAATGAGCCAAATTAATTATTTTTAGATGCAACTGGGAAAATTATAATCGTGGCTATTGAAGAAGTCATCATAATTTTTTACGTGGTAGCATTAAGCAATAGTATATTTGCTTTCTTTCACTTCACACCATCAATCGTCATCTCGACGAGATTGTCACTAATTGATTTTCAGGCTTACGTACCTATATCATCTATTCAATTACCACTAGAATTTTCATTAACAAGAACTAACAAAATGATATACAGCCAAGAAACTGCATGGTTGACAATGGAAAGAGGGCAGTAAGCATCTAAATAGTCAGTCATTGGACAATGTTGACTAATGAGCTATAACTTCAAAGAGGTTGCCGTCGATACGGACGAACAAGAAATCCGTGACAAAAATAAGAGCTGAACGAATGTGGTGCGTTGAGGATGTCGGTAATTTATGAATTTGTCAGGACAAACTGAACATCGTCGGCGGTGTAAATAAAGAGACCGCGGCGCGGATAAATTTGTGTCAGATCAAATGAATCGTGCAGTTGGAGCATGCATCGATTTGTTGCGCTTATTGTGTGCCGCATCCAAGACTGAATCCACCGCACATTGGAAACAAAAAATGAAACAGAAGGATTGAAATGAAGCATATTGAATCGTGTCTATGAAAATTAAAGCAACTTGAAATATCGCAATGTTGCATTAAAATTAAACTTCTATTACGCTAAAATTGTTAGTGGCACTGTGCCTAGGCCATGGCTTGATTAGAGTGTTCTAGAAATACATTTTGCTTAAAAACTGTTTAATCAATACAATCATTTGACAAAGAGAGAGAATAAAGTTCTCTTTCTAGAAATCCGTTTTGCTTGATGTTCGTTATTTCAATACTCAAGTCTCACGAAGATCTATTTATGCTATCTACAAATAAAAAAATAAAAAATTAGAACCTAATTGGATAATTTAATTTTGAAAATGCAGAGAAAATTACCCAATAACTTCCTGAATGGATAGTTAAGGCTAATAAGAATAACAAGCTCTACAAAACTTTTTATGACGAGAGAGTTTCCGGGACTTGGCAGCATTTTTACATAAAAGTTTTTGATAGGATAGTATGTAATAAATTACATTCATTAGCAAAAGTTTTACTTCTTTTTATTATATTTTTATTTCATCAGATTATAAATATAAAAGAAATTCATGGAAAAGGGACCTATCCTATTAGAATGGGTCACCGACTCGCCGATAATTCGATTGAATAGCTCTTAACTGGAAGGATATGAAATAAGTACCTACATTAATATTTCATTGGTTAACTACGTAAGTACTTATAATGAAATCTAGGAATACCGAATAGCGATATTGCTTCTTCAAACTTTAAGTATGATTGTGTCTGATACGATTGTCAGAAATCTATATATATAAAAGAGAAAATCACTGACTGATTCATCACGAAATCTCCGAAACTACAAGTACCAGGAGTCTCAAATTTTGCGTGGGGTTTCCTTTTGGGGCGTAGGTGCTCACTAAGAAAGGATTTTTGGAAATTCATCCCCTAAGGGGGTAAAACGGGGGTGCAAAGTTAGTATGAAACTTTGCCGTTTTTGAAGTTACTCTAATGAAATTCAGCATGAAGGTTCTTTACTGAAAAGCATGAAACATGAGTAAAATATTTTTTTCAAAATTTATCCCTTAGGGGGTTAAACGGGGGTGCAAAGATATTATGAAACTTTGCCGTTTTTGAAGTTATTCGAATGAATTTCAGCATGAAGGTTCTTTATTGAAAGGCATGAAACACGAGTAAAATATTTTTCTCAAAAATCATCCCTTAGGGGGTTAAACGGGGGTGCAAAGTTAGTATGAAACTTTGCCGTTTTTGAATTTATTCAAATGAAATTCAGCATTAAGGTTCTTTATTGAAAGGCATGAAAGGCAAGTAAAATATTTTTCTCAAAAATCATCCCTAAGGGGGTTAAACGAGGCTGCAAAGTTAGTATGAAACTTTGCCGTTTTTGAAGTTATTCGAATGAAATTCAGCATTAAGGTTCTTTTCTGAAAGGCATGAAACACGAGTAAAATATTTTTCTCAAAAATCATCCCTTAGGGGGTTAAACGGGGGTGCAAAGTTAGTATGAAACTTTGCCGTTTTTGAAGTTATTCGAATGAATTTCAGCATGAAGGTTCTTTATTGAAAGGCATGAAACACGAGTAAAATATTTTTCTCAAAAATCATCCCTTAGGGGGTTAAACGGTGGTGCAAAGTTAGTATGAAACTTTCCCGTTTTTGAAGTTATTCAAATGAAATACAGCATTAAGGTTCTTTATTGAAAGGCATGAAACATGAGTAAAATATTTTTCTCAAAAATTATCCCTTAGGGGGTTAAACGGGGGTGCAAAGTTAGTATGAAACATTGCCGTTTTTGAAGTTATTCGAATGAAATTCAGCATGAAGGTTCTATATTAAAAGGCATGAAACACGAGTAAAATATTTTTCTCAAAAATCATCCCTTATGGGGTTAAACGGGGGCGCAAATTTCGTATGAAACTTTGCCGTTTTTGAAGTTATTTAAATGAAATTCAGCATTAAGGTTCTTTATTGAAAGGCATGAAACACGAGTAAAATATTTTTCTCAAAAATCATCCCTTAGGGGGTTAAACGGGGGTGCAAAGTTAGTATGAAACATTGCCGTTTTTGAAGTTATTCGAATGAAATTCAGCATGAAGGTTCTATATTAAAAGGCATGAAACACGAGTAAAATACTTTTCTCAAAAATCATCCCTTAGGGGGTTAAACGGGGGTGCAAAGTTAGTATGAAACTTTGCCGTTTTGAAGTTATTCGAATGAAATTCAGCATGAAGGTTCTTTAGGCGATACGAAGTTCGCCGGGTCAGCTAGTCAGTATATATTTTCTATAGACTATCACAATGGTATACCTAATTGTTTGGTTCCCTGAAAACATTAATAGCTTGTTCCTCAATTCCGTCTAGGTGGGATTGTTTATTGTTGTTCATAAATATAACAATTATAGTAAATCCAAGGCGCTCGTAACAAGTTTAGCGACTTAGCGTGCCCATTACACGTGTAATCTTATCCACTTGATTGCAAGTTGCCAACTCTGGGCACCGCAAACTTCGCGAAGCCCTCCACGTCCAAGTTAGGCTCAGCTCTTGTGGGCTTTCACGGAAGTTTCCGCTTTTAAAATTATTATTCGCTATTCAGTAGATGAGGTTTATTTACATTTCCCAATTAGGCATTTTATATATCTTCGTATTTATCTTTTTTTCGTAATAAAAGTTCGTTCAGTAAACGTTTCTGACCGATGCGATGTCAGCCACAATATGTTCAAGACATAAAATTAAACAGATTCCTTTGTTTTACAGAAAATATAAAACCTAAAGTGTTGTGTCCGTCACAGTCGTATAAAATAAATCTGGCAAAGTGGCTCGTATTTCACCTTCGCCCGCAGGCATATCACGAGCACACGTAGCGTAGAAAGGGGGGAATTTAATAAAAATCACAATCGTAAAAACTAAGACGGCAACCATATAAAAATACCTAAGAAAGCATTAAGAGCCGTCCCCTAATAATAGGTCCCGCCAGATGCACGGGACGGCCGCCTGGAAAAGTCACAGTGGGAACTCGAGCGAGCCAAATTATTTTTTTCGGTCTGCCACACACGGCCCTTGCTAACTCAGCGAAAACTGATCGGAGCGGCTCACGAGGATCATACTTACACAAGGACGTTTTTTCTCTAAGCGCTACCTGGCGAGCTTTATGAGAACATTTAGTCAGAGCGGGTAGAATAATAAATAACTTTACGTTACGCCAAAAACGGTTATGAACTTTTTATCCCTCCTAGAACAAAACTACGGTAAAAGCTATTCCCCATAAAATGCTAAATTAAACTTGAATGTAGTTTTTATGGTGGTCGGTGGAACAAAGGATAATATTCCATATTTACCATATCGGAACGTGGACTTAAGGAAACGTAAGCTATGCTCGAAATTGTTGTGAAAAATATGTTTTTGTTACTAAATGTAGAATCTAAAACTACTACGCTCTGTTAAAAACAAACAACATGAGAACAACGTATCAAGATCGTATCGTAGATCGTTACAACTTCATGTCGTTTGATTGCTAGGTTCAACGTTGGTGACTAAGTATACATAACAGGTGGACTTTTCACACGACTAGCAAGAAGCAGGACATGTACCTATTCATGTATAAATTGTAGAATACATACACACTTAATAATGTACTTACAGCAAACGTTGGAGGAGTTCGGTAGAAAAAACACACACTGCCAGCCACTCCCAAATGTAAAGTGTGTTGAAAGTGGTATGGCTCTATATTTTCGTTATAATTGTCTATAAAAATCCGGCCAAGCGCGTGTCGTACCACACACATTGCAGGGTTCTTTATTTGCTTCTTCTTATGATATTTGAATGTTCTCGTAAAAGAAAATATATTTTATAACTTCGTCGATCATTACATGGTAACCAGTGAAGCCTACTTAGCCGTGATAGTATCCCTTTTAATGTTTTTATTTTTAAACAAAACACATGTTCCTTGTCAGGTTACTACGGAACCCTAAAAAGTAAATGATAACGATTAATTTATTTTCAGTTTACTTTTCACACTACGAATTACTATGTCTTTATGCACGTAGCTAGTTAGACTCTGAGCTGCCAGATAGTAGCAGTTTGCTATCTATGGACGCAATTAGGTTGGTGACGATTATGTTTTTTTATATAAAATCCTTTTTTAGGGTTCCGTAGTAAACTACAAGGAACCCTTATAGTTTCGCCATGTCTGTCTGTCTGTCCGTCCGTGGTCTAGCGCCTAGACGCTTAATGCTAGAAAGCTGTAATTTGGTATGTATACATATTATTTGGTATGTATATTATCAATGCTAACAAAGTGCTGAAACAAAATTTTGAAAAATATTTTTTTTTGGGGTGCCTCCGC
This sequence comes from Endotricha flammealis, assembly GCA_905163395.2. Lineage (NCBI taxonomy): Eukaryota > Metazoa > Arthropoda > Insecta > Lepidoptera > Pyralidae > Endotricha > Endotricha flammealis. The sequence goes on from LR990855.1 coordinate 10,882,770, forward strand.
GCCTACCACATTTTTTGGGGTGTCGTTAGGTATAGATCTCTTAAAAACATCGAGGGTGTGGGAAGATCGTTTTCCGATACAATGATCCGTTTGCGAATTATTTACATTTAACGAGTCAATTTTCGCACGGTGGTCTCTATCTCCGAAAGTCTTGAATTTAGAAATTTGAAAAAAATCATGGTAGTAGTCCATATAGTGAACCTTCAATGAAAACTATTACGGTTAAGTAGGCTCAACTAGAAAAGAAGAAAGAAAGAAAAATATTTTTATTTGGTGCTATAAAAACATTCACATAAAACTAACTTAACTAAAATGGTGGCACACAGCAGAAGTAACCGACTAATAGCCGACGAACTTATAAAATAAAATTTCTTTGATAAAAACTTACAAATGTCATAGAATATGGCGTTGTAGTCATCTGCAAGCAATCAAAGCGTAGCAAATACGGAACCCTACAATTGTGCGTGGCGCGACGTGTACTTGCCCGGTTTTTTTGTAAATACATTTAAAATATTAAACACAACGTTCCACGAGCTATGTAATGTGAAATGCTCCGACAATAATCGGCTTATGTTGCAATGTAATGAGAAAATTACTACGATTGTCGGAAACGGTTTGCCGGGACGATACCTACTGGCATTCCAGTAATATTTCCGAGCGTAATCTCGGGAGCGAATAATTGCGGGTTGCAACCGAACAACGGTGCTCATTAGTGCAATGTTCAATTAGGGACCGGCCAATGGACACGAGCCGTAACTTTAGGCCTGCGATCCACTATTAGAGCAGCTTTTTTATATAAACAAAAAGTATTTTTATAAATGACTAACGAAACCCGCACAACTTCGTTTGCGTGGATCCCGTTTTCCGATGGGAATTTCGGAATGTCTTGAATCGCTTTATCTGTTTAAAAAAACCGCATCAAAATCCTTTGCTTAGTTTAAAGATCTAAACATACGTAAGGACAGGCAGACAGCGCTAGCGACTTCATACTATGTAATGATAATTTTACAACTTATATTGGCGGTAACGTGCACAAATTGCATAATAGTTCCAAACTTAGAAAAGCTCAGGGTTTTATTATTGTTAGCGCATTCCCTTCCTTAAGGTTGTAAAACCAATGTATTTTACAAAAAATAAAACAATTTATGAGTTACGAGCTAACTAGGCATACCCCCGAATTCAAGATAAAAGTTGATTTTTGCTACGAAAGCGCGCAATCATTACCTCCGTAGGTCACAAGCTAACCGCTACGCTACGATACGACCTTACAATACAACTAATGCAGCTACGCCAGTCGTAGAGCCTGATATTTGCAGAATACGCTCTACCTACGGCAACTCTGTTAAGTAATCACTACTATTTTTTTAAATAATTTATATAGCTACATTTTATATGATAATCTATTTTAAAAAAAGTTTATAGCCAAATAATATTATTTCCGAGCCGTATTGGGGATGTAAAGATCGTTATTAATGCGGCTTTATTTCATTTCATCATACATTTAAATATTACATACCTAAAACACAAATAAACATTTATCTAATCTACGAGATTTTAGACTTTATTATGCGTTAGATATTGTATCGAGGATTGCCGCTCAAAAATTATATATTTTTTAAACTCAGGATTTGCTGTATTACCCTGGCTGGAGTAATATTCATTGGGAATATTTTTTAATTCGGAAAACTGTGTTGCGATGTTGCAATATTGGCAATACCAAAGAATATATGTAATATATATTTACAGTTATCGCTGTAAAGCAAATAGTATATTGGCCATGTGAGATTAATGTTTTAATGCAAGTAGAAAAGGCAACCTCGTTTAATTTTTTTTTAAGTTTTTTAATAAATAAAACTATTCATATAACTATTTTTATAAAGGTAATTTCATATTACACAAATTATAAACAGTCAAAATGAAAGACGTATCCAGGACCGTAGGGTCCTCTTTCATGATATTAACCTGTGTATGTCATGGATGTTATTTAAATACTGGGTGAAAGGATTTACTTGAATATTTATTTTTCAATAGTATTCATTCATGTTGTACAATATAATTGCTTACAGAGTTCCTTAACGATGTTTATATTATTAGCATAAAAATATTTGTTCTTAGTTATCCTGGATAGGTACCTCTTTCATTTTGTTGACTGATTTCGCTACTTATTTTTAATAACTTCAAGGATAGTGTAGAGATGTAAGTATTGATTGCATTTAAATATTAAAGTTGAATAATAATAAGTAATAAAAAATCTTATACTTACAACCATCGTATCGCCTCCGTAGATTTTGGCAAAAACACAAAAAATAAAATAAAAAATACGATATAACAACGCATCACAAATTAAATTTAAACATCTATATTTTATTAAAAAACACTGGCAGCATAGAAAGAAGAAAATAAAAAAAGAACAAAAAAATAATAGATCGCGGTTTTGGCGGGAAAATAAGTTTGGGAATATTCGCGAGCGCAGGGAGCGTCGGGAACGTGGGACCGGGCGCGCTCCGCCTGCGTCTGCAACAGAATGCACAGTGCGAGTGGCGACGCTGGCGACCAGCGACCGGCGACCACCGCCACCGCGGCCAGTGGTCAGGCAGACAACGCGCGTCGGCCGCGCCACGGATCGCACATAGATTAATTACCATACGAGACTGTACAGAACTAAAATCAATATCTTGTACTTAATATTATTTTAGTAATACATGTAAGAATAGCGACACTAAAAACAAGTTTCCGAGAGTTTGCCGGAGTCCAGACATAGTAAACTTATTTGGATGGACTTTTTAGTTAGCGTAGGTATTGGGTCACCATATTAACTAGATTCGGAAATGAAAACCTAATTGCACTCAACCATGTGATTTAAAAAGCTCATAGCCTTATTAGATTCTGAGTTACGAAAAGGACTTCTCATACATGCTATGACTTTTTGAAATTTATATCTCTTATAAGCGGTGAGAGCTTCCTGCTGCTACCGCAACTGCCCAAGACCGCAGCAATTTGGTTACAAAAAAAGTCATCCATTAAACTAAACGAAATCGTGTATTTTCAAAGTTTAACTTTCCTGTATAATTAGGGATCCAGATTGCTACAAAAAAAAACTTACATATAACAAAGTATACCTATGTAGAACACCGCGTCCTCACAGAGGCTATAATCTATTAGGCATAATAGTACACACCCTCTATTCCCCTCAAGCGGCGGGCGGGCGTCGCGTCGGTCGCCGGGCGGGCGGCCGCGCTCCCCACGCGAGCGGCACAACCCACTTATCAATTCACTCGAGTGGGCAGTCATTCATTGTAAGCATTGCGCCTATTATGATGGATTCGGTGGCTATTTACTGTTCACAAGCTACGAAGTACTACCATTAATCGAACTATTGAAATCGTGATACATTAAAAAATCAGTACATTAACCATTCGTATTATAAAGACAGAATTACATAAGTACTTGCAGTACCATAGCATTTATTTGAAATAACATTGTCAGTCTATTAGTTCTCTTTCTCGCTAAAATTATTTGTTGTGGAGATAAAAATTATAAAAAAATATATATTTTAATCTTAAAATGACACATAACTTGAGTAATAAGTAACTGTAATTGTTATTTTTGTAAAATAAATTATAAAATTATCGAGGAAAATTTTTTTTTAACCTGATTTTTTAAAATACTTTTATTGCAATATCGTTCGAATCGTAGGTATCTTTGCTTACCCTAACAGACGGCAGATTTCTACTAAAAAGAACTGGCAAGAAACTTAGTGTGTTGTATTATATAGCGACAGAAGGATAATATTTTAAAATTAATGATACATTAAATCTGATACTGTAATTGTCTAAAAAAGATAGCTCGAGATTACGTGCCATTAACTTTAAAATATTTTTGTACAATATTAGAAATAAAACTTCAGTATTAATTTATAAATACATTATTATGAATTTCAGTAAGTACATACATAAATGAATTATAAACAATCTTATTTAATACATAATATCCCTTTGTGCATTTGGTGTTCTTAAAATAAACGATATAATTTTCACATTTTCAGATTTCACTGTAAATATAGACCCAAGTTGTCGTTAACTTGAATAAGTAAAACAAATCAATCCAAAATGTATGGCAGTGCTAAGGATTTTCCTCTTAATAAATTTCATAATTAAAACTATAAACTATAAATCCGTCAATAAAATAACGCTTATATTGCTACATTTATCTAGTTTGCTTCTAAATATTAACAAGATGAGAGAAGTCAATTAATCTAAAAGCTTATTATTGCAAGGAAAGTCAGCAAAAAACTGTACTTTTCCATCAGAAATTCTCATGGGAATGAGAGTAAACGAGATAATAATTATGATATCGAAAACCAATAAGCTTAAAAGTGTCAGTAAAATATAAAGAAGAACAAATAAAATGAGAACAACGGAAAGAACTTTATATTACAGATAGTTATTTATAAAACCAATAGTCGTTCTTAATTTTTTTTTCAATATGTTTATTTATAATGTGCAAACAGATTAATACAAATATAATCAAGACGTGATACAAAATATACATACTACTTGCACCACTACGCTGTATACTTCGGATTTGGTCTTAGCCTGCGTTTACACCTGCAATAAATTGCAAGCAAGTACGCTCGCGACAGCTTGCCAGACAGTTGCTGCGAATTGTCGCGCAAGCGATTAATAATTCTATAAATATGCCGCGACCGCAACATGCCGCGACATTCTCAGATCGGTTATGTTCCGTATATTTTCTTGCACCTCGGGGAAAAGTTTTAGCGTGTTTTTCCGCGAGAACTTGCAAGTGTAAACGCGGCGTAACAAACATGAGAAACAAACTGATTGTAATAGAGAAGAAAGTAGAAAGTGGTCATTGAAGACTACTGAATAACAGTGGCGTAACAATAAAGAATGGACATTCAAACCTATACGATAACAAAACATTGTACGTTTGAATGTCTATTGGTAAACAATTGAAATCCTTGCCATCCTGTCCCAATATGCGTAGGCCTTTAGGTGACATAGCGGACGAATGCCACGGGCTCTGGCTTGAGGGGGCGCCAACGAAAGGTTTTTTTGAGACCAATATTGAGACCAATATTTGGTGCATTCATTCATATTTTAGGAACTTACGAACCTCCGATCGCACTGACTAACGTTTTATAAAATTATAAAGTCATTGTCAGTCTTGCTTATTTAGATAAAGGGCCCCATCTATACTAATGAAATTGTCACGCCACTGTCGGATAATATGCTAAAACACTGTCAGTATTATCTATCATTTCTAAATTATAATATTACGATCCATCTAAATATAAAACGTTTCTTATAAATACGTGAAATTATATACAAACTTTCTTGTATTAATAATAATGTTCAGAACGATAATTAATCCTGTTTTTATTTGATATTATTTATGGTTATTGATTGTCCTTTTACACAAATATATTTAAAAAGCCGAATTTAACCACTAGTAACTTAATACAGATCAGTTAACTAAAGCAAGCAACATTTACACACCGGTATAAACGCACTACACACTCGTCACAAAATTACTATTACATTGTCAATATCTATATATATATCTACCTACATAATTATGGATAGGTATCTAGTATCTATGGTAATTTCTCCAGTATCGAAATCAAAATCGATTCCGTGTTGAAATTACTCCCATTACATAGTAGAATATTTCGATACGGGTAAATAAAATTGTTCTGTTATGTATAAAATTGCTTTAGATAACTGACCTGTGAAATTATGGTGTATATTATTCGTGCACTAAATGGTATGACGGTTGGCTCGGATATATTTAGAGTGTCTTCTTTCTTGTGTATTTCCTTATGATGGTGACATTATAGGAGCACGGCTGTCAGGCAAGGTGCGACAGGTCATCGAGCTCCGGAGGCGGCTGAGGAGCGCCAGCGGCCCCCCTGGCGAACACGGGCTTAGCCACCACAGACACCGGAGCCTGGCACATAACGAATTTACATCATGAAAGAGGTCAAGGTCAAGCGGATGTTGACAATGTTGATGGAAATCAATAAGGAGTAATTTTATTACTTCTTGTGGTTTATTAAATAATTTAAAATGTAAAACATCAAAACATATTTTGGGAAATAATCAAATTAAAGAAAATTTACAAGTGCTTGCAGACAAAACGTCGGTATGGAGTGCGGAGATCACAGAAGATGCTTTGTGGTTTTCAGTGAGATAAATATTCTGAGTTTTTAAATTAAATTATATGATACGAGACATTTGATACCATTTATCATAACATTTTACTAATCTATATAGATATAAATTGTAAATTAAAAAAACCCCCGTTTGTTGTATCTACTTGATCAAATCTGCTAGGTTTTTTTCTAGACAATAAAATAATACTTTTTCTATGTCATATTATGAAAACGTTGTGACTTTTAAAATCATTTTTGTCGTCGACACACAAAAACAAAACTGTATCACTCTCACGAACATTCTCTTTATTTTCGTTATTCCATTAATAATATGACTTCAATTATTGTGTACAATACGGTGCAATCATGGACGTAGCCAGGTACGGGCAGATGTGTGAATGGGAATTTTGTACAATGAAAATAATGATACAGATATTCTATTTAACGAAGAGCATTTGGCTATGAAAGTTGTATTGTAAAGGCACATACACATTGTTTGTGCGTGAGCGATTTTACGAGCGTTTCCGAGGTTAAGCACACTACACTAATGTGCATTTTATGCCACAAAGTTCGCAAACAAGCATACGGCCCTCCTGATGCTAAGCAACACCGTAGACCCTACTCACCATAGGAACACAACATGGCCGAGACCAATGCTATTTGACTACGATCTTCTGTAAGGTGGAGGTCCTGCTCCAGACGGGCTGCTCCGATTTGAGCGGATTATCCGTTGTGCCCTACTTCTCATATGCATGAGAACATTACAACATTCATAGTCAAATGGTCTTCGTGAAATAGAATAATCTATGATTGCCTTGAATGTTCGATTGTCGTGCTTACTCACCGCACATACCTGACTGACCTGAGAGGCGGGCGCGGCGAGCGGCGGCGCGGGCGGCATGCCCACCACCACCAGCTTCTGCGGCGCCGCGCCCGAAGGCCCGCTCGTCACCACCACCGACTATGCACACATGCACGCAGACCATGCTCAATCCACCACTTAACCAGCTCAACAACATTCTTTCATTTCATTGCACTCGTTAATGAGCTTTCAAGTCAATTAATTCCCTACTTATCCTACTATAACTTTTCCCATACTATTTTAGTTTTTCCATCAATGACGTCAATGAGCCATAAGTAATTATCAATCTTTGTTAATCCTAGTTAACTCTATACAAATGCAGCTATAAGATGTACCATGATTGATATAGAAGAGATGATTCATATAGTACCACTCTAATTTTTGTTCGGTGAATTATAGCGCTCCTTTTCCATACACCCTTCAAAGGTAGGCAACCAACCAAATTTCCTCTTAAATCCTCCTGTTTGGGCAGTGGTGACTGCTGACCATTTTTATACGTAACGTTTTCTTTGCATAATATAATCGGTGATCAAAAACCATAATTCTTATCAAAGAAAAAACATGCTTTCAAAAATAAATGTATCGATCATGCTAAAAAAATGCGACCAACATGCAAAAATCATCACATAATTCACAATTTATCACACGACAAACCTTACACACGCATAAAATTGTCTACCTTTGCCCAAGTATTTAAAAAAATGTAATAAATGTATTTACTTAGATTATTTTATGTTATTAAAAAGTTATATACATATTTTTCTTTCCGGTTGACGTACCCTTGTAAATGCTAAATAAAATGTACCCGTAGTTAAAAGTAATGTCGTCTAATCACCGTCAATGAACAAATTAGCAGGGGCCCGATTCTACTAACACAAATGCACCAATGGACTCTCAATCGTGTCTCAAAAGAATGCCGATAGTGCATCAGTGGAATAGTTTTTGACATTTGTTATGGACTTAAACAATAACATAATATTTAACTTATAATCGGGCCCCTGGTAGACTAATAGGCGACTGTACACCGACTTGCCATTTCATAAAACAAAGTATTTTGGCATAAATTTGAATATAATTATATTTAGTAAGTGTATGGAAATGTTAAATACCTATTAATTTATTCTTATTAATTGTTAATTTGCATGTCATGTTATATGGCGGAACATTGAAACAATCTTGTATGTGACAACTTTTTGTACATGTTTCTGGTAAATTAAATTTCTATTTTATACTCACATTCTGGCCCCGTACAATGGTCGGCTGCGAAGTGTGGACCATGATGTGACCCGCTCCGCTTACAGGTTGAACCTGTATAGATGTAAGACTGCGTCAGAACTCAAAGACATGGAATAATGTGCTGAGTATTTTAATAAAAAATGTACAAAATCTGCTCTATCCAGATAATAGATATAAGAGGTTGACCTTGGGCCTAGTCGGATGCAATTTCATACAAAGATTTCTGTGCGTAAGAGGTTCATTGACTATTCCAAGGAATGACAGCAAAAAGGGCGTATACCGACTTGCAAGTCGGGATTAGGTAATTTAAAGACATAAATAGTAATGAGTACCTGTGGAGGTTTCTGCTGTGATACAATGACAAACTTCTGCGGGGGCGGCGTGGCTGGTGCTTGTAGCTGTGGCGTCGGCGACGCGCTGATAACCACGTTACGTGTTGCCATTGTTTCTGGATTAAAAAATGATAGATTAAAGTAAAAATTTCGATATCGCCGTTTCGATAATAAACTGATGAGGCGTACTAGTTGGAACATAATTATATTGGTTAACAATTTTATTTATCGATATGCATAAACAGAAAACACCAATTTCATAAAAGTCAGGCACTCTTATTATGTCACTAGATTATTTTTCAGCTTCGTGTGATATTAGTTTGCAAAACGTGTAATGTGCTTGATAAATGGGTTAACAAGGAAGGAGTAGTGTATAGTGATTGATTACCTTGCGGCTTGGCAGGGGTTGCGGGGGGCGCGGGCGCGGGCGCCTGGTGCGGCACGAGCGGCGGCGTGCACGTGACCACGGCCACGGCGCCGCCCAGCGCGCCGCCCGCCGGCGACGCGCGCAGCTTGCCCACCATCTGCTGCAGGCTCGGGCCCAGGTAGCCGTACTCGCGCCTGCACAAACACAAATAATTAGGACTTAACAGAAATAGACATACACATTAATCTAAAGAAAGAGATTGTGAAATACAGTCTTGAATAAAATTTAATTTTATGATTTTGGTCCTTCGAGCCGGATGTAGTTTTTTGTTTTTTTATTTTATTCTATTTTATTCTCATAGGAAAACCAACCATTGCAAACAAGCATACGGCCCGCCTGAAGGTAAGCATTCACCGTAGCATATGGACTGGGGGTATCAGTCGCGCGTTGCCTACCCTGTAAAAAGTGGAGCTCTGGAGACCTTACACACCGTAGGAAAGAAGTAAAACTAATGTTGTTGAACTACTAATGTTGCATGTTGTTTAATAACAATACGAGCGAAAATAAAGAGAACATACATTATGGGACAAAAAAAATGTAACATACTTGTATTCCTCGGGATTATCAGGCGGCTGTCGCAGCTGGCGCACGACCGGCGCAAGCACCTTGAGAAGTTGGTGCTTAAGGTTTCCTGCAGCGAGGCGATCTGCGCCGCCGATACCACTTAACGCACCTTCTACCCGCTCACCGAGCCACCGTACGCGTGGCAGTATGAATACCTGTACGAAGCAAGGATAATTTCAACATTTCTCATCATGACGCTGTAGCAATCCACCCCTAGACGCATTTTAGTCTATCTGACAATATTTAAGCACGATTCGGCTTTTCTCTACTAGCCAAATCTATAGAAAATCAATATCATGAAGTCTGAGGGCATCCAGCACTCTTTTTTAACGGTTTATAATTCTACGCCTAAATTTGACCCTCGCACTGCTACTTTACATACAACTTACAAATTCAACTCATATTCATTTTTATGCATTACTTATTTATATATTTTTAAGTTTTACCTTTATTACTTCTGGTCCAAGTTCTGCCAATCCCTGAACTGCACCATAAAGTGACGCGAGTGGAGTTTTCTCAGATTCTTTCATAGTGGTGACCATAGATGGACCACTCTCGTTGTTGGTTTGAGACGGGCACTGCAGCGCTTTCGCGAACAATCTACAGGCAAGTAATAATGTTATGTACCTATACGGTTCATTTACAAGATTGTCAGAAAAATAAAAAAAGGCTTTTTACAAACGGATAGCAAAGATATCCGTTAATAGTACGAGAAAATTTATAAAATCAGCGTAATCAATTCGTGTAGTGTTTTTTTTTTTTTTTTTATATATTTGGCAAAAAATTTTGTTTGTTTTTGTTATTTTTATTGACTATGTACGAGTGAATTCGTGTAGTGTTGAAATTTGGCACAGCAGCAGAACAATGTACTAAAAGATCTCGAGGGTGGAGGCTCCGCTAACGGAGTAGGGGTGGGGGGGGGGGTCAAAGGTATCAAAGGGGTTAAATCAAAATTCAAACGGCCCCTTTTTAGGATTTCGAAGGAACCCTTATAGTTTCGCCATGTCCGTTTGTCAGCGGTCTAGCGCCTGCTTAATGCTAGATAGCTGTAATTTGGTATGTATACAGATTTTATCAATGTTAACAAAGTAGTAGATAGGCATGTGGTTAGATAGGTCTCATAAAAACATGGGGGTTGTGGAATGATTATTTTTCGATACAATAATCCGTTTGCGAGTTATTTATATTTAATGTGTTATTCTTGTTTAACATGATGACCCCAACCTATCTCCGAAACCGTTGTGTTTAAAACTTTGAAAAAAATCATGGTAGTAGTCCAAGTAGTAATAGCCGACGAAATATTACACTACCATTTCTTAGAATAAAACGTACAAATGTCATAGAATATGACATTGCACTCATCTGTCACAAAGAAAAGCATAGGAAATACAGATCCCAACCTCAGACCAAATAAGAAGTCAAGACGGAGCGCTGCGAACAATGATGTGAGGCCGGTTTTGTAAACATGTGTGCATTTAGGGAGTGTTGCCGTGCAGTAAAAAATTATTACCCTAATTTTTTATTTTTTTTTATTTTTTATAGGTAAAAAAGTTTTTTTTTATTGGATACCTCACTTTTATGAGATGTTTTGAGTATTCAGACGAGATAGGGGAATAAAATAAAACAATAGTAATATCAAACATTGGTTTTAATGGCCTATAAGTTGGGTCAATTTTTTAAAATATTGCCTGTTACTGTCCACCATTTTAGCAATTGTTTCCAATTTAGAAATATGGTGGAAACGAATTGATAAATATTTTTTATTGGAAAAACAAAAAAAAAATAACGCCTATTTACACTTACAATAATTTTATGAAAACTAACAGTAAAAATAGAAATAAGTAAAAGAAAGTGACGTTACGTTTCGCGTCACATTAATAACTACCCCAATAAACTGGGACTATTGTGACGCTTATTAGCGGCAACACTTGTGGAGTTTTTTTATTCCAAGCTGTCATAATAATTATTAAAATTGATTTGTTAAAAATATGTATTTTTATGTTTACTTACGTATGAAATGTGATTCCATCTTGCTTTTTATTCTTTGAGGAATTGTTTTCGCAGCCTTTCACCACACAATTCGGCATTTTTGATTATTAATTAATTAAATTGTTTGGATGTCATACGTCAATGACGAACTAGCTCAAACTAATCGGCGAGGCATAGTTTGGTTATAAATGTGTGCGTTAGGGGCGTATATGGACAGGGCGAGGCATAGTTTTGCCTGCTTCACATCATTGTTCGCAGCGCTCCGTCTTGACTTCTTATTTGGTCTGAGATCCCAACACAGTGCGTGGCCAGAAACGCACTTATTCGGTTTTTATTAAAAAAATATTTTTATAATCTCTTTGTCAATTTAAACAGCCTGTAGCTTCTAAAGTATTGATTGTAGAGTTAAACTAATATGATTAAATCGGTAGGAAATTTCATGTAGAATTTTTTTCCAGAAGCAATCATTATGCTAATTGTACATACTTCAGATATGACTTTGACTTTTTTAAGACTTTGAACCCCCCTACTCCGTTAGCGGAGCCCCCACTCTCAAGGACTTTTAGTATGTTGTTCTGGACTCATAAGGTATAGCTGTGTCAATTTTCAACACTACACGAATTATTTATCCAGAATGCCAAAATTCGGCTTAATTTGCCTGGGATATTATTATTTCGTTAAATTTTATTCTGTAAAATACCTCTATTTTAATTTAGTACAAACTTCGGCCTTACTAATTTAGTACTAACCTTGTGACCCTTGTCTGTAAATTATTAGTAGAGGTATTGAAAGTCTTGCAGATCTGCGCCATGAGCCGTGAAGCGAAGTCCCGGAGAGCCCAGTGGTTGTCCATTTCCGGCCGAAGGCAGAGTTGCCGCGACACGATGCACGTCGACACCGACGGTATCAGCTCATGTAACTACAAGTTACATATTAAATTAAGCTTTTTACATTAAGATTTATTTTCGTCCTAAACAAATTGCCTTCTAGTGATGCTTCTTCAGAATCAAAATTACATAATGTGTATGTACCACAACCACAAGAATGATCAATTAATTAAATAACTATTGTATGTGACAATTTTCACAATAATTAGTTCTCCTTTTTCTTTCACTCTCTTAATTTCAATTTAAGTTTTAATTGAAGGCTATTAATGTCACACTGCTGGGCCTAGAAAATTGAAAAAAAAATATATTACATAAAGATTGACTGTAAGGACCGTCGTCGTCCAAGGATATGGGATAGAAATCAACTATTGAATTTTATAGAACACAACCACTGGACAAACCATTTGTATTTTCTTAGCAATTATAAAATATATGTTGAGCTATAAATTAAGCGATAAAAAAATATATGGAGCTATAAATGGTCAACCATCCACATATTCTGTATATAAGTTACCTGGATTGTCCTCCCATTGCACAGACCCATATAGCACTAAATTCAGCGTAAATAATTATATTTAATTGTTCAATGGGAACTTACATATTTTTCTAAATAAAGGGACTGGTTGTCAAGTAGTGCCTTCACCATTCTCATCAGATATATAAGAAGGGCCAGATTATTCTGAACCACATTAACTTTAACACCCTCCGAGATAAATGTGCACATTCTTGGTAGCATCTCATGGAGACCAGGATCACATGCCAAAGACTGTAGGGCTTCCTGCAAAATAAAAATAATTATTATAATTCTATGGTTAGAGTAATATAAAATAATTAAATAGACCATTAATCAAGGTTGAAACAGGTGGATTTTTTTGAATTGGTGAAATCACATTCTATCAATGTGTTAGTGTTGAAAATTATAAATTCACACTCAATTTTTGCAAATTTTATTAATTATTTTCTTAAACATAAATTAATCAAAAAAAATATTAGTTACCGCCCGCCTTCCTTCATCACTGCCCACACAGGCTTCTGTGATTTCTTTGTAATACAACTGTTGTTCCACACTTAGCTCGTGAGTTGCCAGCTGTTTCACATGAACAGACTCTGAGGCTTTCAATCGAGCTGCTTTGCCACACATTGGTTTACCTAAAAAGAAATTATGACTTATTTATTAAGTCTTTATTCTATCTTTTTAGCGTAAATTAAAATTTTGCTGTAGAATTTTATTTCACAAAAAAAAACTTTTTTAAATTTTATTAAAATATTGCTGAATTTTATTTTTCAAAAATCATAGTTAGATTGTAAGGAAATCTATGTTAATCTAAATTTGTAAAATTTTATCACAACTATCTGATGTTTATTTGAACAGTGAATAAATAATTCGTTATATTTCATACCTGCAGCGTCTTTATTAGTAGGTTTACTAAGTTTACTGATTGGATCAACAGATTCAAGTTTCTGTGTCTCCTTAGAGAGAGGTGGTGGGTTCTCTGGTACAGTAGGCTGAACACCATCTACACTCAGCCAATGTGCTCGTACTGACACGTCTAGGGGTAGTTTAGGAGGTGGCGCTGATAATATTTCAGAAAGATCTATCTCTTTTTCTTCAGTAAAGTGCAGTTCTCTCCCACCACCTGATGCAAATCTAAATGGTAGAGAATCTGGTTGCAAAAAGCCATATTGTGGCTGAAACAAATGAAAAATATTGTAACTGTTACAGGAAAAGATCTCATTTTGCTGTTTAAAATTTGTTGTATGGAACTCACCTCAATATTTTTTATTTTCAAAGTATGGTCTATGTCTGTAATGGAAAGCTTTTGTCTTTTAGAATGGTGCATGAACTTCATGGCATCTTGTAGAATTACTTTAAGCCTGTAAGTAACATCATCAGCAAGTTCTTTGGCTGCATCGTCTCCAAGACTTGCTATACCTGAACTTTCAGCAATAACTTTTATAGAATCCATGGTTATCGACGAACCATATAAAAATTCTGTATCTCCCATTTTATTTATTCTCGATTTCTTATAATTTATGTATTATGTACGGTTTAATAAATTATAAATGTAAATAATCGCCAAGAACCAAACACCTCGACCTCAAATGACATCTGTCTGTCTCTGTCTGACTGACTGACTGACTGGACTCACTGGACTGACAAATGACCTGAATGACATGGCTTTCGTTAGTGTTGCCGTTGTAAGATTTTAGCTGCCGTGTTTGGCCACACACACCCACACACCCATTGACCACAGATTCTGTGGTGTTAGTAAATCACATTTAATCGATGAAAAAATACATAGAACAATGACGCACACGTTGCAGACCACAATAATTTTTATTATGTTTTTAATATCTAGTCAAAGAGACAAGAATACATAATAATGACAGCATAGGCGCCGTATCATCCGTGAAATGTTTAAATATTTTAAAGAAATATGATACATAATAGGTATTTTGTTTATAACGAATTGATTTTAGACTTATATGTATAATTTCAACACTGTGTCCGATTCCGATAGTAGTGAAAAGCTTCAAAATTACAGAATTTTTGTGACGCCTAACGTGCGCCTAACGCCTAATGGCGGAAACACACTACCGTGTCGGGACGTGTCGTGTCGCGCCAGAAGCATATCGCGTTCATACATTTTATATGGTTAGGAGCACATTTGTAGGGCGTGTCGTGTCGTGACTCGCTCTGTCGTGGCCTGGCGCGGACTGCTGGCGGCCGATTGCGCCACGGCGGTGGTGGGGGTTATGACGCAACACGACACGCCCTGCAAATGTGTTTCTACTATACCCGCGCGCGGCTCGTGGCGCGAACAAGTGGACGCTTTTTTTTTAAATTTATTTTTGCAGCGTGATAATGAGTTACTAGGTACTAGATTCCTCATAAATATACTTAAATACTTTTTTTTTGTAAATAAATACCATTATACATTATAGAAAACACCCAAACAAAGGCAAACATTGCGAGCTTCTGTTCAGAAATGAACGAAATAAACGCCAGACGTTTATTTCGTTCATTTCTGAACAGAAGCGCGCCCCGACACGCCACGTAAGTGTGCACACCCACCGTCACGACAGAGCGCGACACGACAGGCCCCGACACGGTAGTGTGTTTCCGCCATTACTCGGCCCAAGAAAACGTTACTTTTTAAAAAAAATTTTTTAGGTAACTTTGAACTCACTAGCAACCCTGCACTTTGAAGATTGAAGTAGAGATGCACCACCAACTTCGATTAAAACTCGACTTGAGCTAAACTCGAGTTACTGATGAGCTGGACGACGAAACTGTACTTATGTAGAAAAATGTGATGAAAATAAATTACAAAATTGTTTCTTTTTACACTTAAATTCAAAAATATTTATTATTATTATTTCGAGTGCTTTCTGTAATTGATGTCACTTTAAAATATTAGTTGATTTTTTCCGACGAGTGGTTGATTCCTTAGTGTTAGATTTATCGTAATATTCGTAATATATTACTAATTTGTTATAAAAGTAGTTAAACTGACTAGTGACATGAATTTAGCGGTCATCCATCTTTTTATTGATTAAATGAGGTTGTGAAAACATTATAATTAAGTGTTAAGAAAACTTGTATAATTTATTAATAATTACAACTTGAATTGTGAACTTACTATCCGGTCAAATTGAATATTAAAACAGCTATTTTAAACATTCGCGCTAAAAGCGGTCGTGACGTAACTTCCGCCGAATTCAATTTTAAATATGACCGGCTAGTAAGTGGCAGAACGCTGTGACTAGTGAAGTGAAGTACTTAACTATAAAATTAGTATTGTTGTGAATATCATCTTGTAAGAGTACGTGATAATATACATGTTGATTTGGATCCTGGATTTCATTTACTGACCTTTTAAATTAGTTACTTAACTCAATATTTTTTTGCTTTCATATCATCATATCGTATCATTTATCTACCCATAATTATCCCACTGCAGGGATACGGGTGTCTCTTCAATCGAAGGGAATTAGAGCGTACTCTGCCACGCTGCTCCAATGCGGATTGGCAGAGGCCGGTGTTTTCAAGCCGCCTGAAGGCCACCGACTTGGCTTAACGTCTGTCATCTACCGATAACAGCCGTGACCGACAAGTTAACGTGCCCTCCAAAGCACGGGGAAGCTCGAGATAACGAAACCCATCCAAACACTGGCTAGGGTCGACGTCGCTCGACTTGCGTGTTCATATTAGAGTGCGACACACAGCGACGCCATCGAGCTCCGCCATCGAGCTTCGCATGCTTTAACAACCTTGATTTATCTAATTGTTTACTCTAGACAAAAAAAAAGACGAGTTCTGTAAACCTATTATAAGATATTGTGTTTTAGGAGACACTCCGGGAGTGCCTGCAGAAGTGAACTTATACATCAACGTTGTACATTTTTGCATATTCTGGAATGGTAAGGGTATATTACGCTTTTTCGATCAGGCTACGGATCTGTCGCGAGTTTAACATTTTTTATCCACCTAAAAATGTGCCAAGCGCCGCTAAAGAAGTTTTCACTTACAATATTTTTAACATAATTAACAAGAAATCAATGTTGAAAGTCGAAAATTCTTTTAAAAAGATTTCCTGAGTGTCAATTATTGTTCGTAGGACTGAACTTCGAAAGTATTTAAAAAAAATATGAATCGAGTTGACTGACTCGACTTTGCAAATAGAGTAACATCTCTATTGGAGAATGATGGTCTGATGGATGCCATTTGAATTGAAGCCGAATGCCGATCTTTTGCCCCACGCGATTTCATCTTGTTGTGCAAATTATTAACGCAGTGTAGAAAATAGCTTTTATTTCGGTGATTAGCTGTGAAAATGTATAGAAATAAAAAAGATGTGGATAAATACGTGGAAAATTTGATATCTAAACTATCTGTGAAAGAAGTAAGAAGTCATCATGGCTTATTTTCAAGGATTGTGACGATAAATGTGCAAATTTTGAAACAGTATTTTCTATTTCAGTTTAATAGTCGAGCGTGTTCAGTGGCGCGTCTGTACTTCCAAGTGGGTGACTATGCTAGCTGCAAGCAGTACGTGGAGCAGTACCTTACGCAAAAGGACAACAATGCGGCGGCATACAAAGTACTCGGACAGGCTTTGCAGAAGCTGGGACAAAAAGAAAAGGCTTTCGAACAATATAAGACATCCCTGGATATAGACCCGACTCAAACTAGTACTATTCTGGACAGTGAGTATTATGTAAATTGTTACCTTGTCGTAATAACCTTCCAGTATTGATGATGTGGGTATATTATTGCAGTCATGACCATAAAATGTTTCTGACCCAATCTAGATGGGATTTTTTAATTTTTAATTTTCTTTAAACCTATTCAAAGATTAACATAATGTATTAATTTGAAAATAAATTGAATATTGATTCAAAGAAAAACTTACAAAGCCGAGTCCTTAGGGAACAATATCTAGAATTAGAAGGCATTTAATTTTAAATACCAGCAAGTATCTTGATAACAGGCAGTCCCATTATATATAATCAATGAACATATTGTTCGTAATCAGTTTGTCTAGATACTATAAATTATACATATTATACAGAGGAAAGATTTGTACTTTTGTTTGTAACTAATAAACTCAGAAACAATGACCGGTTTGAAAAATTATTTCACGGTTGGGAAGCTACATTGACCCCGAGCTATATTATAGTTTATAAAAAATTGGGGTTCCTTACTAAAACCTGTGTGAAGCTGTTTATAGTATACTAGTGAAACCCATGCAACTTCGTTTGCATGTATTTATTTATGCACAGTGGCGCCATCTATATCAAACTTGATGAAATCCTATGAGAATCACATACTTTTCAGCCGGGCTAACATGACAAACCCGTCAAAATTTCCTCGATCTGCTCTGCCAATAGCGTATCTCAGTTATGTCTAAAGTAGACAAAACAGGCATTGCTATTGGCGAAGAAGCTTTGTCGCATGCGAGAAACTATCTCGAGTTTAAGCATGTTAGGCCCGCAGGATAAAAAGTACCCTATGTGTTAATCCAACGTATCGGCTACTTGCAAACCAAATATTGGCTTTTTTTTTTCTTTTATTTTATTGAAATAAGCTTTTTGTGAAACTACTTTCTATTCAGCAGAAACAATATACATCTAACCTGTAGTTTTTTCATGTCTATCTCCTACAATATTTACAATTAATTCTTTCTCATTTTAGTTTGTGAACTCCTGTCAGATGATGAAATAGTGGTTGATCCTGGAAGGGCCAAGTACTGGTGTGAAAAAGCAGAGGCTACATTTCCAAGACACCCAATAACATTTAAATTGCGTGAAAAATTGATTACCATCTCAAATCCAGATCCTGAGGCACTGGTTAACTTATTGAAGGCTGAGCTGGCAGTTAGACCAAAGGATGGAATGCTTCATGCTCGCCTTCTGAAACATTATTTGCATACAAATCAAATCAAAGATGCTATTGATCATGCTACCAGTGTCGAGCTGGGGACTAATACATTTGTCAACAATTACACTTGGTATGAAACTCTTGTAGACCTTGTTAAACATAATTCCATCAATATAAGTGATTGGCTTTGTCAGTTACTTTTACTGACTGTTAGAGAACGCATCTGTCTTTTAAGCTTAACAGAAACTCCTAGTGGCTCATCCAAAAGTCTTGTAGAGTCTAATGACCTTTTACATGCATACGATCAAGCTATTGAGACTGTCGCTAAAGCTGGAGCTCCTTCCGGTGCTGCTGAATTCCATGCCAATTTATTAAATCATCATAGAGGTCAATTTGCATTTCATGCAGCTACATATTTATTGAAGAAGGCTAAAAAAGATCAACTTAGCTGGAGAGATTCAACAAAATTTGCCACTCCTCTCATGTTAATTGCTTGGCATACTGTACCTCTTGATCTTAAAATAAATTGGCTCACTCATGCTCCTGAAAAGCAACAACAAGCAGTTCGACGATGGTATTGGGAAGGTGCATATAGATGCTCACAAGCTGGACATTATTTACTTTCCAACATACAAGACAAAAGTCAGACACTTTTAGACCGTATTTCTCAATGTTGCTCTGGAACTCATTGGAGAGATAAGTTATATGAAAAAATTTTTAATGGAAGAGGACATTTGGCAAAAATAAAAACATCCTATATGGTTTCTGAGGCATTCATTGCTCCAGCTCTGAGATTACCTAGAAGAATCGAAGTTGAGGCATATGATGTAAATGCTCAAAAAGAATATGCCAACTCATTACATCATTTTGTGTGGACATTAATGAACTACAAAAATTATGCACATTTTAAATGTTCCCTGTTTGATTCGCTCACACTAACTGCAGCAACTTGTGGTCCAGAGACTTTGAACAAGTTAGACATTCATGCTTTTCTGTATAGCGCTGCACTGACTGCTCATCAGAAGAAACTTATTCAGATGTCATTACATTCCCATACATTTGTTGCCAATGATAAGCCAATCGTCATGCCTGCTAATATTACAGATTTGATGTGTTCCCTACCCCAAATGAAATGGTGGGACTGTGCATATAAATTTAGTCAAAACGAATTGGGCACTGAATTAACAGACATACGTGCCACCTTAAGCCGGGGTATTGAGGTTATTCGATGCATTGACAGTCATGGTTTAGATCCAGAACTACTTTGTATACTTGGACGTATTTTTAGCGAAAAATCCAAACTAACCACCGCTGTGGATGAAAAAACAAACTTGGAAATTAGAGCTGGTTTATATTACTCATCTGCCATACCTCTTTTAGAGAAATTAAAAAGCAAAATAATTGTGAAGTTGCCTGACAAAAGGATGTTTGATTACTCCCATAAAGAACTGAATACAAAACAATTGATATCTTTAATAGAGGAAAGCAAACTGTTTGTTGCCATAAATCACTTGAACGAGTGTGAATATGATAAAGTAATTGAGGTTCTCTCTAACGTCAAATCAGCGTCAGCATATTTTTATATTGGTCAGACGTATAATAAGCTTGCATCTGAACAGAATAACATAACTAGAGATCTTACGAAATGTGCAACATTACTTTCAAAAGCTAAAACATTCGCTTATAAAGCACTAGATTGCCTTAACAATTCTGAAACCAACAAAGACAGTCCTCTGTATATGGATATACAATTACTAATCGAAGATATTGAAATAAGTTATAATAAGATAGATCCCGAGTTATCTGGAAATGTTATCAATGATGTAGATGGAAAGTACTCTTCTGATGAGAATGGATCATTAGTTGGCAATGAATATATTCAACCTCGACCTAATTCACATGTTTTCCGTAACCTGAGCTCTACACCAAAACAGGCTCCAAATCCAAATCTTACAAATTATCGGACAGCAATAGATTCTCAATTACTTGAAAGTACCAGAGTTGATCAACAACATTTTGAGAAAATCGAACACGAAATTAAGAATCTTCAAAAAAGAGATTCTACTATTAGCGATTTTATGGAACAGACAAGAAGCTGGTTTGATGAAAACCGCAAATTAGGAAATCAGATAATTAGTACCATACATTCAAATATGCAAAACACTACTGATCAATTCAAACAACTAAAAATTTCAGTAGACCATGTAAAAGATCAAATAGATGAATGCAGGAATGAGTGTAAAGACGTAGGTGATTTGAAGAAACAAATAGCCGAATTGAAAAAAGAAGTTAACAAATTAAAGAAGACTTCATCGGAACAGACAATTGATGAAAGTGATTTATACAACTTAGATGAGGAGTATAGAGCGTCTGAAAGCACGTCCTCTTTTCAACAACAACTACCTTTCACACCTCAAGTTTTACCTCCTTTTAATCAAAGAATTATGCCACCTTTTCCGATGCCACCTAATTTTTACCAATTATATGGTCAAAATTTATACAATCTCTACAACCAATATTCACAATTTGCTCAAACTCCTCAAGTTCCTGGAGCGCCACCACTGTTCGACCCCTCTAGAACTCAAATGAATTATTCAAGTGTATATCCAACTGCTGAACAAATGTATTTAGATAATATATCCCAGCTGGTTGGCCAGAATATTGCGCCTCCAACGGTATCTACAGTGCCCCCTGTTCCAACGGTACCTACTGTGCCATCAGTACCAATGGCGGCTTTATCTGTACAGCCACCGGTGTCAGCAACTGTTGCCCCTGCTGCACCCGCGGTCCCAGTGGTCACCTCAAAATCGAAAGTCTTGGATATCAAAGAAATACCACGAGCTTTGCCAGTCAATGTAGTTATTACATCATCAGACCCTCTCCCTACTTGCACTACAACACCAGCTCCAGTTCTTAGTGTGACTATTCCGCAAAAACATATTAAAGGCACTACAGCTCATAATTACCAAATACCATTACCACCTACAAATGAAACAAAAATGATGACTCCACCAGTTTTTAGTTTTCCTACATCTGGAAACAAGACGCCAGGTACAACTTCCAGTCCCTTTACAGGATGGAATCAGAGCAACGTTTTCAAAACGCAATCTCCTGTTGTAACTTCTGCATATTCTTCTGGTTCTTTACTTAATACATATAAGAGTGGAACTGTGCTGGATAATTCAGTCAGTGTTGTCGATGGAGCGTTTACCAGTTCTTCACCGAATACGAGTCTTAACAAATCCAGAACTTTATCAGAGAGGAGTAATACATCAGTCGAAAATTATGATCCTTGCCCAGATTTTAAACCTATTATTCCATTACCTGCTGAAGTGAAGGTCACAACAGGCGAAGAAGATGAAACTGCCATATTTAGTGCTAGGGCAAAATTATTTAGATATGTTGATAAACAGTGGAAAGAGAGAGGAATTGGTGAAATGAAATTGTTAAAACATACAGTAACGGGAAAGGTTAGGGTATTAATGAGGCGTGAACAAATTCATAAAATCTGTGCGAATCATATAATTACATCTGAAATAGAGATTAAACCAATGAAGAATGAAACAAAGGCTTACTTTTGGGTTGCAAATGATTTTGCCGATGAAAGTGTGGTATTAGAAAAATTCTGTATCAAATTCAAAACACCTGATATTGCTCTACAGTTTTATGAGGCATTTGAAAAGGCTAGACAGGAATCTATGGTATCTCTAACTCCGAAATCAGAAAAACCTAAGGAGTCCTCTAAAATAGTTGTAGACCAATTTAACGCTCAAGTAAAGACATCCACTGAGCCTACTACACCACAACCAACTAAAACCGTTATTGGCGGATTCACTTTTAGTAGCACTCCAACATTTAAGCCAGTAGACAAAGACATAAAACAAGATTCCAGTGTTACAGAACCCGCGACCGGAAATAAGATCAATGTATTTAGTGGATTAACATTTAAAACAAATACGACTTCGCCTTTAGGTAGTATTTTTAGCACCTCTAGAAATCAGTCTACGAACTCCAATACTATAAAAGAGGAAACTGCTGAAAAATTAAATAACTCTGATATTGTAGAAGAATTTGAACCAAGTATGGAATTTAAACCTGTGATCTCCTTACCAGCATTAATAGAACAGAAAACTGGTGAAGAGAATGAGAATATTTTGTTTGAACATCGAGCCAAACTACTAAGATTTGACGCTGCCACCAAAGAATGGAAGGAAAGAGGGCTTGGTAATATAAAATTACTGGTACATAAAGATAATATTCACAAAGTTAGACTAATAATGCGTAGAGAACAAATCATGAAAGTTTGCTGTAATCATGCAGTTACAAAAGAAATAATATTCCAGAAAATGCCTAATATGGATAAAGCCGTTACTTGGGGAGCAAAAGATTTTTCAGAAGGCGAACTGATTTCAGAAACATTCTGCTTGCGATTTAAAACTGCGCAGATATGTGACGATTTTATGGATGCTGTCAAGTCTGCACAATCTAAAATGCAGGATGAGTCTAAGGCAGCGAAAGAAGAGCAAAATGCCGCGAAACAAGGCTTTCAAATTGGATTTGGTGATAAATTTAAGCCTAAAGCAGGTTCATGGCAATGCGATGCTTGTTACACTAATAACTTGGAACAGTTTCTTAAATGCGCTTGTTGTGAACAACCTAAACCTGGAACGGACGATAAACCTGCAGTTGGTGTTCAGTCATTAATTAAACTTACGTCGGATACTGCACCAAAATTCACTTTTGGAATTCCACAACAATCAATAATTATCGCTGAGCCGAAAAGTGAGACAGTGTCTACAATACCGATTTCTTCGGGATGGGGAGACAAATTTAAACCCAAGGAAGGGACATGGGAATGCACTGCTTGTTTTGTAAGAAATGAAAGTAATGTCACCAACTGCAGTGCCTGTAACAGTCCTAAAGACCCCAGCGATGTTAAACAAGATTCTAAACCATTCGGTGGGCTAAGTTTGTCTGGACCTAAATTTAATTTTGGCATTCCATCTGCACCAACATGTGATAATGCTACTTTGGCTTCTGCGCCAAATCAAACTACTTCTATCTTCGACGGCTCCGGCGGACACAAATTTAGTTTCGGTGTTCCTTCTTCCACGCAAGACAAAGCTTCCTCTGTCATATCTTTTGGTGATAAGTCTAATACTCTTTTTGGAACTACAAAAACATCGAATCAAGGTGACCCACCACTTAATCTAAGTGGAGTAGTAAAGGATGATGATAATATTAAAACTCCAGTTGCTACACCTAAACCAGCTTTACTTCCTACGCCTCAATTCGATGCTGATGCTGGTGTGCTCAGTAAGGGAGGTGGCACATTTGATTTTGTCTTTAAGCCTAAGACTCCTAAAGGAAAAAGTCCAGTGAAATCTCCAAAAAGTCCTAAAGCTGAAGGTGGTGAAGACAGTGATGGCAATGAGTATGCCTCTGAAGATGAAGGACATCATATTCACTTTAGTCCAGTTATTCCTATGCCTGACAAAGTAAGTGTTACCAATTAGTTATAAATAATATGACATATGTAGAAAACATTTATTTGACATAATACTAATTTTGAATGTAGCAATTCGATTTTATTAATTTTTGAAAATACTTATATTTCGTTATAATTTTAGGTTGAAGTTGTAACTGGAGAGGAACATGAAATAGAGTTGTATGGACATCGGGCCAAATTGTTTAGACTTACGTCAGGTGAATGGAAAGAGCGCGGCATTGGAATTGTAAAAGTACTAAAACACAAAAATACTGAAAAGTTGCGGTGAGTGTTTTGTATATCAATTTCCTCATATTTAATTTTAAAAAATTCGCCTCAATTACCAATTAAGGCACAATATTTATTAAAGGATATTAATATGATTATATTGTTTTCCGATCAAAAATAGTTTGTTTTATATAAATTATATTTTTATGGCCTTAGTCTTAGCTTTCAATACAAAGTATAAATAAATGTGTGTATGATTTAATTTTAATTTTTGATTGATTTGTTTTCTTTTAGAGTTGTTATGAGACGAGAACAAGTGCTGAAAATCTGTCTAAATCACGCTTTGACTTCAGACATAGTTTACACCCCAAAAGATGATAAAACATGGTTATTTGTTGCTAATGATTTTAGTGAAGGAGAATTATGTCTACAGCGATTTTGTCTCAGATTTAAGACAAAAGAAGTAGCATTGGAATTTAAAGATGCTATTGAAAAAGCCAGGGGTGAAAAACATGAAGCCGGAGACATAAAAGACCAAGATACCAGTATTAACGAAAGTAATGATAGCGACGACGTCGTTTTCGTCAGTGAAATACAAGCCACGCCTGAAGAAAAGATGAAAGCTAAAGAACTAATGTTACCCGAAAACTTCTTTACATACAATAGGAAAGAACCTTGTACTGGATGTCGCGGGTGTAGTGATGAAGAGAAGCCAAAAATAAATATTAAATCTACCAAAGAACTAACAATGCCTGTATCTACGCCAACAAAACCTTCGACGTTTGCTTTCCATAGCCCAGCAAATTCGTTTTACGGAACTCCAACAAATTTAGATAAATCCTCAGATAATTCTATGTTCCGAACACCTTTGGGCTCTATTGGTTCAAACACAACAATGGCAACACCTGCTATTAATAATAATAACGCTGCCGGAAATAATGCTACAAATAAAGAAAATAGTTTTGCACCAAAACCTTCTGTATTTTCCGGACTTGGCGAGAAAGTGAATTTATTTACTAGTCCGCAAATCAAGGCGAACATATTTAGCAGCGATAACGCTACACCAGTTAGTACTAAAAGCTCCATATTGGCAGCGCCTAAATTGAATACTTTGAATACGTCTTCAGATGAGAAACAAGCCGTAGATCCTAAATCTATATTTGGTCAGGCGACCCAGGCCAATTCAATATTTGGCACAAATAACAATTCTATGTCTGTCTTTGGAAGTGGAAATTCTGGAACATCAGTTAATAAATCACTTTTTGGATTCTCTGGAACTGGTAATACTACTGATGAAAATGCAAAAGTAGAAGTCAAATCTATTTTTGGAGTGGATAATACCAAACCAGTTAATCACTTTAGCAGCAGTAACCAAGATAGTATTTTCGGCCCTGGTGCATTGAAAAGTAACCAACCTAAAACTGGTGCAAGCATATTTGGTTCTAGTGAAGTTTCATCAACGTTTAGTGCTCCAAACCAAGCTTTTGGTAGTGGGAAATCTATATTTGGTATGACTGCAAATCCAACAGCACAGTGGGGTTTAGGAACAAAAGTAGAAAATAAGACAAACGACGATGATGCGACAAATGAGTCTGTTGATAAGAAAGTAGATACAGTTAAAGCAACCACAGATGTACCTCAAGATGCCGCACCTTTTAAAATGGATAATAATTTATCATTTGCGGCACTGTCAGCGGCTACTGCAAATTTCCAAAGTAAATATACATTTTATTAATTTATTAGTTCATCAATCTTTTAGCAGTCGTAATTTTACTTTGTTTCCGAAATGGTGGTAGTTTTTAAAGTAGCTTAATGTAATATCTGTAAAGAACATTGCTCGTCATGATTACAAAAACTAATGTAAAGGCGATTATTTCACAATTTCTTTTTTGGATTTTGTAGAAAAAGATGATTTCACATGGGAAGGAGCAGGACAACAACTATTCGGTATGGGTGGTAACGCGGCAAAGAACGACAGTGGCGCTGGTCAAGAGGGAACTGCGGGAGACGAAGAGTATGATCCTCATTACGAACCAATCGTGCCTTTGCCGGAGAAGATAGTGGTTACCACTGGAGAAGAAGATGAGGTATTTTAATTTAACTTTAGCATGTATGTATCGAACTAGCGAACGCGTGCGTAAATTTTGTACCCTGTTAGGTTTGTGTGGGTTTTTCAACCGCGCAATCTCGCTATTCCCGTTCTGATTTTCGGGATTAATCTTATGTATTAATCCAGGTCACTACCCTTATATTAAATTTTAATAATCCATAACAAACTTTCGCATTTATATGGGTATAGTACCTATATATATATATATATATATATGTAGTCTGTATCCTTTGTATGTGACTAAGTCATCCAAGAATATTTATTTATTTACTTTTTGTTTTTCAGCAAAAACTGTTTGGTGAACGTTCCAAACTTTATCGGTACGACGATAAGACTCGTGAATGGAAAGAGCGTGGTGTTGGTGAATTGAAAATTTTGTATCATCCCGAAAAGAAATCATACCGTTTGCTGCTTCGACGAGAACAGGTACGAACCAAGATATGATCTATTTTAATTTAAAAAATACGCCATAAGGAGTGTTTTTTTAAAAAGGACAAAAACATTATAAAGGACGAAGGAAGAATATAAAAACATTATACGCCTTATTCTAACCATAAGGTTAGAAGTCCTGAATGTTTTTATTTCTTAATTTT
Organism: Endotricha flammealis; assembly: GCA_905163395.2. NCBI lineage: Eukaryota > Metazoa > Arthropoda > Insecta > Lepidoptera > Pyralidae > Endotricha > Endotricha flammealis. The sequence goes on from LR990855.1 coordinate 10,910,046, forward strand.
TATATCTTATGTTTATTATGTATATCAAATACTAATATGTATATTAAATATGTTTTAAGATAACCCTGACAATAGATTGGTTACAATAGATTTGTATTAACTAGCTTATGGAATATAATAGCCTTTCTCCATGCAAATTAATAAATATTATTATTTCTTTAGAAACGACAGCTTTTTATAATTTATACTAAACTAGTGAAACCCGCGCAACTTCGTTTGCGTGAATTTATTTATACACAGCAGTTCTATTATTCCCGTTCCCGTGGGAATTTCGGGATAAAAAGTACCCTATGTGTTATTCCAGCTTATAAGTCTACTAGTGTACCAAATTTGATTAAAATCCGTTCAGTAGCTTTTGCGTGAAAGAGCAACAAACATCCATCCATACATACATCTTTACACCATCCATACATACATCCTTACAAACTTTCGCCTTTATAATATTAGTAGGATTATACTTGAAAATAGTTAATCCTAAACCTTATTGATTAAAGGATATTTTGTCACCATCTTTCTTGAAACCACAAAACAGGTTGTATTACACCTTGATTGATCTACATTTATTTATAGGTAACTAGCTGTTACCCGCGGCATCGCCCGCATACCCCTGACAATATGTACACAAATTTTCATAATGATCTGCTGCTTAGTCAAGCCGTAAAGAATAACAAACAAACTCACTTTCTTATTTATAATATTAGTATCATAATCCAATAGCATATTTTTATTTACACCATTTGTAACTTATATATTTACTAATATATTTCTTTAGGTACACAAAGCGGTGTTGAACATGCTATTGTTCATGGACCTAGAACTACTGCCCATGAAGAATTCCGACCGGGCGTGGACGTGGGCGGGTTGCAACTACGCAGAGTCCACCGGCAACCAGGAGACTTTGGCTGTGCGTTTCAAATCCGTAGATCTGGCCACCGCGTTCCACGACAAAGTTGTTGAATGTGTTCGGGTAAGTAGTTCGATAGTAAAAAAAATTAAATAAAAAAAAAAGTCTCAGTGATTGGAAGGACACGTCAAGGGCCTTTGCAGTGCGGTGCAGGTCCGCGACGGTTTGTCAAATGTATTAAAGGCGCAAAGTGCGTTCAGTGCGATGCGGAGGGCCCGCGTCGCGGGTTTAATACATTTGACAATCAAATTAGCACTGCTTAGGCTTGAATCAGCTTAGCACTGCATAGGCCCTAAGTAGTCATATTTATTTTTAAACGCCTGTTATAAAGAAAATATGTTTATTTGTAAAAAATGTCGTGAAAGATAATATACAGGCTTTTCGAGCCTACTTCAGGCACCATTATCTCACACAAGGATAAGAATTTGTAAAATGCATCTTTATAGTGTAATGTAAATTTGTTTGTAAAATGAAATAAACAATTTTAAGATTTATACTTGTTTCTTGCCAATAGAAATTACAAGCTGCTGCCGCACAAGCTATCAGAGAAGAGAAAGAAAAGAAAGAGAAAGCGTTTACAAGCGTGGCTCCGTTACGGCTACCGAGACATTTGGAGGACAGCGCTCGCGCAGACGCCGCCATGTCCGCTACAACCGAAGCCGCCGCTCCTAGTCCAACTGCCACCATATTCAGCAAGCCTAATGGTGATGCTCAGAACCAAGTATCAGAGGTCTTCAAGCAAGTCCACTTTGAAGAGCCAGAACATGAAGAGGAATATGATGAGGACGAAGACGGCTACGGTCATGGAGACTATGAATATTACAATGAAGTGAGTATATTTCCAGTAGTATTGAAGAACTAATATTAAAGAAGATAGTTGTATTTAAGAGAGGTAGGGCACAGCAGATCTGGCCGTCTGGGGAAGGACCTCCACCTTACAGAAGATCGTAGCCAAATAGGCATTGGTCTCTGCCCTGTTGTGTTCTTACGGTGAGTAAGGTCTCCAGAGCTCCACTTTTTACAGGGTCGGCAACACGCGAGTGATACATACCCCGGGTATTGCGAGCATCCATAGGCGAATGCTACACCCTCGATATTTATCGTTCGATACCGCTCAATATTTATCGAGTCATGATCTGGAACGGAGAGGCTATGCTACACGTTCGATACGGATTGCGTCAGTAGGCCTATAATTTTGATTACCAAACACGTGCGTTGAGCCTGCGATGAGATGAGTGACAATTTAAATAAAGCTTGTGTTGTGTGTGTTTAGCCGCGTTAGCGTTAGAACTAGTGCTGCCGATAAACGAGAAATAGTTTGGCAACATCATATTTAATGGAATGTAGGTACTGTGTTTCTTTAAAATAAATAAAAAAAATATAAAAAAACACTGACACGATAAATATCGGCTAGAGACTAGACGCTGGATATTTATCGACGATACGTGATATTACGATTTAGATCGTGAATTTTTGGATTTCTAGAAATCCAGTGATCCGTATCACGATATGTGATACGCTATACTACACACTTGATAAATATCGTGATCCTCCAAATATCACGATAAATATCGAGCGTGTAGCATTCGCCATATGCTACAGTAACTGCTTACCATCAAGCCGGCCGTATGTTTGTTTGCCACCTTAGTAGTATAAAAAAAAAGAACTTGATGGCTTTCATTGCGAATGTTGAAAAGTGAATGAATAGGTAGCAACGACGAACGCATTCACTATTTGAATAGGCGTAAGAACCTGATTCGTCTTCGTGTAAAAGTCGGGTTTCGGTCGCCGACATCCATCTCATCTATTGATCCATACATTCCGTTTATGGTATTCGTTAAGGCAAGTCGGTGACCGTCAGGTTACCTGAAAATGTTGAACTCTGCTACTCACATAATCTCACTACATGAATGTTGCAAGTAACAAGTAACAGTGTAGCAATTAAACCACTTTTTTTTACAGGATGACGACGAATCGGTATGTTACTCCTGTGATGGCGAGGTCCTGGTTACGCAAGGCAGCAAATCAGAAACATGTGAAAATGGTCACATAAAGGTTTTATACGATCAAGATATCTTCACGCCGAAGATCCTCGTCACCGACTCGTCAACCGGCGAAATCTTAGCAGATATGCTCATATACACAGATACAGAGTTCCAGGTATGATAATTGACAATATTATAATTCGTTGGCCTATACATTAACTGGACACAGTGTCGGGTGGCTAGCAATGATTACTTATCCCATAGTTCGTGAGATCAAATCCCTCATAAAACAAACTGTATGCATAACTTTTTGTTTTCATCTAGAGCTTTTCTATTACATATTACGTCTTTTAAAAGGCTACAAGGATGTTTATGAACGTGAGTGACGTTTGTAGGAGGGCGTTCTGTTGCATATTTTCATACATTTTCTCAAAGGCGAACTGACAAAAAGTGACATACAATATGAACGGGAGTTGTAGTTCCAATTTCGGCTACGTTCATAAAGACCTTTGTAGCACTATAGCAATAAATGTTGTTTTAGATGACTGACACCACGTGTGAATGGTCCGGCACCGACTACACGAGCCACGACCCCGTCTACAAGACTGTTAAAGTTACTTTCCCTGATAGTGAAGCGGCACTTATGTTCTATGATAGCTGTGAGGTGAGTAAATAAACGTATTTAAACATTCTGTTACGTAAGAACTATATTTATAATTTAATATAGCTGACCCGCTTAAATTCGTCCGAGTATTGAAATCTTTTGTCTTACAGTTTATAATTAGATAGTCACGAGAAACAGCCTAAATGTAAAAAAAAATTAGCCTCCTTCATCCGGTTAGGGTTGCTAACCATACTCTAAAGACTTTTTCGTTAGTAAAATTGGTAATCCACAATAGAATTGTAATATTGTTTGGTTTATATCTTTGCAGACGAGTAAAGCCTCCACATGCTCCACTACAGATCAACTGCAAAATATGTAAAATAAGTATTGTAATTATAATGTAGACCCTGTTTTAGTTTGTAAGGATTTTCAATCTTATTATTTTGAGTCTGTTTGACTAAAAAATTGTTGGAATCCAATTTTTGTTACCTGGTTTTACTCCATCTCGATATGAAAAATGAGACTTTGTTTTTTATTAATTAGATCTCAATGAGGGTTATTTTATTTTCAATTTTACCATATTGATTTTATTCAAATACTTGTCATAAAACTATGTTTCTAATCTATGTTTAAATACGAATATTTATTTATTTAGGAGTTATTAAATCTGATTAATCAAAGACATCATATATGTTTGTATCAGATTTTTTCATATCAGAATTTAATTACTAACATGGTAGCTGAGATATACAGGAGAATTCAGAAAATCGTATCTAGAAAATATTTTTAGTTTTGTAGCCGACTGTAAAAATTCCCTATGAACTTTAATTTAAATTGCGGTACTCAAACCGTATCTAAGCGTAACACTGAGGACGAGATCGGGCCAGATGTATGTAGGTATATGAATCCGCGCATTTCGTGTGAATTTATTCATATAAATACAGATAATACAGCCGCGCCTGTGTCTCTTGTCCGCTGGATTTCAGGCATTATTGATATTATGTTATCTATACATCGGAGTGGGAGAACGGAAGGTAATGTTAATGTGGTTTAGATTTTGTACTATTATCAAGATTTGTCATTTGAAATAAGTTTGAAATAATTTTATGAATAAACTAGCTGACTCGCTTATGCAGTCGTTCGTAAGTTATGCGCGTATTAAATTTATTTCTCAAAATTGACATTATGTTTTCATTGAAATACAATAATCAAAAATTTTACATTCTCAAATAAAACTTGTTAAAGATATAGTTTAATAATTAAAATGAAAACGAAATGAAATTAAAATTCTTTTGACTGTAGTTTATAAACATTCCAATTTGTATAATGCCTTCTGTGCTCTTCCTCTGATCAAAAAATTTAAGATTATGATAATTATTTAATTAATTCTTAAATTATCAATGGTTAAATAACTGATGTAATACAAAGATCTAGTAAAAGACGTTTGCTTTCCGTGTGTGTGCTTTCTTTAAAAAAAAATGTTATACATCTGTAACGTGTCTGTAACTATACAGTGTTGACACAAACTGTCTTGAAGTTTTTCATAATCTACCTAATAAAAAAGTATATCGATTTTAAGAAAATTTTCTAATACAATTATATCAAAAATTAACGCGTAGCATGCATCGCTGGTCGGCTGTGTAGTTTGTGGAATACGCCTACGTTCATGGTCACTCCATTCAAGACGGCTCCACGTCGATGATTTATAAGTATTAATAAAAAATGTAACATTATCGTTTTTAAATGTATGTAATTTTTGTGACATCGTTTCGAACTGCGTCCTAGAGGGCGTTAATAAAAAATGATACATTTCGAAACGTAAAAGTAAATTTAGTTTAAAAATATCTAAAATGTATTGGAGTGCCTCTGAATGCGGCCATAATAGTTATTGCTCTTAATTTATAAATTGTGTGGTATATTAGTGTTAATAAAAGAGATCTAACCTATAATTTTCTTGTAGTTATTGGGACATTAGTTATTTGAAACTCAATAAAATTGATATGAATGTTCCTAGTTGGTTAGGTCTTTTTTTATCTCATTTTATTTTAAATCATGAAGCTACGGCTAGAGTTAAATCAATGAAAACGGAATCTGTCGTGGCTCCATGTTGCTTTAGGAACGACCTTTGTTCACGAAACTCACAAATGGTGAAATATTTATTGTGTATTTGTTTGTTACTTAACTTGACACTAGGTCCGTTTAGAAACGTCTTCTCATTCTTCACTGTTCATAGTTTTAATATGAACATAAATGAACATAATTAGACTAAAAAGACCGGGCAAGTACGTGTCGGACCACATACAATGTAGGGTTCCGTATTTGCTGTGCTTTGCTTGCCTTCAGTTCAGTCCAATATCAAATTCTATCACATTTGTAAGTTTTCATCAAAGAAATTTTATTTTATAAGTTTGTCTACTATTACTCGGTAACTAGTAGAGCCTAATTAACCGTTATAGTCTTCCTTGTAGGTTCACTATATGGACTACTACCATGATTTTTTTCGAATTTCTAAACATAAGACTTTCGGAGATAGAGGGGGGGGGGGACCACCGTGCAAAACGAAAATTGGCATGTTAAATATAAATAATTCGCACACGGATCACCGTATCGGAAAATGATTTTCCCAGACCCTCAATGTTTTTAAGAGACCTATCTAACAATACCCGACAACATGGGGTCGGCGCGAAAAAAAATTTCATTCCGACTTTACATGTAGGGGAGGTACCCCAAAAAAAAATATTTTTCAAAATTTTATTCTACTACTTTGTTAGCATTGTTAATATGCGTCTACATACCAAATTACAGCTTTCTAGCATTAAGCGTCTAGGCGCTAGACCGAGGACGGACAGACGGACATGACCAAACTATAAGGGTTCCTGGTAGTACTACGGAACCCTAAAAAGGAGGAGCTATTTCGCAATGATATGATAATTGTTCATTTTGACTCTGTAACTGCCAAGGTTAAACTAAAGCTTGCTTTAATCACTTTCGCACTTCATTTAATTTTCCTCTGAGAATTTTCCTTAAGAATGATAGTGAAACAGTTAATCTTTGCTTTTTTTTTTAGGGTTCCGTAGTAAACTACAAGGAACCCTTATAGTTTCGCCATGACCGTCTGTCCGTCCGCGGTCTAGCGCCTAGACGCTTGATGCTAGAAAGCTGTAATTTGGTATGTTGAGTGTATACATACCAAATTAACAATGCTAACAAAGCGGTAGAATAAAATTTTGAAAAATATTTTTTTTTGGGGTGCCTCCCCTACAGGTAAAGTGGAAATGAATTTTTTTTTTCGCATTGACCCCATCTTGTGGGGTATCGTTAGATAGGTCTCTTAAAAACACAACCGGTACAATGATCCGTTTGCGAATTATTTACATTTAACGTGACAATTTTCGTTTTGCACGGTGGCCCCCCCCCCCCCCCCTCTACCTCCGCAAGTTTTGAGTTTAGAAATTTGAAAAAATTCATAGAAGTAGTCCATATAGTGAACCTACAATGAAAACTATAACGGTTAAGTAGGCACTACTAGTTACCGAGTAATAGCTGACGAACTTATGAAGTAAAATTTCTTTGACGAAAACGTACAAATGTTATAGAAAATGGCATTGTACTCATCTGCAAGCAAGAAATGCATAGCGAATACGGAATCCTACATTGTGCTTGGCCAGACACGTACTTGCCCGGTTTTATAAACATTTATCATTAATATTGTCACCTTTTTATTTATAGAATAAATCCCTTTAAGGTTTATTCAGTTACACCTATTTCAATTTCTGGTGACCCGCGACGTTGATTGGATTAGAAAATGAAAAGATGTGAACCTAAATGAACCTAGTTACTGTACTGTACTATTTTTTGTAAAAAGTTTTCCCTTGTTGCTTTTGTGGACAAAGAGGGTAGAACAATTTTCCTTATGTAAAAGTGAAATTGAAATGAGAAAGGGAGTTGTTACCGTTTAGAATAGTATTGTTGTTTTTTTTATATTTATTAATACAATATTAGTAAAAAAGAAAGTTTTGAGTCAAGTATTTCCTTTTCTCATTTGAATTGTGATATTGTGAAACTTATTATGTATGATCAATGAAGTGAAATAAACATAGATTACTTTTAAAATAATGTTTTATTCTTATAAATAGAGGTAGGGCACAGCGGATAATCCGCTCAAATCGGAGCAGCCCGTCTGGGGAAGGACCTCCACCTTACAGAAGATCGTAGCCAAATAGCATTGGTCTCTGCCATGTTGTGTGACGGCACCCTACGGTGAGTAAGGTCTCAAGAGCTCCACTTGGGGGTGGTTGGGAGGGTTGGCAACGCGTGAGTGTTACCCCCGGTATTGCAAGCGTCTATAGGCTATGGTGACAGCTTACCATCAGGCCGGCCGTGTGCTTGTTTGCCACCTTTGTGGTATAAAAAAAATCATAAGTTATAGATTTATGGGAAAGGAATTTAAGTAGAGTATGTTCAAGGTGTGATACATATCGATGGTATAATTTACGTGTATGTAGTGTTACTGCCACGTAAGCCCTTTCGTACACAAGCCGACGCAAGTCTCCGATACTCGGCGATTTTAGTATCCAAGCGACTACCGCCATACAAGTCCATCCACTTCTCTTCTTGGTTGCCGGCAGCCAGCGATCCGCTTTCGAATTTGACATAGAATAGTGGCAAAGCCGAGCAAAATAAACTTAATGCTGGCCGCATGCTCGTGTGTGGATGCGCCTTAACTCTTAGAGCTGCCTTCAGCGAAGGCTTTTATGGGAAGTCCTTACCAGAGATATGATTTTTATTTCATTAAAAAATTGGGAGTATCATTAAATTCTATATTTATGAATATAAATTAACTCAATATGTCAGAGTAACACAGAGAAAAATAAGACACTATAAACGCAAAAATGACATGTGAATGAGTCAACATATGACAGATAAATAATAATAAGAATAATCGTATAAGATTATCTCTATTGTGTGATAATGTTTAGGACATTTGAAAACATTATCACAATGTACGGTAAGTTAGATTATTCTTTACACTAAGTATAATTCGCACTGATTTATTTATTACCGTTGTGGACATCACATAAGCGTTTGACCTGTGCGGGAATTGATCCTGCGCACTGAAGGTAGGGAGGGCACTACCAACTGCTGCACTAGGCTATCAACTATTGTAAAACCGATATGATTGTAAACCTCTGAAGCGTCACGAGTCACACACGGCTCATAATGACACAAAAACGTGTACTGATATTCTATTTTACGAAGGCTATGTAAGTTGTAAGGCGTGTACATGCACATTGTTTTAATGTGCGTAGCCGAAATTACGAGTGGTCCCCGTTACGCAAACTAAAACAATGTGCATGTGCATGTGACACAATCATAGCCAAACGGACTTTGTGAAATAGAATATTTGTACCTATACGTAGATTTATGCAGAACACTTTTAATTTATTTTACTTATTCTCAGGGTTGTGTTCTATCGTATTGACGAGTGGTGTGCTGAAAACAAGAGATATTGATGACGTCGTTGACTTTGAACCAAACGAAAGGGCTGCAATAGAACTTAGAGCTATATTTATTAACTGCCACCTAGAGGTAAATATATGTAGAATTCGCAGACAAAATGATAAGTTCCAGTTAGATAATCTGTCGGAGAAATCATTCAAAAACTGGAGGAACTTGTGAAATAGGCTCTTTGTAAAATTCTCATAATTGCTATACACATGCAAATTAATTTCGGTGCTGTTTTATAAAAAAAATTAGTAGTATGTATATACTTATATATATCAGAGGAGCTCGATGGCGTCGCTGTGTGTCGCACTTTAATATGAACACGCAAGTTAAGGGACGTTAACCCAAGTCAGTGGCCTTAGCCGGCCTTAGGTTTGAAAACACCGACGGCCCCTGCCAATCCGCATTTGAGCAGTGTGGCAGAGTACGCTCTTATCACCTTCGATTTAAGGAAGACCCGTATCGAAGCAGTGGGATGATTATGGGTTGATATAGTATAATATGAAGATAATAGTAATTATTGCTTCAAAAGGAAATATATATATACATATTTCATATAAATTTATTTAAAAACAGGACCTACGAGGTGTCTCTGATACAGAGACCATGCGATTCCAACGGGAGGAGTTGTTCAAGCATAACGTTTTAAAAGAATGTAAGAAAAAAGTGGTAGTTATTTTGAAAATGTCTAGTCTGCCTGACGATGTAAGTTTTAGAAGAATATTTTATTTTACGTATGCACCTGCTCAATTTCATTTACTTGTAATGCGTAACATGTGCTCTTTTTTGAACACCGTATTTAAAAAAATACGCATCTATTCTATAGCGTGCACAAGATCTTTATTTGAATTTGATTAAGTATTTTCAATTAGTGTTAGTTCAACCCTACCCTGTTGGATCACCAACATTGAAAAAAAATAATGTTAAAACCGTTTGCATTGTTACCTTCTTTTGGCGTCTTTGCTCTTGCCTGTGCCTCTGCAATTAAACATGTTATGATAAATTATCTCTTGAATTTTCATTCACCGTCATAATACAGTCCGCTATAAAAAAAGTATACTTTAACATGGTCCTTCGATCCGGATGGACTACATTAAAGTGTAATTGATTCATTTATTTATTTGACTGTTTTCTTTTCACATTTAGCACAACTCTGACGAATACATCCCAATTGATCACATATTAGAAGGGCCTAATAAGAAGCGTATACGTTTGCTGAACCCCTACGTCCTGCGTGTGCGCTGGGAGCCTCCGGTCCAATCTTACAAGTTGCACCGAGTAGACGTATGTTATAAGTTGTTATAACATTTTTTTAAACTCTAAAACAGTATCAACTACCTACATATAAAAAAGGTGGACCACGGGCAAGTAAAAATGCCCGTGGTCCACACAGGTGTACCACGCAGGTGGACCACGACCAATACGGGATATTCTGTGAACTATATTTATAGTCTCGTCTCAGCTCGTGACCCTCGATGTCCTCACTGTCTGTCAGTGATACAGCTGAAGGAAATAGCCCACTGTATAGTCAGAGTAGACGTTCAGACGATATTTCTTACAAAAAAAATATGATTGCTAATTTCTTATTCAGTTAAGTTTGCATTTCAGATAGTTACTGGTCTCATATCGAATTCTAATGTTAATGACATGGCAGAAACTGTAAAAAAATATAAAACTGTAAGTAACAGATAATATTTTAAAAGAGAAAGAGCTAATTCTGTTGTATATTTAACTAGACTAAACTAATTTTGATAGGTGTTGTTGTCCTTCTTTGGTTTACAATTAGTGACAAGGATAGCAACACTTCTAGTCCTGTCAAAATTAGTTTAATCTAGTTATATGTACAACAGAATTAGCACCATTGTCTACCTAAATTAATAACAATCTTTGCAGATTCGACGGCGTAATTCAGTTTATTTAGAACCTGATAAATGGTCGAAAAGTTTTGAAACCACAACTTCAATATTCACTTCAAGTCCAGAGACTCTTGGAGTGACCACTGATTTTAGTTCGGTTGAATCTAAAGGTAGAATTTCAGGTGTTATAAATAAGAATAAGTAGGTATAAGATTTCGTAATAGATTTAACATATATTTCTGCTACAATAATACTAATTTTTGTATGAACTAAACTTTTAATTGTTAGCGTTACTATTTTAATAGAAGTAGCATCTAAGCCACTAATCAGACGATGGAACTTCTATTTTTATTTTCTTATCTTTTGGGAATTCGATGACTTCTTCGCTGAATTTCATTTGTTGCAATGAAAGGCTTTCTTCCGCTTCTATTATCACAGCAAATATTTTCTTTTTCACACTAGTCTGCATCCATTGCGGCATATGACTGGTACTTTTTAGCATGCAATTGAAGAAAGACTCTAATGCATCTGCATGTTGTGATATTGTAGAATTGTCTGGAGAACAATCCTCGCATTTACGTTTATTTGTATTCTGTTTTATATCGTTGTGATCTACTGTTTCCGTCTCAGTCATGTCATCCTCTACAGACTTCGTTGCTTCACCATCCATTTCAATATTTTCCGTAATCCTATATGACATATGCGGCTCCAGAAATTGCATTGTTTTAGCGTACTTCCATGTAGTTATTTGGGCTGGTAGTAATTTGTTTTGTCCTAATTTCGCTCTCCTGAGGGCTTGCCTGTGATTATCTCGTAGTCTCTTCCATTCTGCCCTTGCTGTTTTCACTGAAATGTAAGTAATGCAATGTCATTGAGAGTGTCCAAAACGCAGAGTAGGATACACACTTATTATTATGAATAATCGCAGCGCCGCGCCGCCGGGGCGCCCGCGCCGCTCGCACCGTGCCGCCGGCTCACTGGCGAGTCACGGTTTGAAGTAAGTAATTTCGTTAAGTAGGCACCTTCCCACCTATTTCTCTCATATAACTCAAAGTACAGAATATATGGGTATCGAACTGCTCGCTTTATGGATATTTAAACAGATTCCTACGTTTTATTAGAGAAACCTTTCGTAAAAAAAAAAATATATCAAAGTGTGTAGGTACCTACTATTTTTTGGAAGACAAGAACATTATTCAGTATCAATATATTATATTTATCCAGGCACGCCCCACACTACGTACTTATTACCTATATTAAATAAATATGCCTATCGATATAGATGCGTAAACTTAATCTGTTTTACAATAATATTATTACAGCAGAATTGTTAGTATCGTTGTGTTTACATAATATCACAAGAATTCATGTATGCAGAGAATTACTCTTGACATTTAAAAAAAAACGTTTGAACATATCGTGATCGTAACTTACCATTCGGTACGAAGTCACTATTGCACTCTTTAACTATACGTCGCCATGCCGCATCTCGCACTTGTATTTCGCGGTAATCCGGATGCGTTGGGTTCCAAAGGCATGGGTGAGCGCGAACGCCTAATATAAACGAGTCCATAATGGGTACGACACCTCTTCAACTGAGCGACTGTAGATTTACCGGCCCTGCGGTGTCCGTCCTCCCCGCACAACTCGGCCGGATCTCCCTATACAATACAAAACCGGTTTTTACAACCGTTGAACTCGCTCGTACCTCGATAGCATTTTACAAAACCTGTCTATACTTACTTTAGAACACAACATATAGAGCTGCGCGTTCCAAGCAGATGTTGGGATATTCGATGATTTTTTAAACATTCCTTCGAACTACGCTTAATAAAAATGTTAGGTGCATTGTATTCATATCATAACCACGTACTTATTATACAATTAAAATAAAAAGAAATCTTATATATTAGTAAGTAGGTACTAAAATCTAAAAGCCTACTAGAGATTTTATTTCCAGAAAAAAGAGAACCTTGTTCTGAGTTTACATTAAGTAACTATACATTTACGCGAGAAAAACGACAACATAATATTATTATTGAGCAAAAAGCAGACGATAACCCGTGGCCCACAAGTTCTCATTTTTCAAACTTTGATTCTGCTAACACAAGACAAAATCCATTTGGAGATTCGTCAAGAATTCCTACAACAAACAATCATGAGAACATCCTCCGAATGGAACCGAACAGAGCGACTTTGGAATTAGATAAAACGAAAGATCTTTATGTATTTCATAATAAAAACCCTTTAAATGCGTATGACGAGAACTTAAACAAACAACCAAGAAAGGTGAATAGTAACTATAAACCAAATCTTAAAAATGTAGCAAATGTTGAAAAAGATTTTGCTTTGTATGAAATTGGCGCTCCGGGCTTATGGTGCACCGCTCATATACAACTTTTTGAAAAGATTACCACGGAAGATGGTAAAGTCGTTTGGAATGATTTAACTTCAGGAGAGACAGTGAAGTAGGTACCGATCGACAAAATAGACAAATACATAATTATTAAGTACCAAAGTAGTTATTAGTTCTTGTAATGAGATTGCCCTTTTCGCTTAAGTAAGTATACATATTATTATGTAGATAGATATTGATTATACCTATACTTGCGGAAATTGCGGAGCTATATTACAATGAAAGTAACTCTCTGACTGTTGCCTCTTCACGCTTAAACCCACGAACTTATTTAGATAAAATTTCGTGCACTTACTTACATATAAGTATACAAAAAATTTCTTTCAATTAATTCCAGTATAAATTCCTTAATGCCAGAGTGGGCGAGTCGTGATGTCAACATTCGGTATAAGACAGTTGATCCACAAGTCGCAGATGACTTCGCTCTGCCACTCGCTTCAAGTTTGTGCCTTTTAGTGCCAGTAACTTTTGTATATAAAAGTGCAGGTACATTTGAACATCACAATGTCGATGGTAAGATCATTTTCTTCAAAGAATTCTAACTCGAATAAGTTTGCTGGGAGACGGGTTCGATTCTCGGTTTGTTCACCATGACACAAAAATTACAAAATAATTTTATGCCACATCAATAGTGGTATTGAGGTATTGTATGGTATGGTAATCGGTAAGTATGCTGTAGCTGAAAATATCTTATTTATGCCCAAGGCTGTTTCACAGGTGATTTGTTACTAAATAAATATATAGGCACAAATCACACAGATTATCCCCAAAGTAATTCGAAACTTGTGTTATGGGATACCAGCTCAACGATACTATAAATAAATATAAATACCTATATAGGGACAATTCATACAGATTGAGCTAGCCCCAAAGTAAGTTCGAAACTTGTGTTATGGGATACTAACTCAACGATATTATATTTTACAAATACATACTTATATAAAGATAAACATCCAAGACCCGAGGCCAATCAGAAAAAGTTAGTTTTTCATCATGACCCGACCGGTGATCGAACCCGGGATTTCCTGGGTGGCGGTCTGGCATGGTAACCATTACGTCACGGAGGTCGTCAACTATATTTTATAACAAATACATATATAAATAAACATCCAAGACCCGAGGCCAATCAAAAAATGTTCGTTTTTCATCATGACTCGACCGGGATTCGAACCCGGGACATCATGGGTGGCGGTCTGGCATGGTTACCATTACTCTACGGAGGTCGTCAAATGTTGTTAGTTTTATCTGAATAACTGTCAGATAAAAACCTATCAACATATCTGACAGGCTAGATAATACATATTATAGGTAGGTACCTACACCTGTAAAACCGGCCATAAGTCTGGTTTATTTTTATTTAATCGCTATTTGTTATTTTTTGTTTTATGGTTATAAACACTATACGTAGATCAAGATATAATGATAGTTCCCTCTGAAGATGTTCTCGGAATGGCTAATGAAATGAATCCGATAATACATGGGAACCAATCAGCATCTAGTGCCTCTGTTACAAGCGCTTATGGGGTAGGTGCATATTCGTAACCTTATGTTGCACAAGTTCTAATGTTAAATTAATTTAGCTTAAACTCTATGATATGATATATCTACCATACGATATCATATCATATCACACGATATCCCAATTATTTTCCGTTTTGTATAATTGTGACAACTCTAAATTTCCAATTGGAATTAATTTTGCCAATTGGCGATATGGCATCCTTAATCGTCAGCATTTGATGTGCAATTTTTTGTCAAGTTTTATTTCTAGACCATAGTTATAAAGATAGGCGATTTTGTAGTAGCTAGCCTTTTTGATCACTAGCTTTTTAACTTAAAATCTTATTTTCCTAAATCAATCAATTCTCAATTCTCAATTTAATAATTGAGAAGACTTTTAGGAAAATAAGATTTTAAGTAAGTAACATCTTATGATTGATTTTTTTATGGGTACCTTGTTTCGGTTCAACTAACCATTCTTAATTTTCATCCCACCTGGGGCGGGTGAAATTTTTCTTTCAATAATGTTTTGAAAATAAGTTACATTATTGTAGCAGCACCGTAGAGTATTTGTGCGTGCGTCAAGAGCCATCCTGGGTAATCAAGACATGAAGTTTGTCACTCATGGCCCATTGCTATATCTAACACTTCCACATCGGAAGGCTAACCATATTCAGATCGACATAGAAATTCGGGCTGACGACAATGAATTGATAACTGCAGGGTAAGTAGTATTGTGATTTTTATATTGCACCTACATACCCTTACTACCCTTAGGACAGATTACTATACCATAAACCGAAAATAAAATTTATTTTATTTTTATTTATTTATTATACAGTTTACACCATCATTACAGGTCTGGATATAGCTAACCAACGCAAAGTCCCTCCTAACCCTTAGCTCACTATTCGATATAAAATATTCGATCTTAGAATAAAAGTCGTCGTAAATTGTTAGAATTTTTAGTTGGGTGACTCTACAACGTAGCACATGAGTGACTTGCGCAAGTCAAATCAGCAATCAATCTGGTCTCATCTCTCGTGGCGGATTGTACATAGGTCAAATTAAATAAAAAACTCTAGTCCTAAAATGTAGATATAATATCTACCTAATAAGAAAAATCATGATAGATCGTCTGGCCGCATCACGACGGCTGTATCGGATAATACGCGACTGTCCCGCACTATACTAACGGTGCAGGCTACTAACACAGGCTTGGCTGCAGCTCGATACAAGTAAGTGAACAACAATCAAAATAATTCGCAAAGAGCCAAGTTAGTAAATTGACATTTTGTTTGCGTTATAATTTAAAAAATCTACACAATTCACGCAGCACCATCTGGTCCCAAAGTCGGTAAGTTAGACTTAACTTGCTAATGTAATGGGGATCAGAGAACATAAATACTATAACTATAAATATAATTGTAAATATATACTTATAATACATGGGAAACACCCAGACTTGAGAACAAACACAAATGCTATCACATAAATGTTTGCCCCGAGCGGAAATGGAACCCGCGCCCTCTAGATCCGAATGTAGGATCACTAGCAACGCACCACCACCAATTAATTAACTAGGCTGACATTTGGGCTAATTAGAAATTTTTCAGGAACCTGAGGAAATCATACTATTACTTCCTCCTCTACCTACCTCTTATCAAACAATTTTTTGTAGACTCAAAACAGGTGATTGCGGACCACAACTGTCTGCATTGAACAGCGGCGACGATGACAGTTCAACAGCGGGTCCAGTATTACTGCCTCCGAGGCAAACACGAAGGCTGTCACTTGAGTTGCCCACTGAACTTCTTGGAGACGAGGCGCATTGTTCTGGTTTGCTTTTGTTTTACCAAATAATTTAATAAAAATTTGCCAATTTACAAATCGTGTATGAGGATTGATATTTAGGTGTGCAAAATTTATGTAAGGCTGTCACACACCGGATGCGTCTTACATACTTACGATAAGTAGGTATAAATTTACGAGAAAGTCCTTCTTAGTAAGTATATCAATTCTATCCATCCTAGAGAAATTGCTGGTACAGATAGTGTAGGTATCTAAACTGGTAGCGTAACTAGACTAGAAAACACATATTAAATCAAATAAGTAATTTCATTGTTATGTTTGTCAGTTTCATTGATGAATGATGAAGGCGAAACGGTAGCTGTCCGTGATGTGATGATAAAAAAGGCCGATCGCTGCTTTTGTGTGTGGCACTGTGACTGCGTTTGCCTAAGTTAGTACCTATGAAATGAATCTAATATTAAATTAATGGTCACAAAAACATTATACAGTCGAACTCACTACTGGAATAAGTGTTTCAATGAAGATTGAAGGGTTTGAATGAAATTCATCAAAACTGGGAGTTAACGATGTTTTCGACTGACTTAGCCTACGAATAGAGTGTATGTAATGTAGGTACACACTTTCAGATGAGGACCCAAAGTTGCTATGTCGAGAGATGTCTGAGGAACAGCAGGCAGCCGCTGGGCTCACTCCCCGTAAGAAGGCTCGTCAGGTTCGCTCCGTCTCCTACCCTGATGTTAAATGCTTGGACGGCTGCGCTGTTAGCCTTGGCGTCATAACAATACTACTACTAATGGGTGAGTTATCATAGTTTTTACCAACCAGCTTTTATTCAGGTATTCTTATCGTAACAAACTATGATTCCTTTAAAAATTGTTAGATTTTAGAACGAGCATTAGTGAGATAAAGTTGGGAATATGCACTAGACTAGTTTTTCGCACAGGTTCTTGATAAGTTTCAGTTAAATAAATTGACAGTTTTTGTAAGATTTTTCGACAAATCACATCTGTGAGCAGGAAAATATTATACTTATAGTCGCTTCCTCGCCGGGGTCTGCCCGGTAGGACTCTGCCTTTATAATAATATTTTCAAATAATTGTAACAGGACTGGTAAAGGCAATCCTTGGCTTCGTGTTCCGACATGTGGGATCTTGGGGATTAGATCGTGTATTACAGACACCTAGAAAACTGAGTGTGTACTACGAGAGTCACCTTCGCGGAAGGAGCGTGGTCTACGACGCTGAAGGATATCCCGTGCACCCGGATACTAAGGAGCGAAGTGTACGGATGATCAGCAAGTGAGACTTGTGGGCAATGTCCAGATATTTTATAAGATAGAACTTATTTTCTTAGGAAAGTTTAAACCCTGTAAATATATTGTATTTGCGCAACATCGTCTTGCCTTGCCTATATCAAAACCTTTAGCGCAAGAACTAACAGGAACTTTTGTCTAATCCGTCGCCAGTTATTATAAGGTCTGAGCTAATCAGATTAATTTTAAATTGATACCTACGTCGGGAACAACATCATGTCAACCCATAATAATTATTCCACTGCAGGTATATGGATCTTCCTTCAATTAACGCTCTAAAATCTCCTTCGATTGAATGGAGATCCATCTGGAATATATATGTACCATATAAACATATTACCTACTTAATAATAATAAAAAATTTCAGGAGTATGGAATTCATTTTAAACTTAGTATTTTTCCTGCTATTTCCGCTCATTCTATTCTATGGGACTATTAAAACAATAATTGCTCGATGTAAAGATGGCGATGACCCTTCGCAAACCAGCCAGATGAAAGGATGTTTGAGCATGATTGATGTGCAGGTACACGATATTAAATATTTAAATTTCACATCACTTACCTACCTATAAAATTAACGGTACCTGGTCAGATACAGTCACATTTAACCCGCTCAACGTCATGTGTGATAGCGTATCTAATAGGTACGATCAGACGATCATGAGACAATACGCTTTTTCCCGTGGCCCGTGGGTGTCACAGTCATTAAGGATGGATGGGATGAACATAGTAAAGTCTAAATTTGGAAATATACTTTAGTGTTCTGGAAACAGTTAAGGTTTGCACTTGTTTAAAATAGTTTGAGATTATCATATCCACTATTTTATTATGAGTGCTAATTCCGTCATAATTTTATGCTTTCTTTTTGTAGTATAAAAGAGCAATTCCTTGCTGTTTCCAGAACCTACACCGAGCATTGAGGAGACGAAAGAGATTGCGGCGCTGGATGTCACCAGAAGCCCAAACTCTTTCCCATGATATCTGGCGCGAAGGACTTGCTCCAGAGAGATCTATCAAATACGAATATGTAAGATATTTGTCGAAGACAGCTTAGGTCCTCTGCATGTACCTAATTAAAAACGGCGAGTCTAGTGAATTTACGAGCGATTATGACACTTAGCATGTCACTCATAGAATATCTGCATTCTCTTATGTTAGTTTCGGTAGGGGTAAAATATTGCGTAGGTACGGTGGCCTCGAAGCTAGGAGGACCATTTTACATCTTGTAAGCGGATTTTTTGTCAGCTCCGTCCTTTTCTGTGTTACCAAACAGGGTTTTTGTTTACTAGAGCCACATGTGTACGTACATACATCAGGCGTTTTTTTTTTCAGATGGCCCCCTTATTGCGCACAGATTACCAGCACAAGGCAGACGATTCTTTCTCCTCGTGCGTGGACTCCGAGCAGGATGACACAGAGTATGTGCTAATGCACATGCGTGAGAGCAGAGAATCATTGGCGGTAGGTATTTAAAAAATGGAGTAATGGAGCAGTTACAATCCGCGCCACGAGAGAAGAGAACTGGCGTATCACATGATCGACCTGGGCAATAGACAATCTCTAAACCATTTTACTAATCATCTACTGAGCAAATCAATTCAGCAATCAATCGGATATCTTCTCTTGTGGTGCGGATTGTACTTTTATAATAACTTACAGTCCGTTGACATTTATTTGACCAATGACTAATGTAAAAACAGATTTATAACACTCAAAATAAGTGTCACATGTATAATTCTGTAGCAGATTATGTGTGAGCCGACCACGAGCCGACATAGACGGACTACTCGAGCAGTTAGCCATTAACATAAACGGATCGCTCTTATTTTGAGTGTTATAAATCTGTTACATCTGTCCGAGGTAAAATAATTGTGAACGATCTATACTTTCCGTACAAAAGTAAGTAACCTAGTAGGTACAGTCGTCGCCTCGAGGATAGCAGGACCATCTTTAGGATGATTTTTGGTTGCAACGTCCAACATCCTAGTGGACACATGTGGCTCTAATAAACAAAAACCCTGTTTGGTAACAAAGAAAAGAACGGAGCTGACAAAAAATCCGCTTACAAGATGTGCAAGCGATTTTTTTCTAAAATGGTCCTCCTATCTTCGAGGCCACCGTACCTATACAGATAAAATCTTTTCTTCTTTTTAGAAATCTGAAAAGGAAAACAACTCGAACATCAAACAAGCTTTGCGTGCGAAGAACTGAAATTGTTCATCTATGTAGAATGTCAAAAATCATTGAAACATTGCGGACTCCATGCTTTTTATTTAACTATTTGTATTACAACTTATAATATTTATTATGATCTATACGTATTACCTAATTAAAATCTTATTGAAATGGACGAAAGTACCTACCCGTACCAAATTTTTTTCTAATTGCAAAAAGTGAAAAGTTGTGCCGCTTTTTTCGGGATACCCACGAAAGACAGTTTCAATGTTTTATTTTATGGGGTCACCTATCACCTACCTCATAAGATGCAGTACTTTTCATTGGATTATGACAAGAGGAGATTTATTATAACAGGTCACCCATAAGACAGTCTGAATGTTCTATGGCAATGAGATTTTATAACGTTATGTAACAAGTCACCCAAATCACTGTTCTATGGTGTCACCTGCCCTAGTGTAAGCTAAAATCGCCGCTGAACTATATTGGACAAATCACTTGAAGATAGATGGATTGATTTAAGCTGAGACGCCATAAAAGGCGATAAAGTGTCGGCCAATAAATTGGAAGATGATGTTTTCTGTACATGGTGATGTTTTCTGGCCTCTGTTAATACACATGTTGAAGAGTGACTGTGACAAAAATATCGTTGAGGTTGCCAATAATAAAAATAAATCCCGTCTGTTCGTTCCGTCACTGTCATTTTATTCAGCTGATGGATGGATGACTGATGACGCCGTTCGCCGTTGTTGATCGTAGTGAACATTTTTATTTATTACGTTTGAGAAGTTATTTCAATAGCGAGACAATTATTATCTTATCAAATTTACTCTCGCAACAATTGCGTAACGTTTAAAATATAATGTGAGTTATGCGTGTTTTATTCAGAAGTCTCTCTGTGTTTAGGAAGGTAGTAACGCCGAATAACATCGTTCGATTAAGACATCCATTTACAACAGGTAAGGTAGCTCTTTTCCATGAATGCATGTGTGCGTAGAGCATATTTAAATACGGAAACACGTCTCTCGCGGTCATGGTGTTGGCCGTGCGCCAGCAGAATGTGTATTCACTCGTTTGCCTACTTATTTTGTGTTTAGCGTTGGTGTGGAGAGCTATGGAAGACAAGGAAGCGTTAAAAAAGCGGCTCACACCGCTCCAATACCATGTCACTCAGGAGGCAGGCACTGAAAGACCATTCACAGGTAACTATGTAATTGATTAAAAAACTTTCTTAATGACAATAATATAAATGACATTAATTATCATAAATAATTACCACTATAATAATGATTCAACTGTAATAATAAATCTTATTATAACAAATAAATAATTTGTAATTATCATTATTTTATGGTCTATTTTTAAAGGCATTTATACATGTAGCTTTCATAGTTGATTATTAATTTCCCACATATTTCTCATATCATTTCTTTCTTGTTTGGACAAGTGAAACTTAATAAATTTGAATTTTCAGGTTGTTATAATAAGTTTTATGACGAAGGAATGTACGTATGCGTAGTTTGTAAACAAGAGTTATTCAGCTCCAATACCAAGTATGACTCCGGCTGTGGATGGCCCGCATTCAATGAAGTTTTAGCAAAGGAGAAGGTCACTCTACACCAGGATACAAGTGCAGGTATGTTGTTAGTTGCCAATTGTAATTATACTTACTAGAATATGTTTGAAGTATGATATAAATAATATTGAGATATGAGCAGTCGAGGTTATCATAAAAATATTACAACGGCCTGTTTACACAATGTATTTTTATAGCTCCAACAGATATTTTACATCTATATTGTAACAAATGATGTGGAACATACTTTCAATGCCAATGAACAGTAGGCACTGATCAATGGATAGATGCAAATTGAATTCTAGGAAATCAAACAGCAATATACTTTTAAAACTACTTTATGATTATTCTAAAATAATTTTTGCGGCTTATTAATAATAACTTTATGCAATTCAGCTGCATTAGTCTCAACACCCGATTCCAATATACAAATTACAAATGATAATTTGACACTCAATACTCATCTTTGCCCATTTAGATTGAAGTTGTATATAAATTCACTAAAATAAAATATTAAACCCAATAAACTAACTGCTGCTATATGAATGATACTGCTATCAAGAAAGTCTTCTTTTAAACAGTAATTAAAAAATATATAGTTCGAACAGAATTAAACAGAACCTAAGTATCTGTTCACATAGACCAGTTCAGAAAGCAAAGTAAATTTTTGATTGCATTTAAAATAGATGTTAAGGATATTTCATGGTTTAATTTTATATTTTACTTCTTATATTTTATAAAAGAAGATTTTTTGCTAAGTTGGTGTGCTAAATTAAGAATTATAAAAACTCTGTAACATTTTTATAGCCTTTTGTATCGATTTAATAAATAAATAAATACACCTAATTTCAAAAGTCTTGCAACTCTATTTTAAAAGCAATGATAACACTCTGCTTTACAAGTCAACTTTTGTGAATGCACACCAAGTAAGGTAAGAAATGCTATTATAGCAGTATATTATACCATGCTGACCAATTTATTATAGTCATAGCCTTCATGCTTGTTGAAATGACCCTCAAACGGTCACATGAATTTCCCAGTTAGATTGACAATAAAATTATGGGGTATTGTGATAGTCTAAGGCCAATTTATTGATGACACTGGTAGGCGAGCTGTCTGCTTAGTTGCTAACTTAAAAAAAAACCTACAATGCCATTTTCCATAACCAGACTGTGACCTTTCCTTTTTAGCACTTAATGTTAGTCCTAGCTTGCATTAAATATGTTACATGACTCATTATATTCTAACAAATCTATCTAATAGTTTAAGGTATATTGTTTTTGTACAGTCCATCAACTTAAAACGGGATTCGGGTCGAACTATCCCCCGCCATGGGGAATTTATCTGCTGGCTGAAGGGGCTAACTACATTTACTTAGCTGCTCAACTTTTGTACATAGAATACAACAATTTTGTATGGAGATGCAAGCGGAAAAGTGAACGGATGCTTACGCACTTCATACAGGATCGTCGTTTTCTATGGACAAAAGCTGTACAGTAGAGCTAACTAAGTGTGTAAACGCGTGTGAAAAAAAATCCCTAAAATTCCATTGTATACGTAAAATGGAAAAGATCGACGACCCAAATCGAATTCTATTTGTGGGCCAACCGTAAATAGTATTCTGGTCGCCAATCTTTTCTACATAATATAGAAAATTTTGTTTTTACCCGACTACCGTATCCCATTCTAAGCCCTAAAAGGACTGTATAGATAGTTTTTCATGGATATTTTTGAGCCATCATTTTAATATTATAAGACATTTATTTTATCTCACATTTATTGTAATGTCAAGGCAAGCATGCTATATCATCATCTGTCCTTATTATCTTTTCGGATTTCTTTGCTCACGTCTAGATATACTATTTTTGTCTGAATGAAACGCATGCGCAGTATCCTATTATACATAATATACTTACAACGAAAAACGTAAATAAAAAACCTTTTAAATAGCTACAATTAAAATAATTTTTCGTATTTTAGACCAAAGTAAAAAAAAAAAATACATTATGTTCGACTTTTATCTCGCCATGTCTATCGAATAGTTTTTTTTTTTAATATAACAATCCTAGTACCTACACTTATAGTAATATTTTGTCACGCTACGCGGAGAACAAACAAATTCATGTAATGATATTTACATATAATATTATTTTGTTTTTTGGATATATTTATATATGGGTATTAGGTAGGTACCTTAGATAATGATAGTTGACCAGAAAAGCGATACCTTATATAAGCATAGTTGACCAGAAAAGCGATGAAAAAGTATTGGCTATACTAAAACATACCCGAAAATTAATTGTTCTGCGGTGAACCACTTTTCTCCCAACTGTACACTATTCTCTAACACTCGCTTTATCATTCACGCCATTATTGTTGATATTCGTCTAGTCCGTGTCATGCTGATCGTTTTATCATCAATATTCGTCTTAAATTTGCTGATAAATAACTAAGCGATTATTTAGACACGAAACTCGTGAATCTTTATCGTTTAGATATTTATCACTCCTTTTGTACATACCTATTTATAATATAGTATGTTATTTCTTGATTTTATATATTTAACTATGTTCTTGAGAGTACATAAGGCTTTACTGGAGTCGGGTGTTATCTAAGTATTATGTTTTATTTGTCTTTCATCATATATGTGTAAATGTGTTACATAGTTTAATTTGGTGTCGGGAAAGTGGACTTTGGTGCTAATGCATATTTTTTTATCTTTTTCTGTCTGTCTTTCCCGTCCCCTTGACCACCATCCGATACAATCCTGCCTCCACAACAAACGTAAGTTGGCCTCGAATGGTAATGAATATCTACGTATCTTTTTTCTGCGCTTAACTGTCTACTGCGCCAATTTTCTTTTAAAATATGTGTGCCAATCACTACATCGCACAACACGCACCGCTAATATGCTTATGTCACGTTACTTCACAAAATATGTTCACCATTCTGGTTGGACGACCACGAACAATACACCGATGTACACACGTTTCAACTATTCATTTTGATGTGGCCATATCATGTTGGGTTTCGATTTCACCCGCTCGATACACCTCATCATGGTATAACATTGTGGAATGTGCATGCTATTAATATGCATTAATCCTCTTCCTCTGTCCCGCCGCCGTCCCCTCCATCCCCACCTGGACGGCTGCCGGCTGGACGACGACCGCCCCATCTGCTGCAACGGTACACCGCGACTATTCTACGAATATCATGGTGGATCACTCATGTTCCACGTTGGTTGTGGTGAAACCCATGTAAATAACTGGTTTATGGTGGATACGTGTTGAATTGAAGTGGGTGCAAATATATTACTGGTTTTAACACGACCAGGTTTGGTGCGAACTGAGGTGCGGTGTTCCAAGTGCTCCTCCCACCTGGGGCATGTGTTCGATGACGGGCCAGCGCCCTCCAAGAAAAGATTTTGCATTAATTCTGCCTCTATGGATTTCATCCCGGCTGAAGAAAGAAAAGATTAGCAAAAACGAATAGCGGTGTCTAAGAAAAAAAAATGTGCCTAGATAAAAGCGATAAACTAGTAATAATGAACCTTAACTGGCATCCATTGATTTTGTAAAGATATTAATGCTAATATTGTGACTACTAAAATGATATTTACTAAACATTACTGTGGCTTTTAATTCAAACAATTTAACAACTGGTTTTGCATGATCTTATGTGAAACAAATTGCAGGAACTGTATCTTTAAGTTTTATTACATAAGTATAAACAGAACTGGTGATAAAATAATTAAGAACAAAGTAATGTGTTTAATTAATATTATACAAAGGCTTTTTCAGATTAGTCGTAGAAAATTATACGCGAGATAAGTATTTATAACATTTGCCTAATTGGTATTTATTTTTTCTTCTGTAAAACTGAAGGTCCATTACTAATTTTCAACATTTAAAAATTGTATTTCAAATCTGAAACTGTGTTAATTTAATTCCCTAATGGCATATTGAATTAGACAGCCTTTGCCTGTAGATTGTGAATGCAGGACCTTTTGTAGGTATTCCTATTCTGCAGCCTGAATACATCCTGCTTGTATATTTTATATAATATTCATACTTACATTGAAACAGCTAGCATTTTTTTTTGTAAAGATTTAATTAAGGCAACTGTTTATTTAGTTACCTAACAAACTAAGTCATTCATCAAAGTTTTGTTTATTGTTAATTTGTTTGAGACAACTATTCATGTTTACGATGTGTACAAATTTATATTTTCCATGCATTTTAATTGTTATTTTCGTTGCTAAGTTAGAGTGGATGTTTATATTCTCTTGAAAAAATATTGTAATAAATATTTTTTTGAAAATTGTGTATTATTTCTACTAATAATACGATACCTACCCTTGGCTATCCTGGGTCTAGCAACTGCAGAAAAAATACAAAGTCACATCTATACATATAATAAAACAGTAGACCCCGATATGTCTGTACATTGAACATATTTGGCAAAAATGGAGAGAGAACAGTTAGAGAAAGGTAATAAAAGCGAAAAAATTTTTTTTTGATTTTTTTGTCTTGTCTGTCTATCTGTCTGTCTGTCTGTTTGAACGCGCACATCTTCTAAGTTACTGGACGGATTTTAATGCAGTTTTCACAGGAAGATAGAGCTCGGCTTGGAGCAGAATATAGGCTTTGTTTCATTTAAATCGGATGTCAGGAAACTAAGTTATGTTCATTTAAAGGTCTCCTCCCTGTCAATGTAAGAAAAAAAAAATCTCGCACTTACAAACTTGAGACTTGGTACACCATACCTACCGACAACAGACTGGACCGGAACGGACCGAACCGGACCGGACCGGATGTCAGGAGAAGAAAAAGAAGAAGTTACATTCATTTAAATTTTCAACAACCAAAGAATTTTAACATTGTCACTGTGCAGAGTCGGAATCGCCCGACCCCTGATTACGACCATTTTAATATTCAATAGCACTGTGTATGAAAGTTTTTTATTTACTTGAGCTGACCATTTTGAAATTTAGTTCCTCAAAAATTCACTAGATGGCACTGTGCAGATTCTGAATCGCGCTATGAAAGTTTTTTAATAGTTTACCTGAGACCTGATTGCGACGCGCCCGACATAATGGAAAACTACATTTTTGCGTATATCTTACTGCTGCTACGTAAAAATAATATTTCATGTTGGTTTTCGATAGTTTATTATATTGACTTTTTCATTTTGATTTTTTTCGTGTTCTAGATTAGATAGTCATTATGTATAAGTTAATTTTGATTTTCATTATTATTAGTTTTTTTTAAGTTATTAGTTGTATTTTCATTTTTGAATTTTGAGTTTTCGTTATTATTAGTAAGTAGGTACCTAGGTAGATTAGATTAGTATTTTGATTATTATTAGTATTTTTTTATTTTTATTTTCATGTAGATTAGACTGATAGTTTTGGTGTTCTTTCGTAGGTATAGGTGTATATTTTGATTATTATGCATTAAGTTTTGATTTTCTTAGTTATAATTTAAATTTAAATTTTGATTACCTTCGTGGGTATTATTACTAGTATTAAAATGACTCGCAAAAGGTCTAATTTATCTAATAGTACTAGAACAGCAAAAAGATTATCTATATATATAAAAGAGAAAATCACTGACTGATTCATCACGAAATCTCCGAAACTACAAGTGCCAGGAGTCTCAAATTTTGCATGGGGGTTCCTTTTGGGGCGTAGGTGTTCACTAAGAAAGGATTTTTGGAAATTTATCCCCTAAGGGGGTGAAACGGGGGTGCAAAATTAGTATGAAACTTTGCCGTTTTTGAAGTTATTCGAATGAAATTCAGCATGAAGGTTCTTTATTAAAAGGCATGAAACAGGAGTAAAATATTTTTCTCAAAAATCTTCCCTTATGGGGTTTAACGGGGGCACAAAGTTAGTATGAAAGTTTGCCGTTTTTGAAGTTATTCGAATGAAATTCAGTATTAAGGTTCTTTATTGAAAGGCATGAAACACGAGTAAAATATTTTTCTCAGAAATCATCCCTTAGGGGGTGAAACTGGGGTGCAAAGTTAGTATGAAACTGCCGTTTTTGAAGTTATTCAAATGAAATTCAGCATTAAGGTTCTTTATTGAAAGGTATGAAACACGAGTAAAATATTTTTCTCAAAAATCATCCCTTAGGGGGTTAAACGGAGGTGCAAAGGTAGTATGAAACTTTTCCGTTTTCGTAGTTATTCGAATGAAATTAAGCATGAAGGTTCTTTATTGAAAGACATGAAACACGAGTAAAATATTTTTCTCAAAAATCATCAGAGTAATAGGACTGCACGTGTGTTATAGTGGACGCTCAACCTAGAACGCCTAGATTTTGTATTAAGCTTCCCTTTATAAAGTACTTAGACAAGGATAAAGACGGGGTTTTTAAAATTCCCACAGGATTCGGAATAATAAGACTACACGTGTATTACCGGGAGCGCTCAACCTAGAAAGCTGAAATTTTCTATAGAGATTCCCTTTATAATGTTGACAAGGATAAAGTCGGATTTTTTTTATTCCTACGGGAACGAAAAAATAGGACTGCACATGTATTATCGTGGGCGCTCAACCTAGAACTCCTAGATTTTGTATTAAGCTTCCCTTTATAAAGTAGACAAGGATAAAGATGTTTTTTTTTTAAATTCCCACAGGATTAATAATAAGGAGGAATAATTAGACAACGCGTGTATTATCGGAAGCGCTTAACCTGAAAAGCTGGTTTTTTTAATAGAGATTCCCTTTATGATGTTGACAAGGACAAAGTTGTTTTTTTTTAAATTCCCACGGGAACGAAATTATTGGCATTTTCGCTTGACCACGCGGGCGGAGTTGCGGGTAACAGCTATTAAAATAATAAAACAACAGGATTCGTACACAGTAGGTAGCCAAGATTAACAGCGGCGAGCAAATAGACAATGAGCAATGAAGAACACTGACGTCTCGGGGAAAACTACAGTAATAGGAGACTGTTAAATCCGTCTATACTACTTAATTAGTCACAAGTCCAATTCCACGCGGGCGAAGCTGCGGGCACAGCTAGTGCCTAATAAGTCTTTCATAGATAGCTAGAGAAAACCACTATCAGGTGATGTTTGATTATTTCATGTAATCAATAAAATCAGTCTTGATCTAAACTCGTATCTGAAGAGTGAATATTGCGCCTCGGTGTTGGTACTGGTTATTCCATTTTGCCAAATAAAACGATTGTATATTTATGGTGAGTCTTTTTATTATAGTATGGTTGTAGTTCATATGCACAAGTTGCTCATACATGGCACTGGTGTTTGCAACTGACGAAAATCATGAAAAATGTTCTAACCGCGTTAAATGTCTTGTACATTATCCTATTACATGTATTAATACATTTTTCGACTTAGGACTACTTTCATAATTACAGTTACTTTCTCGCCTTAACATATTCTAACGCATACTCAAATTCATTTTTATGATCACATAGTTATAATACACTTAGTTTAGATACTGAATAACTTTGTTCAAGCTCTCTTGAAGATTTGGCTAATTTTTATATTTCTACATTATTGCACAAATATTGTGGTGGGTTGGTGCATCTATAGATTGTGTATAGTCGGCGTTTTTGTTTTTTAATTCGCTGTCTAATTAAACCGAACAAACTGTAGAATAAATCGATGCATTCGCGTAGAAGTTTGATTGATGGTGCTTTGTGTGCGCGCGTGCTGGTAGTCAAAACCAGAGAATACATAGACAAGTAATTCACATTCTATGTTCATAATAGGAATTAATTGACACCGATTATTGTCGCGAACGAGCTAGATAGAATGTTCTCGACGTCGCGGTGTTCTATCCAAATCCCGATTCCCAAGTTCGCAACATTATTATTAAACGTAGCTAATGTGGTAGCTAAGTAGTAATTACATATTGGAAATTGTCTAAACCTCAATCAAAACATCTGTAGCTGTTATCAAAAACGCCAACCATACATTTAGTAGGCCATACAGAAAAATTGTATTATTTTAGTTACATAGGTACTTTTTAGGCCGCGTAGACAATAAGTAATATGCTTTAAAATATTATTAAGGTATGGAGATAGACGAAAAACACCTTTCCGTGTTAGTCATAACTTTAAGCTTTTAGCTAAATTATTATTACCTTCAACTGATACTTTTTACATACAGTCAGCGTCCCAGGCAAGTTTTTGTAGTTTCTATGACAGTTTTAACTACTCTGGTTGGTCAATATGGTTATTTTCGCTGTGCACGATAAAACTAACTGTCTGATAATTTTAATGCTACAATGTATTTGACGCTGACTGTACTTATACATAATAAATTTCATAATACATATCCTTGATGGTAATGTTGCATGATGTAAAGAATTTTATTACGCATATGATGAAAAATAATTACAAATCTTCAAATTTCAATTGAGAAGTTTCACTAGAACCTTGCTACGGACTATTTTCTTCTTCACAGGTCCTATTTTGTACCATTAGTATTTATGTACACACATACATATAGCCAGAACCCCTGAGTGTATAAAGTTTTAGTGAAACTGCTCTCATATCTTTTTTTTTTACGAAAGCACCCCTTTGGTGCCTGCTACACGCATATTGAAGCACAAACTAACCCCATGGCTTTCGTCTCAAACATACCGTATAAATTCATCAAAATTTACGTCGAAAAATCTGTAATTGGTACCTAACTGAGGAACTTAAAAATTGTTAAGTACAGCTCTATCTTCATGTGTCGCAAAGCACGTTAGCCTCATATTCATTGTGCCCATTGATATTCTGAATACTGTACTTTGGTATAGTAATTATAATACATTAAATTATATCAAAGTAATACAGTAAAATAGAAATGTATTGCACCAACCTGGAACGTCTGCACTGACTCTAAATAGCGTTAATTGGTCACTTCATATTGTCAATGAGTACACTACTCCTTTACACCGGACGAGCTACCGCCGCTCGGCTTGCACTTCGCATTCACTCCGCACTCACACTCGTAGTACACCGCAAGAATAAAACCAAATATAACAGCATCTGTCGGCACAACCTAAACAATAAAAGCAGACGGACGATTACGAGTCCTTAAATATAAAATACTTTATGTTCGCGTATGAATGAGTACATTGATGTCAAATATCTACTACACTACTATTGTCATATACGTGAAAAATTAAAATTATAATCTAAATATTGATTTGCATAAGTATTTTATAATTTTAGCCTTACAAATGCTATTGTTTGTGCCTCGAAAGAAAATAAATTGACTATTAATCATCATCCCAATAAACTTTATAAACTTAATACTAAGTAAATGCTCACTCCATGACTAACAATAAATCATTCCGTCACAAATAGCTCTGAGGTTCATTACAACCGCACACATTCCGATAATTTCATTTGGATACAATAAAACATAATTCTAAATATAGCAGAAGTGCGTGTCAACTTAGCCAATCATGAAAATGGACTAAATTTTGAAAACATAATAAACCACATCTGATAATAATCTCAAAAGTCAAATAGAAATTAGAAGCATAAGCTATTTTTAATAAATTAACAATTATAATAATAATAAAAACTATAAGGGTCTATAGTAGCTATCATAAGCATGTAAGCGATACAAGCTAGCTGCGTCACATCAAATTAATACACGAATATTCTCATACTCCATATTGATAAAATCCAACCGTTAACAATAACTTAATAAAAATCATTTATAAAACCGAAATGCTAATATTTCGAAGTAGGAATACACAAATAATTATAATTTAACTTTAATTCAAATTATAAACTTGAACTAAATCCTTGTCAGTCATATCATAATGGTAATAATAATACATTAATAGTTCGTAAACTAGGTACGTTTACTTTTGTTTCGTAAGTTGCGAATCGCCGCCGATGCGCGCGGGCCACGTTCGCTCCGTATCGATGTGTTCCCGCCTAACTGCCTCGCTAGCTTTCGGCTACCTACCATCACAGTGTATAAGCTGAATCGGTACTAAAGTAACGGTCCTACGGTTTTCTACTATTTATACTTTACAAGGTCACCTAAACACAACTGCCAGTCTTCGTTCGCAGCTAAAATAGTTCGTAACAGTTCAAAAGTCGTACCTACAAATCTAATATCTATCTACACCATTCGACTCTCACAGAGCGACAGTCGAACGAAACACGTCAATAAGAGATCGCGTCGCTAATCATTACAATAAATAACGCTACTAAACGACACTACTGTTCTTTATAGTTAGTGGACAGCACTTCTATACTCGATCTCTTGTAAAAATATGTTCACTCTATTTATTATCGAACGGCAGCCGTCTCGCACAGATAAAATATTGCTCTGGATTGGATAGTTCCTGCGGGCTTCGGCCGGCTGAGGCACTGCGGCTAGCGGCGCGGCGGAGGCGCCTGGGGCCTGCGCTAATGGCCCTTGGCCGCCTCCTTGGCTGCCATGATCAGCGGCGTCAGCGACGCCAGCGGCCGCGCCATCTTCAGGAACGGATGCTGCACAACACACGTACATTCATAGAGATAATACAATGTGATATTTGTAAAAATCAAAAATTTGGATGGTAAAAACTGGTAATTTACCTTGAGTAAGTCGAGCGCGGTGGCGCGCCTGTCGACGTCCACCTCAAGGCACTGATCGAGGAAATCTTGGAACACGGTGCTGAGTTTCTCCTTGTCCTTGATGTCGGGTTTGCCGTTGGTGGCGATCAGGTAGAGGGCCCGGAGCGGGTTCTCGTTCAGATACGGCGGCTCGCCTTCTATCATTTCTATCGCCATTATACCCAAAGACCACACGTCCACCTATAATAAAAAATCCGAAAATATGACAGATATATATTTATAGGTATTACAATACAATCAAAAATAAACAGTGGCGCTAATTCTGTTGTACATTTAACTAGACTAAACCAATTTTAGCAGGACTATAAGTGTTGCTATCCTTGTCACTAATTGTAAACCAAGGAAGGACAACAACACCTTTTGTCCTGGCAAAATTAGTTTAGTCAGAATTAAGAACAGTATTGTTAACACCGAACCCCGCCGGTGCTTGACCTTATTGGGTGTGTAGTAAGGTTTAAAGTAAAACTACACACATTTGAACTGTTGAGCTGGTTGAATTAGTGAACTGTATAAAATGAACTATACAATGTTCTAAAATAAATTGACATATCAAAAAGAAATGACATAAAAAAATTGACAAAATTATAAAGAAAAATAGAAAGTGAAAACTATATCAAAAATGATGTATCGATATGCGTCTTGAACAAGTATTTTTAATATTTTCCTGTTTTTGTTTATTGCAATGTGCATGAAATCATATAGGGAAAAAAGAAAAAGAAATACAAATTATTTTTTATTTCAATTTAATCATACCTTTGGACCATACTGCTTTCTCGTGACGACCTCTGGCGCCATCCAGTACGGCGTTCCAACCATCGTGGTCCTTTTGTTTTGTTCGGGCGATATTTGCGCGCAGAAACCAAAGTCGGCTGTAATTATAAAGAAATGTTTTTGTAATCATCTAAATACATATTCCAATTAGTCAGATATCTTGTCTATGGACTCAATACTGTTCAAACAATATTCAACCCTGTCAATTTATACTAATATTATAAAGAGGAAAGTTTATTTATGTATTTTTGTTTGTAACGAATAAACTCAAATTACTACTGGACCGATTTGGAAGATTCTTTTTTCTTTTTGGTGGGCTCCAGGATAGTTTTTAAAACGAAATCACCCCAGGAATAGCACTCCAGCCACACCACACCGCTTACTGGCGCCTAAAGGTGATCGCACATTTGTCAGCAACGTACGCGCCGAACGCGCTGCATTTCTTGATAGCCTCGCACATTTGTCAGCACCATACGCCGCACGCGCCGAACACTCCGCATTTCTTGATAGCCTCGCACATTCGCGTACGCGCCGTACGCAAATCGTTATTGTATTTCCAACAAATTGAGCACGCGCCGTACGCGCCGCGTTATATGACGCCATAAGAATGCTTCCTTCAAATTCGGATGCCTACCGCACTTTACGAAATGCGGCGCGTACGGTGCGGGTGACGTCATCAGCACCGTACGCGCCGCGTTATATGACGTCATCAGAATGCTTCCTTCAAATTCGAATGCCTACCGCACTTTACGAAAGGCGGCGCGTACGGTGCGGGTGACGTCATCAGAATACTTCCTTCAAATTCGGATGCCTACCGCACTTTAAGAAATGCGGCGCGTACGGTGCGGGTGAAATGTGCGACGTTTCACATCATTGCATACAACGAATTCTAAAATGCGGCGCGTTCGGCGCATGCGGCGCGTACGGTCCTGACAAATGTGCTTAAGAATGTGTTGATAATAAACTATAGATATTGAGAGATCGAGACAGCAGATCCACAGTGCGCGAGTAAAACCGGGCGCGTCCGCTAGTGTTGTTATATAATTTAATAATAAACATAATACTTACTAAGCTTAACTTGTCCATCAAGTCCAAGAAGGATGTTGTCTGATTTGATGTCTCTGTGTATGACGTGGTTGGTGTGTAAGAAGTGTAGCGCCTGGAGGACTTCCCGACATACGGCCGCGATCTGTCCCTCGTCCATACACGTTTCCGTCACCACGTCTGTTAGCGAACCGCCCGCTAGGTATTCCATCACCACCCATAATTCCTGATTAACAATTTCAAAAGTTATATAGCCGTAGTAACTAATGATTGTTGTCAGTTTATTGGATGGCATTAAAAAGTTCTTTTGTCTGTTGCGGACTCGACTTTAATATTTTTTGGTAAAATATCAAAAACGCATCTGCATTTTTTAATAATAAATCCGGACGGAAGAAGCCTAGTAAGAAGCCGGGAACTCCCGGCCAACTTCTTGAGCAAAAGTTGTAGTAGTGGGGGAAACTCCGCGCATCGTACACTTAACTGACCAATGTGTGACGCGCATGTGACACGTTCCTACCTGAATAACCAATCGCGCGCGCAGAATATATTCCCCGCCGTCGCGCCCCGCACCCCACCACTCATAGGACCTAAAAAACTACTGCGCAGGTTTTTTTTAATTGCTCAAGATGTTTGCCGGCAATTATACAACAGTTACTACCTACTGAATAAGTTATATTACCTCATTAACAAGGTAGCTATCGAGATAGTTGACAACGTTGTTGTGTTTGTTCTCCCGCATCACGAGAATCTCGTTGATGATCAGCTCTTTCTTGGGCTGCTGGCTCAGGTTCATCTGTTTGATCGCGACCTCCATGCCCGTTGACGTCTCGATCGCTGTGTACACTGTACCTGATGCACTGTAACGATATGACATATTTTTTTATTAAAGTCTGGAAGAGATTGCTTTAGCGATAAGCCTGTTATACTTTTCTTACCACTAGGTATTTATGTTGTATTTATTTTGGCACCAAAATACCATTACCAGTTATTGCACGATAAAGAATATTGTATGACATTAGAGTTTGAAAAGTATAATGTTGCACATAAAAATCTAAGATGATTTCAAAATCCTGAAGATTCCATTCTTTCCAACAATTTTATTGTGTTAAGAGAAAATAGATTATTTTTAAAGTACAAATTCCTCTTCTCGCCTTGTCTTGCCTCATCTGACCGGTGCAAAAGAAGCTTTTGAAATAAATAAAAATAGTAATTATTATCTTACCCTTGACCAATTTTTTCCATTTTTGTATATTTTCTATTTGGATCACCGACACTAACTATAGTTCTTAATTTTTCTAAAATTTCTTCATCTGACATTTTCTTCTTTCTTTGTTGTTGACCGGTGGCTCTTCTGCAAATAGGAATACTATGAAAATACATAATTTGTCCAATTACATGTGGCTCCGAGGTACAGTGCAAAAATGAGATAAGTAACCAATTTTGCACTGTAGGTAAGTGCAAAAATGGTTACTTATCTCATTTTTGCACTGTACATAAATTTTATAGCACATTGTTAAGTTATAGTCTAGTTTATTTCATAAGACAGATCTTTCTCTGACACTTCAATGAGTTCTATCGCTCACTAATTTGTGGTACAAAATATTCTATTTCACGAAGTCAGTTTGGCTATGAATGTTGTAACGTTTTCATGCACATTTTTTTAGTGTGCGTTCACAGTCAAATGGACATTCGTGGAATAGAATATCTTTATAATGTTAACTTCGTTATTTATGACACGATGCGATGGATATATGATAAGAAACAAAAGTATGTATACCCAGTGTCGATGTTGGTCATGGCGCCGTTGGCGGGCGGCGCGGCGTTGGCGTGCGGCGGCGAGTGCGGCGCGCTGGCCGGGTTCTTGTTGCGGTCCAGCGCCAGCCCGCTGCCCACCTCGGCGCGACTGCATATCTATACAACATTTATACATATAAATAAACAAATAAGGACACTGTTCGCAATTCCATATGCGTATAGTCACATTTTTTGCCTACCACCAGTTCAGGTGGTAGGTAAGGTATTTATAATACAAAGTATAGACAGCTGCCAAACGAAGTAAGAATTAAGTTTTTTAGGGAACTTTTATTAGATCTCAACGAAATTTCGTCGAATACTAGACATAATCAAAATTATCATTTGTTTTCGTTTAAATACATTGAGAATTACATGAGGAATCTTAATTCTCATATCTTATGGAGGTCAGGTTTCTCTGAATATGTCTATAGAAAGAGGAAATTTCCATTAAATTGTACCGATTTGATGTGCAAAATTAAAATATAAAAGGTCGAAAGAGATGAAGGATGATACTAACGGAGTGTGTAGTGAGCGCGGGGTGCGGCGGGTGTACGGGCGGCGCGGGTACGTGCGGTGGCGACGCGGGCGCGGGCGGCGGCCGCGGCGGCGGCGCTTCCTCTTCTTCGATGGGTTTTGTATACTGGAATAATAACATTAGTTTTTATAGCAATGGTAATACAATGAACAGATTGTCTTGTCTTGTATAGATAACTAGCTGACCCGGCGAACTTCGTATCGCCTAAAGAACCTACATGCTGAATTTCATTCGAATAACTTCAAAACGGCAAAGTTTCATACTAACTTTGCACCCCCGTTTAACCCCCTAAGGGATGATTTTTGAGAAAATATTTTACTCGTGTTTCATGCCTTTCAATAAAGAACCTTAATGCTGTATTTCATTTGAATAACTTCAAAAACGGCAAAGTTTCATACTATCTTTGCACCCTCGTTTAACCCACTAAGGGATGAATTTTGAGAAAAATATTTTACTCGTGTTTCATGCCTTTCAATAAAGAACCTTAATGCTGTATTTCATTCGAATAACTTCAAAAACGGCAAAGTTTCATACTAACTTTGCACCCCCGTTTAACCCCCTAAGGGATGATTTTTGAGAAAAATATTTTACTCGTGTTTCATGCCTTTCAATAAAGAACCTTAATGCTGTATTTCATTCGAATAACTTCAAAAACGGCAAAGTTTCATACTAACTTTGCACCCCCGTTTTACCCCCTTAGGGGATGAATTTCCAAAAATCCTTTCTTAGTGAGCACTTACGCCCCAAAAGGAACCCCCATGCAAAATTTGAGACTCCTGGCACTTGTGGTTTCGGAGATTTCGTGATGAATCAGTCAGTGATTTTCTCTTTTATATATATAGATACACAAGTATTAATATATTATTAATTACTTAAAAGGATACTCCGATCGCATATATTTGTGAGCCTAATTATGAAATAAACATTTTTGATTTCGGTTTCTAGCTCAAAAAATCTGATATACATAGAAAAACTGAAAAATCTGCGTATAAAAGTCGACACTTTTCGTTCTTGTTCTTTCTTTCATATAAGCAAGTATAACGACTGATTTTATAAACTCATGCACAGAATATAATTAAAGATTTGGCTACTTACAATACTTTTAGTACGGTCAGGTCTTGAGGGGGGCGGCGGCGGCGGTTCGGGGTGCTCAGTGTCTGTAGGCGTGGACGACGAGGGACTACTGGACGATACTCTTGATACTGACGAACCTGTATAATACACAAAATACTCTGGATTAAAGAAAAGTCAAATGGTGGTGATGTTAAATAAATTAATGTCATGCAAAAAAACAAAGGCTCGACTGAACTCAGTTTTTTCGTCAGTTAGAAACTGCATGTGATTGATAACATAAGTAACGGTTTATATACCATGACAAATTATTATTTTTAAATTAACAGGAAATAATTTTATTTCATTTCTAAACATTGTATCACAAAAACCTATTTATATTTACATATTAAATAATTTACCTGAATGTGTTGTGTGCATTTGTGCCGACGTCATATATTTGGACGCGGGCGGTTGGGTCGCGGACGCATCGTACCATTTAAGGACATCAAGCACGGCCTGCGGGTTACTCTTCTGTTCTTGTTTACTGATGTTTGAGGCCATCAGAAGCCGCGCCCACGCCTCCGGCATACCCTGGACACAAACATATAAATACACAGTTGTACACAAAAGTTTTAAGCACATTATGGCGGGCCGCGTCTTTACGTTTAACAAAAATGTTTCTCCTGTTAACGTAGCAACATTGCTGGAATCGCAGCATACTGGACAATCTACCTGGGAAACCCAGGCAGACTTCCGAAGATCCTCAGCGAAGTCAAGAGAAAATCAACATAGGAACGTAGTATAGAGTAACATTTTTCGTATACAAGCTTGTGACTGGCCCTCCATAATGACAGCTAACCATTAAACTAACTTCGTATTTCATCAAAGTGAATTACAAAATATCGCATACATTACAGGAATTAACATCCACTATAAGATATCTAATTATAATACATTTAAGAAAAACCTATTAGTATTTTTTCAAAATCTTTGTAAGATCATCATGCTATGTTTTTTAATTCACAAATCTACCTCAAACTAGTTAATAGCAAGAAACTGCACAAAGGATAATCTAAAGTTAAAACATTATTTCTAAAATAATTATATATAAATATAGAGATACTTATACAATAATATATAAAAGTGTATTTTAATAATTATAAAAAGTAGTATTGTAAAGTATATCATACATATAACATTGCTGATTTATTATTTATTTCACTGTAATTTTGAATTTACAAAATAATTAATTTATATTATTTATTGAATGATAGTTTTGTAATCAACATATTCTGAATCATAGAAAAAAAATATTTTATTTAATCAAGCCAAGAGTATACACACAAAAGTATGCATGCCATAAATGCGATATTTATAAAATATTATACATTAAATAGAAGCGATAAAGATCTAGGGTAAAACATGTCATGTCTCCTCAACATTGTTTTTACGGAGCGCATGGTATGGAATAAACAATACTAGCTATTACTTACTGTCATAGGCAGCTTGAAACAAAAGCGGTAATACATGGAACTCAATTACATGACTTCAAAATATACTCTATATTGTAACATTGACATTTTGTTTATTATGTACGACAGACTACCACTAAATACTTGTATACTCTCAAGGTTTGCAAGACAAAAGCTCATGTGAGCCAGGTTCTACTTGCATTCCACAACAACTCCATGTTATGACAGTAGAGATAGAAGTTTTTCTAAGTCATTCTTAAGACATGCTTCCATCATCCCATCAGATTTTAAATACAAGTTTTAAGTATATAAATAAATTGAAGCAAACATACAACTAAAATATTAGAATTTCATATGGGATACATCTGTCATATAAATTATCAATTTCTATATTTTTATTGTAAATTAACACTAATTAATAAATTATATTATTGTTATTTATAACAAATTAAAAACAACTAAAAGATATACGTAATAATGCCATTTTTAAGCAAAGCAAGCTGTTAGGCTTTATAATATCGCAAAAGCTTCTTGGACAAATCTAACATGTTGATAAGTATTAAAAAATATGATTTATTAACACAATAAATATAATATAGGATCTGAAGACTAGCGCTAGGTGGTTTCCTTAATAGTCAAAAGTAATTTAGAATCGATAGTTAGCTTATCAAACACCAATAATTATATAATTCATTTCAGATTTAACTAGAGCGCAATTTCGTTTGCATGTATCCTGCTTCCCGTGGGAATTTGTGAAAATCCTTTCTTATCAGATGCCTACATCATATAAAGAATAACCTTCCAAGTTTCAAGTCTCTATAATCAGCGTTAGGCTGTGAGTGATTCTCAGTCATTTAGGACAAAACATTTTATATAAGTAGATCATAAATATAATTTTAAAATATACGAAATTTTATGCTAATTGTTAAAATGTCATTTATTTTTATGTACTAGTCATAAAAATAATTGTTTACAATTTTTACTTCTTAATAACACATTAATTAATAAGAAAGATAATCTGCACAATAATAAATAGTGCATGAGTAACTCATATTAATTTTGATAAGAGACAGTATTATCTATTCTACACTGAATTTATAAGAAAATTGATAAACTAATATTTATTTAATATTTCGATTAAAATAATATCTAAGGAGATGCTGGAAATGTAAACTATATTATAATTGGCTATCTTCTAACTCAGGTCCTTACTGAATTAAAATTGGAGAAATTTTGTATTCTAAATACTTAAATGATTTTTTTTATTTTAGTATTTAAAAAAAATATTATAACTTTTATATATCCCAAATTATCTCTTTTCAATAAGTTAGTTTAGTTTAATATTAATACTTACTAAAGTATAAATACTTTTATATACTAAAGTGAATTAAAGGGTAATATGAACACCCAATGTGTCATGGGTTTTCCCTAGGGTGCACCTAGTCTATGTATTGTAATTGACACTGAAATATACTACTAATTAGTCTGTAATAAAACTTAAAATTAACCCTCTGTTGAGTATATCAACACAAAAGTATCCTTGGGTTTCTTTCTAACCAGATGTGAGGATCATAAAATACTAGTTACCAATTGTCACATAAATCACCTAATTTTTCTAATGAGGTGATTTTATTGCTATACTAGTAAAACCCTCGCAATTTCTTGCTTTCCCGTGGGAGTTTTGAAAAATTATTTCTTAGTACACCCCTAGACGTCGAAAGGAACCTACATTCCAAATTTGGAATCTCATCTAATTTACTATCTACTATGTAATATTTTTGTGTAAATAATAGGTTATTGTTTAAGTTACGGGTTAATAAGCTACTAACCGTGAACTCTCCAGTGACAGCATCAAAGCCCACATGTACCGTATGTTCAAAATTAGTTGGATAACTAATGTTTGGTTTGTTGTCATTGTGAGCTGTACTTTTTGAACCTTTAATTTTTGCTTTAAGCGTTTTCTTTTTCCTATCACCTCCGTCGTCTGGTTCTGTAAAGAAAATACTTAGTCTTGTATCTTGTTAGAATAATAAATTGTATTTTACATATTATTAAATGGATAGTTTTGATTCTTTTTATACCAAAATAACTGTAAATTTACTTTTTTAATCATTGATACACAGTGTAGAATGAATACACATGGTACTAGTTTCTTTTGGAAGTGCCCATAGAACGCAACATTGCATATAACTGACACTTATAAAGCTATCATTGACTTATTACAACTAACTATAACTTTATCAACAGCCTAAAACAATATTCTAATTGAGAACTTAAAAGTCAAGTCACAGTACAATGGTTCGTCAAATTGTGATTGTAATAACTACCTTTTGGAAGTGGTCTCATGTCAACAGAGGCCACCGAGTCGCCGCGGTCGGTGGCGCGGTTGCTGGTGAGGCGCACCGGGGGTGCAGGCGGCTTATCCTCGTCACTCGACATCTTTGTTATATCTAGTCTGTGGAGAAATATTTTTAAAAATAAACCCCAAATTATTTTACACTCAGTCTAGACAATAGAATGGGAAACGATGACAAATAGTGCTACATTAGAACAACAATAGCGTAAGCGAATAGCTAATTCTGTTATTATGTTAAAAATTGGAATGCCAACGCAAACGCAGAAAGCTATTCGCATACCAACTTTAGAATCGTATAAGAAAACATAGAGTACCCATATTTATAACAACCAAGCTGAACTGCGGCATGTCAATTACTCTATTGAAAAAGATAAAAGTAAACCACAATATTACTCATGGACGCGCCCCGCAAAGGTTTGCGATTGCGACCAGTGGTATTGCTTGAATAACTTTAATTTACCTGAAAAATTTAGGAAGTGTAGGTAGCAAACAAATAATTATGTTTAAGTCTTTATCACATTTCAATTGCACTTAGCACTAGTAAAACATAAATTATTAAAAGAAACTATTATTTTACTCATTCACACACATGAAACGATAGCAATGACTAGAGCCGCCATTACACTATGATCTCAGTGATGTACCCATACCGATATTACAAGACACGAAAAAATTAAATGCTCAAACTAAGCTCAAAATAATAAAAATTTCTACAATGAAAATGTTTGAGAATGGAAATGTAAAAGACGTACTGGTTGGACAGGGAGAACTTTGATTATAAAATAGCGATAGCAAGATTAGCAAGCAAAGCTTTTCTTTCTCCTAAAATGAATAAATAGAATAGATTGATTCAGATTTTTTGGAAAATCCGATTGTAACAACACTAAATAATGTGGCCCATGAAAAAATAAAAAGTAGAATAGATCTGTTGACACTGACAACATTTGTCAATATTCGACTGACAGTAATGACACTGACACACGACGGTGAGGTGGATTTGGATCGTATTATTTATTTTCCTAGATATAAATTTCACTACAACCTTAATCATTGGTTTTACTTTCAGTGCTATTATCATATCCACATTATCACATTTGGAACTTCATATAAGAATAAGTTAAAATGAAAATAATACTTGTATACTATTGATAATGGACAGTCAATCGCTAACTATGGTAAGCTTTAGCTATTCCGTACTGTTATCTTGCTTTTTTATTGATAGTTATGTATTTTATTTGTACATTAAATTAAAAAATGTTCTTAATGACCAATGGACTTGTAGACCTGTAGGCCTTAAAGAATTAGTATTGCCTATACACTTTTGTAATTAGTTTAGTAAACTTATCTGCTTAGTTCATGTTGTATACGAGTTTAGTACCTACCTACTTGGTAAAGATGACTTCATAGTTTGCTATCATGCAATAATTACTCAATTTCCTTTTTCACATATTTTATCACCCATTCTGTTAGGTCTCCGCTGTTCGGCATTGTCCTAATAGGACGCGAATCCGCGATCATCGCGCGAGTAAGCGATGCGACCATCGCGTGTTCATAAGCGTCGCGCGATTGTCAGTTAGGACACCTATTCGAGTTCAATATGTTTGATCGCGAGTTCGTACGAGTAAAATTCGCTCAAACCAACGATGATCGCGCATTCGCGTCCTATTAGGACAATGCCTTCTACATAATGAAATTAAATAAAAACAAAAGTTGTTATACCCATTAACCTTTTCCATATCTGAATACATTTTTGGTCATTAAGTCTCCTTAGTCTGCTCCTAGACCACAGAATGGAATTTGATCCTCCATCATTTGGATATTATTTGACAGAATATCTACATTTCGGGTGTCTCTTTGACGAAATGTTTATGCAATACAATACATGGTATATGGTATTTAACACAATTTTTACTTGATAGGTATTATGGAGTCTTTATTAAACAATTTATTGATTATACAATAAAGTATTATAAACTTAGTAAGTTATTGTTTGTATTTTGTTCTAGAGCCAGGATGGTAGTGGCAAGAAGAGTCCATTTGATGACCTAAATAGAGAGGAGTTAATACAGAAATGTAAAGGCTTGCTAGGAATCGCCCAAAAGGCGAAACAAGGCAAAATAGGTAAAAACTGACTAAAGTAATCACCATTTAATAGGCCCGTTTTGACATTTGTCAACGCGGCGTATCGAATGATGTAACACAACACACACACGACTCGGTACTCAATACTTACGATAAATTGATTCAAGTTTGTATGAGTTGATCGATTCAATCATGTATTTTAAAGTGCATTGGATTAAAATACTGATTAAAAAATTTTACTTATTATTGTAGGTTTTTTTAAATGATACAATCGTTCGAAAAGTCAATTTGTCTTTAATTTAACATTTTTAGTTACAATTTTAAACACACCTTCAGTCACATTGAAAAATTTTTTCTTCCTCAAATGTCAAAACGGGCCTATTAAATGGTGATTACTATAAAAGAACT
Organism: Endotricha flammealis; assembly: GCA_905163395.2. Taxonomy (NCBI): domain Eukaryota; kingdom Metazoa; phylum Arthropoda; class Insecta; order Lepidoptera; family Pyralidae; genus Endotricha; species Endotricha flammealis. Next base: position 10,953,822 of record LR990855.1, read on the forward strand.
TTATTTCTCAATAAGAATCACATATTTCTGAGAAAGAATTACATACTTTATATTAAGCTACATTAATAATTTAGCGATCATACAAATTATGTTGTTAAAAAAATACAAAATAATATTATGTGCTTATATATTGAAAAACATCATTACATTAATGAGATTGTATTTTGAGAAAAATACTGATTTTATTAGTAATCATTTTTATCACAATACTATTTCAGAACTTGAAAAGGAAATTGGAAATTATAAAATTTTGTTAGAGAAGTTTGAATCAGAAAAGAAAACTAATTTGGAAACAATTCAAACATTACAAGAACTTGTAGATTCACTGACAGAGCAAAAACTTAATTATATAACTGAAGTAGATTCGGCACAAAATAAAATCAAGTCACTTAATGGTAAATGTAAAAGTTATGAAGAAGAAATTAATAATTATAAAGCTGAATTGATTGTCAAAGATAAAAATGCGGCTGATAGTGGACGGAAACTGTCTGATTTAGACAATGAAGTAGTGTCTCTGAAGAGACAAAATAAAAGATTGCTTGAAGAGAATGAACAACTTATTACTCAGCTTACTGAGCTTGAAAATCAAATTACGCAGCTTAATAATATTGGTTTGGAACAAAGGGAACAATTGAAAACCTTAGAAAACACAATGCAAACAGGTACTACAGGTAATATTTATAAACTTATAGATTATTTATTTAAAGTATAATTTAAGTAATTAATATCTAATGTTTTATTCTTATTTTTAGATAATGTGTATGAACTTAAAATTGAAGAACTTACCAATACTATCAGAGAACTAGAAAAAAAACTTGAGGTTAATGAAACAATTGACTTGAGTCAGCAAGTAGTTGCAGAATATGAAAATAAAATTAAAAACTTATCAGAAATGTATGAATCTGAAAAGACTAAAAATGAGAAAGCTAATGTTAAATTGAGGACTTATAAAGATAAAATATTAAAGTGTTCTGTGTGTATAACCCAACTCAAAAATGCCAGGTTCATTCTATCTAAAACTGTGGAAGATTACTCTATCACTATTCCTAAATGGCAGAACGATATTATCCAAGCTTCAAAAGTTTTAGACAACCAAATAAATCAATTGAATAATGAAAATACAAGTCTCAAAGAAAAACTACTTAATTTGGAAAAACAATGTAATGATTTACTTGCTGCCCAAAATAATGTTTCGAAAGACGACTCTAAACTAGCTGATATAATTAACGAAAATGAGGAATTACAATCTAAAATTATTGATCTAAAAGAACGTCTTGAAAATACATCGGAAGATAATAATGTTCTAAAGAGTGAATTAGAAAAACTTAAATTAGATTATGAGAGAAAGAGCGAAACAGATAATGACAAATTTGTTGAATTGAAAATCAACTATGACAATATAGCACAAGAAAATAGTGGGATGAATCGATTATTGGAAAGTCTGAAATTAGAAAATGAAAAGTTGAAATCAACAATTCAAAATCAAACGAAACATAGTGAGTTTACAGAAAATATGAGTTTCCAAATAAAAGCATTAGAAAGTGAGAAGGCTACACTAGTCAAAGAGAAGCTAAATGCCAGAGATAGTGTGGTAGAATTAGAAAAAGAAAATAGGGTGCTTAAAAACCAATTAGATGATATGAGGTCCAAAATTCATACAATGAAGTTTGAATTAGAATCATTATCTGAACAAAAATCGACCATTGAAAAGAATCTTAAAACAGAAAAAGAAAGTGAGACCAATAACTTGAAATGTCAAATAAATATATTACAAGAACAATACGATTTACTTAAAAAAGAGTATGATGATTTACAAGACCTGAATGGCCTTTTAAAAGAAGAGGTTGAGACACTTAAATTCTCATTAGAGCAACCTAAAGATGATGGTGACAACTTATCAGATTTAAATGTGTCACTGCAAGCTGACGTAGTTAAATTAGAAACTAAGTTGTCTGCATATAAACAGGAAAATGCATCTCTTTTAGCTGAAATTAAGGAATCTCGAATTAGAACGAAAGAGTTTGATACTTTACTAGCAGATTATGAGGAAACCAAGTCAAAATTGTTGGGATACAAAACTGAGAATTCAGAATTGCTGAATGAAATGAAAGAAATAAATCAGGTGTTAAAAGAACGAGGAGAGGCCATATCTAAGCTGCACAAAGCAATTGCAGAGTTGGAACGTCTTGTGGAAACGCTAGAAAAGGATAGAGATAATGTAAGACAGGAAAAAGAAGAGCTAATTAAAAAGATTGGTGATTTAGAAAAGGAGAATGCGGAAAATGGTAAAAGCAGTGAAATTGTGGAACAAGTGGCCATTGCAAGGGATAATGCTCTTAAATTGTTAGCTGAAAAAGAAGCCATGATAACTGCTTTGAAAGATGAAATAGAAAAAAATAAACACCAACAGATATCTCCTGGTAATAATAGATCTACTTTTATCAATAATTTTATACATACATTGATTAGATCCATTTTTTTAAAGATGTACTTTGATATTAATATGAAAATATAATAACTACACATTTTTCGTATTAAAATACTGCTTTTTTGTAATGTTTAGTATAATACTAATAAAAACTATATTTCCAGAACTAACTCATGAAGATAATATGTCAACATCAACAATATCCAAAGCTGAAGAACACGCTAGAATGAAAGATTTGGATGAAACATTTGAAGACAAGTAAGTTTTTATTATGTCAACAAAGTCTTACCAGTATGAATTATTTAAACTGTTTAATCTCCCTTTCGATTGTTATTTTAAGGTCTTCACAATGTCCTGGTAAATCCTAGATAGCCTCTCTGTCTGATAAATTATTGTATTATGTATTTTCACAATATAAAGGCTATCGAGATTACGACATTTTAAAACCGGTGTTAAATTTGTTTGAGAAAATTATACTACGTTTCTTACTAATGTATTTAACGTCATCTACAGGTATGTAAAATTAAGGCTATTTGCCTTAAAACTTAAAAAGAAATTAAACGAAACCACCACAATGCTGCAAAATACAGAACAAGATAAAGCGAAGATGGAGAAATTGCTACAAGAAAATGCTTCAAGAGACACAGTTGCAAGCAAAGATCAAGTTGATGGTTTCAAGAAAGCTGATGATGAAAGTCCTGATTTTGCAGAATTACAATCAAAGATTAAGAATTTATCAGCTTCTGTAGAATTATCTGAGCGACAAACGGCCCAGTTGGAAAAAATAAAAGGTTAGTTAATTTTTTATGTTGGTTAAGGTACAAACTAGGTACCGGTTGGCCTGAAGGAAGGCAATCATTAGCTATTATAGTTGTTATCAATTTAGTAAACACTTTCGCATTTATAATATTAGTATGGATTAATGCCATAATTCCAGATGACGCGGTTAGAATAGAGATATAGATGATTGTGATTTTGTATTGTTATTGTTTTAGATGATGATTTAGCAACAAAAATAATACTTAATTCTGGTGGACTTCTTTTTTAATAAACCAGAAATTTTGGTATTATTTAGCCAATTATTTTCAAATATAATATTACAGTTGAATTGGAAGTCAAAACAAAACAATTAGCGGCAGAAGTTGAAGCTCATAAAGTAACGAAGGAGAACTTGGAGAAAGCTCGTCGCGATGCCAAAAAGAAGAATGTATTGAGCCTTGAAATGGAAGACTACGAGAGATCCATGAAAGAACTCACTATCAAAATGGAGGAGAAGAAAAAGAAAATGGTGCAGGTATGTAATTTAATAACTTCATGTGAAAGTGTTTTCACAATTTATAAAAGTTAGTATAGATTTTAATGTTGACTCTTTTGACCATTCTTTTCTTTAATGGTCGTCAGAAAATTTTACACCTTTCTGACAGTTTTTATCTGGCATGTAGACTAACTGTAAATTATTTTCTCTTTTTAAGTACTCTATTATTTTTTAGATGGAATCCACCATAGACACACAGGAGGGAACAATAACGGCAATGAAGACTCAAATAAAACTGCTAGAAGAACAAATCAAGACAGAAGAAACACAGAACCGTCTCACTAAAGAGGAACTTCAACACGCCATAGAGGAAGTCAAAGAGAAAGACAACGTGATACAGATTAAAAATGGCATTATAACAAAATTGGAACAGGACCTTGAAGATGAGAAAAGAAAGAATGAGGAATCAGACTTGGAAACAACAGCACTTGTTAGTGAGAAAGAAAAGATTATTATGGCATTAGGTGAAGACAAAGCAGAGTTAAATAATAAAGTGAAAAGATTAGAATTTAAGTGCTCTGAACTGAATGAGAAATTAAGAATCGTTAACATCGAGTTGGCTGATCTGAAGACTGAATATACTAGTTACAAGGTAAATATAAGTCAGTGGGGTATTGTAACCATTCTATTATAATACCTACACTATAAAGCCTGTACGTTTTAGAGCTGTATATCTTACAGTCTGTTTACGTCGTCTTGAGCCGAGACTGTTGTTTTTATAGGAATTCTGAAATAAATTCTATATGTATATACCATACATTTTTGAAACTTGAGATGCACATCGACATCTGTCTTAGTAGTTGTGTCTGAAAAAAGAAAACATACAATTTCATAGAATAAATGTAATGCTTGTTTATTTTCTGATCCATCGCGCACTACGTACTGCAGTTGAATGTAACAAATAGAAATTAAAAAAATGTTCTCCATTACAAACCTTCCCAATAACTCGGTTGGAATAGCGCTCGGCTGGATTTCGAGAGGTCGTGGGCTCCAATCCCACCTGGGGCAAAATGTGAAATTTTTCATTTATTCATATTTTCGTTAGGTATTTATTATTATTATTATAAATCGTATTTTCTAAATGAAAAATTTATTAATATGCGTCCAGGTGCGTGCTCAAGCGGTGTTGCGTCAAAACCAAACTGTCGATCACAGTCAAGAGGAGCAACTGAAAGAGGAGGCGGCTGCTCTGAAGGCGCAGATCGACACGTTGACTATGAAACTTACTTCGGCTACGTAAGTTAAATTTACTTGTACTACACAGGAGAATGCTGTCTTATGTATTGTAGATATGCTTTCATATTCGATTAGAATAGAAGCGCCATCTATATCAGATTTTTGACCAAATCCTACGGGAATCGCGTACATTACCCCATACACCTCCGTGGCGTAATGGTTACCACGCCATACCGCCACCCAGGAGGTCCCGGGTTCGATCCCCGGTCGGGTCATGATGAAAAACGAACTTTTTCTGATTGGCCTCGGGTTTTTGATGTTTATCTATATATGTATTTGTTATAAAATATAATATCGTTGAGTTAGTATCCCATAACACAAGTTTCGAACTTACTTTGGGGCTAGCTCAATCTGTATGAATTGTCCCTATACATATTTCGGGATAAAAAGTACCCTATGTGTCAGTGTCAAAGGTATCGGCTACTTACATACCAAATATCATAAAAATTTGCCAAGCCATTTCAGCGTGAAGAGGTAAACACACACAAACTTTCGCCTTTATAATATTAGAGGATTACTTGAACTGGTGCCGTCTGAACTGGTAGTAGGTAAAATATGACGATCCGTAAGTGCTTTTAATATGCCTATTTGAATAAAAGTATTTGACTTTGATTTGGTATAATTAAAGTGAGCAATGCGCGGAGCTCCAGTTGGCGGCAGACAGTGAGCGTCGGCGTGGCGCGGAGGCCACCGCCGAGGCTTCTCGCGCGGCGCAGCGGACGGCGCGTCTGCAGGCCGATCTCACGCGCCTGTCGCACCAGCTCGACTCGGAGCGGTCTCAGCATACATTACAGGTACAGACACATCATGTGTACAGGTATTCCATATCACGAGGAACGTTCGTCTATGAATGTTGACTGGTAGATAATGCTTTTAGCGTTAAGTCCGCATTTAGTACCCATATATTGTGGTCAATAAAGTTTAAATAAATAAATGTTGTAAGGCGTGCACATGAACTTTGTTTTACTGTACGTGACCGATTTTACGAGCATTAACGTGAACGTGAACGTTACAATATTCAAAGCCGAACGCTCTTCGTGAAATGGAATATCTGTACGTGGATAGCCAATTACTAAACTATTACGAGTTTCTTAAAACCTGCTTTGCCTATGTCATTCTTGAGGAGATAAAAGAAGTGCGAAAGTGACTAGTTAAATCTAGGCTGATCTTTGTTTATTAATAAGAATGCTAGCGAAAAAATACTCAAAGAAATCTCTAAATTATCCATCTAAACATTGTCCAGAATACATAGTGTCCCGCTAACAATATTTCTGCATTACCCGACTGTTGACTGGTAGAGAATGTCTGTAGGCATTAAGTCCGCCAATTGTACTCTCAATCGTGCAATAAAGAATAAATAAATAAATTGTTCTTATTATGTAATATTTCGTATCTTTATATTTAAGGTGTCCACTCTAACACAATGCTACAAAACTCAAATCACCGAACTAGAAACGCGATTGCAAAAGGAAACGGAAGCTTTGAAAAAACAGCTTGCAGTCACTCAAGATAAAGCAAAACCCAGCAAGAGTAGGGACGTTGTCAATCAAAATCAGTACATGTTGCCAATTATACCGAAGGAGGAGAGTAGCGATGGAGAAATGGACATCAACGTTTCAATGATTCCCAGAGAAGAAGGAGAGGTAAGACACTCCATACTATCTCTTTTCTTCTTTAGTTTGAAAGTGACCGCCATGTTTTAATATGTCATTGACTTTGTAATTTTTTTGCATGTGTACAATGCAACGAGTGATAAGACCTGATTGATTTCTGATTTATCTTGTGCAGTTGCCTACTTCTATACCATTTTACTAAAAATCGACTGCGCAAGTCAAATCACGTACTCGTCAGGTCTCATCTGTCATAGCGCGGATTGTACTGTGTGTTACAATTATGATCCTGTTTTCCAAGTAGCTATTTACAAAGCAATGGGAATTCAAATGTACTTATTATAGCACGTAGCGGGCGTTTGTAGCGCAGAACATTTTTGTCGATGCGATCTTCACACACTGTATACCTCATTATCAAAACGCTTTTTAAAAAAAAAAATGAAATACTAAAAAATTTATAACCAAAGTCAAATATTTTTATTCAAATAGGCTTATTATGAGCCATTTCGAATCGTCATATTTTTTTCCTATTTTACCTCCGTTCAGACGGCAGATTTGGGAACTGGGAAGAACTGGCAAGAAACTTAGCACTTGCTCTTTTAAAATGATACTGATAAAAGGTATAATTACAATGTATATAAAAAACATTAAATCATTATTAAAAAAACTGGAACTTCCTGGAAATATGCTGGTATACATTTTACATTTTAATAATCCTAGGGTTCCGAATCAGCGCCGTCTCCGCCGCCTTCAAAGCCATACTTAGTTAGTGCGGGCAGCGGACGGTCTCCAGTGTCTCTGGAGAGGTTGTTAGAAGAAGGAGTACCCGAAGATGAGACTTTGGACACCAATACACTGGCTCTCACTCCTGAGCAAGAGATAGCTGAGTTGAAGCGGAGGTTGCAAGCTCAACAACAAAGGTATGTATTTTATCCATAGTGCTGCGTACAGATTCCTGTAACATCATGACGACCTCCGTGGCGTAATGGTTACCACGCCAGACCGCCACCCAGGAGGTCCCGGGTTCGATCCCCGGTCGGGTCATGATGAAAAACGCACTTTTTCTGATTGGCCTCGGGTCTTGGATGTTTATCTATATATGTATTTGTTATAAAATATAATATCGTTAAGTTAGTATCCCATAACACAAGTTTCGAACTTACTTTAGGGCTAGCTCAATCTGTATGAATTGTCCCTTTATATTTATTTATTAAAATTTGCAATGTAATAAAATTCCCATAGTGTGGACGCCTTGTGCACACGAACCGTGCACACTATGCGCACGAACAGAGTATTATTTTTACGGAAAATTCTTTCATTGCGTATTACATTACATGATACGGTTACTTTTCGTTCTATTATTCTTTCTCGGCCTAAAGTAGTGTTTTTGGCAAATCAATAAAGTATGACTGATCGTTGAATACTAATTTTCTAGGAAATGAAGTTAAATAAATACGATGAACTGTAATTTTATTAGTAATACGTCACACGAATTTTATGACGTTTTTTTCTTTTACGGTCTATTTTAAAGAACCTACGTGACGAATGCCCATTTCAGAGATTTTTTTAAATTGTAGAATGATGTTTGTACTCTATACTTCGTAACCGAGTAATTTTAGTGATCTAAATGTGTGTACTTTGTTATGTAAAGGATGAAACATGTGACTGTACTGCTGTCCGAGTCGGAACGCGAGGGCGCTCGTCTGTCACAGCTCAGCGATTTGCTGAAGGCGGAACTGCGCCGCGTACGCGCAGCTACACACAACGTGCACAACACAGAGTACATGAAGAATGTTACGCTTAAGGTATTTGTAGAGGAAAACCAATATATACGACTGAAATGTAGACGACCTCCGTGACGTAATGGTTACCATGCCAGCAACCCAGGAGGTCCCGGGTTCGAATCCCGGTCAGGTCATGATGAAAAACGACGTTTTTCTGATTGGCCTGGGTCTTGGATGTTTATCTATATACGAGTATGTATTTGCTATAAAATATAGCATCGTTGAAGTATCCCATAACACAAGTCTCGAACTTACTTTGGGGCTAGCTCAATCTGTGTGATATCCTAAAAAAACGCATATTAACTACTAGCTGTTCCCAGCGTCTTCGCCCGCGTCGTGTTTTTTTTCCCGTGGGAATAAGATGTTTTTTCCGGATGAAAAGTAGTACTCTCCAGACCTTAACCTATGCCAAAAAAATACACGTCACTCGGTTCGTTCCTGTCGAATTTTTTTTGCTCTCTGTCATTCCATATAGTTTTATCTCTTTCCTTCGCTCTCCCGCTCCTGTAATAAAAATAAAATTAATAATGTACACAGTTCTTGACGCTGGCTCCCGGTGACGAGCGTAGCCGATTGGTGCCTGTGCTGCAGAAGATTCTAACACTTACTCCAGATGAAACAGTCAAGATACAAGCGCTTGCCAAAGGTATGTCAAGATATTTTATTTAATTTAAACAAATTGTATGTGTATTGCAAATAAGCATATTTTATTTTGTCTCTAATACTAATATTATGACTACTGTTAAGGGGCCATTTCCACGAGCGAGAAAATCGCGACGAGTCGGGACGAAAACGCGTGTGGAGACACGTTCTGTATAGACTTAGGTGGCATGACGATATTATCGTTCAAACCCTGCAATCAGGAGAGGTAGACACTTTAGTAAACCAAGTGTCAGTAAAGCCAGTTGTGCGATTTTGACCCTCAGATAGGAACGATACAACGTCCATTGTGTAAAACGTTTGTATGACAAACTGTTGCGTGCGTAGATGTAGACAATTACATAAATAAATACAAGCTAATGTAATGATGACGTCATAAGTTGTAATGTTTAGTGGCGATAAAATCCAAAATCTAGAACAAGACCCTTCTTCCGCTTTAGTAACTCAGTTACGAAAGAAGAATTATTTTTTTCGTTGATTCGTAACTAGTTGTGAAAGAAGAATTATTTCTCCGCTTTTGTATATAAAAATTATTTCTATTTTTGTAACCAGAGAATGGTTTTCAGATGATTTTGAGGTGGTATTGAGGTGTTAACAATTTCTAATATTGCAGGTTTGGACCCAAATCCAAGCAAAGGCTGGGGAAGTTACTTGCCGTGGCCCGGAGGGAAATAAGTATTTTATTATGGTCTAATTAATTTATATTCAATAGATACATAGTCTCAATATATTTATGTATAACGATAAATAGACTAGTGTCTATTAGTTATTGTCTGTGATTTAAAAATCAGCATGTTATTGTTCTATGAATTCTATGCAATTCTGTCGAGCATTTTTTTATATTTCGATGTTTTATTGTTTTTGTAAATTTATAAAAATCATAAAGCGACATAATTATACTTGGTCAAGACTTGGTCAAATTATAAATAATGTCTTTCTTAAAACTTAGCCTTCTTCTGAGGGTGACCGGTAAAATAAAAAAAGTAGTTTCTAATTTTAATACAAAGAGAAAAGAAATATAATTTCTGTGAGTAGGATGCGCTTGTTTATTTTTCAATTAATTTGTCAAAATGTTTTAGATTTCCAGATAAGTACTCGCTACTCACAAAAAAAAATATTCCTGAATGAACACAACTCAATCTAGTTGCAAACAAAGCCAAGCTTGTTACTATCTACATAGCTGATAAATGATGCCTATTGTTAGGGAGACGATAGAAGTTCAAACTTTTAATGGAAACGCTTATCTTTTTTTTTCTTTTGGTACTACACCTCTTTTGTATAGACTTTTTAAACTTTTGTTAATTTTTTTGACAGTTGCCAAAATGTAATAATAATATAAAACACTGCTTTATGGCTATAACTAAACACGTACTAGCCGTACTTCTAGGAACCGCTAAATCGCAGTAATCGAAATTAAGAATTCGTATTATTTCTTAGAACCTCGCATATTTATCTTCCTGGACACAAAACATTCACGGAATTGGTGGCATAGGAATTTGCATATAGAGTCCATTCATTAGTCATTACGTCATTGAATTCAGGGCCCGGGTGATAAGCCTTTGCGAGGCTCTTATCGTTATGTGAATGAAGACTTTGAGGGCACGAGACTTTATACAAGAATGTACTTGTGATTCTATCAGGGGTACAAATCCTGCTGCTGTATGTATTCCCACAAAATCGTATGATTATCTCACTCACTTCTATTTAGCTATCTCTCTCTCTCTCTGTGTGTGTAATCGGTCCTTCAGTTCTGAAGATCGTGAACATACGCCTCTGTTGTCTCACTCACACTGTTATAGCTCTAAACTATCGTACGACAAAAAAAGTGCATCCTGATCTTGATGTCAGTGGCGCGGTTTGCCCTATATAAGCTATTATATATATTTTTTTTTTTAAATTTAAGTTTTAATTAAAATTAATATCGCGTATTGATTTATTATCGATGAAAATACTTGAAATATTAGATCATATCATCTACAGGAATTTCACTGCTGGTCACAATATGACCGACTTTCTATCATCGACTTCTTATGTTTTTCTTACGCAGCGTTATTTTTTTTTTAAATTGCAATAAAGTTATGTGCGAACGGAGGAAACTAAACATTCATTAAAAGTAGCTAAACAGGGATATATATTAATAAAACTTATTATAATATAAATTTATGAATAAAAAAAATACTAGTAAGGTCAGGTGGGGTAAGATAGACTTACTTTATTGTGAATTTACTAAATCGGGTTTTATGCAGAAGTTGTTTGACCTAGAGTTAAATTAAATATACAGGGATCTAAAATATAAATTAAACTTTAAAATACTATGAAGTTTTTGCCACAAAATTCATTAAAAACAGTAATAATAAGGAAAATGTAAAACCTGTAAACTGGTAGTCTTGCCCTGCCAATCGGGGTCTGACTACCAGTTAGTTTTTTTTGTTAAAATTTTTACTTTACACATTTTTTCAAAAATAGGCAACCTCCTAAAAGGAAAACGAATATTTTGAATCGCAGGTACAACAGAAAAACCTTTTAGTTTTGTCGTAATTTAAGTAAATAAAAAACAGGGCAAGTCCAACATATGATTTACAAAACCCAGTCCGGAAACCAGACAAGGTATCTTATACTAACCTGTCATATTAAAATAATTCTGTACAACACTTCTCAGTAGTATTCATTCGAAAAATGTTTATTACTCCTGATATACAGCAAATTTAGCATGTTTCATACTTATTTCGGGCTCACTGGTAGTTTTACCCCACTTGATCTTTTCGGGTTATGTTTTTTCAAAGTAAAATATTACAGAAACCTCTTTATTTTACGTTTAACGAGTTATATTATTTTAAAGCCCATATCTTTATGATGCTACTTGTGTCCGTGACAACTCGATAGGAACGTTCTTTTTCACAAAAAAATACAAAAATAAAACTATCTTACACCTAGCGTTCTTAACTTTTCAAGTGTTCGTTTTTATTTTCGATGTGGTGATCATATTTGTGGCAGTAGCGACTTCAGTGGTTTAAATGGAGATATTAACCGTGTCCGCTTTATAACTAGTATAAAAAAATAGAATAGGAAGGTGTACTTCTCGAGTCATCAGGCACTGGTAGTCTTGCCTTGGTAGCGGCCTTACCCCAACTGACCTTACATATTTTTATTTTAAATTCAACTCATCGTCGCTAGTTTGTAAATTGTGATTACATTAATGATTATTTTTTAAATAAATTATTTATGTTTCCTATTGCATTTGTTTAATGTGCAATTTTTATATGGTATCCATCCAACAATATTTTTTATAAAATATATTATAATGTTGTCGGATCGTTTTCATTATTTCACACAGTCCTGTATAGGTAGTAGTCATATAAGAATTTTTTTTGTATTGTGTTGATCTTGTTGGATCGTACAACAGAGTAAAACATGAGTGCTACATTATACATATTACATATATACTAGAAAATTGATAATTTTTACTTATTTTTTTCTATCCAATCATGGAAGCTTGTAATTGGAATTTATTTAATAAAAAAAATATAATAATATGTATTTTGTAAACGTAAAGCTCCCCGAAAGAATAAAATAAAAGGTATACATTTACCGGATCGGTCAATAAAATAAATCTTATTAATAAAGCTATTAAATATCCATGAAATACCTATGTATGAATTGAATTATTGTAAACGCAATTTTAATTTCAATTCAATAACAATTTCGATGACAATTTCTAATCTCATTTTAATACAGCTATTAGTATTACTCTTAAAACTTTTATTTATAATTATTTATTTGAATCTTTACGCAGTTTCATACTAATTTGACGCTAGTGTAACATGCTCACAATACGAAAAGTGTAAATGCTTTAAGAAGCCACCCAGTTTCTGAAACTCATTTTTAAAGTTTATGACAGATTAAATTAAAGCTGTCTAAAGAGGAAAAAAACCGGGCAAGTTCGTGTCGGGCCACGCACAATGTAGGGTTCCGTATTTGCTGTGCTTTGCTTGCCTTCAGTGGAGTCCAATATGAAATTCATTTGTAAGTCTTCATCAAAGAAATTTTATTTTAAAAGTTCGTCGGCTATAACTCGGTAACTAGTAGAGCCTACTTATCCGTTATAGTTTTCATTGACGGTTCAGCATGTTCACAACTAAGTACCATGATTTTTTTTAAATTTATAAACATAAGACTTTTGGAGAATGAGGGGGGGGGGGGGGGGGGGGCACCATCCAAAACATAAATCGACACGATAAAGCTAATAATTCCGAAACGGATCATTGTATCGAACCCACAACATGGGGTGGGCGTGATAAATAATTCATTTCCACTTTACATGTAGAAGAGGCAAAAATATATATTATTTTAAAGTTTTGTTCCAGCACTTTCTTAGCACTGTAAATACATACCAAATTACAGCTTTCTAGCATTAAGCGTCTAGGCGCTAGACCGCGGACAGACGGACATGGCGAAACTATAAAGGTTTCTTGTAGTTTACTACGGAACCCTAAAAAGATATAGGTTTAATCTTAATGTGGAATTAAAATGCGTTTCAAAAACTGGGTGTAAGTCTGCTGGTATTGTAGGCATTACATTAAAATTTCCTATCTTTTCATTATAATAATCAGGTTGTATTAATATACATTTAATTATGTATGACATTCCAAAACAGGTTACTTTGTTTGTAATATAATTCTGCTGTGATGAAACTGGTCGAATGTTGCGACGAAGGGCAACTAGTATTTGACTGAACGGTGTTTAACTTGTTTGACAAATGGTTTAATTTAACTGTCATAGTTACGAAATATTCTATTGTCTAATCACTACTATAATTTATATTTATGTTGTGTTAATAACTTGTAAAATTAATCTTATGCAATTTTAAAACTAGTATTATTTTAATTCATCATTCATGTGCATATTATTTAGTTTTTATTATTTAACAAAAATGTAATAATATTTTACAGAGAACTGGTTAAAATCTGTTTAACGGTTTTTAAAAGCTATCTCGTATTTTCTACTTAATATGTATTAGGATTTAGGCGCCAATTTATTATAATGTGTGCATTCAAAAATGATGTTTTTCATATTATGTCTTCACAAATAGATGGAACAATAATTAGATTGATTGTAATTAATTATTATGTTTATAACGGGATTAATTTTAATAAGAAATGGTAATGTATGGTACACAAGATTAATTTTAAATAAAATAAAGTTTGAGTTAAAATGTTTTATTATTTTACTAACTCTTGCTTCGCCCACTTTTCATTAGCTCGGTTAGAAGCTGACCTAATTGAGGATTTCGGAATAATTAAGCTAATTAGGCTATAAAACAGCGAAAATAATTGAATTGAAACTTTATTACGAATAGGAACCAAACAAAAATCGAGAAAACCCTTTATTTTTCCTACTGGTCAACGAACGACGATCACAACGCAACGACAGAAAAAATAAAATAGGCGTCATTAAACAAAAACATAGGTAAGTATATGTGTAATGTAAACATAATTATTAGGTATGCTTATCATTGAATTGCTAACATTCGCTAAATTAGCAATGAAAACATTTATTCCACCTCCTTCACGTGCCAATGCATTGTATGTGTACCTGCTTTGGTATATACCTACTACGAAAACCTTTCATTGAAAAGAAAATCTAGCGTATCCGGTATTAGAAAAAGTACTTTTTAAATTAATTTTATTGTATTCCAAACTACTACCTATCTCCAAAGGAAAATAATTAATAACCCCTTTATTTATCGTATTTATAATTTAAAAATTTGTTTATTTTCATAATGGTATTAAAAAGTAATACATTCGATTTTATTGATTGTATTTCCCGGGCGAACTGTCTATAGCGCATGCTCGAAAATTGCTCCGAAAATTCTTGACTGCGGCTGCAAGAGGTAAGTCTTTACATTATATTAAATTATTGCTGTTATTTCCTCTAAATAATGTGTATTCGCTTACAATAGTATAATGCCATACATGTTATTGAGTTTTTAGTGATAAATATCCAAATTACCTACTTACAACTTTGAATTTTCAACACAATATTGTCCTAATGTTATCCCGCCGCCGCCGGTAGCAAATTTAAAATTACGCAATTTTTGTTATTGGTAATTATTACTCACACAAATAATGATATTATTAAAAAATTACATAGCTAATAAAAATTATATAGTCGAATAAAATACAATGAAAATAATATTTATTCGTCATTCATTTTATTTTTTTATGTAGATTTTTCACTGTTATTGATTTGACATTTTTATTGACTGTAGTAGGTACCTACATTTATTTTATGTTGGTAAAAATGAAAATCTTATTAGTTATGTATGTAGTATTTTTTTTAAATCGTTACTTTTCATTTAATGATTCATTTAATTTACGATTATTTCAACTGAACACAAAATACTACAACTCGTGAAATGTTCAAATCTCATTACCCGCTATGTATATGTCTATGCATCCATAGTAGCACATAAGTATACATTGTTTTAAAGAGATTAGCTGTTTGTGCGAAATTTTCAATTGATCGAATGTGAGATGCAGACATGCACAAAATGGACGCGTCTGAGCGCCGGCAAAGCCATGTGCGACGCCGGTAACGCGACATGCGTTATTCTAAATTTGAAACATGTCTTTGCAAATACATCTATTTACGACTTGCATCTATAGATCACGTCAGCTAATTATATAGAGTGCATTCCCACGATTCTTTGTGGTAGCCGGGCAATATGGGTTTCAACTATGTCTACGCATTTGTCCTTTTCCGGACTTTATGATATGATTATGTAAGCAATAAATATATTGGGGTATATCTATCCACTTGTGTATAATACAATAAAAATGCATTTTCTTTGTCATCGTGATTTAATAAAGTTCAATAAAGTGTATATGTCAACAAATCGGCAGCCAAATCAGCAAGACAAAATGTTACGTAAAATAAAAATGGTACTTTATAGGCTCAATTTTTTTTTAAATAAAATAAAATTATCAGAGTGTATGATGCGATCTGCCAAGCGAGAATATTCTATATTTGGAAGGATGGTCGGCCGCTGTATCGATATCCCGGACGTCCTATGCGCACGCTCGGTACTCCAGCTACCTCCTCCCGTCATGTTGCAACTAATTACTTACGGGTTGCTGTGATGCACTCGATGCAATCGGAAGAGTTCGGCGCACGCCCCAAAAACAAAATCGATGCAGGCCTGTCCCAGCCAATGGATATCATGTATTGATCTGACATCCATGATAAGCAGAGTTCAAAGCCCATTGTTACCTGAACAACGTTAAGATTTAAATGATTTAAAATATTTCAGAATTTATAGGAATAACAATTTATAGGGATTCGTTCTTTGACCTATAACATTGTTCGGACATCTGCGTGCTTCGGCAAAATTTTTGGTTTGATTTTGTTATTTTCACGCATTGACGCACTGCATCAACTAGTAAGAGAGAATGATTAGAAGTTAGGTATAAGTTGCTTCCAACTTCCACAACAATACTAAATTAAATTAAAGAACAAAAATATTTGTTTGTCACACCAGGATTCTACGGTTGATCACATCTTTGACGCCATCGAATTAAAATGGGTAAAGAGAAGACTCATATCAACATCGTGGTGATCGGCCATGTGGACTCCGGGAAATCTACCACTACCGGCCATCTCATCTACAAATGCGGTGGCATCGACAAACGTACCATCGAGAAATTCGAGAAGGAGGCCCAAGAGATGGGGAAGGGCTCCTTCAAGTATGCTTGGGTATGTGTAGATTTTAATTGTTTCATACGTGCATCTTTATATACACTTCCGGACACTTGAATCGAGCCACCCAGCAGTTTCAACTTTGATTGCTGGTAACTTAACAAAAGTATATGATCAACGAAAAAGTTTTTATGCAATTTGAAAGCTGGTACACTTTACATTAATAAGGTATACTTAATTCCAAATTTAAATTTCAATAACTTGATAAAATTACAATTTTAAGTGAAACTTGTCCTGTATAACCTTTCTCAAAGACAAGACTCGGGTTGAATTTTTGAAAAAAAAAAGGAATTATTGAAAAAAAAAATTATTCAGTAACTTGTATTGCCTCCGAGAGCGTTTATGATTGCAGTCATGCGATTTGGCATGGAGTTAATCAACGTCATTATGAAGAGTTGTGGAATGTTCTCCCATTCCTCCTCGATGGCAACTCTCAGCTCTTCCAAAGTTTGTGGTGCTGGTTGGTGAGCTCGAACACGCCTCCTTAATTCGTCCCATAGACGTTCGATGGGATTCATATCAGGGCTCCTTGCTGGCCATTCCTTTGTCGTGATTCCAACATCATGAAGGTATGCCCTGACGATTCCTGCAGTGTGCGCTCTTGCATTATCATGCATAAAGATGAAGCCTTGGCCTACAAATCCAGCATATGGCATCACATGAGTCTCTAGGCAATGGTTAATGTATCGACGGACATTTAGTGTTGGTAGACGTGGTCCTGTCACAGCCTCTGGCCCAGTTTTACCATCGGCAGATATTCCTCCCTAGACTATCCACGAGCTCCCGCCATAACTCACTCTCTCTTCAATACAACACTGAACAAAGCGCTCTCCCCGCCTTCGGTAGACCTTCCTCCTTCCATCATTACCATAAAGCATAATCTTAGTCTCATCAGTAAAGAGTACCTTGCTCCATTGGCGTTGAGTCCAATGCAAATGTTCGCGTGCAAACTGTAAGCGCGCCATTCGGTGAGCTCTTGTCAGTTTCGGCCCGTTGGCTGGCTTATGTGGGCTCAGACCACGTTCTTTAAGTCTTCGTCTAATTGTTCGCGCGGAAACAGCCACTCCATGAAAGTCTCGAAGCTGTTCTTGGATCTGTACAGAGGTGAGGTGACGATTTCGTAAACTGGTTGTCGCGATAAATCGATCCTGTCTTTCTGAAGTTACCCGAAATCGCGGTCTTCCTGGACGGCGCACGTATCCACCAGTGTCGAGGTATCGATGGTATACCCTTTGCACAGCAGAACGGCTTAAAGCAAGCTGTGATGCTACATCGCGCTGACTTCGGCCCGACTGTAGAAGCGCCACAGCTTGCGCGGCCAGAAGAGGCGGTGTATCCATAATTTTAACGTTTAAATGGCTCAAATTAAAAAAACAACAATTTTACGATGTCTTAATTTCAAAACAATTACGGTGAATTCAAAATTATGGAGTTAAATAAAAAAATTATGTTAACTTAGATCAACTGTTCTTTTCAAAAGAATGCACTAATTTGGATTTTGTTTCGTTTTTCCATTTGATAAATTCAAAATTGGAACAACAGCACTTCAAAATCATTATGAATATACCAGCATCAAAACTGCATAAAAACTTTTTGATTAACTTAAGAATATTTTTATGTTCTATGTCATTACACATAAAAATGTAGGGTGGCTCGATTCATGTGTCCGGAAGTGTATATCTCTGGCTTTTTGGTAGCATTGTACATGGTACCAAAAAGCCTGCTCTAGTTTAGGTATAGACCAGACAGTAAGAACCTGTTCATCATGTCTGTTGTTCATTATTATACAGATAGGCCAAGAAGATTATTGATAGATTATTTCAGACAGGGCAGTTTACGCCTACGTATAAAAAGGTCTGTAATAGGACAAAACGGCTTCTAAAAAAATCTTCTGTCGTGTTGTTTTTTTTTTATTATTTAATTCTAATTCTAATATTTTTATTCAAATAGGCCTAATATATCTAAGCTCTTTTGCAATTACTTGTTTTAGATACAATAGGTGGACTTAATGCTAATTTCATTCTCTATCAGTCAAACATTGGGTGTGTAGAGTTTAATATCAGTTATTAGAATCTTTTATGTAAGCTCAGCGTAGGATGACCACCTACAAGTTCCGACGTCATCAATAGGATCGTATGAATAGGTACGGGCGTGATCGTTGGAGATATTATGGAGTCCTAATTTCAAAAGTGAATATTCTGTGACTCATCATGATGGAGTGACATGCTGCCAAACATTTTTGTTGTTTGTAAAGAAAACATTTGTGGAAACATTTCATAGTTTTTTACCATACAAAGAACTAAGCAATGATTGTCATGGACTACTTTTAAAATTCAAATTCATTTATTTCAGATAACATATCCATAAATTTAAAATTATCAAAAAATTACACCATTAAATTAATAATAATAATAAATAAAATCATTAAGCTACAAAATAATAAAAAAATAAACATCAAAATGATCGGCGTACGAAGCCCATAAAAACTATTCAATACCTACTTAAAATAAAAAATATGTCCACTCACGGTAAAGTTTATTTTTAACTCTTCAAGTTACTATTATAAAACTTTGACCAAATGGTGTTTTTAGGTCTTGGACAAATTGAAGGCTGAACGTGAAAGGGGTATCACTATCGACATTGCCCTCTGGAAATTCGAGACGGCCAAGTATTACGTGACCATCATCGATGCCCCCGGCCACAGGGACTTCATTAAGAACATGATTACCGGCACGTCTCAGGTACGAAACAAATAACCAAATGTACTTCTAGGTATTTTGAAGACTTTATGCACGAATATTGATATTGCTCAGGATGTTCCTTCAGGTATTAATCGATGGTGGAGTGAAACTGTCAACGTTGATCGTCAATTGTTTGGTATCTGCCATCATCTATACTAATATTTTAAAGAAGTAAAGTTCGTGTGTTTGTATATTTGTTAAATTGTAAGGGGTAATCTCGGGATCTACTGAACCGATTTTAAAAATTCTTTCACCAATAGAAAGCCACATTATTGCTGAACCGAACCGAAAAATAAAATGGCTTTTACGTGGTAGTCGGTTTTGCAAAGTACCTAAGTCGGAGAAAAAAAACGGTCGAATGAAAGCGTTTCTTACGAACGCCTGTAGTAAAAAAGGATTATTAACATTATGCCCAACGAAGTGGGCACGGGTCAGCTAGTTATATATATAGGTGATCGACTATTAAGTACTGGTCCATTCTGTTGTCGATCGATCGTAGTAACATCCTAATATAAGTACCTACCTACATAGCAGATATACCGCTAATCCGCACTTGAGCAGCGTGGCGGAGTTCTCCTTCGAATGAGGCCCATATCCGGGTAATAGAATGTTAGTGATGGATGATGACTGATTAGATTTAGTATATTATTATCGTTAAAGATGATGCACCAAAACTTATCCGACAAGTTTAAAAAATAAATTTTTTTTTTTTTTTTTAAACTTAAAAAATCTCTCTTACCAGGCGGACTGTGCCGTGCTGATTGTGGCTGCTGGTACTGGCGAATTTGAAGCCGGCATCAGCAAGAACGGCCAAACTCGCGAACATGCCCTTTTGGCTTTCACGCTCGGCGTGAAGCAACTCGTCGTTGGCGTGAATAAGATGGACTCCACTGAGCCGCCGTACCACGAGGCGCGCTACGAAGAAATCAAGAAGGAAGTCTCCTCTTACATTAAGAAGATTGGTAAGTTCAACTTAAATATTTGACAATGAAAATTTCTTATTTATCTATTTATATTAGTCTCAGTTCTGAACTCCTCAATTTGAATCTTGACTTAATAAGAAAAATCAGCATCAATAATAATAAACCTGCAGTGACCCTTTCACAGCTGAACAGTCAAATATCTCGTCATATACCCGTAATAAGAGGATATTACCACATGTAGAGAGACTCCAATGGTCTTCAAGGAATGTAAATATAACAAAGATAGTCAGAGTAGGAAAAAAGCGTAGCGTGCTTCTTCTAGTTATTTCACCAGAAAAAGAAACGATAAAATTGCGTAATCTTACGTAATTTTATCTAATTTATGTAAGTAACCACTAAATCGATTGTAATTCGCAAACCAGGGTACAACCCTGCGACTGTCGCCTTCGTGCCGATCTCGGGCTGGCACGGCGACAACATGCTCGAGCCCTCGGACAAGATGCCCTGGTTCAAGGGGTGGACCATCGACCGCAAGGAGGGCAAGGTCGAGGGGAAATGCCTCATCGAGGTATGTTCACATGCGTGACCATATATTTACGAACCATACCATTTTAAAAACACCGGAAGTTGACCAGATCTTTCCACTAAAAACGCATAGGATTTGGACAAAGTTGAAAAAAGAAAAGAGTTGGGCAATCTCACCGAATGTAACTTGGATGCCCTTCCTGTGAATGGCCCTATCCCAGTAAAGTTTAATTCATGGCTCTACCAATTAGAAAAAAATCTACAATTTGCTACAAATTACAATTTTTTTTTAAATTTATGTCACCGCTTTCTAAGGTTCCTCCATTATTACAATTCATGACTCCAGTGACCAAATTCAAATCGAAACCAGTGTTTCAAATCGGAGTTAGGTACCTAATAACTTGGTATTGAAAATAAGTGGTATGAAGCACTATCATATGGTCGACATAATAATTTTTCTAATTGGTGTTTTTTTCTCCCTTTAGGCTTTGGATGCCATCCAGCCGCCATCGCGGCCCACTGAGAAGCCGCTGCGTCTGCCTCTGCAGGACGTGTACAAGATAGGGGGCATCGGCACCGTGCCCGTGGGACGCGTTGAGACCGGGATCCTTAAGCCGGGTAATAATTCAAATTATGCTTATTATTGTAATTTCAGAATTAAAAACAAAACTCTTTACTTTATTATTTCCTGTACCACTCGTACCTTTATAGTTAAAATCTATTGGGATTGTTACACAGAATATCCTTTCTTACTCATTTACCGGTCTATTTATAAGGTCTTAATTGATAAAAAAGAATTTAAGTTATGTATCTAAATACTTGGATTATGAAAAGTTTTTCTCTTGCGTGTTTTTACTCACGTATCACACAGAAACCTATTTCCACAGCCTAATAAACACATTGTAAACAAACATTTCCATATAAGAGAGGCCGTTGAACTTCTCAATATCAAGTGAGAGTGGTGACCATGGAACATAATATGCGCCGTACCAATACCAGTGCCACCATGGGTAACGCGTACTCGACTTTTATGGTGATTTTACCGTTAAATATAATGAAGCGTAAAAATCATAATCAAGGGTTCGAATCCCGGTGGCGTCATGATGAAAAACGAACATTTTCTGATTGGCTTGGGTCTTGGATATCTATATAGATGTATTTTTTATAAAATATAATATCGTTGAGGTAGTATCCCATAACCCAAGTCTCGAACTTATTTTGGGGACTTGTGATTTGTCTTTATATATTATACATACAATGTCAGCATAGCAGTTCATTTGAAGTTAGCAACATCTTGATATTGGAGTTCTTCGCTCATCATTTTGATTAAAAATATACCACCTTGTCCCTTGTAGGTATGGTAGTGGTGTTCGCTCCGGCCGCCATCACCACCGAGGTGAAGTCCGTGGAGATGCACCACGAGGCGCTGCAGGAGGCCATGCCGGGGGACAACGTGGGCTTCAACGTCAAGGTGCCATATCTACCAATATTTTAAAGAGGAAAGATTTGATAGTTTGAATTGAATAGGTGTCGAAACTAAAGCGATTTAAAAATATCTTTCACCGTTGGAAAGCTACACTATTGAAGACCTCCGTGGCGTAATGGTTACCACGCCAGACCGCCACCCAGGAGGTCCCGGGTTCGATCCCCGGTCGGGTCATGATGAAAAACGAACTTTTTCAGATTGGCCTCGGGTCTTGGATGTTTATCTATATATGTACTTGTTATAAAAATATAATATCGTTGAGTTAGTATCCCATAACACAAGTTTCGAACTTACTTTGGGGCTAGCTCAATCTGTATGAATTGTCCCTATATATTAAACATATTATTAATTAACTATCCCCGGGTGACATGGGCTGTATTATATTTCCAATCCAAGGAATAATTATTAAAACCCGGTAGAAACTGTATTCCAACCATATTGTTATGTTTCAAAGTATATCAAATCAAACATAATCCTCAAAAAAATAGGAAATTTGAATGAGCTTCGCTTCTATTAATCCGTAAGCGGAGTTGGAGCATGGACCGAGAATGTTTCTTAAATTACCAATAGAATATCGTTATTCTGTTTAGTAATGTATGTATAATAATATATCATCTCCGCTCCGTCTCCGCTTTGATGAAAATTATGATGATGACGGGAATGATCATAATCTTTAAATAGTATAAAAATTAAATGAAGTCGCTTCCCTGTCTGTCTGTGCCATGTCTGTCTCTATGTATGCTTAAATCTTTAAAACTACGCAACGGATTTTGATGCGTTTTTTTTAATAGATAGTGATTCAAGAGGAAGATTTTTAGGCATAATACATTCCGATACTCCCACGGGAAAGCGGGATACACGCAAACGAAGTTGCGCGGGTTTAGCTAGTCATCTATCTATATATAAAAGGAGAAGCTGACTGACTGATTGACTGACATATCAACGCAGGGCCTAAACTCTAAGGGTTAGAAACTTGAAATTTTGCTTGAACGTAGGGGAGCACTAAGAAAGGATTTTTTAAATTCCCACGGGAAAGGGAGAAATAGGACTGTATAAGTGTATTATCGCAGGAGCTCAACCTAGAAAGCTGAAATTTTGTATAGAGGTTCTCTTTATGATGTTGACAAGGCCAAAGATGTGGTTTTATATAATTCCCATGGGAAAGGGAGTAATAGGACTGTAAGTGTTTTATCGCAGGCGCTCAACCTAGAAAGCTGAAATTTTTTATAGAGATTCCCTATAAGATGTTGACAAGGATAAAGTTGTTTTTAATTCCCACGGGAACGAACTTATTGGCATTTTCGCTCCACCACTCGGGCGGAGCCGCGGGTAACAGCTAGTGTATAAATAAAAATGGTTTGCTTTTGTTTGCAGAACGTGTCCGTGAAGGAGCTGCGCCGCGGCTACGTCGCCGGCGACTCCAAGAACGCTCCGCCCAAGGGCGCTTCCGACTTCACCGCTCAGGTAACATTTCATCATAAAACGTTTAAGTACTTACTAGAACTAGAAAGGAAAGACATTTGAGATATATATAGAGGGATGGAGGATGATGGGAGAGGCATTTGCCAGGGTTGCGATGTATATATATTTTTAATATTTATATCGATCTGATTATCTCAATGGTGTAGAAATAGATTGGTAAGTTACAGGTTAAATTTTCACATCTATGGTATTTAAAAGTTAAACATGTCTGCTGTAACAATTTTCGTCCACAAATTTTACGAGCAGTTGTAATTAAAGTCTATTACTTTAATGGTGCAAAATTAACGAGCATGCACTGCTAGGCACTAATTTATTAATTGCAAAACACGAAATAACGAAAACATCTAAAAACATTATTACTTAATGGATATACAGGTTTATTTATTTAGGTAGGTAACTAATTCATGACCTATTTTTATATTTATTATTAATTTTTTTAATAATTGAGGATGCAGACAAAGTCCCTGAGATTATTAGATAACAATATTGCATGACCTCGGTGGTTGAGTAACTATATAGATCAGGAAGACACCAATGAGTCGCGGGTTCTTATTAATAGACTTAACTATCATTATGATGACTTACACGTACCTATAATGTATACTGATATTTCAATGTAGGTACGTAATAATAACGCAGTTGACGATGACGCTTCATCATCTCTATCGATTTTCTTTAGATTTTTTTTATTCATCATCTTCAGCCTGTATCTACCCTCTGCTGGATATAGGCCTTTCCCAATGCTTTCCACCAATTGTGATCGTCCGCCTCCACCCGCTTTCTTGAGGTCGTCTGTCCATCTGATTTTAATATTAGTCGTTCTATTAATAAGCCTTTGTAAAACCAAGAAAAATATCATTGGTCCCAATATTTCCCCCTTGAGAAACTTCGAACTTACTTTGGGTCTAGCTCAATCTGCGTGATTTGTCCCTGTATTATGTTTATTTTATTTAATGGTGTAGGTGATCGTGCTGAACCATCCCGGGCAGATCAGCAACGGTTACACTCCAGTGCTGGACTGCCACACCGCTCACATCGCCTGCAAGTTCGCCGAGATCAAAGAGAAGTGCGACCGTAGGACTGGTACGTCATCTATACTAATAATATTACAAAGAGAAAAAAACTACTGGACTGATTTCAAAAATTCTTTCACTGTTGTGAAAGTACATTATCTCTCGGTAACATAGGGTATTATATATATATGTTTGTATTATATATTTTTAAAAAATTAGGGATCCTTAGTTTAAAGCTGGGACGGGGCGGGGCGCTAGTTTGTAATAATTACCTATTATATTTTCTTGAAACTTGGTACACGGTAGTTTATAACCTGGATTAACACATAGGATATTTTTTTATCCCTAATATCAGGATATTTTTTTATCCCTAATATCAGTACGGGAACAACGGGATTTCGTGGATAAAACCGCGTGCATCAGCTAGTATGTAATAAAATAAGTACCTACCTACTCTCAAGAATCTACACTGTGGATTTGTGAATGTCTTAAACCTGAAAAAGTATGTTTAATCAGGGGGCGTGAAATCTAGATCTAGGTTAGATTGGTAATTTTCAACGCCACATGATCGCGATATACTTTTAAATTTTACTTTTATTATAATCAGTGGCTTAGTCTTGACCTTGCTAATTGTAAATTATTAGCATAAACTAAACAAAAATATTTATTTGTTAAATGTGTATTTATAACATACTAATATGGCGCAATGCAGTATGATGAGCAGAAAATATAATATAAATGAACTAAAATAGATACCTATTAATATTCATATATTTGATTGGGTACAAAGTAACTGAGATCTAGTTAACACCAAATTTTAACTGGCGCAGCCGATATGATTTGCGAAGAACAGCCTTTGAAAAAGAACAGAGTCTGATGTTGAAAATTACAATGGAATATGTTTTCTACAGGCAAAACCACCGAGAAGAACCCGAAATCCATCAAGTCTGGCGACGCAGCCATCGTGGTGCTGGTGCCGACCAAGGCGCTCTGCGTGGAGTCGTTCCAAGAGTATCCGCCTCTCGGCCGCTTCGCCGTGCGGGACATGCGTCAGACCGTGGCTGTTGGTGTCATCAAGGTAAGCAATATTGCATACTTTCTACTAAAAAGTATCCAAAATAATATTACTATCTTTTGACGCTACTTTGATATTTACTTATTTGGGGGTATATTTTTGCAGAGCGTCACTTTTAAGGAAGTAACTACCGGTAAAATCACCAAGGCCGCTGAGAAGGCACAGAAGAAGAAATAACTATGGGGCAGTCTGAAGGAAGCTTCCCCGCAGCCAGCCGGCTGCGCCCCTGCGGAGGCTGCCAGCCGCTCCCCGTCGTCGCTGTCCCCTTCCCGCCGTGTATCGCCCCCCCTAGTGTCCCCCCACCATCGGAGCTTCTTCACTGGTGACATCACGCTCGTCCCTGATCTATGCATTTATCGTAGCACGATACTCTTAAAGTTAGTTCGTTTTAGTTACGCTTATGTGTTAAGTTTATGTCTTTGTGATTATTTTAGTCGTAAGTTATTTGACAAGTTTGAGTTTCCGTATCTAAAAGCTCGTTGCGTTTTATTTTTTCATCGCAAAGAGTTCAGGAGGAAAAATGGAGTTATTGAACTTTTAAACCATTTCACTGCACATGACTCGCTCATTATTAATTTTAAGTATAATAATTATTTTTGTTAGATAGTGGTATCATGTCGCGTCCCGTTTAGGTTTCGTTGTCCTCTCGTCTAGTGAGTTCTCCTGGTTCGTGTTTTGTTCGTGTTGGATTGTCTAAAGTTATTTTCCATCTAACGTTAATGTTGTTGAATTACATTTTCTAACTACTGATGTTTTCCGATCATGTTCATAATTTGACAATGTTGTATAAAAGTAAATAGTTTTGTTATGTTTGTTAACTTTTCGAAGTATCACAGAATTGATAAGGTTGATGATATTTTTAAGGCTAACATCAGAGTGTAGAAAATGAGGGTTGTAGGTTGTAAACCGACGACCTATAGTTGAAATTAGCAGTATGTATGACTAAAAAGCGTTCAAAACGTTTGATAGAAATTTGAAAACTTTATAATGTCGTAGATAACGTAAATTTTGTTCCTAAAAAGTACAGTTGAGGTTTAAAATATTGTAATAATTTAAATATATTTGACATAATAATTGACGCTGTGTAAAGGTTTAAATTTTCAATTTTACGAATTCGATTGTTTCTCCATTTGTATAATTCTTACGGAAAACAAACTCAGACTCATTTTAAGCTAAATGTACTTGTAATTTTTTCAATAATTTTGTAAAGACCTTATCCTGATAAAACCAATAAAGAAGCTACTGGTATTCGATGTGTTTGCATAAATTGTATCCCTACCCTTATGCCTAACCTAACTGGAAGAGAGTGGTCGGTGCTCTCGGTGCTAGTAACATTAGCGCACATTCCGTCCTCTAGCGCCGCCATTTGAACGAGAGTGATAGCTGGTAAACGAAAGCTGGCAAAAGAAAACATAAACGGCCGTTTTTTTCTCAACTCGTTATTTATCGAAACGGCAACATTTGAAATGTTAACAAAGCGATATAAATATACTTCATCGTCTATTCTAATGCGTAATAGAACATTATTTTACTTTTTCATCTACGTTTACCAGCTATCACTCTCGTTCAAATGGCGGCGCTAGTGGACGGAATGCGCGCTCAAGGGTCGTTTCACATGAACATGGTATCTACTTACACCACATCATCGCAGTAACAAAATGTGTCGATGCGATCGGATCGGATAGCGACCCAACGTCCCAACCACATCGACATTTTTATTTATTTCAATCATTACATTCACAGTTTACCCCAATACAATACCAGTGAATCGTGTCACCAGCAATGTAAAGCAAAGTTGATAATGTTAGCAATAAAAGTCCGTAAAGCGCGCCAGTAAAGCAAACTAATTTCGTATACGTTTTTTGATTACTGCGGAAGCCATATTAAATGATTTATGTTACCTATTAGAGTTCTTTTTCTTTACTTACATCATTTTATAAGATAATAGAAAAAAATACAAGTGAAGGGGAAGAATCGGCTAATGGTACCTAGTCATACATGATCAAGTCCATCGTCCAATCGGCATTATACTGCCGATTGGTTCAAATAGAACTGCGGCGGTGTCCTCTAAGCATCATTTGTTAACTCGAAAGCGGAATCCGTGGTGAGATGCCAAAATTGCAAGCAAATACGGCTGCTGACCGTGGGTGGGCGTGGATTGGCATGACAGGTTCGGATGGAGCAATCAAAATTAAATTCTTTTGGCTTGATCAAGCCGATTGGATCATGCCGATTGGACCGTACGGCGGGACGCGCGATCGCGTTTAGTTGAGTCTAGATTTTTGTCAGTGGTAGACGCGCGCTCACTCTCAAGATGTCCTAATCCTCAACTTTTGTATTAAATTTGTATGAGAAAACTGATTGACTGACTCTCGCTCCCGTGTCGGTTTTTTGCGCCCGGCAAAGGGTCTCGTGAGGAACGCGAGAACATTGCTGTACACTCTCGCGAGCTTCAGTGCAAAGTTAGCAACGACACCGAACGCTCGTATTGTGTTTGCGTTATGTACCTCCTGTCACAGGCTTTGTTAAATCCCCTAAAGCAGGCCATACACACTATGGATCGGAAGTCCCCGAGCGGTGCGGCGCGCCAATTCCAACTGTGCGCGTCGCTAATAGTGCCGAGCCCAAGAGGACGGGTCTTCGGACAACCGCCGGCGGGGTCACGGAAGTATCTTAGTTCCCGTGGGCCCGCCCATCTAGGCGGATAAGGTGGCAGTGAGTGAGAGGCCATACACACTATGGTATACCTGACAGGTCTGTCTGTACAGTTCAACTGTACAGGTAAACCGGAGTGTGTATGTTGCATAACTGTGCAGGTTTCCACGCCTGTACAGGTAACTCGAAAAAATATGAATTTTGATATTTTTTGCATGTGGGAATACCTGTGCAGTTTAACTGTGCAGGCAAAACTGAGCGTGTGTGGCTGTCGGCCGCGCAGGCGTCAGTTGTCAGGTGATTGCTAGAGGGGAAGGAATTAAGGGCTGATAACAGTTTAAGGTATGTACGTATTTTCATCCATTCGTACATAATTACGGTAATCTTTCGGCTCAAATTTCAGTAACCTGACATGAGAGTACTGTTTTCTTTGCAGTAACCAGACTTTACACCACTGTTCACGGTGTCTTCGTTTAAATTTCCTTTTCTTTAGTAAAACAAACAATAAACCTATTAATTAAAGCTACTGTGTCGAGACGAGATCAAGCGCCGCTGTCGGGGCCATGGTATCAACGGAGAGTTGGTACAGGTTGCCTGTACAGTTTAAATGTACAGGCAAACCTGTCAGGTATACCCTAGCGTGTATAGCCTGGTATAGCCTGCTTAATGTTGGTCTCAATTTGATTGCATGTAAGTTTGTAACTTTGGCAGAAATCAAGTTTTTTTTTAAATGCCACCATCCACCATCTTCTTTTAAGCCATTTTTTTTTGTGTGATACGCGTTTACATACATACTATACAAATAATAAATTAAAAGCGCATATCGTAACAGCGGAGGCGATTTCTAATGCGTCCATCCTCTCTTCGATCAAAATCGCAAACGATTAGACGAGAGTGTTTAAGGTAGCAAATACTATAGAAGACTTAATACCCACAGCTCTTGACGTTTCTCATACAATGACTTGGCAACCTCCGTTCACCTCATGCCGCTAGGGGGCGCTGTAACATTTTGCATACAAAACGCACAAAAGTTTTGTAATCGTTCACCTCATGCCGCCCTCATGCCGTAGGGGCGCTAGTGTCGCGTCTTGCCCGAATTCTTCCGAAGCTGTGGGTATTATTAGTCTTCTATAGTATTTGCTACCATCAAATACTATAGACGAGTAATACCCATGAGGTGAACGGCGCGCGGTTGCCAAGTCATTGTATGAGAAACGTCAAGAGCTGTGGCCTGTGGGTATTAGTCTTCTATAGTATTTGATGGTAGGCACTCGTCGACATGCCTCTCGGGCGAGAACGCTCGGCGAGGATCGGAGAGTACTCTCGTGCGAGAGTGTACAACCATATAATGTATATATGGACGAACTGCAGATTGGATTAAGCCTGCAGCGTCATGACGATTGGACGATAGGCAGTGTGGTGTATGGCCTGCATAGGTCACATTTTTGTCAAATTGATTTTTTACTGTCTATGGTCACAAACCTGCATATTTTACCATACGCGTAAGTAAAACAAGGGAAGAACTCGCTGGGTCACTTAAAAATTGGGCTGTATTTTGGATTTAGCTCTTCAAGTATCAAAAGTGGTTTCAACTCGACATGTATTCAGAGGGTTGCCAAGTGAAGATTTCATTTTTGAAAAAAAATTGCCGCTGTTTTTGAGTGACACGATTATGGACACGATTCGATTGCCTGCGATTTTTTTTGAACAAAAATTTTACAAAAATTATTACATTAATATTAATTAATTTACATACATTCCTTTAACAAATAAAATAGCCATATATTATTTTGCGTTAAATTACAATGAGGTTAAAAACTCAAAGCTCATCGTAGGTGGCGTCACTGTTGACTGTTCCAAGCTAGGGTTCCAAGACCCGCCATATTGGTTCATTGTTTAAGTTTGATGTGAGAGTAATTGCTAAAAATCATAGAAATGTAAGCGACCTGGAGTGTAATTACGATTGAAGGAGGAACTGCGGTAACGGAAAGCCAAGACCACTAGCAAAAAAGCCTTATAAATCGAAAGGTAAATAATTTACAGGCATTATTGTGAATTGTAGGTTTTGCTGTGTTCTTTTTATTTATTTCAATTTCTTTTTGTAGACTGGAGGCGTACGATGGAAATTACCTCATCGAAGTTGAAGACGAACTTGAGGATGATATTCCTGAAATTTCTACCATGGATAAGTTCAGAGATATTAATTCCAGCAATAATCTTCCACCACTCTATAAACTACACATTCAAGAGTTTGCAGACAGGTAACAAACCATACATTCATGATTTCCTTATTGTTCCTTGTTATTTTAATGTTTCAGATAGAATTAGACATTTAATGACATACATGTTGTTTCAGATTTCAAGCAACACTGAACGGGAGATACACTACTGTATGAAAGTAGAAGCTTAATTACCGTGAGAGTTGCCTTTGAGGAAAGTTATATTTATTTCCATGTGCAATGCAAAGCCCAAATGAAGAAGCTTCTTTAAATATCATTCTGTTAAAAATGGATAATAGTGGC
This sequence comes from Endotricha flammealis, assembly GCA_905163395.2. Classification (NCBI taxonomy): domain Eukaryota; kingdom Metazoa; phylum Arthropoda; class Insecta; order Lepidoptera; family Pyralidae; genus Endotricha; species Endotricha flammealis. Next base: position 10,985,032 of record LR990855.1, read on the forward strand.
ATGATAGTGGAGTCACTGCGAATGTGCAACTGGAAAAGGAGTAGAAGCACACTGTAAGCATGTTTTTACATGTCCCCGATGCAATCCCGTTTTACCAGGAAAATTTAATGGACAATTATGAAGGATATGTCAAAATCCTAGCAGTTTCTCCTGTACTACTAGTAGTAAAATGGCTTATCTCCAAGTAATCAAACCTGCCAATCCATATGCTATTGAAATGGACCATGATTACTTGGAAATATTTTCTTATACTTATGAGTATTACCTTTGTAAAGTTTTTGTTAAACCTATTTTTAAACCACTAATTTTAACAAATATCTGTATAAAAATTATGATTTTTGATTATGACAGTGTAATAAAACAAAATTAATACCTATTAAATAGTTTTATTTTCTTAGACCTATGAGTATTACATATTACACTCTAAAATTACAGCATATATGACACAAAACATGTTTTTGAAGTTATTTTGAGTTTGGACCCCGCTAGACCCAGGAGGATCAGTAAAAGAAGTTTCATTAACATCACATTCATTTTGAGTTTGGATCCGGTTAGGTCCTGGAATTGGATCACCACGAGACATTTCAATACACCGTTTCATGCAACTTCTTTTTAGCAATCGATCTGAGCGTTCTTGTGCTAGTAGGTTAACAGATTTGATTTAATATAGAGGGCACAGCACTTTTCTTTAATGTTCGGTATAAATTTTCATTGTCTGTTAATTACTTTTAATATTATAATCTTCAGATCTAAATTGGGCAGCACATAACCTCGACCATTTACTGGATTTCCAATTTTTCCTTCGAAGAGCCTTTTCCCACAGTTTTCTTCGTTTTATTTCTTTGGAAAATAAATAGATTGGAACATTTTTACAGTCGATAGCTGCACAATGAGTCATATTTCGGAATTATTTAGAAAACAAATATGATGTTTACAAAAATAGTATGGAAAATGACAGCTAGCTGTCAAATGTTTGGAACAGTCAACAAAGCGACATCTGAAGTGAGCAAAAGGCAGTTTTTAACCTCATTGTAGATCATGTCAAGATTACATTTAATATGTATTATTTTTTAATTTTAAATAGCCATTATTATTAACTCTCTCTACCAAATAGTCCACATTGCAGCTTTTGTAATTCACTCGGAGTACCAAGAAAATATCGATTTATGTTAAGCAAAGTATAAGAAAACAAATGCCGAAACAAAAAAGTTAATTGACAATGACAGTGCTGTCACTGTCAGTGACAGTATTATAAAATCTAGGATTTGAGACTGGTTTTCAGCCGCTGTATTTATTTTACGACACCAACAGGCTGTTGATAACGAAACACGATGACGTGTGCTTCGCCGTAAGTGAAAGTAACTTATTAGTGGTAGGAGCAATACGTGTAGGCCTTCAATATCGGTGATACATTCGAAACGCTGCAGTCTATCGCGAGTCGTGGTTTTGTTCGTTCGGGTCCGCGTAAAGTACGTTCTGCTCCAATAACAATGTGTGGAATTTTTGCATACATCAATCACCTTACACCTAAAACCCGGCGAGAGATTTTGGAGTTGCTTGTCACTGGATTAAAACGATTGGAATATCGCGGATATGATTCCGCGGGCGTCGCTGTTGATGCCGCCGACCAGAAAGACATAGCTGTGGTGAAACGCAGCGGGAAAGTGGCCGCGCTCGAGGAGCTGCTCCAGGAGCGCAGCGACGAATTGTCAGGGGATGAATGCCTGGAGTCGCACTGCGGCATCGCCCATACGCGCTGGGCGACCCACGGCGAGCCAAGCGCCATCAACTCGCACCCGCAGCGATCTGGAGAAGACAACTCCTTTGTTGTCATTCACAACGGCATCATAACCAACTACAAGGAAGTTAAAACTTTCCTACAGAACAAGGGCTACACTTTTGAATCTCAGACAGATACAGAAACTATTGCTAAATTGATCGACCATCTCTACCACCAACACAAGGATTACAGTTTCCAAGAATTAGTTGAGCAGGTAATCCAACAACTTGAAGGTGCTTTTGCTTTGTGCTTCAAATCTAGATATTTCCCAAATGAGTGTGTTGCTACCCGTCGTGGTAGCCCCCTGCTTGTGGGCATTAAAACACGTCGCCGTTTGTCAAGCGACCATGTACCTATTATGTACACCAATAACAAAGCGACCAGAGGAGTTGTCCCAACAGTGCCGAGAGTCAACAGCCATGCCCACTTTGAACCTGAAGAAGAACGAGATGTTGAATATTTCTTTGCCTCAGATGCATCTGCAGTCATTGAGCACACTAACAGAGTACTGTATTTTGAAGATGATGATGTTGCCCACATTAAGGATGGTGTACTCAGTATCCACCGTCTGTCCTCTAGCAGCAACGATCCTCATGAACGTGAAATATTTACTCTTAAACTGGAGCTGCAGCAAATCATGAAGGGAAATTATGAATGCTTCATGCAGAAAGAAATTTTCGAACAACCGGAATCCATTGTTAATACTATGAGAGGTCGTCTTAACTTTGAAAATGGGACAGTGACGCTTGGTGGCATCAAAGATTACATACCTGAAATTAAGAGATGTAGGAGATTAATGTTGATTGGCTGTGGTACCAGCTACCATAGTGCTGTTGCTACTCGTCAACTTTTGGAGGAATTAACTGAACTGCCTGTTATGGTAGAATTGGCATCTGACTTTTTAGACAGAAACACTCCAGTGTTCCGTGATGATGTTTGCTTCTTCATTTCCCAGTCAGGAGAAACTGCCGACACTCTCATGGCCCTCCGTTACTGCAAGCGTCATGGGGCTCTTATTGTAGGTATTACCAACACAGTGGGCAGTTCTATCTGTCGAGAATCACATTGCGGTGTTCACATCAACGCTGGCCCGGAAATCGGTGTCGCGTCTACGAAAGCCTATACTTCACAGTTCATATCCCTGGTAATGTTTGCCTTAGTTATCAGTGAAGATCGTATCTCGCTTCAAAAAAGGCGCGCAGATATTATTACTGGACTGCATGAATTAGATTCTAAAGTACGCCAAGTATTAGCTCTTGATGCGGAAGTTAAAGCACTTGCTGAGGAATTGTTCCGCCAACGATCACTACTCATCATGGGACGCGGATACAATTTCGCCACATGCTTAGAGGGAGCACTGAAAGTTAAGGAGTTGACTTATATGCACAGCGAAGGTATTATGGCGGGAGAATTGAAACATGGACCACTCGCGCTTATTGACGACTCCATGCCCGTTGTGATGATAGTTATGCGTGACCCTGTTTACATTAAGTGCATGAACGCGCTGCAGCAGGTGACGGCGCGTCAGGGTCGTCCGATCCTAATCTGCGAAGAGAGCGACACAGAAACCATGAGCTTTGCATCGCGCTCTCTACAAATTCCAAAAACTGTTGACTGTTTACAGGGTATACTTACCGTCATTCCCATGCAACTGCTAGCTTATCATATTGCTGTTTTAAGAGGATGCAATGTCGACTGCCCCCGTAATCTTGCCAAGTCTGTTACAGTAGAATAGTACCTATTGTATTTAATGAAGAAACAATTTACGCACGATCTCTTAAATGGCACAACAATACGTTTTTAATATTGTAAATAATCTGTATTAATATAGACGTATATTAGAGGTATGTGATGATGTGCCTGTCCTGTGGATTGGTTTTTTCTCGGCAAGTAAATGAAAGCCGATTTTTTTTAAAGTATTCTCTATTTGTTAGTTTCACCACGCATCACAGAAACTGTACGCGAAAGAAAGTGTTTGTTTGCGCAGTGCCCCTTCACGTAGCTTAATAAAATTATGTATGTATTATCGTGACCCGCCAAGGTGATCTAGCAGATAAAAAAAAATTGAATATGGTGGCGCCGGTATATCTAATGGTGATTAAAACAGTTTTAAAAGATAAGAATAAAATGAATTCCATCAGCATCTACCTATCTCTATAATTTTAAGCGTCTCGTCGTAATTCGACAAACAAATGTGTGTAGTACGTTGTAAATACGATTCGTTAGTATATACCTAAACTTGGATTAAAGTACTTTTGCAACGTACATTAACGTCTCTAATAAATACTATGTTACTTATATAAAAATAATGTAAATGACGTCGGTAAAAAAAAATATTTGTAACATACAAATAAATTTCTTTACCGACATCATTTACATTATATTTATTACAATTGATTTATATTAGATTATTATGTAGGTATTTTTACAGCTGTCTGCAGGCAAAGGTTTTAACAATATGTACGACTATTATACTTTTATTGACAACAACTTTTTATACTACGTTTGTTTGTCTATACGTCCATAAAATATGCGAAGAACACAAGATCATACACATTTCTGGCGTCAACTTTCCTTCATTGTGTGGTAAATCCACTTCATTATTTTCATTGCACACCTTGAATAACTAGTGCTTACTTACATTCCTGGAACTTTCTTTGAGACATTCCACTTATTTTACTAAAGGACTTCATTGTATTACCTGTATTAGTTTATTAATTTAGTATACCTACCGATGGCATTTCGAATCAAATATTTCTAGACGGCTTTTCAAATTATTGTGTATTTTCAAAAGAATTGTATTATTATTTTTCTTGCAAAGTCGTCCAAAAGTTTTTATGCCTTAGTTTTATATATAGTTTTAACAAACTTCTATGGTGTTTACCTTACATCGATTGTTTTGAAACCTCAGTCCTTTTTTGGCTGGCAATGGATATAATGTAACATTAGAATTGAAATTGTACATAACAAAAAGAGTTACTTTGCCTCAAGACATACTTACCTAGTTATGTAAGATACAACGACTTTATGAGATTCGTAATATTTTTATAAGATTTGTATATAGCTAACGAAAGAGATTTTAACCGGGACTAATGTTATTATGGCTAAAATAAGCGGAATTTTATTCGCTAGGTTATTGATGTTGTAGCCCTAAATATTTTATGAGCCATCATCGAGATATAAGTATTAACGTTAAAACTTATATCTCGATGCGAGCCAGCGAATTTGTTTGCCGAAAAAGTTTGTAAAACAATTTAATATTATTAAAATACGCTAATTGAATTACAATTTAATTATTTTCTTATGTATTCATGTTAAAGTTATGCAATGCATCATCACAAAACGAAGAGTCATAGAAATAAATTTTTGGCGTAATTATAACACGGCGCATTATGAAGTAATTAGGTACTTATCCCGTACATTTTGTCACAAAACCATAATGAAAAATCCATGCGAAACTAATACGTACTATTTACAATTTTTTGCGCCTATGTTACACTTATTAGTATGAAAATAAAATTAATCTCTGAAACTGTTTAGATCTGCTAGCTTACTCTTGAACGCAATTTCAATTCATTAGCAAATTGCAAGGTATTGTACCTAGTATAAAAATGTATGTCGTATCTAGTACTCTTGATACTTGATAACTATTTGAATATTCGATTTCTTTTAGTTTAGCGCTTGTGTTGTCGTGGGTGTGAAACTATGACTAAACTATCGATAATAGGGATTATTTACAAGAGTAACCTAGCTGGTGGTAGATATCGTTAAATTTAACAAACAATTAATTCTAAAACAAAGTAAGATTAATGGTGCCCTGTTTTGTTTAATTAACTATAAGCTGGTTCTTAACTAATTCTTGGAACCATCAAGTAAATAGATTCTTACAATAGATAAGAACATTATTGTATTTACACGATTACGTATTTGGCATAGTTTTATTAAAGTAAGTATAGATTTTATGTACCGTGTATAATATAAAATATAGTACTTGTATTATTATAGCATTTTGTTAAAAAATAGTGCAATATGAACAGTGACGTGCATTATTTTAAGTTTATTCTTTCTGTTGATGAAGTAAATAATGCACGACCCTGAATCTTATATACTTACCTACCTAAATCTTTTTTTTTTCTATATTTTCTGAGCTAATTACTAGTCAAAACAAAACATTAGCTCAGTTATATGTATATTGTCTGGGTTTTAAATATAATGTAATTTCAATGAAAGTTAAAAATCTAAAATAGTTTTACATTACTATTCATTGTATGCACTTAGTTATTTAAAAATATATTTTTATATTATCCTGTAAAAAAAGTGATACATAAGTACGTATTTCCGTTATTATTTTGTATCTCGATATCACATTATTACTTTCTATGCGGTTTTATGACGTTGTTATTCAAGTTGTTGTTTAAAATACAAATAAAACACAACTAAATACGTACGATATTGAAGTAAATTAGACCATCATATATTATATGCTTTATAATATTATTGTTCTAATGTGTTTTAAATCGGCTATAGCTTGTCATAAATCTACATTAGCTATTATATTTTATTTTCAGTTGAATATTTTATTAAAATTAAATGATATGTTTCTATCCGTAACTTTTGTATTTTTATTGTACATCTCTTTTATCATTACGTATTAATATTGACTACACCAGTCAGACCCTTCCTTCACTGAGATATTGAGCAAAAACTGAAAAAAAACCGAAATTTCATAGTTTTTTTAGGCATACCGTCACTCGCACAGCACTTTCGAAATTGCAAATCTGGATTTTTAGGTCGTAACAACATATAAGGCACGTAGAGGAGCGGAAATGAAATAAACAATAGAAGATCGTAGTTTTTACCTCACATACTCATTCAAATCGTTATTATCCTTTTCTTTTTAGGGTTCCATAGTAAACTACAAGGAATCCTTATAGTTTAGCCATGTCCGTCTGTCTGTCTGTCTAGCACCTAGACGCTTAATCCTAGAAAGCTGTAATTTGGTATGTATACACATATTAACAATGTTAACAAAGTGCTGGGACAAAATTTTGAAAAAAATATTTTTAGGCTGCCTTCCCTACATGTAAAGTGGAAAGGAATTTTTTTTCGCGCCCATCGCATGTTTTGGAATATCGTTAGATAGGTCTCTTCAAAACATTGAGGGTGTGGAAAGATCATTTTTCGATACAATGATCCGTTCCGGAATTATTTACATTTATCGTGTCAATTTTCGTTTTGCACGGTGGTCCAACGTTTTGCTTTGTGCAGTTGGTTCTATGGTAAGTTTTCTGTCAGATACAATACAACACAATATTCTTTTTACACCAAAAAATAACAATAAATTAAAAGTACAAACAGTTAGGTAAAGTACAACAGGCGGTTTTATCGCTAAAGCAATCTCTTCCAGACGACCTCAGGTAGGGTGGAAGGTGGAGTAATAAAAATGAAAAATAACAGTAGGAGGCGCAAAATTTTACAAAAACTTAAATAAAAACAAAAATTAAAACATGATAAAAATAACAATAATAATTGGGGCTAGGTCCATAAAGACGCGTCCGCAAAACACCCACAGTTGCTTGCAGGCGCGTCCCCATGGGCCACAATAATAGCAAAAAATTAAATGTGGCAAGGCGAGACGTCTTATTAAAATCAGGTGATAAATTCAAAAATGTATTGATATCATAAAGTAATCTGAGTTATAAGTAGTGATTTTGAATAGCGGCAACTACAGAAATCTGTGTCTCTGACGATATGAGATTGATATAAAAGATTGATACTTACAGATAAGATAATATTATTATGTACATTTAACAAAATATTTCTTAGAAATCGGGACAATATCTGTCTATTTAACATTGCCAAGTGCTGGATTACGCTTGATAACAAGATATTATGTACACTACTTATAAATATCTAATCAAAAATGTATGCATTCTATTGCAAAAAATATATTTAAAAAATCTGACAGGGTTCCGTATTTGCTATGCATCGCTTGCTTGCGAATGACGCGAAGAAAATTCATCTGCAGTTTACGTTTGGAGTGAGGTAACTTAATAAAACTATATTTAATATGCCAAACCACAGCTTTCTAGTAAGCACTAGTAAGTATTATGCTACTCTGAGCCATAGAATAAGTTCATTATGTAATAACCCGGGGTCTGAGCTACACCGCGTACATAATAAAACTATAAATCTTCTTTAAAAAAGAAAACTAATTAAATCGTTTTTATTTATGGAGATACTGATTAGGAAAATTTCAGGTTAATCCCCTGCATGATTTACTGCATTTACCTACTGCCCTTGTGGCATGCCATTCAATGCGAGTGATTAGATAAATAGTTAGATAAATAAAAGGAAATAAAGCAAGTAATCACTAACGTAATTCCTGTTAACACTTCGCAAACTTTTATTTTGGCTACTCTCTGAAATGATAACGAACAAATGGATTGTACTTATAGGTATATGTAAGCTACCTGTCTATATGTGCAGTAAAAGTAAGGCCGCGTTCATATACTTACAATATATATGTCGTAGGTTTATGGTGAAATCAGGTTTTTTCATCAAAAACCTTGACTGGTTTAGTTTTATTAAGAAAAAAAAGTCATTTGCCATTGCTTTAAAAAATAAAACAATAACAACAATAATTTTATTTGTAGTATTAATTAAGTAGGTACCATGTAATACAGGGGTCTAGGCTCCGAATATGATTTTGTCTTCTTCCGGTTTTTGATCGAAAGCCTAGGTTTTTGATCAAAAACCTGATTTCATCTTAAACCTACGACTATTATATACCTTACTTACAATTTGTCGCGGAAGAACTCCCGAAATTCGTTGAGTACCTTGAATACTTACTTATACGTAGGTAGTAGGTACTTATTTAAAAATATGGTTGAAATCGTATTCTCAATGACAAGTCTAGTCAATTTTTTCGCAGCGAGTTATTGCAGAAATAAACGCGGCCTTATTGGGTACTTTACAAGTTCCTGCAACCCCTTTGGTGGTGGCAAGGTGGCAAAAAATCAGATATTTCCAAGTCGAAAAGAATTACTTGTTCTAAAAATATCTATAAGTACATATGTACTGTCAGTCAATGATTTCAAAACAATTGCTGGTATTAATTTTGAAAGTTTCAATTTCGCAAGTCCTGACATACTCAGACAGAGATCGTGATTGCTTAGATTTCCTAATACTTATTCTAAGCTTTGTTGTAGATTTGGCATTAAAATAGGTTACTACATCATTATTTTATCATGTTGATAGGACTTACAATAAAAATGAATGTGCCTACTTATTTATTACTAGCGGATCGCCCCGGCTTCGCACGAGTTTTACTAAATTCTCTAAAAAAAAGAAATATAGCTTAAATAGCCTATGTTACCCGCGGGTGATGTGCCTTCACCGCGGTGAAAGAAGTTATAAAATTGGTCCAGTAATTTTTGAACTTATTCGTTACAAACAAAAATAGAAATCTTTCCTCATCCATTTCAAATCCAACTGAATAATTTAGAGTGACATGGTACCTACTTAGAATCAGAATCAGAATCAGAATCAGAATTATTTATTGTCAAACTGGAATCACAAGATGGTAAACATTGGGAAATAAGAAACAGTTTGTACCTTATAGTCAGGCATACAATAAAACCTTAAAATCTACCTTAACATAATTGAATATTAAATAATTATAATAATTAGGTGGATCAATACTTATTTACACATATAAATTAAATTTCAAAGCTCATCACATTTCATTTCATTCAATTTTATCAGTTTTCATTAAAAAATTCCATAAGATCATAAAATACATGATTAATTAGCCATTTTTTTAATACAATTTTAAATTGATTATTATTAACTACTTTTATTGAATTAGGAATTCTGTTATAAATACGAATGGCACTCACATATGTACTCTTATCATATATTCGGCAGTGTATGTTGGGAAGAATAAGACGGTTTTTATCTCTAACATTTCTGGAGTGAACATCTGACACCTTTATGAATTCTGTCATATGGGTCCTCACAAAGACACAGATCTCCAGAATGTACAGAGCAGTGAGTGTCAGAAAACCTTTGTCTTTAAAGACTGTTCTAAGTGATTCGTCACTGCGCATACTGTACATAATCCTAAGACACCTTTTTTGTAGGATGAATGTTTTGGATGCATCTACAGAGTTTCCCCAAAATATTATACCATATAGAAGCAACGGATAAACATTCCCGTAGTAGGCAGTGACAGCAACTTGGACAGAGCTCACATCAACTAGCACAGATAATGCAAAACAGTAGCTTCGTAATTTATTATTTAGCTTTACTATATGACTTTTCCAATTTAAATTCGTGTCCATGGTCACACCTAGGAACTTGGTATTGTCTACTTCTTCTATGACATAATTGTTAATTTTGATATTTAGCTTTTCAGTTTTTTTGTTGTACTTATAAAATGACATTAATTTCGTCTTGTCTAAATTTACATTTAAATTTATGTTGCTTAACCAATTCATTAAGTTTTTGGTAGTATGGGTAATCTCATTTTTATGATGAATTATGTCATTTTTATCGTTCACAAAGAGAACTGTAGCGTCGTCTGCGAACATTACACATAATTGGTTAGTTAGGTCAGGAACTTCATTTACATATATTAGAAAGAGGAGTGGCCCTAGCACACTTCCCTGTGGCACGCCCAGAGCCGACATTCCAACATTAGAGCTTAGCAATTCCATAGAGTTATCAACACTATTATAGCTATTAAGGACCACTGTTTGTGGTCTACTTGAAAGATAAGATCGCAATAGGTCATTCGCTATACCACGAATACTAATGCGATCCAGTTGTCTCAATAAAATTTGATGTATTACACAATCAAAGGCCTTAGACATGTCCAGAAATAGCGCCGTACACTCACTGTTATTATTAAGTCCCTGCCAAAGCTTTATCAGAAATGAATATATAGCCATTGTCGTGGAGTTGTTTTTACGAAACCCAAATTGAAATTTATTAAATCTTTTATTTTTATCAAGAAAGTCAACTATTCTTGTATAAATTATAGTTTCAAATATTTTTGATACACCTGAAAGTAGAGCTATGGGTCTGTAGTTATCAGGATTTTCTTTAGTACCTTTTTTATGAATTGGTATTATTAGGCTATGCTTAAGTTTTTCTGGGAAAGTACCTGTTTCAAGCATTAGATTTGCTATATGTGTAAGGGGAGCAGCTATATAATTTCTGCTAGCTTTAATAGCTTGCATTGATATACCATCCCTACCGCAGCTTTTTTTGTTTTTAAGTTTTTTAATAATTGAAATAATTTCGGCTTTGTCTACTGGTCTCATAAATATGCTGCTACTTTCAATCAAATGAGCGGGTGTATGTGTAGTATAGCTATCTTTAAGATCTGTATTATTATTTCGCGTAGTAAAAAGTTGATTAAGTAAATTGGCAATTTCAGAAGGATTTCGAAGAGTGGACCCATTGTGTACAAGACAATTTATTGTATTATTGATTTCGTTGTTGCTGGTGGTATAGTGTTTTATTAGTCCCCATGTTGCTTTTGTTTTATTAGTACTACGGTTTATATAATTTATACTGGTATGTCTTTGAGAGCATCGTATAACACTTTTTAATTTATTTTTAAATGTGTTATAATAATTAACTGTACGTTTTGTCCTTGATCTTTGTAGACCTATGTAAAGTCTTCTTTTTGTTTTGCAGGATTTAATGATTCCTTTTGTTTTCCAATTGGGTTTCTTCTTGTATGTCTTTTTAGATTTTTCCCAGGGAAAGCATAAATCATGAATCATTTTATATATATCAATAAATGTGTTATAGGCAGTATTTACATCAAATTTATCAAAAACCTCACCAAAACTAACTCGAGAAATATATTTAATAAATAAGTCCATATGTCTATCTATATATCTAACATACACGTACCAAAATTTCTTTGTATAACCTATACTACATGGTAATTTAATAAGTTGAGCTGTATGATCAGACAGACCCAAATTTAGCACATTTGACTCATAATCAGAAAAGTTTACTATTATATTGTCGATGCAGGTGGCTGAGGTTGGGGTAAGACGTGTGGCATCGGAAATAGTGTTATGAAGTTTGAAATTTTTTAGTATGTCATTAAATGTTTGCATTTTATTATCATTCTTAAATAAGTCAATATTGAAATCCCCGACTAAAACTATTTTGTTTCTCAAATTCCTCAGATTTTTTGTTAATTTTGTTAATAGTATTTCTAATTTTTCATAAAAGATGTCGACACGTTTCCCACATCTATAGAGACATACGATTGCAATATTCAGCTCTGGGAGTGTAATACCACAACATTCAAACTCTCTTTCCATTGATAGATCATGAATCCAAGTTAATTTATTATAGGTTATACGTTTTTTTACAAAAATACAAACTCCAGTTCGTCGTTTGTTTGATTGTGAGAAATGCTCCGCCAGTTCATAGCCATCCAGTTTAACATGAACGTGGTCGCTACTCATTAAGAACGTTTCACTAAAGCATATTACATCAAATGCGTTATATTCAAGGTAAGCTTCCAATTGAGCAATTTTGGGTTTCAGGCTTTGTATATTTTGATGGAGAATTGTAAATCTAGTGCTAGTCTCGAAAAAGCATACTATTATCCTTGGCTTCCAAGACGGGCTGAGCATCACCTGTGATAATACTTGGCGGAGTTTTATATTGATGACAACTTTTAGAAGAAGTAGATGACCCGAAATAGCTAGTTATCTTAGATTGAGTATGTACCGGCCTGACAGTGATCGAACACATTTTGACATTTGCTCCGTCCAATTGAGTACGCATTCTAATGGTTTTAAGATAAGTTTGGAATCGATTTCTGTTAATTATTTTGAGTATCTCACGGTGCATCAGTCGAAAAGTGCTCAATCTATTTTTTAGATCCCATTGGATATCACAATCACAGATGTCAATATATTGAGTATGGGCAAAATTTGAGCACACATTTTCTATGATTTCATTTAATGATCCTACAGTCATATAGTAATTTTTATGTATTTGACCTAAAAGCACATTTGTATGGCTTAATTCGTTTAGATAATAATATAAATAAGATTTAAACTTAACAGTATCAAAATCGTTTGATCCACCCAATATAAGCACAAAGTCATTTTTATCAAAATTTTTACATAGTCTTAAAGTAGGTTGTAATATTTGATTAATCTGAGCATAAGGCTTAACAAAAACAAATATATCAAAAGTATCGCCAAGAAATTTATGTATGATGTTTCTAACATACTTTCCATTTTGATCAGCGAATATGTATATTTTTTGTTTCTTCTTTTCCATGCCATTTTCCGTGAGTGTTTCGATATACTGACTCGTATTTGATTTTGTATCATTTGGTAGGATTTGTTGTTGATTATTCATTGTTAATTTTGAAGCATCTAATTTAGGAGAGTTGGATAAATTCTGTTGAGCTTCGTCATTCATTGAAAAGTCTAAGGTAATTGGTTTTAAGCTTCTTTTCTTTGTTTTATTAATCGTTGTTTTGGAAGATGAGTTCACAGTTTTTTTTGTAGATTTACAGATATTTTTTAAGGACTCAATGTTTCTTTCGTATTCTGTGATCCTTTTTTTTAAGACATAATTTTCAGACAGTATATTTTCTATCTCATTATTCGCTGACGCTAATGATTGCTCAAGTGTTTTTATTTTATTTCGTAGTAATCCTACTTCATGGATAGTGGGCTGCGCCAAGTCAGGACAGCTACGATTTAACTCTGTGATGTTTTCGCTATTACTACAATTTGAGTCCGATATTTCATCGTCTTCATGTGGCAGTGATTCAAACGAGTTATCAGTGGAGACATTAATTGTATATTTTTGACGTACTGTGATATTATCTTCAGATCTAGACTGGTTAGCAGAGGGTGGAGTCAGAGTACCAGCGTTCTGAATTTTTGCCCAGCATAAAAGACATTTCCATTCTTTTCTGTTTGTTTTAGTCATTAATAAGTATCTTTTAAGTGAAACATTGCCCGTGCATTCTAGATGATAATATTTGTTACATTTTAAACAGGCTAGGTGGTAGTCTCTTAACTCTATAATATTGTTGCATTTCGAGCATGGCGGCGACATCTTGTGACCGGTGAATCACACTATTCAAACTATGTGAAGTGAAATGTTGACTTGAGGATATATTACTCTTCAAAGAATTTCTGATAAATTATTAAGACAAATTTTGTGCCTTAAAAAGTGACTATTTTTTGCCTTCTTGTCTCTGGGATACGAACCCGGACCTGGTCGTTCTTTATGACACAAAAAGCTAATGGCTTGTGCACTTGACCAGTGATTGTTATATGGAGATGGCGAAATAAAGCATCGGATGGTATACAAAACTTGATGGGCTCAAAGTTCGTTGAGTAGTGAATTTGAATTTGTTTATTTTCACTCACAATTACCTCACTTTTTTTTTATCACTTTTAATTTATTTTTTGTATGAGCTTTATTTAGTTTATTTTTTTGGTACTGTTTATAGTTTTTAGAATTAATATTAATAGTTTTTAACAAAATTCACTGTGTATTTTGATTAGTTTAAGTTCAAAGTTAATAGTTTAATTATTTTGAAAATATAGTCAGAAAACACCTCATGAACACGTCACACCATTAACACCATAGAATCTTATGACTATCATCGTTTTTTTGCAGTTTTTATTAAAACTTATTAAAACTACAGTTTTATTCTAGAATCTTCTGGGGCCAAACGTACATACAATACTTACATACATTTAAACTGTGTCTATGTAGGAAGGAGAGCGATGCACATAACAAGCGAACTAGGAATGGTTGCAGATGTAGTAGATGTATGCGAATAAAATAAAATCTAATTTCACGATAAATTAAAAAGATTCTTGTGTAGTGTAAGTAAGTAGGTAAGTAATATAATATTAAACAATATGATGTTCCAACTAAAGCCAATTCCCAACTCAAAATTGATTTTATATAACCTAAAATCAATTTAAGCTGGCTCGCTGAACCATAGAAAAATCTCCAAGGAGCGCTGCACTGAAATTGAGACTCTGTCTATCGCCTCAAGAATCATAGGATGTGTTTGTTGAGATTTCGGTGCATAGCAGTATTATCTGTGGCGGGGGTGTGCGCGGCGACCGAGACCGCGACCGCTATGTGGGTCGTACGTACCTAAGTTGTGAAACAGAGAGAGGTGTGTGTTGATATAATATGCAATATACCTACTAGTCGTTAGGCACTCACACATGTTTTCAACTCTAACGTTTGTTTCGTGACATAGAGCCGCGTTATATCTCTGCAACAAGTTGCAAATGTAAACTCTTCAGATCTAATCAGTCAATATAGATTTTTAAACTATTGCATAGCTTTTATCGCGGACTTTGAGTGCGGTGACCGAATCAAGAAATTCCGTTTACGAAAATAAAACCTAACACCCCCCACTCCGCGCGGCGTTGAAAGCTGCATCGTCTGACGTCGTTTCATTTCGGCAGACTTCGGCACGGTGTTTGTGTGCTTGCGACTAGACGTACCTATGCGTGTAAACCCTATTTCTTTTAACTTGACCAACGTAGTAAACAATCTTAGCATGTCTTTTTAACGAAAATAGGCAATTAAAATTATCATTCACACCCAAATAATAATAATATAGTTAGAAATTGCTTTTAACACAACACTCTTATTATTCTGGCGATTAATCGATTTTACACATGGATATTTGAATAAAAAGACACGCTAAGATGGTTTTCTTCATTGGTCAAGTTAAAAGAAACAGGGTATAGACTAGCTGCTAGCCTAACTGTTCATAATTACTGATTCTCTCTCTTTTAGACACGATGTTAGGTGAGACAGCGTGCTTTTTGGCCGCGTCCACGAGTGAGTTCGAGCCCGCGACTATGCGCAATAGCTAATGCCACACTTTTTTTTTTTAATTCGAACCATTGCTCTAATCTAAGGCATGCAATTTGCTACCTATTTTAAATCGCCGAAAAATGTAAACAAACGTCGTACTTACCTATAAGTAAGTACTTATATTTTTCATTTTATTTCGGTCTACTTTACGTTCTACTGGGACATTCTCCAACTAACAACGCAACGTTGAGACATTCGAGGAAATTTTTCAGATAATAACCGGAAGCTTTAAATATAATTAGTAATGTGTATCTTGGTGACATGTGGCGCAAACAGGAACAGATTAAGATTAAAATAAATTACATATCTGCCAAGAAGTATCTTATCAATCAAAGAATGTCTTATTCGTCGTACGTAGGTATTAAATTATTTTCAAGAAAATTTGTTAATTATACAACTTACTTAGATCATAATCGCTAAATGGAAAATTCCCAAAAACGTACGCTTTGATATAGAAAACAATAAAAATATGTAGGTATGTCACCATCGATCGTAAATCGTCTCTCGATCTACGATCTACGATCGTGTCGTGTAAAAACACAACCACTGTCTTCTAACTTTAAAGGTCTCGAATAATCTGCAATTTGCGTAAACAAGGCTACTCGGGAGTGGCCCTCGGCACTCGTGTGGTCAATGTCCGATCCCACATAATATATTTCTCAGGTACCTAAGTAGCCATAAGCAAGACGCGATGAGTCCATGACTAAACTTTGTTGGAATTTATAAAGAATTTTTCCTTCAATGCATCAATCGTACAAAAATATCTTTTATTTCGTCATCATGCACATTTCATGTTTTTACAACTAAGAATAAAAACAAAATTTATTATCCCAATAAATATACCAACAAATAAACGTTTTGTGTTTACTAGCATGTAGCCTGCAATAAAATACAAAAATTACCCAAGAAACAAAAACAAAAAACTAGATAAATAAGTCGTTTTTTTACAACTCTACATTAAAATTGAAATCAAATAAAAACACATTACCCAACTTCCGAAATGTATGTGAGTTTATGATACAAACGATATTTTATACTTTAGATTTCATATCAATATAATGTTTCAGTTAAGTACATCAATGGTTTCGGCTATGTGTATGTACATGTACTTAAGTATACAATATAACATGACAAGTAGAATATACATACAATATAGTACCTAATTTAAGAATTAAATTAAGATGGCAGGTATTTGAGTTATTCTACCGCATTCCTCGCGATCGCTTCCGTGACCTGCTTCGCTTTATTAAATAATGAGAGGCTAATGGACGCCTGTCTTGCCACAAAATAATTAAATTTACCGCTTTCGATGCAAGCTGCACCGTTGCACCCAACTTGCTGCTTGCGACATCGTCGCCTGCAGTGCAAATGTTAAATTGCACACTAATTGCATAAGCGCATAGTTTGCGGGTTAGATACAATCCTGATACAATACAATACATCACAGCTGGGTCTCCGCTATTGTATATTGTCGTCGAACGTTAGAAGGTATATTTTAGTTAGTAAGATCGATACAAAAGTAGTATAGTAGGTCTAAATAGTATTTGACCTTTAGCTTACACTGTGTTATGGGAGTCGATGTTACTTACCCTTACTTAATCCTTACTAATATTATAAATGAGAAAGTGAGTTTGTTCGTTTGTTATTCCTTCACGGCTTAACTAATCAGTCGATCATTATGAAAATTTGTATGTAATATATTATGAGGAGGGTACAGAGCCCAACATAGGCTACTTTTTATCCCGTAAAAGTAGGTCATTCCAATGGGAAAATATTTTTTCTACTATAGAGGGCGCTGTATCGGCCAACAGATGGCGCCACAAGTCGTGCTATGCGTTATTTTGTTATCAAACGAGATATATGTCATAAAATTAACGCGAGCGAAGCCGCGGGGAAAAGCTAGTTTTTTATAAGTGGAAATATTATGCGCATAAATGTTCTTACTTCTTTCACTTCCTTTCAATTAACTATTCAAGTACAGTGTAAATAAAAGTTATTATTTTAAATGTATAATTTATAATAGCGGCCTTGAAAGTTTAATTAGGAAGCAATCTTGGCCCATTCAAATAATGTCCAAAACGATAAAGAAACTCGTTATCTATCAAAACTTCAGAATCTGATAGACTTTTTCATTGAGTTGCACGAATACATTTGGGGCCATGGAGCCGATGACCTTGAGGATTTGACCTCTAAGTAACGTTACTTCACCCCTTCACCCCGCTTTAATATTACGTAAAATGCTAAAAACTTGACATCTATTGATCATTTTGTAGTACTAAGTTTTGATAAAAACCTTGCCTTTTTCACCACTAGAGGGCTGGCAATGACGTGGCGCGGCGCGGTAATATTAACGACATCTAGTTGAGAAACCAATTATTAAAATATTTGAACACTTTCCATAGACCTCTAGAACTAAACAATATCAGTTGACACTTTTAAAATGTTATGTGAATTATGATAGAACTAATTATATATTATTTAAAAAAAAACTTAACATTGCAAATGAAATTTTGCAGGCGATGTATGTTATGTCGTATTTGGTTGGTTACACAAAATTATTTAACAAAACCCGTTTTTTTTGCTCTAGTTGTACGGTTGTATGTACCATACTAAGCCCTATCAAAATATGGATTAGACAGAAAAATTGGGTATTTTTCTCTGATTCACACTCAATGAAAAAGGTCATTTTGCTACAACTCGTGTTGTACCGGTTTTCACAGGACACACACATTTTTATAAAATATTGATCGGCTGGATTTTACTATCGATACAGTACCAAAATAGTCATTTTCAACAAAAAAAACTGTACGTCTGCGTGTTATACCGTATCACGCAAAAACCACTGAATTTAAAGAATGAATTTTGATGAAATTTTACACGGAGATCTCGAGTCAACATTTAGAGTGCTTTTTATCCCAGAAATGCGTAAAACTAGAAAAACCAAACTCCACGCAGGCGAAGCCGCAGGCACTCACTAGTATGGTATGAAAGGCACTATGAGTCAAATAAATGACGTAATCTATATCATAATTTTATTTGCGACATACAATACATAGTTAAATTTCGCCACATCTCTTATTGTTTACGATGGCTTTATGGTTGATTCAAGAAATCATTAGTAAATAATGTCCAAGTTCAAGAATTGGTGCTCATTTTTTTTATTTGATTTTTACACTTCTTTTTAGCAATATAATTTTATGTTTTACTTTTTACCTACCTAACAATAAGTTACGTACGAGCAGTAAAAAAATATTATAATAAAAATGTCCTCAAAATTTTAAATTGGTATCTGATATTGTCTATTTTTATACACATTTTAAATACATAATATTTTTCGTTTTATTTCTTTTTTTTCTCGTCTAAAAAGAGATAAAAAGAAAAATATAATTTTAATGTGTATAAAAATGCTTCGACAATTTCAGATTCCTATTTAAAAAAAATTATGCATTTTATTACATATTTTTATTATAGTTTTTTACTGCTTGCAATTGTAGGTAGGTAAAAAGTAAAACATAGAATTATATTGTAAAAAAAAGTTTAAAAATCAAAAAGCATGAACACCAACCTAAGGATCGAACCAGGAGACACTGGACTAAAACTAGCGATTTGTTAAATCTACCAAAAAACCATGTAACCAATAGGAGCAGTGTCGAAATTTAAGTATTGTATGTGGCGCTGTAATGAGCCACAATCATTATCGTGGATAAAATAATATACGTCATAATATATAATTCAACGTATTTGGTTTGACGACCTCCGTGGCGTAATGGTTACCACGCCAGACCGCCACCCAGGAGGTCCCGGGTTCGAATCCCTGTCGGGTCATGAAAAACGAACTTTTTCTGATTGGCCTCGGGTCTTGGATGTTTATCTATATATGTATTTGTTATAAAACATAATATCGTTGAGTTAGTATCCCATAACACAAGTTTCGAACTTACTTTGGGGCTAGCTCAATCTGTATGAATCTGTATGACGAAAATATCCAAATATAAAAAATATCAACAAAAAAAAATACAATAAATGCATGAAAGTTATTTATCTTTAAAAAAATAAAATTTAATATTTATTTTATAAAGATAAATAACTTTCATGCATTTATTGTATTTTTTTACTTGATATTTTTTATATTTGGATATTTTCGTCATAATAATAAAAAATCGAGAGCATGCATGGTGCAGCGAAAATTTGGCACACGTCCATCCATCCGAAAGCGTGGGAGCGCACGCACTGATTACCTTGTGTCCAGTCACCAGCTATCCAGAAATTACGTAATTGACGGAAAATTGCTTGTGACTTGGTGGAAATACACTCAAATTCAAAAACCAAACAACAAATAAGTAGATAATATTATTGCCTATGTATTAATGTAAATTTTACACGAATCGATGCATAAATACCCAAGTTGAATCGCATTCTTTCTTTGATTACTAGGTTCCTTAAATATTTTATTACTCCATAAATATTCAGTAATTTCAAATTTCGAGTTAAATGTAGTATGTACAATGATTATAGCACAACATATATTTTTTTGGTGGTTATTCGTTATGGTAGCTAGGAGTAGAGACAACTTGAAAAACAGCAAAATTTTAGCGAAATTTGTTGGTACGACCTTAAAGTTAATGACTAACTAAAAATAAACTAAGGAAAAATGTGATGTCAGAACATGGAATTATTGTAGAATTTTTTAAAGACTTAATGTAGAATTAAATTTAAAATGCGTTTGTGGACGTCATAGATTCTAAATTCGGTTATAATAAAATGTACCTGTCTAATAATTTCATAAAATTTATATCAGTATGTAAATAACATATCCAGTGAGTGACAGAAAGAAAACATAATCTCTATGGAAAATATACATTTTAGGATAAAGCGACGGTAATTTTTTACATACTGATTATTCGATAGATATCTATCAAATCGTGACTCGTGTTATGTATATTTTTAAACGTCTTATCGTCTTTTTATTCGTCTTAAAAAAATATTCATTTCCTTTATTTTGCATAATCTTTTATCTACCGAAAAGTACCATGATTACGCAGTTAGATAAACTTATTTTCCGCAATCAGTGACTTTTTTTTATAGATCTGTTATTCTTTCAATACACCCTGATATAAAAATAATCGATGTAAAAATATTGTAAAATTTTTGGGAAATTGCATGAGGTTTACGTTAATTTCCAATCTTATTTACGTATCAAGAAAACAGCAATTTTGATTAGTCGGTAGTAGGTACTACAGGACTTTGAAAAAAAACTATAAGTAGTTGCAGACGACTATTCTTAGTCGATTATATCTCTTGAACTCTTTGATGGTAAGTTGATGTAGAGGAAGTCTAATCAGATTAACAAAATATTGTATCCTAAAACTAAACTAAACATAATTATTATAAACAAATTACTTATAATACTTATAACCTTAAACTAAAAACCTTAAAAAATATATTAAAATAACTAAAATATATTATTAAAAGGAGTCCCTTTAGGCAAGGTTCCGAAGATACTGGCAGCGTTTCCCCTTTGAATAGCTAGACTAATTCTTTGTCCGAGGTAGTTGCCAGCTCTTCGGTCTCCTGTGATGTCGACTAACCTTTTTGCAATTTCCTTAAAAAGTCTTATAGCACAAGGACCCCACGGACCAAGGGTCTCGACACCGAATGGGACAAAATCATATTCGGAGCCTAGACCCCTGTACTTACAAGCTTTACTTTTTTCAGCCGCTTCACAAGCCGCACCAGCTCTGTTGTTGGTTCCATATAGATGGAAAGGGGCCAGTGTGTCTGAACAGGTTGCATCCCATACCAGCACCCGGCCCATCTTCCATGGAATCAAACTGATACCGTCCGGTCTCTTGCCATCGTCTTTTGCAATACCAGTCGGCTCGAGTACACTTGGCACCTTGACGGTGGCAAGGGACCGGCGTATGATAATATCATTAAGTGCGGCATGTCTCGAAAAGCGGCCTGCACTTTTTTGGCATGACAGTCCGTGATGTCCTAGCTTGTCGACATCACTGCCACAGGGACATTTATGAGGAACGCAGACCGGAATCCCAAGCCGTAGACAAGTTGCGATTCGGAGCGTGTCAGGCTCAAGAAATGTTCCTGTATTTGACGAAGTGTACGCGTGAAGCCAGTAGCAGGCGTTATGCGCACCCACGGCCAAAAGCCTAGCACGCGCCGAACCTATACTACAGCTCAAAAGATTGTCATAAGTCAATATGCAGTTTATGTCGTCCCAACTCCTCTGTGAATTTGCAGGAACTGGAAAATTTTGACCTGGGCATGCAATTAAGAAAGCGTTTCTAGCTTCTTCCAAGTCAGCAGTCTCAAAGTTTGAAGGGGATGCCCTTAAAATTTTACTTATGAGATTTGCTGAACTATGGTCAGAAGATAGGAAGGCTGGTAAAGCGACACTGGAAATTAACCACCATAACGGATGCTTGGGTCCAAGATTGCTCGTTCAGCTGCATATTAAGAATTGATTCTAAGCTAATTTTAATTAAGTAAGTCGTCTACTTGTATCTGGGTGATTCCAAAAGGAGCAGCAACGAAGCACATACGTAAATTTTGGGACGAAAAGACAGAATTTTAAGATGCAAAGTGCATAATGTGAACTAATTTCAAGGAGACGGTCAGCAGAATTTTGAAATTTAGTAATTGAATTGAATTATTAATATATTCAGAAAAAGATTTATCAAAAATTGGAGAAGCTTAAAGGTAAAGGGAATTACTGTTAACTATTTTAATATTTGGAGCCAAAATATTTAATTTTTGTTTTACGTCATTTGAATTTAAGTCGTAATTATTTATAAAAAGTTCTCATTTGCTAAAATTAAGCTCCAAACCAATGGCTTCAAATTTATTTTTGATTAAAAAAAGGTCCGAAAACACATTATCCACATCACCTCCTAGGGTTCCGTCGTCCAAATACCAAACATTGAATTTAGAATTTAAGTTTTTGATTAACAGATTTATAGCCAAAGTAGCCAAACTAAAAATTGCAGGCCCAAGGGGGTCACCCTGTTGACAACCTCCTTCCGGGGACAGTTCATTAGAACGATATAACAATTTTGTTGGGTCGCGTAATAATAATAAGCCTAATCTCGATTTCAACAAATACTATTTTACGGATGATGGTAATTTAAAAGAAAAATAATACATATTTATAGAAGGATAGTATAGTAGATTCTAAGGTGATAAGGTGAGAAAAAAGTGAATAATGGCAAGAATAGGTACCTATTATAACTTAAAACTTAGACACAAAAATGTATAAGATGTTCCTTATAAAAAGATATAAAAGAGTGCGACACCACCATAATTTTGTAATTTCTGATAATAAGGAAAATTGTATTGTCGCACGTTCCAGTTTAACCAGTTGTAAAGTAACAAAAACAATATGACAAGGGTTACGCCTGAGGAAGGCATCGACAGTACCTACCGCCTACAGTTGGTGTCAGTGGCCTGAACTCCCAGTCACGGCGAAATTCCACATTCCTTCAGACGCACTTAGAATATTAAATAGCCTTTGATACCGGACAGTCTATACAAAAATGTAGAGAAATATGTATACTGTAGGTATGAAAAAAGATCATTTTTTTTACTTATAAAATTATTATTCTAAGAATAAGCCTATAATGGTTCTGGAAACTAAGTTCTATTGTGCCATAATTTATATGAATATGGTTAAATGAGACTCTGGATGGAATTCATGCTCAACTTCTGGCACTTTCTCAGGTGATGGCGATGAATGTAAGGAATAATAGGAGGACTTATTATTACGTGGTTAAAAGCGGGGGAGTGATTGGTGCAAGCTCGCCTTGGGCATACTTCCTGCCGTTGTCTGCATTTGGTACGCATTAATGCGCCTGCTCCGTCGCTAGTGAAGGGGACTAGTACGCCTGCGAGTCTTTGTTCCAGTGAAATGTTGCAAAACTAGTATTTGACCTTTTACGTTCCAAATACAATAAACGTACTAAAGAATTTCAAAGACAAGGAAAAGCATTGGAAATTAATAGCTGAGCTAATCTTTAAAAAAAAACTAAATTAAAATAAAAATT
The DNA here is from genome assembly GCA_905163395.2 of Endotricha flammealis. Taxonomy (NCBI): domain Eukaryota; kingdom Metazoa; phylum Arthropoda; class Insecta; order Lepidoptera; family Pyralidae; genus Endotricha; species Endotricha flammealis. The sequence continues at coordinate 11,008,789 of LR990855.1, forward strand.
AAAAACTTTTGTCGATTTGTCTCTAAAAATATATTATGGTAGTGATAGTGGTGAGGTGACCCTAACCTTTGGCACCAAAGGGCGCGGGTTCGATTCTCGCACGGGGCAAACGGAGAACTAGAGAATGCTAAGTGTTATTTCCATTATTTTAGGTCACGATGATGACCTAAACTTAGCACCCACCGTACGTTACATACATAATTAAATGGTTTATATTTCTGTTATTTTAGGTCACGATGATGACCTAAACTTAGCACCCAGCGTACGTTACATACATAGTTAAATGTTTTATATTTCTGTTATTTTATGGTCACGATGATGACTTAAACTTAGCACCCAGCGTACGTTACATACATAGTTAAATATAAACCTTCTGTTATTTTAGGTCACGATGATGACCTAAACTTAGTACCCAGCGTACGTTACATAAATGGTGGTAATATTTTTTTGTTGTCGATGGATCCGCCAACCGGTCTCGTGTCGCGACCGCGACTCGCCGCGACAACGAAAGTTCGCCTCTTGACATTTTAACGCCATCTCGAATCTCGGCCAAACCTGTCCCCAAACACTGTTATGATATTTGTGTTCATATCAAATCTGTACCACTATTAAAGTTGCAGAGTTTGTTTGCTTGGTTGAATGCGCTAATCTAGGGAACTACTGATTAGGATCATGATTTTTTTTAAAATGTTGGATAGCCCTATCAATGAAGGATTAAACATTTGCGCAAGTCCTTTCAATACTTCCTACTCCGACTATCTTCTTTCTGATTAAATTCGTTGTGAGTTCCAAGACAGCTGTAGTTTATTCCCCGGGACGTCAATAAGCTTCATTGCTTATTGTCTATCTGAGGTCGCCGTTGTTGATCCTGGCTACACAGGAGACACAGTGGTGGGAATGTGTGGTGGGCTTGTCCCGATTTGCGCAAGTCATATCCTTATTTATACTCGATAGGAAAAAAAATGTAATGTGTTGTTGATGTTTGTTACACTTTCACGCAGAAACGGCCGGACAGATTTGCTTGAAATTTAGTGACAAATAGTTTATATCACGTATACACACACTCCGGGATCAGGACAGGAACAACGGGATTTCGTAGGCAAAACCGCGGGCAACGGCTAGTAATATCTTAAGATTATCGAACAATAAATGACATATGTTATGGAAAGTTGCATTGCAGGAAGCTAGATGCAGACCTCTTGCAACTGGTCCTGCGTGGAATTCTTGTCGCTGAGATGATGATGATGTAATCATCAAACAATTTTTTAAAGCATTTTAATGAAAACAAAAGTTGCAACTTTTAATGGATCACCATTTTCCGCCAGTATGGTATGTATTTGAAATTATTTTAGGTCCTTCTGGACTTAGTCACTTGATTTGGGTCGACAGACTAACTGGACGTTTCCTCGTTGGTTTTCCCAAATACGCTCTTTTTACGGCCCGATCCTCTCACATCCTCTTAACATGGCCGTGTCACCGCAGTCTCAGCTATATAAGTAGGTATTCTAATATCTGTGGCTATAGTAAGGGTTCTAATGCATCTTTTCCTTGTGTTGGTAAGCTCTATTATTTTATTACTGGATTAAAATACTTTACGATAAATAAATAAAATTAAATAGGGATTCCCCTAACACAATTTTGCAATAATTCTCTCAATTTTTTTGCCAACGAACCTTACAGAACTAATCTCGGTTTGAATTCTCCTATCACCCGAATCGGCAAGACATATAACGAGTTTAACCAATGTATCGGCGATCTGGATGTCTTTTCAGACTCACTGCTCACTCTGAAAAGAAAACCGATACAGTTCCATCTGGCACATTCACCAAGCTGATGGGTTCTGCCATCTACACCCAAAAAATATATTAATTTGTTTTTAATTCATAATGTAGATAAGAAATGAAATGAAATGAAATCGTTTATTTCAGAAATTAGACCTTTACAGGCACTTTTTCTTGTCATTTACAACTTGTATATTTATGTAAGTATAAAGAAAATAAACTACGTTATAAACTACCTCCATTTCGGACACAAGCAAAATGGCCACCGGTAAAAGAAACGGCGAAAGATGGGTTACGGGTCGGTATTCTAACTCTGGGTACTAGATCGCTGATACATACCTCTAAATACTTCTTTTTTGTAAATATATATTTCTTATACTTACATAAAAAACATCCAGACAAAGATTCGTACATGTCCATGCTCACAAATGTCCCGAGAGGGATTCGAACCCGCGTCCTTTGGGATAAAGTAACCAATTAACCACTTGACCACGAGACCTATCAAATGCAGAGAAAAGTTACTGTAGAGCAATATGGAGATCAAATTATAATATTTTATAGTACTGGTTCACCAGACTATGGATGTTAACATTTAAAATTGAATTTAAATTTAGCAAATGGTAAAAGTCAAGATTCAAGGTGAACAGGCGCCGCCATCGCCGATCACTGGCGGGACGTGTCCGGCTCGTATACAGTTTTACACACAAATAATGTATTCTTACCTAAATAAAATATTTTTTACATAATATGAATTTTACTGGAAGCGTTTGGGAGTCGCCTATAACTAACAGTTGACTTCTTGCGACTTCTCAGCCACAAAAAGTTTATCATCTCTGATGAAAGTTAATTTTTGGTTATTTCATAAATTCATTACTTATGACATATTGTTATGTATACTTACTACTCATTAAAAAATAGCTGTTTTGACTGGTTTTACTCAGCTAGATAATTCTGGCTAACTGGCTTGCCCGCGCGCGACTTCTCCGGACTTCTATTAATAGCTGTACGACCTCCGTGGCGTAATGGTTACCATGCCTGACCGCCACCCAAGAGGTCCCGGGTTCGAATCCCGGTCGGGTCATGATAAAAAACGAACTTTTTCTGATTGGCCACGGGTCTTGGATGTTTATCTATATATGTATTTGTTATGAAAATATAGTATCATTGAGTTAGTATCCCTTATCACAAGTTTCGAACTTACTTTGGGGCTAGCTAATCTGTGTGATTTGTCCCTATATTATGTTTTTTTTTTCTTTATTCTCTCGAGAGGTTGAACGAAAACGAGAATGAGGACCTTCGTCCTACTTCGGTTTGACTTAACACATAGCTCATTCATTGGGTTTTGAGACAAAACGTAAATAAAAATTGTAAGTTGTCAGAGAAGTAAATACAGAATTTCAAAGAATCAAACTCTCAAAAACTGTAAGTCGCATCGCATGAAATAATTAAAGAAGGCTGAGGCCCAACGAGCTCAAATTTTTGAGTTGTGAACTTGTGAGTAGCGTATTTTATAACTAATTTTGAAACCGAATGCATCAGAAATTATTATAATATATGTATTATTATATCCGTCTAGCCGTGTTCGGCTACCGGCTACAGTGACTGCTTTAGACTTTAGAGTCTTGCAGGTGTATTTGTGCTCGATTGTTCAGCTCTTGCTGTGTGGTGACAAATATAGCCAATTAGCAGAAATTACGCGACTAACAAACTGTAGTTAAACATGACTGTTAAACTTAACTCTACATACTTATTTACTAGCTCAACGTTTAAAAAAATCCCTGAATTCTTTGCACAATGCCATCTAGTCCTAGAGTTTAGTAACTTCAAAACAATAGAACAACGGTTGCCACAAATTAAAAAAAACCCAGTCGTTCAAATTCAAAAGTTTCACCCTGTTTCAGGAGGAGCATCCTGTAACCGTCAATTTTCATATGCAACAAAAAGCATTTTGTACTTCACATAACGTCAGACGGACCATTCGATAGCATTGACGATATTTAATTTATTTATTTTAGTTATTTATTTAAACCCTGTTTCTTTTATCTTGACCAATGTAGTAAACAATCTTAGCATGTCTTTTCAACGAAAATAGGCAATTAAAATTATCATTCACACACACCCAAGTAATAATAATATAGTTAGAAATGGCATTCAACACAACACTCTTATTATTCTGGCGATTTATCGATTTTACACATGGATATTTGAATAAAAAGACACGCTAAAACTATTTACTACATTGGTCAAATTAAAAAAAACAGGGTTTACTTAAAATATAAATAAATACAAATTAGATACATAAATATTCAAAATTTGATGTATTCCGCCGGATGGGGGACTTCTTTGGGGTGCTAACAAAAAAATAGGTAAATTCAGAAAATAAAGGGTAGGGTGGTACTATGATAATAGTGGATAATAATAATACCAAATACTATAGACGAGTAATACCCACAGCTTCGGAAGAATTCGGGCAAGACGCGACACTAGCGCCCCTACGGCAAGAGGGCGGCATGAGGTGAACGGTTTCAAAACTTTTGTATGCAAAATGTTATAGCGCCCCTCTAGCGGCATGAGGTGAACTGTGCGTTTTGTATGCAAAATGTTATAGCGCCCCTAGCGGCATGAGGTGAACGGAGGTTGCCAAGTCATTGTATGAGAAACGTCAAGAGCTGTGCGTATTACTCGTCTATAGTATTTGATAATACTACCTAGTAGTTTAGTTGGAATTTTAGTTTATCCGCCCGGCACTGCAGTGGCAGCATGTTCTATCTATAGATGCCGATTTCACCCCGGAGTTGCCACTCTATTCTATAACTTACTATCCTCTATGCCCTGTTTTTTTTTACATGAGAAAAACTGAGAAATTACAAAAAAAAGCTACCTATAAAAAAAACATGGTTGATTTCTGACTATATTCTATCCCTCATTTTTGTGTTTTGCACTATAGATAGGAGCACACCATTAGACCTAGCATGCTCTGAGCACACTGTATTAATTTTAAAACCAAAACTTCATTTTGGGGATTTTTACGTAAGTTTGCTTCACTAGGAACCTGGTAACACTGACACCAAATTCTAATCATTGCTTTTGCCCAACCAAAGAAAAATGATATACTTTGTCTTTGCCTTGTTTTTGACAGTCTCTGACTTTCTGTGTCGATAAAATATTATTTTTTCTGTGGAATTGCTTGGATATTCGATAAAGTACCATCAAGGCAAAAATGTGTAGCAAATCAGGAAGTTACAATGAAGATTTATTTGATTATATCAGAGTTAGCGAAGATGAAGACGACTCCAACGCTGTGGAGATACCGTGTGAAATCGATGGTACACTGCTGCTGTCAACGCTCGTGGCGCAGTTTCCCGGCGCTTGTGGGCTAAAATACCGGCATCCCGAAAGCAAGAGCGTACGCGGAATGCGTTTAAGCGATGGTAAGCTACATCCACCGAGCGAAGTCGGATGGGGTAAGCATCTTTACATTTGTGTGTTCCCCAAAGAAAACAAGCGTAAGATGGAAGACGTATCACCCGAAAACTCTGCGGCTAAAACCAAGCGACTGGAGAAGAAACTTACTTGTTCCGATTTAATTTGCTTAGGCTTGCCATGGAAATCAACAGAGGAGTCCATTAAACAGTACTTTGAGCAATTCGGCGAAGTGGTGATGGTGCAGTTGAAAAGAGACAAAAATGACTCCTTCAAAGGATTCGGATTTATACGCTTCGCCACCTATGCCTCTCAAATGAGAGCTCTGGCCCAAAGACACAACATTGATGGTCGCTGGGTAGATGTCCGCATTCCCAACTCCAAGGAAGGCATAGTCCCACAGATGCCTTGCAAAGTGTTTGTCGGGAGATGCACTGAAGATATGACTGCTGATGATCTTCTTGAATACTTTTCAAAGTTTGGTGAAGTCACTGATGTTTTTGTTCCCCGACCTTTCAGAGCTTTTGGATTTGTCACTTTTCTGGATCCGGAAGTTGCACAAAGTCTCTGTGGTGAAGACCATGTCATCAAAGGTGCATCTGTATCTGTATCAAGTGCAGCTCCAAAAATAAAAAGCAAAACAAATCAAAACTGGAAGGAAGAGCCTTATGGCCCCAATAATTGGGAGGGCAATAGGTCTGGCCCGTCAGGAGGAACCAGCAATAATGGAGGAAATAGCAACATTGATTCACTCAATATGCAGAACCTTGGAATCAACCCCAATGGAGGCCCACCAGCTAACTTTAATTTGCCAATTAGTTTGGTGGCGGCAGCACTTAATCAAGCTGGTTGGGGAGGGTTTCTAGGTGGACCGGGCAACTCCGGCCCCAATAACTGGCAAGGTGGCCCACCACAGGGCAGTGGAAATTCAGGTAAAAACTGGAATAGCAATCAAAATTGGGGTCAAAATGGCCCTCCTCCTTCATGGAATCAAGGAGGCAATGGCCAGGGCTGGAACGGGGGCAAAAGCGGAAATTGGAACCAGGGCAACTGGTCAAACAATGGTCAAGGTGGTTGGAATGGTAATGGCGGGAGTTCAGGCTCCAGCAGTGGATGGAACAACAAGCCGCAAACATGAGGTGAGCCATTGCTGTGGACAATAGTAACAGGGATGTCTGGATGTCAAATTTAGGATAGTAATGTTTAAGCATATAAGATTTATATTGTCCCTAGAATTATTTGTGTGATAGATTTATCACGAGAGTAATGTATACTATGTATCTATTTTGATGAAGTTGTAAGGTGACCCGGAGAGGTGTGTAAATTTGTGATTGGTGTGAAGGCTTTTAGTTTAATAAATAAGTATGGAACAGATGGATGTTTAATTTGACATGTGGGATGGGATTCATAGTATAGCTGTGGTATGGTAGCGAAGCGGAAGAGCTGCTAAATGCCATGAAGAAGTGGAAATTTGGGTATGAATGCACATTATATGTGGATGAGATCCATAACAAGAGGGCGGATCCTGTGTGTGCGAGGGCAGCTGTGCCTGCTGTGTACATTGTACTTTTGAGATGACCAGCCTGTGCAAATGGATTTGTCCTGTGGATGCTGCATTTAAGGGTGAGTGAGTTCACAGTAGGGTCAGTATGTTAAACAGTGTCTTAATGAATGAAAAATGTATTTGTTTTTTTTGTGCAGTAGCAAATTGGAATATCAAGAATGTTAATATGAAGCGGTGTGAATAAATGCATTGTGGTAATGTTGACGTCATCAATTTTCATTATTGTTTGTCATTTGTAATTTTTATTTTATTAGCTTGAAATTGTGAAGTACTATTATTTTTATTATTTTGTTAAGTTATAATGGTATTGAATATTTTGGTTTCATTTTCAGATGTTTGTAATAGAAATTTGTCTGATGGCTAGAAAACAAAGACTCTTGAAGAAATTAATTTTGAAAACCATGATGAAATATCATAAAGTAAGTTTACAATTTAAGTAAAATAATATCCAATAACTACTTTTAGTCATTGGAGAATTAACTGTATATTCTAAAGAAGCTACATAGTTAGCCAGACCTGGAGTCTTGCAAAAATATAATGCAACTAGCTGCTGCCAGCGGTGTTACCCGGGTTTTCATTTTATGCACAGTAACGCCACCTACTTTATAACGCGCCATTGGTTATCAGACTTGACCAAATCCTACGGGAATCGCGTGTTTTTTCGAGATAAAAAGTATCCTATGTGTTAATCCATGGTATCAGCGACCTACATACCAAATATCATAATAAATTGGCCCAGCCCTTTAAGCGTGAAGGAATAACAAACATACAAACTTTTACCTTTATAATATTAGTCTGATTAACTGCATTTTCACCCCCATTACATGTAATGTATCCCTACTGGTATATTTAGTTTGTCTCTTTATGTATTACTAGCTTTTCCCCGCGGCTTCGCTCGCCTTAATTTTATGACATAGATCTCGTTTGACAACAAAACAACTCATAGCGCGACTTGTGGCCGATACAGCGCCCTCTATAGTAAAAATAAATTTTTCCCATTGTAACGACATACTTTCACGGGATAAAAAGTAGCCTATGTTGGGCTCTGTACCCCTAACAATATGTATGCAAATTTTCATAATGATCAGCTGCTTAGTCAAGCCGTGAAGGAATAACAAACAAACAAACTCACTTTCTCATTTATAATGTTAGTAAGGATTTGCTCACCATATTAGGGCATAATGGATCATGGCATGACAGACGCAAGTTATGAATGAAAATACACACATTTTCCTGTACCATGTTATCAAATGGAAAAATAATAAAAAACTATTTTTTTAGGAGTGCTGGCGGTATACGAGAGCTACAAGAAGTTGCGACGATGGATCAATTACATTTTGTGAACATCAAAGAAGAGGAATAGTTTGTACAACATTCGTTGAAATAATGTTCACAAAAATAAATCATTTTAAATTCGTTTTATTACTTTTTTGCTCAAGAAAATTTTAGATTTAGAAGAATAGGGACCTTCATTGTTCTAAAACAAGCTCCAAAAACTACAACCGAATATTGCTGCACGTAAATTGGGAAAAGGTTATTTATCATCTGTGATACAATTACCACAATGAATTGAAATTATCCCAAGAGCTGCAGGTTCGAATCCCACTCAAAGACTGACATGTGTGTGCATGTATGCATATAATATGTCTTTTACTGGATTTCTATGTATAATGAGTTTTTTATAATATCAGTGATCTAGTACATATGTACCTTATAGCACAAGCTTTTTTATACCACAAAGGTGGCAAACAAGCATACGGCCCGTAAGCTTCGCCGTAGTCTATAGACGCTTGCAATACCGGGGGTGTCACTCACGCGTTGCCAACCCCCAAGTGGAGCTCTGGAAACCTTACTCGCCGTAGTCTTCTGTAAGGTGGAGGTCCTTCCGCAGACAAGCTGCTCCGATTTGAGCGGATTATCCGCTGTGCCCTACCTCTCAGTTAAGCTTTGCTTAGTTTGGGACTAGATGGCGTTGTGTGATTCGGACAAGATGTTTATAAATAAATGATAACCACTACATCCAAGGAAAGGAAACTTAGGATTTGTAAATGAAAGGAATCTATACATTTTACAAACCATTTATCTTTGTACGCAGATGAAGATTGATTGCGACGTCTCAAACATTTTAGAGCTGAATTATGATTAAACAGTAAGTTAGGGCCAATTAAAAGGAAGAGCTACGCCGTACCGACCATTCTTTCAATTGATGTTATGCTAACTTGATACAGAACTTTGCTCAATTTACACTGCCACAGAATGAAAGCGGAGAAGATGACATAGCTTAAAGGCCCATTGGAACTTTCTTTCAAAAGTAAACATGATGCAAAAATTCCTCCAGACAATCGCGAGGATTTCTATTTACTTTCGTTCGCTTCCATTCCATTCGACAGGCAGCAGTGTAAATTGAGAAACACACAAATTGGCGACCGCTATCACGGTTTTAATTGACCCTGGCTGGTTTCACAATGTCTTGGATAAGTCCTAGATTACGTCTTGTCAAATAATTGTTAAGACTTCGAAAGCTTTTCGACCATTTATCTGACAGTAGGTTATCTAAAACTTGAGAGAACATTGTGAAGATAGCAATAAGTATTCTTTTCAAATTGGCATTATATAAGATTAAGTATTAAATCATCCCACCATCTTCATTCATTTATACAAAAAAAATTGTCAAACAACTTTGTTTTTAGCCTTTTGTTTTTTGACGCCAATATTTTTAGTACATAATACTTAATACATTATATAATGTATAAATCGGGACTCGGGACGAGCGTCTATCAATTTACATGTAATTACACAATGTATCCCATACTTGATCAGATTCTAATAATTTAATAAGTTTTTTTAGAAACTTCCCTCGTCATTAATCAAATTGTGCACCCCTATAAATACATGGCAATTACACGTACAAAATAGAGTTTATCGACATTATTTAAAATAATAATTGACAGACGACTTTCATTAGATATTGTTGTTTATTTCAAGGATAGAATTAATTCAAGAGCACCATTTTAGAAATAGCATTTACGGGTTACGATCGATTCAATTTCTTAAATCACAAGTCAATCACAAATCATGAGATCCATGGTGATAAAATCCATCATAATATTATGGACTACAGATGAACCATGAAATATTTACTGAATTTCAATACATAGTTTACCTATATTATATACAAATTTTATTAATGCTACATATATTGAAAATTTTGAATTGTTTACATCTTATTTATAAAGATAAATGTGACACTAAGCCCATGTTATATAATATAACAGACGAGTATAGTTCCAGGCTCCAGTTCATATGAAGTGTATACGCTTGAATTCGTTTGAAATGGCTAATATAAATTTACTATAAATATATAATGCCATATATATTAAGGTACAGTACCGCAGACGATGACAGGAGAGAGGCAGACACTACTGGTTTTAATGTAGCTCTATGAAATCGAAGTAATTTCATAGTACCTTTATTACATGCAACGATTAATGTCACAACTATTAACTTACAACAAACAACAATAAAGACGAATATGAAATGGTCGATTGCACACTATGTATTTTTGTCATATTATAAAGCTTCTACACAGAAATTTACTTTCATAATGTCATAGCTCGAATTTATTCATTGTCGCAATGAGAAGATACAACGTACCTACCTAATACAACCGTCGATTCCTGTGCTTCATTTCAACATTTTTAATATCAATTTAATGCAAAAGCCATCGCATGTATTTATGTATGTATGCTGTAGCCAAAAGATTATCGAGGATCTCTGTTAAAGTGTTTCACATAAACCTGCAATGTAGCTGATGGACGATATTCTAAATTTTAGAAGAGAACTTTCAGGTAAGTTAAAAATTTTCAATGACTGTGTTTTAGTCGTATATTACCTAGTTTACGACTGGTGTCATTTTGCGAATTAGGCATTAATCGACTAACTGTGTTACATTTATTTATTACCAGAATAATTATGTAATAAGATAAAGCTTAACTTGTCAAGTAAACAGTCTTTTCTATTCATAGCAAATCATATAGGTATTGTCCATATACCTAGTATGATCATGACCACAAACAAAGCTCGATAAATATGTATTATAATGCGAGTCGAAACACGTATGGCTTCTATCTCTATATGAGATCTACTCCTGCAATAGCTATAAAATATTATCAGTTACAACGACAAAAAATCACATAAATCAACACCAAAGAGAGAGACATATCACAATCTACTTTTTACCAGTGACATAAGAAAACGGGAATATGCCACCACAAACATATTCCATTAATGCAAAAAATAAAACTTTAAACATTGTTTACATTAAAAATCATTATAGGCAAAAACCGCAATTATAGTAGCAGCATATTGTTTTCTTATAAATTAAAAGGTTTATAGCGCGATAAATTAACGACGCAACGAAACATAAAAAGTTGAATTGTAGGGCAATACTAATTAAACTGAATACTGAAATTTGCTAAAACATTCATATAGTGTTTACACTTTCAACTTCTTCGCGGGCCTGAGCGCGTAGTTGATGCTCACCTGCCGCTTGACGGCGGCGCGCCGCAGCTGCCGGCGCCCGTTCCACTCGGCGTCCATCTTCCGCGCCAACTCCAAATCCTTCTGCTCTTGTTCAATCATCTTCTCGATCCTAAGCTGCTCATTCAGTATATTCTTTAAATCACAATTTTTTAATGGACTAGACAAATTTTTTACAGCTAAATTTATCTTATTATTATTTACAGTTTCAGGAATGGGTGATGGACTATTAAGTTCTTTTTTGGCGTTGAACTTTTTGGAATCACTTCTTAAGTAAGGTCGCCTCTCGGAAACGACCTTCCTTTCCTTCACTTTTGCTTTCTTGGGAGTGGTTTCGTTTTCATCCTTTGATATGCTTCCCATTGATCTCGTCCTTCTCAGGTTTGATTCGGCGTTCAATTTGGAGTTATCATCAATTTGTTTGCCTTTGTTGGCGGCGTTTCTCTTGACAGCCACTGCCACTGCATACGAATTTTTAGGAACTGTTTTCTTTGCTTTTTGTCGACCATTTGATTCACATTTGTTTTGCTCCTGTAATGTAAATAATTAAGTACAGACAGCTGCAGGGAATCCAAACCCCCCCCCCCCCCCCCCCTCAATGCTTAATTAGGTTTTTTCAGGTAACTCTAATAAACTAAACTCATTTCAATACATTAAGAATTATATGAGAAAACTCAATTCTTATTCTGTCTCCAGAGTTGTTTTTATTGGAAGAGTACATGTTTCTAATTCAAAATCTTACCTTTTTAGCTTTTAAAGCGTTGAGGACTATCACAAATGCAGAAGGTAAGTTACTGGACAGGGACAAATTGCGAAGTCGGCACAGACTTTCTACATACTCTGCCCTGCTAGGAGCAACTCCCTGACTGGGGGAGCGATGTTCCTGCTCTATCCTTAACCCTGGCACTCTTAATGGAACACCCCTTCCACCGCTAAACCTATACAAATAAAATTACTGTTTAGATATTCTTTTCAATATAATAGTAATAGAAAAGTAATAAAATTGACAAGAGATACTGATAAAAGAAAGAAGAGAGACAATGGTATTAATAGAAAAAGGTCATATATTTTTAAATTGTTAATTGAGATCCTGATAAAAGAAAGAAGAGAGATAATGGTACTACTAGAAAAAGATCATATTTTTTTAAATTGTTAATTGAGATACTGATAAAAGAAAGAAGAGAGATAATGGTACTACATACTAGAAAAAGGTCATATTTTTTTAATTGTTAATTGAGATACTGATAAAAGAAAGAAGAGAGACAATGGTACTAATAGAAAAGGGTCATATATTTTTAAATTGTTAATTGAGATACTGATAAAAGAAAGAAGAAAGATAATGGTACTACTAGAAAAGGTCATATTTTTTTAAATTGTCAATTGAGATACTGATAAAAGAAAGAAGAGAGATAATGGTACTACTAGAAAAGGTCATATTTTTTTAAATTGTTAATTGAGATACTGATAAAAGAAAGAAGAGAGACAATGGTACTAATAGAAAAAGGTCATATATTTTTAAATTGTTAATTGAGATACTGATAAAAGAAAGAAGAGAGACAATGGTACTAATAGAAAAAGGTCATATATATTTTTTGTTAATTGTACAGAATTCACACATTAACTACTTGGTCCCAAAGTAAACAGGGTACGAGCCAACAAAATGTAAATATACATTATAGTCAAAATATTTAGTAATCTCAATGTTCATCTCATAAAAGGTTTATCCTGTGCGGGAATTGAATCTACGCTCTGTGGCGTCGTCGGTAGTAAGAACACTAATACCCACTAGGCTGTCAATAAATACATTTTTTCTATTAAATTTTAATTAAATAATTATACCCAGTTGGAGTGGTGCCTTCAATAGGTTTAAAGTAACAAAGCTCCTGACGCATTGAATCAACACTCCCTGTCTCCAGAGTCCTGTTTTCTGGAGCATTGATCTTGTGCTGGAGAATACCAGAATATGGGAGAGGTAAGGACACCAACAAGGACTGCATCACTGCTTTGTTTTTAACTTTTTTGTCATCACTATCCTCTTTTCTACTAAGTCTCTCTGGCTCAACTTTCTGAAAAAGAAAACTCTATTGGTAATGTCTCTTTGAATGGTCCGGCATCTAAATTAAAATAGTTTTTTATTTATTGGAAAGCCAAAAGCTTACAACTTATGTCAATAATGATAAGCAAGTATAGTAATAGGAAACTAATTACAGGTTTTTCCGAGTAAGAATTAGAACTAGATACAAGAAATTGTTGCATGTGTCACACAGCATGGTCACTCAGTCAGTATTTAGATGGAGTTAATTTTTTTTTATAATTGCAGGTCCTGACTTTTTGATTAATGTTGTGATCTCTACAGCAAATTGGGAGCATAATTTAAGTGTATGTTTACTTTAGTACAGTTCCATTGACCATCAGATATCATGAAAACACTGACAGGGAATAAATCCATGCAGTTGACGCAAATTACGAAAAATAAAAAATAAACAATGTTTTTATCACCTTTTCTTTAACAGTTTCTCCATTTTCTTTATTCCAAAATCCAGGGCCATTCTTAATTTTCTTATCAAGAAAAGATTTTAAGTATTTCCCATAGCTAGGGATTAATTCAGGTGATGTTTTATTATTTGGTTTTACCAATATCCTGGGAGTGGAGCCATCGGTGCTTGTGTTATCATCAGTTAGTAGAGGACTACTGTAATCAAGACATTTAACATGGTTACTATGAGTAGAACTAAATATGTTACATAATATAACCAACAAAGATTTTATAGGTATCATCAATCTTACATTTTAGTATTTATTGCTACTATTATATAATAATATACTTTAATAGATTTTTCAACTTCCAGTGACACTTATAAGAGGAAGTGTAATGTGACTTTACAGACATAATTCACATAACAAAAAATTAAGTGTATTTTAGGTGATGCAAAGAAATTGTACATCTTTGCATCACTTGCAACCAGGGAAATGGAGTAGTTTATCAAACAAATGAAACCTATAAGGTTGACATAGTCAAATATGACTAAAAGCCTTTGCAAACTATAGAGAAAAAAAAATCTAAATTAAAAATGATTTTAATATAATTTTAGAAAGAAGTTTTTAGCTCACTCATTGACTGTTGGTGCTCGGACCTGTGCCTTGGACAGATACCCATCAATTCTGGATGCTTTCAGTCTTGGTTTTGGCGGACCCCGCAGACTCTGTTTCTTAGATGAGTTTGCAATTGGATCTTTATGTTGCTCCTGCTGTATTTGTTGGGCTAATATCTCATCTTTCTTCAAAGCATCTAAATACTTTTTTTGGGCTTCCTCTTCCTCTTGTTGAAGTTTTCTGTAATATTATTATCAGCCTATTATGATCAAAGGTCTCTTGTCTCTTTACTACTCTTTCTGATCTTTTATTTATTGAATTCTACAATGTCATTACACCGAACATGATAGACCTCTGACGGAGGTAGATTTAACAAAATGTATGTTTCACAGGTCCATATTCTAAAGTAAAGTATACTAATAAAACTCACTTTATCAAAAGTTCAGTCTCCTTAAAATGTTTTTCTTCAAGTTTTAAGCGTTCTGCCCTTAGTCTCTTCAGTTCAATTTCATATTCAGATCTAATTTCACCAGGTGCACTCAATCGCTGCAATGGCTTATCTGAGGAAAGATGTTAACAAATTATCCAATAATTACATCAAATTTGATTGAAGAGGGGGCCACACACACAAAACTCGACATTCGGTGACAGTGATTACCACTGTTATACATACACAACTATTAGTTTTAAAAAAATCAATAAATTTGATTTTTTTAATATGGGTAGTATAGTATGTCACAAGTTAGCTTGAGGAGTAAAAGTTTAGAATTATTCTGCATTTACATAACTACTTCTGAAATAAGAAATTTATCTATACTTGTGAATCAGCCATAAACTAGTCTTCGTAATCATAAGTATTTAGGTAATAGTTATGGACTATAGCTGATTATAATGGATTTCCTTGTAATTTGTTATGTTATCCAAATAAATAAATAAATAATAAATGATTGCATGCCTAAGACTCTGTATATAATATTTTTATACATACAGCAATGTTGATTCTTGCATGCTTTCTCAAAATGTAAAACGTATATGGAAAATGTATATAATGTAATTAACAATAAAAATATAGCAATTAATTAGTGATTTCTCATTCTCTCCTGTGTCCAACAAATGTACTCTGTCAAATGGACATTTAACATTAACCCAGAATTTAGGTAGCAAGTTAATTACATCTAAATACAATTTTCCATTAATAAACTACCAGATTGTGAACATTCCTCAGTAAATAACACATATACGTTAATGACTTTTCATGTTGGCATTATGTAGGATAACAATCCAAACAGCTGGTCAGAATGCTGTGCAACTTGTGTGTGTGTGTATGTACTAGGCCATGGCATGTTGCCCCATTGCTATAATTTTACCAGCTATTATGTGGAATACAATCTTTTTATGATGTACGAAAAGAAAGAACACGCAAAAATTTTACTTCACATGTAAATAGGGAACAAAATTAGATGAACCATCTCTAACATACTACGTACCTTCTGGCAATTCTATATCCTCTCCTTGGGTTTTAATTTCGATTTCTCGTGCAAACTTTAATTTTATGAAATTCCACAGTTCAACATTCACTAGATTCTTTTGTTTTGTAGCAGTTCTAAGCCAAGATCCAATTCGTAAGCGGCACAGAGGACAACACAAAGCATTATTTTCTATGCTACCATTGAAGCAACGTAAACAAAAATCATGATAACACGGTAATGTTACAGGTTCTATAAGTATTGACTGACAAATCGAACAAAACACATCCTTTAATTCCAATTTATCCAATTTCAATAGTTTATTTTCAATTTTAGACAGCCGCTTCTTTGACTTGGCCGCCATTTTTAAAGTTTTGGCATAGACACCAGTGTTGCCGTTTTATTGTAATAGTTTTAACTGCTGTGTGCTGCGTGGCGGCTGCGTGCTGCTGATGGCGGAAACACACTACCGTGTCGGGGCCTGTCGTGTCGCGCCAGAAGCATATCGCGTTCATACATTTTATATGGTTAGGAGCACATTTGTAGGGCGTGTCGTGTCGTGACTCGCTCTGTCGTGGCGCGGACTGCTGGCCGCCGATTGCGCCACGGCGGTGGTGGGGGTTATGACGCGACACGACACGCCCTGCAAATGTGTTTCTATACCCGCGCGCGGCTCCTGGCGCGAACAAGTGGACGCTTTTTTTTTAAATTTATTTTTGCAGCGTGATAATGAGTTACTAGGTACTAGATTCCTGATAAATATACTTAAATACTTTTTTTTGTAAATAAATACCATTATACATTATAGAAAACACCCAGACAAAGGCAAACAATGCGAGCTTCTGTTCAGAAATGAAAGAAATAAACGTCTGGCGTTTATTTCGTTCATTTCTGAACAGAAGCGCGCCCCGACACGACACGTAAGTGTGCACACCCACCGTCACGACAGAGCGCGACACGACAGGCCCCGACACGGTAGTGTGTTTCCGCCATGAAGTGCACTTATTTTTCTCTTTGGTGCTACTGCTGAATGTTATGGCGGAAACACACTACCGTGTCGGGGCGTGTCGTGTCGCGCCAGAAGCATATCGCGTTCATACATTTAATATGGTTAGGAGCACATTAGTAGGGCGTGTCGTGTCGTGACTCGCTCTGTCGTGGCGCGGACTGCTGGCCGCCGATTGCGCCACGGCGGTGGTGGGGGTTATGACGCGACACGACACGCCCTGCAAATGTGTTTCTATACCCGCGCGCGGCTCGTGGCGCGAACAAGTGGACGCTTTTTTTTTTTAATTATTTTTGCAGCGTGATAATGAGTTACTTAGTACCTAGTAACTCATTATCACGCTGCAAAAAATAAGATTCCTGGTAAATATACTTAAATACTTTTTTTTGTAAATAAATACCATTATACATTATAGAAAACACCCAGACAAAGGCAAACACTGCGAACTTCTGTTCAGAAATGAAAGAAATAAACGTCTGGCGTTTATTTCGTTCATTTCTGAACAGAAGCGCGCCCCGACACGACACGTAAGTGTGCACACCCACCGTCACGACAGAGCGCGACACGACAGGCCCCGACACGGTAGTGTGTTTCCGCCATTAGTGTTAGTGTGAAAGAGCATGGAAAACTTGCCGTGCAACGACAAAAAAAACGGTCAAATGTGTGATACTATTATGAAATAAAACTCAACATTCGCAAGTGTGAATGGGTTCGCAAATCCAATGTGCAAATCTATTTACGCTTCCTCCTACACTTGTTACAATTTTAATCTATGCACTTGTTTACACGAATGTCTCACGTCTTGCTTACGATTTTGAATGTATTTCAATTTTCTGCCAGAACATTAAGAATTTCTCTTAGCACATTGATTAAGCGAAGTTGCGAGAACACATTTCCATGTCCGCTAAGTTTGCAAATGAATATTCGACGGTTCGTTATATAATAAATATGTAATAAACCTTAAGGCGAAAATGATCATACATAGCGTACGAATATTCGCGCGCATGTTAAGGTGGTACATTTTTTGCTGTCCGCGCGGGAAATTCAATTTTTTTGGGGGTTTTTACAAAATTGCATCTCAATCATTGATAGAATTTTCGTGAAAATTGATTTGGCGACAACAAATACAATATATCTACTGAATAATTATCAAATAAATTATAAATATTAGCTCTTCTTATTATGAACGTCCACGATGTATCTTTAATTCTATCAATGATTGAGATGCCAAATAGCATTGGTCTCGGCCATGCTGTGTTCCTACGGTGAGTAAGGTCTCCAGAGCTCCACTTTGCGATACGTGCGTGAGTGAAAAATAAAAAAATAAAAATTCCCGCACGGACCGAAACGTTCCACATTAAAGCGCTTGTTACACTACACGGTATTCAGGGCCCGGTAGCAAGGGTGCCCGGTGGCCCTAACTGGGGAGCTGCTTATTACATTGGACTGAACATCGGCCGCTACTCTCTGTTTATAGTCTGAATGTAAACGAATGTGGAGTTAAAGACGTATCATGCATGCCACCTGTTTTAGCTAGAAGCCAAAAAAGCAGTGATTGCCGTGGCTTTGACAGTTGCATCATGAATATTAAAGAAGAAGAAAGAAAAGGAGAAGGGTCTGGGTCAAGCAATACTTGAAATTGTGAGGAAAGCACTTAAATATGCGGATACTCAATGCTCTGGAACCAGCTGGTTTCAAAAACTATTTATACGGACACTACATTATGCAAGCGCTCACCACGCTAACCGCTCGACGACTGACTTCCTTCAGTTCCCTCCCTAACTGCCCTAAGTTACACGATCGTGGGCGATTAGGGAGCAAGACTGCCGGGACCGTCTGGTCGCCCTAGTTAGGGACCCTTACTCCCTAATTGTTAATAGACCACCCTGAATCAGTGTCAGGGACCCTGAATACCGTGTAGTACTCGGAAATGTAGTATAATAAGCGCTTAAGCTAGCTCTACACTCTGTGTGAAAGGGCTCTCCGTCGTGTAGTCCGACCTCTTTTCCTTTGTCTTCTAACTCCGTGTCTCACTTCACTTCACATCACTCGAAACACGAGAGTGTAGAGCTAGCATTAATTTTGCTCCCTGCCTGTGCCTGCCTGCAGAGTGTAGGTAGTGAAAATTTCGATACAACTCTTGAACAGACTAATGGCGGAAACACACTACCGTGTCGGGGCGTGTCGTGTCGCGCCAGAAGCATATCGCGTTCATTCATTTTACATGGTTAGTGAGGGAACGCACGAGCAACTTTGTCTCTACGACATAATTGTCTCTTAAGCCCACCATTCACTACACGAGCCCGGACCCGACCGCGACCAATCCGGCGTACCCATACACTGCACGAACCCTCCGCCAACCCACCGCCAACCCTCCACTCGAAGTGTGACTTTGGTGAGCCCTGCACGTGTACTCATTTAATATGCCGCCTGTACTATCTAAGCAAAAGTAGCTTTAATCGTTGTCGGAATAATGATTTTATCCGAGAAATGAAAAAAGAAACGGTTTGTTATCGTCGAAAGACATTATAATAAATAAAAAACAAATAAAAACGTGGTTTCGACACTGACTGAGTCGGCCGACCAATCTGACCTTGCACACACACGCGCGGATTGGTCGGGTTGGGCGAGGGTTCGGTTGGCGCTCGCGGCTCGCCGCGAGCCCGACGCCAACCCATTTGACAGTCTGGCGGACCGGTTCGTCGCTTCCATACACAGGCGGATTAGTCCGATGGCCGACCAATCCGCCGGACCAATCTGCGTGTGAATGGTGGGCTTTACATCAAGTCTATGGGTTATGGCGGAAACACACTACCGTGTTGGGGCGTGTCGTGTCGCGCCAGAAGCATATCGCGTTCATACATTTTATATGGTTAGGAGCACATTTGTAGGGCGTGTCGTGTCGTGACTCGCTCTGTCGTGGCGCGGACTGCTGGCCGCCGATTGCGCCACGGCGGTGGGGGTGGGGGGGGTTTGGTTATGACGCGACACGACACGCCCTGCAAATGTGTTTCTATACCCGCGCGCGGTTGGTGTCGCGATCAAGTGACGCTTTTTTTTTATTTGTTTTTGCAGCGTGATAATGAGTTACTAGGTAGTAGATTCCTGATAAATATACTTAAATACATTTTTTTGTAAATAAATACCATTATACATTATAGAAAACACCCAGACAAAGGCAAACACTGCGAGCTTCTGTTCAGAAATGAAAGAAATAAACGTCTGGCGTTTATTTCGTTCATTTCTGAACAGAATCGCGCCCCGACACGACACGTAAGTGTGCACACCCACCGTCATGACAGAGCGCGACACGACACGCCCCGACACGGTATTTCCGCCATTATGATTTTGGGTGTGCACACCCACCGTCACGACAGAGCGCGACACGACACGCCCCGACACGGTAGTGTGTTTCCGCCATTATGATTTTTGAACGAAAATTATGTCAATTCTGCCAACAAAATAATGGCAGAAGCCATGTTGATTATTTTCCTTCTTTTTTCGTCATGTACCGACTCACATGTATTTGAGAACGAGAAACGATCACGAAAGAAACCACTAGAAATATGGTGGTTCTAAGAGGATTTTAGATAGTGTTCTTTTGTTTTTACAATTTAAGTGGTGAAAATTAACAAATGTTGGTGTGTTACATTTGAATATTGCAAGCTCAGGACAAGGCCTTGGAAATGTCTTCGATGCATTTTGTGGTTCAGCCTTTGCCAGGAACCGAGGATCAGTTGATAGATAGGTGCGTAACATTTTCATGCGTTATTTGACCTCCCATTTTTCTCGTTGAGAAATCCGACATTCCAAATCAATGATGGTGATCGCATGATGAATCGGTGGGATTATGTGGACGCCCAGCCTTTATCATCAATTGATCGCATATGGCCACGTTTCCTGTGGAATCCATTGTCTATTTGACATATTTCTATGTAGCTAATGCGTTCGTAATAAGTTTCCTTGCATCACGTTCCGACATGGAGCTGAAAACTTGAAACGAACAATGGCGTAATCTTGGAGTATTGACACGATGCCGCGATCAATTTGCGAACCCCGCATTGTTTTTCTGATAATATTTATGTGCCTCAAAATCTTCGGAAACAAGATATTTCCTATTCTGCGGCACTCAATAGTACATGCTACTTTGCGTACTATACAACCGTTAATTATATAAATTTGTATGTAACAAATGTTTTTCGTTTTTCTTTGGATACCTGATATAAAAAAATGTATTTCGAAAAATCTTGTATATTTGCATAATAATTTTGAAACAGGTATACCTACCTCTAAATAAAAATGATTCTGTATCATATCAGTGCAAAAAAAAATATATCACAAATTTTATCCAAATTTTATTTTTTCAAGGGAGTAAAAATAGCATGTTTATTGTTTGCATTGAATTTTGTAAGTAATCAAGAAAAAAGGATTGGTAGTAGGTATCTAATACACATAAAAAAATAACAATCATGTAAATTTGAGGTAGGATCCAAAATCAATGATTGCACCTGGTCACTGTATTAACACATAACAATGCATTTTGAGTTATCTGTACTTAGAACTCAAAATGCATTGTTAAGTGTTTATCCAAAAATTTTTCAAAATATTTTAAGAAAGCCAATAAAATTGTGACCCCCTTACTTAATAGACAAAGACCAGTCATGACGTATTAACATTATATTGTTACAAATTATTTTTATTTTATTTATCAAATCATTGACTTTTTTTTGGGTAATACTTAATCTTACAGTTATTGTTCCTTGGCATTTATGCTTGCTGATAATTCAACTTGATCGCATGATCAATATACCTAGTTGTGCCATATATTCTGTCCGTCATATAAATACATACATGTCTATTATAAAGAAAAATAAATCAAGTGAAATTTTGAAAGCATTTTATTATAAACTTTACACTAAATAGACTATAAGAAAATGTTTAACTGTTCAAAATGACCACCTTTAGTTTTAACATATTTCTCCAAACATCCTGGCCATTTATCTATGGCTGGCCACACATATTACATCCAAGGTTACTGAGGTGCCTGCCTTATCTAAATCTGCTAAAGGGGGCCAATCTTTAGAGGTGATGAACCCAGCGTTGTGTTGATTTTGCTTTATGAGCTGGTGCCATGTCTTGCTGATATATCAAGTGTTTACCAGTAAACACAGTTGCCTACCTATTCTAAAATATCAGTTTGCTTTCTTTTGTTTTCACACCTTGTTCACAAATATGTTCGCCTTGCCTTCGTAAGATACCCTAACAAACCATCACAGATGCTGGATGGTGACCTCTTTTGACCTTCGGGATCATTTCATTAGCTTCTATGGAGCTATGCGTATAAATTGTATCGTTTTGACGATTAAACTTCTCTTCTACGGTAAAATGTTTTCATCATTGATGAAAATTTACCGGTGACCGTCTGCGTGCCTCTAAAACAACTTTTTGATGTCATGGTTCGTTTCTGACGAACGGCTGCAGTCAACAGTCAACCTGCCCTTCTCTGATAAGCTCTAGGTCTTCTTTTATGATATAAGACATAGATCTAGGGGATATTTTCATTTTCCTAGGCCATAATTTTCTGCTTGCAGACTGGATTTCTTGGGATTATCTCTCTGCGGCTTTGTTGTCCTGATTATTCGAGGACAACCGGCCCTTGGCCTGCCATCGACAGATTACAACTCAATGTAATGCTTTATTTTCGTGTCTGTCGCTTTAGCCGTTCCTAAGAAGATTATTCTTTCTTCCGATTGTTATGACTCGCATAATAAACTGTAATATTTTCTGAATCGATTAATGACTATAAGTTTCATGTTTTTTAAAATAAATTCTTCATGCTAGAAACAAAATAATTGCTACACAATATTTATATTGTGGTACATATCCACTACTTTTAATGTTATATATAACTAACATTATAAAATATATTTCTTTTTAAACATCTATTTCATAATTAATTTGGTTGCATTAATGTTCACAAACAGGTTACATTCACCTTCATAGGCTTGTAATTTCGTAAATGTCTTTATCCTTAATCTCTCTATTTAATATCATCTCTTTATTAGATGAATTAGTTTTTCCTCTCCCATTGTGAAAAAAAAACAAACAGTATGCACAGTTTAAGGATCAATATTGTTAACTGACACGTTGCGTGCGTGAAATTCTAAAAAGAAATTTGCTGTATGCATGATCTAGCATACACCATCCATACCACCTGCCCACAACCAGCTTAACAGGATGACCGTTGTGTGTCAGATCTCATAATGCGTAGCGTACATAGCCATTGAGTGTCCAACGACACAGTAAATTATAGCTATTCACCGTCAAACTAAAGAAGAATAGAGAGGTAGCCTGATAATGTTAAAATTTTTCTACAACTGGCCATAGGACATATACAATAATGGTGCTGCTCCTCATAATGAAAAATTGAATAATTAATAAAAAAATCTAAAAATACAACTATGATCACACCTAGTGCACATGTGTGATCAAGGAGGTAGTAGATCTAAAAATATACAAATTCATATAATAATGGTTATATTAGACAAGTTTTTACAATGAAGATTGATATCAATTTATTGAGTTTAATTAATCAAAAGTAATGTAGTATAAAATAATGAATTTTAAAAATATAAATAACTACAACTCCAATTTTTATTAGTGATGATAAGAAAACTGATATGACAAGTGTTTGATTTCTTTGGCAATCGTCCATACAGTTCAGTTATACAAACCATGATGTTGCATATTTACTTACAGACTCAAGGAAGTAGCAGAGCGCTGGAACAGATATGGCACAGGGGCTGGCTCGTCAGCACTCAGCTCACTGCGTGGGGTGCGCGCTGTGGCAGCAGGTCCAGCCCATATAGCATGCTTGCTTGAAGATGGCACAATATGTCGTGCTGCTTTCTCCATCATTCCTGACAGATTGGATTTGAGCAAAGCTGATGCTAGCAAAAATGGTGGAAATGGGGGTGGTGGCAGTGGCGGAGGAGGTACTGGAGGAGGCAAACAAGGTGGAAGCGGGGGAGGATGCGGTTCGCGTCAGCAACCGCGTACTAGGGCTCGTATTATGAGAAATACTATTCGTGCAGCACCTAGTTCACAAGGTACTATTTCATTGTTAGGTATTAAGATATGATTCACATTAAATAGAAATGTAAAAGTCTGGTGCTGCCTTGGGGGAATGGTCTGCTCACTCTTGTCAGTACAGATTTAAAAAAAATGTAAATTTAAGACTTTCATTCACACCATTGTGTATAACATTCCGCGTATTCTTCTTATAAATGTACTTATACATTGTAACTAACGAGTGGGAAAAAAATTGCTAAATGACAAAAAAGGCCGTTACCGGTTTTCTTTCGTCATTTCTTTTACGGGTGGCCATTTTGCTTGTTTCCGAAATGGTGGTAGTTTAAAACGTTTTTTATTTTCTTTCTATAAACAAATTATACAAGTTGTAAATGACAAGAAAAAGTGCCTGTAAAGGTCTAATTTCTGAAATAAATTTCATTTCTGTTAAAAAAAACTATAAAAGAACTTGCTTAGATTTTAAATGTTATTCATATTGAATATAATTACATTTATTTTATTATTGAAAAAAAAATCCCAATTTCGTTTGTAATATTTCTGAATTTCATTTCCAAAATTCATGTTAGTTATTTTCATGTAATGACTAATAAAAATGTTTGTAGGATCGACAAGTCGTGCAACTGGTGTTATCATTGGAGCTTCGAGTTCTGGACGAGTTGTATCAGTGCCGGCACCGTTTGTCCCCGAGGATCTCGTCACACAGGCTCAAGTTGTCTTACAAGGCAAGAGCAGAAGCCTTATCATCAGAGAGTTGCAGGTAACATTTTTCGCATTGTAAATGTTATGTATTTATCTGTTCATTTGTATATTTGTATTGTAAAATTAACCAAAGTACTACAGCATTGCCTTAAGACAAGCATACCTTAATTTTAAGACCTTAGCATTAAGGGGCTCCATATAGCCGATGACCTTGAAGATTTGACCTCTAAGTAACGTTACTTCACCCCTTCACCCCGCTTTAATATTACGTAAAATGCCAAAAACTTGACATCTATTGAGCCTTTTGTAGTACTAAGTTTTGTTAAAAACCTTGCCTTTTTCACCACTAGAGGGCTGGCAATGACGCGCGGCGCGGTAATATTAACGACATCTAGTTGAGAAACCAATTATTAAAATATTTGAACATTTTCCATAGACCTCTAGAACTAAACAATATCAGTTGACACTTTTAAAATGATATATGAATTATGATAGAACTAAATATATATTATTAAAAACAAATCTTAACATTGCAAATGAAATTTTGCAGGCGATGTATGTTATGTCGTATTTGGTTGGTTACACAAAATTATTTAACAAATCCCGTTTTTTTGCTCTAGTTGTACCATACTATCTCAGGAACTATAAGCCCTATCAAAATATGGATTAGACAGAAAAATTTGGTATTTTTCTCTGATTCACATTCAATGAAAAAGGTCATTTTGCTACAACTCGTGTTGTACCGGTTTTCACACATTTTTTTAAAATATTGATCGGCTGGATTTTACTATCGATACAGTACCAAAATAATCATTTTCAACAAAAAAAAAATGTACGTCTGCGTGTTAAACCGTATCACGCAAAAACCACTGAATTTAAAGAATGAATTTTGATGAAATTTTACACGGAGATCTCGAGTCAACATTTAGAGTTGTGCTTTTTATCCCAGAAATGCGTAAAACTAGAAAAACCAAACTCCACGCAGGCGAAGCCGCAGGCACCCACTAGTATGGTATGAAAGGCACTATTAGTCAAATAAATGACGTAATCTATATCATAATTTTATTTGCGACATACAATACATAGTTAAATTTCGCCAAATCTCTTATTGTTTACTATGGCTTTGTGGTAAATAATGTCTAGTGTCCAAGTTCAATCCTTAGTTGGTGCTCATGTTTTTTATTTGATTTTTACACTTCCTTTTAGAAATATAATTTTATGTTTTACTTTTTACCTACCTAACAATAAGTTACGTACGAGCAGTAAAAAAATATTATAATAAAAATGTCCTCAAAATTTTAAATTGGTATCTGATATTGTCTATTTTTATACACATTAGTAAATAATATTTTTCGTTTTATCTCTTTTTTTTCTCGTCTAAAAAGAGATAAAAAGAAAAATATAATTTTAATGTGTATAAAAATACTTCGACAATTTCAGATTCCTATTTAAAAAATTTTATACATTTTATTACATATTTTTATTATAGTTTTTTACTGCTTGCAATTGTAGGTAGGTAAAAAGTAAAACATAAAATTTTATTGTAAAAAAAAGTTTAAAAATCAAAAAGCATGAACACCAACCTAAGGATCGAACCAGGAGACACTGGACTAAAACTAGCGATTTGTTGAATCTACGTTTGACGACCTCCGTGGCGTAATGGTTCCCACGCCAGACCGCCACCCAGGAGGTCCCGGGTTCGATCCCCGGTCGGGTCATGATGAAAAACGAACTTTTTCTGATTGGCCTCCGGTCTTGAATGTTTATCTATATATGTATTTGTTATAAAACATAATATCGTTGAGTTAGTATCCCATAACACAAGTTTCGAACTTACTTTGGGGCTAGCTCAATCTGTATGAATCTGTATGACGAAAATATCCAAATATAAAAAATATCAACTAAAAAAAATACAATAAATGCATGAAAGTTATTTATCTTTTTAAAAATAAAATAAAATATTTATTTTATAAAGATAAATAACTTTCATGCATTTATTGTATTTTTTTAGTTGATAATTTTTTTATTTGGATATTTTCGTCATAATAATAAAAAATCGAGAGCATGCATGGTGCAGCGAAAATTTGGCACACGTCCATCCATCCGAAAGCGTGGGAGCGCACTGATTACCTTGTGTCCAGTCACCAGCTATCCAGAAATTACGTAATTGACGGAAAATTGCTTGTGACTTGGTGGAAATACACTCAAATTCAAAAACCAAACAACAAATAAGTAGATAATATTATTGCCTATGTATTAATGTAAATTTTACACGAATCGATGCATAAATACCCAAGTTGAATCGCATTCTTTCTTTGATTACTAGGTTCCTTAAATATTTTATTACTCCATAAATATTCAGTAATTTCAAATTTCGAACGGCATAAATGTAGTACAATGACTATAGCACAACATATATTTTTTTGGTGGTTATTCGTTATGGTAGCTAGGAGTAGAGACAACTTGAAAAACAGCAAAATTTTAGCGAAATTTGTTGGTACAGCCTTAACGTAGTTTTTTAAGGCAATTGTTACTAACACTAGATACGTATATTTGTTGACTAACATAGTTTTTTAAGCATCTCTTGCAGTGATCTGTTATTTACTATAGATTCGTAATGTTTGACACATACCCGCTGCCACGTCGACTGAGGCCACAGCCTTAGTTGAATTTCTTCCGACTTAGTCGTAGTTTGACGTTCAGTGAATGCGTATCTCACAATAATATCACAAAAATGGTTAAATGCACTGTTAAAACATGTATGTCGTGATCCCAAACTAATAACAAAGCAAGTGGTATCACTTTTCACAAATAAGAATGCTTAATTATGTTAAAATTATACCAAAATAGTATTAAAATCGAAATTAATATATTACGCATTGTTTTTGCCAACAGTGTTGCCAGTAAAAACGATTTTAAGTTTCCCAAATGTTAGGAGTTTAGTCAATGACGAACTCATACGCCTTTATGTATCATTATTAGTAACACAGTAGAAGTAAACCTACAACCAGGCTCAAACTAGAATTAATTATTTACTTAGAATTGATTGATACTAAAATCAATCGCTAGTGCTACGCACGTCAAGACAAGAAAAAACAAATCATTTTCCTCTTTTTGATATGGCTTTTAACTGACATTTGACATAATGATATTATTACTATGACAGTGAAGTAACAATTTCGTCTTTTTCATTGTGGTAACGGTGTTTAATTTAAATTGTTTCTGCAATTATCAAATGTTCGATTGAGTACAATAGTTTTTTTTGTTTTATGTTGTATTTTATTCAAATTATTTAAATTTATTATTTTATTTTATTTAAATTTCATTTTCATTTCTTAACAATAAAAAAAATCTACTGAAGACTTGGCTGTATGGGCATAGTTCCCTTTGCCTACCCAGAATGGGTGAAGAAAACAAAAAAAAATCTCTGCTAAAAGTTAGTAGTAGCACAGAATAGATAATAGTAGTAGGTCTGCATCGGTTAGATTCATCAATGACTAAAAAATGGAAACTTCTCCATTCCGCCATGATTCATTCTTGAAATATAATATGTATGTACCAATATTTACGCATCTATATATTTATTTCTTCTTATCTTTAATTCTTCTGTCACCTAAGAAACAATAATATGGTATAAAAACTTTTTTTAAAAAAAAAGACTCATAACATTAATTCAATGGGAAAAATTATTCATGAGCTGGCAACTCTGACCATTTTTCTGGGAGTAATGCTTTTGTCTCATTTTGACATAATTAGTTTGACTCTAGAAAAAAAGAGACAAACATATTTTACTTTGGCATATGCTCGGAATATGTATCGGTTTCAAAGCTACGTCTTTAACACTCTAAAGTGGTTGCGGCTTTTACGAATGCTTTGTATGACGTTACTTCTCTTGTCATAAAATATATAAAATCTCATTGATCTCTTGTAAGTAACTAACAAACATGGACCTTTGTTGTCGTAAATAAAAAGATTATTATTAAGATTATGTTAGTTTGGTGCAATAAATATATTGAGTATTGCATATAAATTATATTGCAGCGTACAAACCTGGACGTGAATCTAGCGGTGAACAATCTGTTGTCGCGCGACGACGAAGAGGGCGAGGAGCCCGAGGGCGGCGAGGGCGGCGACGGCTACGTGCCCGAGGACCTCATCTCGCTGCTCGACGGCGGCTTCCACGCGGCGCAGCAGGACCAGTCCGTGATCATCGACGCCGACGCCATGTTCTCGGAGGACATCTTCGGGTACGCGGCTATCCGAAGGTATACCTGTCAAGCTATGCTCCTCTGCCTATACTCTCTCCTCCCCGTAGTGATACTCCTCGACCCAATCTATAGCACGCTGAAAAGCTTACGCAGTTTCCCTTTTTTGTTACGTGATTGGGTGTTTTATGTTGTGCAGTAGAGTATTTAGATTCTGTGTTTTTACAATCTATCAGGTATAAAAAGACCATTGTAGTAGTATATACAGATGCAATTTTAAAAGTAAGTAGTTGGACACTTTAAAATAATTTGTAATGGTCTTTTTGTACCTGATATGCAGAGATTTTAATATGTGTCGTTGTATAGTCGCAGCGGCGCGGGTGGCGGCAGCAGTGGCGGTCGCGGCGGCGCCAGTCGCGAGAGCAGTAGCTCGACGCAGGAGCGGCCCTCGGAGTTTAGTCGCTGGCGCGAACGACAATACTTCGGCCCGCGCCGTTGGCTCGAGTCGGCACTTCGGGACACATCGTGGGATAAAGACGGAA
The DNA here is from genome assembly GCA_905163395.2 of Endotricha flammealis. Taxonomy (NCBI): domain Eukaryota; kingdom Metazoa; phylum Arthropoda; class Insecta; order Lepidoptera; family Pyralidae; genus Endotricha; species Endotricha flammealis. The sequence continues at coordinate 11,038,199 of LR990855.1, forward strand.
GTACGTATTATTACTTCTAAACAGAAGATATGTCACAACTCTCTAATGACCTAATAAGCTGGTTTCAAAATTGACTGAGCTATGCATACTCCATATCGTATCGAAGCCGGTTGAACTATATAAGATAGTCATTTAAATGTTAAATTATAGATTATAATATTTTTGTCATATTATTTTAGCTGAAAGCAAGAAAAAAGACTCTGTGATGGCGGCATCTCCATTATGGGTGTCGGAAGAGTTGGAGTACTGGGACAGTAACATTCGCTTTACGCACATCGCAGCTACCTACAGTGAACTGGTAGCAGTTTCAGCACAGGGTCAACTGCACCAGTGGCGGTGGGCCGACGCCCATCCTTACCAACGGAATGATGTAAGTATCATGTATAAATTGACTTAATTATCTTGACCTAAGCAATGGGGAAGCAACCAATCAAGCAATATGATCTGAGGAACTTGCCGCTTTTTGGTCTCTCTATACTAAAGCTTGACTTTACCTTATGATTTATGACTTTACCTAAAACATTTTATTTAATTTTGGGATGGTTGGAAAAAGTGACGAGATGTTGTTGTTTTAGCAGTGTGACTTAGATGTCTTTTTAATCATAAATTATTGCAAAAAACAACAATAAATAAATAAAGAAATAAATATATAGGGACAATTTACACAGATTGAGCTAGCCCCAAAGTAAGTTCAAAACTTGTGTTATGGGATACTAACTCAACAATATTATATTTTATAACAAATACATATACAGGGTGTTTGGTAGAGGATTGAACATGGGATAATGGCAGAAAGGTGAGATGGGCTGCTACATGCTGAGCGAAAAAAAATTTACCTAGGGCCCATAGCTTTTTTTTAATGATTTTTTTTAAATTTTCACCAAACTTTCTTCCTTCGTAAATTTGAAGTACTATAACTTTTTTTTTATTGGATCAATCGGCCAGCTTATTTTTTTATTCTTATCTTAACTGTATGTAGCTTACTTTTAAATTGATATTTGTCGGTTAGAGTTACCACAAAAAATGATATGAGTCCTCAAACATCAAAAAGACGAAAAGTACACGCCGAGCGTTCAACTTTGGACTGCTGTAAAAAAAAACGAAAAGTGGTACTGCAGTTCTAATTCTAGGAAAACAGCTCTAGTTCATGCCCTTTGGAATGGTATTCAATTTACAGAGTATTTTTTTTCTAAGTAGTCTTTTTCGTACATTCTACATGAAATTGACAAAAATCCTTTGAAGAAAATAAATCAAAATAATGTTACGAAACCTAGAGCGGGATGGTTACACAAGGCAGGTAGAAACGTTAACGTTTCTCTTAATCAATATCAGCATCCGTTCTTCCTTTTTCACTCTTCATAGGTGGGCAATGCATCCAAGACCTTGTAGTGGTGAAGAGTGGTATGTGGTAAGCAATCACCGCTGCCTATTGACATCTACGATTTTTTTATGACACGAAGAGGACAAACAAGCTAGCAAGTCACCTGATGGTAAGCAATCACCGCTGCCCATAGGCATCCACGACGAACTAGAGGATCACCTGATGGTAAGCAATCACCGCTGCCCATAGACATGCACAACTTTTTTTTTGACACGAGGAGGACAAACAAGCACCTTATGGTAAGCAATCACCGACTACAAAATCTTGGATGCGTTGCCCACCTATGACGGAATGAAAAAGGAAAGACTGGGGAAGGAAAGTTAATAAGGGAGTAGGATACAGGAGGTGTATCAGGCTTCCGGCTCTCTCACTCATCCTACAAAACACGGGGGACATACGAGGTACTGCCCCGGTCGAGCCTGCCCATTTACGAGCTACTACTAGTTCATAGTAGTGGCTACTCTCTACCACTCTTCACCACTACAAGGTCTTGGATGCATTGCCCACCTATGAAGAGTGACGGATGCTGTTAATGATGAACCGTAACCATCCCGCTCCATGTTTCGTAACATTTTTTTGATTTATTTTCATTAAAGTATTTTTGTCAGAAATGGTCAATTTCATGTAGAAAGTACGAGAAAGACTACTTAGAAAAAAATAAACTATACAAATTACATACCATTCGAAAGGGCATGAACTAGAGCTGTTTTACTATGATTAGAACTGCTGTACCACTTTTAGTTTTTTTTTAACTGCAGTCCAAAGTTGAACGCTCGGCGTGGACTTTTCGCCTTTTTGATGTTTGGGGGCTTATAATTTTTTTCCTGGTAACTCTAACAAACAAATATCAATTTAAAAGTAAGCTACATTCAGTTAAGATAAGAATAAAAAAATAAGCTGGACGATTGATTCAATAAAAAAAAAGTTATAGTACTTCAAATTCACGAAGGAAGAAAGTTTGGTGAAAATTAAAAAAAAATCATTAAAAAAAAACTATGGGCCCTAGGTCAAATTTCTTTCGCTCAGCATGTAGCAGACCATCTCACCTTTCTGCCATTATCCCATGTTCAATCCTCTACCAAACATCCTGTATAGATAAACATCCAAGACCCGAGACCAATCAGAAAAAGTTCGTTTTTCATCATAACCCGACCGGGATTCGAACCCGGGACCTCCTGGGTGGCGGTCTGGCGTGGTAACCGTTACGCCACGGAGGTCGACAATAGAAACAACAATAGATAAACAAACAGCCTATAACATGTTTCCGTTGATAGAAACAATAGTAAATAAAATACAGAGCTAGCCAACTAGCACACAAACTAAACACGTATATGTATATTCTATAATTTCACTCAACAAACATCATTTTCGTTAATACATTGTCAAATCATATAGGTATTACGCTTTCTATTATTGTACTATAATATTTAAATTGAATTCAGGGGGGATCGAACAGCGCCTTCCACCCGCGTTCCAACTGGCTCGCGATGATGCCGTGCGAGCGAATCGTGAACATCAGCGCGGCCGGCATACGCATCTCTGTGCTCACTGACACGGGAAGGATTGCTACATTCCTGGACGAGTCCATTGGTAGGTCTTCAATAATTTTATAACAAATAAACTCTTAAAACTACTAGACTGATTTCAAAATTTCTTTCACCGTTGGGAAGGTACTTAAAACCCTCGTGTAACATAGGATATTTAAAAAAATTTGGGATTAGTAAAACCCTTGCGAACCTAGGACGGGGCGCTAGTCTTATATAATATTTTGAAGAAACTAAATAATGATTTATTAGCGTAATTTATTGTGTAATAAAGAGTTTTTTTATGTTTTATTTAGCACACGCACCAGGTGCATCTCGTCTGGAGCACCCCCTACAGATATTTTCTGAATTCGGATCTGACAAAGCAATATCTCTGCACGTGTGCTCATTGTATACTGTTGCTAGGCTGGACTCTGGGGCACTTTATTGGTGGTGAGTAATTCATTATGTTTTACCTTCTAATAGTCTGTGTTATTTTATGATTCGTTTTTAGATTTGACAATCCAATTTTAGGTTCTCTGACAAAGATTTAGGTCGAGTATAGCGAAATCCAATAAACTTGGTTTGCTTGTATCCCGCTTTCCCGTGCGAATTTAGATTATTTTAGATGTATGCATTATATTATACACATATAAATCGTCTTGAGTTTCTAGAATGAAGGATCTATTGCTGAAAATTTAATTGAAGTTGAAAGATATAAGCGAACTGACAGCGGAAGCCATTTCATTTTATACATCGAAATAATATTACTACGTATAGAAATGACACCGCGAACAAAATTTTTGTCCCCATACGTTGAGGCCAATAGACATCAACTCGTTTATGACTCGTTTAGAAACTTGCCGACGCTCATCGTGATTGGTCCTCTGATTTATGTTAAAAAAAATAATTAAAAAATGCCGTCATGTTCAATAAAATCTTGCAAAAACCGTTCAACAGTAAGAAAGAAAGATAGCGGCGTCACTTATCATCGGTAAGTATACAAAAAATTAAGTAAAACCAACCAAAACAATTTTTTTTCATTATTTTCTATTGCATCATGATTGCATCCGCCATTTCTATGTGAAAATCATAGATTATCAAAAAGTAATCGTACAGATGGGATACGTAGGTACTAAGCGTGAGTCAATTTTATAATATAATTTAGGTACTTATTTTTGAAAATTTTTTGCTTTTTTTTTAACCGACTTCAAAAAAGGAGGTTCTATGTTTCATTGTTTTTTTTTGGAGGTCCGCCGATTACTCCAATTGTGGACCGATTTTCAAAATTCTTTTTTTATTCATAAGTGCATACTCCCAAATTGTCACCAATTCAGGATCTGATGATGGGAATTCCAGGAAAATCAAATTTCATGGGCACGTATAACGCGTTACTTATTTTTTAAACTATATTTACAAAATATTTTTATATAGTAGGTATAAAATATGTAAATGTGGATAAAGTTACTAACTAAGTAAAAAAAATAGTTTCTAGAAAATAAAAAGAAGGAAAACGAAACAGCATTTTAAATTTCGACCAACCGTTTTCGAACAAATAAAATTTCATTATAAAGTTAGTTTTGATTTAATCTCAGTTTATTTTTGACTAATATTTAGTTAAGAACAAAAATTTAATGTAGCTTCCTACCTATAAAGCTAATATTGTACCTATTTTCTATTAATTTTATTCTATTAAGTAAAATAAAATATTGTAATAAAATAAAATAATCAGTTAGATGTCCAATAGGCAGAATATAAACAAAGTGTCGCCCCTGCGTAGTAATGTCATATTCTATGACTCGGTTGGGGGCGGGGCCAGGGAGGGGCACGCCCCTCACGGCCGAACGCGGCGCCAAAATTTGAAGGCGCTGTCATTTCTATACGTAGTAATATTATTTCGATGATTTTATACTATAACAAGGATGTTAAATAATGATTGTTCGTGTTTCGTAGGGGCGTGCTGCCGCTGGGCCAGCGCGCGCGCCTGTGGGAGAAGCACCGCGCGCGCTCGCGCAAGCAGCAGCGCGGGCACTCCTCCGCCGCGCCGCAGGACCTGCAGGCCGGCCAGAGCGTCACCATGAAGAACGCGCCCATGTACCAGCCGGGGGCCATCGGTAAACTATTTGAGACTAGTCTTCATTGCACTTCCTGTGATTTGCACACAAGTATTTCCTGAAAATACTTCGCTACTAAATACAAACGCGAAGTCGACTCCGCCGCCCCGGGCCGCGCCTCGCGTCTAGACTAAATAATGCGATTGTTTACTTATGATTTTAGTTATGGTTACTTATTTAGGTCTAACAGGAAATAATGATTGAAAAATCATTATTTCCTGTTGGACCCACTGCTACGCACAACTAATTTTGGCACAACTAAAAGTATTCCTATTGGCACAACTATGGCACAACCAGATAATTGTCATTAAATAGTTCCCTTTGGTACCACCATTCATTAAGGAAGTACATTCGTGTGCAACACTGTATAAGAGGCATGTTATGGGGTGACTCAGGAATGGTTTTGGGGTGAGTTAGGAATGGTTTTGGGGTGAGTTCGGAATGGTTTTGGGGTGAGTTCGGAATGGTTTTGGGGTGAGTTTGGAATAGTTTTGGGGTGAGTTTGGAATGCTTCTGGGGTGAGTTTGGAAAAGTTGTGGGGTGAGTTTGGGATAGTTTTGGAGTGAGTTCGGAATGCTTTCGCACCAAATGGCACATATAGTCGTCACATAGTGCAATCTTCCCACCTTTATCCTTACATATTAACAAAGTCCTCCCGTGCGTCTGTTCGTCTGGCTGTTCGCGATAAACTCAAAAACTACCCAACGGATTTTCATTCGGTTTTTACCAACGGATAGCCTGGTTCATGAGGAAGGTTTATGTATAAAATTTGTCAATATTTTGTGTAAATTGGCTGAAATATAAAGATTATTGTTGGGAGTGTCGGAAAAAATCGACCCGCTTGGGAGCTGTCGACGAAAACGCTGTCTAAACCCTTTGAGATATAACAATACAACAATTATAGGACATTCCTCTTATTTAGGTCTCCAAAAAAGTCAGCGATAGCATATATTTATCGTTTACGGATAACTTACTATAAAATAAAAATCGATTTCAAGTAATAATGCGGAAATTGGAAACCGATTTTGACGTATACAGTATTAATCCTTATCCTGTTAACTACGTTAGTTACCATAAGCATTTCATGTACATTATTATAATCTTTACACCATATAATTTAAATAGATACTTTAGAAGTTATAGGAAAAAATTTACGCGCTTGCCGAAATTAATTCAAGTTCTTTCTATTCCATGCTAGATGGCGCTATTCAAAAGATACATCGCGCCGCTATGGTTACGTTTTCATCAAATTATACCTAAATATCACGCGAAAATTAAAGCACTTTAAATCTATTACGCTAGGTGTCGCTGTTTAAAAATCAAAACTAATATATAAAGCTGAAGAATTTGTTTGTTTGTTTATTTGAACACGCTAATCTCAGGAACTACTGGTTCGAATTGAAAAATTATTTTTGTGTTGGATAGTCCATTTATCGAGGAAGGCTTTAGACTATATAACATTACGCTGCGACCAAATAGAAGCGAAGCATCAGTGAGAAATATTGCAAAAACGAGGAAAATTATTAGGGCTTCCGTTGCGTGCGCTGCATAAACGGTTCAAATTACCCAAAAAATATGTATGGCGCTCAACCTAGAAAGCTGGAATTTTGTATAGAGGTTCTTTTGACAAGAATAAAGATGGGGTTTTATAGAATTCCCACGGGAAAGGGAGTAATAGGACTGTAAGAGTATTATCGCAGGCGCACAACCTAGAAAGCTGAAATTTTGTATAGAGGTTCCCTTTTTATGATGTTGACTAGGATAAAGACGGCAATTTATAGAATTCCCACGGAAAAGGGGGTAAAAAGACTGTAAGAGTATTATCGCAGGCGCTCAACCTAGAAAGCTGGAATTTTGTTTATGGGTTCCCTTTGTGATGCTGACAAGAATAAAGACAGCAATTTATAGAATTCCCACGGGAAAGGCAGTATCTACGCGGGCGAAGCCGCGGGTACAGCTAGTTATAAAAATTTCAAAGATATGATGAGCTTAGTAAAATAACAACTTCTTGTCTGTCAAATAATAAATCCGTCTGACATACACAATATCCGCAGTCGTCATTATACTCATCTCTTATTACAAGTATACAGTGATATCAAAGAATATTTTAGTATAAGTACTATTTTTAAAACGTTGCAAACGTAAGTCGTCTTTGTAGATATAGTATATCGTTTAATTCGCCACTTCCCTAAAATGTTATTTCGCCTAAAATATACATTATGTAGTTCAAACCCTTAAAGAAACCATCGGATAATAGAAAACTACCCCAAAACTGTAAATGCTATCCATAAACAATTGTAAAGCTATACCTATAAATCGAACCTATAAACCAAAAACATTCGAAAATAATCCTAAAAGAATATCTAATTCATTCTAAAAACATTAGAAAATAATGTTAAAAGAATTCCTAATTCATCCTAAAACATTCGAAAATAATCCTAAAAGATTTTCTCATTCATACCATAAACCATCCCGAAACAATCCCAAAAACATCTTGATACCATCCGAAAACCATCTGAAAGCCATTCAAAAATCATCCCAAAACCATCCAAAAATCATCTGAAGACCATCCCAAAACCATCCAAAAACAATCTGAAAACTATCTAAAAATCATTCGAAAACCATCCAAAAACATCTGAAAACTATCCGAAAACCATCCAAAAACCATTCGAAAACCATCCAAAAACCATCTGAAGACCATCCCAAAACCATCCAAAAACAATCTGAAAACTATCTAAAAATCATTCGAAAACCATCCAAAAACATCTGAAAACTATCCGAAAACCATCTGAAAACCATTCGAAAACCATCTGAAAACCATTCGAAAACCATCCAAAAACCATCTGAAAACCATCCGAAAACCATTACGAAACAGCAAAAAAAGTAGTTGTGCCAACAGGAATACTTATTTTGTGCATAATAGTTGGTCCAACAAGAAATGGTTCCACACTGTTTTTCCTTTTTTTATTGCATTTGTTACCCATTTTCACCAACAATTATTCTACGTAATCGAATTGCGAGCGCGGCGGTGTTGGCGGAAAATTTGACACACGTCCGACGTCGATAAGGTCTGCGACCGGACTGAGTAACGCGAACTCACGCTTTGACTTCGTATTTTCGTGTATAAAATATGATATAAAAATGCCATGTAATCTTTCTAAAGTTATTTTGCATGAATTGACTAGTTCAATTAATAACTAAAAGCATAATTAAGTTTCAAATCTTAAAACGTGTCAGAAGTAAGTTTAAAATAAGTTATTTGTTTTAAAAAAGTGGAATTTTAAATAATTTTTTTTATCGAGTAAAGTAATTCTAATTGTGTATTGAAGATATGATTTAACTAGACAAGGTACTCAAGAATACCTATTATTTTTTTGATTCGCTATTATGAAGAACTTCATTAAAAAAAATTGTTTTTTCTAGACCTCTTCATAGGTATTTTACGAACCGGTAGCGTCTTAATTCAGGGCTTTAATTTTTATACAATTAGGGAAAATAAACTACCGCGTCAATACCTAACGGGAAGCAATCGCCGCTGCCCTTATATGCCCACGACTTCTGATGCCTTCTCTTGCCGTCCGTTAATTAAAATGATTGGTTTGGTGGGGTAGGATACACCGCCAGTCATTTTACTTGATATAACTTTTCTTACATAAATGTTTTTTTAAAGGTTTCAACATGTCTACCGGTGTGCCGAAAGTGGGCGTCTTGCAGAACGCAGCGTGGAACTTATCGGATATGTGCCGATTTAAGTTGATGCCGCCGCCGCAGCCGGATCGCTCCGTCTCTGACAAAGATAAGAGAGATTTACAAGTATGTTTTAGCTGATAAACAAATATAATTATTACATGATTATATTTAAAATTAACATTTAAAAAAAAGTAACAATCTTATGTATATTATTTATTCTATAGTGACTGCGTCTAATTATTTACGTTAAATAACTTAGAGTTAAATTACTTTATTTACTTATTAAAAACTATAAAACTGTTACATATATGAATACATTAACATAATCAATGTGTTATGAAAATAATTAAATTGTAGGCTATCTACTTTAAAAATCAAACCATTGAATGTCAATCAAAGTAATCAATTGTCTACCACTACAGTCATTTTATAATACAAAGTCTATAATTATTATTTATTACATGATCATACCTCATTTATAGTATTGAAACATCTAATACATTACAACTCTCTGTAAACGCGTATTTGACAACTAAAGCGAGATTTTAAAAACTATGCCTTAACTCTCCCATTTGAAGGACTACATGCATGTTGTATATTTTCAGAACCAATCGCCGTTGACTGTGTCATCGGTAAAAGCGTCCTCATCAAGTGGCAGCGCAAAAGACTCTGGCAAGGATAGCAACAAGGATATGGCCGACCGGCTGGACATGCCGCCGCCGCCGAGCCCCGCCTCGTCTACTTGTAGTGACACCAGCACTTCACACAGTACGTGACGAATGAAATTTCTATAAAAAAAATCTATAAAGATCTATCAAGCTACCACTATAAATTGGGCCTCATATTGTTCAAAATTTCAAAGAGTTAACTTTTGACTAATATTATGTGGTACAATCGACCATTCCTTCACAAAATTTTGGATTAATCCCGTCTTACAGAACGCAGGAATAATCCAAAGAATTTATTTTATTAGCTCTGGAAACCTTTCTTGGCTGTTGTGAACAGTATAACGCTAATCTACAAACTGTTGTATTACTACTGATAATCGTATTTTGTTTCAGAGCGCGCCAAACGCGTTACAGTACGCGGAGAAGAAGGTTCATCCAATGACGGTTCCAAACGCGACGAAGAAGAGTGGCCGCTCAAGGAAGTAGTGTTCCTCGAAGATGTGAAAAGTGTGCCATTAGGTCGTGTACTCAAAGTGGATGGAGCCTACGCCGCAGTACGCTTTCCTACTATAGGAAAGGACGGCAAAGAAGTCGTGCCATCGGTTCCAGATGATTGGACGACGCTCTTACAAGATTGCCGTCTTGTGCGTAAAGATGACTTGGTGGCAGTGAAGTGGGGCGCCGGGGGCGCAGCGGGGCCGCGGGGGCCGGATTGTTTGCAACGCTCGCCGAGGAAGATTACGCTTCCGCCTGATGTACAAGTCATTACTATTGCTGTAAGTTCTGAGTTTATCTAGTTGTTGAGTTGTAAAGCTTATGGCAAAAAGGGACGCGATCTTCGCGTTACAGGATAATACGACTTAGCTACTTATGATTTCTTTTACGTAACGTCTAAACTATATTATCTTGTTACCCAAAACAAGTTAGGAATCCCCAGTTTACGACTCGTTCTACCAATTCGGTGTTTACATATTATGTAATTCTTACACCTTGTGTATCTTTTAGGTGGATAGCCGTGGCGTACACGCTGTTGTACGCAGACCAGGGGGTGCTTTGGCCTACGCCGTGTACGCGGTCGGGACGACGCGCGCTCTAACTGACAGTACTTTCCCAACGGACAACAACGCTCTGCTCGGATACTCGAACGGACAAGCGATACAGCTGGCTACAGCCGCCGAAGTGAGTTTTATTCATTAAGTACATCAGTTAGTTGTGAGTTCCAATCCTTAATGAGTTGTTTTGTCAATTGCAGGGCAGCGAGCCGGTGGTGATAATGCTGGACGGCAACGGCGCGCTGTACCCGGTGGCGCGCGACTGCGTGGGCATGGTGCGCGAGCCGCCGCCGCTCAACCTGCCGCCGGCGAGGGCGCTGGCGGCGCACGCGCTGCCGCTGCACCCGCACTCCGCCGCGCACTCGCACCACGCCGCGCTCAAGTCGCAGGTATGCCATACTGCCATACCATCTCCGAGTCGGGCACTCCTGGCAGAGTGGTCGTAGTTGCGCAGGTCGGTGGTCTTCATTTTCGTCGTCAAAATGTATATGTGCTGTTTTTGATCACAGGTGGCGTTGATAATATTAGTGCCAGAACCTCAGCTAATGATGCCTAGGGTTCTGCGTTGCGATCTCGACGGAGTGAGGCAGTTACTGCATCAGCTCGAGGCAGACGTTAACAGTAAGTATTGCCGTGTTCTATAAATCACGGTGGTTTTTATTAGCGACCAGCGGACCGCGCCGATTTCGCACGGGTTTAATTCGCTATAACGCTAAGGATTCCTAATTTTTAAAATATAGGTTATGTTACCCGGCGGTTACTTTACCCAAATACTATAGAAGACTAATACCCACAGCTCTTGACGTTTCTCATACAATGACTTGGCAACCTCCGAAATAGCGCCCCTAGCGGCACGAGGTGAACATTTCCATACAAAACGCACAAAAGTTTTGAAATCGTTCACCTCATGCCGCCCTCATGCCGTAGGGGCGCTAGTGTCGCGTCTTGCCCGAATTCTTCCGAAGCTGTGGGTATTACTCGTCTATAGTATTTGCTTTACCTTCCTAACGGTAAAAGAATTTTTGAAGTTGGTCCAGTAGTTTCTGAGTTACAATTTCTTTTCCTTTTTATAATATTAGTATAGATACAATAATAACTATCGTAAATTTAAGTTCTTGTTGCCCTTTAGCGTTCACTAAACCTCGCTTTTGATGAACATAATGATCAAATTTTTGATTATTTCACAGAACAACAGATACTGTCAATACTTCAAGAGCGTTGCGACGGCAACAGGAATATTCTGCACGCGTGCGTTCATATGTGCGCACCGACATCTAACAAAGAACCTGACATAGGTATGTGAATTTTTATTATTACAATATTATTATTAAATAGTTTTTGTGATAGTTATATAAGCTCATTTGTAAAACAAAAATTGTCATAAGACTGTCAAAACAATATAAGAACTCAAAAAAATCACACCATTTGTAGCCTATCCAGAAGTGGTGAAATGGGTCTTTAAACATTATGCAATGCTTACCTGCTCCTGTATAATTTTTATTATGCAATCAAAGGTGACAAAGTGTCTTTATTTAAAATATCCTTTAATTTAGTGAGTATTTGAAATTAAACCTACTAAAAACCCTATGGGGCTTCAACTTGGGGTAGTATCAGTCTAGATTTTGAGGCATAAGTAAACAAGAAACAAATTTTGTACAGTAGAAAACGCTTCGATGCCAAATTTAGCTGGCGGCACTGGTGGGAGCGCAGCCAGCTCAGAGGAAACCGTGCCGGCTCTCTCCTGGCCGCCGGAGACATTCGAGGCTTCTGGAGACGAAGACAGCTTGATGGGACTCACGAATAAGTAAGTGTTATAAAAGGTATATTTACTATGTTTGTAAACAATGGTGATATTTATACTAAGTTTAAGACCTCGTTTACTCGAGAAAAGGAGTCGCGAAAGTTTTGCGTGAGTGCAAGAAACATGCGAACTGAACCCATAAATGCTTGAACTGCCACGAGACGTTACTAATACGTTCAGTAGTATTATCCGATTACGTCACAACCTACAGAAACTGTATAAGCTGTCAGTAGCATACTTGTGTGCAATCTTCGTCTCTTGCAGGTGTATTAACCGCGGGTCGCGTATCCATGTATGCGAAAATGATTTATCATGATCTTGTTTTGTGCTTAGCAAACCTCCTTTATTGTACAGGTTTAATTACATGAGCTTTCCTTTTTAAAGGGATTTAAGGGAATAGGGTAGGGTGACTGGATAAAAGTGCAACTATTCAACGGATTTATATGTTTATAGTAAAATGTCTGGGGGCGGCAACAATGGTAGCGGGGCTGTGAGCGCCGATCCTGCCGAACGTCGCGGCAACGCACTTGCAGCGTTGCGTGCGCTATGTGAGAGTCCTGCACTACAGCCGTATCTCATGCAACTACTGTCTGCCAAGTGAGTTTTTTTGTGTTTAGATTTTGTGCTGAAAACAATATTCCAAACCATTAATAATAATAATATATTAATTACTTTTTTAGGTAGTAATGTCCTTTTTGTGTCACAGAGCAGTCTTTGGACATCTTTTTGCAATTCTAGGAGACTCTGTTGTTTAGAACTATTAACTGTTTGTAATGATGAATTAAAAAAAATATTAATAAGTAGATAGTAGAGAACTATTATAGTAAAAAGTAACTGTAAATAGACTGGAAACAGACTGTAATACTAGCATTTGGAATTATTTAACGTAAAATATCAATTGTTACGAAATATTCTGAAACTCACATTGCCTCGGCAGAGACGGCATGGGTCAAACGCCGCTGATGGCGGCAGTATCAGAGCGCGCCTACCGCGCCGCGCTCGCCATCTTGGACGCAATTCGCGCCTGTCCCGACGCCGACGACGCACAGCGCTCGGCGGCCATTTTCCCACCAAACGCACATCCCGATCACTCACCTCTACTTGTACTCTGCTGTAACGACACATGCAGTTTCACCTGGACCGGACAGGTGCATATAAATCAGGTATGTGTCGAATATGGCTAATAATAATAAATAATCAAATCTTTATTCATGAACCTTACGGCTAGAGTAACAATAGTTAGCAGTAAAAAAAGAATAGGCTATTTGACACTATTAAAAATATGCTACGAAATGTGGTCATCCTATTAGGTAATAACATAAAAAAACATATTTATCTCTGTTATATCCAAAAATATTTATAGATTTTTCAAAATAAACAAAATAAATCCAAATTATTTTTTAAATTTCTTCAGCCATAAGAACGCTCTGTGATTGGCTATGCCTCGCGTGACGTCACACGCAAGTCAACATTGTTCATTGTTACGACATTTTGTGTGATTTTATCATTTTATCTATTACTATTCGAATCAAATATTACTGGCATACTTACATCAAAGTGATCTTCACACATAAAAACATTTGTATGAGATAAAATGCTGTTTGGGTCTCTTCGAGCTAACACAGAAACAAACAGTTTTTGTGGAGTTTTTATAGAAGTATTTGTACATTGTGGCACAATTACACCATTTATAAACCATTTTTTCCAGTAAAAAAACAGAAAAAATATTCTAAACACGCTGAATGTACACTTTGGTACAAGTTTACTTGCCTGTGACGTCACGGCGTCCGCCATTACAGAAAAGCGTTTTTAGCGCGAATATTGTAATTTAAATTTTAAACCGATATTTACGGAAAATACTGCAAATTTCGCAGAAATATACATGTGGTGTATTAATCATATACCAACGAATAATTTAAAACAGTTTTTCAAAATCAGTCAAATAGCCTATTGTTGTAAAAAATATAACATTCTGTGTCTGAACTAGGAAAATCCTGTGTTTCAGGCAGTAAAAGCTTATAAGTTTATTTAAAATTAATAATAAATTACATGTAATACACAGATTTCTTTCACAATCGCCAATAATTCCTCTGTATCTTTGTAAGACATATTTTTGTGTATAGATATGTTTATCTTTTTATGTATTAGTAAAGACGTTTGATTTATACAGTTGATTTTATTATATTAGAATTATAGCATTACTTATATGTTCGCAGGATATCTACGAATGTAAAACCTGTGGTCTCACTGGATCTCTATGTTGCTGTACGGAATGCGCAAAGGTAAATTTTATCTGATAATGTTTTTTTAATGTTAAGGAGTATATTTACTTTCACTATGCGTTTATAATTTTTATTAAGTCTTATTTTGTGTATTGGTTTGTGAACCATTCAAAAAATATATCACTGCGTTATATGAATTCTGACTTACTTTTTGTTACATAGGTTTGCCATAAAGGACATGATTGTAAGCAGAAGCAAACTTCACCGACTGCGTACTGCGACTGTTGGGAGAAGTGTCGTTGCAAAGCCCTAGTCGGAGGCAACTGGGCGGCGAGATGCGACCTGTTGGCGAGACTCGCGAGGGATACACAACTTGCAACGCATTTCAATTCAAGGCAAGCACTTCCTTTTCGTAGAAGACATATAAAATTTACTACAAATTGTGTACTTTCGATACTAGGTCACGTATTATTCTCATTGATGTCATAGTGTAACATGCAAGTGTAACGGAACATACATCCATTTTTGTTGTTGATCGACAATTTTTTTAATTCTTTTTTTTTGGTGAAAAAATAGCAACTCTCGCCAACAACCTAATTAGCCCAATTTGTTTTTTTAATACTAGCGCCCCGCCCCAGCTTCGCATGTGTTTTAGTAAGGATCGCTATTAAAAAAAAAACGAAAATACAAATCGCTCCTCTTTACATAGTATAGAAGAGTGAGTGAGGTACACAGGCAATGTACAAAACATAGGCTTATGTATAACATTATTTGCAGGGGCGAATCGATCCTGCTGTTTCTAGTACAGACAGTGGGTCGGCAGGCCGTGGAGCAGCGGCAGTTCCGCGCGGGCGGCGGCCGAGGCCGGGGGCCGCGCAAGCAGCCCGGCTCCGACGCGGAAGTCGACGCGCCCGACCACGACCTGGAGCCACCGAGATTCGCTAGGAGAGCTCTGCTACATTTACTCGGTAATTACTATTTTGAACTGATAGGTATTTTATTACTAGGGTAGTACTTGTATCATTCATTGCACAGAACTGGGAAGCGGGAGTTATACTCCGCAGTAGAAATGCGCTTCACTACAAATTGTATACGAACCATGTCTGTAAGTTAAAACGTCAAAGAACCATACTCTCAAAAGAAACGAATCTCTTGATTGACAGTGTTTATTTTACGGATTCGCGAATTCAAAGTGACAGTTTTCAAATGAGACGTACAGATGTACGAAATCGTGTAATGTTATGATCAGAGAGATCACGCCCATATTGCGTATCTATTAGTATTGTATGGTATCCAGGCGACTGGCCCGCGGTGGAGGCGGCGGTGATGTGCGGCGCGAGCGGCGGCGCGGCGGAGCCCGAGGCGCGCCCCGGCAGCCCCGCGCCGCACCAGTCCGGAACCACCTTGCTGGACAAGTTTACACACGCACTCATTGTCAAGTGCACCAACGAGGTAACATTGCATTCTATTTTACTACTTTTATTCATAGGTACTATTCTTTTTATTTTGTTGTATATGTTATTTACAAAATTTGTCCCTAATTCAACTTTTAATCAATAGGGTATTCTACTCTGTTTGGCAAAGTACTCTATTATGTTCGTTTCATCGTTAAAAGACACCAAAAAAAAATATTTCGGCGAAATAAACCCGCTTTCATGCCATAAAAATACTTCAAAATTTTAAATATATTTATTCCCGCGAAAACAGGCTTCTGCGCTGTCCGCCATGTTTATGACGTCATTTCGGCATGTAAACAAAGCTTGATAATGAAGTCTTAATAAAAACATTTGAAAAACAAAACATAACCTATAACTTTCCGATATTTTTCTACAAATTAGCTGTTATTTCATTAAAAACAACATAATAAAGGTAATACTTACAAAGATGTTTTCACATTCCGGAATTCGGCAGAACAGAAATCTGTATTACGTGCAAAGAACTTTGCAACCATCATCGTGTCGATTTTTGGTAAGTTCGTACTATCTCCTTTTACGAAACCGGCTTCCATTTCGTGTTTTTAATAGTATTTAGCTTCTTTTAATTTAGTATTTATCAACTGAATAATTTTGACGAAGAGCACTGACGAATCGGAAATATAAAGTTTACGACTGGGTTGACAGGTGGCAAATTATTATTGACAATATGACGTCACAGCATGGCGGCTCGTGTTTTTAGTCACGTGATATACAGATTAAAAATATCAATTTTTAATTTTAATATTATAAATCAATCATGTAAATTTATGACTCAAAATCAGTTTAACTATGTTTATTTTTACATAGAGTTCATTTTGTACCGATTTTTATATTTTTTCATTAACCACCGAGAGTACCCTATTATGTATAAGTTGTATTTTATATTAAAACTTTATATAATAGGTGAATAGTTACTGTAACTAGTCAGTTTAACCGTCAAAACGGTTATAAAGACAAAAAATAGTCCTCACCAAACTGCGCCAAGACCCAGAAATGCGGGGCTCCGTCGACCTAGTGTAATTATAAAATTGAGAATACTTCCTTACTGTGTTAGATGCAGCGTCGTGGTCGCGGCACGATTAGTACTAGCTCCGTGTAAAATAATTTTAAAAAATAGTTTTAAGTCTCATTCGAACTTATATCCTGCTTTACTATGTAAATAAAGGTGTAATGTAAAGTGAAAGTATTAGTGATGACTTAATTTTTAAAAACTCAGTGAATAAAATTAATAATAAAAACATTCGTCTGTACTAGTTAAGTAAATAACAATTTATTATTATAAAAACAATAATATTACATAAAACCAGTGCATAAAACTCAGCTTATGGTTAATTTGTGGTGACTTTTTTATTCTGAATTTATTTGTGAGTGTCAAAACTAAATCATGTGTATAAATAATAAATAAACAATATACTAATTTAATAATATAAAAGATAGTGACTTAAAAAGACTTAAATAAACAATAACAGTGATAAAAGTTATAATAGAAAACAGTGAATAAACTAAATTTATAAAATAAAATAATAATTAAGTGCAGCGCAAGAAGTGACAAAGAACATTCCTAAGTAATGAGTCGCAGTTTTAACGTATTTTATGAAGCGCATATAGAAGCTTAATTTCGCCACCGCTGTCAATAGTTAGGCTGGACGAACGTTTAGTAATTTACGTTACGATCCGACGGCTCTGGGTTCGAGCCTCGATGGATGCATGATTTTTAATTATTGAAATTTTATTTTTAAACCAACAGTACAGGGTTCGAGCCGCCCTAGATGCAATATTACGGTTATTAATATATTTTATTATTTTTAATATTATAAAATCACAAGAAGAAGAAACAAAAATGTCTACGACACAAAAACATACTTGTGCCAAATGTCGTAAAATAATCAAAGAAAAACATTTTCTAACTTGTACAATATGCAACTGTTCTTATGACCTTGCATGTACGAATACAGAAAAACTATACAACTTAATGGATATAGAAAGAAAGAAGAAATGGACATGCGCTAAATGTTTAAAAGATAAAAAAAATCTTAAAAGCAACACTAGTACACCAAAAGTGCAAAAATTACAGGTGCCTGATAATTCTGATATAGCAACAACATCGAAGACAGTAAATAAACAAAGTAAAAAGCTACAGGAGAAGGAGGCAACACAAACACAAAATTCTTCAATAGAGTCTGATAACATAACTAAAAGAAGATATAAATATAAAGTCCCGATAGAAAATTCTTTTAGTTCGTTATCGGAAACAGACTCGTTTGATAGTTGCGTCGTACGGAACGATACATTGAACAGGAGCTGTCCAGAGTTATCCAAACACAATAATGATGATCAACTGGAAATGATGAAATTAGAAAACGCCGAATTGAAAACAAAACTTCAAGCAGCTGATGTAGAAATAGAAAAATTGCTGATGGTAAACAGTGAACTTAAAAAGCAAATGTCTGGTTACGTAACGAAAATTAAACATTTAGAAAATATATGCAAAACTACACCAAAAACGGATAAAAAAAGAAAAGTATTGAATGTGTCTAATCAAATTCAACCACTTGTGGAGAAGAGAGATAATATGGAATATAATTCAAAACAAAAGGGAGGAGAAGAAGTGTCTACAGAAAACTCCTGCGTCCTAGAAGTAGAAAAAGAACAGAACATACAAGTAAAAGACGATAGAGACGTGGTTCTAGCGGAAGAGAGTATAGAAGACAAGGAAGTCGATCATAAAAGACAGCAATTACTAAATACACGTATAGATGCAGCAAATATTTATCCGCAAGATAAAAAAACTAAGACAAAAAATATTTTCGTTATTGGTGACCAGCAAGCGCGAGGTGTGGCTGCTAGACTAATAAAAACTAGGGAAGGAAAATGGAACGACGTCTACAATATTACCGGAATAATAAAACCTTATGCAAGCTCAACGGACATAATTGGAAGTCTTTACAACTTAGTAGATACGATATCAAAGGATGATTTAATTGTAATTTCTGTTGGCAGTAATGATAAAGACCCATATACTTTGTTTACGAATCTATGCAATATATTTTTCCAGTTTAAATATTGTAAAATAGTGATAGTTAATATAAAACAGAATCGGTACTTGGATGTAGATATATTGAATTCACAATTGAAGTTTTTGGTAAGGCAATATACACACTGTAAACTTGTAGACATTAAATACTCCGATGATTTCAGAATGTCAAAATTAAACTTTATAACATTCAAATTAAATGTTGGTATAGATTACTTTCAATATGAGCACGATTATATTAATACTGGCCTAAGAACAATTTGCAAAAATAAAGATACAGAATCTTTTTTTCGTCCCAAATATGGACCGTGAAATAAGTTCGAGCAACGAGACACCTTCTTGTAGTTCTCATCTAAACTCTAGTCCTGAAGCAATACGGATTCCAGACGCAAATACAGTTAGAATCCTACATCAGAACATTGCTGGTCTTTATAACAAGCTTGATGTTTTGGAAGTGACATTGAATGACTTATGTAGTGATAGCGGTGGGATTGATGTGTTATGTCTCAGTGAAACTTTTGTTAAAGAGGGTACTGAAGCAAACATAATTTTAAAAAACTATAAGTTGGCAACAGCATATTGTCGAGACAAGCGAAGGGGAGGATCGTGCATCCTTGTAAAGAAAACGTGGGATGTAAAACCCTTAGCCATAGCCAAAGATTTAGCTACCAAACTGTATTTTGAATGCTGTGGAATCGAAATTACGGGATTGAATTTGATAGTGTGTAACATCTATAGAATTCCAGAACAAAAAAAAGCTAATATAGGCATATTTCTATATAAACTGGAAATGTTACTACACTATTTGACGGACAAATTTAAAGCAAAGAAAGTCGTGGTCTGCGGAGACTGGAACATAGATATTCTAAATGAAAACAAATATACAAATGAACTACTAAGTATCCTAAGAAGCTACAATTTAACTAACCATATACAGGCGGCAACAAGACAAAAATCTTGCTTAGACTTAATTGCTAGCAATATTAGAAATGTAAAATCGGAGATACACAATCTTTGCCTCTCAGACCATGAAACAGCTCAATCTATAACATTTAAGGGAGATAAATCGAAATGCTACACTACTTGGTTTGAATACAAACGAGATTACTGTGAGGATAACATTAGGAAATTTTGTGATTGTATGGCGGCTATCGCTTATACTGACGTCATGTACGCAAGGAACATGGAAGATGCTTTTAATGCTTTCTATGATACCTTTCGACTGTTTCATGAGTTATGTTGCCCCGTGGTTAAGCTAAAAATAAATAATCGGCCAGGTAAGTTAAAATGGCTCACAAAAGGTTTGAAGAAATCGAGTAAATACAAACGAAAATTGTATTTAGCTTATAGATATACAAAAACGAATAAATCTATGCACAAATTGAAATTTAAACAATATAATAAGATTTATAAAGAATGTTTATTTAAAGCTCAAAAAATAAATAATTTAAGATATATACAAGAGAGCAAAAACAAATGCAAAGCAACGTGGAATACGATTTCAACCACAATCAATAACAAATTGTATATTAATGATATTGAGGCTATAAAATACAATAATAGTACGTATACAAATCCCAATGACATCTGTAATTTATTTAATTCACATTTTATCAATCTTATTAGTAATCACAATTCTAATGTAGCGAAACTTAATAATTTAGATAAAAACTTATCTTCAATTTACTTGAACCCTATTACCGAAAGTGAGACATATAACATTATTATGTCTTTAAACAATAGCAAAACGAGTGGTATAGATGACATAAATACTAGTATAGTGAAAATTTGTGCCAGGTACATTTGTAAGCCCCTAACACATATTATTAACTTATCCTTCACAGAGGACCAATTTCCCGAGAAACTCAAAATATCGATCGTGAAACCTCTGTATAAAAAAGGAGATAAATCAGACCCGGGTAACTACCGACCAATAACGATCATACCGATATTTTCGAAAATAATGGAGAAGGCAATGATCATGAGGCTGAACAGTTTCTTGAGGAAGTTTGATATACTACTGCCGCAGCAATTCGGTTTTCGTAAGGGACGCTCGACTGCACTGGCGTGCTTTGACTTGATAAAAACTATCTCGGAAAGCTTAAATAATAACATGTCAGCAATGTCACTATTTTTGGACATGAGCAGTGCTTTTGATTATGTTTGCCATTCATTACTACACCGTAAGTTAGAGGTATACGGCATTAGAGGTAAGGCGCTTGACTGGTTAGACAGTTATCTGAGAAACAGAATGCAATGCACCGAAATAACCAGAATATCGAAAATTGGCAAGAGTATAGTGAAACAGAAACACAGGTCACCTTACCTGGCAAAAACAACCGGTGTTCCTCAGGGTAGTATCCTTGGTCCACTGCTTTTTCTTATATATGTCAATGACCTTCCAAAGGCTACTTCGCATAAATGTATACTTTTCGCGGATTACACTACACTTATCATCAAATCGGACAATCAGGATCAATTAGAAATTGCAGCAAATAACGGATTAAGAGATGTAATCGATTGGCTTAATAAAAACAATTTGAAAATAAATTTAGAAAAAACAAAAGCCTTGCAGTTTTCCTCTTACAACTCTAGCCACAGAACTATACAATTACAATATAACAGTTCGACGATTGAGGAGGTTCAAAGTTTAAAATTTTTAGGATTAATTGTAGATAAGCACCTAAACTGGAAGGGACACATCGATGCAGTATGTAAAAAACTAGATCGATTTGTGTATGCAATCAGAAGACTGCGTCAAACGGTCTCAGCGGAGGCAGCTCTATCGGCATACCATGGCTACGTCTCTTCGGTGCTAAGTTATGGATTGTTGTTGTGGGGCAACTCCGTTGACATAGACAGAGCGTTTAAAATGCAGAAGAGATGTAGGAAAGGATGTTTTCAAGTAATACTTAAGGTAGACGTGTTTTATATCAAGCTGCGAAAATAAATCTAAATCAAGTACAAAAATAGTTGTTTATACCAGTGTTATACATAGTTCTACGCAGTGTATAAAAGCATACATTTCAGTGAAAGTTTACCTAAAAAATATTAATTACTCAATGAATTATAAGCAAAACAATTCTCAATAAATACAAAGCAAGGTATTAATGATTTAACACAGTGTCGGGAGTGCCGCGTAGTTGGAAACAGTCGCGTTCTGTGTCGTACCGTGTCACCGATCGAGCGAACAGCTGTGAAGCCCCGCCCAGTTACTCCGTACTAAGACATCAACAAACATTGCGATATATATCGCTTACCTTACGGTTCCTGTACCAAGATAACCGGTATCAGTTAGACATAACAACACTTCAGCCACATGGAGGGGGTTAATAGCAGCACCGTCAGACCTACTAAGAGACAGGCCCTCCAATCACCCCCCGGCAGAGATATTGATGAACCTTTAATAACACTATCAAATGTACGCAGCATAGTTGAGGAGGTCATACAAAAAGAGGTGGTTGGCCTTACGGAAAAGATAACCAAAGAACTCGGTTCTCTACTCAGCTCGAATCTGCGAGAATTGAAGGGTGAAATTAAGGAAGTAAAAGAGTCTATGGATTTTTTGAGCTGTCAGTATGAGGATATTATTAAAGAAAATACAGAAATTAAAGGTTTAGTAAAAACCCTGGAATCGGAAAATGGACAATTGAAGGTTGCGATGAATGAAATGACTATGCGACTTAACAACTTAGAGCAGAGCGCGCGCTCAAATAATATTGAATTTCAATGCATTCCAGAGAGAAAAGAAGAGAATATTATAGAAATTGTCTCGAAAATTGGTGATGTGATTGGATGTCAGGTTTTACCTGATCAGATAACAGGATGCACCCGCATTGCCAAATTAAATCGTAATTCGACTCGACCGCGTTCTATAATTGCTCAGTTTGTAACTCCAAGGTACCGAGACAACTTTTTGGCTGCGGCAATAAAGTTCAACAAAACAAAGTCGATTTCAGAAAAATTAAATACTACCCACATAGGGCACACCGGCGAAAAAAAACCAATTTTCGTCTTGGAACATCTCTCATCGTTCAACAAGGCGCTGCATGCTGCAACTCGAGCTGCTACAAAGGAGAAAGAATATAAGCATGTCTGGGTGCGCAACGGTCGCATATATGTGAGAAAGACTGACACCTCAGAACATATTTTAATTAGAAATAAGGACTCTTTAAGTAAGCTATAATTTATCTTTTAATACAATTAGCATGCAATATTGTCTTTTTCGTTTTAAAATTTAATCCTTTAACTGTATACTACCAAAATGTTCGTGGCCTTAGAACGAAAACTTTGTCTTTTTTTCAAAATTTAAGTAACTCAAATTATGATGTTATAATACTGTGTGAAACATGGCTAAATAAAAATATACAATGCTCGGAGTTATTCGATCATAGATATGTTGTGTATAGACGGGATAGGGAGATGTCAGGCTTTCACCGTAGTAAGGAGGGGGGAGGGGTCTTACTCGCAGTAAATAAAAAATATAATTCAAAACGATTAAGTGTATGGGAAAGTTATTGCGAGGATATCTGGGTGTTTGTTGGTTGCAAACATATTCAATCTCATGAGGGGATAGTATTTTGTGCGGCATATTTGCCCCCACCAATACAATTACCAATTCTAACACATTTTATAGACAACTGCAACGCTGTCTCGGAGAAGAATAACTCTCTAGTATGTATTGTTGGCGATTTTAATATGGGTGGTATAGACTGGGCCGCGTTTAACTCAATGTCGAGTTATCATCATAGTTCCACTGTATGCCAGACGTTTATCGATTTCTGCAATATGAATAATTACAAACAGTGCAACAACGTACAGAATAATTCAGGTAGGATACTGGACCTCATACTTGCGGATAAGAATATCCCTACATGTGAAGTCAGTCAAGCGACTGATGTATTAAGTGTTATTGACTTGCACCACCCTCCTCTTGAATTCAAGATATCTACGGAATGGGAAAATCTTCATGCAAATCCCACGCATACTAAGTTTAATTTCCGTAAAGCTAATTATAAAATAATTAATGAATATCTAGGTAGTATTAAATGGGTTGAACTGTTTGAGAGCTCTTGCGACGTTAACGATATGGTCAATGAATTCTACTCTGTTATCAATAAAACTATAAACGATTTAGTTCCTGTGTCCAGAGCTAAAACTAATAAGTATCCAGTGTGGTTCAATCGTGAATTGATCAATTTGCTTCGCGAAAAAAATAAGTATCGTACCAAGTATAAGAAATATAAAAATCCCTTAGATAAAATATCATTTGATGTGCTGTCTAGTCGTTGTCGTAAGTTAACCTCTAATTGTTATCGAAGATACCTTGAAAATATTGAGGATAAAGTCATTTCGAACCCAAAATATCTTTGGTCCTACATCAAAACCAAAAGAGGTGGAAGTAGCTCATATCCCACATCTGTGTTCGATGGCGCCTCAACAGCTTCTACTGGCAATGGAATCTGCAACTTGTTCGCCGATTACTTTGACAAAGTTTATGACAATGCTGCAAGTTCTTTCATGTTGCACAACGATGAACCTGATGCGTGTTGTGATTTTTTTCCGGATATTACTGTTAATAAAGACTATTTATTAAAAACACTAGAGAATTTAGATGTTTCAAAGGGCGCAGGTTCCGATAATATTCCTTCATATTTCATTCAAAATTGTGCGTCTTCGTTGGTTCTGCCCATTTGGATTATCTTTAATACATCGCTTAAGTCTGGTGTTTTTCCTACCAAGTGGAAATTGGCTAAAATTGTGCCTGTTCATAAATCGGATGACGTTAATGATGTCAGGAACTACAGACCCATCTCCATCCTCCCAGTACTTGCCAAATTACTTGAAAAATTCGTCTTTCCTGATGTTCAGAGATATTTTAAAAAATATATGTCGGAACAACAGCATGGATTTGTAGCAAAAAGGTCGACATGCACTAATCTGGTTAGCTTTACAGAGTCTGTGATTGAGGCGATTGATAAAAACAAGCAAGTTGACGTCATTTATACTGACTTTAGTAAGGCGTTTGATTCCGTCCCGATAAAAGTTATGATTCGTAAATTGCATAGGTATGGCTTCTCTGGATCCATTTTACAATGGTTTGAATCATACCTGTCGGGAAGATCCTACTATGTGGTGGCGAATGGGTACTGCTCTGACGAGAGGTCCATTGCATCCGGAGTTCCACAGGGTTCACATTTGGGGCCAATCCTCTTTAATATCTTTATTAATGACCTTCCTGATGCATTCAACCACTCACTCGCTTTTATGTACGCTGACGACCTTAAGATCATGCGGGTGATTGATGCAGAGGCAGACATTTCTCGGCTGCAGGAGGATATTGATTCTTTAACAAATTGGTGCAAGTGTAACGGTCTTCAGTTAAACACAAAAAAATGTACTCATGTTAAATTTACCAAAAAAAATAACTTTATTCCTTCGATATACAACATTAATGGTATAGTTCTGGGTGAATCTCATACAGTTAAAGACCTTGGTGTCTTGCTAGACAGCAAGCTAACCTTTATACCACACATTGAACAGGTAATTTGTAGATCATCTAGAATGTTGGGTTTTGTGTTAAGAAACGGAAAGCAGTTCCGAAAGCCCCAGACTAAGTTGATGTTATACAACTCCTTAGTTAGGAGTGTGCTGGATTATGCTAGCGTCGTGTGGCGTCCTCACTATAGTGTTCATTCTCTGAGATTGGAAAGGATACAAAAAAGACTAGTGAGACATATTTCCTTCGGGGTGGGCCTGGGGGGGCGCGATGTGAGCTATGAAGTTAGGCTGAGACATTTTGGAATGGTACCACTGCACAAGAGAAGAGAAATAACAGATTTGATGTTTCTCCACAAAATTCTGCATAACGACTTGGACTGTTCTAACCTTCTCCACTGGATTAATTTCCGTGTTCCATTGAGATATCCTCGCAAAGCTATAATACCTCTTTTGCCGCCGCTACGACGCACAGTGCTTGGTTCCAATTCGCCCATAGCTAGAATGGCCAAACTTTATAATCGCTGCTGTGATAGTACCGACATCCACTCAACAACCACCAAACAATTTCGAAAGGAAGTTACTAAAATTGTATGTGCCTAAATCCTGTTTTTCTGTTTTGCTTGTTAAGTTAAGTTTTTTACTTAAGTAGGTAATTTTCTTGCATGACGTGTTCGCCTCTAAATAGCTGTGCATTTAGTAAAAAAAAATAATGTGTTAATGTTTAAGTTTGTATCAATGTTACCAGCTGTTGGTGATCCAATAAATAAATAAATAAATAAAATCCGAGCCTTAGACAACGCATGGACGATAGACAGTTGCGAGCCACTGTTCAAAAAATTCAAAATTCTACCGTTGGCCAGTATGTACATTAAGGAAGCTTGCCTATTCGTCAATCAATACCAACATTATTTTAAAAAACGGATAGAAGGTAGGACGAGGTTGATTAGGTCACAGTACTCGAGCCTGTTATACCAGCCCGCATGTCATAAATATGTATACGAGAAAAATGCCTATAACATGAGTATATTGCTTTACAATAAACTTCCGAATGAATTAAAGAGTTTAGATGGAACAACATTCAAAAACGAAATTGTAAAGTGGCTCTTGGGCAAATGTTTTTACAGTGTGAAAGATTTTCTATCTGAGCGAAAAACATGACGACGATGATTTATTAATTTATTCATATTATTTTATTTTTATTTTACTTTTTTGAGTATCAGAATTATTTTTATTTGAATTTATGAATTATTATTAAATTAGTGAAATGTTAGTCTATTGAATTTTTATGGCTATTAAATACTACTATAATGTGAATTTTTGCACGTCTGCGCGCAGACTGGATACGTGAACTGTAATTTCAATTTAAGACCTTGTGTAACAAATGTATTCCTGCAAATAAACTATTTGATTTGATTTGATTGATTTGATTTGTGATATAAAAAAAGACTCACTAGTTCAACGTGACTAGTTGAACTAGAGGGAACTAGGGAAATTTGTTAAAATTTGTAGAGATGGATAACAGTATAATGAGAGAGCGAGAGAGAAATATAGTTATTGTTAAAAATTAATAATTTGCCAACAGACTCTAGACACTCTTCTCAACACATTGATCCGAGAGCAACAGAACGACACGATACCCGGACGCGCTGAACGCGCACGCGAAGTTGCGCGCAGATTCGTGCGATCAATCGTACGCATCTTCGTCATATTCAGCGTTGAAATGGCCCCTGGTGCTGCCAAGAAAAAGGGGTAAGTTATCAAATATATTACTTAATACAGATTCAAAAGATTCAAAACCTTTATTTAGGGAGTAGGCCTTCACAGAAACTTTCTCTCGTCATACAGTATAAATTAATTGTGTAATAAGTCTACTCTATAAGCTACTACCATTTCGGAAAGAAATGCAACATCATCAATTGTACTGACTTTTAAATTGTAAAACTTCGATCTTGTTAAACCAGTAGCCGATGTCAGAAATAGTCAAAAGACTGCAAAATCATATAAAAACTGTAAACTTATATCTTAGATAGGCTATTAGTAAGAGGTGTGATGGTCCTTTAGTAATAATTTTATTTTTTTGCCAGCCCATTAACGATAACAGCGTCACTGGTACACTGCCGACGCGTGTTCGCGGCACTAGTAGCATTGGCAGTGGAGGAACTCGTAGAAGCAGCAGACGCCCTACTGGCACCAGTCCGACTCGGCGTCGTGCGTCCCACCGCTCCATTCCCACTCGCAAACACATACGTCGACTTAGTCAACGGCAGCGAAGATCTATTTGGCGTTGAGCCATTATCTACAGGACATTCGCGACTTGCACACGCACGCCGGTACGTATAATAGCAGTGGGTAGTAGTCTGATACAAAAAAAAGGTTCAGTTCGCATTCTTACAATAGGAATGATTGACCCAAGTCAATCACAGATGGTCCGTAAATAGGATTAAACTGGATTCGTAAAGTCCAATTCCATTCAATATTGTAATAGACTGCAACGTTAATAATAAATAGGCATAAGTATTTTATAAAGCTTTTTGAATATATTGATCGTTTGTGAATTTCTGCACTTCCCTATGGTTGACTGGTAGAGAATGCAATTTAGCATTCTGATTCCGACTATATTTACTACTTTTGTATTGTGGTGAATCAAGTTAAATAAATAAATCGTTTTAATATTTTCGTAGAGAGTCAAACACCGCTGGTAGCCGCAGCAATGCGGCCGGTGGTACATCAATGGGCAGCTCGACCCTAGTACCTGACAGGTCGTCGACGCCGGTGGCCACGGAGTACGCGGACGACGTCGCCGGCGAGGCGCTGGGCGGCGACGACGACGCCTCGGAGACCGACGAGCCGAGCGTGCCCGCGCCTGCGCCCGCCGCGGACGCGCAGCACCACGACGACAATATGGGCGACAGGTAAACGAAAATACTAATATTGTCTTGTTTTAAATAAGCAATTGTTATCAATTTATTGTGATCTAATCTTCGTGAATCGATTTTTTTTCTGAATTTTAGCATATAATAAATTATTTTTAATCTAAATATAAGTTTATTTAGAGAATATGATATTGATTCTAGGGCTCAAGAACAACATGTAGTAGTCGAGAACGGCACCGAGCGTGCAGAAGGCGGCGAGAGCGAAAGCGAACTGGACTTATTGGCTGAAGTGGAAACGGAGAGCGACTCCGATGACCAGGACAACGCGGAGTCCGCACAGCGCAGCGTGCAGACTGGCGCCACGCAGGGTTCTGATGCTGGTGAGTAGAGAACTGAAAGTTTCTTTAAAGTTCTAATACGATAAATCGAATAATCTCTATGTAAATGAAGATGTTTTTCTTATAGTCTGTATTTGACTCCCAATCAGTGGCGGCTGGTGGGTCATGGCACTGGTGGTGCACTTTATCAGCTCACTGAGTACAATTCGAAATTGCAATAAAACAACATTTTGTCTTTACAAAGCCCAAAACAAAATAATGTATTGAGACGCTCACATCCACACAGCCATTTCTTTCTGTTATACATTTCACTTTTAAAACTTCGCGTAAATGATTTATTTTTCGATTTACACTCTTGTTTCAAGTTAAGAAATGGCCTGGGCGGTCCAGCTGATTTTAAATCGATCTTTTGTTGAAAAGTTTTATTATTGCTTTTATAAAGTCAATGTTATAGTTAATGCTCATTTTAACAGCTATTGAGTCACACAACTGTCCCACACACAAAACGATAAGTTAGTTTATTATAATTTATAATTCTATCACAAATCACAATGTAAACAATAACAAAAACAAACGCGCGACGCGGTCGGTTTTCGTTCGCCGGCTTTCGGTAAACTCCGGCTCGTGCGTGTAGCGCACGCGAGCTGTCTAATTTTGCCATACATTTTCTATTGCACTATCTCTGTCTCACGCGCCAGGCGTTTTAGCTCGTATTTCATAGACGTTGTATGAGTATTCGCCGTGCGCGTGGCCTAGCGCACGGCCTAGCGCACGGCTAATTGTCTTTACAAGCGAAAATAAGACTTAATACTTTAGCCAAGAGTTGAAATTGTTTTGTAACAATTTCGTTAATATTGAATAGATAGTCAATCGGATTATAAAGCATTTTTTTTTTCTGAACCTATTAAAATCTGGTAGTTCAGTGCACGAGCGCACTTAAGGTACAGCCGCCCCTGCTCCCAATCAGCCTGATCAATACAGATACAGCCTGCCAAAAAAGAGGGAAAAATGAGGGCGCTTCTTTCACACTTATGGTCACCCCATATTTTGCACACAAACTATTTTGAAACTTTTGCCTTTTACTAAACTACTAGTGTTGCTATTAAACAGTCTACTAGTTCCATCTGTCACCACGTAAAAGTCTTTTTTGTCAAGCGGTACGCGTGAGGCATACATATTCAAGTAATTCTTACAGAAAATACTCGGGTAAAAATAGTATTCACTGACTACGGGCCTTCTTTAGTTATAATATGATTTATGTGGCTTCAATAAACGTGTGCACGGCAACAGGCATAGCTTCCCTACTGCTGTACCCGGAGGACGAGAGTGGAGATTCGACGCAGCCTGAAGACGAGGATTCGGAGGCAGGCGAGACCGATGAGCAGGATGGCGAGGCGGAGCCGCCATTGCACGACGGCGAGACTCTGGAACGACGAGCAGCGCCGCCGTCTCGGCCTAATCTGGCGCCTCACTCGATGCAGTGGGCTATACGGTACATTTACTTTTTATTTTTCCCGTGGGAATAAGAGCATTATTTGTAGGGGTCAATACATGTTACATCTAGCATGTATTAAAACATTTTGGTTGTACAGCAACCGCGAGCCGCACCGCGGCGCGAGCAGCAGCGCGGGCGGCGTGCGCCTGTCGGGCGGCTCGTCGCTGGTGTTCATCGACCCGGCGTCGCTGCGGCGCTCGGCCGCGGGCGCGCACGACCCGCACTCCACATCCACCACCGCCTCGTGCCTGGCGAGGGCGTTCGGTGAGTTGGCCACTTACATTGTATATTATAAACATTTTTGACGGTGCCTCGCGCATTGTGGGGTTTGTTCGACTCATCGGTTCGAATGAGTCAAACAAGTGAGAATAAATCAAATTTTTGTGATGGCGGCAAGCGTTATTTTTTATATGATATTTAATATTTAAACAATAATACTATATTATGTAAATTTTGGCTAAACAATGTGTTTGTGTAAGTGTACTCTATGAATAAACAATGCCTTGTTTCCTCCAGTAACATTCACAGCAGAATCTAAACTAAATTTATCGGTTTACAGGTATTGTAATACGTCAAATAGCAGATCTCCTATGGGAGTATGAACGACTAACGATGCCTTTACCACGTGTGGTACCACTCGCGTACCGAGAGGCTCTACGCCTGCAGTGCTATTTGGAGAAACAGCTGAAGAATACTTGGGACTGGCTAGTAACAGTTATGGACGCTACAGAAGCGCAACTTAGGTACGCAAAACTAAATAGATCATTAAATTTCCACGTACAGACAGATGCAGAGAAATCTGACCCCCAAACGAAGTAAAAATTAAGGTTTATCATGTAATTCTCAATGTATTTAAATGGAAATTAATAAAAATATTATTCTATGAAATTTCGTTGAAATCTGATAATGTGGATGGCAAATGATCGAGACGACAGTTTTCCTGTTTAAAAATAATATACTTTTTGTACAGATTTGGCGCATCCCTCACATCAAACAATGCCGGCACGACCAATACGGAAAGCAGTCGAACGGCCGCCCCAGCGGCACGACGAACTACATCGTTCACTACACCCTCCACTCGCATTATAGGCTTCGCAGAAGGACCTAGGACAAGAGATCGTGAGCAAGGTTAGTAGACTATAAAAACTGACTTATTTAGCCTGAAGTTCAAGTTGCAAATAAAACAGACGTGGAATTATTACTAAATGTATTCAAGGACACATTTACTGAAAGAAAAAAAAAACTGGAATTCCAATGAAGCCTTTGACCACACATTTTTTTGTTATTTTTAAATTTTATATCTGTAACTGATTAAATTTAGAAGGCTATTTCTTAAATAAGAGGTGTGTGACAAACTCCCGTCGTCAAACCAGCAGCGGTGGAATATGCTATAATCGTCTTATTTTAAATAAACAAGAGTTAAGAGTTATTAAATCACATTGAATATTATTTGTGTAGGTGTAGAAGCCGGTAGTGCAAGACGCGAGTTCCTGGCGTACTGCCTGTCACTGCTGCGCGCGCACAGCGCCGAGCACGCAGAACAATTACCCGTACTGGACGTGGCGGCGCTCAAACACGTTGCGTACGTGCTTGACGCGCTTGTCTACTACATGCGTGCCGCGCAACCTCAGCCGCATCATCACCATCACATGTGGACATCGGTTAGTTGATTTCTTTCACAAACCAAAGGAATGTCTTTTTATCGAATTTCTTCCGCAAGGTTTTTATATGAGAAGTTTTCTATGGGAACGAATGTCTTGACGTCTTTATTGTACGCAGCGCTAGCGTCGCAGGTGCGCGACGCTAGCTCGTTATTGACAGTACAGAAATATCTGTGATGCCGCGCTAGCGCCGTGTTTGAAATCTATAGAGGAAACGCAGGGACAACGCTAGGCGTTGCGAATACGATACGTTCATCGAACGCCTATTGTATATTTGCATTTGAAACATGTGCAGGACGAGAACGAGAACGAAGAGGGTGAAGAAGAAATGGTAGTAGGAGGCGGCGCGGCCGTCGAATCTGACAGCGAAAGCGAAGGCGCCCGCGGCCGCACCCACGCCTTCTTCCAGCGCTCCGAGTCCACGCTCTGTCTCGGATGCCCACCGCCGGACCCATTCAACAGTTTGTATTTTATTTGTATTGTTAAAAGATCTCTTTTTAGTTCATATTATTTTACTTTTTAAGAATAGTATAATAATTTGTAATGTCAATTTGCGCGTTCCAATAGCTGCTTACGGCCGAACCCAATATGTGATCTCAATTCTCTATGATGATTGTTCGTGATTGACGTAAGTATTGATTCGTAGTTTACTTCCATAGATTAAAAATGCAATGAATCGATTGGTTACGAATTACGTATAGACGCGTACAGCTGATCACACATTTGTCAGCACCGCACGCGCCGAACGCGCCGCATTTTTGATTTCGTTGTATGCAAATGTGAAACCTCGCACATTTCACCCGCACCGTAATCGTCGTATTTCGTAAAGTGCGGTAGGCATCCGAATTTGAAGGAAGCATGACGTCATTTTTTTTTTTTTTTTTTTTTTTTTTTTTTTTTTTTTTTTTTTTTTTTTTTTTTTAATCGTGCGATCAGTCTGGTTGACTATAAGCAGATGTGTTGATATTTGTGGCGTGGAGGATGGTACTCCCAACGAAGCCAGTCCTTGAATTTAAGCAGTCATTATGTTTGACTGTTGTCCTCATCAAATATGTCACGTCGCTTCTTCAGACGTCGTATGGTTTCTGGGATGGTGAGTTGCCCCGCAAGCTGATTCGGGTGCATTTCTAGTCTTTTCCGATACTTGGATCCACGAGTATGTATTTCTTCTTTGACCATCGGCACATTGAGAATCTCATGGATTTCTGTTGTTCTGATAAACCACGGTGCGTTCGAGATGCATTTCAGAATGTAATTTTGCACCCTTTGGACTACCATTATGTTGGATGCGCTAGCAGAGCCCCACAGCTCTATACCGTAAGTCCAAATTGGTTTCAGAATCGTTTTATAAACCAGTAGCTTGTTGTCAATAGCTAGTTTTGAGTTGCGTCCTAGCAGCCAGTAAAGACCCTTGTATTTCAGGTTTATCTCGTCCCGTTTTGTCTGAACGTGTTTACTCCAGGTAAGCCTGCGGTCCAAGTGCATCCCTAGGTACTTCACCGTGTTTTTTTGTGGTAGTTGTGTCCCATTCAGACTAACCGGAGTGCAGTCTTCCTTTCGAAGGGAAAATGTTACGTGCACTGATTTTGAAACACTCGCAGCGATTCTCCACTTAGCTAACCATTCTTCTATTTTATGTAGGCTGTTTTGCAATGTCTTGGAAGCTTGAATTGAACATTTGTTCGATGCAAGTATAGCGGTATCGTCTGCAAAAGTCGCTATTGTAACTTCTGAACTTTGCGGTAGGTCGCAAGTATACAGTGTGTACAGGACAGGTCCGAGAACAGAACCCTGTGGTACCCCAGCAGATATATTGTGGAAGCCTGATGTGTAGTCATCTTCTCGTACTTGAAATATTCTATTTGTTAGATAGGATTTTAATATTCCATAAAACGGGTGTGGTAGTAGAGACTTTATTTTAGATAAAAGGCCTTTGTGCCAGACACGGTCAAATGCCTGCTGTATGTCCAGAAAAGCTGACGAACAATATTCTTTTTTTTCAAAGGATGTTCTTATAGTCCTGCACACCCTGTGGACCTGTTCTATGGTAGCATGTTCCCTTCGAAAGCCGAATTGATGATCAGGAATAATAGACCTATCTTTCATGACACTTAACATCCTGTGAAGCAGAGACTTCTCCATTAACTTTGATATTACCGGCAGGAGGCTGATTGGTCTGTATGAAGTGATCTCGTGGATAGGTTTTCCAGGTTTTTGTATCATTATAATTTGCGATACTTTCCACAAGTCCGGGAAATACCCAACTCTCAAAATGGCATTAAACAGCATTGTGAGGAACACGACAGCTTTTCGAGGTAGTTCTTCAAGGACCTTTTTGTCAATTAGGTCGTAGCCAGGTGCTTTATTGTTTTTTAAAGATTTTATATTCGTGTATACCTCTTTTGGTGTAACTAGTTTTAGAGGAGGGTCTAGTTGAAGAGCCTGATTAAGAATTAGGTTGATGTCGGATTCATCAGCATTCGGCTTAGGATCGTTGGGTTTGAATACTTGGCTGAGATGGCTTGCAAAGGCATTCGCTTTGTCCTGTCCTGTTTTGATCCATGCGTTATGTATTCTAAGCGGTGGTTTGTGCTGTAATGGCCGATCAAAGTTTTTGCATGCTCTCCATAGTGAATAGTTTGTTTCTTTTGTTGCTGATAAACCTTCCAAGTAGGTGTCTAAAGCAGTGTTATTAGCTTCACATATAAGAGTTTTCAGTTCTTGGATAGATTTGTTGAGTGCCGTTTTATCACTTGGGTGTCTGCTAATATGCCACACTCGCCGTAGTCTTCTTTTTTCCCGAATTTTTCGTCTGATGATTTCTGAATATGATTTGCTCTTGTGTGGACGTTCAGTGATTTCTGGCGTAGACGTCCAACAACTTTCTTGTATTGCTGATGTTATTGAGAGTACTGCATCATCAATATCCGACTCAGTTTTTAACGCTATTTTTATATCCAACCTCTCATGGATCAGTTCCCGAACGCAGTCCCAGTCTGTGCGCCTGTTATATAGTTTGGGATTACATTCTTTATTGATGACCGTAGTGCCAATTGTGAGTATCACTGGGACGTGATTAGTATTAGAGTCTAAGGAAGTTTGAATCTGATAGAAGAGTCTTGATAAACCTTTAACAATAAAGAAGTCTATGACGTCAGGGAGTCGGTTGGGGTCAGTAGGCCAGTGAGTCGGATCCATCGTTGAGATGGCGGTGAGGTTTTTTTTGTCCATGCTTTTCTTTAGCTCTCTTCCTCTTGTACTGGTTAGTCTAGAAGCCCAATGGACATGCTTAGCATTCCAGTCACCTCCGGCTATAAAGCGTAAACCGAGGGTATTGAATAGCTCGTCATATTGTTCCTGTTTTATGGTGTGTTTGGGAGGACAGTATATAGCAGACACGTTAAACATTCCATTTCCATCTTCTACTGCTATAGTGGCGGCTTGTATATGAGCTTTCTGAAACTGTGGTTGTTCATAATGTTTAATATTGGACCTTACAATAATGGCCGCTCCAGCATGCGACCTTCCATCAGGGTGATTCGTTGCGTAAGTATTATAATTTCGTATCTTGATATTATTGTTTTTGGTTAAATGTGATTCAGACACTAACAATATGTCTATGCTGTGTGTGTGCAATAAGACTTCTACCTCATCTACATTTGGCGATAGACCGTCTGGGTTCCAGGTAGCAATTTTGAGTGACTTAATCATGGTATCTTGGCCACTAGTGTTGTTATGAGGTTAATTAAAGTACTCATTTGTTGAAGGATTAGATCAAATTTTTGGGATTGTTGTAGTAACATCTCTTCTAACTTTATATTTGGTGTGTTAGTATCCGTCTTTTTGATGTTTTGGTTGGATTTTAGTATATTCGCATAGCTCGTCTCCTTACTAGTGTCTGGGGGCGGTATGTCTTTGTTACTGAATGTGTGGAGGCTTTGTAATAGTGGCTGGACTTTAG
This sequence comes from Endotricha flammealis, assembly GCA_905163395.2. Lineage (NCBI taxonomy): Eukaryota > Metazoa > Arthropoda > Insecta > Lepidoptera > Pyralidae > Endotricha > Endotricha flammealis. The sequence goes on from LR990855.1 coordinate 11,073,988, forward strand.
AATCAGTAGCCAGTTTTGAGTTTTGTTGGTTAAATTGGCGAGTAACAGTTGTCCTTGTGTCTTCTCTGTTTTTGAACTGTAAGTGTTTGATATTTTTTCTTGATAGTATTTCTTTATACACCTCACATCCTTTAAAGTTTGCTGGATGTGCACCAAGACATAAGGCGCACTTCGCTGGAGAACTTCGATCAATCTTAGGGCACTCTGCTGTTTTGTGTGATTGAGCACATTTTACGCAGCGGTAGGGCCTCATGCAGTAGTTTTTGGAATGGCCGTACTGCTGGCATCTTTGACACTGTACAATGGAGTTTCGCTTTTTTGGTTCTTCTATAGTAACTGATTGGTGGTTTATATATTTTATATTCTTAGCAGCTTTGTTGTTGGGGCCCTGTTGTATAGTTGCAAAGAAGGTTGATGTGGCTTTCTTTTCGGGTCCATACTTTGCATTAACTATTTCTCCAATGACTGTGTTTCCTGTTTCTTCTATAGCCTCTTTAATATCATTAATAGGTGTTGAGTGATGTAGTTTTTTTATTACGATTCTACAGGGTCTTTTGTCTTTTCTATTAAATGTATGACCAATTATACCCTTTTTTCTAATAATGTCGATTATAGTTTTGTAGGCCTCTACATTGGCGCAGTTAATACGTAGTTGATTCTTGTTTATGTTTTTGTAGTTAAAATCTGTTTTGTTAGCAGCACATTCTAGGAGCTCTGTAAGTTTAGTAAGATCTTCAATACCATAAAGGATAATGGGCGGTGGTTTAGAGTCCTTTTTAGGAGGTTCACTGTTATCTTCTTCTTGGTCAACCGGAAGACCGCTAAATTTATTATTAATTGATATTCTTTCTGGGGATGGTGATGTCATTTTCTTTCTTTTGGCATTTCTCAGTTTTGGTGCTCTTTGCCAGGAAGGGTTGTCATTTTCTTTTTCTACATCTACACTCATCGTGTTGGAGCTCTGTGAAGTAGTCTGTGTCTGACTTTGTATATTAGGATCAGCCATAGAGCTCAGAGATAAACTTCTAGGTCTACTCAGGAATAAACTAGGGTGGAAGGCCTGCTGGACTAGTTTTTTATTACTATTGGTTTGACCAGTAACATTCACTGATGAGGGGGCCTGGACACCCACCCTCTCACAGTCTTCGGTAACCAATTTCTCACTTACAGGCCCGGATACCTGTAAGCGCCGGGTGCTAGCCGGATCGCAGGGCAAAACATTCTCATTAGTATCACTCATCATTACGATAGTTGGGAGAATAGTGCAGAACTTTCCCAGGGAACTACACATCATGATTTCGGGCTGACACCCTAGCCTTTGACGATCCAACATCAATCTGCAAGGCAGCAGCTACAGTTTGATTTCAGAGTCTGTATCTCTTAGACCAACTGCCACTCCAAGGCTCACGAAGTTGGTCTCCCCGAGTCCGAGCTTTGATTTAAGTGGCGGCTCATACTCGCCACTGTCATCCACTGTCATTAGGTTTAGTGTCATTTTATAGAGAAACCACCGCATGACGTCATATAACGAATGTGCGAGGCTATCAAGAAATGCGGCGCGTGCGTCGCGTACGTTGCTGACAAATGTGCAAGGCTATCAAGAAATGCGGCGCGTACGGTGCTGACAAATGTGCGATCAGCTTAATGTGACTTTTTCAATCTGACATAGGAAAAAGGATTGAGATCGATAATTGGGTGCGGGCGGTAGTTTCTAGATTTTGATATATCTACATACAATGAATATTCATTCGACAGTCAAAGAATTGTCAACCTTATTATTGAATCCGGTTTGTCAATGTAACCTATATTTTGTCAACTTAGTGAATATGCAAGACGCGCTTCCGCTGGCGGACCAGCCGCAGCTGCTGCAGCCCAACGCGCGGCGCGAGGAGCTGTTCGGCATGCCGCGGCAGCCCGTCACCGTGCCGCCGCAAGGAGACGCGCCGCCCGGCGTCAACAACCCTCTAGAAGGTACAGTGAAGTTGTTATATTTTCGCTGTAAGGTCGCCAAGAGAATGTAGATTAGTACTTTGGTTACGTTATACCATAGATTTATACAATTGATAAGTATGCTTATGCGTTTCAAAGTGATCTTAAAATGGTTTTGCAGCGTGTCTCGGACGACATGCGCTACAATGCATTCCTTCGCGTTATGAAAAAAATAAAATGGGTAGATTTGGAATTGGACATATTTTTGAACCAATCGCGTCTAAAAGCACTAACCTTTCTATATTTACGCCGTCCGCTAGCGTTATATTACCAGTTCTATTTAAAGAGGAATGCACTTTTTTATTATACAATTTAGCCAGGAGAAACGTAATCGTGTTTCCAGTGGTCCCCCGCCGGCTAGGACTGTCTGTGCGCGGCACCAGCGGCGACCGCGGCTGGTCGCCGCCCGCGAGGCCCGCCTCGGCGCCGCCCGCCCCGCCCCAGCACAACCACGCCATGGCCAGGGACGAGCCACAGGTAACATATACACTTTTCCGTTTTTAAGCTGGACCAAAATAATCCATCACATTTGACATAATAAATAAATAAATAAATATAAAGGGACAATTCATACAGATTGAGCTAACCCCAAAGTAAGTTCGAAACTTGTGTTATGGGATACTAACTCAACGATATTATATTTTATAACAAATACATATATAGATAAACATCCAAGACCCGAGGCCAATCAGAAAAAGTTCGTTTTTCATCATGACCCGACCGGGGATCGAACCCGGGACCTCCTGGGTGGCGGTCTGGCGTGGTAACCATTACGCCACGGAGGTCGTCTATAATGTCAGTCTTATTACTTCATTCAATTTGCACTTCTAACTCTTAAAAATATAATAATTTTTATGCCCGCCGATAAAAAGCTATTATTACTATTAGGATTATATTTAGTAAATAGTAATTTTCATTTAGCTAATAGAAATATTTGTTTGCAGGACTTGTCATGCACAAAAGATGCAGTGACCAAAATGGATATTGATACTGATGGCGAGTATTTGTCAGATTCGGACTCCAACGAAGCTCGGCAGATAACGAGAAAGAAACATCACAGGTGATTTATATCTTCTAATTTTTATACTGTATTTGCTTAGGCCCTGTTTTACCAGTTGCTAATAAATAGTCTATTTAAAAATAAGTCCCGAATAGGCTGTTTGCCAATTAAAATGTCAAATCCATACGTATTAAACTTTTAAAGTGTTATAACTTGTTTTGTATGTGTATTGCAAATAAAGCATATTATTATTCTATCTATCCATCTAGACCTAAAACAACTGTCAGTTTATTTAACAAATAAGATCGAGAGTGGTGAAAACGGCCTATAATCATGTAAATTATAGAAGTGTAAAGTTATAATGTATAGTGTATTGATAATATTATCAAAGTCATTTTATGCAAAATGTTTGAATTTATGTAATGTAATGTATTAATTTTTAGACATCCTCTTTCCGTGACGTTGTCGGCGAGCGGCAGTTCTCACCAGGACACTACCGCGCAGCCCTCCGAGTTCCATACATTGGTTGACACAGCTTGTTCCATCATAGAAGCGCCACATCAACAACGCTTAAACGCGTCTCCCTCGCCAGGTATGTCACTAATTACTGTATACCTATTCTTTATTGCACATAAACATAATGCAAAAAAGAAATTGTTGAGATTATAGTGTACACAGATTAAGATACCAATAAATTAACCGATTTTATCATACGAACCAAACGTGCAAGATATACGGTATAAATTAAATAAAAATTTGTAGGTCACTAGAAACTAAAGCCATTGTTTTCGGATACATTACATGCTTGTTCCGAACCAAATTATGTCGCAAATATTATAATGAGCGGCGTTATAAAATGAATGCGTTTGTTTGAGCCGGTAGCCTTATACAAGACCAAAAACTAAGAAAAAAGTCCAGAGGGTCTATTCTCGTAACATAGTTAAAATCTCGTGTAGTCTTAACCGCTGTCTCACTCATACAAAATAGATTTGAGCGGGTGTGAGTTTGAGACGAGATTGAAATTGTTTTTGTTACGAGACACTTCGGCCGAAGTATCGGAAGAATTTTAAAAATAATTTAAAATATTTTTTTTTGTTATTATTCAACGTACGTAAAAGAGTACAATGTATTTCATGCATACAATTCAAGGAATTACTAAAATAACCATGAAAAAACCTTTTATTTCATAGTTAAAATTCTTCCGATACATCGGCCGAAGTATCGGATTTACGTTTCGTTGTAGCCCTCCTGCAGTTTTGCCTGCTTGAATGTATCTAAGACTGAACAAATCATATCTAACATTTATGAAAGTATAACATTATTATTATGTCTGTCATAGGACCCAGCAGCGGTTCGGCGGTCGAACCCCGAGCCTCCTCGTCGCGAAGCCCTGGCAAGACTGTTATTGTACGTGCTGTAAGTCGCTCCACTTATTTGGGGGACTTTTTATTATCAAAATTCATTCCCTACCTCTTCAATTGGATTTAAATACTCATCAATAATATAAATGTATTTATTTATACTCAACTCTTACAATACAAATTATGTATTTGAAGTTTATATTTGGTTTGAAGAACTTGCGTGCTTACCACGAGTAGTTAAGTTAAAGTTTAATTATAGTACGCGCCAAAATTTGGACTTGCAGTTTATAAAACAATTGAAAATCGTTGTTGTTATGCACTGAGAAGAAAATAGGAGTTTCGAACTTTTACTGTTGGCGACTAGTATAGCACAAAAATGCTTATGATTTGCAACGTGAGACATCAGGGATGTGTTGTAAGCGTTTATAGGCGACAGTGGCGACATACGATCTCACAGCCCGTAACATTGTTTGTCACCGTCGTGATATAAAAAAATTGCTGGCGTATTGACCTGATATTCAGCTTTTTTTATTTCACATCATATGACTATAGAAAAAATAGTAATCTTCTCATAAATAGGTAAATGATACCCTTTATTATGCGACAGTATCATAAACTGATATTATTAATACTACATTTTGATTCTCAATTTATAAAAAAAGGTTTTATTCAATGAAAATATAAGCGACATTTATGTATATTTAGGGTGAATTGCTAAGCGCAGCCGATCCACTCGAATCGCAAGAAATATCAGCTCATGTCACAGTTGAGACTACAGGATTGCCACCACCGTCGCTTCTGACGTCACTGAACACACCTGCACAATCGTAAGTGTTATTGATAGTTTACTTTAATCTTATCGCATAATCATAAATGTCTTGTTTGTTATGAGCCGTTCACGTTAATCGGTTGGTAAAATATACCCTTGGAAAGTGGAAATGTCTGTCTGACGCCGTAAAACGAAAGGTGCGATGCCCTTTTCTGTTTGTCTACAGTAGAATTTCAAATGATTCACTGCGCATTATCGGTAGTTTGTGCGTAGTTACCACTTTGGTGGTTTGGGTTTCAATTAATATATAGCTTTAACTACTTTTTTTATTACTAGTTAATTTGATACTATCCGAATATTTACCAAATTATTTGAACATGAAATGATGGCACTTTATTTCTTAGAGATACAGTTTTAAAAATACACCAGCGCCAGTCAAAAGAAAAGTTTTACATCTCAGACCGTTATTCCAATCAAACATTGACGTAAATGTAGTTATTATTTTAATTATTTCGTAGTCTACGAGCGTGTCCCTCACTGGGCGCGTCGGTGTCGCACGACCTGCTGCTCGGCCGCTGGCGCCTGTCGCTCGACCTGTTCGGTCGCGTGTTCACCGAAGACGTGGGCCTGGAGCCCGGCTCCGTAGTGGCGGAGCTCGGCGGGTTCCCGGTCAAAGAGGTCAAGTTCCGCAGGGACATGGAGAAGTTGCGCAACTCGCAACAGAGAGACTTGACTTTACATAAGGTAAGTTTAGAAGTTACAATCCGCGGCACGAGAGATGACACCTGGCGTATCACGTGATTCGACCTGCGCCGTAGACGATTTCTATTCAACTTTACTAGATCAAAGTCTAATCAGCAATCAATGAAGTGGCGTGGACTGTTACATATTATATTTAATTGTAGGGGAGATTGAGACAAAAGGTTTTGATAGGCGAGCTATCATCGCTGTATACTCCGTGGATTCTTTTAGGGCTGTTGACACTCTTCCATTTTATTTGTATAAATGCCAACACATGGAATGCTGTGTTGGTATTTATACCTCTCTCATGAAAGTGATAAATTTAGCGGAACATGTCACTTAAATACATTATGAATTATTAATAATAGTGTTTTGTTGTTTTCAGATGGAACGCGACCGAGCCAAATTATTACAGCAAACGTTTGCAGAGTTGAATAGCGCCTTCTCGGGACAGAATCGTCGAGCGCACAGCGCGCAACCACCACTCGCTGTCAATAGAGTCAAAGTGACATTCCGCGACGAGCCCGGAGAGGGCAGTGGTGTCGCTAGATCCTTCTACACCAGTGTCGCCGAGGCTTTGCTGGCAAATGAGAAGCTGCCCCCACTGGAGCCTACTACAGGAAGCGGGAGCAACAATAGCAGTACCAATGGCACTTCTGGTGCGGCAAATTCTGGCAGTGGAGCGGGCGGTACTAGCGGCAATAGTGGAGCGAGGTACGACATTCTTTTTATAATATGTCTCATCTTTAAATTGTATCGTTAAATAACAAGGTCCAAATAGATTCTGATAGATAACCTTAGCTCAGTTTATCTTATGTCAATTAAGATTATAAGAATTTACATTCTGATATAAAACTGTTACTGGATTCATGATAATATTTAAATATGGTTTGTGTACGTGTGTTGCAGGAGTGGAGCGGGCCGCGCCCGGACCAAGGAGGCGGCCCGACGCGCGCCCGGCAGGCCCGCGCCGCGCCCGCCCGCCGCGCGCGAGCCGCGCCGCGTGCTCAGCGTCGACGCGCGCCCCTACTCGCCGCAAGCTGCGCCGGGCACAGAGGGCGCCGGGTACAGCGGAGACCGCCCTGGAGGGCACAATGAACATCTCACCCTACATCAAGCCCAGCTTGGTGAAAGATTGTATCCAAAGGTGAGTAGATTAGTAAATAATTCCCAAATTTTTGCGCATAAAAAGCAAAGCAAATAAAAAAAATTTTTCGTCGTTGCTGATTATACATTAAATAATAATTATACATTTTCAGGTACATTCACTCCATCCCACATTTGCCGGAAAAATTACCGGTATGCTGTTGGAATTGACGCCGGCGCAGCTGTTAGTGCTGCTCGCCAGCGAGGACGCGCTGCGGCAGAAAGTGCGCGAAGCCATGGATTTGATAGTCATGCATCCTTCTGAAGCAATACTTGGTGAGTTGGCAGTGAAAGAAAACTTGTTGTAATCATGTTTTTGAGATACTTTGTTCGTTCTATTTTCATTGCTTTAAAGTTAGAAATAACACGTTGAAATATAATTATGTATATGCTTTTGACGCGTCACGAAACTAAAGCAACGGTTTGGTAATAATCAGTATACAAACAAGTTTGATTAAAATGAAATTGACTCTCTTGTTTATTTCCAGATTTAGATGTGTTTTCGTTGTCGGAGCGCGGCGGCGCGGGCGGCGGCGCCACCCTGGGCGCGGGCCCCTCATCCGCGACGGCGGCCGCCGACGACGCCGCGCCGCTCTTCTACTCGCCCGGCAAGCGCGGCTACTACTCGCCGAGACAGGGCCGCGCCACGCCCGAGCGCATAAACGCTTTTAGAAACGTTGGAAGGTATGATCCTTATGATGCGTGTATTTATGCACAGCAGCGCCATCTACTTTTAAAACGCCATTGACTATCAGACTTTTGACCAAATCCTAAGGGAATTGCGTACTTTTCATGATAAGTAACCCTATGTGTTAATCCAAGGTTGCGCCAACATCAACATACCAAATATCATAAAAATTGACCTAGCATGAAGAACTAACAAACATAGTCACATACTTTCGCCTTTGTAATATTCGTGGGATTATTTTTAAATAATATTATCTATTTGTTTCAGAATTATCGGTCTATGCTTACTACAGAATGAGTTGTGCCCCATGTTCCTAAATAGACACGTTTTGAAATACGTCCTCGGACGGCCTGTTCGGTTCCACGATTTAGCCTTTTTCGATCCCGTCGTGTATGAGAGCCTGCGGCAACTAGTCGTGGATGCAGAGACTGGCGACTCGCATTCGCTTTTTGCTGCTCTTGATCTCAACTTTAGGTAAAGAAAAAACAAAGTGTATTATGAACAGTTATTACGAGTTGATTTATTGTGTATGCTTTATTATATTTTTTTATTTATCTGTTGTAGTTTGGAAATGTGCGAAGAAGAGGGAGGTGGATGTGTAGAGTTGGTGCCTGGTGGACGAGAGCTCGAAGTTACAGCACTCAACGTATATGACTATGTGCGAAAATATGCGCAACATCGTATGTTGCTATCACAGGAAAAGGCCCTAGAGGTATTTTACTTAGATTTTATCATAATGAGTGGATTTTTTATTTTTGGAATGGAATTTCTAAAATGGGGGGTTCATTGTTACAGGCAATGCGCGTCGGTGTACTGGACGTATTACCGGAGTCTGCTGTAGAAGGTTTGACTGCAGAAGACTTGCGTCTTCTGTTAAATGGCGTGGGCGACATTAATGTGGCGGCGCTGGTCTCCTACACCAGCTTCAACGACGAAAGCGGAGAGCCGCCTGAACGTTTGGCGCGATTCAAGCGTTGGTTATGGGCAATTGTAGATAAAATGACACACCTCGAAAGACAAGATTTAGTAAGTATTGATTTATATTTCACATATAAGACACATAATACGACAAATTTTAAAATGTTATTGACATGATTGAAACTTGCAGGTATATTTTTGGACCGGGTCCCCGGCGCTGCCGGCGTCCGAGGAGGGCTTCCAGCCGATGCCGTCGGTGACCATCCGGCCCGCCGACGACGCGCACCTGCCCACCGCCAACACGTGCATATCGCGGCTCTACATCCCGCTCTACTCGTCGCGACATGTGCTCAAGCACAAATTGTTGCTCGCAATCAAAACCAAGAATTTCGGCTTCGTTTAAAAGCTCGCTGCCAATGTTATGTATTTTATTTAGTTTTAAACCCATTCATGTAAGACTGCTCATAAATTCTTGTTAATTTTATAAGGTGCGAGCCTTTTGTTTTGCAAAATACAAGAATAACGCCACATTATTAAAAGAATAGTAGTACTTACTAGTACGTGGATTTACGTTGCTATATATTTTTATGTAAATTAACAATTTGGATTCTGTGTATAAATTGTGCCCAGTTGGCATATATGTTTATACATATAGGCCCATTTGTAAAATGTGTGTTATCAATCAATGAAACCACAATTTATAATCATAAGTAATAAAGTAACAGATTACTTGCAGGTCGGTCACATTTTGTTTATGGGGCCTAAACATGACTGGATGGGTATTTTTGACTGAATAGTAATATTCATATTATACAGTAACTTTTTTGAGAAGGCAAAAAACAAAGGTCTGCACAAGTACATAGTAATAATGTAATGATTAAGCTCATAGACCTTAAGTATTTAATGTTGTCTTGGGGGCATGATTGATCAACAACTTATAAAAGACTCCCGGACCCTCGCTGTTTCGGCCTAATTGAACAGTGCATTTGATTGGTTTCCTCGTTTATTTATTGCATCCCATGCTCGAAAGAAGCAAGATGGCAGCGTGATTGATTGGAAAATATTCAATAATATTTTTAACTGTTTATATAGCTTTGTTATATAGTAAAAAATATATAAGAATAGAGTGGGTATTATATAGTGCTACGAGTGGAAAGCTTGGGTAGCGAGGCGTCGGATCCGAGCATTGGTGGTTTTGTGATATCAGAGGAAGTATTTATGCGCCTCAATCTCTAAAAATTAAAATTAGATATCCTTTGATCAGTTGTATTAATATGGTTCATAATAAACAATCTCAAAATGCTTATTCTTTTTTTATTGATACCTTTAACGGTCAGCACAGACAGACATTGTCGTTTAAATAAGCCGGTTACTACAAATTAACTTGTGGCTTTTGAGATAATAATAGACTGTTTGTGCTACCTAATCTGCGGCGCAGAAAGCCGACTCCAAGCACACTACGCACCACTAGTGATGGGCAGGAGAACATTTCCGTTCCGAGAACTTTCTTGGAAAGAGAACATTCTGAAACATTCTCTTGAACGGAGAATTTAAGAGAATTTACGGAAACTTAAGAGAATCTAAACCAAGTATGTAGACTTTTTAATTTTGACATAAAAATAGATGACTATGCATGTAATTTCAGTAGCTATGAATGCCATAGTGAAGATACATGTCAGGTAGGTAGTTATAATGATGTTACATTTGATTTTCTATATATATAAAATTCAAAGTCCTGTCTGACTGACTGACTTAACTATATATCAACGCACAGCCCAAACCGCTGGGTCTAGAGATTCAAAATTTGGAATGTAGGTTCCTTACAACGTCTAGGGGTGTACTAAGCAAGAATTTTTCAAAATTCCCACGGGAAAGCGAGATATACGCAAACGAAATTGCAAGGGTTTTACTGATCCGCTGGGTCTATTGATTCCAAATTTGGAATGTTTTTTCCTTACAACATCTAGGGGTGTACCAAGAAAGGATTTTTCAAAATTCCCAGGGGAAAGCGAGATATACGCAAACGAAGTTTCGAGGGTATATCAACGCACAGCCCAAACCGCTGGGTCCAGAGATTCCAAATTTGGAACGTAGGTTCCTTACGACATCTAGGAGTGTACCAAGAAAGGATTTTTTAAAATTCCTATGGGAAAGCGAGAACGCAAATGAAGTTGCAACGGTTTTACTGATCCGCTGGGTCTATTGATTCCAAATTTGGAATGTAGGTTCCTTACAACATCTAGGGGTGTACTGAGAAATAATTTTTCAAAATTCCCACGGGAAAGCGAGATATACGCAAACGAAGTTGCGAGGGTATGTCAACGCACAGCCCAAACCGCTGGGTCTAGAGTACTCTAGAGATTCCAAATTTGGAATGTAGGTTCCTTACGACGTCTAGGGGTGTACTGAGAAATGATTTTTCAAAATTCCCACGGGAAAGCGAGATATACGCAAACGAAATTGCAAGGGTTTTACTGATCCGCTGGGTCTATTGATTCCAAATTTGGAATGTAGGTTCCTTACGACATCTTGGGGTGTACCAAGAAAGGATTTTTCAAAATTTCTACGGGAAAGCGAGATATACGCAAACGAAGTTGCGAGGGTATATCAACGCACAGCCCAAACCGCTGGGTCTAGAGTACTCTAGAGATTGCAAATTTGGAATGTAGGTTTCATATGACGTCTAAGGGTGTACTGAGAAAGGATTTTTCAAAATTCCCACGGGAAAGCGAGATATACGCAAACGAAGTTGCAATGGTTTTACTGATCCGCTGGGTCCTCGAGAAATACAAGTTCAAGCAAGTTCATTTGCGTATATCCCGCTTTCCCGTAGGAATTTAGAAAAATCCTTTCTTGGTACACCCCTAGATGTTGTAAGGAACCAACATTCCAAATTTGGAATCAATAGACCCAGCGGATCAGTAAAACCGTTGCAACTTCATTTGCGTTCTCGCTTTCCCTTAGGAATTTAAAAAAATCCTTTCTTGGTACACTCCTAGATGTCGTAAGGAACCTACGTTCCAAATTTGGAATCTCTGGACCCAGCGGTTTGGGCTGTGCATTGATATACCCTCGCAATTTCGTTTGTGTATATCTCGCTTTCCCGTGGGAATTTTGAAAAATCCTTTCTTGGTACACCCCTAGATGTTGTAAGGAACCAACATTCCAAATTTGGAATCAATAGACCCAGCGGATCAGTAAAACCCTTGCAATTTTGTTTGCGTATATCTCGCTTTCCCGTGGGAATTTTGAAAAATTCTTTCTTAGTACACCCCTAGTCGTTGTAAGGAACCTACATTCCAAATTTTGAATCTCTAGACCCAGCGGTTTGGGCTGTGCGTTGATATATAGTTAAGTCAGTCAGTCAGACAGGACTTTGAATTTTATATATATAGAAAATCAAACGTAACATCATTATAACTACCTACCTGACATGTATCTTCACTATGGCATTCATAGCTACTGAAATTACATGCATAGTCATCTATTTTTATGTCAAAATTAAAAAGTCTGCATACTTGGTTTAGATTCTCTTAAATTTCCGTAAATTCTCTCCTTTCCGAGAACGTTTCCTCAATGTTTCCACTAAGAGAACATTTCCGGAAATCGCCCATCACTACGCACCACCATATGAGATATGGTATTAGTCCACTAAGCTACTAACAAGTTCAGTTCAGATCGTAAACCAAAGAATAGAATAAGGTAAAAAATAGTTAAATAATATATACACATAATCTCAAAAATAGTTTTACTCAATCATTCTTCAAACAAAACCTTAGAATAATACAATAATGCTAAAAATATTATAAATGACTGAACGCACAAAAATAACCTAAGTACCAAGATAAGATACTACTGATAGTTTTGTAGAATGCAGTTTTATTATTGATCAAGAATATTCTGCAAGTCATGTTCCAATCTTTAAATACTTTCTGAAGTAACAGTGTTTTTGTTGTTTTACAAAGATGTGTTATTCAGTTTTCTGTACTTTAGATGCCATTTTTAATTCGGTTGATATTTTGCTGAATAGTCCATAAAGTATAGATACATGACATGCATGTAATAACAGGCTTGTCACGCTGGTGCTTGGATATGTATTCCAACACATTTCAATCAGGGCTAGAATTAAAAATCTTACTATAACAGTATAGTTGCAGGTCCAAAGCAGATAAGGTAAACTGTGGAAATACCATGAGTAGAACTGATAATGGAGACTTCTTGCACAAACTATGCCAATAAAATTTACCAAGAACATGGGTAGTATGAATAACTGGGACAAAATATCAAAATTAATACTATAATGTTGTGTTTCCTCTTCTTGCACAGGTTTCTTTGGTATGTGTTTCTTTCCTGTTTTATTTGAAGATTTCTGCAGCATCGCCTCAAACGATCCCAAGAAGTCCTCTTGTTCTTTCGTCAGTTTCTCCTCAGTGTCTTCATGTTTCTTAGCAATTTGTCTTTTTGAATCTTTTTTTAGTTTGGCCTTTCTTTTGTTTTCTGTATTTTTTGCATCAATCTGAGGTTGCACCTGTCTTTGAACATATTTAAGTCTACAGTAACTTTTAAAATATTTTATGCACATTGGCATAAATATGACAAGTAAAATAATATGAATCCCAAGTAAGGTCATATGAAAACACTTGTTCTCAAAAGCTTCAATATCCAAAAACCTATAATTAACAGTCCAGGTGTGGTTAAAAACACGACCAATGTCAAAACTTCCTTTCATGTAGGCAATAGGATTATCGATCAAAAAAGGTAATCCTAACACAAGTTGTATGGCAGCACAAACTAGAAGCTGTTTTACAGTTTCCTTCAAGCCTAAACAGACTAAATAAAAGAAGAACAAGGCTGGAGCATACAGAAGAATATTCATTTTTACAGAAACACCTAAACTATAAAAAATACTACCAAGATACCATTTTGAATCTATAAAAAAGTTAAGTGAGATATACAAGAAAAGTACTGCCACAGGATCATTAAATAGGCGTAAGACATAGATTGAATGTATTCTGTAAGATGTTAGTATTGTAATGACCAGCACATATGGTGGCACTTTCCTAGTTTTTATATAAATTCTAAGTACAAAATATAATTGTAGGAGATAGATACCAATAAATATATATTGAGCAAGTCGAACATTTTCACCATGACCTGTGAGGAAGTACAGAATCGAATACAGGTAGACGAAGCCTGCGGGGTACACGAGCGGGCCGGTATCCCCCCGCAGCTGGCTGTAGTCGAGGCTGCCGTTCAAGAATCCCTCGCACTCCTGCATGTACGCCTTCCAGTCTATCTCGGTGTATGCCACACGGTCAACCACCAGCAAGTTGATTATCAGTTCGGCAGCAATGATAAGAAAAGCGACGACAGGCAATTGTGCTGGGTTTACAACTAAACCCTTTGCGTAAGACCAAGTAAACATATTTCGGACTTGTCGAAAACTTTCTTGAATTTTGTTAGGATTGCCCATTTCGGATTGCTGCAGGCCTTTTCTTCTTCAGTAACTTGGTTTTCAGACGTACTCTAATTCTATTGCAATGTCAGCTCTTAGTAGTATTATAATTTAATATGTCTATTTTAGGATTAGGTCGACTCATAGCACAGTTCGCTCACCGGTTCCCAGGCACTCGGCCAGCCAGTCCAGCAAGCAAATCTTTGAATTGCATTGCATGCTTTTTGTTGTCCTCCTTCAATCATCAAATGTCAATTTGACACTTTGACGTTGACAGTCTTAACCTTTTGTATTCTTGTTGTCAGTATTTTTGAATTGGCAATAATTTAAGATTATGCGACACCCACACAGTATTATGCCGAGTATTACGGAAGGAATCAATATTTGCTCCACATTTTACTATCAATGAATCAAATATTATTACACGCAGTAATAAAATTTTAACTCACAAGCTCGAGTTGGCGCCAAAATCCATATACCTATCATCCAGGCAAACTGGTGAAACCAAATACTATGGAAGACTAATACCCACAGCTCTTGACGTTTCTCAAACAATGACTTGGCAACCTCCGAAATAGCGCCCCTAGCGGCACGAGGTGAACATTTCCATACAAAACGCACAAAAGTTTTGAAATCGTCAAAATGCATGCGGCATGAGGTGAACAGGAGGTTGCCAAGTCATTGTATGAGAAACGTCAAGAGCTGTGCGTATTATATTTCTATAGTATTTGCTAATACGCACAGCTCTTGACGTTTCTCATACAATGACTTGGCAACCTCCGTTCACCTCATGCCGCTAGGGGCGCTATAACATTTTGCATACAAAACGCACAAAAGTTTTGAAATCGTTCACCTCATGCCGCCCTCATGCCGTAGGGGCGCTAGTGTCGCGTCTTGCCCGAATTCTTCCGAAGCTGTGCGTATTATGGCGGAAACACACTACCGTGTCGGGGCCTGTCGTGTCGCGCCAGAAGCATATCGCCTTCATACATTTTATATGGTTAGGAGCACATTTGTAGGGCGTGTCGTGTCGTGACTCGCTCTGTCGTGGCGCGGACTGCTGGCCGCCGATTACGCCACGGCGGTGGTGGGGGTTATGACGCGACACGACACGCCCTGCAAATGTGTTTCTATACCCGCGCGCGGCTCGTGGCGCGAACAAGTGGACGCTTTTTTTTAAATTTATTTTTGCAGCGTGATAATGAGTTACTAGGTAATAGATTCCTGATAAATATACTTAAATACATTTTTTTGTAAATAAATACCATTATACATTATAGAAAACCTCCAGACAAAGGCAAACACTGCGAGCTTCTGTTCAGAAATGAAAGAAATAAACGTCTGGCGTTTATTTTGTTCATTTCTGAACAGAATCGCGCCCCGACACGACACGTAAGTGTGCACACCCACCGTCACGACAGACCGCGACACGACAGGCCCCGACACGGTAGTGTGTTTCCGCCATTAGTCTTCTATAGTATTTGGTGAAACCACCTAATGGCTGGCGTACTTTCTCCTGTGTTGTTTTCAATCTTTATTAGTACTCTTTCTCAAATAATTTCATGTTCGTATCATTTTTATGCCGATGACCTGCAGCTTTATGTACACACGGACATAGGAAGGATAGACAATGCCATAGAAGAACTTAATAGAAATCTACATCGTATTAATTTATGGTCAAATAGCTACGGTATAGTCGTAAACCCTAACAAATGCCAATCAATAATTATAGGCGGAGGTCGACAAGTGTCCCAAATTAACAATAACTCCTTGCCGTCGGTTATATATAACAGTATACCTATAAAAATATCAGAAACAGTCAAGGATCTTGGTCTTTACATAGACAATAAATTGAATTGGGATGCACATATTTCTGAGATCAGCCGAAAAGTTTATAGCACCTTGCATTACCTGAACCAATTAAAAAATTTTCTTCCCCTCACAACTAAAATAATGCTGGTACAAACCCTTATACTCCCCATCATTGATTATGCTGATGTGTGTTATTTGGATTTAACTGAAGACCTTCTCAACAAAATGGAACGACTTTTGAACAACTGTATCAGGTTCATATTTTGTTTGCGCAAATATGATCGCATTTCCCACTATCGTACACAGCTTAAATGGCTTAATATCAGGCACCGCAGAAATCTCCATGTCCTTTGCCAATTATACATGGTTCTTAACAGTCCATCTTCTCCGGATTATCTCAAGTCTCAATTTCACCAACTTGGTTCAAATCACGATAGAAATTTACGATCGTCTAATAGTTTGGTCCTCTCTTTTCCTTCGCACCGTACTGGTTATTTCTCCAATTCTTTCGCTGTTTCGGCTGTACGACTATGGAACGCCCTCCCCGACACCATTAGGCGAGCACAGTCTCGAGTCTCATTTAAAAAGCAGGTACATCAACATTTTTTGGAGCTGGAATAGACAGTATTTTGTTAAAATCTACATTGGCTGCACTATTCAATTGTATGTATTGTTTACGCGTATATGTATGTTATGTAAGTATTTATATATGTATGTAAGTATTTATTTATGTGTAATTGGATATGTATGTTAAAATTTAATCTAGATTATTAATGTATTTTCAATATTTTTTATTTTATTCTTATGCTGCACCCCTTATTACCGATTCAGATGTCCCAAAGGTAAACTGGGAGACAATGCTTTTAGCATTAAGTTCGCCTTTTGTATACACATTATGTATTGTGTGCAATAAAGTTTAAATAAATAAATAAATAAATGGCGGAAACACACTACCGTGTCGGGGCCTGTCGTGTCGCGCCAGAAGCATATCGCGTTCATACATTTTATATGGTTAGGAGCACATTTGTAGGGCGTGTCGTGTCGTGACTCGCTCTGTCGTGGCGCGGACTGCTGGCCGCCGATTGCGCCACGGCGGTGGTGGGGGTTATGACGCGACACGACACGCCCTGCAAATGTGTTTCTATACCCGCGCGCGGCTCCTGGCGCGAACAAGTGGACGCTTTTTTTTTAAATTTATTTTTGCACCGTGATAATGAGTTATTAGGTACTAGATTCCTGATAAATATACTTAAATACTTTTTTTTGTAAATAAATACCATTATACATTATAGAAAACACCCAGACAAAGGCAAACAATGCGAGCTTCTGTTCAGAAATGAAAGAAATAAATGTCTGGCGTTTATTTCGTTCATTTCTGAACAGAAGCGCGCCCCGACACGACACGTAATGGCGGAAACACACTACCGTGTCGGGGCCTGTCGTGTCGCGCTCTGTCGTGACGGTGGGTGTGCACACTTACGTGTCGTGTCGGGGCGCGCTTCTGTTCAGAAATGAACGAAATAAACGCCAGACGTTTATTTCTTTCATTTCTGAACAGAAGCTCGCAGTGTTTGCCTTTGTCTGGGTGTTTTCTATAATGTATAATGGTATTTATTTACAAAAAAAAGTATTTAAGTATATTTATCAGGAATCTAGTGCCCAGTAACTCATTATCACGCTGCAAAAATAAATTTAAAAAAAAAGCGTCCACTTGTTCGCGCCACGAGCCGCGCGCGGGTATAGAAACACATTTGCAGGGCGTGTCGTGTCGCGTCATAACCCCCACCACCGCCGTGGCGCAATCGGCGGCCAGCAGTCCGCGCCACGACAGAGCGAGTCACGACACGACACGCCCTACAAATGTGCTCCTAACCATATAAAATGTATGAACGCGATATGCTTCTGGCGCGACACGACAGGCCCCGACACGGTAGTGTGTTTCCGCCATAAGTGTGCACACCCACCGTCACGACAGAGCGCGACACGACAGGCCCCGACACGGTAGTGTGTTTCCGCCATAACACTGAAAACTTGCCAGCTACAGTGGTATCACTACTGCATCAAAACCCGTCAAAACCATAATAAAAACCGATGAAGCAAACAGACAATTTCATCTCAAAATCTCAATCAGATTATAATATTAATAACTAGGTACTAGCTACTTACTGATTTTTTTTTCTCAATTTAAAAATAAATGACAAAGTTCTAGGTAGGTGTACATTGTAATCTTTTCTCAAGTTCATGGTTTAACGCTTATGGCTTAATTAAGGAGAATAATCGTATGAAAGGATAATTAAAACAATTTTTATAATACTTACGTTAGACGTTAACTTATTTAATACTTAAGTTAGACGTTTTAGTTTAGACGACCTCCGTGGCGTGATGGTTACCACGCCAGATCGCCGGTCCCGGTTCCGGGTCCCGGGTTCGAATCCCGGTCGGTCATGATGAAAAACCAAACTTATTATGTACCTTCTTGTTATAAAATACAGTATCGTTAAGTTAGTATCCCATAACACAAGTTTCGAACTTTGGGCCTAGCTCAATCTGTGTGATTTGTCCCGATATATTTATTTATATTTATTTAATATGGAATTTTATTAAAAAACGAAGAAAATTTGTCTTCGTTTTGGCACGGACGTGTCGTATAATTTAAAAGCAACAGCTTCAGCATTAACTTTTATCATGTTTTATCTTATTAATAACTGTGATAAAAAATACTTACCTACTTAATAATAAGTATGTTAGTACCTACTTAATTTGTATCACTCTCTCTCCCTCGCTTAAAAAACTCCATGACTACTACTAGATAAAATATCATGTACCTACTTTTAGTAACACCTGCACCTGTATAATCAACAGCCAACTGATTATAGTTGTTTGAATTTCTAACAAGGACGACAATAATACTATGGTGGCTATTAAATTATAAAATTTTGTAAATAAACAATCAACTCGAAGGGATATCCGAAATAATGTCACGAACACCATATTAATGTTTAATAACGTTATCTGAGTTTATTAACGAGTTTATTAACGTTATCTGAGTGAGTTAATAACTATCAACTCACTTGTCGGGTTCCGTAGTCAAATTAAAGAGCCATAAAGGGACTTGCTGTGGGTATATTCGGACCTCGCTTGGCCACGTTCGGCTTTTGATGGTAATGTTATACTGCAATTTCTGAAAAGCATTTTAATTTGAATTCCACATTAACTCTCAAGCTATACCATATACCTTTTTCCTCTTTAGTTTTAAAGACTGCGATATAATTCAATATGTCATTAACTTGAAAGAAATTGGCTGTTTTTTAGATAACCCAACCACAGGTTAACCTACCTACTGATTTCCCAGCTTCAGCATTGGGACACGAAGTAGCGTACCTTTGTACCAGAACTCAAATCGTCGTTGCGCTGGAGTCTGTGAAACTAAAGTATTCATTGCAATTTAACGATGAAAAACACAAGTAACGTAAGAAATAATAAACAGAGATAGTGTAAAACGTTACGTCGTCGTCGTAATCTTTTTTATTCTAAAACTACGGAACCCATTTTAAGCCAAATACCATATTCAGGTAAACAAGTGGTTACTTATATAAAACTATAAATTAACAATGTTAGCCCCCACAAGTGGCTTAGCCAGGCGAGTAAGTCGTACGTCTCAAAATGAAGTACTTTTTATTAGGTTTATTTTTCATTCAAGTGATTTTTGGAAATGAAATATCTAACCGAAAAGATTCTGACGAAAATCACATCGACAATAATTTCACATGTAAGGAATTTGTATAATATTCAGTGTTCGCTCAAAACATTTAATTATTTTGTAATTGTTGCATCCAGTGATCCCCGAAGTTACGCCACGTTACGCTGTATATTACGTACTACAAAATCCGCGCAACGAGAGAAATGAGACCTGACGAGTACGTAATTTGACTTGGGCAGTATACGTAGTGGACGCATAGATTTATTATATACTAGTGTTAGATTGGCAATGCAAAAGATAGATCATAGTATACGCGTTTGTTAGAGCGAGATAGATAGGCGAGAACATTCTTCCTATACACGCTATCGGGCTATACCGGCCTGACGTCAGTCGTGTTAAAAACAAATCCCATTTTACAAAATTTATGGTTTTAAGTGTAGTTTTGGTGTTAATTAGATGTATGGTTACCTGTGCAGTGCCTGGATGTAACTCAAACAAAAAAGAAAATCCACAACATTATATATCTTGCTTGCACACATGTACATTACACGCACACTAGTGTATTTTGTTTTTGGTCTCGCCTTAATCAAACAATTGCCGATCTATACGCTAGTATATACTAAATCCATGAGTAGATGAGTTCTATAGTATTACTAGTAATCGTCTACCGCGCAAGATATATCACGTACCGTCAGGTCTTATTTCTCTCGTAGCGCGGATAGTACCCCTCATGTAGTACCACTCACTACCACTGTCTTTCACACTATGTCGCGTTTAACTAATCTAGAGCCATTAGGCCATGCCGCCATGGTCTGGGGCGGATAGGACGATGCAATCTTCGGCTACGGCTGCACATGACTTCGGGTGCCTTTCATAATTAAATTTTCCATTCCATGGACGGACAGCCAGTTTTTGAAACGCATTTTAATTTTAACTCCATATTTAAGTCTCCAGCTATCTCTTTTTTCCTTTTTTAGTTTGACTGACAGTTACATACAGCCATACTTTAATGTGGCATTAACTTGAAAAATGATTTTAATCAATTCACCGTTACTCTCTTTATCTATTAAATCTTTCATTAGTTACATGATAATAATAATAATATGGCTATGTAATCACCACCGCCTACATCATAAAAGAGAAATCAAGTGGCGGGACATGCAGTAATGCATTTTCCTGACTTTAAATAATAAAAAAAAGGTATTATTACCCTACTCTAAAATCTAAAACATTTTACAGTTGTCTCTGAAAGTCATCTCGGCGAAAAGTTATTGGGTATTTTTAATACCTGGATACAGAAAAATGTAATACTTGATTTCCCGAGACTAGATCCGCTAATAATTCCTGATGTAGAGGGTTCATACAACGAAAATGGAATTAAGTAAGTCCCTGATTTAATTTATTTAGCAGTTCACTTTAAACATGTTTAAGAAAAGAAAAACATCTCACCACCGCAGGTGGGATTAGAATCCGACTCGAAAACCGGCCGAGTGCTCTTACCACCGCACCGAGCTCCCGGAAAGGTTAGTAATAGTAGTGAAATTTTTCATTTCTTGAAACTGCTGTGGAGAATCTATATTTTTTTATATATGACGTTTGTTTGTAAGTATATTTTCTTCTTCAGGTTGTCTTACTCACTGGGCAAAATATGTTTGACTGGCATGAGAGAGTCTACCGTGGAAGATTTGTTTGCTTCTGAGAAAAACTTGATGATACGAGGAAAGTTCGTTGCACCAAACCTGACTATTACTGCCGGTAAGTGTTTGCTTCTTTCACTTCGAAAGTAACGGATTGACACCTTCTGGAGAGTGACCTAGGCTACATCTTATCCCGAAAAAACGTCATAATCCCCCCGGAAAAAATAAAGTATCGATGGCAGATCTTCTGGACTCTGGACAACGCGGCTAACGCGGGCAAAGCCGCGTGTAATAACTAGTAGTTTATATCTACGTTTATTAACTTTTTTCATAATTTATAATTAAGTATTTAAGATTACCTACTCGCTAGTTTAGAGCGGTTCAGGTGTGCAGTATTTATTTATGTACCCACAGTAAGAAGAATTTTGTCCTTTTCAGATAATTATGAGATGAATGGCCGGTTTTTATATTTCTTACCATTGAAAGGATCGGGACATATAACGTAAGTGTCGTTACTTGTTTCTAATTACAAACTAGTAAAAAACCATTAACGTCTTCTTCGTATCATGTCGTTTTCATACCTGCTTAGTACTTATTCTAAATAAAAAATAATTAGACTAAAGACCGGAGCAGGTCAGTCAAGCTTGGACTTTGTCCATTACAAAAGGTGTTACAAATACCTTGCCCTGTGAGTGACACGCATTTGCCTGGTTTTTATCTATTCATAATCTGTCGTCCGTCGGACCTTACTATACGCAAATACTTTAAACAAGTAATACGTACAGCTCTTGACGTTTCTCATATAATGACTTGGCAACCTCCGTTCACCTCATGCCGCTAGGGGCGCTATAACCAGCTAAAACATTTTGCATACAAAAGTTTTGAAATCGTTCACCTCATGCCGCCCTCATGCCGTAGGGGCGCTAGTGTCGCGCCTTGCCGGAATTCTTCCGAAGCTGTGTGTATTAACTCGGTAGAGTTTCTATAGTATTTGCTATAAGGGCGTATTTATACAACGCGAATAATAAAATTTTCGCGTCGCGTCGTCGAAATGCGCCATAACTATCTGTAACTGCGTCTTCTATAATTATAAAGGAAGATAGGTACATTGTTGTAAATTCTTATGTATAATTTAGGTATTGATACATTTTTATTTTAGAGCGTATTTGGAAGACTCTGTTTTACTATTTAAAATGCAGTTGGGGGAAAATGGTATCAGTACAAATGTGGAAGACTTGGATTTAAATTTGGATATTGGAAATGTTAAGGTAAATGTTTGTCTCATCGATAAAGAAAACTTATTGTAATGCAAATATTAATCGGTGTGCAAAATTATATCCTCTATTTAGCATATAATTTTGCAAACCGATTAAACAGGTGTTTCGGAGCTTCTTAAAGTAGTTCATAAATCAATTCAAAAACAACTAATCCATGTTAGAGTAAATATAATAATGGAATAGGTAAGAGAGGTAGGGCACAGCGGATAATCCGCTCAAATCAGAGCCCGTCTGGGGAAGGCCCTTCTCCTTACAGAAGATCGTTGCCAAATAGCATTGGTCTCGGCTAATGTTATGTTCCTACGGTGAAGAGAAGAGAAGTTCTCCAAAGCTCCGCTTTCTACAGGGTCGGCCGGCAACCGGTATTGCAAGCGTCTGTAGGCTGCGGTGACGCTTATCAACAGGCGGGCCGTATGCTTGTTTGCCACAATTGCCACCTTAGTAATATAAACAAAAATTCGTAAACAACCAAAACAAAAGGATATTCGTTATCCCAAAACCTATAGCTTGACGAAGATGTCATCGGAGTTACGTTATTCTATTTCTTATTATGAAATATCTCCGGTCCGCACTTATCTTCAATTGACGATCCTAACCATGTAATCTATAATTTTACAGATTGAAATGACGGGCACTTCGAGCATTATACAGAACGCAGTAAACCTACAAGCAAAAAAACTTCTTACCTCTTACAGAACAAGAATATTAAGCACTATAACTTCTGCTATTAAACTCTTCGTGAATGAAAAATTAACTAATGTTAGCCCCGAAGAAATCTTGACTTACATACATACATTATACATTAAATCTAGGGATTGAGACGAAAAGATAATATACAGGAACGATTCGGTTTACGTATTTGGAACATTGAAATTAAAATAATGCCAAGTTTTAAAGTTTTATTTCTCCAGAAAGTCCCCAAAACTTTAATTAAACGAATTAAAATGTAACTTAATTTGTCATCACAAATCTAGTTGGTAGTCTTATGTTAGTGAAAACGTATTCTCATATGTTTACTACACACCAAATAGCACATACTACAATTTCCTTACCTGTTTCCCTCTTTGGTAGATAGTAAAACAAAATTCTTCGTTTTTCCTGACTCTAACATTGGAATAGAGTAGTGCAGAGTAGAGTAGGATACTTTTCCGGCATATTGTGTGATGGGGATGACGCGTAGAACCCGCAGTCACGTGAGATGAATGACCCATCGTAGTAGAACATTGCTTTGACATAAGAGGTCTTCCACGGCACTAAATATGTAATAATAATTCTGTTCTGAGCGGTTCGGCAGAAACGAGCCCACGTGCCATGATTTTAAAGTGAAATGAAATGAAATGAAATGAAATCGTTTATTTCAGAAATTAGACCTTCACAGGCACTTTTTCTTGTCATTTACAACTTGTTTAAATAAAAAAATAAACTACGTTATATACTACCACCATTTCGGACACAAGCAAAATGGCAACCGGTAAAAAGAAATGGCGAAAGAAAACCGGTTACGGCCTTTTTTGTCATTTTGTACTTTTTTTTTTCCTTTTTTTTTCACTCATTAGTTACAATGTAGGTATAAGTACATTAAAATTTATAAGAAGAAGTATGTTCTTTATTAATGACTTATAATTAATTACACATATTTTACAGCAGATATATAAATCTTCGATTGAAATAATTTTGTAGGTAAGTATTTAATTAATAATTCTATTATTGTAGGCGCTTATTGATTGACAGGATCAGATAAGATAGTTTTATCAAATAATGAAACATCTGATTAAACACCTTGTTGGAGGCAAATTTTAATAGTGACGCAAAATGGGATTAATTACTTAAATATTTTAGTAAAACTTAAAAAACAGAATAAAAAAAGAAGAAAATTACAATAATTATTTTATTTTTGACCAGCTTTATTTCATAAGTAATAGTGTGCAAGGTTATTACCAACTACCTCGTAATGCCCATGAAGACCGGTATGTAACCATACCCCGGTCCAATGTGTAAGTAAAGCGACAAGTAGACAAGCCAGGTGGTCAAGTGGCTAGCCACTTTGTCGCAAGGGCCGAGGGTTCGAATCCTGCGCAAGGCAAACAGTTGTATGCGTGAACATGTATGTTTGTCTTGGTCTGGTTGTTTTCTATGTATAATAAGTATTTATTTACAAAAAAAGTATTTAAGTATGTATATTTATTAGCAATGTAGTATCCATAGTACAAGCTTTGCTTAGTTTGGAACTAGATGGCGTTGTGTCATTTGTCCAAGAATATTTATTTAAAATCTGATGTGATTTTGATTTGGCGATGCTAAACTAATTACCCACTTACTTATAGAAAATACTTAACTTTACCTAATGATCAGGACCAGCTAGGTTACTCTGCATAGCAATTGCGATTTTAATTTCAATTCTGTATAATTTCAAAAGCAAAATTAACAGCATATCCTTATTCGTACCATTGAAATTGTATACTGTACTAACTATTTGGTTAGCATACAATCCGATTTCATTTAGTTTATTATTTAGTTAGCGCTAGTTTAGCTGTAAAGAGCACCTAAAATTAACAATCCAATGGCGATCGTTCGGAATTATCTTCAAGAGTAAGGGGGCTGGACTGTCTAAAGGGGCACGGATTCAGATCTTTTAGGATTCTTACAAACACAAAAGGATAACGGTAAGAAAATTTCACGATGTCGATTAACAAGAAATATATATTTTTTAATCAACATTACATTCCCCTTAAAAGAGGAGCAAAGGGAATTTTATTCGTCTCTCAATAGCCTATAGGGAACAATTTGAAGAAAATATCTCTAACGAATGGCGGAGAATGTTGAGAGCAAGGGCACGTGTATAGTACCTATTTTTAAGGAAGAAAGCCATGTTATTATTAAAAAGATAATGAATATTTACAGCGCATCACCACAAATCTGTTTACACTACAATTAAGTAATTTATTAATCCATGATTGTGATTTGTGCGATAGGTGAAGTACAAAATGCGACAATGATGATAATTATGATTGATGAATATAATTGTTTGTATATATAGGGAAACTTAAATTATTTGTTAAAGTTCAGCGATATATTACAAAAAATGAAGTTTGTGTTCTTAGCTGCTTTGGTGGCGTGTGTTTGCGCCAACCCGGCGGTTATCAGTAAGTTAACTTTCGTGTTCATATGATTATTGGTGAAAATTTTATTGTAAAAGAAAACACCTAGAAGGGCAATGAATTTTATTCAATTTCATGCTTACTTTCAATATCTTCAAAATAATAATGGTTAATTGCACCGTATAACAAAGAACTAAGTAAGTAGTGAAGTAATATTTTTGGTAGTAACTCATCTGTAGAAATAGCGAAATAGCGAGATGTTACAAATACGGCTGCATGATTGGTTCTATCTGGAAAGCTGTCGTCGCGTAGGTAATTGCATGTAGTTTATTGAAGGTTTACTTAAAATACATAAAGTATTTTACCTACTTTTCAAAAAACGCTAGAAAGCTTTTGCCTTAGCATGATGTTGCTAATTTAACCAACTCGGAAAAAAGAAGATAAGTACCTAACACGAAAAAATGCAAAAGCATTCGTATTTTGTCGGTAAAATGTTTATGTATTGAGATTAAGTACTTATTATTTTTTTTCTAAACGCGTTGTGAACGAACCTAATATATTAATTTAAGTAAGTACAACTAAACTAACAATAAAAATTAAAAACTAAACTAACAATAAAAAATAAAAACTAAAACTAAGTACATAATTATTACAATTATGACGAGGAACTAATTACCACCTATGATCAACTGAACAAAAAATATATTCAATATTTTTTTTTGTTCGTTATACATTATACCTACCTATAATATAAGTAGGTAACTACTTAATTAAGAGTATAAAAAATAAAGTGATATCTTATTTATTACAGATGAACCCGTGAAGTTCAATTTGCCCCCTCAAACTCTGCATCTAAAGAACGTCGGTCAAGATGACGTCGTTGCTGACGAGTGGCTCGTCAAGGAACTTACCGCCTTCGACAGCAATGGTCGCAACCTCATCGTAAATATCATCACTGATATGTTGGAGGGCTTCAGGGATACCATCATCAACGGAAGCGATGATTTACCGCCACTAGATCCATTCCACTTACATAGTGTTGGACCCATCGATTTTTCTATGACTGGGTAAGGATTATTATGGAATAACTGAAATTAAGCAGAGTTGCGTAAGGGTTTAGCGAGGCAGAGAGGAGAGACTGTTTTGATACAGAGTGTGCTAGCAAGCAAGCTATGATGTATAGGGAATAAACATTTCTCAACCTCGCAAATTAATATTCTTACAAAATAACTGGTACGCCTTTCTGCGCGTTAATTACAGATAGAGTAGTATACGATAGAGCTATAGTGTGATTTTAACAACTAAATATTAAAGTAATCTATGCTTATACTTCCAGTGTACAAGCGACCCTCAATATTAGAAACGTTGAGGCTACCGGCCTTGGATGGTTCGTGGTGGATGATGTCAGCTTCAACACCCTGGCGCTCCGTCTGAACGTTCAAGTCACACTCCCTTGGCTAACAGTTACTGGTGAGTGGTTGGTAGTTAGAATTTCGTTAAACTAACAAGACTTAAGTATTGATTTAAAAAAAGCTGACGATCAAGGTGTATTATATCCAATGTTAAATCAGATATTTTAAAAAATACGTAAAATTTATGAACTTGTGACGAAGTAGAATTCCATGACACAGGGAATCCTAGTGTGGAGTCTGTGGAGTTCAGTGATAATGCAAACTTATGTAGCAAATTTTTGTACAATAAAGATTTTTATTCATTAGAAAATAATTACTTTCAGGTAGCTACGATGCACGCGCTAGAGTAGCACTTCTCATCACCCACAATGCTGGCGGTAATTTCAGGTAGGTAATATTCTGCAAAAAAATCGAATCATTACAATTTACTTCATCATCATCATCATCTCACCCACCCCACAAGAAGTCCACTATGCTGGACATAGGCCTCCCCCAAACGCCTTCAATTTACTTACTTAAGCTTAAATACGCTGATGGTTAACGTAAAGTGTCGGGTGTATCTTGAAAAGAATTAAAAGGAGTGGTTGATCTGGATTCAAGTATGTCAAGCAAAGTGGTAAAAGGTCCCACCAAAGTCCGTATCGGTCGTGGTCGTGGCCGGCCTGCTTAGTTCACCAGGGTGAACCATGGGCACGGGGCATAGCGGTGGGACCACGGTTAAAAGGGGGAAATAATTACTTGTACGAGAACTCGCAGGAATTGTCGTATAATTTATCGTGAGTAACTTGCTATGTAGTGTACATTGTACGTTGCAGTTAGATAGAACTGTCGGTAATTTATTGCAGCAAATTATTGTAGATATAGACGCAGCCTTATTCTATAATGTTAATGATACTAAACGTCTTTACAGGGTGTTTGTTAACCGTCTGGAAGTCGGAGTTGGTGTTCGTCTAGGCACAAATCTGCTTGGAGGACATTTGACGCTAAGAGAACTTGACATTAAGATCGATATTCATGATACCAGGGTAAGTTCAAACGGAATCCCTCATTGTTTACTTCCATTTTCACATAGTAATATATCTAATCTAATAAAATGTGGATCACATTATCTGTTTAATCCCATTTTTTGATATGGTCATGGTGGCTCCCCTGTATCATGCACAGGTTTGATAACGAATACTTTGTCTTTGTGGAAACTTAAAATAGATAAACTTTATCAAAAAAATATTAAAATTTGTTCCAAATGTGAGTGTGGTAGATGGCATACAATGGATGTTGCCTCTGCCTAAATCCCGGCCACTGCATTGGATCTGTGTAGATTAACTTAATATAATTTAAATGTTTTATGTTTTAGATCCAAATCGACGGCATGTTTGGCTCCTCCTTAATCAACAACTTCATCAACAGTATCGTGCAGAACATTTCCCATGACGTCATCCAGTCTCAACTTGAGACCATCAGCGATACAATAAGCGAGGCGCTTTTCGACACTATCAACGAAGTTTTGAGGAATTTCACTTTGGCTGACATCCTTGGATAAAGTAATAACTTACAGATGTACCTAGATAATCTAGGTATTCATTTGTGTGAGCGATACAACAAAAAACTATTATATTGTTATCTAAAGTTTATTTCGGCTTAAGATTAAAGAATCTGATTAAAGAATCTTGACTTTCGATTGCACTGATTTGTTAATTCCTAATTAATTACTTATGTACTTATTTATTTTTATCTACAATTTCTTTAAAACTAGTAATGTCCGTGACTCTGTCCGCATGGAATAGACGTTGTTTTTGTATGTGAACCAATTGTACCTATGTATTGAAACAAACGCTAAACTGCTACCGGAACCTCGACTATGCATACATCAGTGATACTACACTGCTTAAGCAGTTTCCGAGATAATCATGCACAAACGCACAGTCAAATCAATCTAAGTTTGATGGATAGAAAGAAAAAATGATTATTTGAAGCAGATTAGTGTGCGCTATGTGTGACCCCGGCTTTAGATTACTAAAGCCGGGGTCACACATAGGAAATACTCGCTGCGAATGCCTACTCGCCGCGAGTATTCGCTGTATGTGACAGACTATTCGCTGGGAATAGGCTTACTCCCCGGGAGTTTAATTTGCCGCGATTTGAATTGAGCATGTTCAATTTTACTCTCGGCGAATGCACATTCGCCGCGAGAATTCGCTGTGTGTGACAGGGCTGCGAATAGCCATTTAACACCAACACACTGTCGAAATTCTCGTGTAGAACTCGCTGTGTGTATAGACGAGTATAGTATATGATGAGTCAACTAAAAAAATTGTACGACGAGCAGACGGCCTCTACATTTTCCGACTGTCGAAATTATCGTGTAGAACTCGTGAGTATTCGCTTCGCTATGTGTGACGAGGCTAGTGTCATCTCATTCTGCCGTCCATACATTTTTTTTTTTTTTTTTTTTTTTGTTTAAAGTCAGGAAAATGCATTACTGCATGTCCCGCCACTTGGGGGAAGCGACGGGGGTCTGTCGGGCTCGCCTCTCTAACCAATGAGGGATACCGACTAAAAACCTGACTGTCTGCCACCTTCTCCGCCTTCACGTGGCGGGGTCGCGGGCACTGGTGATACTTCCGCAACCCCGCCGGCGGGTGTCCGTGGACCCATCTTATTCTGCCGTCTATACCTGCCAAACCGATGAACCGATTTTGATTCAGATTTTATTTTGAAAGATGACTTGATTGAGAGGATTTATTATTTCGTACAAAATTCCAATCTCTAAGATACCTAATCTCCAATATTAGACGGAACTCCAAACTTGGAAGTAACCAACTGGCTGTACGGAACTCTCGGTGCGCGAGTCCGACTCGCACTATACAAAATTTACTAATTTAATTAAGGTCAGTTGGGGTAAGGCCGCTACCAAGGCAAGACTACCAGTGCCTGATAACTCGAAAAGTACACCTTCCTATTCTTTTTTGATATACTAGTTATAAAGCGGAGACGGTTAATATCTCTATTTAAAACACAGAAGTCGCTACTGCCACAAATATGACCACCACATCGAAAATAAAAACGGACATTTGAAAAGTTAAGAATGCTAGGTGTAAGATAGTTTTAATTTTGCATTTTTTTTGTGAAAAGGAACGTTCCTATCGAGTTGTCACGGACACAATTAGGGTTGCCAACTTTTTTTGACTAAAAAAACGTATAAAATGGTTTGGATGGGAAAAAAAAAGTATTTGGAAGAAAAAAAAAGTATTTTTTCAAATTTTATGTTTTTATTGTTTCAAAACGTATTTTTGAGCGCTTTTATTAGCACATGCTAACAACTTTTTGACAATCGAAATAAAAAAATAAAAAATCAATTCGTTTTGAATTAAATTTATTGACGCTCGGAGAGTAAATAAGAAATAACTTTTTTTATAATTGGTAAGCTATCAGGATACATTTTTAAGTATATATTGCCATTTTTCAACTGTACTTTTCACAGATTTTTTTTAATCAACATTAGTGAATTTTCTTTGGATCTTTTTAAGTCTTAGATTCGGAGAATACATAATATCGTCCATCTTAATATTTAATCTGTCTTGTAATTTGGTCTTTGTAATTACCATTTCAAAATGTTCTTTAACCTCATTTTTCAAAGACATGTTAGGAAAGCCAGTAATCTTCGCTAAAATCAAACCATTTTATCAAATAATTTAAGCTCATATCAATAGAAAGTGAAAAATTACTGATTGAATAAATGGTTTCCTTCATCCGTTTTAACTTATATGTGTACTGTTAAATATTTAAGTAGGTTAGTAATGAGTATTTTGTTTTACGCATCACAGTAAAAGTTGAAAATAAAGTATTTTCACATACTTTATTTGTATGCAAAAGTATAAAGTATAATTACCAAAAATAAAGTAGGATACTTTATAATAAAGTATGGTTGGCAACCCTAGACACAATAGCATCATAAAGATATGGGTTTTAAAATAATGTAACTCGTTAAACGTAAAATAAAGAGGTTTCTGTAATATTTTACTTTGAAAAAACATAACCCGAAAAGATCAAGTGGGGTAAAACTACCAGTGAGCCCGGAGTAAGTATAAAACATGCAAAATTTGCTGTATATCAGGAGTAATAAACATTTTTCGAATTAATACTACAATTGAGAAGTGTTGTACACAATTATTTTAATATGGCAGGTTAGTATAAGATAAGATACCATATCTGGTTTCCGGACTGGGTTTTGTAAATCATATTTTGGACTTTCCCTGTTTTTTTATTTACTTAAATTACTACAAAACTAAAAGGTTTTCTGTTGTACCTACGATTCATAATATTCGTTTTCCTTTTATGAGGGTGCCTATTTTTGAAATAATGTGTAAAGTTAACATTTAAACCAAAAAAAACTAACTGGTAAAAATAACTGCTAAAAACTCCGATTGGCAGGGCAAGACTACCAGTTTACAAGTTTTACATTTTCCTTATGAATATATATAATGAATTTTGTGGCAAAAACTTCATAGTATTTTAAAGCTAAATTTATATTTTAGATCCCTGTATATTCGACGACCTCCGTGGCGTAATGGTTACCACGCCAGACCGCCACCCAGGAGGTCCCGGGTTCGATCCCCGGTCGGGTCATGATGAAAAACGAACTTTTTCTGATTGGCCTCGAGTCTTGGATGTTTATCTATATATGTATTTGTTATAAAATATAATATCGTTGAGTTAGTATCCCATAACACAAGTTTCGAACTTACTTTGGGGCTAGCTCAATCTGTATGAATTGTCCCTATATATTTATTTATTTATTTATTTATTTATTTTATTTAATTTAACTCTAGGTCAAACAATTTCTGCATAAAACCCGATTTAGTAAATTCACAATAAAGTAAGTCTATCTTACCCCACCTGACCTTACCTAATTAGGTACCTACTTACCTACAAATATTTCAAATAATGATAAATAAATTTTATCGTAATTATCGACAACGATCAAAAAAAATTGAATCGATACCTACCTACAAACAGACATACATAGCTCTCAGACCAAATAAGAAAGCTGTAGCTACTGTCTTATTTTCTCTTTGGCTGTTAACTGTCTAAAGTAAATGCAAGTCGAGTATAATTTGGGCTGTCAGTTTACAGTTTCAGTAACATGGGGACAAAAATAGTTTCATTTCAGTGGCCGCCGTTAGAACTCATGCTCTGCGTGCTAGATTCGTTGAATTTGTTTCAAAATTCTGAATAAAACACAGTATCATGGCGTTCTCTTGTGTCAGAGGCCAAGACTCACTTTGGGTCGCTGAGCCATCGGTACGTTAGTACTATATTAATTCTGTGCCATCGGAGTAAGTAAGTATCATTTCGGTGGTATTTTTTCATTTTTTCATATCATTTCGGTAGACACTTTTTAATTTCATGGTCTCTTCAAAATTCAACCTTAAATATTTATGTAAGTTTTGATTATATTTGATGTCCACTAAATTCACGCACAATGTTATGTAATTATGCTAAAGTTTTATATGTAGATATCATTGAAATAAAACAATCCCACCGAAATGACAAATAAAATTTCTTGAAATTCACCTTTAAATGAAACGGTAAATTTATTTTAGTGTGTTTTGCATATTTTGACATGTTGTGGTTACTTGTGATAGTGTATACAGGGAGGAAAAAATCGGTCGGTCGGTCGAAATAATGAGTCACGTAGAGGTAATACGTGGTTGTAGCCATGATCAAAAGAAGAAGAAGAATGATTATTTGACTTGACATTGACAAATGAATGACAGAAAAGCATTAATTTCTTTCAAAAGAAGACCTAATTAAACATTTTTTAAATTTAATTTACTGTTTGCGTAAAGTTTGTACGTTACATACGATCACGATCTTAAATTAATTTACTGTTTTGTTGAATAGTAACAATATATGTAAATCTAAAAGATGGCTGGTAATTTCTGGCAAAGTTCACATCATCAGCAATGGATTTTGGATAAACAAGACTTGGTTAGAGATCGACAACACGACATGAACATTCTATCAGAGGAGGAATATCAGAAGATATTTAATTTCTTTGCGAGTATAATTCAGGTGTTGGGAGAGCAGTTGAAGCTGCGCCAACAGGTCATCGCGACGGCGACTGTTTACTTCAAACGGTTTTATGCGAGGAATTCCTTGATGTGTATTGACCCATTGCTTTTGGCGCCAACCTGTGTGTTTCTCGCATCTAAGGTTGAGGAGTTCGGAGTTATATCTAACTCTAGATTGATTACCACCTGCCAGACCGTCATAAAAAACAAGTTTAGTTATGCTTATGGCCAACAAGAGTTTCCATATAGAACTAATCATATACTTGAATGTGAATTCTATCTACTGGAGAATTTGGACTGCTGTCTCATAGTTTACCAGCCGTACAGGCCCTTGCTACTGTTTGTGCAGGATATAGGCCAAGATGATCAACTTCTGACATATGCTTGGAGGATTGTTAATGACTCTTTAAGAACTGATGTTAGTTTGCTCTACCCACCTTACCAGGTAAGCCCAAGGCTGAATATATTTTATATTTTTTCTATATGATGCAAAGTAATATAGCTATATCCCTATTTGGAAGAATAGGAAAATTTGTTAGGTTATGTCTTAATGAAACACAAAATGTTTGCAAAACAAAATTATTCAAAATAATTTACTACGGAAGGAAGAAAAAATATTGTGAAATGTTTAAAACCGTAATTAGTTACAATGTTTAAAAATATGGGAACTGATTTCAGTATGTATATGGTTTACTGTTTCAGATTGCAATTGCGGCTCTTCACATAGCATGTGTGATGTTGGGTAAAGAGAACTTGAAGCCTTGGTTTGCAGAACTAAATGTTGATATGGACAAGGTAATACACCCAAATAATTTATGTTCTTTTTGTAGAAAGTACTGGATGAGGGTGAAGGAGAGATGGGATGGGGAATGTGCTACGACCAATAGGTGTAAAACATTGAAAATAATTTTTAAAACAAAAAAGAAGAAATGCAGACACAGGTTATCTAGCTGTGTGTGTGAGATTGAAAAATGTATTTTATATTTCACACACATTATTTATGACAATAAAATGATGAAGATATGCCAATTAAAAAATTTATTGTGTTCATTCAAATAAAAAAAACTTCCTGTAATTAGTTTTTAGGGAATTTAGAACAAGTAGGTTTAAGTACAAAATACCAACTTAATCATATAGTGTAATATCTTGAATAAATTAATGTTTCAGATACAAGAAATAGTCAGATCAATAATCAATTTGTATGAAATGTGGAAGAGTTATGATGAGAAGAAGGAAATTCAAGGACTCCTTGCCAAAATGCCTAAACCAAAGCCTGCGCCACAGAGATAATAATAACTGAAGATAATCAACTATGGATCTTTGATACGTTTAAAATACTACCAAGATTGGGCTGTGCCCTCATTAAAGGTCTATCTTTACACATCAGTGCAGTGTCAGGGACAGAGCTGTGTCATCGAGTTCATAGACAATATATGCACCAATATTTTTTTAGACTCCTGACGAAACAAGTTCCTGTCCCGTCTCTGACACGTCACTGTATGGACCTTTAGAGCCCTCAAATAGGCGGAAAAAGTGTCTTCTGTATATATGGGCTTATTCAGACTAGCCACTTTTATTTTCGATTTTCGATTCTTGTTTTCGATGTAAGTATTTAGCTTTCAAAAGTGACAAAATCGTCGATTCTGCAACTGAAAGTTACTAGTCTGAATAAGTCCTAATGTAATAGTATTGACGGCAAATGTGGAATAAGTATCCAGTCCAGGAGTTCAATATTGTACTGACTTTGTTCCTGTAGCAGTTTAGGACTATAAAAAGTACAAACAATGCTGGCATAAAATTCTATTGTAAATAATATGAATTATTATATTTAAAGACTGGCTATGTATCTAGCTTAATAAAACTTTGCAATCAATTTTCACTATTGTTTTATTTTGCCGAAAAAACATTGTAATGCATGGTACGGGCATGTAGGTACTTATAACAAAACTACTAAATATAATAATAATAAGTACCATACAATTCAGAAGTTGGGTCGGAGAGATGTTTCCTAATAAGTTTCGTATAATTAAGCAATGGGATACCGTCGTTTTGAATGACATGTCAGAATAACGACATCCTACTGGTTAATTATTTATAACCACCTACCTAGCGTCCATCTCTGCGTTGGTCGCAACAATAAAGTTTTCTACAGTTTCTACTAGGGCTAGGCCATCGAGTACGTAGTCTATGCTAAACTTTTTCCGGATCACCTAGAAATACTGAAGAAAATAATAATAAGTAGATACGTAGACAAGTCCTGCCTATCACTTCGTCCAAAATCTTTTGTACGGTCAACAAAGTAAAAGAGGTAGGATAGAGAACAAAGATTTTTATGCTAACAAAAATGTGAGCATCGCTATGTAACTTCCCAATTACATAGTACAATATGAATACTCTTTATAAAATAAAAATAGTAAGTAAAATCTTTCCTGCAAACCTGCAATATAAAAAACTTGAATCATATTTAAGGCTCTGGATACCTCTTTCAAATTGCTGACCATACCTAGTTAGTTATTCCTGAGCACAGAACACTCGTTCAGAGGAGTTCCTGTGGCTATTTCTTCGAGATGTCAATGATTTCTTGTGGTCGCCGTTGTTAAATGCTGTTGCTGGCTTTCCGGGAGAGAGCGGTAGAAATGGGTGATGTTCTAGTTCTCCTTAATAAGAGATGAAAAGAAGTGTTCTGGTTAATTAAAAGAATGTAGCCACCTATGTAATGTATCACCGACCATTTTTCAAGTGTCAATGAAGATCTCCTTACTTAAATCCGTTCTGCGTGAAATTGCCTATTGTGTAAAGACTTATTGTTAGGTTTAAGATGACAATGATAACATTGACAGTGTTCCGATCATAACATACCTGTTCATATTCCACTGAGGTGTCCAATACTGCTGATTGACTGGGATAATTTATGATATAAGTAATATAGATTAGGTATAATCATAATCGTGTAGTAGTAGTAGTAGTAAATAACTGTTATATCATTATCTAATTAGGGAAGAAAAAAAGAGAACTTGAGACTCATTTATGTAAGTCACTCAGCCAGTTTTTGAAACACTTTCAATTTTATTTTCACATTAAATCGGAAGCTATCTCTTTTTTAGTTTGATGACAGAACCTATATTTTAAATTTTAATGCGTCATTAACTTTAATAATGCGTTTCAGAAACTGACTGACTGAGTACTAGATGTCTTGCGATGAAGGGTACAGGTATTCAGAGGTCTTAAGTACATTCAATCGGTAGAAAATTTTATAAATCAAAGAAATATCCTTTCAGTGAAATTGGAATCATGGTTTCCCTACAGTTCACTTAATTAACGGTTGCCTGGTATAAATTTAGTGGGTATCGGTGACATGTTGCCACTGCACTTGGACGTCGGCTGCGCAGTCATCATGTCTTCGTCCAAGGCTATGTTCTGTGACCTGTGTGTCATGTTGCTGTTAAGTTTCACTAGTGTGCTAGCTGACATCAAATCTCCTAAGTAAGTAAGAATTATATTTCATAGTGCTATGTACTATAAAGTTTTAAATAAAAACAAATGTACTGTGTAATCTGTTGAAGATTTAGAGGCCACATAGAGATTTAGAACCAGTGCAATTTTTTTATTACCTTTCTTGGTCCCATTTCTTGGCAAGTCCCCATCATAAAACATTTTCCGTGTGTTGGGAAACATGTGGGATGATAATTTATTCTGGACTATTTGCCACCAGCTGGCTGAATGTTAAGGTTCACATTGAAATATTACGACGTATGTATGTTACCACATTCAATGCAAATATATTAATTTCATTTCATTTATACACCGACGCAAAAAAATATATACTTAATACGAGACTTAATACGAGTGTTTCTGTCTGTGCTATTGGAGTTCCCTTATTTACTTACTTACTCCGATGGATCAGCGACCCAAAATGAGTCGTGGTATCGTGAGTCGGAGCTCCATAAAAACCGATTTTAGTTATTTTTTAGTTCCGAGTTTCAAGAAAATCTATTTAGCCATTTAGTTAAAGATCATCATTAGTTATCTGTGTTTGAGTAGGAAGTTTTTTTAAAGAATTTGTTTTTTTTTTATGTACACAGCATTAGCGTAACATCAACAATTACTATGGGAGCCAAGGGTAACTGCACATGCGGGGGTTTTCCGACAATCACTCCGGACCCTGAGAGTTCCCCAGTACTCTCGCAGTCCCCGGGGCTCGTGGTCAATTGTGATCTGGAAGGGCAGACCAAATGTAAGAGCCTATGTAATGCGCTGGCCATCGCAACTAAAGCTAAAGGACCAGAAATTTTGTGTAACAAATTGAAAAATGCTGAAGATTTGAAGGTGAGTGGTCGGAATAGCCCTTACCAAACATTTTAGCAATTGTAACTCATTCCTTATGTCTCTGTACACTATTACTAAACCCTGAAACACACATTAGATGGCAAGGCAGCGGTTATATCTTGCATAGTATAAAATGAAGTCTGGCTGTCTGTCTGTCCGTATGTATGCTTATGTCTTCAAAACTACGCAACGGATTTTGATGCGTTTTTTTAAAATAGATATAGTGATTCAAGAGGAAGGCTTATATGTATGATACATTCTAAAATTCCCACAGGAAAGCGAGGTACAAGCTAACGAAGTTGAGGGTTTCGCTAGTTCGCTATATTTATATGAACGACTTCAGGAGGAAAGTCCGCGCGGATCGGTAACGTGTCCGCCCCGCTCCGTCGTCAGTCTCTTTCTCGCTTTAGTATCATCTTATTTCATGAGATTAATTTTATTTTACAGTTATCAGCATTTTACAAGGTTTGTGATACTCCTTGGTCGTACGCCGATCTTACTGCTGAGAGCCCGCTGTGCTGCAACAACAGTAAGGTAAAAGAATGCGGGACGGCGGCGGAACAGAAAACTGCACCAGTCGCCGAAGTGAAGACGTTAGGCGATTAATATAACCTCGCACTCGACTCATAACCGTAACTTGATGTGTAATTGCAGTTTCGAAGCCACGATATTAACAGATGTGTGTATTCTAGGGCCTATTTCACTATTTGCTGAATAAAATCATAAAATACCTGTCAATTTATTCATGTATACGCTAGCAGGTAGAGAAGTTGGCCCTTAGTTTTCCCTTGTAGAAGACAATTACAGAGGAATAATTCGTAATGTTTTCATGTGAAAATCAACTGTGCTATACTTAGACCTAAACCTAAAAGCATAGTGGTGTGTGTAGTGGTAATCATAAATCGATCACTATTCCACCTGAGTGTCAAATTCAATGTTTAAAATAGTATTTTTCTATAATTGATTTAATTTTTAAAAAATGACATTATTTTTGTATAACATGTATTTGATTGATGTATGATTCTATTTTAAAGTACCTCAAACGATTAAAATGAAATAAAAACTGCAAAGAAGAGGACTATATTTACACATCTACTTAATTATAATGTATACAAATTAGTATATGGCCCTGTAGGCCTTGTTAAAACATGTTGAAAAAATACATTTCAATAATACACATTATGTACTTGACAATTAGATTTTAGTTTACAAACAATTTGTTTAAAACGGTAGGTGAGCGCCTTTGTTATTTCCTGATTTGTATATAAGTTTTAACTTATAATAAATTCGAGTTCAGATTCTACTGCAGTTTATTTTGAAAACAAGTGCGTTATGTACACACTACAAATAAAAAATAAATTATTTAAACACGACATATTTTTTTACCCATTTTAAAAGTAACAAAGTGAAGTTATGTTAAGAATAGCGCCCTCCGAATGATACAAGGATTAATTAGAGATTCCTTCATAATTTGTCAACCCATTCCCATAGGTTTGAAACAGGCCCATTTTAAAAAGCATAAGTTTGTGTTCAGAATAAGTTATAATTCATTACGATATAAATCTTTGATAAATCGGCATAAATTACGGAGTAGTTTAACAGAACTGCTTAGAAATCTTAAAGTGCAAAAAACCAAGCGAATATTGACAATTGATTTACAACGACGTAAAGAAACTCAAAATTTTCTAAAACAATCCATAGACTTAAAACAGACTTATTATATAAATCAAATCGTAATCAAAATACAGTTGGGAAATCATTTTAATCAATATATTACAGGGTCGATTTTTATACTACGATACCAAAATTCCATTAATTATGTAAATAAGAATCAGTTAGCGGAATATGTATCACAGTGGTATTGAAAACAGTGAAACACTCCCATAATGGTATTATTATATAAAGTATTAAAAAAAAAACTAAAAAAAAAATGCACACGCAGTAAGGGTGACACCATTGTATTATTTATTACTATCTGTTACCCGCGGTTTCATCCGCTTTGTCCAGAGGATCTGACAAATAATAATAAACTTTATTCTTTTCCGTGGGAATAAGACGTTTTTACGGGATAAAAAGTAGCCTGTCACTCTCCAGACCTTAATCTAACTCCATAAAATATGTCAATCCGTTTGTTACTTTCGACGTGAAAGAAGAACATACAAACACAATTTCCCATTTCCAATATTAAAGTATGGATTACAGCCACGCCCAAGTAAATGTAAATATGAGTATTGAAATTTAGATCTTAATATATCGGCTTATAACGTTCTAAAGGTATATACAGTGCCATAAATTGATCTGTGCCGATGGCGGATTAGTTTGTATAAGTTTGTGGCACTGTTCAATTGATTGCAGCCAACCGTACATTATATCATCGACAATATAGTTACATTTCCGCTGACAGTATTCCTTTCCTTAAACAAATTGGATTTCGGGGCATAAGGCTACATTTATTTGCTTAGCATGGGATTGGGTTGTCGGGTGAACTTGGTCGAGAATGATGAGCTGAAT
Source organism: Endotricha flammealis (assembly GCA_905163395.2). Taxonomy (NCBI): domain Eukaryota; kingdom Metazoa; phylum Arthropoda; class Insecta; order Lepidoptera; family Pyralidae; genus Endotricha; species Endotricha flammealis. Next base: position 11,113,902 of record LR990855.1, read on the forward strand.
CCTACAGACTCTTCCTTGAAATCATAAGATAGTGTACGAATAACCCATATTTGGTATAATACGAATGTAACCGAAACGAGAAATCCCATTCTAAGATAGTAACGAGTATATGAGTTATTCCCTGTTGTGTCATTTTCTTTCTTGTTGAGAATTAAATGAAGTGTGAAAGTGACAAAACAATTTATAACTTATACTACGTTTATTTGTAACACAGTATATGTTTATGTTTTAGGTAAAGTGATTAATCGGGCGTTGTGGTTCATCACATTGAACTGATCATAATAATTTATAGAATTCAATAAAATTAATCACAGTTTGAATGTCGAACAAATGAACCAAATGACACACAATACGTTTTTTATTTGTGATCGAAGAACAATACTAGTAAATTTTTATACGTACCTAAATTTGCAGAGGTAGTTTAGAAAGGTAGGTTTGACACGGTCAACTTGGTTATTGCAAAAAATTATACAAATCATCTATTGTGGAATGGGGCTCATTTAATGTATAATACCTATTACCTATCTATAAAGGATAATACCTTATAAAGTGTATAATATTATTTACTCAGAATGCATAATAAACCAGAAAATGCCAACGCGATGAATGAGGCAACTTCGACTGCGTTTCTCCATTTTTTACATTTTTCATTGATGCTCCAATCCTATCGTGGCGTTAAGCGGTATATAGTCTATCTATATCGTCGAAGAATACGACTTGGTAGTTCTTGAGATGAGCAAATAAACTGTTTATACTGAACGCCAATTCTCCTGGCGTGTGCAGTCATAAAACGAAGTTCGAAACTCATACTTATTACTCAGTGCATAACGACAATCGATTTTCAATTGTTATGTAAATTGTGAGCCAGAAGCTTTGGCGTTGAGTATAGCTTCATAATATTAGTATAGCATGTAGTACAGACTCATTGGTGAGACGATGATAATGGAACTACGCAGTCATACGCGTAGTACGTGGATGGAAGACGCGCGGGTGGGAAGATGTTACGGATACAATAGGCTATCTACAAATGTGATCGAACAATTCTGGTTTGTTATGTATTCCGAGATATTTTGTTACAAAATAACACATCACAAATACTTAGCTTCCCCTCTGGAAAATCTTGTGTTCAACTCCTGTGATTTCTTAATGATAGATTTCTTTTGCGCCTCGTCGAAACGGTTCACTTGGAGATCAACGTCGCGGCTGAATGGTCTGCGTTCCTTCTTTTCTTCGTCCTTATCATCCTTCTGTAATACAAAGATATATCATAAACTAGCGGACACCCGCGGTTTCCCATTGTGCCTGTTTCCATGGCGATTTCCAGAATAAGTATTCTTATAAATATTCTGTATTCTTAGTTCAAGTGAAATAGACAGACTGAAGACTCAAAAATAAAGATATATTTAAGAGCAGTATAAATAGGTCGTATGCGATCCGAAATGACACGCTAAAGTTGACCGAAGTATACTGCCCCCCCTTTTTGTTATAAAACACAGAACAGCACTTTATCTCACCTTTTTCTTCTTTTTCAATTTCTTTTGATGCATTTCCAACAAACTCTCTTCCCTCTTGTGTTTCTTTTTGTGTTTTCTACGATAAAACGTGTGATTTTATCAATTAAAGGTATTTTACTCTGTGTTACAAATAAACGTAGTATAAGTTATACTGTGTTTTGTCACTTTCACACTTCATTTAATTCTCATCAAGAAAGACAGAGACACAACAGTACAAATAAATTTTTATACGTACCTAAAATTGCAAAGAGGTTGTTTAGAAAGGTAGGTTTGACACGGTCAACTTGGTTATTGCAAAAAATTATACAAATTATCTATTGTGGAATAGGCCTCATTTAATGTATAATACCTATTACTTATCTATAAAGGATAATACCTTATAAAGGATATAATATTATTTACTCAGAATGCATAATAAACCAGAAAACGCCAACGCGATGAATGAGGCAACTTCGACTGCGTTTCTCCATAAGTTATACAATGTTTTGTCACTTTCACATTCATTTAATTCTCATCAAGAAAGACAGAGACACAACAGTGTATAACTTATACTACGTTTATTTGTAACAGTAAGAATTTAGTTGAAATCGCATTCGTAGGCGTGTCACCGTTGTGACGTCTTACCATCAGGCCGACCGTATGCTTGTTTGCCACCTGTGTGGTATAAAAAATATAAAAAAAAAGTCACATATGAATATTAAATAAAATATATATATATTATCTATAATTACACCATGTGGCCCAGCAAACAGACCGCTGGAGTCAGACAAATAGCCGAGCAGGCCGTTTACATGCCTGTGCTCATATCCTTTAAGAACGCAACATTCATCACATAATTTTTACACACTTTGTAAATAAACAATACAATATTTTTTTTTGCACCAAAATAAATATAACATTAAAATTGTACATAATGGCACGGAAAGTCCAATAGGCGCTAGGCGGTCTTATCTCTAAAGCAATCTCTTTCAGACAACCTTAGGGTAGGGTGTGTGTAAGGACTAACTCTATCAACATATTCTATAATATTTATTAACACTCACTTAACAGCAGATTCTTGCTCTTCATCTCTGTTGGAGATTTGGCGCACCTTCGCCTCGCGCTGGAGGACCACGTCGGCGTCCTCCTCCTTCTCTATTCCGGCTGCCTTTCTAGCTTTCTCCTCTGGAGTGTCCGTCCAGCTTGTTCTGTAAAGTAATAATGAAATAAGCTAATTTATCAGACTAGAATATAATTTGTAAAATAAACGACTCGAGAAATAGTTGTAATGCGACGATACTAACATGATAGTCTGCATTTCTAGAGCATTAGTATGGATAATTCGAATTGTGTAATAAAAAAAATATATTATTCTTGTCTTACCTGTCTGACATATCAGGCCCTTCTTTAGCCCTGAAACTGCGTGCCTCTAAGCCTAAATATTTAGCTTTACCCTCAGGTAGTTCTAACATCCATTGTTCACGACTTTTTACTTTATCTGAACTCAAAGAATGTCCGTCTAATTTCTTTATTTTCATACTCAATGCTCGCTCCTCAAGGCGCTTGTGGGCGTCTGACCACTTTTCTTCAGTGCCTGTTGGCAGTGGACCAATACCCGCATCTTCATCAGAACTCTCATGTATCACTTGTTCAGACTCAGCAAGCACTTTCCGCATATCATCCGGGATTGATGGTCCTGAAAACAGTATAAGTATACTTCTAAATATTTCCATAATATAATTTCATTCATAACAAATGGTTATAAATGTTGCACACTAGGTAAATTCATAAAAAAATATTACATACCTATATTTTTGGACCGGCTTTTTAAATGCGGCGGCAAAACTGGTCCTTCCTTATCCGAAGACTTGCCTGGATAGCGTGTCTTTAGGTGTGGAGGCAGTGCTGGTCCACATACATCCTTTGTCTGCTTCTCTTTATCTTGGCTGGGAAGAGATCTCTTCAGTTTATGTCTCAAGTCAGTTGCATCAATCTCAAAGTGATCAGAATTTTCATCACTCGATATTTCACCTGATTCACTTTCACTTTCCTTTTGATTGATTTTCTGTGTTGAAGAAACTTCTACAACTTCAGAAACATTTGCATCCGTTTTTGTATTCTGCTGAATATCAGTTGTACTGCTGACTTCCACTGAAGTTACTGCCTCTTGTTCTCTATCTTTGCTAGACTTTGAACTTTTCCTTTTATGTTTTTTCTTGTGTTTCTTTTTCCGTGTTTTGTGCAGCTCTCTTTCTAAGTTTAAAAGCTTTGCCCGTAATTTCTCATCATCGGAAGAATCAATTTCACTTGACTCTTCAGATTTTTCTTTCACAACAGCAGGTATCATGCTGTAATAGGAGCCAGCAGGTTTCACTTCATCCGACTCATCACTGTGTTCAACAAGAATTGGGCTTTCACTTTTTCTCTTCCTAGATTGAACTGGTGGTGGTCTAAAGACCTCTGATCTTTTTACCTTGTGTTCAGATGACGTTGATTTTTCAACAGATTTTCGTTCAGGGGTTTCAGGTTTCTTTTTTCGTTCCTCTTTTGGGGGTACATAGCGGCTAATCTCTGTTTTTATCACTTTAGTGGGTTCAGGTGATTTCATTGTACGTGAACTGCCTCCTCTTTGCCTATCTCTACTGCTACTTCGATAATCTCTAGGTTTAGAGTGTCCTCTTGAGTCTTTCCTATGTCTACCCCAATCATGAGACCTGCCTGGACTTCTCTCCCTGGAGTTTCTCCTTCTAATTGGAGAATGTCTTGAGGGTCTTAGTCTATCTCTATCATGCCTACTAAAGCGGTTTCGGTCATCTCTCGGTTTGTCAGTTTCTCTTCTAAATCTATTTTCAGAAGGTCTATTTCTCCCAGACAACCTACTGTTATCTTCTTTGGGATCAGCAGATTTCTTTTGTTCTTGATTAGTAGATCTGCCTTTGAATCTACCTGTCTCAGAATCACTGCTTGACTCATCAGAAAGCATTTTGTGACCTAAAATAAAACAGGATTTTACTAAAGTATAATTAAAAAGATTTGCAATAATTATAAGCTTTATTTGTACATTGTAGGCTTATGACTAGTTAAATGTATTTATATATATATTTAATATAATATAAAATGAAATTTTAAAAATAGGAAGTGTTGCAGTTAAAACATTTTTGCTATTTTTTTAGCACTATAACGGATTGATTTTAAAAATCCTGCAGTTAAAATGCCTTTTACAGATTGTCTCACACTGGACTGCCATACAATGTTTTTGAGGATTTGTCTTAATATGATAGCACTATCGATATCATAAGCAACAGCGCGGAGTACATCTTCCATATCCTGCTGAAGACCACCGTGGTTCCAAAACTTCACAATCTGTTGTTGTGGGACCATGGGCAACTGCATGAGGTGGTGTAACTTAGTTTCTGGATGTAAGTCCTGATGGCACTGAGCATCTCCAGTTGGTATATCCACATAGGTATGGAATTGCTGCAAGATAGGTCTATAGAGTTCACGGAAATTCAATACTTGAGGTTGTACTATATTTCTCACTTTATTCTTGTTTTCACCAAAGGTCATTCTAAAGTCCCCAGCATAACTTAAATTAGAAATAGCAAAGTAAAATTCATATTCAGAGAATGTTTCTGGTAGAATCAGAAGAGCAGTGTGCACAGCAGAACGCAGATTGGATTGGAGAGCATTTTGTAGTTGGATGCTATTGGTCTGTTTTATAATTTCTACAGGTTTGTGAAGACGACCAGCCAAGTACAAATCATTCCAATCAAGTAGATCAGCAATCAAATCCTTTTGTGACACAACACCATACTTTATCATAATATTATCCTCTTTTAGCTCGACAAGAGTATTGAAGTAGACTTTAGCACCCCAGCGTTCCTGGAATCTTGCAACAAATCCTTTACCCAAGAATCGGAGAGCAGAGTAATGTGAAGGGTTCTGTTCGATGTTAGCTCCATGCCATCGGTACGAATTTTCCACGCAGTAGATGAGATCTAACATATTTTGTTTTTTCTGATTACCCATTTGTGGTTTAACTGCAGAGCCATAGGCAAAACAGAATGAGAAATTTTGAGGGAATTTCGATAGAATTCTGTAGTACAATGGAGACACATCTTTGGCTATACCCAATGTTTTTACTGCCGTTGATGCCATGATAGCACACGGAGGAGATAGTAAATAAATTTAGCTGCTGACCTGGACTGCCTCTTGATATGAGTGTAACCTTAATGTCAACTTTGCTTGACTTCTACTGCTGTTTGCTTATCAATTGGAATAACGTAGTCATTTCATAGGTGACTTGCTTGACAGAAATAACAGGATTCAACAAAATTATTGATAATTAGTGAGCTTACGACTTATTTATAACCAAAAATTCCCAAACGTTTCAATCAAACAACTTGAACTGACTGACTGAACTGACTTGACTTGACAGACAGACAGACAGACAATGAATGAATGAAATAGACTTGAATGAAGAATCGAAAGAGGGAAAATGTCATTAGGAATTATAATTTTACAACGGCAACACTGTCCCACAACTGTCATGTCATCCATCTGTCTGTCGGACGCTTTGTGTCATTCATTACATTTTATGTCACAATTGTCTGTCACATTTTGTTTTGTGATTTAAAATATTTTTAATTTCGTTGAATATTATTAATAATAGGTGGGTAGATGCTTATTTAATTTAACGATTGCTTTATATGTTGGAGGCGGAGAATTGATAATTTTTTACAGGTATGGTATGGCTATTTACAAATAATTTATAAAATCTTTTATTTTGCAGTCATGACAAGTGCCGATAGAATTGATTTGATGACAGGGATGATTGAAATGGAAGTAGAGGTTGAGAGTGCTTCATCAGGGCCGGCGGTGGATCCGGCGAATCCTACATCTCCGGCGCCGCCAACGCCGGGCGGCAACAAGAGCGTAGTGGTGACCACAGCCACCTCAGGATCTGTGACAGTCTCTTTACATCCCTTAGTTATTATGAATGTCTCTGAACACTGGACTCGATTGCGTGCACAGGAAGGCTCTTCGCAGACAGGTACTTTGTGCAATATTATTTTTGATGAATTATTATGATACTAGCGGTTGCCTGCGGAATCGTGTGGGCTTTTTTGGGTTAATAGCCTATAACAAAAATAACGTGGCTTTTTATTGGTAAAATAATTTTATAGTCGGTTTTAGTATTTGTCAGATAAATTGTCATACTATGATTTTCGGTTATGAGATGTTCTTTGTATAATTTTTGAACAAGTTGCCTGGACACTGGCTTGGTATAATCTAGATGTTCATTGCTTTGTCAATATCTGAATGCTGCAACTGTAAATATTTCTTTTTATATAATATTTATTTGTTACAGTGATTGGAGCTCTCATTGGGAAACAAAAGGGTCGTAATATTGAAGTTATGAATTCGTTTGAACTAGTATTTAGTGTTATCGGTGGAGATATTATTATAATAGATAGGGAATATTATAACATGAAAGAAGAACAATGTAAGTATTAATATGTTTTTATATAGGTACTTTTGATTTCATATACAATTTTAATTTCATATACAATCTGAAATATTTCTTTATTTAGAATTTACGATTAATTATAGTTGAGAAACTAATTTTTCAAATAAATATTTTTTCTTGTCGCTGAGATGATGATTACAATGAACCTCTTTTTTTGTGTTACTTATTAAAATGAAAATTCATAATTTGTTTATTGTAGGTAAACAATAGTCCCTTATTCGATTTTGTATACCCTAGTGGTTAGAATATGGCATAGAAACTATGTATGTATCTACAATGCCACTTAAGACCTTTGTAACCTGTATCAAGCAAATAAATTTAATTTGAATTTGAATTTATGAACTACATATTACAGCTAGTTTTATATTTTAAAAAATTATATTTCCAGTCAAACAAGTATTCTCTGATATGGATTTCTTGGGATGGTATACTACGGGAGATACTCCAACTGAAAGAGACATAGCTGTCCACAGACAAATCTGTGATATAAATGAGTGTCCTGTTATGCTTATGCTCAACCCTGCAGGGAAGAATGGAGATGTGAGTACATAAAATTGTTGTTTGCTTTAAATTTTATTAAGATTTATACTTCCCCTGTTTTTATGTTCTGTGTGATCTTTATAATGTGGGATAAAACGTAGATGAAAATGACCTATTTTGACAGAGTTTATTTCATTTCGAAATGCTGGATATATGTATACATAACAGTGTGAAAGATGTGTCTGTGCCTGTGAGCGCACAGGGATAAAGGAATATTAATTTTGCACTTTAAACCCTTGCGGATCTTGTCCCTGTGGATTCAAGTATGCCTGTCCCAGTTGACCATTCTTTGGAGTTCTGTATGACTTATACATAAACAAGATTGTCACATTATTGTAGCAAAGTAAAGATAATATAAGTCTTACAGAAATTCTATTTCACGAAGTCCGTGTGCACGCCTTACAACATTCATAGCCATCGTCATCGACACGGATATTGTGAAATAGAATATTTGTACTTACTCCTAATTTCAATTTGAAACAATAAAAAAAAAAGTTGTAACTTTGTATGTTTTTTTTACAGCAACTGCCAGTAGTTCTGTATGAGTCAGTGATAGATGTGGTTAGTGGGCACGCCACAATGCTGCTAGCACCCCTCACATACACATTGGCTGCTGAAGAGGCAGAAAGGATTGGTGTTGACCACGTCGCTAGAGTATCCTCTGGTGAAGCTGCATTGAACAGTTTAGGTAACATATTTATTTATAAAAAAGTAAAAATTTACTGCAACATTTTTTAATTTTTTTAAAATGTGCATAAATTTTTTTTGCTACTGTTTATGTGTTTTGTAGTTTCATTATTTAACTTTCTTCTCTTGTCCCCGTTTATGAATACACATATTAGATTCATCTGCTTCATTATCAACAGTTCTGCGTTCAGAGTTCCTTTGTACAGAATTTTAAAATTCATCATTTATTTGCTCTACTCCTACTTTTATTATATACATACACCTATATACATTCTTCTCTCGGTTCGGTTCTCCTCCCTCACTGATGAAATGCTCGAAACTGAACGTTACATTACACGCGAATGCTCCCGGTGAAGGAGCACCTTAACAATAATTTTCATTTTAAATTATCATTCATTGAGACAGTGTAGATATAAATTATTAAAATTTCATACAAATTATGGTATCTTTTAACAGTGGCCGAGCATCTAACAGCACAGCGTTCAGCAATCAAGATGCTTGTCTCAAGAGTCCGCGCAGTATTGGCGACGGTGCGTGCCATCCGAGATGGGTCGTTGCCCCCGCGACCAGGGCTGCTGAGAGAGGCGCGTGCCCTATCTAACAGGCTTCCATTACTCACTTCACAACAGTTCCGAACTCACTTTTATAATGTAAGTGTCTTTCACACATTGCTAAAGAGAAGTTAATTTGGAGAAGTAATTTTTACTTTCCATGGTGCATTCTTTATGTTTAGAGCCACAGCACACGACGTATTTTAAACGCGCTGATAACGCGCGTATGATTATCCCTTAATCAATTTCATTTAGCTCTAACATACAAAGAAATCAATGTAGGATGAAACGCGCGTCCTCTGCGCGTTTAAAATACGTCGTGTGTTCTTAATTCACAGCGATATCTAAGACACTAGTTTTATGACGAAGGACGACGTCTATGATGCTGTTTATTGTTAATCTGTGGTTGCTATCAACCTGGGCTATAAAGGAGACCGCGATTGTACCATGATATGCTTTGAATACCGTCTTACAAAGTAAAATAACATCTACTATAGCAGTACCTACATTGTTTTTGTTAAGTTACAAGCGAGCACGTGACTCAGTCGTGCACTCGGATTTAGCGATGACACTGTAATTTTTTGGCGGTGAGAGCCCTACGCTCCCGCAACAGTCCGGTGTCTCGGAAGAGGGTGTTATGTTCGAACCTGCACATAACAATAAATAAAAAATTAAAAAGTATTTAGCGATTTTTTGTTGATATGTATTGTTTTATTTACAGCAATGCAATGACGTCGCTCTCATGACATACCTGGGCACAATCACCAAGGGCTGCAATGCGATTAACCAACTAGTGAATCGGTTTAATATATTGTACGACAGGCAAGGAATGGGCCGACGTATGCGAGGTTTATTTTTTTAGAATTGTATTTTATCTACCGTCCAAGCTGGATGTACTTGTGTATAGTAAGGTAAGGCTGTATCTGTTTAGTTTTTTTTTAATATTTCTTTCAGATGCTTCTAGTTCTAAGGGCATAAGGTCATTCACCACTTAAACATAACACTGTCGGGTAAAAACGGAAATCTGTAAAAAATCTGTCAATTTTATCTGAATGTAGTGAAGAGTGTACACATGTCATTTGAGAGTCAAAGATACAACATGACAGTCATCATCATCATCCATGATCATCATTAGTCCACTTCTCATAGGCCAATTGACAGTAGCTGTCTGTATTAGAAATAATAACAGCTGAGTATGAAATGGTACTAAAGTTTACGTTGCTGACGGTACTGTGCAGGTGGTGAAAAAGACCCTAATTAGTTTCATAAAGGTATGTGAGCTGAAGTTATTTGGAAGTCGTGAATACGCCATGTAAAATACTATTCTTTAGAGAAAAAAAAGAATTAAAATTCAAGCTATGAAGCAAAAAGTATGGGTCACAGCGACACATTTCAACTCTACAATAATAATTTAAAGAAATAATAAGATTAATTTTTTTTTTACTATTGCATGTTATCAATTCCTAATTTCAATTTAATAACTATAGGTACTAAGTGAAAGACAAATTTGTAAATTGCATACTTGTCTGTTGATAAAACAATAACTTGAACTGTAAACTGTATATATATGGGATTACGCACATGGCGTTTTTTTACCGCGTCGCCGACGCGCGTTCATACCGCTGTAGATGACTAGAAAACAAATTGTTGTATTTGTATCGATGATAACTGCGGTTCTATTCTTGCAACTCACGCACTATCTCGCTCAATTCCTATTTGTATGAGTGAGATAATAGACCTGATCTTTGTATTCGAATTTGAATCACGTCGATTGATATGAAAAACTTATACGGCTCTTTGAGGAGGTTTATCGTTTGCCTGAATTTCATTTAAACCGAGTAATGGAGCGACACATCGTCGTCGGTGTGTTTAATACGCCATGTGCATAGTTCTAGTGATTTATGATATTTTTTAACGTAACATCTCAGTTCTATGAAATTATTTAAGGTGTAAAATAAATAAACATGATTTGTGACGCAATTGTTTTTATTCCGCATCCACCTGCTCAAGTATTCTGCAGTTAAAAGTAACAAACTTGACACATTGAGATTCTTGCTCTGGAAGACCTTGTTAAATTAACTCAAGTGTACCACTGTAACATCGGAACCTTAATGCTTGAAACACACAGAGAAGAAAACACACGGGACAGGCTCCTCGTGGCGGTTTATATGAAAGTTTGCTGACCTGTAGTCCTCCCTTTCAAATATGCTGGCATAGCCAAATTTCGTCTTAAAATTTCTATTGCAGTCGACCTACGCTGTTAATAAAGCGGAATAGAGCCGTGCCCGATTCGTCTCTGTGTTGATGTTTGATTAAGATTGTACATTGGTTTTTTCAGAATACCGTTGACACAGGATTTTAAGTTTAATAAGATAAATAAAATAATAAATAAACATTCGCAATATTTACAAAATATTAACAACTACACCTGTACGGGTAAATAGTACAATAGAAATTTTCGAAAGCCGATAAACTTTAATGAAACAGTCTTTTATTAGCACTGCACTACAAATGTTCTTGCAAAATTATGTAAAACGTGTTCTTAAAATTTTAAATAACATTGATGTTTATATTCTATTTATAGTCTCAGATGCGTATAGCCCTGTATTCACTTTGATTAGTGCGAGTGCGAGTAATGGATGCTGATTACTGCAGGTGTGTAGTGCGAGTACTGCGAGTAGTGTCCGATTCTGTTTAGTGGCTGTGTTTAGTAAATGTTTTTATTGCTGAGAGAGGTGTCTATTTCGCGCGGGACGTGGATCTCGCAGTTCACTCGCAGAAAAATAGAACACACTTCTATTCACGTACTACGCAGCCAACCAGTCACTAAGCAGTCGCTGTCCACACGTGTTTTGTACTAATTACTCGTCACCTGCACTACGCACTTGCACTCGCACTAATCAAAGTGAATACAGAGCTTATTGTACCTAGCCAGTTATGAAACTATTATAAATATACTGTACGATTTTGCTAGGCAATCTTTTGAAAAATCATTTTATTTTATAAAAGTACTTATATTAAGGTATTGTTTCTCCACGACGATTAACAAACAGCCGGTTTCTGAAACGCATTTTAAATTTAATTCCAGATTAAGTCTCACGCCATCTCTTTTTTCTCATAAAATAATGTCTCATTAACTTTAAAAATAGTTCTGAGAAACTGGCTGTAGGTGCAGTAACTTCCTAAGGTATCAGATCGGGGGTAGTGAAAGTATAAAAAAGCCGTTAGTTTTAAACTCGCTGGGTACAAATCGCTTCCTATCCTGTAGGTACTATATTTGTAAAGATAAAGTCTTACAATATTTAAATTATTTTTTATACTTGTACTTTAATTGATAGTTTGGTATAAAAATATTTTTACAGTTATGTATTTATATCGAACCTTTGAACTAGTATTGCTTTAATGTAGTTATTTCGTAAATAGTATCTAAAAAAAATTCACACTGTTATGTAAGACACTGTAGTCTTTAAGACCTTACACAGACGCAAAGTTGAATGACGCTCCATATGTTTTTTTAATACATTACAAAATGTAGCAGGTAAATAGGCTAGTATGTATTATTTGTATTTTTGTATTGAACTTTTTCTAATCTGTCTTCCTTCAGTTACACTTAACTTTCTAAAATTCTGCAAAATGTGTAAAATTATTAAGAGTTCTATTAACTACATATTCGTAAAAAAACTTAATATGAGTCGGTACTTATTATATTATTACTTATTTGAAATATGCGTGTCAACTTTGCGTATATATAATATTTTTAGTTTATGCTTTATGATGATTAATAACAATATTATTATTTATAATATGTAGTGAGCGAAACGTTCATCATCGTTTGTATTTAGACACACATAAATAAAGTGTATGCCACAAGCGAAGCGAAACTTAAAATCGTTTAGTTACGCTCCGCGTTTTTCCATACATATCGCTCACAGATATGGTTCACATCGTTTTTTTTTCATACATCGCTCATGTGCGCTCACGCACCATAGTGTGGCCAGCAATTAAAAAAAATTGACGTAATTTGAAATTTATGGTATGCCCTAAACTTGACCAGTAATAATGATCGTTCCGTCACCATTAAAGTAAATATAATTTAAATGCAATAAGTGATAATTCAATCATTTTAATTTATCTAACAATAATAATGCCCCGTCGTGATTTTTGAATCGTACTATCGTTATGTTTATTATGTAATTGCGAAATGAGTATAGCTAAAAAAATAAAATATAACAATTGAGAGATTGTCCATTTTTTAATGTTTTTTTGCTATACTTTTTTCATGCTTCATAGCAATGATGTTAAGTAACAAATAAGTATAAATAGGTTATTGGCTAATTCGTCAAACCGAAATATGTTTGCCTCTTTTTTGGTGTTAATAATTGAATCATCTCGTGCTAGTTTCACGTGTCATCTATAGTTTTTTTATGGGTGCTATTTGTGAAATTCGAAAATTATATAGGTAACCAATTTATACCTTGTTATATTATAACATCATTGCAGATATAGTGAGCGTCTATATAAACCATAATAGAATAAAAATAATCTCGTATATTGACTAATATCTTCCAGTGGATGGCCGTTATAGCTGTTTTACCGGCGTGATGAAGTAGGCCAAACTATTCAGTCTCTTAACAACTAATCCGTTATATATGAATTTAATATCCCTTTTTATTACGCTTTAAGCGGAGCTGGTCACACCAGCACCGAACCGAAACGAGCTATGTTCGTTTACCTTCGTTCACCGTCAATTTTTAAGCTCAGATCACACTGAAACCAATGTGTATATTAAGTTTGTTTAGCTTCGCTCCATCAGTTTACTTACTAAACAAACTTAGTCTTGCTTCGCTTCCAGTTTCCAGTATCGTCTGCACTTTATAGTGCTGTATATGTACAGTTCGCGTCGTGCACCGCTTTCGCTTCGTTCTCGGTGTGATTAAAAATAACAACTACCAAATTTTTTGAGAGGCGTACCTCGAATATCTGTTTCAAAATCACAGTAGATCTTAGAAATAATGTTTACTGTTAGTGATATTTAGTTATTCGCAATAAGCACCTGAACTTTATGTCGTCTGGCATAAAGTTTATACTGCCGCCGCTATGTATCGTCGGGAATTTTTTCGATGCCGATTAGTTCGTCGAAGAGTGAATGGTTTTCGGGGATGACGTGTGGCTCGTGAAGAGTTTGTCGCGCGAACTTTAATACCGCTCTCGCTAGCTGCCCCACCGTCCATTTTCTGTCGACTATTACTCGAACTAGAGTGTCTAACTGTAGAAAAAAATTGTAAAGTTAGCAACACAGTTTTTTCGTTTTACAGGGGTGAGTCAGAGTAACCATTCAATTTACACTTAAATTATTAATAATTTATGTGAGACACTATAGATAATAGTCATTAAGACTAATGTAAAGCTGGCTCGATTTAAACTAGCCAGGTTTGTTCGTTGGATTTGTGTGCAAATTTTTAGGACATTGTACTCTGCTATCGATGCCGGAATAAATAAGCTGAAACTATAACTTACTTTAAATAGCTTTTCATTGCCGAATGTATAGTATATGATAGCGGGCACGCCAGCCACGCTTGCGGCCAGCCATTGCAGCAGCATTTTGAGTTGTGGCTGCCCACGTTGTCGTTGACCGCAGCCCCAGTTGCCCGTCGCTACTGGTCGACACGCTCCACCCGTGACTATTTTGTGTGCTAGTTGGTTTAACTGGAAAGATAATGAAAATGTTTACTTAAGAGTTACTTTTATAATGACATTTCATATTTATTATTATTATTTTATATATAAATATTTATATATATTCTTTATTGCACATAAATTTTTAAAACAATGTTAAACGGTGTTATAAGTGAAAAGTGGAAAAAGTTAACATTTGTTTCGTACTCTTGATATGGTATACAACAAGGGCCATCGAGTACGTAGGTCACAAGGGATTTATTAGAAATTGTATTGTTATTGTAGGAATTAATATCAATTTTTGAACTAATGAAATCTGATTAAATGTTAATATAATGTTTTTGCAAAGATTCATATTTCAAGAGTACGAATTAGTATTTCACACTGTCTTGGAATTGTGTTGAACTTAAAATTGCGATTACATTGAAGAGTGTGCTGGATATTCCAGTGAAGTAAAGTTTAATACTTACATTGTAATTTTGAGCTTGACGGCAAAGAACATAAGAACGGTACCAAGTACAATGTGTAAAGCTTTATGACGTGATATTGAATTGACTATCCATACTAAATTATAATTACAATTTTGCAGAATAGTCTGTTTCCAATTTCTAAAGTCTTAGTTTGATGATATGTGATAATTAAATTAATATACAAGCAGATAGCAATAAGTGCTTTGTGTTACATGCATGAAACCACAAATTATATGTTTCGACAGACAGCGAAGATTTTATACGAATTAAGTGACACCTTATATGAATGTTAGTGGTACTGGTTAAGTGCTAAATTGAAGATTAGCGACAGACAGCCAGTCTGACCTTAGGCTTCTTTAGTTTTAGAGTAACGGGTTCGCATTCGACTGTCTCCTCGATTGTTTCAACGATCATGTTTATCATCCAATTCAATTTTTTCCTCCTAACGATGGGATTAGATATTTGCGTGGAGGCTGTATCTGTGGAGCTATTGAGAGATATCGCGCCGCTGTTCGTGTGATCCTCGTCTAAGCTTCTCGTTCGCGTGCTTTCTACTATCTCCTCCGGTATAGACTCTTTTATTTTACGTTTCTGTCAAAACATATAGATTGTGAGTTCGGAGCTGACATTCAATGTTTAATTGTAATCTAGCAAGTCATTTGTCGTATTTTTTCGTCCAGTAATTACATTAATTTTCCCACGTTAAGGGACTAAAGTTGTGAATACGAAGTAGTCCTGTAACGTTGGTAACTGATTAATTGAGAATTCTCGTAGTAGGTACTTCGTAATCGAAAACTATTTTACCCTCAACTTTATGCTTATGTCGCAATAGCATGTCTGTGAGCGAAGCGAAACTAAATTAGTTTAGCTTTGCTTCGCATTTTTTTTTCATTTATGTCGTCTGGCATTCAAGGCAAGGTACATGAAAGGTATGAAAAGACGGAGCGAAGCTAAGCAAACTTAGTCTTGCTTCGCTTTCAGTGTAATTTGCGCTTTATAGGTATAATAAAAGAGCAGAACAACGTACTCTTTTACATTTAAATTATTACGTATATATATGTGGATTATTTTCGATTAAAAACGACCAATTACCAATTGAGCAGCTAGTCGATGGCGGTGTCGTGCGAGTTCTAGCGAGAGTGAGCGCGCGGCAAGTGCGAGTCTCCTCGGAGCGCGGTCGCGAGCGTCTCGGCCATACAGCTCGGCCGCCTCCGCCGCGCCCGACGCTCCACCGCTCACGCCACATGCCATGGACTCGCTCAAAGTCCGCTTTAGTAGAGAACCCGCAAACCTGCCATACAAAAAACAGTCACTATAAATGTGAAAGTAGATAAATAATATAACATACTAACTCAACGATACTATATTTTATAACAAATAAATATATAGATAAACATCCAAGACCCGAGGTCAATCAGAAAAAGTACGTTTTTCATCATGACCCGACCGGGATTCGAACCCGGGACCTCCTGGGTGGTGGTTCGGCGTGGTAACCATTACGCCACGGAGGTCGTCAAGTTAATCGTCAATCTAGTTTAAATTTTATTGTTGGTAAGTAAATACCTGTTGATTAGTCCAAAAAGTACCTTATCACAGCCAAGTCTCGGGAGTCTAGCTCTCGGCTTTTGTGTTCCCCGGATTCTGCGTCCACGATCGGATCATTAAGCCACTGGTTAAACTGCTCGTAAACTTCTTCTAATTCTGACCTAAAATCATCGAAATAGGTACGTTATGTCAGCAAACCCGTATCTTAAGTTATACTAAATATAGATTAAGGCCATATTCATAGATTCCAGACAATATCTAATTATAGATAAAATGCTGAATTCATGACAATGAGTAATTGAATATTAAAACTTAAAAACTGAATAATTATAGACTTTTAGTTCAACAATACTTACGTATATTCTGTACTGAAACTGTATTTAGAACTGTTTCCCGTTTCTTTTCTGCCCAAAGGTGGGTGTCTCGGAGAGGGTTCACCGTTGCTAATCGTCTCTTTCTCTGTCAATACAAATCCTACTGATCCACCACGTTTTACCCTGAAATATGAAATAGGTAGAACGGTGAAATATCATACCTACAGCAGATAAGCGGACCACCTAATGGAAAGTGGTCACTGCCGCCTATGAACATCAGCTACATTACACCAGGGGCGCTACCAATGAGTTTCCAGCTAAAAGAAACATGGCAACAGAGAGAAAAAGGGATAGGAAAGGAGGCTTTAGGATCTCTCATTCACTAAAAGTAACGTATTGTCGCTTCACGCCGGTATTCTTTGGGTGGGTGGTACTTCCCCAGTTCATAAATGAACTACTACTACTTGTACTATTATTTATTCTGTGCTACTACTCCAAATAAATAGTGTCAGAATCTTGGGCAGAGGGTTCTGACACTATTTTTATTGCTTTGGCGAGGCTCGTGAATGTTCTATGGTATTGTCTGTTTCTTTATTTTCATGTTGCTGTCTCACCTGATATCATTGTCGTTGACTCCAGCTCCTGATATGCTGATGCCCACAGCATAACTTGAGCTGTCCGTAGACCAATCACCAGTAGTACTTGTTGTGCAAGAGTTTTCAGCTTCTCTTCGCAGTGCTTCTCGCAGTCTGTCCGCGAAACTTATTCGTCTTTCTTCTGTAGATAATTCTTTGGAGTATTGGAATGAGTTTGGACGAGCGCTTTCCCCTCTCCCTTCGTCTTCACTACCGCCTAGTATATAAGTAGAAAGGAAATATTTAGTAATACGGTCGGTCAGACATCATTTCAGTTCTAAAGGAATTTTTGAAAAATCATTTTTTTTTGCAATTTACTATAAACTCAAGCAAGACTTCCGCGAGAACTGGTACTAAGATGTAAACCCGACCCGATCTAAAAACACTAGACTAGTGTATAAGTGGCCTCGAGGGCCTACAGAATGAAGTATATTATGAACATACCGTAATCAAAACTATCATTGGCACTATGGAACTCGTCGTCGCTGGAATTACAGCTCGAGTAGAGACTATCTTCCTGGGTGTCCAGATTGTGACCTGGGCCGCGGGTTACAGGTAGGC
The DNA here is from genome assembly GCA_905163395.2 of Endotricha flammealis. Taxonomy (NCBI): domain Eukaryota; kingdom Metazoa; phylum Arthropoda; class Insecta; order Lepidoptera; family Pyralidae; genus Endotricha; species Endotricha flammealis. The sequence continues at coordinate 11,131,904 of LR990855.1, forward strand.
ATTCGCCTGATGAACCCAGCACTATGAACCTGCCTCGTCTATTGTTGAGCGTGCTACCATCAGGCGATAGCCAACACTTTCGCTTCGTCAACTCTACACCTGAAAAGTACAAATACGTGTTTACGATTATGTAAGAATTAATCAATTTCGTGCTCTGTTCTATCAAAATTTTATGAAACGATATTATATGCTTGTTGCAGCAGTGGATGAAAAAACTAAAATTCACTCAAATCTATCGCTACTATGCAAGGATTTTCAATATACAGGCACAGAACGCCACTGCCACTGCGACCGCCTAGACTCTGATCGAAGGTTGTCTCCTAACATATAGAAGAGTCAATGAAGTACGTACCTCAATACTTCAAAAACATTTTTATGGAATTTTGTATAGTGAATGTTTACTTGGGTCGTTGAGGTTGAGCGTGGTCGCGCAGTAGTTCTGTGGAGATGGACTCCGGCTGCTGTAGCTGTTGATAGTGCTGCAGGAGGATGCTTGTTTTATAACGACTGTTGCTTCTACTTCGGGCGGTGTATGGCTAAAGGATTCTCCTGAAACATGGCAATAATCGCATCTAAAAAATACGAAAACAGAAAATGCATTTTTTGTCAAAAAAAATATCATTTTTTTTTCAATAGTATGACCAATATCTTCCGTGCGTGACCGATACCGTACCGTGGTCTACCGCACCGCATCAGCTTACCTGTACCAGCGAGTTGTCGCTCAAGCTATAATATCACGCTATTTGCAACATCTGGCGACAGTTCTCCCAGAATAAGTATTGGTTCTATTCCGTGTATTTCTTGCTCGGTGTCTCCACTGGCTCCCACAAGTTCTTTGCAAGAACTTGCAGGCGTAAACGCAGCCTAACGAGGGAAAATTTTCTTAAATGTTGACGTAAGTAGTGGACTTACCTATAGGAGAAAGTCTACGTTCGTGTCGTGGGTTGTCTCTGCTCTTCATGGGTGTTTGTTGGAATGCGAGCAGACATTTGTTTAGCTCCCTCAATACATTGTCCTCTTCCCATTGACCAAGAGGCAATTTACTGTAGTCCTCGGCATCCATTAGGCACACTGTTACCTGTGAAATATTTAAAAAACATTAAAAGTTAAGTTAGAATTTAAGTTTTTGGGTAAAATGTGTAAACTCATAATCATATCCTGCTGAGATATGTAATATTCTTTTCATCGTAGGGTTCTGCGAAGACGGGAATCGAAGGGATTATTTCATTGAGCATATTCCACTAAGCTGTACCAGTCTTCGAATAAAATAAAAGAAGTGCGCAAAGGCTCGACTAATTCATCAGAATACTTGCTAGACCTTCATTGCTTATCGTTTATGTTTAACAAGATATTCATCATTATTACATAGAATTTAGTCTTTGGCAAATATTGCAACATTCTCTTAGATGCTTACCGGTTTTGGTTCACTTAGTAATTCTATATTCGTTTTCTGTCTCTTCTCACTTATTCTACTGAACATTCTGACTCCCTCCACTTTTAACACTTCGTTATCCTCCAATGCCTCTACAGATAACATTGCAGGAAGCAACTCGGGCATCATGAACATTGAAAGAGATTCCTGTAATGATAAAAGAAAAATTATACTGACGACGGGAATGAAGAGGACGCGTCAAGTTAAATTAACCCACTACCGACGTTTTTTTGTATCGTACGGCAAACAAACAAGCAAACGAGCCATCTGTTTGGATAGTGGAAACCGCTGTCTATGGTCAACAGCACTACCAGTGACGTTCCCAATGCGTTACCAAACTTGCCAATAAAGAAAAGAGGACTTCCGAATCTCGTAGGCACTCGCTAAATAAATGAAACTGATTGATACTTTTCTTCGATATTCTGTTCCCCTAAAGTGCTTACTTAACTAAAGGTCTATTTACCTGTGACTCTCCATCAATGAGCACGTCTCCACCAACCCTGCTGGTTGCAAAACATATCCTCAGTGCGTCTTCATTCTCGCAACGTTCAGGTCGACCTTCGTGTCTTACTAACAATTTACAAAGTGGCAACGTACACTCTAGCCAGTCCTCAATCGTCAGCCACTGTTTTGCTGTCATTACCTAGAGATTAAATTGTCACGTCATAGACTGCACATACACAGAGATCGTAAGTAATATAAAATCTCTGTGAGCACATAATTTACAAGGTAGAGATTTCTATAAAACTCAATTTTTTTATTTAAATAGACCTATTACAAGCTCTTTTGAATTGTCACATTTTTTTTCTACCTCTAGTTCAAACGGCAGATATGTACTAAGAAGAACAGGCAAACTTAGCACTTTAAAAATGTTTACTAAGCCACTTTCTCTTTTAAAATGTTTTTACTAAGCTAGTAGTTTGGCAGGTGTTTTACTCCCGATATAAGAGTATAAAGTAGACTGATACGTTAAATATTTAAAGACATCCAAGAGAGGCTTTCACGCCGCAACGATCTACAGCTATAATACCTGTTGTAGCATTTTGGACCAAATTAAAATTAAAATTTCATAGTTCCGTGGTTTAGTTAAGATAAGTGGTTCGAAACATATCTTTACTAAAATTAGGAAGCAACCATATACCTATGGTGTCACTTACCTGACGACTAAGTTTAATAGTTCCTTCATCTTTATTCTTATCTAACCACTCAAAGTAATGTATCAAACTTTTTAACTTGTTTCTTTGCGATTTTCTGTAAAATTAAATATTTTATTAGGTATTTTAAATAAAATATCGTGGCGAATTCAGTTTTAAATTATCGTCACATAACTTCAAACACACAGAGGCCGGGTGCGGGTCCGGCGCGATGCCGTATTCCCGACAAGTATAATTTCTCAATTCTATCACCTTGGCCACCATGGCCACCAGTCATGCAATAGGAACCGGGCCCATTACCCATGTCGATCCTTAATCCCATGTTGAGTACGATTCATACAAAAGATACGAAGCGTCCACAACTATAGATTCGGAGCTTGAAATCGATAATATGAGCAAATTATACAATATCGGGAATCGGGACATATAATAGAGCCGCGCCTGATTCGCACTCGTCCTCTATGTGTATTAAGTACGTAGTAACGTACCTATGTAAATTCTTAAAAAAATGTGTGAAATTAAAGTCTTGTAGCGTCGGGTGAGTTTTGAGCGTTCTCTTTGGGAAGGTAGAGAAAAAAGCGTGAGCAATGAGCGACGACACGAAGTTTTGATCCATTTCTGTGGCGTCACCTGCAAATTCACTCGGCATTAGTGTAGAACTACGGAAATTATGAAATTATATTAATGATGACAGGGCTATCTGTGTATCTATAACTTATGATTGTATACCTGTCTTCCGATAAAATTAATAAGTAGCGCGTTGTTAAGCTCAGTAAATCAATTTTCTTTTATTGAAAGCAGTTTATTTCGCATATTTCAATTGTTAAAATTTTCTAGTAACTAGCGGTAGAATAAATTATTGTTATCAGGATACTTATATTATGTTTGGGCGTTACACATTTATTTGAAAGATTTAGATGGAGTAGAAATAAGTGAAATAACCAGATTCAATGGAAGTTTTTATATAAGTAATTTTAAAGATATAAAAGTCTGTAAACATACTTTGTTGTTGCAAACTAAAGACGAGACCCTTTGGAGGGCGCCACCTCTTTAGGTGCAGTGCTCGGTTGACCATAATCCTGATGGTGTTATCGAGGAAATGACTCCGCTCCACATCGTTCATCTCCTCGTCGAGGAACTGCTGCAGGCCCACCATCAGATCAGGGTCTCTTATGTCGTCATCTGGATCTATGCCTATGCTGTGAATGACCATTGAATTAGGTAGGTAAGTATATATTTTTTTAAAAATCTGAAAGAAAATGTTTACCTCTTCACCCTATATGGGATTCGAACCCACGTCCGTCCTCTCGAAATTCGGCTGAGTGCTCTTTTCAACTAAGCATACTAAGTTATAGTCTAGCGCGTAAATTCGTTTAACAGTTTTTTCTATTTCAAGAGGAGGGTTTATAAGAAATTCCTACGGCAAACGGGATACTTGCAAACGAAGTTGCGCGGGTTTCGCTAGAAGTATTATAAAATAGACTTACTTGCACATGTCGTGAATCTTCAACATGTTTGCAGTCAGTTTTGCCGGGGATGACGATAGAAGCAAATGTTTCAAATGCCTCTGTACGGTTGTCCACCAGGGGAGATCACACGGTAGCATGACAAGCGCCATTCTACACAAAATGGTTAAGTTTAGTGTTCCTGCTATATTATTGCAGTAGTTAAAGATGTAGGTTTAGTTTATAATATGAAGAAGGCTTACAAATTACAGGGTATTGTAATTTGCTCTAGGTAATTTATTGTTGGTAAGTAAGGATTTCATTCTAAGTGTTCTAAGCCTGCTAATGTATTAGCGGCTAAAGGCAGATGCCGCTCATAGTGCGGCTAACTTTTGTGAATTATATAGTCATATTCACTTAAACTCTACACATCGCATCGACATAAAACTACAAAATATCATAAATTATCAAACTAGATGTGCGGTTACGCGCTCCTGCGGTTACCTCTAATACATACTCGTTGGAATTGTCGTTAATTTCAAAATGTCTTATAAAATTAATACACACATTCCATAAATTCCCAAGCGAGATTATCTATCAAATGTGTCTGGTCTGAACCGCATGTTCGAATATATCTCGGTATATTTGATTAAAATGGATTCTATAAATTATTATACCTACTACTACATCGCGGCCAGATAAATAAATCGATCTAATAGATTCTGCCTCTTAAATGGACCATTCGGAGGATACGCGGCACTACCGTTCCGCGTGTCCTCCGAATGAACAATGGCTCCCGGCTCCCGCCCGCCCGCCTGTGGACTGTGGATGTGGAATAAATTGAAACGCACCGTACTGAAATAAACGCGTTCCGTTCGGGCGTTCGTTGTCGTTTGACATTTATCTTTTTAATCTGTTCCATCCAATCCAACTCCAAGTGTTCTGTCTGTTCTGTTGTGCGAGTAGTGTTATTGTTGATATTTTTTTTATTACAATTCTTAACTTATTTTTAACTGTATAAATTGTGTTTTTTTTAATGAAGTTTACTATATCTTGTAATAGAATAGAACACAAAGATTTACATAAATATTTGACAGGACTGCACGGCAAGTGAGTTTCGTAATACAAATTTTGATATTATCTGTTAACACTGTTAACAGTTTTTATTTTGGGAGCTTATAGTGAATTCAATAAATCTTTATTAGTCAGTCATTAGCTTGCCTATAGTTCCGGCGTGTTATTTAAACGATATCATACATAACGTAATCAATAAACGTGAAGCGATCAAAGTACAGCGCGCCAAAGTTCATAGTTGACGACTATTGTCAAGAATAGATCGTAAAAATGACTGTGAAAGGAAAACTTCTTAAGGCGTTAATACTGGGCGCACCGGCTTCCGGAAAAGGCACAATTTCTTCACGTATAGTGAAAAAATACATTGTGGAACATGTCTCAAGTGGTGACAAACTTAGAGATCACATACAAAAACAAACAGATCTTGGTAAAGAGGTGAAGAGATACTTGAATGAAGGTCAACTTGTCCCTGATGATGTAATGATAAAGTTTATGTTAACTGAATTAAACAAGGTCAGTAGTAAACCGTGGCTGTTAGATGGATTTCCAAGGACAGTTGGGCAGGCCGAGGCACTATGGAAGGTACAGCCTGTTGATGTGGTGCTTAACCTGGTGGTTCCATTTGAGGTTATAATAGATAGAGTGAAAAGTCGTTGGGTGCACTTGCCATCAGGTAGGGTATACAATATCGGATTTAACACACCAAAGACTGCTGGCAAGGATGATGTAACTGGTGAAGAGTTAGTCCAGAGACCTGACGATAAGCCTGAAGCTGTGCAGAAACGGTTGGAAATATATGAGAATATTACACGACCAGTCATTGACTTTTATAAAATGAAAGGTATACTCAATGAATTTGAGGGACGCACATCAGATGAAATATGGCCTAAAGTAACTGCATATTTAGACCCTTTATTAAATAAGTAACATTAAATATAAGTTGATATTTCATGAGAAATTAGAAAATTGGTGCTAAGACATAATATTAGAATTATAGGTGATTTTTATCCACATAGACTGTAATATTAGTAGGTTAAGTTAAAAAAATATGTATTTTGGAATGTTGTTAAATATTGTTTATTATTGTTATTTTTAAACATTTTATAATAGAGAATAATTATATTTGTATTGAGGTGATGCAGCTATCTTAACAATGGTTAAAGCCACCTTTGTGGTATAAAAAAAAATACTGTTTATGTGGAGGTTGTGCTTTCTGAATAATTTACAATAACCTTGTGAAACTACTTATACAACGAATCCAACCAGTTGGCTGCAATGTCTAATGATTTTTTTCCATTAGAATCAGCAACCCCCGCCCTACTCTTCCCTCCCTCCCTGCCCTGCCAACCCTTAATGATTATGTGCAAAATGCATGATTCTTGCCAAAATTATTAAGGTATTGTATAATTGTGTAATAATAACACAGCAATCATAATACTGTTTAAGTAGTCTTCCATTAAAGTAGTACTTAGAATGAATGTACAATAGAATTTATGTAAATATGTCTTAGATACTTAATTGATGCAAACCCACCAAAATATTAGTGCCTCTTAAGGTTAACACAGTCTAAAATATGTATGTATAAGAAGTGATTTTTACTAAACGAATTATGAAATTTATGTTTCGTTGGTACTATGAACTAAAATGAATTTACTGAAGTGATGGTGTGGTCGGTGTGGATACTTTCAAAGGAAACTTATACTAGTCGCCAAGACGGCTGGCTCGTGCAGACGTGAAACAAAGTTCGAAACTCATACTAATAAAATCGTTTGTGCTACTCAGTGCCATCTCAGTGCACAAACGAGTTCAGTTCAGTTGTTTTATAAACTGTGAGCCCAAAATTTTGGCACGTACTGTATTATTTTTTTTTAAGTATGAATTGTTTTGAACAACGCCATCTAGCGATTTTGTCTCGATTTGAGTCACTTCCTAACATTTATCCTTTACTAAAATATCAGTGGTGTCCATTGGTTTAATTATGCTCAATTAAAATAATATTTTATTATTAAGAATATCCAAATGTACCTATTTATTGTTATCATATCAAATTATATTATTTAATTTTGTTTTTAAATGTTTGTTAATTTATTTATAAATGAACTTTTAAAAGAATAAATATCACTTCATTTTAATTGTTTGTTATTTTTCTGTTTTCCTATCTATTGAAAAGCAATTCCGATCGATCGGCATTGGAATTTTGACGCTTCGTAGGTACTCATGACTTGCTTGCGTCTTTATCTCAAAATACATTATCACGATATAAATACAATGATATCGGATTGTATGTTTCAATTAGGAATTCAAATAGAAATTGCTTTTGAAGTGAAATTGTGATTACATTGAAATTAAACTTGATCAAAGTTAATACATTTTACTTTCCAAAGCGAAAACAATAAACAAAAAAAAAAAAACGATTAAAACTATTATTTTGTTCAACAATCTTTATGTTTCTTACATAATTGTGTTGAAAGAAATGTCGGTAATATTTTACCCGATTAACGACTACCGCTTCCGCCTATAATAAATACATACTTAAAATAAATTCGAGGGCAAAAACGTTATAAAACTTTTATAAGTACAAACATTTATATAAATGTGACGGTGTGTTTGTTTTGTTTCTATGTAAGTATTTGATATTTGAATTTAGTGGGGAGAAAGAGACGCTATAGAAAAAGTCTTGTTTCGAAAACATATGGCACAGTTCAGATACAAATTCAAATGAGAGTGTCCCTTTAGGTTTACTACGTAACAAAATAAAACACAAGTTTACGATTTTTGCAGTGTAACCTTAGAGAAATTTATACGACAGTTTACAGTCCCAAAAAAAAGTTGACGACTCACGATATTAACTACTAATATTTTATGAGGAAATATTTGGTTGTTTTTTTTGCATTAAATAGGTTTGGAAACTACTAGACTGATTTGAAAATTTCTTTTACCGAAATCCCCGGGTGACATAGGTTATCTTATATTTTAAATAATATTAGGGTCCCTTATTAAAGAGGTGCAAAGCCGAGGCGAGCCGCTAGTTTAATAATATTCATCCACGAAAATGGTTTTGTTTAGGAATAGAATGGTTATGTGAAAACATTATGAATTTCACGATATTAGAGTAGGCGCCAAGATAGTAATACATTCACAATATGAATACGTGCTGGAGTTATTCATAAGTCCTAATTTTGAATCGCAGCCCAGAAAAAAAAAATTATTACAGTTAGTTTTGTTTAAAAAAATACGAATAATATCAAATTAATTATGTGTTCATATTCATCTGGATAAGTGACATAGATAAATAAGTTCTTTGTAAGCCTCATTTCTTTGTAGAGTAATTTAAACAAGAGAGATTTTTAGTTGTCTGTACATCTCTCTCTACAATACTATGCTATTAAAATGTGTGTAAAAAAATACTCTATTAAACAGTCTATGGTGATTGAAAATTTATCATCTGCTATTTGCAAGCATTGTACCATTAAGAAATTATGATAGCGGAAACAATGTGCACTGGGTACTTACTTCGATGTGTCGATATTCGGGAAGCGCTAATAACTATTATAAACACTACAACATTACAGTCACTGTCCCTGCGGCAATTGCCTTCTTTTTACGCACTTTTCTCATTGTCCACAAAAGAACAGATCATAGATCTTGATTTGCATGTAGTATAATATCTTATTGCTTCTCTACAGACAGAAATAGTGTATTGAGTGAAAACGCGCACCGGCTGCGGGCGCGACGCGAGCGCGCGAACCCCACTTATTTTTAGCCGCTTTCGTGTACTGCCGCTGAAATTAGATTGTAAATAAAAAGTTTAACAGAAGTCGTAGGCCTCGTAATCCACTTGTAGGTCAATTCTTAATCTCCTATGATCTTATAAATTACACATTGTAGCAGTTGAAGATGTGATAATATCAAATCGGCGAGAAATAAGGAAGAGTTTCGGGTTCGCGTGTAATTTGAAAAGTTAATTATCCGCGTGCTAGTGTTTCATGGTCGCGTTAACTAGGTTATACTCGTCTATTTATATGACTTCACATATTTACCAGATTTTGGTCCTTTATAAATTTGATTCAACTGCAGTTTCGACACGGAATTTATTTTTTTATTAAAATAATCATAAAATAAGAAAACATACCTTTTGAACGTCACTGTTCTTCTACCATAAATTTACAACAATTTGATATTATTTTTGTTTACTATAAACTAGGGATAATGTAGACTTTGTTTCCGAACAACCAAACAATCGAATAGAATTTGGTTTAACACAATAAATATGAAGTTTTATATCGATCGTCCCGATTTAGAATGCCGACATTCCAATAAATAAAATTCCATGCGTCTTCTTCTAGCAACTATTGAGTGCAATACATGAGATTTGGAGGTTACGTAGTAGTACACAGGCTGAATTTTGAATACGCGTAGACCGGTCGACAGGCCAGGCCATACTGACGCCGTTCAGCCGACTTTCACTGGGGGGCATCTACCCTTGCCATGCCGGCTGTCGCACCCTCCACCCTAGCGAGTGACGTCACTGGGCGCCGCGTCACGACCTACGACGCCGTGCGACGCGACGCCGCCGCCGCCCAGGCTCGATACCCCACTCCCCAAACACGACTCGTGAAATGTCGCCGGAGCTGCTCCCAGAATGTTAGTTACGTAAAGTGAAATATGAAAGTACGACCAACCTGCGTCAGCGGAGGACGTCATTTTGAAACGGTTAAGGTCGTAACTGTTAGTTGAAGGATTTTAAAAGCTACGAAAGGTTTAAAACATTTAATTGAGTTACAAGGTAGTAAAGGAAATATTTTATTTAGAATTTACAATTAAAACAAAAGGGGAGCTCAGAGAAGATAAAATCTTTGAATATAAAATGTTACTTAGATTGGTTGGAAATTGGACTTATTTTGTTATTATGCAGGTACATAATAGGACTACGACTAATTATCATGGTTCCGGAGCAGAGATGAAAAAGGGACGTCTACGTGCATTTCATTTTTTTATGATCCCGCAATAGGCATGAAGTTGCATCTGAGTGAGAATCGAACATCGAGTACGTAGCCCATCAAACAACGTAGGTATATTTAAATATTTTTTAAATACATAGGTATAGAAAATACAAGAGGGACAGAAAAGTTAATTACTTACGTAAATGTTTGTCCGAAGCTTTTGGCAAAATAATTCGCCTTTGGCCAAACTTTCGGCTACGGCCAAAATGTAAATCATCATAATCAAATCGAAGCCAAAGTCTAAAACTGAGACTAAAGCGGGTTATGGAAAAACATTGCATCGAGACATTCGAGACATTCATACTATGCATAGTGTTACGAACTAGCCGTCAAGTTGGAGAATATACCTACATATTTTTTTATAGTTTATTTTGATATATCATTATTGTCTATAACAATTCCTTTTATTTCTTTGCTGTCAATTTTCTGTTCTTGCGTCTGTATTACTTTATTATATTTTCTATTTTATTTTGAGCTCTCTTGTTTTCACTTTCCCTTACATTCTTTACACATATTTAGGTTATAATCACGGATTTATTTCTAAATTAGGCGTTATTTATTACACCTGTTGTTATTATTGGGCTTTAAAAAGTCATACCTGTCCGTCAGAGTGTAAAACAAGGCGTGTACACGGTCTCATGACTTGACTTCGAATCGATCTCCTAATTCCTAAACAACAAAACGATACTGTTGTGTGTACATTATGACTAATATAGTAATTCCAGTAGATATTTAAAGGCAAGCTGTTTGTTACATAATCATCGCGTAATTATCAATAACTGTAGGTGTATTGTATTTTGATGACGAGATTGTTATTAATAAACCTCTTTATATTTTTTTTTTTGCATAAATTAACATAATATTATCAACTCAAAGACCAGTTGCTACATAGGCGAGCTACAACAAAGGCGAGTTACAAATGCACCGATATGATACTAACTCGCTAGTTCGTGGAAGACTGGTTTTTTCCGGTTAACAACGTATTGCAGAGTTCTTCGAAATGTTCGTCCGATAACAACGACTTGTGCGCATGCGTTAATGTCCTTATCATCTTTCTCTTTTCAATTTGTATGTACCGAAAAACCTTGCATAGTATTCCTTGTGCTCTTCCCTAGACATGTTGGCCTGGTAACGGCGACGCCCGTGGAAAATTGTTGCCGCCCTACGGAACATTTGGGCGGACTAGGGCGGAGCAGCAAATTGTACAAAATCCAGTAATTTTTTTCTGTTTGTGAGTAGAGAATTCGTGGTAAGAAATAATTAATTCACATACAGATTTTGTATTATTTAATTAATTATAATAATAAAATAACAAGTAATCGAAAATATTGTATGTAGTATGGTTGTCACGTTGTCACATTTTATCAACATAACATGTGTAGAAATTCACTTGTTATTTATTGTTTATTACCTTCCTTCGGATAACCTTCCTAAAATGTCTCTATTTCTGGAATGCTATTTACGGAATATATTTATAATGAGGTGATATTTCCATGACCTCTGCTCCGAGGGAAACCCTTGTGAAGTCCCAAAACTCTCGCAGATAAAATAGATCTATTGTTCTTTATGGAAGCCTAGTAACTTTGACACGTGATGTCGAGTCAGCGCGCCGCCCCAGCTCCTCACATCCGCCCACTGGGCGGAGAAAAATACTAACGTAACTTTGGAAACTTTAGTATTTTTCTATATTAGTGAATTTAAATAAATTTCCAAGGAGGAGAAAAGCCTAAATTACTTAGTTCAAATATTTTAATAAAATTAAGGTTGACAAATATAAAACACAATTGACAAAATAGTTATGACAAATAAGTAAGTAAACCGAATACTTACGTATCTTAAAAATACCTCCCTTTTTGGTCCTGGGCAATACAAGTAAGGTATCTTTGTAATATCTTTCTGCAGTGGATTTATAACAATATATTTTTTTATGGGTAGTCAGACAATCGACCATTAATTAAGATTAACAATTGACGGGTGTAAATTTTCAGGTAAGAGAGAGAGAGAGAGAAATCTCTTATTATAACACTAAATGAAATTATTTGGATATCATTACTATCACATCCAGTTCTGCGATTACTTACTAGAATATAATTATGACGGGTGAGAATTAGATGCATAATGTTCTCTTACATGAGTGCACCGCTTGTTAAACGCCAATAACCAAAATTATACTTCTATACGTCCGAATAGACTGCTATTACATCCACTATCAATGTTTCAAGATCACTTTAAATAATATCTTTCGAGATGCTGTTGCCCCAGTAAAATCGACCTCTGGAGCGGACACATCACCCTCCACGCTAGACGGATCTTTTGGTAAAGGTCACGTAAAATGCCAAAGGTACATTTCTCAATTTGGCACAGTTTCGCCAACCACAAGCAGATTGTCCCAATTTAAAAGTTTATTTTTATAATTTAGACATAATTTTACATACACCTATGGACTATTTCCATGCATACACCGATTATTGAAACAAGGTAAATTTATGTAGTCATGCACAAATAATGGTTGTTAAATTATAATATAGTTTCACAATTAATTATCATGAAGAAAATTGGCACTTTGGATCATGACTGCAACACGTCTGCATTTAGTATTTAATTATACAGTGACATCTATTATGTATTTTATTCCGTAACCTATTGTCTCGTAGAGGCTCGTAGCCTCGTAGCGCCCGGGTGAGATTGCGTCCCGTCAGCGTTTGTATGTGACCCCTGCTACTAGGAAAACATGAAAATTCAGAGGTAAACCATCCCTAGTAAAATCCATTATTGAAATGTGTGCGTCAACAGAGGGTTTCTTATATGCATGTGTGAGTTTTGTTCAATTATACCGATACCGATTGTTACTTTTTTCAATGTAGCTTTTAAATACTTTGCACGTACTGCCTGAACTTTAAAATATGAAATAGGTGGGTAATTATTTAAAGTGTGATCTATTTATTATTTTTAGATGGGTACAAATAAAAAAGAGGAAGGGGTAACTTCTTCAACAAGTTTTCTCAACGAGACCAAACTAAAATTTGCAACAATTTAACAAAATGGCGTTCGTGGAATCACTAGTCTTACAATGTACTAGGAGATCTCAATTGAAAAGAGGTAACTACCGCAATTTATTGAATTTGTCGTAGAACGGTTACGCGGCTCTACGATTTGCCTTTTTTACGGTAGTAGATTAACCTACGGTTGCCTGGAAGAAATTGCCTAGCGATAAGATCTTCTATTATATGAAATGTTTTTTTTTGTTGTGTAATGTTTATTCTATGTTTGTTTTTAATGCAATAACTATAGCTGTTTATTGTATTGTGTATCAACTAACAATACATAATATTTGAAGAGAGCACGAGATGTTGGCTTGCCGGCTTTCTTAGCGTCGGCACATGGGGTGGCGAGCCTTGTCACTGCCATTCTTTCATCCAATGGTGACGGAGTTAGCATACCCTTTGTGTCCGAAGCGGTTTCGGCCTGGTCAGCCCTGAACTCAGGCGCCCAAACCCCAGACGCTCTCTCCGTTCAGCGGGCGTGGGACGACGTTGGGGCTAAGAGGATACAGGATCTGCTCTTAGCTGGCGCCCGAGAGGAGGACAAGGCGAGACTTAGAGCTGTCTCTCGGCCAGAGTCGGGTGCATGGCTACACGCCCTTCCGTCACCTCATCTTGGCTCTTTGCTGGACGACGACTCTTTGCGGGTGGCCGTAGCTCTCCGCCTGGGCAGCAAAGTATGCGAACCGCATAAATGCATTTGCGGGTCTATGGTGGGGTCCGACGGTCATCACGCGCTGAGTTGCCGTCGCAGCACCGGTAGGTTCCCCCGTCACCATGCACTCAACGAAATAGTACGCAGGGCTTTTGTTTCGGCCAATGTGCCCTGCTTACTGGAGCCGCCTGGTCTTAGCCGGTCAGACGGTAAAAGACCGGACGGTTTAACGTTGGTGCCATGGAGTCGGGGTAGGTGCCTGGTGTGGGACGCCACTTGCGTCAGCACTGTTGCCACCAGCCACCTCAGTCGCACCGTCAGAGCGGCGGCTGCGGCAGCGGAAGAGGCAGCAGAAAGGAAGAGGCGAAAGTATGCGGCTATGGAGTCACATTATATTTTTGTACCCATAGCCGTGGAGACATTGGGTTGTTGGTGTGCTGAGGCTAGGACCCTAATCAGAGAGATAGAGCACAGAATAGCGGCGAGGAACGGCGACGCCCGATCTGCCTCGTTTCTGGTGCAAAGAATGGCCATCGCCATTCAGCGCGGCAACGCAGCAAGCGTTTTGGGGAGCTTTGCACCAGAAACATTAAGGGGTGGATTTTACATATAAAAGCCTTTTATTATTATTTTTTTCAATTTTTTTTTATGTTTGACATTATTTTATTTTTATTTTTGTTATTCATATTTAATTCTTTTGTAAATTCTATTTTAATTTAATTATTATGTGTATTTAAGTAATGTTTTGTGTAATTAGATAAGTATGATATTGTTTGAAATTAACTGTGAAATGGTTTAAACTGTAATGCTGTTAATTTTTACGGGAATATAATAACTTAATTAAATTAAATACAATCACATTTGAAGAGTTATATTTTTAATATATTCACAATAACTAAAAATACTTTTTTTTGTAATATTAAAAATCGATGCTGTGTTTACTGGTCCTAGAGCACAATAGCACTTTTAAGAACCACCTTACAAACCCTGATAAATAAAGTGAAATATTAATATGCCTCGACAAAATACCAATATGTATTTATATGATTTCTTTCTATTAATTCATTATATTCCAGTAAATTGAATAGATAATAATAATATAGCAATTAAAAAATATTAAAATAAATTCACAAAACTAGAGTTTTCAGTTATAGATCTCTATCTATAACTAAACACATTAGTTTGTGAACACATGTTTTATTTTACAATTACCACATATAGTTCAAGTATTAAACAATATTATGACTATTGATATACCATGCTCCTGTTTGGGTGAGGGCGAATCACTTTATCCCTCTCATGTCGTAACCCCATCGTTCCGCACATATTACGTCACAACTACCCTCCCGCAAACTCACCCTCAGCGATAGTTGGAGGAAACTATTCACATCTACTTGTTATCCTGCTACCCTATTGTGTTGCACTAGCTTACGCGGGGCACCCGCGTAACTAGTCGGGTGAATATTGTTGTGAAGTCATTCTTCTAAGTTATGACGCCCTAGTAACTTCGTAGTCAAAGCGTTACGTCACCTCGGAAAATCTGCCTCGTTTCGTAGCCTCGAAGGGCATTTCGTAGCGGGTGCTACGAAACACAATTGCATGTAGACGAGTAGGTGAATAGGTACTTATAGTAAAACACAATTCAGAACCCTGGCAAAAAGCTTCATTATCTGTTGCTACTTATACTTATTTATATTACTACTTTACTTAATGATTACAATACGGAGTGTTAGTTAACATTAACACAACTTTATATGCGCCGCGCGCCTTTTGGCTGAAAGGTCTGTTTTTGTGACTTAGAAAAATACAGCAAAACGTAGTATAGTAACACATGCTCAAATCAATGTTTATTTTCCCATTTAAAATGTACTTAATAAATGCTTTTTTGTCTCGTATTTCGATAAAATTAAATAATAACGATTAAAATAATTTCAAATTTCCCATCGTGTGGAAAGTATGGGTCCAAGCTTACGCTACGGGCCGCTACGAACGACGGACGACGAGGACCGTTTACGATTTTCTATGCTCAAATCCCACGTATCGTAGCAACGCGCTGGAAGACACGACCTTTTAAATTCTGAATTCTTGGTAGAGATAACCTACGCAACTTGTGGCATTGCTTGCAAAATCTCAACAGTGATTTTTGTATACAGTTTATTGTCTACTCCATTTTAGTATTTTAAACTTAATTTCAACCTCTTCGCTGTTATTATTTATCAATTACTAATAGCAATAATTTGTTCAATAAAGTAATATTATAGGTATTTAATTTATTACAAAATTCATTACCATTATATGTTTACTTATAAGCTATAATCATATTATTCGTCTTTTATATTGCTACGAACAAACAGAATAAAAGTTAAAACTCGAAAACCATCAAATAACTGTAATCAGTTCGAATACATTTTCTAAACGACACCTTAATTTTTCCCACTTTTATTTATAAACAAATATTACTTTTACTTTTTTTTTTACTAAAACTAGCATTGTCACTTTCGCACTTCATTTAATTTTCGCACCTGAACAAAAAAAAGTCATTCCTTTTTTTATATAAAAATGATATGATTTATTTTTGTTTCATTTATTCATCGTAAACCAGAGCGTAGGCATCGGGTCCGTAGCGCGTAGCTTCCCCGTAGCGTACATATTGTTGACCTTTCCTCTGCTTCTAAAGTCCTAGTAGAGAAAACCACAAAGCCTCCGGGGTAGACCCCATCAAAGATTTTATGATAACAGGAAAATTCTAGATTGTTGGATAACTTAATTAAAGTGGTTTGATCGATGTTTATTTAATGGGTGCAACTTTGGAACCCATTTGAAATTTGATGTGTATTAAGGATGGAGAGGTAACGAAAAGAGGAAGGGATGGAGAAAACTTATATGTTAGTGAAAGTCAAGTGAAAATGTAGCTACAATGAGAACAAAAAATGTGAAGTATAAGATTTTTTTTGCTGTTTTATTTCTGGCCAATATGAAACTTTGTCGCCTAAACAAGGTTGTTTCTGATTGGGGAAAGAAGGTCGTTTCCCCAATCAGAAACACAAGTTCCAGGTTTGAATTTATGAAAGAAATTAAAAAGAAGAAGCTTTATGATTGAATTTGTTTTCTAGGCAGTCTAACATGTTAACATCTCTTTATTCAATTAGGAGAGCCCTATGAAATTTTGTTCAGACAGTAAAAAAACATAAACTTATCTCGACTTAATATAAATAATACATTTTATTTATATTATGTTGGTCCAGTGGTTTATTCAACGAAGACTGACTGGCATGTTAGGCTATTTATACATTATGTGTATTCGAAAGAACTTGTATTAGTTGAAAAAAAAAAAGATTTATATTTTTGATCAGCTTAGAGATTCACACTGGCGTTAGTCTGGCTCGCTCGGCGTCGCGTCCGTCGTCATCGGTGTTTGATTGGGGCATTGACACAGCGCAACATAGGTGACAACGCCACCTTCATATGCACTCATGCAATCACGTACAAAACTAAGTAGATCTGCTTCTCAAAATTCAAAAGTCGATAGTCGATTGTTTGAGCTGCATCAACGCCCATACAGCGACCACGGGGGCTTTCAGAGTTGCGCATCATATCATCATCATTTGTGTACTAAATAATTAAAAAAAGAATACAAAATTTTAAATTCTACAGTAGTCACCTACTTAAGTTATGATACATTTTAAGAGGGATGATTTATATTTTCGGCTCATAACTTCTATATTCCTAGTCACAGAGGTGGATTTCTACCTTGTCGCGGAAAAATGTACCATCGATTTTTACTTACGAACTTACGTTTCGCGGAATTTTATTGCGAAATATAGTAGATTTTACAACAAGTGCACAAAACGAATCATTTCCATCCGAGACTTTTAGCAGCCCGAGCCGAAGGCGAGGGCTGATAGTAATGTCGAGGATAGAAATGGTTTTGTGGACGAGTTATAAACTCTGCTTTTCACTTCGATTGCGAGGAAATAAATAAATAAACGCACGAAAAACAAGACCTGTTTCCCCTTTCCCGCCGCTTTTTTTTTAAAATCTTACGACATTGAAATTAGGCTTGGGCTGCAGACCTATACAGCCTACTATTAAATTAATTTTGTAACAAAATAATTTTCTTCAATTAATTAAATAACCTACCGTACTTTAATTTAAATTTTAATATGTTTTATGACTTAAAAAACACATAAGGCAAATAAATTAAAGTAAATATTATAAAATAACAAATTCTATCTCTGAACTTTTTGTTGTGTTTGGCTGTATGGCTTATTTCCTTTGTCTTAATATAGATACATTTATGAGTAGATATGTTTTTGCCCTTGTGCACAAAATTCGATTTTGTGCAGCCTATATCCTGCGCAAATAAGCATTTTCTGAGCATGAGAAGTGAAAAATCATTTCCCGACTTTTCATATAATTTTGTTTTATTTCCCAACCTCAACAGTTGGCAACTGTACCTGCTGTACTGTCTGCCTTGGTTTTCATTATGACACTAGTTATATAGTGATATGATTGATTTAAATATTTATAATAAGTTGACATAAATCTATGATGAGCGAGCGAGCGCAAATCGCCGGCATTATTCACTTATAATGTTCGTTATTTACCAAATAAGTAAGGAAGTATTCTCAATTTTGTAAAAGTTACATTAAGTAGAGGGACTCCTATTTCTGCGTGTGGGTTCGTTGTGGTACGTCGGCAAAACATTTTCTCCGAAAAGGCAGGATACCCGAAAGAAAATGCTTTGCAACGTTTCATATGGCGGAAATTATTATGATACAAAACGTTTGGCACATTTATCATTTATCGAAGCCTTCTATCAGATAGGTACTGCAGAGGTTCTATAGAACCTCTGTGTTCCTAGTACAATCAACCTCGGGTTCAATCACAGCGCAGTACGTCATCCGCGCCGCGCCGCGCCAATCAATGCGTGACATTTTGTGACGTATCATGCATAGAGATTTTTTTCATGGATAAAGATAAAATTAATGATACAATAATTTTAAGAAGATCTATTCCTATCGCGTCTATATTTCGTTCCATTAAGGCGTGTACGCACGACCGAACACGATGGTGAACATCGAACAGTGTTCGTGTCGATCCAATTTGGTTGTTCTGTGTGGACGATGTTCTCAGCACGACCGAGCAAGAACGTTGTTAACACGAACATCGAACCAAAAGAGTAAGGCTTGGTAGCCTCTTTTGTTCGACACTATGTTCTTGTTCGGTCGTGAGTGGTTGCGCGCGAACACAAGTAGAACTATGTTTGTAGGTGTTCATGTTCGCTTTGCTAATTTACGTCCACACGTGCGAACCACATGTTCCGTGTTCGTGTTCGATGTTCACCACGTTCGTGTTCGGTCATGCGTACACGCCTCTATATTTAACATTTCAAACAAACATCTCATTTAAAATATATATCGACATGAAATAAACATGAATCGATCACAAATCACTTTTTTGCAATAAAGCATACAATATTATGTTACCAAAACAATGTACGAGAAACTAGTTAGTTCATACCATCATTGAATTTCTCTAGAAGTTTTGTGGCCAGTGTAATGAAACAATGAAACGGAATGTAGTGTACGTACCTACCTAGTGTTTAGTAGTATGGATAAATATTATCTTTCTTGGAATAAACTAAAAATTTATTAAAGACTAGTAAAACCCGCGCAACTTTGTTTGCATGTATCCCGCTTTCCCGTGGGATTTTCGGAAAATCCTTTCTTATCGGATGCCTACATCATACAAAGAACCCACCCTCCAAGATTCAGGTCTCTACGATCAGTGGTTTGGGCTGTGCGTTGATTCTCAGTCAGGACAAAGCATTTTATACATATTGAAGATTTGAACCTTTGGAAAAAATAATTTTACTAATTTGTAATACGAATTGTGTAGAATTTATTTAATTATTCAGTATACTTGGGCACAATGTAACTAAGTCTATTTTGTTTACGATATTCGATAGCTACGAGGTAAAGTTTAATCGACTGCATTTCTTATAAGCTAGTAGTAAGCACTGTAACTTATTATTATGATTAGCAAATGCGTCAGTATTCACACATGCACATAAACAGAAGACGTAAAGTACGAATGTTTGGCAAAAATCAATAGGGTCAACATATCACGCGTCGAATCAGTCGCGATCGATATGCACCCCGCGTGACGTCATTACGCTGTATTGATTTCCTACACCCCATACTCTATTTGTTTTTGTTATCCTAGTACCTAAGTATGCCGAGGAAAGCGTTAGCTAACGGAAAACTTGAGAAGCCTTGGAGAAAACGGTACAGATTTTCTTCTAGAATAATTCACGGACTTACTTACGTATTTGTTGAAATCTATTCTTCATATTACAAACCTTACACATTAATTTATAAACAGACAAGAATAAGCGACTGACCGGACTGGATGGGGACGAGAATCGTTTAAGGAAGTATTAACGCACAACGAGCAAATTACCATCAGCGTGGCATCCGTGAACCGCCGCGTCGCCAGTTGCCGGCTGGATCGGTTGCACTGTGTATCCGTCGGTTATTCTGCAATACGCCTCTTTCGAAGTATAGTCGCCTGGTATTCCCGGTTCAGTTTATCCGAAGAGTTTATCCGATTATATCCGGGATATACGGCTGACTTAACTCCAATGGCGGTCTATAAGCTGTTGTTCATCTCGTTATATTTCGGTTTTATAAAGTGTTACAGTCAAAATAGTTATTATTTTGAAAATAATAAATACTGTGATGATCTATCACCGTACTATGGGGAGATTAATTTAGATCAAATAGCTGGTGTATGGTATGGCGTTGAGAAAATACCTCATGGAAAAGGAGAATACAAGATTGAACATACTCCAAGCGAATGTTTCTATATTGACATAAAGGAGAAGGATATCGAGGTTGGTTCTTTAATGTTACTTTTTCTTTGTCTTCCATTTTGCATCTATTTCTATGACACCAAGAATCAAATGCACAAAATGCTTTACATGCATTAGCAATAAGATGTATGTACATTATGTCGAATGTTTGATCAAAGAATGGCTAAAACGTCGATCGCCGCGACTAAAAATAGGGTGGTTTTTCAGGTCCTAAGTAAGCATGAAAATATTGCATAGATAGATGATACAATTTTTCGTGATAATAATCATTGTTTATCCACCACATATCACAGTTTCGTCGACTATTTCGTCGAAAATCATGTCATGGAATAGTGCTTCGTCCTGGATTACAGAAACTAAAACCACTAAGGTGGCAAACAAGCTTACGGCCCGCCTGATGGTAAACGGTCACCGTAGCCTTTGGTCGCTGCAGCTGCTGAAAACTGTAGCTGCGATTAGGACTGTGTATAGGATTGAGTAGGTACCGAATTAGGATTGATCTTATTTAATGTAACACAGAACAATCTAAATAAACTCACTTCCGAAATATGTTCAATTGTTACCAAATTCAAAATAAAATAGAATAGTTCAGAACTGCTTTCAAAAACGAATATAATACATATAAAAAATCACGCTGTTTTTCTCAACAAAATTATATAAGGAAGTACAAATGTCCATAAATTGACGACTTTGTCGCAAATATAAAACTACACGTGCTCATTTAATAAAACTATACTTACGTATAGAAAAGACAAGAAACTTTTTCATACGTATAGTTTTATTAAAATGGTTATATTAATTGGTATCTTATTTCTAATGACTGTTTTCCATTATCTGATGATTGTATGAGTCACTAGTAGACAGATACAGGATGTCACCTTACCATGTCCCTTGAGAGTCACTGTGTCAATTAGCAGGTTAATTGTGTCATAGACGAGACAGGCTCGACTAGCTCTAATTACATGTGTTACTTCGTTCGTTACAGTCCTAGCAGGAATTAACTTCTTAACAAAATTTGATTTAATCAATTATGAGCTTAGTAGCTATGACTATACTTGTGTGCTTATCAACTAGTTACGCGACGCATGTCAATTTTTGCCCTAATTTGCATCCAACCCACGACTTTGACGAAGAATCTTTATTGGGGATGTGGTATATACGCGAATACATATTTCATAAGGAGAACGTAACAAAAACTGAATACAATCCGTACTGTCCCATAATTCAAATTCGGAAATTCGAGGATTATGTAAATGGTGGATTGATAAACGGGAACTTAGTAAGTGCCTCGCGGTACCGCTTTATTTTTGGACTTAACTTATTCACAAACTTGACGGGGATATAAAATGAATTTGAGATATGAATAAACTTTATTCGTTTTTGTTTTTCCCTCACTTATCAATCTGATAAAACCTCGTTTGGAAAAAGACTTTTCTTACGTAATAATATTAATTAAGACCTATCTTAAATACCACCGGTAAAAACTTAACATAGGTTTTATTCACATAATTTTATTTATGTGCAACATTTTGGGAATGTAAAAAAACTTTTATTTTATTTAGCACAAGTTGACTCTACCCTATCTGGTGTAGAGCAGTTTAGAAGACTCATTCCACTAACTTAATAATTATTGTTCTATAGCCTACTCCTGCAACACCATACCCGCCGCACACGAACCTGCCCTACGTGAATTATCAGTACAACCCTCTAGAGAGGTACCGCATCAGGCACTTTGTGTTGGAGTGGCACGAGGGTCTCTGGCAGGATGACTATCACGTCAAAGTCAACACCTCTCACAAGGGTTTCTGGCCTACGGATGTACCAAACAGATGTGAGTGTCCTTTTAATTGTCTATCAGTTTTATCAGAATTTATACATTATCAACATTTAAATTCGATTGGTCGCACTTTTTTTATTTACACTAGTATTTTATTTTTATTATTATTAGTTTCATTTTTCGCCATTTCCGTAACCCAAGTCATCATGGTCCATTCCATTCTTTTAACAAGTATTTTATTTAACAATTCTATGTCATATATGTGGCGGGCATACCTACTCGTTTGATTTTATATTTTTATCTTTCATAACGAACTATAATCATCCCACTGTAGGGGTACGGGTCTCCCATCAATGGTTTTTAAGCCACCTGAATGCCATTTACTTGGTTTAACGACTGTCATCCATCGACAACAGCCGGGACCAACGGCTTAAGGTGGCCCTCCAACCTCCAAGGTTGACGATTGACTTGCGTGGTCCTGTTTAGAGTGTACACAGCGACGCCATCGAGCTCCTCGGTAACAGCCTTCTACCTTAAATCGTTCCATATATTTTAGATACATATTTTATATTTAACACTAATTATAAAACACTGTGTATAAAAAATATAACGACAGACCGCAAACTACGCACCGCTCCCGGATTTGCGGTGACGATCATCCGCTAGATTTATTAATAATGTTTTATATTTTCCAGCTGTGGAGCAAATGTATCGATTCTTCGGTGGCGTGATACAAGTACTAAAAGTAGCCAATAACCATTTGGTACTAAACTTCTGTATGAGGTTACCACACTCGCAGCAATACAGCGTCGTACTATCCAGGAACGAGAACCAGTTAACTTCAGAAGACTTGGCCAGCATCCACCATGTCTTTACAATGAAACATCTCTCAACGTCAGCTTTGAAGAGAGTCTGTGAAAATGCAGGAGTGACTCTTACCTATCCAAGTCTTAGTTTTGTTATAATTTGGTTTATTTATTGGAGATCTCAAGAATAACTTGGAAGTTACTCTGCCTATATTCTTTATAACTATTTAGATAGACTAGTGTTATTCGCAAAACATCGTTTGCGCATATCCTGATTTCCGAAATTCGGAAAATCCTTTTCATACCAAGTTTCAGGTCTCTACGACCAGCACTTTAGGCTGTGCGTCGATTCCTCAGTAATTCAGAATAAAGCATTTATAAATGTATAATTTAGTTTAAGTACTTATACTTAAATCGTATAGTAGGTAGACAGATTCCGTCGTATTTGATGGATTTTATTTATTGTAACTTTAAATTTTCCTTCCAAAATAACGTATGGAATATACATTTTTATACGATTTTTATGTATTTGTGGTTGTGCTATGTATTTACGTAATTAAATATGTTTATAAAAGTTTGGCTTCATTTTTTCATGTATATATAATTAATTTTATTAAGTACTATAATCACTATAATTTTTTAAGGAGTTCGGCAGACAAACAAGCAAACGTGTCACCTGAATATCAGTAACACCAGGGGCAGCGACCAATGCGTTGTCCGCTAAATGTAAGGTACGATTGGAAAAGAGTTGGGCTTCGAATGTCGCACTCACTGAAAATTTTATAAAACTTTACCACTCCAAAGTAACGGTCTAGAACCTGCCTGTGTTATATCATCCGTAACACAGGTACGGTGGCCTCGAGGATAGGAGAACCAGTTTAAAACAAAATCGCTTGAACATCTTATGGAACTTTTGTTGGCTTCGCCCTTTCTTTCGTTACAGTGTTTTTGTTTATTAGAGCCACATATTGTGTCTACTAGATAATAAGAGGTTAAGGTTTTTTAAAAAAAAAATTATTTTATGAATGAGCAGTCATAAACTTTAAACCTTTTGTGATGAACTTTCGGGCTATTCTATTAGTCAACAACAAAAATCGCTATACCTAACCTAACCTAACCTAACCAAAATTCATCCTAACGATGGTTCTGCTATCCTCGAGCCAATTGTACCTACTGGTACCCACCAGACAGCAGATAAATTATTGTAAATATATATTTATAATACATAGAAAACAATCAGTTTCAAGACAAACATTATTTGCCCAGAGCAAGGATGGAACCCGCGTTCAGGCGTCCTCGGGTACCGAAGGTAGAGTCACGTCGGTTAAGTTCTCTATGTTTCCACTTCTGTTCATAGAATAACAAAAGAAGGAGTTAACTGGTTGGAAAGGACGGCAATTGTCAATGTAGAGTGTCTGTACTATACCAATTTGATACCACAGTAAGCAGAGAATTTACGTCAACAAAGAAATGTTCATGTGAATGGTAACAACATATCTGCTGATTATTAACGGGGTAAATTATGAACTTAAAACGATTTTAACAAATAGCTTTGTGAAAACTCATAGCAGTTTAATATCACTTTTGACTGCAAAAATCAGCTAAAACTGTGGGCCTATTCTTGTAACAAAACCGTTTAAATTTAGTTTCAAACTCACCATCTCCTTCATTTCATATTTAATGTGAGCAAGATAACGTTTGAGATCGAAACTTGTCTCAAGACAATTTTAAGAGAATAAGCCCGCGGATTTTGATCGATGTGCCTTATTCAAAAGTGGTTTTGACTGATTTTAGCAATCAAAAGTATTTTTGACTAGCTTTTTTGCCCGCGACTTCGTCCGCGTGTTCCGAACCCGTTCCCGTAGGAACCACATTAAATTTCGGGAACAGCTATAGCCTATGTCACTCCCTGACAATGTAGCTTTCTACTGGTGAAAGAATTTTTGAAATCGGTCTAGTAGTTTCGGAGCCTATTCAATTCACACAAACAAACAATAAAATCTTTCCTCTTTATAATATTAGTACTTAGAGATTTAAAATTCAAGATGTAAAATGTCCCTCCCTCCCTAACTTAAGTTAACAAATATCCTATCGAACCAGAATAAAAATTGCAAAACGACTTTTTTATGGTAAAAACAACTATGTTCAAATTAAATTTTTGGTTATAAAATAAAATGCGTTTATTGGACTGAGTAAATGTCAGTTTAGGTCAATTTCATTCTTAGGTGTGATATGTACCTACCTCAGAGTTGATTCTTGAGATAACCAAGTTACTTGCACTTCCTTAGAACTAAATTACATCGAATGATGTGGTGCAGTTGCGCCATGCAATCACACAAATACCTGTTCAATTCGCTAATTGACAACGGCCGAGACCGACGCCTTGTACCATATTTACAGAGCACTCCAGCTCGCCATCATGTTCGTTGTGTATTTGTTCATTATTTCGTTCACATCCACCGCCCAAGGTTTCTGTGGCTCTAGTATACGTTGGGCGCATAATTTCAACATGGACGACGTGTTTGGGATATGGTATGGAGTGGGTTATGCTCAGCACACCCCAGACATGACTAACAAGCCTAACGAAGTCGGCTGCGTCACCTTATACATATCTGATGATAACACTGAAGAACGAGAGGATTGGTTAGATTGGTCGGTGAGTACATGTTTTATTTTCAAATATCTCGGTAGTTGATTTTTATACGTGGACTGCACATTCATACGAACCTATACCTGCTTGAAGTAAGGAAATAATTATAAACTAGAATATCCGTGAGTGTGAGCGAAGTGCACCTTTTCCTCTATCTAATTCCAACTTACTAAGATGGTTACTGCTTAGAAAGAGAAAGATGCAGTCAGGTTGCATCTACTGTGGTCATTATGAACTTGTAGATTGTAGTTACATTTAAAAGTTAATTAACGAACATTGACTCATCGAAACATGGATCTTGTTTATAATAAATTTATCAGAAAGCTTTACAAATCTGTATGCTATTCTTATTAATTACCTATTAAGATAAAAATAAGGAAAACGATAATAACAAATGGAGGCTGGAAAGTACTAAACGTAATCTTACTTACTTATTATTTTATTCGTTTACATTTTTTCTAAAACTATAATAGATAAATGAGTACGTAATCTTTTGAATGTGGTTTCAGATAAAACGAAAAAATTACTCTGATGAAAATTGGCGATCACATAAAAGTAATCCATGGTCCGATACGCGAATATCTGGGTCCTGGTTGGACGTTCGCATAAAGAGGAGAGTAAAGAGGGATATGTACAATGAGAGACGGCTAAAAGTCATCTGGGATGAGGATGGACAGACCCTGGAGCAGACATATGTATACTCCCCGGACTCACCTGGACTCTGGGTGGTCGAAAAACGTAGACCGCTCGAAGAAGAAATGATTGCTAGAGGTATAGGTTAGTACTGCCATTGCTGTTTGTGTTGATGAATTGAATTTTTGGCGAGCAACACTTTAAATAAATAATATTGACAAGCATACCTACGCAATGTTTAAAATATCACATTGTTATTGGGATTATTTATTTACGCGTAAAAATAGATTGGTACATTTGGCTCCTGTCAATATCCCATTTCCTTTTGCAAACATTGCTAACATACGGTTTTGTTAAAAAATAAATAACGTAGCTTTGATTTTGGCCTTCATTCTATATTCGGTGCATTCTCATTTCTTCGATATATTATCATAAACAATTATTTTCACACAATTATTATGACAAATAAAATTTAATCGTTTGCCGTAAAAACTGGCCATATTATTATATGTAAAAAAAAAGTCTTGACAGACAGACAGACAGACAGACGGACAACAGAGTGATCTTATAAGGGTTCCGTTTTTTCCTTTTGAGGTACGGAACCCTAAAAATGTTGCAATTTGAGAAAATAAAATAGAATTCTTTAAAAATATAATTTCAATTACTTTTAGCATTTAGGGCCAGTGTATTTTAAGCAATATCCAATAAAAAGGTTTATTGGATCGAGTCTTGTGATTGCACACTGGCCATTTTTCTTTAGAAAATCTATGAAAGCAATAAAAAAAACTGATTTCTTGTTTAAAAGTATTCCAACTTTAGTATTTGTGGTCAGCGTTTTTATTTTATTTTAAAAAGTTAAAGACAAGATATCACAGAGGGTTTTTATTAATGACAAGATTACTATATTAAATTATCTAAACTATTTAGAATGAAAGATTTTCCGTAGACAAGTAAAAAGCAAAACAGCAATAGAAGATTATCTAAGATGATGCTTATGTAAAATAAGCGTAATCAAGATGCTTTCCTCTGTTTTGATAATCTATACATAAAATAGTAGACCCCGATATGTACGTACATTGGACATATTTGGCAAAAACTGGAGAGGGAGCCGTTAGAGTAAGGAATAAAAGCAAAAAAAAATTATTTTTATTTTTTTGTCTGTCTGTCTGTCTGTTTGAACGCGAACATCTTCTAAGTTACTGAATGGATTTAAATGCTGTTTTCACAAGAAGATAGAGCTCGGGAAGAAGCAGAATATAGGCTTTGTTTCATTTAAATCGCATGTCAGGAAAAGAGTTGTCCTTATTTTAACATTTCACGCGGACGAAGTCGCGGGTAACAGCTCGTACCTAATATGTTTTTAAATAATCTTTATTTTTATTCACAGATGTGTGGTACCCAGATGATCCGCCCAAGCATCCTGAAGTTATTCGAATATTAAAGGTCAATACAGATATGCTGATCATCAATCACTGTTCGGAGGCTGGTGATGGCGGTATCTTCTCTCTCATTCTACGACGTTCTCCCTCAAGAATCGAGAGGCGGGAATGGTATGATCTACAAAGACAGTTCTTCAGTTTCGAACTGCCTAATATGTATCGATATACGACTATTTGTGGATCCTGCGTACACTTTAGCTCTTTATTATCTGTAGTTATTTCTTTAGCTGTTTTGTTATATCGGAACCTTAAAATTTAAAACGAAAGAATGTTATTTTTTATTATACGTATAAGTAGATGAGTAAAATGTTTCCTCAAGTATTATAGATGTTTATTATAGTTATTTTGTAATTTTGCTAAATGGTGTTTTTATTTCTTCCCTCCAATGCTTTTCCAAAATTACTGCATAAGATTTATATCCGGTCTACGTAAATTTGATCATGTGTCCAAATACCGGGCTAAATTGAAATGGCTTCCCATTCGTCAGCGTAGGGATATGCACATTTTCTCCCTCCTCTATTCTATACTTTTTAATCCTCGTACCCCTTCCTATCTTAACCCGTGCCGCGTCCTGTGCCCTAACTGAGGTAATAACGTAAAATCGACCGTAACGTCCTATTCCCTGACCGAGGCACTAACGCATTCCGTTCTCTATGCCATTTTTTTCTTTCACTTTAATTTGGTTGGTGCATTTAAAAATGATACAACTACCAACAGTTGTTGATGGATGACAGTCGGTAGCCTTAGGGCGGGTTGAAAACACCGGCCTCTGCCAATCTCATTGGAGCAGGGTGGAAGAGTACGCTCTAATCACCTTCGATTGAAGAGAGACCCGTATCCCAGCAGTGGGATGATTATGGGTTGATATGATAAAAGCGTATCAAATACGTTTCCTTATACTTTCTCCACTCTCTCGTATAATCAGTTGGGCCGGCGTTAGATATATTACATTACGTACACATTATTTCTTAGTGTGGCCTTTTATATCTATACTAATACTAATACTAATAATCTATCTATACTATCTATACTAATATTATAAAGAAGTAAAGTTTGTGTGTTTGTATATTTGTTAAATTGTAAGGGGTAATCTCGGGATCTACTGAACCGATTTAAAAAATTCTTTCACCAATAGAAAGCCACATTATTGCTGAGTGTCATAGGTTATATAGAAAACCGAAAAATAAAAAGGCTTTTACGTGGTAGTCGGTTTTGCAAAGTGAATCGGAGAAAAAACGGTCGAATGAAAGCGTTTCTTACGAAAAACCTGTACTAAAAAAGGATTATTAACATTATGCTCAACGAAGTGGGCACGGGTCAGCTAGTATTGAGTTTAATTTCCAAAAAATATAACTAACTATTCCCATAATCCACTGTACTTAATAAGGATCTTATTAGTAACAACTTAACAAGAATTAATAGCATTGTTTGTGAAGGATGTACAAGTGACCCCTAACCTGCACAAGTAGACTCGGACACGGGGTCACAGTTCTCCAAAGACAGGAACACCAGTTTAACAGCAAATTGTACCAATTACACAGTGTTAAGTGTTTCATCACTTGATTGATGATACCATACGATTATTAGTCCAAATGGAAATGAGCTAGTTTAATTATCTATGGGAGTTCTTCTTCTTGGCGCTATCCCGATAGATAAATTCATGAGGGATTAAGTAAAGGGAAAAACTTGATTAAGAGCAACTGCCATCAGGCCTCTACAATACAACACAGAGAGGAAATCAGTCCCCCTATTCTCGAAACAAAGCAGATTCAATCTCGTTTCAAAGTCAATCGCTGTTTCACTCATACAAGATAGGAATTGAACGGAACAGCGCGTGAGTTTAAATCGAGATTGATTTTACTACGATAATAGAGAGGCTAACTTCAACACATTTGTTAAATAAATAAGTGTATCTTGTATTCCGATAGTGCTTAGTACGAGATTTTTTCCCTCACGTTCGAATATATGTGTAAAAGTAAAGATAAAGCGTAGCTTAAGGACGCTTAAAATAGCATACCTAAGCTCGAGTGATGGCAAATCAAGTGAACCGTTTGAATCTTTTTCTTTGAATCCATTTTCATCCGTTTTGATAGACGTTTTAAGAGTCTTCAGTTATCCTCCGAAGTAATTCTCAGGTATTTGCTTAAAAATTTTCGCTTTGAATGAGTGATAAGTTGATAATTTAATTCCCTTTACTTTTCACGTTCTCTTACTTACGAGATATAAAAGTATTTTATGATTTAATAAAAAAAAATGAAATATATCTATCCATACTAATATTATAAAGAGGAAAGATTTGATTGTTTGAATTGAATAGGCTCCGAAACTACTGGACCGATTTCAAAAATTCTTTCACCAGTAGAAAGCTACATTATCAGGGAGTGACATAGGCTATAACTTTCCCGAAATTCAATGTGATTCCCACGGGAACGGGTCCGGAACTTCACGCGGTCGAAGTCGCGGGCAAAAAAGCTAGTAATTTATATTATAAATAAAATACTTGCATTATGTAAGTTCATTCGTAGTAGTTCTTTGAACTGTGGTTAATACGTGAGTCTAATAAAACTTATTTGTGCAATTAAATAATAAATAATCCGCTATTCTTAATAGGTATATTAGGTAGGAGTTGAAAAAAATTCAAGATAATCCTCATTAATCTGATATGAAATAAGTACGGGAACCAAAACGCCAGTAACAAAATGCAGTAACTGAAAACTTCATATTTTTTATTTTAATGAGTTTTATAGACTAAAGGACAATGGGAATATTTGGACAATATCAATAGTAGGTAATCATTATTGATATGCACTGGTTGCCTATCCTTTTCAAATAGAGCAGTTGTAACTATTGCGACAAAGGTCAAATGTCTGTATGTTCATAGTTCAGAGTTGCACAGCTAAGAAGTTATTTTTAAAAATTTTCTACTTCATGAAAATATTTCCATTGTAAGAATATAAACACGCAGTCAGTCAGATGACGCAGTCGTCGGCGGCAAAACGAGCGCTTTTTATCCGATCGAGTTGCAGAATTGGCGCGCGGCGGGAATAAATGTATGGACCGGACCACCTTGTGTAATTTCACGATACGTAGCGGTGTGGTGTGAGCAGCAAGTACGAGTAGCTATCACAACACGCTGTTCGTCTTACTCGTGATGACCGCGGCACCGCTCCTATTGCAGACCTAGTTAAAGCCAGAAGTCGTTATCAACCGTAAGTTTTTATAAAAAATAATTTTTCGGGTGGCAGAATATAAGAAAATATAGTTACTCTTGTTTGCTCCGATGTCGCAGCGATAAAATTGAGCTTAATTAGTTTACTTCCCACTCTCATAGTGATCCCGGCGCGCGCAGTCACACGGTGTTGAGCGGCACACGTCACGCACCGAACGAGAAAATGTACCAAATCGCTACTATATTCAGTATATTGACTGCAATCGCGGAATCTGCTAATTACCAGCGATATGGCGAATCAACTACCCCTTATTCAACTTACTCCACAGTAGGCAATTTGTACAATCAATTTCCGAGCAAAAGTACATATGGTAGCGATATTGCTGTCTTCCCAGAAGCAACGAGATATACGAATTATGAATACAGCCCTTATTCTACCAAAAGTACTTATACGACGACCAATGGATATTACAAGGACACTTATGGGACTCAGAGATATGGACAGCTCGGACAGAATTACGGTCAAAATTTTGATCAGAAATATGGAGATAGTTATGGATCGAAATATGGTCAAAATTTTGGACAAAATTACGGATTAAACTATGGCCAAAACCATGGGCAAAACTATGGTCAAAATTACGGCCATGGGCAAAATTACGGCCATGGGCAAAACTACGGGCATGGGCAAAACTATGGTCAAAATTACGGAGGTTATAGCTCGTACGAAATACCTTTTATGGGGGATGGAAGAGATTATTGCGTGAACCGTGCACCGCAGAGGGACATATGGGTTGAGAATTTGATGGGCATGTGGTATGGAGTGGAGTTCATCCAGCATTTGGCAGGAGACGCCAGGGTGGATTATGCTAGGACTTGTATCATTATTCACATATCGGAGCCAAAGGATCGGGTAAGAATTTTTTTATAGTGGCTTTTGTATTATCACATTATGTCCTATATGTTGTATCGTTAGATCTTTTTTTGTCAAGTGTCAAATGTCCCCAGTTCACACAACTAACAGCGATACCTAATACTTTGTGAAAAATATCGCTAAAAATGGCGCTATCCGTTAGAACCGTATTGTTTGTGTAATGTTACACGTAATAGTCGTTAGTAGTGTATCTAAAGTTAAATAGGTTTTACAGGTAATGAGTAGACAATAGTTGACCATTACATGATTCCCGCATGCTTGTTTGTCTACTACATCGAGTATGAAGGATACGATCTCGATGATCTACCACTATGATATATATAAACTTACTTATAAAAGATCCAAGTATGGTACTAGTACGTAGATATTAGAAGCATTCTTAAATGTAAATTGCTGTAAGGAAATTTGCAGGAGTCTGAAAGTTTTACTGTACCGCATAATATAGAGGTTATGACTTCTTTATATAAAAAGTTTGCATGAAAAGATTGCTTCCAATAATAATATCGTCGGATTTTCGTAATTTGAAAACTAATTTCTGCGTGTTTAAACGTCAAAATTTTGTTTAAACTTTTTATTTTATTATCCGTACGTACCGCATGATAGTTGTTTATTTTAAGTACTACTTGTACATACTTAACTTGTTTTGTCAAGTTTTCCTACCTAGTTAGTTTACCTTTGTAATTCATTATGAGAAATTAATAAAATTCTTTAAACCGGAGCTGGAGATGACCAAACATTGATTAAAGTGATTGAATATCAATAACTATTAAAATTGCGTGGATGATTATAAGTGCATTGTTTTGCATATCGTGTTAACTTTAAAATCCCGTCTCCTCGAAAGAAATGTCTCTCTCTTCTCTTAGATCGTATACTGAGTTGAGACTACATGAATACGCTACTTTGAATTTTATACTTAGGTACTACATGAATACGTTGCTGCTTTTTACTTGAAACTAAACTAGAAAAAAATAAAAAACGCAGAAACCATAACTTTAAAAATAAAATAAAGTGATCTTGTTTGCAAATTATCTGTCAATAGAGACATTTTTAATTGGAATTGTTTTATTAATAAAACACACTATCTATCTAAAAATATTTGTTGTATAATTATTGTCGTTATCACTAAGGCAATGGAGTTGGTACTCGAATGTCGAGACCTTAATTACGAATTAGTCGTATCCATTGACATCTCGTTAGATGCGACCAATGCGAGGCTTGCCATTTCGATGTCCACAGAGTTAAGAAACTATTTGTTATGTACAAAAAGGGTGCTTAAATTGTAGGCAAGAATCATCACACTATCTCTGAACTTATTGCAGTGGTAGAGCATCATAACCATCTTCATTGCTCAATTTGGTTTCAGTATATTAGTATAAACCAATAGACTAGTTCAACCGCGGAAGTAGAAGGTCCGATTGCTTGTTTGTCAGCCTTATAACGTAAAAAAACTCACGACTCTCTTGGACACTTCATAATAATTCATATAAAATAAATATTGATGATATTTTACGTCAAAAGTTGAGTTTAAAGTCTTTACGATCCTTTGAAATTTAAATAAAATAGATGTATCGTAAGTCACTGGCATAAGCTATTTTGCATACTATCAAAAGCGATCCAGGCATTTTGAAGTGTGCTTGTGTCGACAATACTTCGAAAGGGATACAGTTAATGGTTTGGGTACCTAAAAGAAACGAATAGGTACGTTATTAATAATCTGACATTAGAAACCGACACATTATTATTTATATAAATAAATAAATATATAGGGACAAATCACACAGATTGAGCTAGCTTCAAAGTAAGTTCAAGACTTGTGTTATGGGATACTAACTCAACGATACTATATTTTATAATACATAGAAGAACTTACATGGATCAAGTAAAGGAAAAGGCAGAGACGAGTCTTATAGAGAGGTGAAGGTGCTGGTACAGGAGAGGGGGAAATTGAGGCTGCTACACCGACAAGAGCGAGAAGCTATTGATACACATCCAAGACCCAAGCCAATCAGAAAATATCGTTTTTCATCGTGATCCGACTGGGATTCGAACCCGGGACCTCCTGGGCGGCGGTCTGGCATGGTAACCATTACGCCACGGAGGTTGTCAATAAATATGATCATGATTATATCAACCCATAATCATCCCACTGCAGGGATACGGGTCTTCCTTCAATCGAAGGGGATTAGAGCGTACTCTGCCACGCTGCTCCAATGCGGATTGGCAGAGGCCGGTGTTTTCAAGCCGCCCGAAGGCCACCGACTTGGCTTAACGACCTCATCTACTGATATTAGCCGGGACCGACGGCTTAACGTGCCTTCCGAAGCAATAAATATGATAGATTTTCTTTATTTAAGTTGTATGGGAGTTCTACCGTTTTTATAAGACAGAGGTCAAATGATAACGACTAAGCGTGAGTCAGTCGCGTGCGCATGCGGCAGTCGGCTCCCGGCACTTATACGCGAACAGCAGCTTATACGAAACTAGGTCTTCAATTTCCAACTGCGACAACGAAATGTAAATTAAAAAAATGGATTTCCGAATACCTATCATTTTATGTTTGATAAACATCGCGTTTGGAGATGAAGAGACCAATTCGACAGAATATAATGTTACAGTCACATGTCCAAAAAGAAGTGAAGTGGATAATATAGATATTGATGAGGTTATGGGGAAATGGAAAGCAGTGGAGTTATACATGCATTTGACTAAGGAAGGTGTCACCACGTATAATAGTTGTCCTCATGCTGATATTTGGGAGACACAGGAGATACCCCGGCCTACTTATGGGGTAGGTTTGCGTTTTTCATTTTATGTAAATAAAATCATTTATTTTGCAAGTAGATTTACAAGAAAATAACTTTTGCACATCAATATTTTTTTATCATACTAGCACTTCAGACGTGTCTATGTAACATTTCGTTTCGTTTTAAAGTTTCTAAGAAGAACAGTAACTAATCTTAGAGACATGGTATAAATAAGCAGTCTGCTGAATAATATACATTTTTTTTAAATTATCGGAACAGTTTTTATTTTTTTTATTTCTATCAATTTTAATCGTTAATCGTTGAAAGATCAAGAAAGTTAATTCGAATTATTATCGATTTTTAAATAATGCGTTTTTAATGTGATTATATACGACGACCGCAACGGTTTCCCGCTTTCATACAATATTGTGTTTGGGATTGCAAATTTCGAGATTGTTTTTTTTTTGTGTACTTAATCAAATAGACGACTTTAATTTTTATAGTTTCCTATCGATTGTTTTTGCCCCCTAAATAATTTAGAGATGTTTAAAAAAGTTTTCTAATTAAATAAAATCCTTTACCTATACAGAAAAAGTAAGACTTTTTTTGTTGGGCATCTTGCGATAACGAAAAAGCCTTCTCACTTCTTATCTAACCATCCCTTTCCATAGTTATAAGTCAATCCAATCTTTTTCAAATTCGCAAATTTCGCCTGTCACAAAATAATTCAATGTCCTCTTGCTCTATTATTTGGTCACTTTAGTACAAGAAGCAAACGCCACAGTGATCGTATTGTGTAACTACTTCAATTGAAGCAAATTATTGTAATCTATGAGTCGGCGTGTGCTCATGAACTATATTTTTGCGCGACTGGTGTCAATATTTTTATTTGCTTAACTTTATTGACCACAATACAAAAGTTCTATATACTACAATAGGCGGACTTAATACTAAGTTTTACTCTCTACCAGTCAACCATAGGGTAGTTTTTTATTATTCCCACTGTTTAGTAAAAAAAAACTGTTCAAGCGTCTAATCTCACGGATTTTGGATAATTAATTAATTAATATTGTTAGTTTAATTTTTAGTTTATTTAAAAAAAAACGTGACATGTAATAAATTATTAATTTTAAAAGTAGGACCACGAAAAAACGGCGATTTACTAACATACTTTCTCAATGATATTATCTGTATTTAATTTAGCAATATACTATATACATAGGTATTTATTTATTTGGTAAAATACATAACTAAATAACATGAAATTAAATAAAATTAATTAAAACTAAACTAACAAAACTAAAATTAAGCATTAATAAAAGAAAAGACATGGTACCTGTGGCAGGGTGTTACCTCGCTGAACGGCGATAGATATCCGTTGAGCGAAGTAACTGCCAGCCTTTTGGTCACCAGTGGTTTGTCGCAGCCTTTTTGCGATGTCCCTAAAAAAGGACAACGCACTGGAACCCCACGGGCCTAACTATTAAATTAACTATATAACTATAAAATTAATTGTTAAATAAATTTAGCAATTAATATTTATATGAACCATTTCCATTTTCTTAACAATCTCTCTCCCCATATTCTTCTTTCATACCTTCTCTTCGATCTTTCAATCATCTAAAATCTTTTGTTGTCTATCCACATTACCTTTCTTTCTCAAGATTTCCCCTCATCTTTTCTCTTTTTCTTTTTCCGCTAATCATAATATGGCACAAAAATGTGGCAAGCACATTTGAATATGAATTTTTCGAGAATATTTTGGTATTCCACTGTTTACTTCATATAATCATTTAATATTATGTTACTGAAACTCTGCGGTCATAAAATGATAAAATTCTAACATATTGATAACAAAATCATAATATAAGTGTAGGATTCAGAATTGATCAGACAGTAATTCGCAATGATCGCGGGAAGTCCCTCGTTCGAATCTGTTCCTGTTCCCAATTATATATCCTGCATGGAGAATGCTTCCTTCCTACCCAACATTGATTTATATGTACGAAAACATAAATTAATGCCCTAAGTATACACTTTATTTTGCCTCAACCTATTTTTTTTCTTTTCAAAAGAAAATTTAATTATATTGTAAAAAAAAATGATACACACATTTAATGAATATCGCCGTCATTATTAGTTTGTACATTTACTTTAAAATCTTCAGATAAAAATATTTGTAAAATATTCGATGTTGGTAGAGAAATAAATAAAATTCTCAACTAATTGCGTCGTTATAGAACCATTCTTTTCCATTCGACTGCCCAATCTCACAGATGTCATAAATCATTAAGG
Source organism: Endotricha flammealis (assembly GCA_905163395.2). Lineage (NCBI taxonomy): Eukaryota > Metazoa > Arthropoda > Insecta > Lepidoptera > Pyralidae > Endotricha > Endotricha flammealis. The sequence goes on from LR990855.1 coordinate 11,169,029, forward strand.
TACAATATTAGTCACTGAAACAATAGCCCAATTATATAAAGACGTTATTCCCCACCTACTTGAATTAGATGATGACACATTGCAAAATTGAGGAACCCACGGACAGTTATCACATCCAATATCTTGCTTTTAATTGTCGACGTGACCCGTGAGACTACCTCTTGGTTGACTCACCCAGCTGTTAACATTGAGAGGTCAAATCGTCTGACCTATTTAATCCCACTTCTGAGGGTGTCTCTAGAAGAACTATTACAATAACTACGTTGAAGGTTTCTGAGATCGTATAACAGGATTAATGATGCAGATAATTTACTGAGATGCATCACTGATTTCGTTGTAAATATCGTTTTAAACGTTGTAAATTTTCAATGTCTAGCTTCCTTGAAGATATTATAGGTACCTCAATAATGAATGAACCAATTGACAGAACAAGTTGTATTAATATAGTGCAATATACGTAATATGAAATAAGTAGTTGTATATTTTTAACATTACATGAACAAATCTAATTAAAGACATCGAAATTGAAGTGTCTAATAATATTGTGCATTACTCACATTCTCCAATAATCCAACATTCAATTTATTTATAACTAGGTTACATGGTTCGTTTACGGAGAATGTGATCACTGTTTCTTCTAAAGAATAAGAATTTGTTATTGTCTTAGAAAGCGGAATTCCAAAACTATTAACGCCCAATGATGTAGGTACAATTTCAACATACCTAACAGACAACCTTTTTAATCAATTTTATATAATAAAACTTTTCGACGTCATCTAGAAACTTGTCGTTATGGACGAATCCAACAAAAACACTTCTCGAAATGTCTCTCATTCAGATTTAAGTCTAAACTACTGGACATCAAAGCTCGTACGTAAGCAAACTATAACTTTTGTAAAAGACCATGTCCGTATTTTCTTACAGCCGTCGACTGAGAACCAGCTGTTCCACGTACAGTACATCAACGCCAAGTTCCGACAGGACAATCGGCACCTGCGGCTGCTGTGGGATGAGGCCGGCCAGACCACTGAGTACTCCCTGTTCTTCCGGAATGACTCTGCTGGCTATTGGCAGGTTTACAATGGACAAAACGGTAAATTACATATTTGTACACTGAAAATTTCAAATATTTTCGGTGGTCAAGCTAAGATTAGTTGTATAATTTGTGGCCACATGGCCACCTCGAGGAAGGTTATCAAAATTGTAAAGAGTTTAATAAACAACGTTGCTTATTAATTTTAACATGTTCCCCAATTACCTCATGTGGATGAAATCAATATAACATAATTTTGTCTGTAATAAATATGACGCCTTAGAAGCCTAATATACCTAAGTACGAGTAAGACGAAGATTAGTTGAGCATCAGAATCAAGAACAATATTTGAGGGCAAGTCGTATTTTTTGTTCTGTCATAGTCATGTTTGTTTAGCGTACCGCATTTATGGAGCAAAACAACACATAAAAACTAATGTAAATGAAAAAAGAAATGTATTCCCTTTTCAGGAACTTTAGCAAGCCTCCCTAACTATCAGCAGTTCAGCGGCACGGTGCAAGTGTTGAAAGCTGTGAACGACCACCTGGTTCTTCACTTCTGTCAGGAACCGAAGCAAGGTAGAGCAGCGCAGCTGTACTCGGTACTATTCTCTCGCGACCCAGGCACCATGCCTCGTTGGGAAGTCGAGTCCATACATAGTTTGCTTCAAACTAAGAAACTGTCAATTGCATCTAGAAGAATGGTTTGCGGAAATAGCGCTGGCAAAATATTCCGTAATCCTATACTTTTAGCAGTGATGTTCGTTCTTGCATATGTAAAGACCTCGTAGCTTTATTGATAGATCTCATGTGAACGGAGTGTAGTTAGCTGCAATAAAATGTACACTTACAAAAAACTTACTACATGCATTAGCAATGCATGCATTAAAGAACTGGATATATCTACTGCGAAATGCCAATTGCGATGCCTGAAAAGACACATTTATTGTGTTTGTGCTGTGTAGCTGCAGTGCAGTGACAAAATACATTTATTGCAATAAATAAGTACATTTATTGCAACTGATTGTAGATAACTCTTGTGGTTTCGGAAAAAATTCGGAAAACTTGCCAATAAAAAACATGATAAAATTTCAATGACCCATAAAGTGTTAGTATATCCGTCCTCGTTATTTTGGGAATAATTAGAATAAGTAGAGGGTGTGCTAGACATGTATTGTGTTCAAAATACAATGTAAGGACAATTTGGTAGTTTTGTAACGACTAAATAATGTTATAGGTGGACGTTATAACAGAATTGCTATGTAGTCGTATTATGCAAAAAGATCACACGACATAGTATATTGGTTCTATTGTATTTTTTCTTAATAAGAAACACTATCTTCTGTTGACTAAAGTTATGAATAAGCAAGTTCTTCGGTATAATGATAAATTAATTACATGATTATATGGAAGTAGGGAAACCGAAATGAACGGGAGTAATGTATGAAAGAAAAAATAATAATGATTTTTCTTCTGTTTTTTAACATACAAATAAACCATGTCTTTTTACCTTTTCATTGCAGTTTTTCTGAACTACTTATTACCATTATATTAACCCTTTAATTTAATGAACTATATTTTTTTAATAGGTTTTATTTACCTATATCTGAAAAGGGTTAATAATTATTTTGCCTATAATAATGAAAGAGTTAAGTTATGTGAAAAATTGTATTGTTAATTACATAGTCTATAATATAAATGTTAATCTTACCAAAGACTATTTCCTAAAATTTTATAATGTCATTAAGTTTTAACTTATTTTCCCAGTTTTATCTAAATAAGTATTATCATTTATTATACAATAAATATAGATTTTAAAATATGGCCTTGACTTTTATTTATTTTTAGGTATAAAATAAACAAGATTATCAAACCTTGTAACATTCAGCTGCGCAAATAAGGAATCGCACGAACCCTAAATCCTATAAAGTCTCTGCTTACGCTTAATAAATAGCTACATAATTCGATTTAATACTATACAGACTTTTGACTTTGCTCTAAACTCTCGCAAAGTTGAGCGAAAACGAGAGTGTGGACGGGCTATTCTTCCTACTTTGTCTTTTAAATATCAACATTCGTCCACTCGGTATTTTTAGGTGTGTAAGTATACATTATATCACAAAGTTAATTTCAATCATTTTACACTTACATAATAAAATAACTGTAAATTCATGTCTCACGATCGCGGAAACTGTGTTGACTTTTTGCTGTACCTACAACAATCAATAAACACGTTTCAGGGTTAACAATAACAACGATTTTTTTGAGCTCGTCACACGTGCAAGTAAGTAGTTTCCTTTTAATAAATTGCTGCTCTGCTAAATATTGAAATAAATGAATAGGCAAAAAAGATATTAGAATTTATTTTGTTGTTGTAAGTAAGTAGTAATAATAATCGTGCGTGCAGGCCACAAACACCAGTAAACTTTATAAGGAAAAAGTTTTATTACTTAAAGTTTTTTTTTAATTCCAATGGCCAGGAAGTAGGTACCTACCTACTTGTACAGTAATTACTACAGAAAATAAATATTTTGTTAAAATCGAGATTCAAAAGCATCTTAGATCAAGAGAAAGAGAGTGATAACAAAGAATAGTTTTATCATGTACATAACTTGTGAACTGGAATAACAGGATGACATGACGGGAGAAAAACGCGGACGACCGTTAGTAAATAAAGTCATTTATTTGTGAAACATTTATTATTAATGAGTAAATCTTTGTTCAATAACCAGAGAGAAGTAACATACGTAAGTTATGGATTGGGATTTACGGCTTGTTTTACGATTTTCATGACATCCTCCGTCTGATTAATACTTAATGGAACAATAAGTTCAGGTTCTAATCTCACGATTTGATGTGGATCTGAATAAATAATATTATCTTCGTGGTCGAATGTTAAACCGAAAATGTTTGGAACATCCAAAATTTTCTCCAGAGTGTGGTTATGTTTATTGGCTACAAAAATATCATTTTGGCCGCAGAAGTGAGCGACACCTTTATTATTTACCTCAATAGCTCTAAAAATGTTTGCTCCAGTAATTAATATTCTATGATTAGTATTGTTTTTGATCATGTATAGCCCGGTCTTATTAGTTATAAACGTATCATCCTCTCCATCTATTACAAACTGATATATTTTTTCATTTATATGTTTCTGTCGCTCAGTTTCACCATCTCCCAGATGCTTATACAGCCTCAATTTTGGATAAGTTATAAAATAAAGGTGTTCCTTGAAAAACATGTCCCAAATATTGGTTCCATTGACAACTAGATGCAATGATTCGTTGTGTGATAGATGTTGTTTCATAATAGTATGACTTCCACCGAAATATGCAATGTTGTTTTTCTGGTCGATAGCTGTGGCAAAGCCATTGATTATTTCAGGGATATCGGTCGGATAGTTCTGTTGGCCTTTGATATATCCAACTTTGTGCACTGCTGCTTTTCCAGGGTGCTTGCTGTAGCTAAAGTAAGTGGTGTGGTTATGATGAGAATGTGATAATTGGTACGGTCGATCTAATCCATTGATTAACACTTCCATTTTGTGGCACTCTCCATGTATTGGTATACATGTTATGATGATTGGGTTATGTTTAGCCAAAGTTACACTTATTACACTGAGAGCTAACAGTAATAGTTTCATGACTGCGAGGTGTGCCCAGCTGAACTAATCTTCGTACTCAATGCGCATGAAGCCATGTGCAGACACTGGAGGCAGTTCATATTACATGTTACAAAATACACGGACATCACGAATCATAAGTAGACTGTACATATTTTACAATCGATTAGGGGGCGTAAACTGTGATAAAATTAGGGATGTCATAAATATCAAAATGTGATAATCTTGTAAATTGATCGAAATGTTAATTTTTAATTAGATATAGTGAACTTGAATCTGTGGAATTCTATAGTGATTCTTATAAAATTAATCTACTTCATTATGTATAACTATGCCTACTTTCTGTACAATTAATACGCGTTAAATAACTTAATTAAGAACATAACGTGAATAGGTATAACGTTATTCCATAATCCTGATTGACGAATGTCATTATTAGTCATACATGACTAAGGTTAATTTTCAATACGTTAGGTACGTGATTTTGGGATAATGCTTTTAAATCTTATCAACATTTTAAATTCTAAAGATACAGTACCTACCTAATTACTACAGATGCACTCTCTTTTTATTATATAGTTAATTTGAATGTTTAATTTTATGATCTTTAAAGACAGCATGGCTGGGAAAATATTAAAATTTCTGTTCCATGATCGACAGAACAAACATGATCGACATAATTTTTGTAACAATAAAAACAACGTTTTGCTCTATTGCTGCAAATTTATGGAATATTGTTACTCTAGTTAAGATCCAGTATCACTAGGAGTGCATGACACGAGGATATACGTTGAAAGAGTCGTAGAGGGGGATGAAATATCTAACCATCCCATTTTTGCGTGTAGACACCCTTCGATTCGCGCTCACCCCTCTGTTCCGGCATCCAATCAGATATGCCGAGCCGTTCATTGATACGAAGGGTAGGAGATAATCAATATTTGTGTTACCTACATATCGCAAAGCGAGAAACTTGGTTAACATTTTGTTTTAATTAATAGTCAAATACAAACTATTTATACAGTTGTTGTACTAATTATGACATGTTCTTAAAATTCTAGACTTGAAGACTCTTCGAGACGAGAATGTGTGTCGTATCGTATGTATTAAGGCTTTTGTTCATAGTGGGTTACATTAATCTAGTAACTAGTTGCCATGGAATGTATGTTGTCCTGGTAATCCCGACACGATATCCATTCAACGTAGTCGCCAAAATCTCTTCAGGCGCATCGCTTAAAATATTATTTACAATGAAACAAATCTTTGTATTTGGGCTTACAATCTGATAAAAAAAAGATAAACCCGTGTTTTAAAAATCCTTTTTCATAAATTGTTCTCAACAGAGTGAAAATTTCAGGGGGTCAGTCATTTGTCAAGCTATAATTTTTAAAAATAATTTAACATAACATTATAAAATTTAAAAAAAAATAAACCTAATAATACACTGTATCACAATTTATTTTTACTGTTAGACAAGACCATCTCGAGATTATGATTTCCCAGTAGCGCTGTATTTATCATCGGTCGTACAGAACCACAGCACTTAAAAAAAACATCCATTTTCCGACAGTTTCGCTATTAAAAACATTCGTTCAGTAGCATTTCAGTAGGTACCGGATGGACAGTGGTCAAGAGTTTGCAATTTCCATGACAACGTCGCGAAATTGTCAGCAGAGGTCGATCTGACTAGGATAGCAGGAAACGACAGAGAGTCTATCGTTGTGCTTCCGGGGAATTGGGAAAGGAATGTCGGGAATTCTGTATAGCCCTTCACAGTTCTGTGTTCCTAGTGAGTTGCGAAACTACAGAAATATTTTTGCTATTCAGAAAATAAGGGGCATGTTCTTGTGGATAGAAAGAATTCAACTCTACCTACTCATAGATAAGTAAATATTTATTTACTACATTTCATTGTTGAGTATATTAAAATTTTATATACATATATACTTATTAAAATTAAAATTACATCCTAAAAATTGAGAACCTTCATTGTTTATTAAAACAAAATTGTTTAAATTATTTCGAAAACTACACTTCACAGGCACCTGCTGATGACACTGTCACAGTTCCTACAACGTAAGTTAGCCCGTCTTTGCATTCACAACCATCCTGAAAAATAAAGTTACATTAAAGTTTAAGTCTAACAATAAGAATAATTTGTATTCCTAAGTACTTAATATTAGCATTCACTTACAAAAATATCCTCATTATCTTCGCAAGTTTGATTTTGTTCATAAAACTGCACTTTCTCTATGTTATGTCTGATAATTTCACCCGAAGGCGGACGTTCTTCATCACACGTCATCAGTTTGGGCACCAAACCTTTGTTGTTTCGTTTCACTGTTAAATGGTCTGTGTGCAAATTGTGCATCACTGCGGGACTTCCAAAGATCGCTTCCTCCAAATATGTGCAATAGTTGTTATCATTTGTTATCGTATTATTATTTATATTGACATCTCTATTGGTATTAATATCATTTCCATCATCCAAATAGTTTTGGTAGAGTTCTCCGTTAGGATTGTTCGGGCTACGGGACCGTTTTCGAGATCTTCGTCGTATTCTTATATAGAGGTTGGTAAGGTATTGGAACTTCAGAAAATAGGCGACGGCGTCGGCCACGCTTGCTGAGCCACTTTTGTTGCTTTTATTGTGCATAAGGCATAAGTGTCTCGGGGGTGAAGTTCCGTATGTAATTTCTGTAGAAAAAAAAAACAATAAAGTAGGTATAATATCAATACAGTAGATAGTACAGTGCTCTGCGATAATAATGTACTTCGGCAATCGAAAAACACATTTTTTTATATAATAACAAAGATAATTCGTTTGTATTCGGAAATGCGACGATTGCCAAAGTGCAATAGTCATATGGCTACAATCTGGTAAAACGCTACACGTATTACTGCAGTGAGAAGTAGCTTTTATTAACTTCGTTAGAGCATTGTATAAGTGACACTTACCATGCTTATAAGCACAGGAGCATGGCGTTAGCAGCGGCGAGCAGTCTGCTTGGGCGCTGGCGGGGGCACTGCGAGTGCGGCAGAACTGCTGGCTATTCCATGTGGTATCAGTGTACGGTATAGAGTCACAAGCTGATTCCGAACCCTGCACCCACTTAGACGACTCACGTAGCGAGAAGAATGTGAGTGTTACCACTGCCTAAAATATTATGAACTGGGTTACTTCCGAGAAATTCTGCGCTGTGTCCCTGAAACATTAGGTATCATACGCAGGAGCAAGCACAATTCCTCCGTACTGACCTTCGCAAGAGGTTCGCAGAAATAATTAGTTTCTGGATTGAGCCCTTTCTTAGATATTTTTTAAATTTCTATTTCACTATTTTAGTATTTTCTTTTTTAAGTAATACTAAGTAAGTAGTTTAATAAGTTTTTATTTCCATTCGATTAATTTTGCATGTCTTGTGAAATATTTCTTAAGAACCTGAAACCCACGTTTATCAGTTATGAATTGTAAAATGGAATATAATCAATATCAATCAAATAATAATATTTGTATAGATCTCTCTGTGCCCTATCATTCAATTTATTACTAACACAAAATATTTAACAGTTAAATACGTCTTCTTATGGTGCTCCTTCACCGGGAGCATTCGCGTGTAATGTAACGCTTAGTTTCGAGCATTTCATCAGTGAGTTCACCTTGTAATGATACAAAACGAGATTACATAAGTGAAGGAGGAGAACCGAGCATTACAATGCTCACCTTGTGTTGATACAATGTGTAACATCTTGATACAACTTATAATAGGCCCCGGAGACGGTCAAGCCACTTGAGTCAAGTCTACGTTTTTTTTAATACCACAAAGGTGGCAAACAAGCATACGGCCCGCCTGATGGTAAGCATCACCGTAGTCTATAGACGCTTGCAATACCGGGGGTATCACTCACGCGTTACCAAAAGTCACGAAAATTACTGCATGCCCGCCGCTTGGAGAGTGGTGCGGGGGTATGTCGGGCTCCGACATCCCCCCCCCCCCCGACATCATACCGACCTACTAACAATTTGCGAAACATGCTAATTGTTAGTAGGCCACGCGGGCGAAGCCGCGGGCAGAAGCTAGTTCAAATATATACTAAATGTTACATTATGCGCGAATGCTCGTCAGTGTGGGAGGTGGATTGTAATGTAATGCTCAAAGTCGAAAGTATTTCCTGTAAATCTACTTGCAAAATAAATGATTTTATTTTTTATTATTTTATTTTGAAGGAGCACTTTTATATTGTACATACTAACCATGGAAAAGCACGCAGCTGAACAAAGTGTGGCGGTAAGTGGAAATCCGTAGTGCTCTGATAGGAGGCCCCCAAGCGCAGGGCCTAGGACTTCGCCTAGGGAGTAGCAGCAGGACCAAAGTCCCGCCACAGCACTGTACGTCGCCAGAGCCTCCGGGCACCCGCCTTCGTAGCTGAAACGACAAATTGAAACAAAACTTCATATTATTAATGTTTTGTTCTGTCTATACTGTATAACATTAGGTACAAACAGGAGAGATTTGTATTTTTACCCGGGTTCGATCCCCGGTCGGATAATGATGAAAAACGAACTTTTTCTGATTGGCCTCGGGTCTTGGATGTTTATCTATATATGTATTTGTTTTAAAACATAATATCGTTGAGTTAGTATCCCATAACACAAGTTTCGAACTTACTTTGGTGCTAGCTCAATCTGTATGAATTGTCCCTATATATTTATTTTTTTATTTTGTAGTAACGAATAAACTTAAAAACTACAGGACCGATTTTAAAAATTATTTCACCGTTGCGAAGGCCCATTACCCCCGGTTTTCCCGGGTAACATAATATTTAAAAAGAGGATCCTTAGTATAAAACTCGTGCGAAGGCCTGTTGGATAATACATTTTTTATTGTTTTTAAACTCTACCTAACCTATTAAAGTTTGCCTATGGTGGGTATAGAAATTTTTTAAATTGCATAATATTTATTAACATTTATTTTTTGAAGCGCTGGTAAACGGAAAATCACTTCAGGATGAAATCACTTCAAAAATCTCTTCATAGAGGTATACTATTATAACTGAAAAAGAAAATAAGTCAACATACTATTTTATGCCACAAAGTTGGCAAACAAGCATACGGCCTGCCTTATGGTAAGCATCGCCATAGCCTATAGACGCTTGCAATACCGGGGGTATGACTCACGCGTTGCCAATACTTCCAACCCCCCAAGTGAAGCTCGCGACCTTACTTACCGGAGGAACGTGGCCGAGACCAATGCTATTTCGCTACGATCTTCTGTGAGGTCCTTCCTCAGACGGGCTGCTCCGATTTGAGCGGATTATCCGCTGTGCCCTACCTCTCTTAAAAACTTAACTTAATCAAGGACGCAAAATTAATATTTCCATGCCTAAAAGTTTAATTCGAATGCTTCCAAAATAACCAAATATTTATAGTAGGTATCTATTTTTTTTATTGCCTAAATACCTAATTATTATATCGAAATAAATTAAAATCTTTATTCACAGCCCTTCATAGGCACGTTCTCTTGTAATGTTGTACATCTATCAATACTATCATACTAATATTATAAATGAGAAAGTGAGTTTGTTTGTTTGTTATTCCTTCACGGCTTGAATATGCATCCGATCATTATGAAAATTTGAATACATATTTTCAGGGGTACAGAACCCAACATAGACAAATTTAAACGCGGGCGAAGCCGCGGGTAACAGCTAGTAATATTATAAAGAGGAAAGCTTGTTTGTAACGAATAATCTCAAAAATTACTCGAAAGACTTCAAAAATTCGTTCGCCGTTTGGGAAGTTACATTACCCCCGGGTAACATCATGGTAACATAGACTATAATAGATTAAAAAAAATTGTTATCCTTAGTAAATAAAATCCATGTGAAGCCGCCCGGTCTGCTAGTCTTATATACCTAATTCATATTAAATAAGCTACTCTATAAAACTACCAACCATCGACATAATAGTTGTGTGAACAAGCCAATTACTTACTTCAGAAGATAGAATTCAACTTACATCGAACTAGTTAACACTCCTTGGAACGTGGGCAGCAAAGTCAGCGCCACCGATATACCCAGTACAGACAGCGCCACAAGGTCCAACCACAGATCACTGAAATAATGAACAACTTTACAGATAAATGATCACATGAATTGCTTAAACATTTTAAAGTTAACACATTATTTGTCTCGTGCTGTCCTTGTCTAATTAGTTTATAATGTGGAATTTCATAAATGATTTTTTTAAAAACTCAGCACTATCGATGCATATATCTATTTCAATGATACCTATTTTAAGTCTACTATAGCACAGAATAGATAATAGTACTACGTACAGAAGTTCCACTCCGCAAAATCAATTAAAGAAATAGGGACTCCCGCGAGTTTTTGAAAAAAGAACATTATCATAAATATCAGTCCATAGTTTTCCTAAAGAAAATCAAAAGAACGTACTCGCCCATAACATAATATAATAATATCTGTGGTATATATAGGTCTTGTTTCACAAATTGTTGCTAAGTATATCTGAAAACTATTTTTTGTTTAATTTATATACCGGATAGACTGACTGGAAATTATCAGAAACCTTTTAAACAGAATCATGTTTACTTACCGTGGAAGGCCTGGTATGAATGGACATGGGCCGAGTAGAAGCAACCCGACGCTCGAGAAAAATAGCCCCCACACCATCATACACCAGTGATTATGGACTCTGCAAACGGTAAAATTTCCTTAGGGAGACATTTAGAGAATGTTACAGAAATTTCAGAGTTTTGGAGACATAAAGGTAACGTTCGCACCTTTTCATGACATTAAATGAATAACTTATAAAATGTAACTTAATAACGCTTATTTTTAATTGCTTATTAGATAAGTAATTTCACTCTAAAAATACAACTTTATCATTCAAATCTCGTGTCAATTTCAATTCCGCTCAATTCCTTGACGACCTCCGTGGCGTAATAGTTATCGCGCCTGACCGCCACTCAGGAGGTCCCGGGTTCGAATCCTGGTCGGGTCATGATGAAAAACGAACTTTTTCTGATTGGCCTTGGGTCTTGGATGTTTATATAAATATATATACCTATTTGTTACAAAGTTTAGTATCATTAAGTTTATATCCCACTAGCTTCTGCCCGCGGCTTCGCCCGCGTGGCCTAGTAACAATTAGCATATTTTTCTTCAGAAACCAATTCCGGTCCTGCACGACCCGGTACGGTACGGTTCCATCCGGTCCGGTCGGTCCGGTCAGTCCGGGCCGGTCCGGTCGGTCCGGTCCTTGTATGGAACCTACGTGCCAATTAGCATATTTTTCTACAGAAAAAAAAACCGGTCCGGTCCGGCACGGCCCGGTACGGTGCGGTTCCTTCCGGACCGATCAGGTCTGATCCGTTCCGGTCCGGTCCGGTCCTTATATGGACCCTACATGACAAATTTGGCATCTCTAGACCCAGCGGTTTGGGCTGTGCGTCCTCTCGCAACCTCGTTTGCGTATATCTCGCTTTCCCGTGGGATTTTGAAAAATCCTTTCTTAGTACATCCCTAGACGTCGCCGTCGTAAGGAACCTACAGTCCAAATTTGGAATCTCTAGACCCACCGGTTTGGGCTGTGCGTTGATATATGTATAGTTAAGTCAGTCAGGACTTTGAATTTTATATATATATATAGTCCGGTCCGATCAGGTCCAGTCGGTCTGCTCCGGTCCGGTCGGTCCGGTCCTGATAAGGTACCTACATACCAATTAACATATATTTCTTCAGAAAAAAAAAACCGGTCCGATCCGGCACGGCCCGGTACGGTACGGTTCCTTCCGGACCGATCAGGTCTGATCCGTTCCGGTCCGGTCCGGTCCTTATATGGACCCTACATGACAAATTTGGCATCTCTAGACCCAGCGGTTTGGGCTGTGCGTCCTCTCGCAACCTCGTTTGCGTATATCTCGCTTTCCCGTGGGAATTTTGAAAAATCCTTTCTTAGTACATCCCAAGACGTCGTAAGGAACCTACATGCCAAATTTGGAATCTCTAGACCCAGCGGTTTGGGCTGCGCGTTGATATACCCTCGCAACTTCGTTTGCGTATATCTCGGATTCCCGTGGGAATTTTGAAAAGAAACATACACTAAATGTTAAGTTGAGCAAATCGCCACATATTAGTGAAAACCGCATCCAAATCGGTTCAGCCGTTTCTGAGATTAACGCTAATCTATGTGTAAATGCAAACTTACAAACAAACATATAAACATACAAACAGACGGACAAAAAAAAACCGGTCCGGTCCGGTTCGGTCCGGTCCGGCACGGACTCGGTACGGTGCGGTTCCTTCCGGACCGATCAGGTCTGATCCGTTCCGGTCCGGTCCGGTCCGTTCCGGTCCGGTCCGGTCCGGTCCGGTCGGTCCGGACCATATAAGGACCCTACATGCCAAATTTGGCATCTCTAGACCCAACGGTTTGGTCTGTGCGTCCTCTTGCAACTTCGTTTGCGTATATCTTGCTTTCCCGTAGGAATTTTGAAAAATCCTTTCTTTGTGTATCCCTAGACTTCTACATGCCAAATTTGGAATCTCTAGACCCAGCGGTTTGGGCTGTGCGTTGATATACCCTCGCAACTTCGTTTGCGTATATCTCGGATTCCCGTGGGAATTTTGAAAAGAAACATACACTAAATGTTAAGTTGAGCAAATCGCCACATATTAGTGAAAACCGCATCCAAATCGGTTCAGCCGTTTCCGAGATTAGCGTGTACAAACATACATACAAACATCCAAACATACAAACATCCAAACATACAAACATACAAACAGACGGACAAAATTTTACGAAATTCTTGTTCTATTGCTTATTCTTCATCGCCCTAAACAATTTTTTTGGAAATATATTAAATGTACAGACAAACTTTTTTTACACTTTTATTATATTATAGATAACACAAGTTTCGAACTTTTTTTGGGGCTAGCTCAATCTGTGTGATTTGTCCCTATATTGGTATTTATATATTTATAATTCCTATTTTGTATGTGTGAGACATCGATTGAGATGGACACGAGAAATGAACGATTTTTGTTGCGAGAATGAAGCCGCTGATTACTTAAATAGCATTCTGATCAAACGATAACATACAATCTTACTTTCTCTAGACTCAACTTGCAAAAATAAAATTGAATAAATTTTACTTACCTATCCGCAACCCATCCCCAAATAGGGCTAAATATTCCATACAAACTTGAGAACAGTAAGAAAATTAGCCCAATTTGTTTTGTTGACAAGCCGAACTGGCGTAGGTGCGGCTCTAATGTCGGATCCAAAAATGCCCAAGTATTGGAAACGATCACTATCACCAGCCCCGTGATTATTATTGATGGGATTTTTATTAACTGAAGTATAGACGCTGTTTTTGATCCGCACACATATTCTGAAATAAACGATTTTGTTTTATTAACAACATTTTCGGGGTATTGTATTATCATAGATTAATAATTAGTTAAGTATTATAGTGTAACCTACCCTATGCCCTATTTAATTTAGTAGTGCTAAGTAATGTTTTGAAAAAGAAAAAAAATCATTTAAAAATGGAATAGAATGAGAGAGAAGAGAGATTGTCCACAATTAAAAAAAGTAAAATACAACACTGGCAACAAAATAAACATTATTATCGTTTAGAAACAAAAACTTTAATTTTACATTTTTAAATTTTATAAATTGTTAATGGCCAGCATTTCTGTTCAGTAGTTTCTTTTTTTGAAAGTTGGTATTTTATTCTTGTAATTTAAAAAAAATAGGGGTTTAATCATACACACCTTCGCAATCTGTTAACAAGAAGTAATTGATTGGTACAGTTAACACCATTACGACTCCCAGACTGTAGAACGGTAGAGCGAATCCCCCGATCTACCTGAAACATTAAAATTATTTCATTTTATGAATGTAAGAGTTCTTCGACTTCAATATTACACTTCCGGACACATGAATCGAGCCACCCTACATTTTTATGTGTAATGACATAGAACATAAAAATATTCTTAAGTTAATCAAAAAGTTTTTATGCAGTTTTGATGCTGGTATATTCATAATGATTTTGAAGTGCTGTTGTTCCAATTTTGAATTTATCAAATGGAAAAACGAAACAAAATCCAAATTAGTGCATTCTTTTGAAAAGAAAAGTTGATCTAAATTAACATAATTTTTTTATTTAACTCCATAATTTTGAATTCACCGTAATTGTTTTGAAATTAAGACATCGTAAAATTGTTGTTTTTTTAATTTGAGCCATTTAAACGTTAAAATTATGGATACACCGCCTCTTCTAGCCGCGCAAACTGTGGCGCTTCTACAGTCGGGCCGAAGTCAGCGCGATGTAGCATCACAGCTTGCTTTAAGCCGTTCTGCTGTGCAAAGGGTATACCATCGATACCTCAACACTGGTGGATACGTGCGCCGTCCAGGAAGACCGCGATTTCGGGTAACTTCAGAAAGACAGGATCGATTTATCGCGACAACCAGTTTACGAAATCGTCACCTCACCTCTGTACAGATCCAAGAACAGCTTCGACACTTTCATGGAGTGGCTGTTTCCGCGCGAACAATTAGACGAAGACTTAAAGAACGTGGTCTGAGCCCACATAAGCCAGCCAACGGGCCGAAACTGACAAGAGCTCACCGAATGGCGCGCTTACAGTTTGCACGCGAACATTTGCATTGGACTCAACGCCAATGGAGCAAGGTACTCTTTACTGATGAGACTAAGATTATGCTTTATGGTAATGATGGAAGGAGGAAGGTCTACCGAAGGCGGGGAGAGCGCTTTGTTCAGTGTTGTATTGAAGAGAGAGTGAGTTATGGCGGGAGCTCGTGGATAGTCTGGGGAGGAATATCTGCCGATGGTAAAACTGGGCTAGAGGTTGTGACAGGACCACGTCTACCAACACTAAATGCCCGTCGATACATTAACCATTGCCTAGAGACTCATGTGATGCCATATGCTGGATTTGTAGGCCAAGGCTTCGTCTTTATGCATGATAATGCAAGAGCGCACACTGCAGGAATCGTCAGGGCATACCTTCATGATGTTGGAATCACGACAATGGAATGGCCAGCAAGGAGCCCTGATATGAATCCCATCGAACGTCTATGGGACGAATTAAAGAGGCGTGTTCGAGCTCACCAACCAGCACCACAAACTTTGGAAGAGCTGAGAGTTGCCATCAAGGAGGAATGGGAGAATATTCCACAACACTTTATAATGACGTTGATTAAATCCATGCCAAATCACATGACTGCAATCATAAACGCTCTCGGAGGCAATACAAGTTACTGGATATTTTTTTTTTCCAATAATTCCTTTTTTTTTTGTAAAAATTCAACCCGAGTCTTGTCTTTGAGAAAGGTTATACAGGACAAGTTTCACTTAAAATTGTAATTTTATCAAGTTATTGAAATTTAAATTTGGAATTAAGTATACCTTATTAATGTAAAGTGTACCAGCTTCCAAATTGCATAAAAACTTTTTCGTTGATCATATACTTTTGTTAAGTTACCAGTAATCAAAGTCGAAACTGCTGGGTGGCTCGATTCAAGTGTCCGGAAGTGTATTAATACTACCATATTTTATTTCACATTACCAGTTGAAAGATTTTAAAAAAACTAAACGTTTCTTGAAGGTGCTTTCTGTCTTCTACGTATTAGTTTTGTGGTCGCAGATTAGCAGCATTTGACCTGACCATAATAACATCACTGGTAAAAAACCCATTCGAAAGTAAATTATGATTAATTCATACCGAGTAGAGCAGTCCGCCGATAGCCGGCCCCACAGACATGCCAAGGCCGACGAAAGTCTCCAGGATTCCGAGTACAGAGCCTATATTGTCAGGAAATGCGTTCACCACGAACACATAGCTGGCGGTGGAGTACGCGCTCGCACCAAGTGCCTCTAGCCCCCGTACCATGAAACACAGTGCGGTAAACGTAGCTCTATCGTCTATGAGTACTAAGGTTCTGAAATAAAATGGTAAAACGTAAATGCGGGGACCAAATTTGCTCTTTGACTAAAGTAGAAGTTGCTCGTTCGCCAAATAATAATGGTGGCAATAAGAAAAAAACAAGAACCAAGTCAATCCTGGGTTCAATAGAGAGGCTGGACGGGTTAAGTATTATGTCGCATGATATTAGGAAAGAGGCTTAGGTTAACCCATAAGGTCCGAACAGACGGAGAAGCCTGAGGAAAAGTTGCAAGCGAATGGTCGAACGTCTTTACAATGAACTCAGACTGAAAGTATATGATATTTGAAACCCAGAAAAGAGAAGACTTATGAAAAGTGCGAGCTGCTCTCAGGGGCGCCTCTAAGCAGATAGGTACTGTAAATCTGGTCCCGCAGTTGCCCGACTGACTACAAGCGGCTTTAAAAAAAGGGTTGAGACTACTGCCTGAGAAACTGCGCTGCTTTATTCGAGTGAATAAAGACGAAGCAGGCACGTACGGTGGCCTCGAAGATAGGAGGACCATTTTAGAAAAAAATCGCTTGCACATCTTGTAAGCGGATTTTTTGTCAGCTCCGTCCTTTTCTTTGTTAGCAAACAGGGTTTTTGTTTATTAGAGCCACATGTGTCCACTAGGATGTTGGATGATGCAACCAAAAATCATCCTAAAGATGGTCCTGCTACCCTCGAGGCGACTGTACCTTTTGGAAATAATTTCGTTCTATTTATGTCCCCAAAAAATGTTCAGATCAACGAATAACAATTAAGTAAACTGTATTAACTTATGTAACTTTTATTCCTTGTGCGTGTTACTTTTATTCCCCGGTCTCATTAATTGCGTGGGGACTCCCTGTAATTCAGTAAGTCAATTAACGGGAAGGTCGTGTACACTTGTTCTCTGTTCACTCGTGAGGAAAATGGCGTCCCGAACCTAAGCTCGACTGTAACTAACTGATGTGTGTTATTGTCAGGAAGTAATTCTATGTGAATTATGGTTTACCACATTTGTTATACTAATGGCCATTTTGCTTTTGTTTCTGATATGGCAACTAATAGAGTAGATTTAATAAATAAAATTACTTAATAATTGACTGGCCGGTGGTGAATTGGGTTCGATTCCCGCTCAGGTAAAACATAAAACCAAGCAGATTAAGCCTAACTTACGTTGGTATCAGGTGGCACTGTGTGAATGGTGTAGAATTTATTTATTACTAGTGAAACCCGCGCAACTTCGTTTGCGTGTATTCATTTATGCACAGCGGCGCCATCTATGTCAGACTTTTGATCAAATCCTACGGGAATCGCGTACTTTTCGGGATAAAAAGTACTCTATGTGTTAATTCAAGATATTAGCTACCTACATACCAAATATGTGACATTTGTTATATTATATTTTGTAATTTTGTAATCAGTTAGAATAGTGTTATTTTATTTCAATTTTAAGTAATTTAATTTATACATTTTATATTTTGTAATTGATTTTTATTCATGTGTAAATTTTGACATTTATAGCACATATTATTAGAATTGGAATTGTAATTTAAATTAATTTTATTTTTATAAAAATGTAAAGCAATTTAAATTGCAGCGCCCTTGCAGGGCTCATTTGTGAACTTCTAAAAGTAATGACAACACCTAATGTACCAAATGAAGCAATAAAGAATATGAATATAATAAATATTGGCCCAGCCATTTGAGCGTGAAGAAATAACAAACATACACAAAACTTTTGCCTTTATAATATTAGTAGGATTAATTACATCCCTGTAAAAACATTAAGGCTGATTTGCACCATCTTACTTTAACAATAACAAACAACGAAACATCAGTTAAAGTACCGGTTAGACTAAAAATGAGTTGCACCAGTTGACAAATAGGTAAATAACTTTAACCTTAACCGTAACCGCTCACTTTTCGCTGGTTAGTGGTATTTTTCGTGTTAAATTATCCGTCAAACGCGTTGAAATAAAACAAACACACCGTACTATCAAAAAGTTTACACTATTAGACGAAGCTAGATGATGATGCCATATTTAAAAATGTTACCCCCAACGAATTTGGGGTAAATCACACCTCATTTGACTTGCAACATTTTTAACTTTAACAAAGCTATTGAATTCGCCGGTGCAACACTATTTGCTGTAACAGATTAAGTCAGCGTTACTGTTAGTGTCAAATTTAACACAAACCTTTACCATGACTTCTAATATGGTGCAACTAAGCTTAAATGTTTCGAAACACCTGACAAAATAGTTTTAGCATGTTATAAGGAAGTTAACGTAGATAAACCTTTTTAAAACTTACTTTCATCTATGTAAGTAAGTACATAATTAATACAAAAAAATATTACCCAAATAACACGTTGCAGGTACCGGCCACGAAAATGCCGGCAGTGAACATAAACTTTGCGCCTACTTTCGGCAACTGAAAAAACATAGTTCAATTTATTCGGTGAGAATAGAAAATAAATTAATAAATATAAATAAATATATAGGGACGATTCATACAGATTGAGTTAGCCCCAAAGTAAGTTCGAAACTTGTGTTATGGGATACTAACTCAACGATATTATATTTTATAACAAATACATATATACATATAGTTAAACATCCAAGACCCGTGGCCAATCAGAAAAAGTTCGTTTTTCATCATGACCCGACCGGGGTCGAACCCGGGACCTCCTGGATGGCGGTCTGGCGTGGTAACCAAAATAATCACACAGATTAAATAATAACTAGCTGTTACCCGCGGCTTTGCCCGCGTAAAAATTAGCCTATGTTGGGCTCTGTACCCCTGAAAATATGTATACGAATTTTCATAATGATCGGCTGCTTAGTCAAGACATGGAGGAATAACAAACAAACAAACAAACTCACTTTCTCATTTATAATATAGAATCTCTGTAAAAATATTGATAATTTATTTTACATGAACGAGTCTATTATCAAACATAATTTATTACTTATATCAAATGTAGCAATATTAATCAATTTTTATTAATGTCCTTGGTTTCAATGTTAATAAACTAGATAATAGTGAATTCAATATAAAAAGTATGGTTTGGATAGAATACGTATTTCACGTTTTCTTTATTTGTGGTATTTTCACAATGTAGTGCTACACAACGCTATGCTACATAATGCTACGACTTTTCACTACGTAGTAGTGCTACACAAAGCTACGTTATGCTACACAACGCTACGCTATGCTACACAAGGCTACGTTATGCTACACAACGCTACGCTATGCTACACAAAGCTACGTTATGCTACACAACGCTACGCTATGCTACACAAGGCTACGTTATGCTACACAACGCTACGTTATGCTACACAACGCTACGCTATGCTACACAAAGCTACGTTATGCTACACAACGCTACGCTATGCTACACAAGGCTACGTTATGCTACACAACGCTACGTTATGCTACACAACGCAATTCTACATAGTGCTACGCTACGCCGCGCTACATAGTGCTACGCCAGACCCTGCTAATGTTACTTTAAATAGATCACTTAAAAGTTGAAAAGCACACGCTGAAATAGACTCTTTCATAAAAACTTTTCTGTTCAATTTTATAAACCACGAGCGAAGCCGCGCGGAAAAGCTAGTAAAAAATATATTTTGTTAGAAATAATTGGTTTTGTATCTCTGTAACAAAACGGTGCGTGGGAAATCTAATTTCACGTAACCTTTCAAAAAGCTGCATACGCTGTTTCAACATGTTTTATCCAGTTAACCTACACTGGGTTTGTTAACTTTGTAAACGTGTTTTTATAATGGTCAAAGTCAGATGACGGCGTGGGTGTGGGTTGGTACTTCGTTATTACTCATTTCGCAGCAAATAAGTATTTGCTTATTTATTTAAGAGAGGTAGGGCACAGCGGATAATCCGCTCAAATCGGAGCAGCCCGTCTGGGGAAGGACCTCCACCTTACGTAGACGATCGTAGCCAAATAGCATCGGCCATGTTGTGTTCCAACGGTGAGTTAGGTCTCCAGAGCTCCACTTGGGGGGGTTGGGAGGGTTGGCAACGCGCGATTTATATCCCCGGTATGGCAAGCGTCTATAGGCTACGGTGACGGCTTACCATTAGGCCGACCGTATGCTTGTGTGCCACCTTTGTGGTATAAAAAAAAGGCATTAAGTGCTTATAAAAAATATATAAGGACTCCCCCGGTGTCTCTGTGCTCCATGGGTGTCAGGTGACCCGCATGCTCGTCTACCAACCTCTTACATTAAAAAAAAACAGTGTTGTTTTCGACCGGAATTTGAACCCGGGACCTCCTGGGTGGCAGTTCGGCATGGTAACCACGAGGTCGTTCAAAAGTTAAAACATATAATGCCCGTTTTCACCAAGAGTCCGCCGCCTCCTGTACTCATACAAAAGAGGTGATCCAAAACAAACTCAGGCTCCGGCGCAAAAATTTTGTATTCCAGACTTTTTTATAAATACTATTCTGGTTTTTCTTGCTCATAAAGGTTTGTAGGCGTTCATATTTAAATCTTCGGGGCTACTATGAAAGTGTCCACGCCAGACCGCCTCCCAAGAGGTGCCGGGTTCGAATCCCGGTCGGGTCATGATAAAAAAACGATCTTTTTCTGATTAGCCTGGGTCTTAGTTGTATATCTTTAAATGTATTTGTTATAAAATATAGTACCAATGTTGAGTTAGTATCCCTAACACAAGTCTCGAACTTACTTTGGGGCTAGCTCAATCTGTGTGATTCGTATAAAAAAAAATACTTACAAACTGGCCAAAGACAGGCGATGTGACGAACATGACCACAGCGTAAAAGCTGAATACGATTCCGCACATCGTGTCGGAGAGGCCCTTGGCAGAGGCTTCCCTCGGGAAGAATGGTGCCATGATGCTCATTGAGCAGAAACTCATGAAGTCCACCAACGCTAAGGATACGAGGGTCAGCCTCTGCCGCCTGGTCAGCAGCCTCACAGCGCCTGGCCGTAAACGAGTTTGTGTTCGGACTAACCTGTAGGTTAAAAAAAAACGTAAAAGTGTGTATCTAACTTGTACGCGCCAACAATGCGCCTCACGGTTTATAAAAACAATTGAAAATCAATTGTCGTATGCACTTAATAATAAGTGTCAGTTCGAACTTCGTTTTCGTCAGCGCGAGCCAGCCTAGATGGCGACTAGTACCTATAGTCTCAAATCTTTAATCGTTTATTCAGAGACAGGCCTTCATTGACACTTTCTCTAGTTTACTCGAATTTTTACTTAGCAATAGCATTTATATTGTACAATTAAATTAATAAAAATTATTGTAATTAAATGCAAAGTTTCATAACGATGCCTTTAATTAGCATAAAAATATTTTTGTTCTATGTTCTGTACCCTGATTATCTCTTTCATTTGTCGACTGTACCTAACATATTTTTCGTAAATTAGATACTTACTTAAATAATAAATTATTCTGGAATTTTATTGTTATCGGTGCAATGTTTCCATATTTTGTATTATCGGGTTACGCATAAAACAAACACAATACCCACTCATTAATATTATAATGGACATACATAGTTTGAACTTGCTGTTGTTAAAATGTACCTACTTATATTTGTTACCTAAATTATCAATTTTGAACTAAATTATACATTCTCCGATATTCTTAGGGTGTCAAAGTCAAATATTTTTATTCAAATAGGCCTAATAATACAAGCTTTTTCGAATCATCACATTTTTTCCTAACACTAGTTCATACGGCAAATTTGTACTAAGAAGAAATTGGCAAAAACTTAGCTCTTGTAAAATGGTACCTACTAATAAAAGTTACAATGAAAGATGAGAGCAGTAATAATTGTATAGCTAGCTCTACTACAGTACTCTCATGGACGATAAAACCTACTCTACACTCTCACTCCCCTTTTCCTTCCCATAATTTTTATCTCCGTTCAGTGGTTTTTTGGACCGTGTCCTACCTAGCATCGATGTATTACTATTTACACGATTAGAAACTAGTTCTTACATTAATCTAAGGTTACCTACCTCAAAGTGAACAAATTTCACCATAACTTACAAATCATACAAACGATCATATTACACCCTTCTCTTTGCTTAACGGAAATAAGCAATAAGGTCTGCGTGAACCCAAATATTGACAGGTAGGTAAGTAAACTTCTGTATCTAATCTATTTCGTAGATCGGAGGAGACGCTTAACTTCTGAGCATAATTTAAAAAACTGGGCAAGTACCTGTCGGGCCACGCACAATGTAGGGTTCCGTATTTGCTGTGCTTTGCTTGCCTACAGTTGAGTCCAATATCAAATTCCATCACATTTGTAAGTTTTCATCAAAGAAATTTTATTTTATAAGTTCGTTGGCTACTCGGTAACTAGTAGAGCCTACTTAACCGTTATAGTTTTCATTGAAGTTTCAGCATATGGACTACTACCATGAGTTTTTTCAAAATTTTAAACATAAGACTTTCGGAGATAGAGAGGCGGGGACCGTGCAAAACGAAAATTGACACGATAAATGTAAATAATTCCGAAACGGATCATTGTATCGAAAAATGATCTTCCCATACCCTCAATGTTCCGACCAAAAAGACCAAAAGACCGATCTAACGATACCCCACAAAATGGGGTGGGCGCGAAAAAAAAATATTTCCACTTTACATATAGGGGAGGCACCACAAAAAATTTTTTTTAAAGTTTTCTTCCAGCACTTTGTTAACATTGTTAATATGTGTATACATACGAAATTACAGCTTTCTAGCATTAAGCGTCTAGGCGCTAGACCGCGGACAGACAGACAGACAGACAGACGGACATGGTGAAACTATAGGGGTTCCTTGTAGTTTACTACGGAACCCTAAAAAGGCCTGATAAGAGAGTACCTACCTCAAACAATGTCGGCAGTTCGATTGCCGCATCAGAACGTTATAAGTTCCTTTACTTGACCAGAGGAGCGGTTTATGGTTGACAAATACATTCCAGCACTATGACAATAAGTTCATAGTTAAATACGGGTAGGTATGCTCCGAAATTTACGTAAACAGGACGTAATATGGGCGGGGTACGAGATTTTTATATTTGAAATGATAAAAAACGTGTTTTTTTTTAAAATGTTTATCACGTTTTATTTTAATCACCTGTAAAGTCGCATCGCATTCATCAGCATCAGTGCAGGTGATTCGTATCTTATCCTCACACGGACTTACTATTGTTATCATTATCACCTTGTCATTGCATCTTGACTATTCACTATGATAAGAAAATTAAAACAATATTTAGCATTCATTCATAGAAGCAATTCCTTATTTAGTTATATTAAGTCATATAAAATTAAAACGCAAAATATATAAATAGTTACCTACTTACCTAGTCCGATTTATTATTGAGACAAAACGCTTCGATATTTTATAAAACACTAGCAGACGTATGCGTTCCCGCGCAATCTTGATGTGTGATTTCCAAAAAGATTTAAAACTATAATTAAAACCAAAAAGGAAATCTACCTAAAGAACGATTTTTATGGTAAAAAGGAACAAACATACAACCTGACAAACTTTTACATGATATGATTATTATTTAATTAAAATAATCAAGCAAGTATTGTTATACCTATCAGTTCTTCTAGTGCAAATCTGCCGTTTGAACTGGTGGTAGGATTAGAAAAGACAATTTGAAAGAGCTTGTAATAGGCCCATTTGATTTTTGTTTTAATGGTTGGTACATTAATTAATTGGGACAAGTTTTATTTCGTTCTAATAAAAAAATATCACCATTATTTATAAAGTTACGCACCGTTCCCTCAATATTCTGATTTCGGAACTGACATCATCCGGGGGTCCCCCCGACCAGGAGTGCGCCCTTCGCAGCCTCCCCGAATCGGGCAAAGACCGGCGTCCACCCCACGTGGCCGCGAATTCGTCCGCCAATGTGGAAGTTTTCATCATTTTACTATCAAACACTATGTCCGTTGATGATTTTCTACTTGAATCACTGTCACATTGTTGTATTTCATCGAGGAGTGGATTTTCGTCGTCTTCACACGTCTCCATGTTTGGACGGAAGGGCGCGCGTGCACTAGTCTACACGGAATTTACTGGATTACAGTATGCAACACAAGCGGACCGTAAACAAATTGCCCCGCTATCGTCCCATGTCAATACCGCCAGATTGCTTACTGACTGCTTCTACAATATCATTTTAATCGATATCTTATCGGGTATAAAGTAAATAAAACTTTGACGGAACGAGGACACTTGTTATCCAGGTACCTACTAGATCGAAGGTATTCGGAAATGTATTGATAACGTCACGTCATATACTTTCTCAGGAGAGCTGTATAGCGAGACACAATAATGTTACGGAAGTTAACATTCTTGCGACATACCGTTGGGATTTTATTTAAATTATTATAATAAACTAATAAATTTAATATTCATGGACGTCCCATACAACGTTAGTCCCATCTAGTGTTAACCTAAACAAAGCTTGTTCTATGGATACTACATTTCTGATTAAAAAAATACCTATCTTACTTATTTTTTTAAAATAAATACATTGAAAATATCGGACAAAGACAGACATGTTCATGCAAATAAATGTTTAGTCTTGCACGGCATTGCTTACCATTTTAAATTCAAGACTTTCACATACGATATAATATGATGAATATATATTATGATGAATGAGTCACAAGCGCGCCGGCGCGGGGTCGAATGCCGCAAAAGGCGACAATTTATATGCATGAACTTGTTTATTTTGGTCCAATGTAGTATTACAAACGTCGGCCTATTGGTGACTGCAGGATTTCTTCTCTCGTCTTTTTGAAATGAATAAATAAAACAAATATATCAGATTATTGAATTCTTTATTTAACGCTTCATGTAGACATTTTTACTTAATAACAACCACAGTAAAAAAGTATAATCTGTAAAACAAAATGCTGACCAAAATTCAAATATATGAATATATTTATTACTTATTACAAATTATAATTGCTATATGCTAAAGCACTTCTTATTACAATTTATATTATATATTTCTCGGTCAGCCTTGTCTGGTGGATCATATACCTACATCGTGTATGTATCCTGACAGTGGCGAATCCCCATATATATTAGTCAGAACGAAATATATAGTGACCCAATCAAATTGTTTTTTTCATACAAGGCCATATAGTAACAAACTAAGCAACTAAGCTTATAATATATTTCTGTGTAAATAAATACTTATTTATTATACATAGAAAACATCCAGACCAAGGCAAACAGACATGTTCATGCACACAAATATTTGCCTTAAGCACGATTCGAACCCGCGACTCTTGGGATAAAGTGACCATTGCTAGCCATTCGACCACCGGCTAGCTATTTCGTAGCTACTTAATTAACGTTTACAATAACACTGTAATGTTACAGATTGATGTAAGTGTGTGTAATGTTTCTAATGTAAAATTAATTCAAAAGAATCTTTTTTATGCCTTATCACCAACGTTTCCTAGCGGTAATAACCATGTCATCAAATGTCATCCGGTTAGGTTATTTTTAACATTAGGAGGCGTTGTTGAAAACGGGCATAGTCACTATAACTTGTGGCTCTTACTTTGAGTAGAACACTTACACAAGTGACCAATGATATTGGAATATATAAACATTAACGTCCGCTCGCGTTTATATTATTTTAAACATTTTTTCTCTATCAGGATACCTACGTATAGTCGGTGGCATAATATTATCACTATATTATTAAGTCACTGTAATATTGTTGACGTGTTCATAACAAAAAATCTTCAATAAAAAAAAACGTAACACAAGTGATAAGGAAATAATATAGTGATAACATATTTATGCCTCTGACTGGAAGAGCCCACTTGTGATTTTTAATCGGCCGAGCGATAGTTTGTTCGTTCTGGGATTCAGTATGGAGCTATATGGCAGTGCGCCCATTTGACGATTAAAAATCGGCATATAGCTCCATACTGAATCCCAGTACGATCAAACTATCGGCCGATTAAAAATCACAAGTGGGCGGTGGCTCTTCCAGTCAGAGGCATAAATATGTGTGGCTCTAATAGATGTTAATATATTTAATAAACTTAAAAAATCGATTACACCTTGGATTAATATATAAATGCGCTATTATTGGTAAATATAATCTCTTATGCCGATTAGGATTTTTAACCCTGATCGAATCTACAAGATATTACCTACAATAAATTAAACGCTCGTCAGAAAAACAAAATTAAGCTATTATTTTTAATAACAAGCTAGATAAATGTGATAGTTATGCGAGCTGTCATGAAAATTATAAGGCAATGCACAAAAGCCATTCCGATTTCGAAATCTGTATAAAAAATTGACAAACTTTTTTTTTAAACACGTTTTTTTCGGCTAGATACTGGTTGTTTGAGTGCTCTATGACTTTATTTATTCTTTATTGCACGATGATAGTACAATTGGAGTTAAGTCCTCCAATTTTTAAGTTAAATTGCCTAAAGGCATTCTCTACCTTATTAGACTTTGTTAAATGTTTAACAAAAAACTTTTCCCTTTTCCATACAAAATCGCACGCTTCAGTATTCAAATATTTAAATTGTATCTGGCGTCAGCTATACAGTCAAATAGAGGGAGGTAGATATGGTCAAATATAAGCTAAATATGTGCTCTCGTAGATTGAAGGGGCAATCATCTCCCAGCGATGATGATCATCATCATCATCGCTACCCATAATCATCAATGCAGGCATATGAGTTTCCCTTCAATATTAGAGCGTACTCTGACACACTGCTCCAATGCGGATTAGCAGATATGATAGTTAAAGATGAGATTTTTCTTAGTAACATTATTTAATCTCCGGCACTAAAATAGAAGTAAATATGACGTGTGTCCGTGTCATCGTGGTTTCCCAACGGCTGATCAGATTTTGAATCAGTTTATTTGTTGGTCACTTGATTATTCGTAGCTATGATTCAAAGAAATCTGTTTAGCCGTTTGAATCTCTTTTCTAGTTTTAGCTTTTTAAATCGAGATTTAATTTTTATTTAAAAACTGCCCGGTTTACAGAACTTTTTAACAGAGATTTAAAACAGCGTTGACAAGAAGATTTGGTATGAAACTAATGTCCATACAGTTTTAAATATTTTATAACCAATGTTTAAAACCGTTTATATAGTTTTTTAATACTTACAAGTACAAGTATTATTTCATAATACGAAGCGACACAATTTACCTAAGCCTTTTAGCAATATGACTATTGACCATTCTCTATTTGACGGTTCTTTACATAATATAGCTAGATTTGGGTTTTGTTGAGATCATAACTTTAGTTGAGCAAGTTCCAGTAACAGAGCTTGTTCGTTGTCAATCTTCGCCTTTTGGTTAATTTCTAGTTGTTTACCAGACGCCTTCAGTTGCTTGAGTTTCTCGATGTCACTTAGTTTCTGAAACACAAACATATTAGGATGAAAATATATTAAATGTCGGTATAATTGTCGGCAAATATCTTGAGCAATACAAAAAAACCTGCGCAGTAGCGTTTTTTAGGTGCTATTGGTGGTGGGGTGCGGGGCGCGACGGCGGGGAATATATTCGGCGCGCGCGATTGGTTAGTTCAGGTAGGAACGTATCACATGCGCGTCACACATTGGTCAGTTAAGTGTACGATGCGCGGAGTTTCCCCCACCACTACAACTCTTGCTCAAGTTATTTGCCGGGAACTATAACCAAATACTATAGAAGACTAATACCCACAGCTCTTGACGTTTCTCATACAATGACTTGGCAACCTCCGTTCACCTCATGCCGCTAGGGGCGCTATAACATTTTGCATACAAAACGCACAAAAGTTTTGAAATCGTTCACCTCATGCCGCCCTCATGCCGTAGGGGCGCTAGTGTCGTGTCTTGCCCGAATTCTTCCGAAGCTGTGGGTATTACTCGTCTATAGTATTTGCTATAACACAGTACGATATAATATTCTGATGACGGGTCTACATCATGATAATATAATATCGTAATGTGTTGCGTGTAAGATAAAAATAAAATATAATTGTCATTCAACGTTTAAGCCGATAAAAAATTTGAAAATGTCTATTTATGAGTGTTAATCTCTGCCAATCTTTGAACTGTTAGTGATAAGTTAATTTATTTCTGGCGGTTTTTTTTTGTAATTATTAGAGTACTAAAGAGTTTAAACCTAAACCTTTATAAAAACACATTAAGTAATTTATTATCCCTATAGCATCCCATTAAAGATATAATAGCATAAGCGCTCACAGTTTTACCCGCCCAATCCTTATTTTACTCGCGCAATCCTTATTTTACCCGCCCAATCCTTATTTTACTCGCGCAATCCTTATTTTACCCGCCCAATCCTTATTTTACTCGCGCAATCCTTATTTTACCCGCCCAATCCTTATTTTACTCGCGCAATCCTTATTTTACCCGCCCAATCCTTATTTTACTCGCGCAATCCTTATTTTACCCGCCCAATCCTTATTTTACCCGCGCAATCCCTACTAATATTAATCAAAACTCTTAAACACATACCTTATTAATATTTTTTATCTTTTTATCCTTCTCGGGATCCCCAGTGAGAGAGACGTAGGGTGTTTTTGGTGCAGCTGGCTGGTCCCCGACCGGCTCGACGGAGTCGGTGCCAGTCGCCCGTTCCTCAGCCTTCCTTTCTTTGCGCGCCTCGCGTTTCTGCTTCTGCTTTATAGCTTGCTTCGACGGAGCTAATGACAAGAGATTATATTGTTTTAAATAACTTTGAAAACAACGACCTCTGTGGCGTAATAGTTACCATCCCGGGTTCGAATCCCGGTCGGGTTATGATGAAAAACGAACTTTTTCTGATTGGCTGACTGGTCTTCGATATTTATCTACATATGTATTTGTTATAAAATATAGTATCGTTGAGTTAGTATCCCATAACAAGTCTCGAACTTACTTTGGGGCTGGCTCAATCTGTGTGATTTGACCCTATATTTTTATTTATCTACTACCTCGACAGGATCTGTCATAAAAATCAAAATACTATGACCCCCATACACGTGCATCTAAAGAGAACTGTTTGTATCATCACTAATCAAATTGCTTTGTCCTGAACGACTGACAGACTGTGAATCAACGCACAGCATAACCGCTGATCATAGAAACCTGAGACTTGGAGGTTGTGTTATTTGTGTTCTTAGCACAATAAGAAAGGATTTTTCCAAATTCTACCTCTACGTGATGACCATCGACCATGGAGCACAGAGATTCTAGGGTCTCTAGGCCGTTGCAGACTTATAACACGATATAACGTGAAAAAGTATGGAGAAGGAGTTAGAATTTCGGAATCTCACTCACCGAACCTAACGGATTTCTTCTTCACGACGGTATTCGGTAAGGGGGTGGCACTTCCCGGTTCGGGCTGGCCTATTTCATAAATGCACTTTTTATTAAAAAAAGTATAAAAATAATAATAATAAAAATGACATAATATGTAGTATAATTCAATATCCATACTAATATTATATGTATATATAACGCGTGAGTGATATGTAATTTTATTGTTACGTTTATTTTGGTACAATAAAAAATATTATATTGTAATATTACCTGCAGCACTTTCGCCAGGTTTATGTGGCTGTTCATGTTCATGCAGTGTGAAGGTGGATGGCTTGTTCCTCGCGCCGGGTGGACGGTAAGCGCCTGTAGGCTTCGGTGTGGTATCCTCGATCGTTTTAGGCGCAGCCTTGGACAGTCCACTCTTGGCATAAGTGCCTGGTTGCCAACATATGACAAGTAGATTCTCCTTCTCTGCGCATTCACGTTTGTGCATCAAAGCACCAGTATAGTGCCATATTTTGTAACTGAAAAATTATAAATATTATAAGAACATAAGTTAATGTCTATGCATTTGCTATTTTCGCCTCCTAATGGTCATATTGGGTTGTTGAATATCCTATAATCTTCCTCAATATTTGAGCTATCTAATGCAAAAATTAATTAATTTATTCAGATATTCATAGACACATATTCTAGTCATATACATACACCTAGTATATAAATAAAAAATACTACTACGTCAGTAACAAACAAAATGGGCACCAGTTAAAAAATGGCAAAAAAAGAACAATTTTTAGTAGAAACGAATCCGCGTACGAACTCGAAGCATGTAGATTCTCTATTGCTATCCCTGTCGCCCTCGCACAAGTCCACGAGTGTCACGCTCGCACAAGCGCAATGACAGCCAACTACTGATCAACGCACAAAATTCTACGTGCTCCGCGATCCGAGTATAGACAGCAACAATATAGCGTAGAGCACTAGTCGTGACTCGCAGGCCACTTACCTAAGCGAATTCCTTTGAAGATATTTGTCTACTTCAGTACATGTTAATGCTAGAGACAAAGTGAATGTACAACCTATCACAAAATCACATCCTAATTTAAATTATAAAAAAAAAATGTGTCCCACAACTGATCCCACGACTAGTGTTCTCTGGTTCTACCATATTTAAATATGGTTCTACCATCATACTAATATTATAAATGAGAAAGTTAGTTTGTTTGTTATTCCTTGACGGCTTGAATAAGCAGCCGATCATTATGAAAATTTGCATACATATTGTTAGGGGTACAGAGCCCAACATAGGCAAATTTTTACGCGGGCGAAGCCGCAGTTAATAGCTAGTATTTAAATAAAATACAATATTTACCCGTTTCCGACGGTGAGGCGCGGGTACGTGGTGGCCGTGAGGAAGGTCTCGCCGCGCGGGTCCCACTGCAGGCTCGTTGTGTCGGGCGCCGCGCACGAGCCCACCTTCTTGTACCCGCGCATGTCCCATACTGAGATGTTGCCACCCGCTATGTTGCCGAAGCCTCCCAGTAGGAAATGTGCATTGGAGTCAAGTATTTTATCAGAACATACTCATTTTAAAACAATAGGCATACTAATTTTTAAGAACAACTTAATCTAGAAAAAATTTGAATAATGAACTAGTAATTAATTTACCACTAGGTATTTAAAAACAATGATTTTTTTACACTTTAAGCATGATTTTAAATTTTTTATATTAGCCTAAACTGTACCACTGCTGGGCAAAGGTCTCACTAAACCCTTTCCATGAGTTCCATATATTCGTAGATATGAAGGAGAGGTTGTCCAATGCGGGTTGGGATTAACAGTTGCATCTAACTAAGCCCTTGAATGCCGCCGTTGGTATATGAAATACACTACCGCCGCCGCTACAACTTGCAGCCAACCCGACCAACCAACCGGTCCATTCATCGTTAGATTATCAAATCAAGTTTCATGACGACCTGACTGACGACCTCCGTGGCGTAATGGTTACCACGCCAGACCGCCACCCAGGAGGTCCCGGGTTCGATCCCCGGTCGGGTCATGATGAAAAACGAACTTTTTCTGATTGGCCTCGGGTCTTGGATGTTTATCTATATATGTATTTGTTATAAAATATAATATCGTTGAGTTAGTATCCCATAACACAAGTTTCGAACTTACTTTGGGGCTAGCTCAATCTGTATGAATTGTCCCTATATATTTATTTATTTTATTTTATTTATTTATTTAGTAAGTCATTGCGTGTTAAAGAATTGATCACAAACTGTTAAAACAAAGTGTAGCATACAAAACCGTCGTCCCGAAGAATTTAATTGAATCATTAGACAATTGAAAAGGATATAGTTTCCTTCTGGTGGGAAATACACTGAGTTCCAGGCACCAGTGCCGAATTCAAACAGCGGGTCACACTTCGCGTTGAAAATAGTCGCTTTAGCGGGAGCGTGTCCATACACCGCTACCCACTCGTTAGAATTACTCGGATTCCACGCGATAGAATGGATGGGGCCTTCTTTACCTGTTTACAAAAAACATGGGTACACATTATCCCAATTATTAACAAACAAAGATTAGAAAAGGAAGATTAGTAAACTAAACATATTTTGTTACTTTCACACTTCATTTAATTTATCTCAAAAATTACAGTTTCAGGTTATTTCCTTGGTTTAATCTCTCTTTGTGTGTGTTTATTATTAAACAATTCCAGACAGATAATTTTAATTCCACATTAAGTCTCAAGCTTTCTCTTTTTAAGGTTCCGTAGTAAACTACAAGGAACCCTTATAGTTTCGCCATGTCCGTCTGTCCGTCCGTCCGCGGTCTAGCGCCTAAACGCTTGATGCTAGAAAGCTGTAATTTGGTATATATACTCATATTAACAATGCTAACAAAGTGGTAGAATAAAATTTTGAAAAATATTTCTTTTGGGGTACTTTCCCTACAGGTAATACCGTGTAATAGCTGACGAACTTATAAAGTCAAATTTCTTTGACAAAAACGTACAAATGTCATAGAATATGGCATTGTACTCATCTGCAAGTAAGAAATGCGTAGCCAATACGGAACCCTACATTGTGCGTGGCCCGACACGTACTTGGTTTTTTATTCTTTAATTTATGTCAATAAACATAAAAATTTAGCAATTCAAAGGACGCAGAGTCTATCAAAGAGATTTAAAACAAAATATTGTCATATCTATCTATATATATAAAAATGAATTGCGGTTCGTTAGTCTCGCTAAAACTCGAGAACGGTTGAACCGATTTGGCTAATTTTAATCTTGAAATATTCGTGGAAGTCCGGGAAGGTTTAAAGGGTAAGTAAGGTAGGGTAGTGCCTCTAAAGCGGAACAAAGTTCGCCGAGTCAACTAGTAACTTACTAAAAGTGACGTTTCCCGAGTTTCCTTTTACGTCACCATACGACAGCGATTGCTTTCCGTAATAGGAGCCACCAGTTTTGTCTACCTGCAAAAGAGACGTAAGCTAAACAATGAAAATGAAGAGCTCGACGGCGTCGCTGTGTGTCGCACTCTAATATGAACACGCGACGTCGACCCTAATGGCATTTTTGTTTGTTCTTGAGTCTGGGTGTTTTCCATGTATTATATTATAAGTTAATATTTACATATATCCATTGTCTAACCTTAACACAAGCAGGCCTACTTTGGGACCAGGTGGTGCTGTTTTTTTATATATCACTAAGGTGGCAAACAAGCTTACGGCGTGATGGTAAGCGATCATCGGGGACTATGGACGCTTGCAACACCGGGAGTATCACTCGCGCGTTGCCGACCCAAAAATATTTGAATGTGTGCATGAAATTATTGATTAAACTTACATCACTTTGAGTAACGACAAATACATTCGTCCCACGTCGGTTCCAGTGGAAGACAGCTTTATCGGCTTGAAAGCTGGACCGGCTCATTATAGCATTATTCGATTTCTGGCTGCAGCGGGAAGGATATATGTGCCACGAAGATGGCCGCCCATGTTTACCTAGAACCATAATAATACATTTGAGTTCGTTGCCGTGTTTTTTAGTCTGCAAACATGCTGCCAGAAATTGCCCTGTCCAACAGCAAAATGCCAAAATAAATAAAACTATCAATTTACTTTCTAATTAATTACTTTGTTAAGACGCTATTAATTTTCTTAACTTATAAGTTTATAAGGAACCCTTTTCAGGTGGAGGTCTTCCGGAGTCTGCCATGTTTCTGTCCAAGTTACTGGGGATGAACTGTATGACATGACAATTCCTGCGAGCTCTATCCACAAGCGTCCACTCCAATATGAACAATACTAAATATAAATTTACATAGTATAAAATTATTATTACAGCCTTAGTGTGTTAAATATATGTATACTAGCTGACCCGGCGAACTTCGTATCGCCTAAAGAACCTTCATGCTGAATTTCATTCGAATAACTTCAAAACGGCAAAGTTTCATACTAACTTTGCACCCCCGTTTAACCCCCTAAGGGATAATTTTTGAGAAAAGTATTTTACTCGTGTTTCATGCCTTTTAATATAGAACCTTCATGCTGAATTTCATTCGAATAACTTCAAAAACGGCAAAGTTTCATACTAACTTTGCACCCCCGTTTAACCCCCTAAGGGATGATTTTTGAGAAAAATATTTTACTCGTGTTTCATGCCTTTCAATAAAGAACCTTAATGCTGAATTTCATTTAAATAACATCAAAAACGGCAATGTTTCATACTAACTTTGACCCCCGTTTAACCCCCTAAGGGATAATTTTTGAGAAAAATATTTTACTCATGTTTCATGCCTTTCAACAAAGAACCTTAATGCTGTATTTCATTTGAATAACTTTAAAAACGGCAAAGTTTCATACTAACTTTGCACCCCCGTTTTACCCCCTTAGGGGATGAATTTCCAAAAATCCTTTCTTAGTGAGTACCTACGCCCCAAAAGGAACCCCCACGCAAAATTTGAGACTCCTGGTACTTGTAGTTTCGGACATTTCGTGATGAATCAGTCAGTGATTTTCTCTTTTATATAATTACTAGCTGACCCGGCGAACTTCGTATCGCCTAAAGAACCTTCATGCTGAATTTCATTCGAATAACTTCAAAACAGCAAAGTTTCATACTAACTTTGCACCCTCGTGTAACCCTCTAAGGGATAATTTTTGAGAAAAATATTTTTCTCGTGTTTCATGCCTTTCAATAAAGAACCTTAATGCTGAATTTCATTTAAATAACTTCAAAAACGGCAAAGTTTCATACGAAATTTGCGCCCTCGTTTAACCCCCTAAGGGATGATTTTTGAGAAAAATATTTTACTCGTGTTTCATGCCTTTTAATATAGAACCTTCATGCTGAATTTCATTCGAATAACTTCAAAAACCCCAATGTTTCATACTAACTTTGCACCCCCGTTTAACCCCCTAAGGGATAATTTTTGAGAAAAATATTTTACTCGTGTTTCATGCCTTTCAATAAAGAACCTTAATGCTGTATTTCATTTGAATAACTTCAAAAACGGCAAAGTTTCATAGTAACTTTGCACTACCGTTTAACCCCTTAAGGGATGATTTTTGAGAAAAATATTTGACTCGTGTTTCATGCCTTTCAATAAAGAACCTTCATGCTGAATTTCATTCGAATAACTTCAAAAACGGCAAAGTTTCATACTATCTTTGCACCCCCGTTTAACCCCCTAAGGGATGAATTTTGAAAAAAATATTTTACTCATGTTTCATGCTTTTCAGTAAAGAACCTTAATGCTGAATTTCATTTGAATAACTTTAAAAACGGCAAAGTTTCATACTAACTTTGCGCCCCCGTTTAACCCCATAGGAGATGTTTTTTGAGAAAAATATTTTAGTCGTGTTTCATGCCTTTCAATAAAGAACCTTCATGCTGAATTTCATTCGAATAGCTTTAAAAAACGGCAAAGTTTCATACTATCTTTGCACCCCCGTTTAACACCCTAAGGGATGAATAAAAATAAAAAAATTTACTCATGCTTCATGCTTTTCAGTAAAGAACCTTCAGGCTGAATTTCATTAGAATAACTTCAAAAACGGCAAAGTTTCATACTAACTTTGCACCCCCGTTTTACCCCCTTAGAGGATGAATTTCCAAAAATCCTTTCTTAGTGAGCACTTACGCTCCAAAAGGAACCCCCATGCAAAATTTGAGACTCCTGGCACTTGTAGTTTCGGAGATTTCGTGATGAATCAGTCAGTGATTTTCTCTTTTATAAATATAGACTAGCTGTGCCCGCGGCTTCGCCCGCGTGGAATTGGACTTGCGACTTTGTGACTAATTAAATCGTATAGACGGATTTAACAGTCTCCTATTACTGTAGTCTTCCCCGAGACGTCAGTGTTCTTCATTGCTCATTGTCTATTTGCTCGCCGCTGTTTGGCTACCTACTGTGTACAAAATCCTGTTGTTTTATTATTTTAATAGCTGTTACCCGCGGCTCTGCCCGCGTGGTCAAGCGAAAATGCCAATAATTTCGTTCCCGTGGGAATTAAAAAAAACCCCAACTTTATCCTTGTCAACATCATAAAGGGAACCTCTATACAAAATTTCAGCTTTCTAGGTTGAGCGCCTGCGAAAATACACTTGCAGTCCTATTACTCCCTTTCCCGTGGGAATTAAAAAAAATCCTTTCTTAGTGAGCACCTACGCCCGAAAAGGAACCCCCATGCAAAATTTGAGACTCCTGGCACGTAGTTTTGGAGATGTTGTGATGAATCAGTCAGTGATTTTCTCTTTTATATACTAACTTTGCATCCTCGTTTTACCGCCCTTACTGGATGATTTTTGGGAAAAATATTTTACTCATGTTTCATGCCTTTCAGCAAAGAACCTTCATGCTGAATTTCATTCGAATAACTTCAAAAACGGCCAAGTTTCATACTAACTTTGCACCCCCGTTTAACCCCCTAACCTAAGGGATGATTTTTGAGAAAAATATTTTACTCGTGTTTCATGTCTTTCATTAAAGAACCTTCATGCTGAATTTCATTCGAATAACTTCAAAAACGGCTAAGTTTCATACTAACTTTGCGCCCCCGTTTAACCCCCTAAGGGATGATTTTTGAGAAAATATTTTACTCGTGTTTCATACTTTTCAATAAAGAACCTTCATGCTGAATTTCATTCGAATAACTTCAAAAACGGCCAAGTTTCATACTAACTTTGCACCCCCGTTTAACCCCCTAACCTAAGGGATGATTTTTGAGAAAAATATTTTACTCGTGTTTCATGTCTTTCATTAAAGAACCTTCATGCTGAATTTCATTCGAATAACTTCAAAAACGGCTAAGTTTCATATTAACTTTGCGCCCCCGTTTTTTTTTTTTTTTTACGTCAGAAAAATGCTTTGTGGCAGCCCCACCGCCCGGGGAGCACGCGGTAGGGACTGTGGAACTTACCACTAAAAAACTGACGGGATGCCTCTTGCCCTGTGTGGCGGGGCCACGGGAAACTGGGATACAACCGCGACCCCGCCAGGGCCGTCCGGCCAAGGTACCAGCCGGACCCGCTCGCCCCCGATACGCTCCGTCAGCAGTACACCGCATCCAGGTGCACTGCCGACACCGAGGACCATCGCTCCCTCAAGACGACGGGCCTTCCCCGGCCCGCCGTCTCGGCTGGGCTATGGTCCCCGTCCACTCGGCGATCGCACCCACTGTGCCTACCGCCAGCCAACGGCCACACCACACTTATTCAGCGTGGCGCGGCCGTCAGCTCCGCTCGTGATTTTTATAGAGGTTGTCTTCCTCGCGGCCCGGGCGGTTAAGCCAAGGCCCCCGGCCCGTGGGTGGAGGACCCACGGGTTAACCCCGTTTAACCCCCTAAGGGATGATTTTTGAGAAAAATATTTTACTCGTGTTTCATACTTTTCAATAAAGAACCTTAATGCTGAATTTCATTTGAATAACTTCAAAAACGGCAAAGTTTCATACTAACTTTGCGCCCCCGTTTAACCCCCTAATGGATGAATTTTGAAAAAAAAAATTCTCTTGTTTTATGTCTTTCAGTAAAGAACCTTCATGCCTAATTTCATTCGAATAACTTCAAAAACAGCAAAGTTTCATACTAACTTTGCAACCCCGTTTAACCCCCCAAGGGATGATTTTCGAGAAAAATATTTTGTTCGTGTTTAATGCCTGTGAATAAAGAACTTTCATGCTCAATTTCATTCGATTAACTTCAAAAACGGCAAAGTTTAATACTAACTTTGCACCCCCGTTTAACCCCTAAGGGAAGATTTTTAAGAAAAATATTTTACTCGTGTTTCATGCCTTTCAATAAAGAACCTTAATGCTGAATTTCATTTGAATAACTTTAAAAACGGCAAAGTTTCAAACTAACTTTGCGCCCCCGTTTAACCCCATAGGGGATGTTTTTTGAGAAAAATATTTTACTCGTGTTTCATACCTTTCAATAAAGAACCTTCATGCTGAATTTCATTCGAATAACTTCAAAAACGGCAAAGTTTCATACTATCTTTGCACCCCCGTTTAACCCCCTAAGGGATGAATTTTGAAAAAAATATTTTACTCATGTTTCATGCTTTTTAGTAAAGAACCTTCATGCTGAATTTCATTCGAATAACTTCAAAAACGGCAAAGTTTCATACTAACTTTGCACCCCCGTTGTACCCCCTTAGGGGACGAATTTCCAAAAATCCTTTCTTAGTGAGCACCTACGCCCCAAAAGGAACCCCCATGCAAAATTTGAGACTCCTGGCACTTGTAGTTTCGGAGATTTCGTGATGAATCAGTCAGTGATTTTCTCTTTTATAAATATAGATATATAGATTTAGCACACTAAGGCTGTAATAATAAACGATTTAAAAGATTTATTTATTTACTAGCTGCCCGGCCCGGCTTCGCCCGGGTACTGTTTCGTTTTTTTTTCAATCTTTCTGAGAGATTTTCTTAATATTTTTTTCCATAAGAACCTTGTACAGAGTATTAGAAAACTACAAAAAAAAAACAGCCAAATCGGTCAAGCCGTTTTCATGTTATGTCGTGACAACGGAAAACGGGTTTAATTTTTATATATATAGATTATACAATGAAGTCGCTTTCGCTGTCTGCTTAAAAACTACGCAACGGAATTTGTTGTGGTTTGTTTTTTAATAGATAGTGGTTCAGGAGGAACGTTTATTTGTATAACACATTCCGAAATTCCCACGGGAAAGCGGGATACACGCAAACAAAGTTGCGCAAATTTCATTAGTTTTAATATAAGAACATTTGTCATATCATACCTAAGCTAAATGTAGCGAAGTAGTAATCAGGTGCTGGGCTCGGTGAAATGCTAAACGATTTTAACTTGTCATCATCGTTGTCGTCCTGGATACTCTGTTTGTAGGAATCCAACTTTCCATCTTCGTATATCAAAACACGATGATGTGCTTGAATTGCAAACAGTTTCTCATCTGATGACCATTGAGGTTCCCTAAATAAATATGAGTATTGTGAACTTGGGAAGTAATAACATATGTACTGCTATGTCAAGCTAATGTTTCAAATATTTTGTACGGAAGAGCAGGTCTTTACTAACACAAGTTTTTTTGATAGCTTAAAAGTAAAATCACAAGTTAAAGGATTTTTGATTTTAAACCTTTGTCTAAATAGAATAGAATAATAAAATTTATTGGGAGTTCAAAGATCGTTCTAGTTTATTCCCCAAGTATATATAAACTTCGATGTACCGCACTATTATTAACTTGTGTTGTAGTAAATTCAAGAAACCCAGTCTTCCTCGTTTCTTCTGCTTCCTGCAATTACTGTCAACTGTGGGAAGCTCTGTCAAGTGTTTTTCAATCACCTAACGTACATATCACAAAACTACATATCAAAAAACTACATATCACAGTAAAAAGTTTTACATCAAAAATATTACCATCCAGACTGATTTTTCTGTGCAAAAGATTCTACTAATTCTCCAGTAGCTGATTTATACACATGAAGATTTGGTTTACCCTGAAAATATAAGAAATTTTTATTTAGGATTGCAATATTATCACAACTTCTTTTTTTATACCATGAAAACAAATCTGTTCTACACAATACAATACAAAACACTTTATTGCACCAAAACAAAACATTAATACATGAATCTTAGAAACTATACAGTACAATAGGCGGTCTTATCGCTTAGCGATTTCTTCGAGACAACCTCAAAAGAAATGGTCAAAGAAATTTTAAACGGATTGCGTAACACAATATAAAGTAAGACAAAAAATAATAATAATATTAAATTAAAAACAATTCATAAGTTATAATCACAGGGGTGCATCCGCAGCACTCTCACTACAAAGTCCTTTCAATACTTCCTACTCCGACTATCTTCTTTCTGATTAAATTCGTCGTGAGTTTCAAGACAGCTGTAGTTTTCTTCCCTGGGACGTCAATAAGCTTCATTGCTTATAGTCTATCTGAGGTTGCCATTGTTGATCCTGGCTACACAGGAGACACAGTGGTGGGAATGTGTGGTGGGCTTGTCCCGACTCTCACTACTGCGCAGCCGTCTGTTCTATATTATCTATATGTTC
This sequence comes from Endotricha flammealis, assembly GCA_905163395.2. Lineage (NCBI taxonomy): Eukaryota > Metazoa > Arthropoda > Insecta > Lepidoptera > Pyralidae > Endotricha > Endotricha flammealis. Next base: position 11,209,530 of record LR990855.1, read on the forward strand.
TTTGCTATGTGTTCACTGCTACATTAACTTGTTCACTGGTTTCAGGAGTTTGGTTAAATGATGTTTGCGTACACATTTTCTACGTGCAGACTGAGTGCAAGTAATAGTTTTTAATATGACTTCTTTATGCTTCTTTTATAACATCAAATAATGTAGGTATAATACTATAGATACCTTTGGATTCTCTTTTGTCATGGCAAACATCTCCCAAACCATGAAGTAATTGTCTAAAGGTGAAAAAGACATCTCTTTGATGTTTCCATTGATGGTTGCGGCCACTGACCAATCTCGACATTTTAATATTTCAACCCTGAAATTTTTAAAATGTTGAATTTATGTTGCAAATAAAATTTTTGAACAGAAAATATATTAATAAATTCACATTTTGGAAAGCATATTTTTTGTTTAGTCTTGTTGCAGTTTTATTACATTTGAATCCTTATTTTTGTGTGCTTCCTACAATTTAGTCTGTCGTATTCAGTGTTTTTATATTGTAGAACTTGGTTCGAATAAGATTAAAAATGTTTAAACATTGCCTTTTTATATTATTTGGTCACGGGTGTGGAAACCATTTACAATATACTATGGTGCTACAAATGAGCAATAGATAACTGAAAACAAAAATGAAGACTAACTTTTTATCTGTTCTGTACGCAAGATACGTTCCCTTCGGGCTGTATACAATTCCACGTAAGTTGGGTATTGTCTCATCTCTAAGAGTTTGTTCATCATAAGGTTCTTTAAAGTCAACGACGAATATATTTTTGTTCGTTAATCCTGAAAAGAATAAAGTCGGTACACAACATTTTATAACCTCTAAGTTTACTGGAAATCAATATTCAAATGGGTCAATCTCAATTTACCAGCAATGAATGGATTCGCGGTCATATTTATAACTTTGACTAACAATATTAAGTTAACAAAAATATCTTATTATTTATAACAATTATTGAAAATAAAGTTTAACTCATGCATGCATGCAACATGCAAGCAAGTGACAGTCAGTAGGTGACAGCAAAACTATAGAAGACTAAAGCGGGGAATTCACTCACAGACATGCCCGTAGGCACGCCCGCGGGCATGTCCGAGCGGGCAACTTTACAAGAGGTTTGTCCTAAGTCTGTATGTGTGTGTCCATCGCATTAGGACAAACCTCTTGTAAAGTTGCTCGCTCGGACATGCCCGCGGGCGTGCCTACGGGCATGTCTGTAAGTGAATTCCCCGCTTAATACCTTTTTTTTTTTTTTTTGTTTTCTTCGCTCTTGGGCAGGCAAAGGGCTTTGAGCCCATACAGCCAAGTCATAAGTAAATTTATAAGTAATTCAAAGCAGCGAGTTCATGCTATCCTGACATTCTTGACTCAGTATACAGTCTCTGAGTCAAGACGCCCCGAAGAAAGATGATAGCAAAATTTCTTCAGAAAATACGGATTTTGAAGTCAACACGATAATGCACTTTTAATAGGTTCCTGATCACAAACTTCAATCAATATGTACTATAACCAATGTTTGCTTCACATTACACTATCAATACTATGAATCAAACGCAGAAACACACAAAAATTAAATTTCTAATCACGAGCCCAAGTGGACGCTATTGTAGTTGGCGCCAAAATCCCCGCTAAATACCGCTAATACCTTAGAGCAACGCGGGCGCTTCCGGGCGCCCGCGTTGCTCTAAGGCTAATACCAAATACTATAGAAGACTAATACCCACAGCTCTTGACGTTTCTCATACAATGACTTGGCAACCTCCGTTCACCTCATGCCGCTAGGGGCGCTATAACATTTTGTATACAAAACGCACAAAAGTTTTGAAATCGTTCACCTCATGCCGCTAGGGGCGCTATAACATTTTGCATACAAAAGTTTTGCAATCGTTCACCTCATGCCGCCCTCATGCCGTGGGTATTAGTCTTCTATAGTCCAAAGCTGTGGGTATTAGTCTTCTATAGTATTTGGTATTAGAAAATACTATAGAAGACTAATACCCACAGCTTCGGAAGAATTCGGGCAAGACGCGACACTAGCGCCCCTACGGCATGAGGGCGGTATGAGGTAAACGATTTCAAAACTTTTGTGCGTTTTGTATGGAAATGTTCACCTCGTGCCGCTAGGGGCGCTATTTCGGAGGTTGCCAAGTCATTGTATGAGAAACGTCAAGAGCTGTGGGTATTGGTCTTCTATCTTAGAGAAAGGATGAATAGAGGCGACACGGTAGGAGTGAGCGAGATGAGTAAATACAATATTCCCAAGGCCAAAAAGAGCTAGAGAAACATTTTTTGTCCTTATCGACGTATACTATTTTTTTGCTGGGCACAGTCGCTAACTGTGCCCAGCTAACGAGAGCGGTTTTCTATAATTCTCAAAATCTGAATTTTCAGGGTGAAAACAAGGTGAAAACTGTAATCTGTGATTGACTTTATGTGTTTTTGCGTTCATAGACTATGGTGCATTGTAGTGTTTTAGGCTGCAATAGCCGCAGTGAACGTAAAATCGACAACATAACCTTTCATTCGTAAGTACACTATTTAGACTTTATTTCGGCCCTAATTGATAAAAATGAATACAGATAATATTTATTAAGGCTCAAATGACGGCTTCAATGTACAGAAATAACGAAATAAAACGTAAATGTGCAAGAAAATAATAGTATTTTGTAGTATTATACACCCAAATTAAGTAGGTAAGTAAAATGAAGCCAGGCGGCCACTTTCCTGAATCCTGTGTCTCCTAAATTTAGTCGGGTACCACGCGTATTGGGGATACCAGCAATTTACTTGAATTTACCCATACAATATTACCCACAATTGAGGTAAAATAGTGACAACTTAAATTAAAAATAATATCTATTTATAACAAGCTTGTACAGACGAGAAACCCCCCCACACATATAGTTTTTAACCGACTTCAAAAAAAGAGGAGGTTCTAAGTTTCACTGTGTATTTTTTTTGTATGTCCGCCGATTACTCCGTCGATTTTTTACCGATTTTCTTAATCTTTTTTTTTCGAAAGTGCATATCCCAACTTGGTCCCATTGTCACCAAATCAGGATCTGATGATGGGATCCCAGGTAAATCGAGGGCAACCCTCAGATTCTATAAGCATGTACAACGCGTTACTTATGTTTTCGTAAGCTATTTATTTATTTACGTCTGGAAGTCATCATCCCATGTTGGTGAGGTGATGATGGAAGGTACAACTCCTAAACGGATAGGAGTTAGAGCATAATTCTTTAAGTATTGTAGGTATGGATTAGACCATTTGTTTTTTTTTCCATCATCACTTGTCACAAAGTCAGAATCTGATGATGGGATCCCAGATGATCGAGGGCAACTCTAAAATTTGATAGGCACGTACAATGTGTTACTTTACTTATGTTTTCGTAAGCTGTTCATGTATTTACGCCTGAATTCGTATCAATGTTAACAACAAACAAGTATAAATCGAAGTCTCAATATATTGATGATTATAAGAAAAAATACATCGCAAATCATCAATAGTCCTATTAGTTTATCGTATAAAAAAATATAAAAAAAACATGGGGTAAATCATGGGGTAATATTCTCTTTTCTGGTAACACTACGTAATCAATGTACTTTGTTTCTCTCCCTTACGGGTATACGCCTGATGACAACTCTATTTATCCTTTCTCTAAGTCTTCTATAGTATTTGCTAATACCCACAGCTCTTGACGTTTCTCATACAATGACTTGGCAACCTCCGTTCACCTCATGCCGCTAGGGGCGCTGTAACATTTTGCATACAAAAAACCTCCGTTCACCTCATGCCGCTAGGGGCGCTATAACATTTTGCATACAAAACGCACAAAAGTTTTGAAATCGTTCACCTCATGCCGCCCTCATGCCGTAGGGGCGCTAGTGTCGCGTCTTGCCCGAATTCTTCCGAAGCTGTGGGTATTAGTCTTCTATAGTATTTGGTGACAGCAAGGGACTGACCTGACAGGACAGAGTACAGACAGACAGGCAGGCATGACAGTTGATGGGGTGGGGAGTTGGGATACCTCCACGCGGTCCACCCTGGTAACGTCGGCGAGTAATTCCTTAGTTTCTGGACCCAACTCTGGAATTACTTGCCGACGGCCAAATTCCCGACGCGGTGGGTCTGCTCCCCGTGCGTACCTTGGATGGAGTACGTGGGATGCGGACAAATCCGCTCCCCCTTGCATCCGTACTGGTGCTGGGGGTGGAGCGATTGAGGAGACAACCTCGTTAAAAAACAAGAGGTGGAGCCGGCCGCGCTTGGCTCGGCCGGCTGTATGATGAGCGGTGGTGGACTCGTTCGCTCGCTGATCCTCCCCAAAAGCGTCTTCGCCCCGACTGGTGTCCGGGCCTACTCCACCCGTTGATACCGGGGGCGACCTCCGTATGGTGGAACGCGGAGGCCCTGTAGACACTGGGTCTCGCCAACCCAGACACTGCGGGGGGCGTTAAGGGTTGGGTCACATGGGCGAATGAGACCACCCTGGAAGAGGGAGTGCGCGGTGGCGCAATGTGTCACAGAGTCCACTAAGTACGTAGTGGACGCTGTGGCACTTGGAGTGGCGCAGGAGGCGCGGTGGAGGAAGAAAACCTCGTTAAAAAATTGAAGAAGAGGGGCCGGCGGCTCGCAGAGCCCGGCCAGCGGTCGCACGTTGTTGCGACCGCAGAGATGACCCTTGCCCAGCCGAGACGGCGAGCCGGGGAAGGCCCGTCGTCTTGAGGGGGCAATGGTCCTCGGTGTCGGCAGTGCACCTGGATGCGGTGTGCTGCTGACGGGGCGTTCCGGGGAGAGCGGGTCCGGCCAGTTTAACTTTGGCCGGACGGCCCTGGAGGGGTCGCGGATGTATCACAGTACCCGTGGCCCCGTCACTTAGGGGGCGAGTGGCATCCCGTCAGTTTTTTAGTGGTAAGTCTCACAGTCCCCACCGCATATTCCTCGGGCGGTGGGGCTGCTGCAAAGCATTTTTCTGACGATAAAAAAAAAAGAAAAAAAAAGGCATGACAGTTGATGACATTTTTTTATTTTTTTTTTGTTTCTTCGCCCAATTTTTTTATAAGGGCAGGCAAAGAGGCTTTAAGCCCATACAGCCAAGTCGTAAGTAATAAATAAATACAGGAAAAAAGAATACGTAAAAGGCATAAGCCAAGTCTTTGTAAGTATAGAATAAGATAAATAATGATGACAGCAATTTTATTCGTGGGGCATAGAATAAACAGACAATTTGCATAGACAACAGCAACATTTGGCGGCTGGCGGGTGAACTAAAAAGACTGCTAGGAGTTAAATGGGCATTTCCACCTAGAATGACCTACGTGAACCATGCGTGTAATTTTTTTTATTTTCAGAGTTTTAGTACTTCTACTTTACAAGAAGATACCCAGTATATTGAATTTTAATAAATCTATAAAAGATTTCGACTTTAACTGAGATTTCCTGAAAAAAATTATTAAATTTCAAGAGATAGTGCTCATGAGTAGGTCAGTTTCGTTACGAAGTAAATTGGTTTGTTATTGAATAAACTCACTATTTTACTTTCAAAAACGACTTTCGTTACGTAGATTAATAACTAAAGAAATTAAATTCGACCAAAAACATACTCTTTCAAGAACAGCAGAATGCCAAATTTAACAAAATATGGAGTTTCGTTACTTATGGGGTATAGCGGAACTAATTAGTTTAAGTTCCCGGGTTTGCTTATTACTCTTTAAGGAAAAATTACTAAACCTTTCACATTAATCTATTGTTGTCATGAATAAAACAAAACTATTTCATATAAAAAATTAATTAAAATTAAAATTGTACGGCAAATAATTTCAGGGACAATAACTAAACTGACACACTGTAACGAAAAGGACATATTAAATATGTGGGTACACTAAGCCCTAAACATTATTATCTGGTATTCATTTTACCTCAAGTTTAACCAATGTAATTTCTAACTTTATATTAATAGAGATCGCTAGCTTATAAAATAAATATGTATTTCTTTTTTATTTACTTAATTCATTGCCTTTTTTATATCAAAAAAATTAGGTACTATTTTTTATAATTTTTTTTTAAAAAAAATATCGCAAGGAGTGTCTAAAGATAAATTCGGAAGTTTTTAAACTTATTTATTATTTTTCCCTTTTTACTTTCAGGGAACCATTATCTATTATCACTTTTGCAGCTGAGTGTGTTCACAACTTTTATGGGTCAGGTTCGTTACATTTTATGTCAGGTTATATGTTACGAAGCAAAATGTAACGAAACGGACGTAACGTTTAGGCTTCACAAGTCAAATTTATGTTATTAATTCATTTAGAGAACGTTGACAATTAACTTTATCATCATTACGTAAATCAGAAGAAACAGTTTCTTATTTATTTGGCTACATCTATAATAAAACACCAAAGCTTTTTATAAAACTCGGTAACAACAGCTGACAAAAAATGTGGAAAACTTGCCTTACCACGAACGTGTCCACTTCTTTCGCAGATTATTTAAAAATAACAGCTGTAAGGCGTCGAAGTAGATTTCTCTATGATTCAAATATTGCCAGTTTACGAAAAATACTCACAATTCCGGGGAAATTTTAAAAAATATGCTATAATTACCGTAACTAAGTGTGACATGTCAGGATTTGTGATTTTGCTGGGACAGACTTTATAATTAAATATCGACTTAATTTTATATGAAACAAGGTAGGTTTTACAAATACAACATAAGCAGCACATATTTTATAGTAGAATTTACGCTCCTAATACTATAGATTACAGAAAAGTTTGATGTTTTCGGTCATCAAAAACCGTAACCTCTGTCGGGGACAGTATGCAGAATTAAATTCAACGATTTTAATTTTATTTTTTTTATGTATATTACGATTATTTTACAGAAATATTCGAAGCTAGTTAAGGCATAAATATCTAGAAAACAAAAAAAATATATCAATGTTCCTGTAAGTGGTTCACAGAGTTAGTAATAAAATTAAATGTGTCGGGGACATAAGAAATGACCTACATTGCCACTTTACGTGGAAATGCCCAAATACTATACTAATATTGTCCTGTGGCCAACCGAGGGCCAAACTTCACTAAAATGATGGATGAACAAAAAAAATATATAGCGGCGGCCTTATTGTACTTCACACATATAACGTCTGACGGACCATTCGATAGCATTGACGTTATTTATTTTATTAGTCATTAATTTACTTAAAATGTAAATAAAATACAAATTGGATACTTATATACTCAAAATTTCATGTATTCCATCGGATGGGGCCGGCCGCTAACGAAGAAATAATTATTCTTTAATATTTCTTTAAGCCCAGTTTACATTTTGAGAAGTAACAAGTGAGAAGACAAATGAGAAGTGAAACAACTGACAAGTGAGAAGTGACAAATATAACAAGTTAAGGGTTTACATGTCATTTTGAGAAGTAACAAGTGAGAAGTGACAAATGAGAAGTGAAACAACTGACAAATGACAAGTGTTTTTGTGTGAACGGCTACTGACAAGTGACAAATGAGAAATGAGAACTGACAAGTGAATAGAAGCCGGTTCTATTTCCTGACAAGTAACTCTGCCCCGCGCTACCCCCGCCTTCCCTCTCGCCCTTCTCGCGTTTTGTACAAAAACTGCCAAGTTAAAGTGGATGTGGCCTGTGTCTGCCGTATGCAACCGGAAAGATGGGCAAAAAATATCAACTTTTTGGGTTCCGAACGAGCGACGAGGTAAAGGAAGACTGAGGAGGCTATGGCGGGACGATTTAAATGCCTTCTTAGACACTTTGAACCGTGACGAGTGGAGAAAGGGAGGGGGAGGCCTTTGCCCAGCAGTGGGACACAAGACCTTCAAGCTAGGGAATAATTAAAAAAAAAAAATAACATGGATGTAGGTAGTATATGCCAAAGTCACCGCTAAGCTAAAGCAACTTTTTGATTTTTCGATAAAGTCGGCGCCGCCATAGCGACAGACGTGCACAGTTATTCACGTTCACGTTCAATTCAAACTGAGAGAAAATCAAACAGGGTGCGATTTCCAGCGTAGTATAATTAAGCGGCACCCTAACCGGTAAGCAGGACATCCTGCCGGCAGGGCCCGAGAAATCGTGTAGTGTAATAAGGGCTTAAGCGCTTAACCCGGTTAGGTCCCAAGTCTAGGTTTTTGATGGATATTTTCAGGTTTATGGTAAAACAAAGCAATGATTTTGTCTTCTTACGGATCTTAATCAAAAGCCTAGGTTTTTTATCAAAAACCTACGACAGATAGATTAATATCAGAATGAAATTGAATAGCATTTGTTGCTACAATGTTAGAATGGATATATCTAACAAAGTCTACGCGATTCGGTCAATTTCTGTAGTGTAATAGATTAGGGTTTCGTCAAGTTTTTGGCAAACAAAAGCTAAGCCAGTTCAGTTTCCACTTTCTCTCTAATGGTATATAGGTTTTGTAAATTCGCCGCCAGGCGCCAATAAGTAAACAGCCAAAGCCTGAAAGACAATTATGAAACTTTTTTTTTCTATAATCAAGTTCATTGAAGTTCATTTCATATTGGATTTTGGCGCCAACTACAATAGCGTCCACTTGGGCTCGTGATTAGAAATTTAATTTTTGTGTGTTTCTGCGTTTGATTCATAGTATTGATAGTGTAATGTGAAGCAAACATTGGTTATAGTACATATTGATTGAAGTTTGTGATCAGGAACCTATTAAAAGTGCATTATCGTGTTGACTTCAAAATCCGTATTTTCTGAAGAAATTTTGCTATCATCTTTCTTCGGGGCGTCTTGACTCAGAGACTGTATACTGAGTCAAGAATGTCAGGATAGCATGAACTCGCTGCTTTGAATTACTTATAAATTTACTTATGACTTGGCTGTATGGGCTCAAAGCCCTTTGCCTGCCCTAGAGCGAAGAAAACAAAAAAAAAAAAAAAAAAATCATTTCATATTTCATTCATTCAAATTTCAAAATGGCTCCACTTCACTCAAAAGAGACTCAAAATAATCAGTCAGACAAGAAAAATATACTTTGATGGCGCGTGAAATATTATTAAAGAAATAAACGTAAATCAACTTGTAATGCAATTTGAGGAGTACTAATCAGATAGATATCATTATATCCATGTTTAGTAATAAAAAGCAGCTACAAAGGCGTACTCCTGAAAATGGTACGGGCCGCGAAAATTATTTGTCGTTATTAGTGGATGAATATGTGAATTCCGAATCTTATGGTAAATATATCATATAAATTATAAATCATTTTAGTTAAAATATCAAACTTACTACTGCTACGAATAATAGACGTGATACTTGCAGATGAACAAATGTTTTTAGCTACTTATTAATGATTTTTCACATTGCAAAGGAACCTTGGTAGGTTTTGTTTTTATGCGAATAATTTTGACCTTGGATTGGATTGGAATATGTATTTAACATCTAGTATCCCCAGCCTGCGTTAAAAGTAGCGTTTTAATTTATTAAATTTTATTCTTTCCTAATAAATATTAATTTTAATACAGATGCTAAATGCCAAGTTCTAGCCAATTTGGCGAATTTTGCTTATGACCCAATAAACTATGGATATATAAGAGATGTTGGAGTTCTGGATATATTCCTGTATGTATTGAAAAATGAGACAGAAAATAAATTATTGAAATTTGCATGTGCTGGAATATGCAACGTGTGTACTGGTGAGTAAATACTTATTTGCAGTATTTTTTAGAATTTATCAGTAGAAATTATATGGAGTTGACATTTTATGCACATTTCTTATATGTTTAGATAGCAATCCGAAATGTTCTTCACTTTCTGTGTCATAATTTTTTTGTCGGCCTACTGAAATTGTGTATTTTGAAAGGTTACTTCCCTTCACTTAGACTGGTTTCAAATACTAAAGGTTAAAGGGTTGATATCACTCTAACTCACATTGTATGATAAGCCATAAATTGCCATGGTGTAAGAAGATCCACTATCTAATTTATTGTGTAATTAAATGTAATTTTGTGAATTTACAAATTTCAGATCAGTCAAATGCAGAGTACATACAAAATTGGAGGGGAATGGGATTGAGTTTACTTACCAGATTATTGAACTCCGACTGTGATGAAATAGTAGGTGAAGCTATTACCACTCTGATCTATCTCTGCAACAACGAAACAAAGACACAAATTAATACTCCTGATGTAATAGATGTTATGGTAAAACACAGGGCTTCAAGTAACAAAATGTTACATAACTTGGCTACAATATTTTTGGATGATGTGTGTAACACTGATTGAATAATCGGAAAAGATAGTTTTGAATAAACATCTAAAATGAACAAGATATTATCAAACCGCTTTCCATACATAGCAGTAAGCAACAAAAATTATCAGAAAATATGTAAAATACACACAACAACATTCAGTAGCTCTGCTTTTAAGGCTGGGGACAAAATTCGAATACAGAAGACCTTGACACAGAAGGATCTAGATGCATTCTCGAATCTCACTAGTGACCATAACCACTTGCATCAAAATAATGGCAATAAAAGGCCAATAGTGCATGGAGCTTTGTTAAATGGCTTAGTGGCAGGTCTGATTGGCACACATTTGCCTGGTCCTGGCACAGTGCTTGTCTCGCAGACAATGAAGTTTCCAAACAAGTGTTTTGTAGGTGAAAAACTAACGATAAGTGTTGAATTGGTTGATGTGAGGAAAATTCTGAAGGTAAAATTTTACTGTATCGTTGAGGAAGAGAAAAAGGTTGTGTTCGAAGGGGAGGCTAAGTTGATGTTAGCCAAAGACTGTTAATTACTCTTTTATCTACTCATATAGTAATTTATTTTTATTTTAGGATTTTTTTAAATAATAGTTTAAGGTCTCAAAATAATCGTCAATGAACCTGTTGTGTAGTCAGAGATTTGAGAGAAGAATATTATAAAAATGGTTATGAATATGTGCCAATAAAATATGTGAGAATCGAAATTAGTTATTAACATATTAATTATGAAGTACAATTTGTTACAGATTAAGTAATTGATTTCTCTCAAAATAATGATAAATTCAGTCTTTTATGGAATGCTGTAAAACCAATTTTGAATATTCTGTCCATTTATTGTCCATTATTATACAATTAGTCAATAACTAATTAAGACTGATAGCCTCTAGCTGGTTTACATGATTTATTGATAACATTACAAAGATTGATATCTACAAAAATAATATAATGATTTAGTCCAAAATATTAAACTGTGTGCTGAAACATTCAATATTGTATTTGCATAGTATTGTTTATTTTATTATATATGAGGCTGCCATATTATTATAAAGGGATTGACTGAAAATAAAAGCAACTCCATTGCTATGAAAAAAAAGCAAGGTTAATTAACTTGCATCTTCAAATCAGATTTAAAATGAAAACGGCAGGACATTATTCAATGTTTTAGTTCTACAATCGGTTTCTGAAACCAGTTTTTAAAGTTGATGACATTAAGCCATTGCTGTCGCTGTCAAAACTAAGTAAGAAAAAAGAGCTTGAGACTTAATGTGGAATTAAAATTAAAATGTGTTCCAGAAACTGACTGTTATAACACATAATCTGGATCATAAAGTTGAAATTATATTGACAGTTATAATTAATTTATACTTACAAGTTACAACTAAAGATTGATTATGGACAAAAATTTGTAGTTCACCATTGTACATACATAGATACCTTTAGGTTTTACATTATTATCTATTGTCTATGATCAAAGATTTTAATTTTGTTGTCTATGCTTGCACTGACGAGAGATTTTTCGTCTGCAGACTTTTGTCTACAATATATTATTGCTTACAATGCATAGATTGTGTGTGGTACTTTTAGTCCCTTATGTATTTGTTCGATCTAGTTGTAAGCGATTTTATTTGATGAAAAAAAAAACTGCTGAAAAAAGTCCCTCGTGTGCACAGGATTTTAGTAATACTATATTAATAAGTCTTTCAATACACATAAGTACAAATCTATAGTTATTTTAAGTCCTGTTGTTTGTGTTCGAAGTCTTATAATGTCAAGATTCATTTGCATTTTGTAAATATTATTTTATGGAGATTGATATATTTTTAATATCATTGTTTGCACCGAAAAATTAATTAATGGACTCATGAAACGCATTTTTAAAGTTGTCCCTGTCATCTAAAAAAGAAAAAAAGAGATAGCGAGACCCTTAATGTGGAATTAAAATGAATTTCAGAAATTAGCTGTAATTTCCATATATTTCAAAAACGATCCAATCCACACGAGACATTTTATAAAATACGCTTCCCATAGGACCAAATGATCCATGTTTTTGACAAAATCTCTTCTATTTAAAATGTTGATGATTTCTGATCTCACTCAGAAAAAATATTTCTTTTTCTGTGTGCCTCAGGTGGGCTAAGTATTGCATACATTTATGTTATGATGTAAATAGGGTGGATTTTTGAAGTTGCCACGGGAAATCAGGATTAGGATATAACTAAGTCATGGTTAACTTAATTCAGCTTAGTCTGCATAGCTGATATGATTTTGCAGACCACAACGAGTAATGTATGTTAAACTAACTCGAAACTAACTTAGCTCTTCGTCTGCAAACCGCTTAAATTATACATGTCACTGTCAAACTAAAGAAAAATAAGAGAGATAGCTTGAGACTCAAGGGCCTATGCAATGCGGCGCGGATCCGCGACGGACAGTCCGCGACGGATTGTAAAAAATGTACTAAATCCGCGACGAGTGCACTGAACGCACTTTATTATGCTTTAATAGGTACATTTGATCGTCCGTCACGGATATCGCGTCGCACTGCAAGTCCTTAGTGTGGAATAAAAATTAAAATATGTTTCAAAAACGGCTGTGAGACACGAAAATGGGATTTGATCGTTTTTGCGAAACATGGTATCATCAAAAATATAGCAAATTCCTTTACTCAAATTGCAAAGGTATTGACATCATATTGATGTGTTAAAGGGAATTGGCTCCACTGATATGCATGGATTTTTCTAGAAAAAAATTGTTGTGTACTGTTTCTTTTTGTTAAAAAGAATGTATGTGTGTTTACATATTTATATTATGTACATATTTACTTTGTATTAATACTCTATCTGCTTATAGTAAGTAGATGGTCTTTTTAATTGAATTTATTGTTACTGTTTCAGGTTTGTTTTTAAATTGTGTTTAATTAAGTCATACTTGGATTAAAATCTGCTTGTTACTTTATTTTTCTTTTTTTTTGTTAAAAATACATATAAATATCGTAAAACATCGTAAGTATCGACAAGTTTCAAAAGTTCTGATTTCTTTTACATAATACTTTTACTCTGGAGTAGACATAACCTAGAACTAACTAGTAATTGATTGAGAGGTCAGTATAATACTTCACCTGAGTTCTACGGTTCTACCAAATACTATAGACGAGTAATACGCACAGCTTCGGAAGAATTCGGGCAAGACGCGACACTAGCGCCCCTACGGCATGAGGGCGGCATGAGGTGAACGATTTAAAAACTTTTGTATGCAAAATGTTATAGCGCCCCTAGCGGCATGAGGTGAACGGAGGTTGCCAAGTCATTGTATGAGAAACGTCAAGAGCTGTGCGTATTACTCGTCTATAGTATTTGGTTCTACTCTGCAGATGAATTCGTAAAAAAAATATAGGTTCCATCGCAATCTTTATTGTCAAGACGGATTTCTAACTCCTGCCACGTTTTAGATTTTATTTTTCATTCTTGATAAAAGTAGTAGCATAAGATAAGAATCCCTTCACACGCGTTACTTCAGGGTCGGCGGACATCCAACTTCGCTGTACCGACCTCACTGGTGCGGAGTGGTGGAGACTCCGCGTCAACACAGTATAATAAATAGCAATAGCGTAGCGTCAACGTCCATCCAAAAGCGACTCCAGATAAACGTCAGTGTGAAGGGGCTCTTAATAATTTGTTATATTTATCTATTTACGAATGACTTTGTGACAAAGTAAGGAATTTTGTTAGGATTCTTTATTTTGTATTTAATAATACTTAATCGTAGTGCTTTTATAGTAGGAATTTAAAATTTGAATATTTTCCCCTTTGCTAGAGTAGTGAGTGTCCGCTTTTATAAGCGACTTCTATAATCGGGATAATGGCTGTGACTTTCTTTAAATTATATTGAAGTGTCTTTACATTTTTCGGCTTTATTGTATTTTTGGTGTGAACTGTGAATATTAAGGTTACCATCAGTCATCTACAGAAGCGAAATTTGACGGAATAGAAAGATCATTCCTAAATAAACAATAGGCTATCGTTATTCAATATCTCAGCGGGTTTCCTAAATACAGTAAAAATCGGGGATTTTGGCGCCAACTACGATAGCGTCCACTTGGAAACGTGATTAAAAAATGAATTTCTGTGTGTTTCAACGTTTGATTGATAGTGTAATGCGTTAAGCAAACATTGTTTAGAGTGCATAGTGATTGCAGTTATGATCAAGAACTTTTAAGGTGCATTATCGTATTGACTTCAAAATTCGCCTTTTCTGAAGAAATTTTGCTATCATCTTTCTTCGGGGCGTCTTGACTCAGAGACTGTATACTGAGTCGAGATAGCATGAATACGCTGCTTTGAATTTACGTACACAAATATTACTTGAAAATGGCACAATGGAATCTTCCTCTGAATTCCGATTGCCAAACGAAAGAAAAAAAACACTAAAAAAAACTATTGCCCTAATAAAAAAATAAAAAAGTCTATATCTCAAGTACCATCTCGTTGGTACGACAAAGATGGGGTTTGAGAATACTTGAGATTGATATTAGATTTCAACTATTTTTGTTACGAGAATAGCTGCCCGCACTAAATACTGCTATTGATTATTTACGAATAATCTCCGCCGTTTCTGTGTATGACCTTTAGGTCGCTAAGCGCAATGGTATGCATTTTTGCGACCCTCCAACTCGGCCCCACTGCACTGCGCCGTCTCGAGGGCCTTCCAGAATAAATATTTATTTAGCTGTCGTGTTCTGTGCCTCCAGTCGAGTTGCTTTATTTATTTTATTTTCTCAATTTTGTGATTATATTGTACGCTGTTACAAACTTACAGCTAGTTTCTGAAATGCATTTTTAAAGTTAATAATACATTCAATTGTCAGTCAAACTAAAGAAGAAGCTAAGATAGCTTGAGGCTTGGTGTTGAATTTAAATACGCTTCGGTAACTGGCTATTAGTTAACTAATTCCGATCGAGTACCAAACCATATTGGATAGTGGAATGAATACCATTCAGAACATATAAGTAATATCCAAAAGTTTCAAAACTAGCTATCTTTGGATTTTAAATGCCATAGCGCAAAACGGAGCACGGAAAATATTTTATAATTTTCGATCATTGTAAACATAGTTTCTCTAATTAATGTATACAAGGAAGATAATAAAAATGCCTTTCGATATCGATGTCTATTTAGTTTATCATATCGTACCTTACTCAATAAAAAATAAATAGGTTCACTTATACCTTTTTTTATATCACAAAGTTGGCGAACAAGCACTCGGCCCGCCTGATGGTAAGCATCACCGTAGCCTATAGACGCTTGCAATACTAGGGGTATCACTCACGCGTTGCCAACCCTCCCAACTTCCAACCCCCCCAAGTGGAACTCTGGAGACCTTACCGTAGAAACACAACGTGGCCGAGACCAATGGTATTTGGCTACGAACTTCTGTAAGGTGGAGGTCTTTCCCCAAATGGGCTGCTCCGATTTGAGCGGTACCTAACTACTTTGCGGCTCTCTTAGTACCTAAGTACTTTGCAAGCATTGAAACGAAATATTTTTGGGATAGTTGAAAAGATCATACATGACTGCATATGGAACTAGTAGTGATATTCGATTCTACGAGGCAGAGAATTATCTTGGAAGTGGCCACTGAACGAGGATTATTGCAGTCTCGAAACCTAGAAATCTGGAAGATGAATATTATAGGCTCCAACTGATATTTATACTTAGGAAACCTACGAATTGTCTAAGTAATTCAAGCAGCTCAGAAACTTTCAATATTCAGCTCTTAATCCTTTTATTTTTTAGCCTCATTACCTTTAATCGATTTAAAAAAAATAAGAAATACGCCCTGCCGCCTGCCATACATCGATTCCCATGGTAAATACCTGTGTATCGATCAGAAGAAGTCCTTAGTGGCATTAATTTTTATGACATTTTTATTATGATGCCATTTAGTTTTTGGGATATATAGTCATTTGAGGTCTGTATATAAGCAATGTTAAATAATTATGTATAAATAATTACTTACAATGTTAAATAATTACTTTGTAATAAAAGTCGAAATAGGTAGCTCATTCCTTTTAGCCTGAGTCAGGATGAAATAAGGCTATAAGTATTTGATTAATAAAGCCTCTTTCCATAAATTACATTCTTTCTTATCTGTATCATGTACTTATCTAGTAAGATGAAATTATCTGCAAAACTCAAGAAAGGGTCACGTACATTAAATGTTTATAAAATTTGGTAGCACGTTCCGCGCGTACGTCTGTCTCAGTTAAAAGAAATGCACACGCAGCATAGAATTCTTCAAATGATAGAATTATCACCTCAAGTTTCGTTATAAATTGCATGTCTTGGGAGATTTTTGTGATAGTATTAATCGTGTATAGTGATGTGAAGCTAGTTCTTTCACTTTGTGAATAGGTAAGTGACGTTTTTTTAATACACTATATTTTTTTAAATATACCAATCCATAACCATCCCCACTGCAGGGATACGGGTCACCCTTCATTCGGAAGGGGATAAGAGCGTACTCTGTCATTGTACAACACTGCTGCTCGCAATACCGAGGGTAAAATCCTGTGTAGCCAGGATCAACAACGGCGACCTCCGATTGACAATAAGCAATGAAGCTTATTGACGTCCCGGGGGAGAAAACTAGCTGTCTTGGAACTCACAACGAAGCGAGGGTATCACTCACGCGTTGCCTGCCAACCCTCCCCCCCCCCCCCCCCAGAGCCGAGAGCAATGCTATTTGGCTTACGATCTTCTGCAAGTTGGAGGTCCTTCACCAGACGAACTGCTCCGATTTGAGCGGATTATCCTAGGCCAGTGTTTTCAAGCCGCCTGAAGGCTACCGACTTGGCTTATCGACTGTCATTTAACGACTACACTAAACATAAGAGGGTCGCTGTCTAGCAGCACACAGTCAAAACAAGTAAATCGGGAAGAATTTTAAAGAAAGGGTTTTTGGAATGTAATTAAGGATTTTTGGAAATTCTCATCCGAACGAAAATAGTAAGCTAGGCACTGACTTTTACACACAGTATTACTTAACTTGGTAATGTTTGTCAAAAACAAAAAGTCTTCCTAAGCTGGAAGAGACCTCTTTCGAAAATAATATTTCTATTGCCAACGTATTATGAGTTCGGAATACGAGAGTCTAACCGGCTAACCTATAAACCTTCTGGCCACACGTCCACCGAAATCGTCAAATCTCTTACAGGTAATCCACATAATACCAAAATGCACTCCGTCAAGATTTGGTTGTGTTTGGCAAGCGTTATTCTTCTGGCTGTTTCGGTTGAGGGTCGTAGAAAAAGGGAAGAATATGAAATTCTGAGCTCTGTCGAAGAAAGCGAATTGAGTGAGGACAACGTTGATACCGATTATGAGGAGGTAAGTAACTGATATTTTATTTAAATTATTGAGTTTAAGGTATTTGTTGTTATGTCATCCTACTGCAGGGATACCTTCAATCTAAGAGAATTAGAGCGTACTCTGCCACGCTGCTTCAATGCAGATTGGCGGAGGTCAGTGTATTCTGAATGCCACCGACTTGGCTTAACAATTGTCATCCATCGACCACAGCTGGGCCGACGACGCGACGGATTAACGTGCCCCCCGAAACACGGAGTAGCTCGAGATAACGAAATCCATCCACTCTGTCAAGGCCAAGAAGGGTTTTCAGACAATCCCACGGGAATGGTAGCAATGAGACAGCGATATCTTCACGTTCGTATAAAAAAAATTAAACATCTTAGAATTTACGATCGTTTAAATGATTTTCCTTCCTATTGACCTGGTTTCAGCTGGAGCCCTGCCAGTGCGGCGTGTTCATGTCCCAGCAGGTGGGCATCAAGGAAGGTCGCCGCGGTAAGCCCCGAGGTCCACCTCAGGGTGAACCCGTTGTCACCTATGACACTGATTCGCCTAGTCTACCCTGCGGTTCTGGAGGTTCCAAACACTGCATTAGCAAATGTCTTGATGTGGTATGTTTCATTTTAATCATACCTTAATTTATCGGTCATTTTGATTATATTTTTAGTTTAGTAATTAGTTACCATATTTCTCAAAATTGTGACGTGAGGGTTTTGAGAAATGATGAACTCTGCTCATTTCTGGTAGCAAAAACAGTTAAAATCTAGTTTCACACTTAATCACTGTCTAAATAAAACCTTACTAAATAAAGGATCTTGTGAAATATAGTACTTGGTAGCTACATAGTTTCTAATATGATGCCTATCTACCTAGAGTACAAAATTATGCATTTTTCTGTTTCCCATTGATATAATGTTACGGTATAAAAATAATTTAATAAATAGGGTATTATTTAATATTTTTTTAATATTAATTTTGGATGCTAACTCATTACTTTGTTATCATAAAATAACTTTTTATTTAGATATTGAAATACCTTCCTCGCGCTGGCCCAGTCATCTGCGGTGCTGTGGAACGTGACGTTCATCGAGAGAAGGCGTTCCTCTTCATCAAGAATTGCGGTGGAGACTGGACACCAACTAACTTCTCAGCTGGCAAGGAGTTCTGCTGCACTGATGGACAACATCATAAGTGCTAATACCTTTACTACTAGAGTGCAATGTCCTTTTTTATACTACTAGGGTGGGACAAGTACCACCACAGCCTATAAACGTTGCAATATCAGGAACTCTTCACAAATTTTAAAATCGTATCTTCACTGTATTCTCTTTATTTTTCGATCAATTGTTGTTAAACGGTCGCGTTGATATTTGGTATAAAAATTGTTGTCGTGTGACGCTCAATTCGTTACACTACTTATGGGTTAGAGTAATTTGGTTTTATACCAAGTTTCTAAAACGCATTCAGGAAGACGTTGAAAAACATTGAATAGAAGAGCGTCGTAGCAAACAGTTGGGTTTGGATAAAAGTGTTAATCAGTGTTGCTGACCATACATAAAGGCTTGTATCGTGGACATCTACCGCTCTATTATGGCTCAGTTTAAACAAGTAATTTACGAGATTACTATGTTGTTTGTTTAGGTCGTTTGTATGTTATAACCTAGGAAATTTAAGGTGGCATGTCAACCATGAATTTTGTATGTGTGTCGAATCATGCTAAATCACCTGGGTTAATTTAAGTACTATCATAAATTTGTGGTTTAAAAAATCCATGAAATACGGCTGTGTATGTCAGCAACTATATTGCGTATTTTTTTCAAAAAATTAGGTATATTTAACTTAACTAATATGTAAAATTATGTATTTGATGTAATTAGAAACTTTGCAATTACATACATATATATGAATTAATACATATAGTATAATATGAATTAAGTAGGTACTATTGATAAATAAAAAAATTTAGTAAATCATTTTATGTAAGTAGTTTTATAACACCTATATTAAATGTAGTTATTAATTTATTTAAACAATTTAAGTAAGTTAAATTGTCACGCAAACATCACATTTTTATTATTAAGTATTTAATTTTATTGAGCTAGATTTAGACTTTTAGTTAATATTAATTAATCGCAAACGACTCAATAAATCTACATAAGTAACTATACTTATTAATATTTTTAAGTAGAACATTTTAGTTACATTCAAACTATTTTTTTTAGGGGTAGGTATATTAATCGTAAAAAAACAACAAAAAATGTATTTCATATATTTGTATGAATGAGATCACACTAACTGCGCCGATGAAATCGCACATAGAGACGTATTTTTTACGCATTAATTACATATAAGATTTTATATTTATTTTGTAATAATAATAAAATAATAAAAGTCTTTTGTGTATTTTTTTATATCCCTCCAGTGTAGTAAAAGAAAAATATTTTTTCTTATACGAAACAGTACCTAGATTTTGGGGAGTTGCAGTAAAAGCATTTAAAAAAAGTTAATGACACATTATATAATAACGCTGTCACTGTCAAACAAAAGAAAAATAAAGAGATAGCATGTGAAATTAAAATGTGATTCTAAAACTCTCTGTAATTCGGGCACGGTTACAGTATAAATATCAAGGCTTGTATGAAAACTTTGCCAAACCGTATGGAAAAATCAACGGAAAATGCACAAACGTTGAACTTAGTTCCGTTCCACACAGTGTTTAAACATAGTGTTCACGTATGTAGGCACTGTCGTTTGGTATACCCTCGTTACTTGTGGGATCCGTGTATCAAACATAATTTCTCATTGTTCGAGTGTGTTACAGCAGGTAATTTCTGAAACGCATTATAATTTAAATTCCATATAACTCAAGCTATCTATCTCTTTTCTTCTTCTTTTGTTTGACGGTGCTATACGGAGCTATAAAATATGTCATTAACTTTCAAAAAGAGTTTCAGAAACTTTAAAACTTATCGTTCCTTAGTTGCGTCCTAAAGGCAATTATATGCTAAATTTACGAGACTAGGCGTCATTCGAGCCGGTATTACGCTGTCTGTCAATAGTTTCCTTATCAAGGACTAGAGTGAGCTGTAAGCCGGGCGCGGGAGGAAGGCAGGGTCCGACTAGGGCTGCCAATCCGTACAATACTGCTATGTATATTCCATTCCTCTATACATATTTATTTATTTATTAATATGCAACACATTGCTTATAACATAATAAAATCATAAGCACAAAACAATCGTCTGATTTCAAATATAAATCGATACGAAATAAACATTACATATCACTAGCTTGTCTGTCTTAGCCGTGGTCTGGGAAATGGAGCTGAGTTGCAAATGTTATCTCTCTTGCATTTCGATTGCATTTGATAAATTAGGTAACTATTTATACTATGACGGCATTACTTATAATTACTTTAAGAAGCATATTACTTAAATAATCTTGTCATAACATATAGTACTGTTGTAAAATAATTTAATTGCACGATTAGTAAACTTTTACTATAAGTACAGCTTATTATAAAAACAGCTTTTAATTTTTTTATTGGTCACGCATTAACATGCTGTGTGGCTTTAGAAAGATTTCACAAGCGAAAGTCTAAAAGCTCAGACAACAGGCTGATCTTTAGTAAGTTTTTCTTTTTAGATATACCAAATGACTAACACACGTTTAAATTAAACCATAGTTTGAAAAAATTAAATGCTCAATCCTGAATGACTGACCGACTGACGGACCATGTGCGTTGTTCCGTCAGTAGATCAGTCATTCAGGCAGGACTGAGTTTTTTTTTGGTAAACCGTTGATCGTAGATACCTGAAACTTGTTCTTTGTATGATTTAGGCTAAATATATCAGTGACGAAATACACCCAAAGTTAGAAGTTGTGCGGGTTTCGCTAGTAATCTTGTTTTAATTTTGTTTATATAAAGTCCATTTAATCGTTGTTTGTTTGTGTTTATTTGGCCGCTTCGTGTGCCTGTGATTGTGTCCGTAATATTTATTTATTATATATCTTGATCATTATATATTTCTATCGGGTGTTAACCCTGCGTGTGACCCGGATCGCTAGGGTGCAACAACCCCGCCACGTGCCACTTTCTAAAAAGAAACGCGCGTCGCCCGCGCATCCTTGCGTGGACAGCGGGATCACTATAGCACTATTAAAACACACTTATTGCTATTTGATGACATTTAAAAATACCACACCTTTCAAAACTTTTAGTCCTGTTTATTTACTAGAAGTTAATTTAGGATTCCATTTCCTTAAGTTTCATACACTTTTAAATTTGAAGTGACGTTATTTATGATATTTATTATTAACATAGGTTCTTTAAGAGTGTGGTGACTGTTACTGGAACAGTTATGGCACTATTGACGGATACATCAAGTACTACTCCGTTTAGCTGTAATATAAGTATAAAATTGTTCGTAAATCAGTAAATATTTTGATAGAGAATCCGTACTATTAATTATCTTACTAATCTAGCAGTATTACTCTATCTATCTTTCTGTTAATTGACTTATATGATTAAATCACGTAATACCAATATAAATGTAGTTTGAGATTTAGGAATGGAACATATCAATTCGGGAACATTGGTACCTATTTAGTACTATTATGAATTCTATGCCTATTGTCCAGGTATAACAGTGGGCATCTAGTATTTGATATTGTACAGTCAAACAATAAAAGAAATTGCCGAAAACATGATTCAAGTTTTATAAATATTGCGTGAAGGGATTTACTTGAATTTTCATTTGCCAAAAGTATGTATATTGTACTAATTGTAAAAAAGTAAACCTTGTCCATCTCTTTCATTGGTAGACTCTACGTGCAATGTAATACAAGTGTACTGCAAACGTTTTTCTGCACTTCCCGATGGTTGACTGGTAGAGAATGCAACTTAGCATTAAGTCCGCCTATTGTATCAGTACTTTTATATTGTGTTCAATAAAGTTAAATTACTGTGACCGTCTTATACATTCGTTTTGCAGTTAGCCCTTCATTGATGGGACCCCTATTTGTCGTCCACGTGCTGGTTTTCATTAGTTTCGCCCTCCAATGTGTGGCCTAATTTTCTCATTATCTTGCTGTGTATCCATTGAGTACGTATCCCTCCTGAATGTGTATCTGACAGGCCCGGAAATTACTGTGGCAAACCGAACTCCTTTTTTACATTTTTTTAACCGACAATTTTTTTATGTCATTTTTTTCCTTCACTTTCCTTTACTTCTCTTGTAAATTACACCTATTTCTTCAATAGATAAATATTATTTTCTTACATAACTTCCACAATTTTCACTATCCGTAACAATTAGGTACTTTATCCATACTATTAAGTCAGTGACCATCAGGTCAGGTGGGGTGAAAAAGCTGACACCAACTAACCAGCACAGCAATTGACAATTTGTGGAATGCTCACGAAAAAGAAAGATTGTTGTTAATATAATATCAATGTTTATGTGCGTGGTATATAAAATATATAACAGGACACTCCCCGTTATACATTGCAG
The DNA here is from genome assembly GCA_905163395.2 of Endotricha flammealis. Taxonomy (NCBI): domain Eukaryota; kingdom Metazoa; phylum Arthropoda; class Insecta; order Lepidoptera; family Pyralidae; genus Endotricha; species Endotricha flammealis. The sequence goes on from LR990855.1 coordinate 11,232,663, forward strand.
CGGAGACGGTAAAAAATAGTGACTGAGGCTCCGTAGTGTCTGTCCGAGAGTCGCGATCGCGAGTGATATTTTATTTTGCACTGTTAAAAGAATTGTTACTTGACCTTCTTAACCTGAAAGACAATTAAGATAAATATCTAGTTACTTAGATGAAACACTTTTCAAATATTTAATGAGAGAACAAAAAGGTTCTATTAAGGCTATCTAGTCACGGTTTAAATCAAAGGATTAGGTTAAGAGGAAATTAAGATTATGTGACTTGTAAATTAAATTAAAATTTTACGATTATGTGAAGATTTTAGTACAGTACTTTACGGTTCTATACGATTTTTTTACAGTTATTAGATTTCTTTGATGGTTATCTAGGCACTTAGTTAAAATTGTTACTAAATTGTCTTGTAAATAAAAGCTCAGGGCTTTAGAAAAATACGAAGTTTATTTTTAGTATGCCTGATCTATTTCTCTGTTTGATCAAGTCCAAATTTATTGTAGAGTAAGGTGCAGATGCTTAAATATTACTTACATTAATTAGCATTCTGATATATATTTTTTTCTACTTTACTGAATAATAAATTAATCTGATTCCATATTAAGCAAGTTTTCAAACCTGTTCTTGTATACTTAATCGTTCTTTTGCAAATATATTATACAGACAGCACCCAGACTTAAGATGTTAATGACACAAATGTATATATCCTGATTAAACCATGGCCTTTCGGCATCGAAGGTTCCTATGCCACTGAGAAATAAAGAAAGAAAGAAAAATGGTTCATTTGAAGTAATAAAAAAACACAAATTTTAACAATATTTATTTACATTACATTAAACCTTACAACTAACATGATTTGTGCCTACGTCAAAGAGGCCTCCTCTCAGCATAATGTACAGCATTGTTGTAACCACAACGCTGTTCTTCCGAGGATATCATTAGCAAAGCTGGGCTTGAGCTTGAATATACAAAGTACATAATAAGAATTTTATTGGTTGGTTGTTGGTAATGGTTACCACGCCAGACCAGGAGGGTTCGAATCCCGGTCGGGTCATGATGAAAAACGAACTTTTTTTGATTGGCCTCGAGTCTTGGATGTTTATATTGTATAAGATATATGTATTTGTTAGAAAATATAGTATCGTTGAGTATACCTTAGCACAAGTTTCGAACTTTCTTTGGGGATAGCTCAATCTGTGTGATTTGTCCCTATACAGGTTTGAATAGACAAAGTAATAAGACTGTAGCAGCCCTAGTTTAACGTCATTCCCCGAAACGGGCGTCGCTGGCGCATGACCCCGTGCGCGGGCGCAGCGACCGCACGTAATGTCGCGTTATTGTAATGCGTTGCGCAACCAAAGCCCTCCCGGCACCCCTCCCTTCCCCACCAGGCCCACTGTCCTCGAACATTACAAATCGAACCTTGAGCCTAGAGAATTTTATTTTGTTTGACACTGTTTCTATTGGTCCACCTTTGTTTACTTTAATGGCTATTACTATCTCAAATCAGCTGTGTTACCATGGTTGAGTTAGATTTATACACAATTATTTCAATATGTCCCAAGATTTCTCTCGTGTGTATATCAAATATTAAAAGTGTTAAATTGTATACCACGGAGCCACGGACGAACCTATTGTCAATATACCCCACAAAATTGGAAAATATCTAACTTTTTTTTGTGTTCCCCTAATTTTGCCGTAATAAAATACCTATCGGTCCTTTTTTCATTATCGCAATCGAGCCTTTCTGCAGTCTGTTTTATGATTTACAGAAACAATAATTCACGTACGTTCATCTTTAATCTGACGTAAATGAATGTTCTATCATGTTTGGTTCTGCTGGTTAGCTCCAGTGTTCATATGTACGTGACGGTATGACGCTAGAGGCAAAACTATAAAATGCATAACATATTTGTACTGTGTATGGATGTTGTGCGGAGTGCGGCGCGGGTGCAGGGGAAGGGGGAGGGGCGGGGCCCGTCGACATACATTCTGAAGGGCTCTAAAACTCCGGCTTTTGTGGCCACCTTTATGGCCATCTATTCGTGGGCCTTTGATTTATCACAAACAGTTAAGGCTTTAGTTCCAGGAAAATGTACTTTTCTAAACTCGACCTCTTAAGTTTCTATAGGATTTTTATATTTAAGGCTTGGTTTACCAATTGTACAGCCTATTTGTCAAATAGTAATTACCAAACTTGGAAATCTTTATATGACAGACTAGCGAAAGCCGATGGTTTCACTCGCGCAATCCTGTTATTCCTATTCCTTGTCTGGTTTTCAGGATAAAATCTATCATACGTGTTAATTATCAAATACTATTCGTCTACCAAACAAGCAAATCTGTCAAGTTTTTGAATTAAAGAGTAACAAACTACACTACACACATTCATCCATAAAAACTTTTTATTAGTAGGTAGATAAGCTTCTGGTGTAAACAATATGGGCTTCCTGAAACTCATCAGCCAATGTAGAAGTGTTTTAATGTAATGTTCTACACACAGTAGTGCGCATGATGATGATGAAGATGACGATGATGCCAATTGGCAAACGAGCATGCATGTAGGTGATCAGATCACCGCCGCCCGTAAACGATAAAGATACCAGAGGAATCCATTGACTTGTATGCTACCTACTATATCTCTAACTAGGGGACTGCCCCAGCTTCGCGCGGGTTTTACCAAGGATCCTTAATTTTTTTGAAAATATAATATAGCCTATGTTACCCGGGAGTAATGTACCTTTCCAACGGTGAAAGAATTTTTGAAATCGGTCCAGTATTTTATGATTTTATTACATAAACACACATATACAAAAATACTAATCCTTCCTCTATATAATACTAGCTGACCCGTGCCCACTTCGTTGGGCATAATGTTAAAAGCCTTTTTATTTTTTGGTTTTTTATATAACCTATGACACTCAGCAATAATGTGGCTTTCTATTGGTGAAAGAATTTTTAAAATCGGTTCAGTACCCGAGATTACCCCTTACAATTTAACAAATACACAAACTTTACCTCTTTATAATATTAGTATAGATTAGTATAGAAGTATAGATGGAGGAATCCGTAGCCGTTTCCGATTAGATCTCTCACTCATCGAGCGCATTGCTGCGTCACCACAATATTATGTGAGAATTTCTCCACGGAGTTACTTTTAAATTCTGACTTTTCATAGATTCGTCATTAAAAATATAAGCCCAACAAATGAAGGCAATTCCCGACCGCCATTATGTATTAGTTGGCAGGGTGCCAAATGGGTGCCAATGTCACAAAGTGCTTGTAACGCTAGCAATGTTACTGACTTTGACTTAGAAACAGTAATACAAAGTTGGAATTTCAATCTGTTTCTTGCTGAATTCGTTACCCTAAGGTTGCCTTAAAATATTGATTTTACTGTTTTTAGGAATAAGGCCGCCTTATTGCGATTACACTTGTAAGCTGTCCATGTATATAATGTGTCCTACTGTTGTGTTTTGCAAATAAAGTAAATTAGGAAAAAGTTTAGTAGTCTTAGTTATATTGTTCTAGAATTGACTTTTATAATTGTATAAATACTATTTTATTAATATCATTAAGGTGGCCCACCAAAAATTTGCGACACCCTTTCCAGGGTCTATGTATGTAGCATAAGTTCTTAGATTTAAACTTTACATGTGCAATTACATAAATGAATAAATAAAGCACAATATTCTATCCATCTACCAGACATAAGGTTTCATCTATTTATGTTTATTGCTACCACCTATTGGATAAAATATAGGTAAACTATTTTTTATTAAAGTACTATAAAGATGTTAGAGAAATTTTACAAATCCTTCAACGGGCTGGTTGGAGCGGTCGACGACGCACTACCCTGAATCATACTGAAACTTTTCATTTCTTCTTTTAATTCTCATTACTTTTCATTCCCTTTTCTCCAACGGATTTCATTGCGGACAACGCACCTTGGACTCTAGGATCACTGCTACAGCAGCAACCGACCCTAGCACATTTATCCTCTGCCAAAGTCCCATCATCAAATTTTTTGTTCATATTCATTTACAGCTATTACACGTGCAACTGTAAACTTGAACAGTACAATAGGTGGATACTTACGAATACGAGGGAGGAAATAGGATAACGGTGTGCATAGCGCAAGAACTCCTCGTTACCACGAACCGTTCTCCTGTCTACTATCAACAATGTATCATTAAAAACATCGCCAGCAACTGTGAACTACCCTGCCCCCCGCCCCTCATACTAATCAGGCTAGATGAGTGCCACTCGCTTGGATATGAAATATCTTTTTACACTGGATGGATGGTACCGTCAACATTGGCAGGCGCGCCCCGCCCGCGGCTCCGTTCACAACTTTTTGCTTACAAATGGAAACTACAGAGACAGTGGGGTAAATCGAGGCCGATACACCGACTCATTCGTATTATAGAAATGTTATTAACAGAAAACATCAGTCAATGACGTGTAGAGACTGCAGAGGTTTCGTTAAGTGTCTGATGTAATGGAGGTAGCCTTATTATATTGTGATTTTTAATTAAAGATAATGTCCTCATTAGTCAGCATTCATAGTTCAAATCCATCATTAATGTTATTATACTATACAGGTCAAAGTTTACCTTAACTCGGCCTTAAAGCCGGTATTGAGCTGAACTCCCACCCTGACACCTTCAAGGAGAAGGAGGTTACTAATTACTATAGTACATACTTACATATCATTATTATTATTTATATTAGTTTTTTTTTCTTCATTTTCTGAAGTTCTGACTAGTTCAACCAATTCAACTTATTCCACGAATATGTCTTGATGGGCATACAAATTTAGAGAATCGACGATCGTTTTGGGTATTCCCAAAAAGATTTCGTCGATGATACCCTAAATGTCAAGTCTAAAACTCCTAGTCTAGTTTGGATAACTTTGTTTTGTTTGAAAGAATAAACAAATACTACATTGACGTATAACAAAGAGAGCAATGAACATCAAAAAAGAATAAACATTTTGTATTGACTTTAATACAAATTAAGTAAATAATTAAGTACCTACCCATATATTCATGTTGTCCTACCATAATAGCATTGAAGTATCTAATACAATTATTCCAAAGGCCGGAAACTGAACTTCGGTACCGTGAGAAGGACTAAGGACTGTCACCGGACAGCCACCATTCATAATAAACATTCCTCCAAGGGTACAAAGCGAACGAACTATGCGGAACTGTCAATACTGCTCCACCCACTAAATGTCAGTTCTAAGACAGTAGAATGGAAAATGGACGAAATAAAAAAATTGTTTAAATAAACAAATTTTTATCATGAACTTTTTTCTCGGAAAACTTACGTGCGAGTTATACCTGTCTAGTATCTACTCTACTGTTAAAATTATAAAGAGTTTGTTTGAACGAGCTAATCTTTGGAACTACTGGTTCGAATATACTTACTACTTATCTATAGTAAATAGTAATATTATAAAGAGGAAAGATTTTTGTTTGTAACGAATTGACTCAAAAACAATATACCCAACAATGGGTGATGACAGGCTGAAAGAAGAAGAAGAAGAAGAAGAACTCAAAAACTACTGGACCTATTTGAATATTCTTTTAACGTTTTCTACACTATCCGCTGATGACATTATAAAAAATAGGGATCCTTCCTTAAAAATCCATGCGAAGCTGGGACGGGGCGGGGCGCTATTAAGATAAAAACAAAATATACTGTAAATGCTCGCAATTAAGAAATATATCTTGAACTTGAACATTGAAATAGGTACATAGGTACTATACTAATAGAATCGAAAAGTTATTTGTGGTAGAGTAAGATATATTAATATTAATGATATCTGCGAAAACAAACGATCATAATTACTTAGCTGTAATTTTTAATGTTTTCTTTATAGCGTGTAGACTTTATTGTTATTTAATTACTCCATTATGTTTTTATTAGACGAAAATTGTGAGCTAATTTCATTTGCTCGATAGAAATCAATTAATCTAAAGTTATACAACACGTACTGCCTTCATAGGTACATTCACTAATCGAAGAGTCAAAAATAATTTGTAAAAAATTATCTACCTACTCCAGATTTCATTTTGGATAAATTCTTGTTAGAAGTTTATTTAGGGCAAGTAACTTTAAAGATTTCAGAGAAGTTCTCTCCGTTTAATTGTAAATTATTCGACAATCTGACAGATTGACAATTTGTTAGGAATCTGCGAAATCGTTATTTTTCCACCGTTGTGCAAGGCAGGGCAAAGTTATGGTTATATATAAAATACTTTAAAGAATCACAGCAATAAAACAGGTGTGCTAAATAGTTTTATTTACAAAGAGAGTTTATTTAACATTTAATTTGATATTCGGATAAGGAAAACGATCAATGTCCATTGCCTCGGCGTAGCATAAATAAGTATCTATTACTTTTCTTTTTAATACTGACTTTTGAGAGCACCTGTTGCTGCGGCCATTCTATAGTAAAATGGGTCCATAATTAATGTGTTCTGTTATTTTATTTTGTTCCAATGTAATCTTTGTTTGTTTTTATGTCGCCCGTAGAGAGGCGCGCAGTGACTAATGAGCAATCACGACTGAAAATCGTTGTTTTTTTTTGACAAAAATCCATTGAGCTTATACAATCTATGCACAAATAAATAAATATGATAAAAATCACATAAAATCTTTAGCAATTATTATTTTTACATCGTCGTTAGGTTGATAGTGTAATTTAGAAGCACTTCTTAGACATTCGTCATAGATCGAAATGAAATTAATAAAAATAAATATAATATCTAGGGTTCCGTACCTCAAAAGGAAAAAACGTTCATCACTTTGTTCTCCGTCTGTCTGTCTGCCAGGACCCTTTTTCTCTGGAATGCATGGCGGTATCAAGCTGAAATTCATATCAAATACTCAGGTCTATAATACCTTTAAGCTGTAACAAAATCAAACTTCTATGTCAACGCAATATACCTACAGGTTTGTACGGAACCCTCGGTGCGCGAGTCCGACTCGCACTTGGCCGGTTTTTTTAAAAACTGTTTATTCTGCCGTCTGAACAGGGGCCCGATTCTACTAACACAAATGCACCAATGGACTCTCAATAGTGTCTCAATAGAATGCTGATAGTGTATCAGTGGAATAGTCTTTGACATTTGTTATGGACTTAAAAAATAACATAATGTTTAACATAACAAATGTCAAAAACTATTCCACTGATACACTATCGGCATTCTATTGAGACACGATTGAGACACCATTGAGAGTCCATTGGTGCATTTGTGTTAGTAGAATCGGGCCCCTGGTGGTAGAAAAAAGTGACGATTTGAAAGAGCATGTATGGTCTACTTGAATAAAAAATTACTTTCATATTTTGTTATTATGATTTAAAAGTACATAAATATTTGAAAAGGTTATAAATTTTTGGGGCTTAGCAAGTCAAAGCAGTGCGTCATCAAATCACCACAAGAAAAAGTATAGTTGCCATAGATACAAACAAAAATAATATAGTAGGTATAGGTATCTAGAACATAGCCATTTAGAACATAAAACCAATTATGTACATTATATTGTGGGTTGCATTACGTCACACATTTGCATATTGTGTAGTATCCACTGGCTGTACGTAACATTGCATTTATTGATCTTGAACTTGACTCTGTGAATTGGAACGTTGACAATGCAGACATAGATTGTATAGTGCTGGACATTGTATTGTGAAAATCCCTTGTTAGTTTAGAATTTAACATATGGAAAAAAGTCACTTTCCATCCAGCAGGTGGTCCACTTGCATATTTGTTTATCGTGTGATAATTTAAACATTTTGGTGACTTGTCGTTGGCCAGTATTGCCCGTAAGTTACTGCGCCAGAGCCTCATTGAGGAGTCGGCATGCTGGGCAGGCGCGTTGATGACTGCGCCTTGTCTCCTGCGCCTCGTATGTCTTTCAGCAGAGACCTACGACCTCAAAAATTGCGACTGGAGGCGGATGGAAACAGAGGATCGCATTTGGTCGAAAGCATGGAAAAGGCTTATCCAGAATGGGTGTTCAGCTAAGGTAACGATATGATATAAAAAAATCTATAATTTTCTCATTGTATCATTATTTTTCAGAATATAATTACACAGAACAAAATTATTAACCCTATCACTGATTATCGTGTGAGTTGGATTTCTGTGTGACCAACTTCTTTTCTACAACCCAGTGCAGTGTCATAATTCGTAGTAACTAGATATGATGATGATGATCCTATTTTTCCAGATAAAATCTGCGCTATCTATCAAATAACTTATCAGCAAGTAAAACTTGCGTTTATAGAACCAAAAACAGTTCCATGTACTCTATGATAACGGGTAACAGAATTGTATTGAGTTCCACAGATTATACGGGGCCCACACGAACGGTCCTCGGAATGCACGGGTTGCGCAAGCGCCGGTGTAGGGGGAGACATAAAAAGAAATATTTTATTACCAGCCACACCGGTACCACTAAATGTTAGAGATAGATGGCCGTAGTGTGGGCGCGAACAGGCTCTTTTAAAACTGTTTATTATCAACTCAATAACATAGTTTTTCCGGTGTAGCGGTGAAATTGAGATTTTTCACGATGCTCTTTATCGCAATCAAAACAAATAATGTGTACGGTCTAAGGTATAAGATTTTCATTGTTGTCACTTAGCAGCTCTAATACTTAAGTATTCTTTAGTCATACAGAAAGCATACAAACAACAGGTAACCCGATTAAAAGTGGTTATTGTCGCCTATAAACATCAATAAATATTAAAGATGGTACCAATGCATTACTTCAAAGAAGGGATTTGGGAGACAAAGGGATAATCAAAAGGAAAAGAAGTTAGGCTTTCTTTCACTCACCGAACGAATTTGATGTTTTGCGCCAATATTCTGTGAGACGGTGGTACTTCCCCGGTCGAGCTTGCCCAAATTCATAAATGCTTAGCGCGTTCAACTAATCAACCTTATATTTAACTTTATTGTAACTACATAATGGGTATATAGATTAAAAAAATAATTTAATAGGAATCAATAAAGACCCTGTCGGGCACCGCAATTTGCAATGGAGAGGGACGCTTCTTAAGTATAGTAAAACTAAATTATTTAGTTTAAGCAAACAAACAAATTCTTCAGCTTAATAAATAACTAGCGAGTAAGTAAATTTAGCGTGTTTCTCATGGAAATTTTCACCCCCGAGGTAAAATAGATTAAATGAACGGAGCAATTTAATATTTAGCGTGGATTGAAGTCCAGACGTATTATGTTACGTCTCATAGCACAAAATTGCACACAGAGAAGAAGCGATGACGTAACCAACCAACCGTCCTCCCTATAGTACGTATGTCGGACAGTTATTCTCAAACAACGTGATTTTCTACGCGCCCTAAAAAGTTTCAATTCCACACAAAGATGTAGTCAAGCACGGACTCATTTTCGTTTTGACATGATTATGCTAGGTGTCACCATGTTGGTGCTATTTAAAATAATGTTTTTTTTAGATATAAGTTAATATGGTTTACTGTAATTTGTATTACTTAATACTTACTTGAAAAGTTTAGTACCAATAAAAATATGCATAACAAAGAAAATTCATTTGTGTTTTACACGTAGCAATTTCTCGTTCGACGCCTGTAATTACTAAGATGGCAGAGAGGCGAGGTAAAGACAGAGTCGTTACAGTACGTTAACCTATTAAAAACTGTGATGCGAAAACTAGAGTGTGGACGCCATTTTCGGCCTTCGGTGGCGGACGGCCCACTTATTTTTTACTCGGTCTTTATTTTCCCGTTTTCCTTTTTTATTCTCACTTCGTGCCTACACTTCACTCCACACTTCAGGCAATTTCGCGAGAATGTAGAGCCGGGGTAACATAGTTTAAGAGCCGCTGCACATGATGTTTAGTTCCGTGCAGTACCTACTCGTTCAGGGCCGTTGTTTACCGTCGCGGTCGCGACGAGCTCGCGGGACACTTTGTATGTTTATATCTACAAATATGTGACAAGCTTGCTAATGTTTTACTTGCAAAATGACAAAATATTCGTCCTTTTTTTTCTTTTTTATTAATTGAGCTTTTCAGTTTCGTGATACATCGGACAGTTGCGGGGGCGTAGGGCTCTCACCGCCAAAATTTACAGTGCCTGCCTAGGGGCGCCCCAGAGGGGGGCTCGAACCTCGGCCTATGGCGACACTGGGGGAAGGCATTTATAATGAAGAGATTTATAGAGATTTTACCAGACCAGTTTACACACGCATTGACAGGTCCGATGGTCGCAATGGCTAGCAATGACAACTTTATCCCAAAGTTGGGTTTGAGTCCTCACCATCACACCTCTTTGAAACGTCATAATGAGGACAAAGGTTAAGATTTCTCAAACAAACATATCAAAGTTAAAAAAAGTATGTACAAAATATTGAATTGTATAAAATAAAACGGGAGGGTATTCAATTGTTTGAATATTTTTTTGTGTTAGGTAGGTACATGAGAGAGCGGTGGGTCGTCAGGATATCCGAAGGTCGGAAGCCGCCCACGTGGCGTCAGTGGCACTATACTACACTAGACTAGCTTCCAAATAGAGGCACAGCATAGGCGCTTTCTGTGGTTGCGTTTCATCTAATGTCAGTAGTCAGTAGTTTAATTTATCAAGGTTGTTTTTCAATAAGAGGGAAAATCTTAACATAGTATATACATATAATGAAGTCGCTTTTGCTGTCTACGCAACGGATTTTGATCTTTTTAATAGGTGGTCATGGGGAAGGTTTTTAAGTATAATACATTCCAAAATTCTCACGAGAAAGCGGTATACACGCAAATGAAGTTGCGCGGGTTTCGATAGTTTAAATTAATTTTGGTAGCGTTTTTTTTAATATGACCAAAACACTTTTTATGTAATAGAGCATTTTATAAAATGCTCGACTGGGGAAGTACTACCTTCTCACAAAATATCGGCGTGTAGCAGCAATGCTTTCCTGATGTTTATAAGCGGCGATAACGACTTTTCATCAGGTGGCCCGCTTGCTTGTTTGCTTGCCATAAAAAACAAATTTTATACAATACGACCTTTGTATAAAGTGTGCTTTTTTAAATCAAATCACAGTTACCTATGATGGTGAATGAGAATAAAATATACTTACGTACATACGTAGGTACTAATTTTTGACGTGTGGAACTCTACATGGGGTATGGCATATTCTAGATACAATACAAAAATGTAAATCTAATCTATCGTACTTAAAAACATTAGTATTTGTATTTATTTAATAACAAGCAACATCATTTGTCTTTAAGTGGAAAATGTAGGATAAAATTAAAAACATATTTGTATAGCGAAGATGACATTTATTAATTACTTGATTCGTGTGTTAAGATGGGACCGATGAATTCCAGCTAATAAAATGTGAAAGTTTTTAGTTAGAAATATCTATAATTAATTAATAGTAATGGTTTATAATAAATTAATTAGTCATAATCTGTTTGTTTACGAGCCTATAGTCATAATAAAATTAACGCACATATAATATTGAAGAAAGTAGTTAGAGGGCATTAATTAAATCCCCTGGTGAGTAAAACATCTAAACTGCAATCTAAGCAGCTTTGTTAGAAACATCTAGAACAAAATTCCGGAAAATTTTAAGTGTATGCTTTCATAATTTTGATTTTATCGCGCAATACAGCCTGCCGTCCGTACCTACATAGCAGTAAAGTCAAAAAACCGTCGTTATGGCCCGGTAAGCAATGTGTTATTTTGAGAACGTCGAAGAATTAAATTGTAAAACATTATTACACCTATATTTTTCAAAAACCACACCAACCATGACTAGGTCGGTATTTTAATCGAGGAGTTGACATGACAGTAGTTAAGTGACATACTCGGTTTAAAACAGTAGTAATTATAAAGACATAAATAAGTCGATATCAATATAGCCCGGCGCGGCGCGACCACCCGCCCATTAATATGAATTGTCGCGGTGCAGCACCTAATTGTCGCGCATTAACGAGAGCGTGCGCCCGATGCGCGCCTCGCCGCTGCGCCCGCGCGCCACCCTTAAGGATGCTCATTTCCTTGTAGCTGATTACGGCTCACGGACTAAAAAAGTACAATCATAGTGCTCTCCGGCGCGGAACGCACTGTCCTCATTTGAATACAAACGCAATGCGCGTGCGCACACACCCTTAACTGTACAGTACCGCTGCTGACCGTTCCAATTGCGACTCTACGCTCCGACCGCACTAAAGCTAATATTCTAAACCGGCGACGGAATACGTGCCCTCTTTTCAAAGTCGAAAGAAGAGGGACTCTCACATGCGAGAATGGGAGGGAGCTATGCCGGAGGAGGACGGAGGACGTTAAGGGCATTCACCCCGTACCCCGTGGGTTGCGACTAGCGGCTCTACAAATGATGTACAAGCACATAGATGCCTTTCTCTATTTAGGTGCGCACGAGTTTCGAAATAGTGGCCGTGGAACTTTTTGTTGGGAGGTGGATCCTGTTTGTGTTGCGTCAGCGCATGGCGATAAGTTCGGCGATGCCGCGGCTCGAGTGACCGCCGCCACCTGCAGCTCGACGGCGAGGTGTCGGCCTTTCCACTGGCCACCACTCCGGCGGGCGACGACGCGGCCGAGCGCCGCCCGCGAGCACGGAACATTACCGATGACAATTAATTTATAGTCAATGAGAAACACTTTTCAGCATTACTCGACGTTAACATTCACACCCAGCAGCTACTACAATCTAATTACACTATCGCAGTTTGAAACACGTGTCTATGGTGTTATGTTTAACATTATGTCACTATTTTTACTCATTGAAGAAAAAAAATGCTAATCATATCTACATGGCGTAAGATGTCAATCATAAACACGAATATTAGAATCTTAGAAAAAAAAAATATGTTAGGCCCTATATAATATTATTATTGATGGTATCTTATTTTCGTAATCGTATGATCGAAAGGAGTTAAAGAGGTAATTTCTCGACAGTATCTTTCAACCCAGAGAATGACAAATAGAAGATATCTCGCTGTACATTACCACCGCATTGTAATTACAAACACTCCCACTGTGATTCCTGAGGTAGCTAGAGTAAATAAACTGATTTGACAATTTGAGCAGTTGGATTCATGGATTGATTGAAATATTATAATCCAAATCAAAAAGTGTTTTATTTTCTAGGTCCGCGTCACCTAAAGTATATTTTTAAAAGTGTTACCTACCAGCATTTTGGAATTGCTATTGATAAAACAAATTAAATGCAGAATGAAATTCTGTCGATATAAGTAGGTCTTTTTATTCTGTCGAAACTCTAATCTTTGGAATAAATAATCAATACCTGGAATAGGTGATTAAGTTAAAAGTGCATAATTTAATTTAAGACCAACTAGGTATATAACACACGATTTAATTGAATTGTAAGCAGCGGAGAACATTAAACGTCCTAAGGGATGATAACTGTCTTGGGATTTATGATGAATCGAAATAAATGAATTCAATTGAATTGAATTTAAAATATAAGCAAAAAAATAATATTATAATAATATCTACTCTCACAAAGACAGTTTTATGATAAAAGTTTTATGTATAAAAGTTAAAAAAAAATGTAACCTAACCTTTTGTTTTAAGAGAGGTAGGGCACAGCGGATAATCCGCTCAAATCGGAGCAGCCCGTCGTCGTCTGGGGAAGGACCTCCACCTTACAGAAGATCGTAGTTAAATAAAGTATACAAGTTAATAAAGTATATTTATTATTACTTATTATTATTCTCATTTCTATTCTTAATTGACTATAGAGACTAATCTATAGATAGATACTAATATTATAAAGAGGATAGATTTGATTGTTGGTTTGTTTGAATTGAATAGGCTCCGAAACTACTGGACCGATTTCAAAAATTCTTTCACCAGTAGAAAGCTACATTATCAGGGAGTGATATAGGCTATAGCTTTTCCCGAAATTCAATGTGGTTCCCACGGGAACGGGTCTGGAACTTCACGCGGATGAAGTCGCGGGCAAAAAGCTAGTAGTATTATTTAGTTATATTTGAGTGCGTACGTAGTTGCGTCAGGGAATCAGGTATTTAGTGTTCGGATAATAACCTGCGTTGGTAGTTTTCCATGGCAGGTATCGATCGGCGCAGATAACTAGCATTGTCCTGTGGTGTGGGGGTGGCGAACCCCCTCGATACATGTCGATAGCGCCCGCATCATGCACCTACGCCCCCTACGCCTAATTGTGGGGTGAGCATATTATTATCTGTTACAATTTTTGTCGAATATTTGAAAACGTTTGGAAATTGACACCATGATGTATAAAATAGTATAAGTCATACGGCAAACAAAAAACAAGCGATACCCTTCAGCTTTGTTATCATCATCATCTAACTAAGCCACAAGAAGTCTACTGCTGGACATGGGCCTCCTCCAAACGTTTATTATTATATTACAATGTAAATAGGATTAAAAATGTATAAAGCCAACTGCGACCATAGATTGACACATATTTCTATTCAAAATTTTACTCTTTTCAAAAAGTGTAAATTTATGGGAAATGAGCCGTAACGTCTGCAGAAAAGTTCATTTCAAAGTAAAAAATTAAGATTTATTTCTAAATGACTGATTACAATTTGTTTAAGACTTTAAGTTTAAGTTATGATAGTTGATGCACAGAGTGACCAGCGTCCGAAACAAGAGGGACGCGAGACAAAAACGTACAAAAAGAACAGAATCGGTCAACCCCCTCTGGTCCGAAGTAAAAAGTACAAAAGTGGACTACCTCCCGCCGTTCCCAAGAATGCTTTTTCGTTCCCTTCCCTCGTACCCGCGTCTCGTGGGAGTTTTTCACGACCACTATGTTTTTTTTTTGTTTGTAACTTTGTTTCTTTGTACTTTAAAATATTTTCCAGATGAACTAAAACCGATTTTCAAATTATTTATTTCATTATTAGTATTTCGGTGGCAAAATCGTACTTCAAACATTTCATATATGTCAGTATTATATACTTCATAACGTCAATGTCACCCTTTTTTAGGGTTCCGTAGTAAACTACAAGGAGCCCTTATAGTTTCGCCATGTCCGTCTGTCTGTCTGTCGGTCCGTCCGCGGTCTAGCGTCTAGACGCTTAATGCTAGAAAGGTGTAATTTGGTATATATATTTGTTAGCATTGATAATATGTGTATATTATCAATGCTAACAAAGTGCTGGAACAAAATTTGGTAAAAAAAATTTTTGGGGTGCTTGCATGTAAATGGTTTTTTTCGCGCCCACCCCAAGTTGTCGGGTATCGTTAGATGGTCTCTTCAAAACTTGAAGGTGTGGAAATATCATTTTTCGATTCAATGATCCGTTTCGGAATTTTTTACATTTATCGTGTCATTTTCGTTCTGCACGGTGGTCCCCCCCCCCCTATCTCCGAAAGTCTTTTGTTTAGAAATTTGAAAAAAATCATGGTAGACAGAAGGCAAGCAAAGTACAGCAAATACGGAACCCTACATTGTGCGTGGCCCGACACGTACTTGCCCGGTTTTTGTTCATTATTCCAGTAATTAGACCTTATTTATTGATTAGCAATTGGAAAATGTTGACCTTATTTATTGATTTGCAATTGGAAAATGTTAACAAATTTTGCAGTTCTAACTTTAAAAAAATTAATATTTTTTGTGCCCGTCGTTAAATTAAAAGTCATGTTGATGTATTTGTCAAAAAGTGTCAAATGGGATCTATTATTTTTGTCCTACTTTACTTTATTAATTTTTTAAATATCGCTTTGTAATATCAAAATATGAATACCTTATAACATTGTGCTAAGCTCCATTATTGTGGATTAATTATCATTATCCAAGTACCTCGTTAATTATTGTGGCGTCCATTTTATTGTATAGATCAGAGCTAACGCTGTTAGGACTTTACGAAACTTCCTCTATGAACCTTTTATGTATTTTAAATTTTTTAATGAAGTTTTGATAATAAAAAGATCTATTGTTTTAAATACCTATTTACTAGGAACAGTACGTACGCCAACACGGCTGAGTCGCACAGACGACAGAAGAACAGACAGAACTGATACACATATTAAGTACTCAGTATGCATAACAACAAACGATTTTCAATTGTTTTATAAAATCAGAGTCCAAATTTTGGCGCGTACTAAACGTACTCGTACAATACATGCGCGTAAAAAAATTAAAGTGCAATGAACTTTAATTTGAACTTTATCTCGAATCACGATAATTTAAAATGATTTAAAGATAACATTTAATTACTTATTTATCATAAATCGTACATAGTTTTTAAATTTGTTTGTTTGTTATAAGCTCTTCTGAAGGTCGATTTGTAGAACACAAATTTTAGTAACAAACACCACAGAATAACTAGGTACGTGTACTTGGTAACAATTTATAAAATGTCTGTGAAAACATTTTTTTATGTGTCATTGTTTAGATGATATATTTTAACACTGGCTAATTCCAACGAATAAGAATGTAAAAGCCATAAGTCAAAATTGACAAAATAAAGTTTAATTCTCATGCAAACATCGAGTACGCATTGCAAATAAAATTATGAAAAGAATGAGGTGTTGTGTGTGAAACTTGGCTTTATATGTATTAAAGTAAATCCCCATGAATTCGTGAATTGGTCGCTGTTCGTGCGTCGAAGTTCGTAAACAACACGTTTGATAGAATTGGTCGCTGTTCGTGCGTCGAAGTTCGTAAACAACACGTTTGATAGAATTGGTCGCTGTTCGTGCGTCGAAGTTCGTAAACAACACGTTTGATAGAATTGGTCGCTGTTCGTGCGTCGAAGTTCGTAAACAACACGTTTGATAGAATTGGTCGCTGTTCGTGCGTCGAAGTTCGTAAACAACACGTTTGATAGAATTGGTCGCTGTTCGTGCGTCGAAGTTCGTAAACAACACGTTTGATAGAATTGGTCGCTGTTCGTGCGTCGAAGTTCGTAAACAACACGTTTGATAGAATTGGTCGCTGTTCGTGCGTCGAAGTTCGTAAACAACACGTTTGATAGAATTGGTCGCTGTTCGTGCGTCGAAGTTCGTAAACAACACGTTTGATAGAATTCGTCGCTGTTCGTGCGTCGAAGTTCGTAAACAACACGTTTGATAGAATTGGTCGCTGTTCGTGCGTCGAAGTTCGTAAACAACACGTTTGATAGAATTGGTCGCTGTTCGTGCGTCGAAGTTCGTAAACAACACGTTTGATAGAATTGGTCGCTGTTCGTGCGTCGAAGTTCGTAAACAACACGTTTGATAGAATTGGTCGCTGTTCGTGCGTCGAAGTTCGTAAACAACACGTTTGATAGAATTCGTCGCTGTTCGTGCGTCGACTACGTACTGTCAGCGAACAGCGAACGAACAGCGACGAATTCTATCAAACGTGTTGTTTACGAACTGTCGACAGTACATAGTGACAGTACGTACTCGACGCACGAACAGCGACGAATTCTATCAAACGTGTTGTTTACGAACTGTCGATAGTACGTAGTGACAGTACGTACTCGACGCACGAACAGCGACGAATTCAATCAAACGTGTTGTTTACGAACTGTCGACAGTACGTAGTGACAGTACGTACTCGACGCACGAACAGCGACGAATTCTATCAAACGTGTTGTTTACGAACTTCGACGCACGAACAGCGACCAATTATTCAAATGAATTCGCATGACATAAAAACAATCTATATATATAAAATTCAAAGTCCTGACTGACTGACTTAACTATATATCAACGCACAGCCCAAACCGGTGGGTCTAGAGACTCCAAATTTGGACTGTAGGTTCCTTACGACGTCTAGGGGTGTACTAAGAAAGGATTTTTCAAAATTCCTACGGGAAACCGAGATATACGCAAACGAAGTTGCAAGGGTGTATCAACGCACAGCCAAAACCGCTGCGTCTAGAGATTCCAAATTTGGCACGTAGGTTCCTTACGACGTCTAGGGATGTACTAAGAAAGGATTTTTCAAAATTCCCACGGGAAAGCGAGATATACGCATACGAAATTGCGAGGGGACGCACAGCCCAAACCGCTGGGTCAAGAGATGCCAAATTTGACATGTAGGGTCCTTATAAGGTCCAGACCGACCGGACCGGACCGGACCGACCGGGCCGGACCGGACCGGAACGTATCAGACCTGATCGGTCTGGAAGGAACCGCACCGTGCCGGGCCGTGCCGGACCGGATCGAACCGGACCGGACCGTTTTTTTTTTCATCTATATATATAAAACTGACTGACTTAACTATATATCAACGCACAGCCCAAACCGGTGGGTCTAGAGACTCCAAATGGACTGTAGGTTCCTTACGACGTCTAGGGGTGTACTAAAAAAGGATTTTTCAAAATTCCTACGGGAAACCGAGATATACGCAAACGAAGTTGCGAGGGTATATCAACGCACAGCCCAAACCGCTGCGTCTAGAGATTCCAAATTTGGCATGTAGGTTCCTTACGACGTCTAGGGATGTACTAAGAAAGAATTTTTCAAAATTCTTACGGGAAAGCGAGATATACGCATACGAAATTGCGAGGGGACGCACAGCCCAAACCGCTGGGTCAAGAGATGCCAAATTTGACATGTAGGGTCCTTATAAGGTCCGGACCGGACCAGACCGGACCGGACCGGAACGGACCGGAACGGATCAGACCTGATCGGTCTGGAAGGAACCGCACCGTACCGGGCCGTGCCGGACCGGATCGAACCGGACCTGACTGACTGATTGACTGACTTAACTATATATCAACGCACAGCCCAAACCAATGGGTCTAGAGATTCCAAATTTGGACTGTAGGTTCCTTACGACGTCTATGGGTGTACTAAGAAAAGATTTTTCAAAATTCCCACGGGAAACAGAGATATAAAAGCAAACGAAGTTGCGAGGGTATATCAAATTTGGCATGTAGGTTCCTTACGACGCGACGTCTAGGGATGTACTAAGAAAGGATTTTTCAAAATTCCCACGGGAAAGCGAGATATACGCAAACCGCTGGGTCTAGAGATTCCAAATTTGGCATGCAGGGTCCTTATAAGGTCCGGACCGACCGGACCGGACCGGAACGGATCAGATCTGATCGGTCCGGAAGGAACCGCAACGTACCGGACCGTGCCGGATTTTTTTTCTGAAGAAATATAATTATGCTAATTGGTATGTAGGTTCCTTATCAGGACCGGACCGATCGGACCGGACCGGACCGACTGGACCTGATCGGACCGGACTATATATAAAATTCCTGACTGACTTAACTATACATCAACGCACAGCCCAAACCGGTGGGTCTAGAGATTCCAAATTTGGACTGTAGGTTCCTTACGACGGCGACGTCTAGGGGTGTACTAAGAAAGGATATTTCAAAATTCCCACGGGAAACTGAGATATACGCAAACGAAGTTGCGAGGGTATATCAAATTTGGCATGTAGGTTCCTTACGACGTCTAGGGATGTACTAAGAAACGATTTTTCAAAATTCCCACGGGAAAGCGAGATATACGCAAACGAAGTTGAGAGGGGACGCACAGCCTAAACCGCTGGGTCTAGAGATGCCAAATTTGTCATGTATGGTCCTTATAAGGACCGGACCAACCGAACCGGACCGGATCGGACCGGATCGACCGGACCTGACCGGACCGGATGGAACCGTACCGTACTGGGCCGTGCCGGACCGGAATTTGTTTCTGAAGAAAGATATGCTAATTGTTACTAGGCCACGCGGGCGAAGCCGCGGGCGGAAGCTAGTATTTAAATAATATTACATTTTTAAAATAAATTAATTTAAATAAGGCATAGAGTAATACAAACGGCATACTTAGTTAAAAGCTAATTGCTATAGGGCTAAATTCGCATTATAATACAAGTGTAATTTATTTAGCACTTGGCTGTACATGGATTGATGGGTATTGTCTTTTTAATGAATGAATTTTTTCGCTCCCCGTCTCAATGACATCACGTGACGTATCGTGATTGTGACTACAGTCGACCGCAACAATTATATCGGAATGTAAAGCTGCTGGAAGTGCCAACTTTTATGCGTGTTCAGTATATAAGATTGTGTGTCAAAGAGTTACAGTATATGTCACATCTGTTCTTGTTTTCATCTCTTCTTATACAGTTCTTAGTTCAGCTTTAGTAAAAGTAATATCTTAGTGCCACAGGCCAGCAAACACGAACCAGCAAATAACTCTTCGTCTTTAACATTAACAAGGGTCCTTCGAGCCGGATCGATTTTTTTTCCGTATGGGCTCTAAATAACGGTGTAAATCGTAAAATTGTTTTCATCTTGCTGTATAATTAAGCCGATTATATTATTACTTCTGATTTCTTCCGAATGTAACCGCCGCCGATATTCACTTGAGCTCACCATCACAAGGAAAACGGACACCTATGCCCGATGGAAGAAAACCACGCACGACCACGGTCACAAACTAGTCTCAGGCTGAGGATAAAGATTCAGTTTCATCTAGACACAATATCAATGGGACACATTCCCAACGAGGCACAGTTTCAAAAAGACACAATCTGTAACGGACACGTCGGTACTATTAAATACACACTTGCTCCTATCATGAAACTTATTGTTTTTGCTTGTCCCTATTTTATATTGCTTTTTTTCTACTTCTCTCTGTACGTGATCTTTATTTTATTATATTTTGACACCTCTCTTGTTTCCACTTCTCGCCTTTACACGGTGCATCTACTTTTCTATAGCCGTGTTCTAAATTGTGGAAACCACGAGCACTTGTCTGTTGACACGGAGACCCCGCCGATACTCCGGGGTGCTACAGTTTACAGGTTATTAACCGCCACGAGGGGCTTTCTTGTACTGATTATATCCACTATATTGTTTTATGGGAAGTGTCGGGTAGGTTTTATTGCGCGTCCGTTGATGGCTTTAATTGATAATAATATTTTGAGAATTAAAATAAAGTAATTTTAGTAAGTAGTAAAATTCATAATTTTATAGCAACTTTATGAACTATTTATTATTTTTACATTAGACACAAAAATTCTTTTGATACTCATGATAAGCATATACGCAAGTAATAATAGTTTATTCGTTATAAATATTCGATTAGCTATAAAATATCTTTCCATATGTGAAAAAAATTTCTTGTAATGGGATCATGGGTTGGCAGAAAATTATATGGTTTTTTCGATAATAAGTATTTTATTTTACACCATAATGACATATTGAAACAACACAGAAGTCACTGTATAAAAAAAACTAGTTTCCTAAACAAAATTCAAATAAAACAAAGCAGTTTTAAAATTGTGAGCTTATTACTAACATACAAGATTTTTTTAGTATCGATAGAATCTATCAAGCATTACTTACTAAATAGTATTTTTTATTAATACTCACATCTAACAATGCAAACAGCTAATTAGATATTAACCGTATCATTTTACATAATAAGGAGAATGTAGTGAAGAATTTTCTTTTAAAATAATTAGAGATATTATTGGAAGGAAACGGCAAGAAACGTATGAATGAAAAATATATACTCTAGTGTCAGATACTAGCGATTATTGTGTACGACGTGCAATATTTACTATGATTATGGGAATATGTTTTTTGCGCGCGCGGCATTTCTACGTGTCACGTAGACAAATATGTAAACTGTAACGTGGAACTGTGTCTTAGTTTATGGTTTTAGTTGAAGTGTTCAAAGGTAAATTAAGGGGCTATGTGTAAAAAAGAAGGGTCCTTAAAAACCAAATATCTTCTAAACTACTAAAATTTAGACTTAGATTTTTGGATATGTATTAATTCATCATATAATCGAAATTTTGTAAAGAGCCAAAATACGATTGTGACACATTTCCTCGATAGAAAAAAAATCCGAAGCCCTAGATAACCTCTGTTTTTTATTCAGAACTCTTGTAACTTCTAAACGGTAAATAATAGAAATTTTATACTTCATATAAAGAAAGACATTAATGTTTTCTAGATATTGTAAAGACAAATATTAAAAACTCAATTAACGAATTTTAAATAAGCTTATAAGTGTTTTGGCGCTTTCGGTGTTAAAAATTCGCCGGGTTTACGATGTCCCAACTCTGTCTCTCGAAGCAGGGATTGATATATGCGTCGCACGAGCGGGGCGGGCTCAGTCGGCCGCAATTATTTTACGACGTAGGCCCTTAAGAACTTAAATTAACAAAACATTATAATTTGTAGGAAAAAGGTAAGAACCAAGAGTCGTAGTAGTAGAGTAGATAGGTAGTATTTTTTTTGTAACAAAAAGGTAAACTAAGAAACCCCCTGGATTTATTTTAGAAATGTCAAGTGGTCGGTCTACCACTATAATAATTTTACCCTCTAAGGTGGTACTACCCCAGTCGAGCTAATTACTATAGTACATAATGTTATCAAGTTAACAAAAATAGTAATTATGCGGTATATACCTAGCTGCTTCAAATCCTAGCTACTACTAGCCAATTAAAAAGTGAATTGAAGTAACACCAATAGCTCTGTCCCGCGTTTTTATCATCTCACTCACTACACACGCAAAAGATAGACTTATTTTGTCCATTTTAACAATATGAGAAAATATCATTCTATTTTATGAGAGAAGAACTAACATACTAAGCCATAAGTAATAACAAAGACGTAGGTACTCTGACTACCTGTATCCGGAGCGCAAGAATGCTCTTTATAGCCATAAAAAATAATTTTAATATTAAATTAGTCATTACGTTTGTTCTGATTTTATCAACAAATTCAAATTTTATGTGATTATACTGCTGTGTTTTACTTCAATTATTTAGCCTTTTGTAATAATTGAATAAATTATAGACGGAAACAAACCACCCCCATCATTTACCCTTACTTATTCAAATTAGTTATCTGTCGCTATAATGTTAGGTTTAAACTCCCTTGGCTGTTTTTATATTGCTTAAAGTGTTACGATTGTTCTGTAATGCAGTAAATTCAGTTCAATTTGACACGAGAGTCCCTGCGCC
The DNA here is from genome assembly GCA_905163395.2 of Endotricha flammealis. Taxonomy (NCBI): domain Eukaryota; kingdom Metazoa; phylum Arthropoda; class Insecta; order Lepidoptera; family Pyralidae; genus Endotricha; species Endotricha flammealis. The sequence goes on from LR990855.1 coordinate 11,255,619, forward strand.
GGTATGCGGGTGGGGTGCGCCGGAGTCGATTTTTGTTTTTCTATTTTACCCGACTTGTATTATGAAGGGTGCATTTTTGTTTTTTGTCCGGGCTATTTGTATTTATAGATGACGTGGGCAGTGTACATTCAGTTGGAATATTTTTTAATTATCAACGGTTGATTTTAATAGAGGTAGATACTGTGCCAGTCTAAATAGTTAATACTACTTATTTGTAATTAATTTACTATCACAAATTCTTGATTACCTATTTTAATTACGACCCAATCAATTCAAAATAAGAAAAAGTAACATGATAATTAAATGACATTTTTCTTTCTTTCAAATCATTTGAATGTCATTATTTTTGGAATGGTAGAGCATTTCTGTCAAATGAGTCGAACAGTACAGTAACACCCTCTTACAAAATATCGGTCTATAAAGCACCAATGGGGTTAAAGCACAAATTATGGAATTACAGTTGTAATTCCAGAATTTTCAATCACCGAAAAAGGAAAGGAGTTCCTTTCCTATCCTTTTCTTCCTATTCCCTTCACTGCGGGCAACGCATGGTTGTGCTCCAGGTGTTACTGAGATGTTCATAGGTGGTGGTGGTGATAAACATCTACCAGGTGGCCCGCTCTGTTCGCCTGCCTTATGAAATAAAAAAACTTCCTCTTACTCTTAAGGTCGCTGTATACGTAACGTGTTTTTTCTCGGACGGGACGGGACGGGAAGTTAAATATAGTTCCATACAAAATGTATGTGAATATGATATTCACATACATTTTGGACGGGACGGGAACGTGGCCGTGTCGAACAAAAAGTCACGTCCCCGTCCCGTCCGAGGTATTATCCCGTTGCGTATCCAGAGACCTTTTAATGGCGAAAAAAAAAACACTTTATGAAGCAAAGCGAAATTTCTTTCGACACATTTTATTTCGACACACAATTCCAAAAATTTCTTCACATGCTTAATAGATTTTTCTATACGAGTGTACTTGCATAGGCACTTGTTTCATTTCACCCCATGCTGATAAAGTAAATGTTAATTTAACTGGTGATGGTACTCCATGGGAGAGTGGTTTAATGCGCACCACTAACTCATGGGGTGTTCCGGGGTTTGAGCCCTGAGGGTGTACTGATTTCGTAAAGGAAGCGTTTATAGATAGGGGATAATTTTAATAATAGTTTCATAACGGCATAAAAAGTCAGAGTGTGGGAGTTTTTCTTTACATATTTACCTGAAACAACTATGTACATATTTTTTAGTGTGGCCATTTTCTCGTGTTTTTAACTCCTATCCAATCCATCCTAATAACATTGTAAAACAATCCTGAATGTAAGTTACATTATCTCGAATAAAGGTGGAACTATATTTAACGGAATAAAATTCTGAAATAATCCTGCTATATTAAATAACCACCTGAATGATAAAAAATAAATGTTTGGCAAATCAGAATCTATCGAGCTATTTTTGAGTGAAAGAGTGTCTCTAATAAATAATATCCATGGGTACGTAATTAAGATATTACGGGTTGTAAATCATTCATCATTTAATGAGTATCAATTTATACTATTGTAAGGTTTTTTTTTTAAGCAATGTAAGTTTCTTTCGTATTGAAGTCAACATAGTTATAGGTAAATCTCGCTCTACATACATAGTTCTAGTCGGCCTTAGAGATTGTGCCCAATATTTTGAATAAATTTACATAATATTGTTTATAAATATAGTCTTATTTTAGGATTATGTAATATTTACCAATGCTTGGACACATAAGACTATATTTTTTTGTCGAAAAGAATCTAAGAATAAATGTTTGTTTTGATATTTTACTTATTTGATATTGTTAAACTTACTTACATAAAGAAACTGATTCTTTAGGAAAGTCTAACTAAAAGAAATAAAGTAAATATTTTCTATATAAACATGTGAGGACTACTATACCTTATTCATTGTTCATAATACGATCTAAGAATTCTAATCTATATATATAAAATGCTTTGTCCTGACTGACTGACTGACTGACTGACTGACTGACTGACTGACTGAGAATCAACGCACAGCCTAAACCGCTCATCGTAAAAATCTGAAACTTGGCAGGTGGAAATATTATAAGACGTAGGCGTCCGATAAGAAAGGATTTTTCGAAATTCGAACTCTAAGGGGGTAAAAAAGTGGGGTAAAGTTACTATGGGACAACTTGATTCCTTGGTCCAATCTACTTCAAATTTTGCATAAAAATTGTTTAAGAGAATTGATGGAAGATGTGATTCTTATTTTATTGAAATTCTTGAAAAAAATGTATTTTGTGGGTAATTTTCTTCGAGTTGATATCAATACTCATACTCCTTAGTGCTTTTGATTTCAATTACATTTCATTTTGACACATCCGTGAAGTGAAGGGTGTCATCTGTCATGTAATATTTTTGATTGTGAATATTGAAACAAAATGATTTCATAATGTCGTCGTACTATTTATTCTGTTTGTGATCTCGGAAAAACAGCTAAAATTCTAAAGCGGACTGAATCATATTCATCGATAATAAGCAGTACCTAAGTAATTAACTCAGGTAAATAGATATTAAATTTTATAATATTTGACAGAGTTCAAATTAAATTGGTCAATGGTTAAATGGCATATTGGTATTGTCTCTTTCTCACATATAGAAAATCTCATTACGTCAACTCGCTCTAATATTTCGTAGTGTTGTTGACGGATGGTTGTAGGCTGAGGTTGTAGGTTATAAAATACCGATATACTTATTTCATTTTTTTTACGGAAGTGGTTGGAAAACAAGCTCAGGAATATGGATCATTTTGATATTAGGTGATTACCGTCAACTATGGAGCACATATTCTAGGGTCCATGACCCGTTGCCGACCTATAACAGGAAACAGGATATAGCGAGAAATAGTATAAGGACGGAGTTAGATTTTTTTATACCACAAAGGTGGCAAACAAGAATTTCGGATATTTCACTCTCCGAACGAAACGCATTGCTGCTATACGTCAATATTCTGTAAAAGGGTGGCACTTCACCGGTCGGGCTTACCTATTTTTCATAAACGCCCACTCCAAAGATTGTAATGAGAAGTACCTATATAAATAGACAACCGATAAGAAAGGATTTTTTTAAATTCCCACGGGAAAGCGGGATAAACGCAAACGAAGTTGCGCGGGTTTCTCTAGTGTCTATACAAAAATCTAACAGCCGCATGTACCTGCGTACCCTTGTGTTAGAAGGCATTTCAAAACAAAGAAATAAATGGAAGTCTTTGCCCTCTGTCCGAGTAGCCCTCGGCGTGAACGCACAAAGGGCTGTGATTGCGAAGGAGGAGGGAGGGGAGGGGGGGGACGGAGGTGAACGACCTCCGCTCGGGGTGGCCGGCGGCCGCCCCCTGCGTCCGCGCACGCTTGGGCGACAGTCTGTAACGCCTGGGATATGTATAAGTATTTATAAAAAGTAGTCTACCACCCCTGTTCACATTTAAGTATATTTTTAATTGCATCGAAACGTAAAAATAACGATAACTAACAATCAAGAAAACGGCTCATTAAAATGCACAAGAAAAAAATACTAGGAGTCCAGTCAATTGTCTTTCTTCTGAACTCAAAAAAATAAAAAATAAATCCACTAGACTCGAATTCTAAAAAAAGTTCCAATTACATACATGATACAAAACTTCTTGATCAAAAGGTACAGAGATGAGGCATCAATTTGTATGTTTAAAAATCGAACAGCAAAGAGCTCAGTAGCAATTGCGGGGCAAAATTGCCCGTAATTATTGGAGCATCGTGATTGTCGTGGATCGCGGTGGCGCGACCCCCACCTGTTGCGATCCCCTCCGGAAGCGGGGAATTTGCATCACAATCAAATAGAGCCCTCGCTAGTTCTTCCGGCCTGGCCCGAATGGCCCCGATGCCCCGATGCGCTTCGATCCCCGCCGATCTTTGTCACATAAATGTTGGTATCCGTTCATGTTTCAATTTTGACCATAAAAATGCGGTGGAATATGTTAGGGGACGTTTATAATTGAGGTTTTCCAAGTTACTGAATTAATGTATGTGTAAATTCAGGGTTGTTTTTGTTGAATGGCCGTATTTTTTTACAACCGTTTTTTACGTTATTACTTTGGTGGTGACTTGTGCCTAATTACCTACGGCGGTTTCACTTATTTGTGGTTTTATGAATGAGGTATCATTCGTTTTGAAGGTTCGATTTCGCATGTTTCTGATAAGTTTTAGTTAACCGGTCTATCAGATAAATTATTGAAAAATCAAACAATACTGTCAACTTATCTGATAGCAACTAATTAATACTTATCTGAATTCTGAAAAACCAGCCCTAAATAAATAAGGATGATTACGTGTTACTGTTAAAATAGTACCTACCTAGTACAGAGTCACGGATCATATTCTCTTGCGCTCTCCGTGTTTCTGGAAGAAGACCATACCCTAGTATAAAATAAAGTATTTTTCACTTTTAGTTTTTTGAGTAAATTTATCTTACTTTGCGACGCTACGTAAAGTGGGACAAGGGTAGGCCGAGTTGTGAGTAGTCCTTTTTAGTTAGATAGTGTTCTTAGAAGGCATAGCACGTTTGCAAAAGGTATTTGCAAATACTATTAACTGTATCTTTGACTGTTTGTCTTTTAGTTCCTTGTTCTTGTTTGTTCATAAATGAAGTGCATATTAGAAGAGCCTCGTGGCGTTGTCAAGATAAGCAAAGACGACCCCAGTCGCTGTTTGAATGAGTTTTTCTCGCTCTCCTCCGAGTTTTGAATCACACCTAAGTATAACAGGCATCTAAAATCAAAATCAAAATATTTTTATTCAAATAGGCATTTTACAAGCACTTTCGAATCGTCACTTTTTTCCCTACCACCAGTTCAGACGGAAGATTTGTGCTAAGAAAAACCGGCAAGAAACTTAGCACTTGCTCTTTTAAAATGGTAATAAGTTACAATTACGATAAATAAAAGTAAACATTAAAACATTAATAAAAAATAAAACTGCAATTTAAAAAATAATAATAAAAGAAGGCGTATCAATATACTGGTAAACATATATACATTTTAAAAAAAACAGTGCTGCGGAAAATCAGTGTTATGCATCATATAGATCGATGGATGGCGTTATGTAGCCGGACGACCCCACGGTTCATGTTGAGCAGATGCCTATTTTGCTGCCTTATCTACATTTCTTTATTTTTAAATTTTTTTCATGTTAGTAAGATAATAAATAAACTATTTTCTTTCACTATGCCGAAAATATATACGCGTATTTGACACCTAACTGTCCATCCAGACATTGTCCATGAAACCGTACGGTTTGAAGTACAACATTTATCTATATGATTTTTCTTACGTAGTATTTTATTAGCCTGTCGATAATTGCAACACAATGCATGTAAAATAAATCGAACAAATCAGTTTTATGCAATCACTAATCACTGAGCAAGTGTCATCAGATTACCGATAATGTATATGAGCGGAAATAATAATGCTGCGTTGCAAGTGATTTCATACGCAGATTTAGTAAAAAAAAATACACTGTGTTATTGGGCCTAATATATCATAACTGAAGTCGTCAAAGTCATGCCACGCCATTTTGCTCATACGAAATATGACATGAAAGAGATAGTGAGTGAATTTAAGACTGGATTTTCAACTATTTTTTAGAATCGTTTCACTGGTCACCAGTCGTCTGAAAAACACTAAAATATTAGATTAATAAAATTATTTGGCAGCTGTTGTGTACCATTGCAACCAACAATAGCTCTTATCATTACCAATAGGTAGGCGAATTGATTTTGAAGTCAACCAGCAGTGGAGTCGTAGAAAGTTACTTTCTGGATTGGTAGAGCATTTATGGATTGGGTTAACTCTACCGGGGAAGTACCACCCCTTACCACCAAGTTTAACAAAATATCGACGAGAAACAGCAATACGTTCGGTCAGTTAGAGATCCGGAGGCCCAAATTCTTTCCTATCCCATTTCTCTCTGTTCCTTTACTTGTAGCAGGCGAATTTGGTAGCGCGTCTACCACACAGGTGGCAAACAAGCATACGGTCGGCCTGATGGTAACCCGTCACCGTAGCCTATAGACGTAAGCAATCCCGGGGGTATCACTCACGCGTTGCCAACCCTCCCAACCCCCCCAAGTGGAGCTCTGGAGACCTTACTCACCGTAGGAACACAACATGGCCGAGACCAATGCTATTTGGCTACGATCTTCTGTAAGGTGGAGGTCCTTCCCCAGACGGGCTGCTCCGATTTGAGCGGATTATCCGCTGTGCCCTACCTCTCGTACTAATGTTCATTGTAAACGGGTTGCCGTGTTACTCTTCCCATCAGGTGGTCCGTATGCTTGTTTGCTTGCAGTATAACATAAAAAAACGTATTCACTTAATAATTCGTTTTATGTGCGTAATTACGTATTTCTCGGTTGATCAGGTAAAATGATTGTAAAAAAAAGATAATTTGTCCTTAGCTGTGTGACGTATGCGTGTACCATCTACATTTATTGACAGACAGTGGTGCGTTGCTACGTTCGACAACAGAGTGTGGGTTTGATTCCCGATCGGAGCAAACATTTATGTGATGGCATTTTTATAGGTTCTCGAGTTTGGGTGTTCGAATACCCCGAAAGACCAACAAGGTTTTGAGTTTATGAAAAGTTGAAAAAACTCTGATCTCTTATTATATAATGGACATATGTGGCTCTAATAAACAAAAAAACCCTGTTTGGTAACGAAAAAAAGGGCGGAGCTGACATAAATTCCACTTACAAGATGTGCAAGCGATTTTGTTTTAAAATGGTCCTCCTATTCTCGAGGCCACCGTACCTATAACCAAATACTATAGAAACTCTACCGAGTTAATACGCACAGCTTCGGAAGAATTCGGGCAAGACGGCGACACTAGCGCCCCTACGGCATGAGGGCGGCATGAGGTGAACGATTTCAAAACTTTTGTGCGTTTTGTATGCAAAATGTATAGCGCCCCTAGCGGCATGAGGTGAACGGAGGTTGCCAAGTCATTGTATGAGAAACGTCAAGAGCTGTATTAGTCTTCTATGTATTTGCTATAACTAACACAACAGAAGCTGGTTAAGCTTAGCTTAGTTTGGGACTAGATTAGGCTTTATTATTAACTTGTAAAATACTCGCAATTTCGTTTGCGTATATCTCGCTTTCCCGTGGGAAAATCTTTTCTTAGTATACCCCTAAACGTCGTAAGGAACCTACATTCCAAATTTGAAATCTCTATACCCAGCGGTTTGAGCTGTGCGTTGATTAGTTAAATCAGTCAGAACTTCGAATTTTGTATACTTACATATATATGTAAATATATATCTATATAGATATCACATAATATATGAATAGTGTCACGTATTCCATGAAGTGCACTAGGACGCGCTTATCGCGTCATGTGTAGACCCTGCCATGACCTTCCGATTATTGTAGGACACGCTCCGCGTCCTGTTTCATCACTCATTAAATTACATGAACGAGGGCTGTTTATTATTCGGTCAGAACTTATTCGTTTTGTTATGTTTCATTCGGTCAGAACTTACTTTCGGACGCCGTGTTTTCGTCGTAGTGAACATAGGTAAATTATTGGTGACTACACCTTCAGACGGGCTGTAAGATTGTTTGCCACCGTGCGTCGTAGTATAAAAAAAGTTAACAGTAGCCGTAGTACAGTCAACCTCTACACGACTACTACCTCAGGGCGTAAGCAAGCAACGCATCGAAAGAAAGTAAGAAGTAAAGTAATTTTGACTTCAAAGTCCAGCAGAATCTGTCAAATATCCAATCTGGATGGTTACTTTTGAAAGCAATTCCAATCGATCGACATTGCATTTTTTATGTTTCATATTTACTATTAGCGTTATACTAAACTAAGTGGTATAAAATTTTACACATACCAATATTTAGTAAAGTATAAAGTTTCGACACAACTGATATTTTCATATTAGCATTTTTTCTATTCTGTCGCTGTATGGCTGGTTTAAAAGCCACGCTGATCGTCGGCTCTCAGGTGCTGACTGTGGTCGTCTCGTCGGCATTGGCCGGCAGTCTAGGAACGTAGTAGTTACCATTTAAATGCCATACATCAGACTCGTGTTGGCAATGAAACCATGGTGTTATTCAGCTTATTAACCGATTGGCCCTTGGTTCAAATACTGGTGTTAGTTGGTATAAGTACCATAACCTGTTTTCAGATTCATGAACCAAATTATGTGTATTTCTAATATTCTTCGATGAAAACATCATGAAAACACGCGTTCATAAAAAAAAATCGACACCGGAAAGTTAAGATAAGTATTTATTTTATCGCTGGAAACGTTTGACTTTCATCATCACACACATACATGGACATAGACCTCCCCTATGTGTATGATGATGAAATAGGATTGGATTTTGTGAGCTAACCAAAAAAAGGTGTAGAGGTCTGATGACAGTCAAATGTTAAAATCATTAACTTCGGCAATTTACAGATAAGTAGCCTGATCCCGTCAAATCTTAGGGTTTACGTGGATCTCGTCGGCATTGGTGTTCAGTGCGCGGTCAACTGTAAACCCAGTATTCATGGGGCCAGAGGCTTGCTTAGTAATAGCAGACACAGGAAAACAGTTGTTTTTGTAATTTAAGTACTTTATAATGACCACAATACTCGTAAATATACGATTTAAGTCGAGCTATTATTCGTATCCTGGTGTAACACTGATGGTGAAGTAATTAATTTTCTATTTATACTTAATTGAAATTACTCTTGACGATGCCTTTGTGAAAATAAGTAATTTTCAACAAAGACTTGCGCGTAATGACCATAATCAATAGTTATTTCTTATTGACATACAAAATGTCTCTCTTTATCTTCTCCAATTCTCTTATTCTCTTTAACTTGAGCCTGTGCTGCATAATATCCCAAACAAGCATCAAGAGAATAAGAAATTATCTCAATTATTATAGTCAACCGCGCGTAACTTCGTTTTTGCGTAAAAACGTTGTCATTGCATTTTAAAACTCCACCCCCCCCCCCCCCTTTTTACTTCATAAAGTAGACATCTGTGCATAATTTAAGCTCTCTAGGTTCAAGAGTTTCCTAGACAAGACAAGACAGTCCAGTCATTTACTATTATAATATTAAGATTACCCAGTCCTTCAACTCATATTTCGTATTTCATTTCATTCAGGCCTTCGTCAATTTCAATCGTGTTTCTCTTCTCTCTATCGTTTATTTCTATATTTAGTGTAATTAAAGTTCGTAAATATTTCGTAAATATTAGCCCAGTTTCTACTTGTCTCAAAATGAACCTGAATGTTTAATTTTCTACTGTTTGCCATGATGATTTGCGTCTTGCAAATTGACCGTTCCTCTAATAACGGTAAAGGGCGAAGCCAAGGTAACCTAAACATGTCACGGCTCAGACTATGTGTCTTGTCGATAGTCTATTTCTTTTTTGTTTCCATATAACACGACTATAAACATCCTTGGACCTAAAAAGCAAAATTTTGCATAGGAGACCTTCAGGAGGTAGATCTGGGATAAGATGGTATTTTTTGAATAACCTGGTGTTATTGACTTATTCGAGTTCTTGTTTTGCATAATAGGATCTGATCTCTAACATATAATAAATTACTATAAACATGCGAAAAACTGCTTTAAATAAGTCCCCATTGTGTATGAGTCAACACAGAGAAAAAACAGATTTCCATGATAATGATTCTTGTTGTAAGAAAAACTTATGGTAAGTAGTTAAAGTTTCATTCATGGATATTATAAGTTATAAAGGTCTCCAGAGCTCTACTTGGGAGGGTTGGGATGGTTGGCAACGCGTGAGTGATACCCCCTGGTTTTGCAAGCGTCTATAGGATACGTTGATGCTTATCATTAGGCGGACCGTATGCTTGTTTCCCACCTTTGTGGCATAAAATAAAAGGTATTTTCATTCCTAAAAGATTACATTGACTTCGGCATGGATCAATTTGACCCATTACATGATGTAGACGATACTTTCACATTTCTTAGATGAATTGTATATTTCTACCATTCGTTTTCAATATTTAGAGATTTTATTGTTTGATTGTTGATTAATTAATGTTTCAATAAACGTTCTCCACGTTGATCAAATGGTTCATTGTTTACAAGTTTTCTTTATTTGTATTTTTCACATCCTCAATTTAATACTGTACCTGTCCTATACTTATAACTATAGTAATAAGAAAAACGTTTCTAATGAGATACCTACCGAGTGTTTAATAATTTTTTTTATTTCTGAAATTTTCGTATGCTGCAAGAATTTACGAAACATAATATTTTTCAAAGGTTAGGGTAAACAGGTTTTTTTAAATAGCAATCAATCTTAGATTCCATAATCTAATACGATCAATCATCGACATTTATAAAGACATTTCTATAAATATCTACTTGTAATTGTTTCTATGTAATTCACACTGTTTTATGATGATGATGAATGAAATTGACAGAGCTAGATTAGATAAAGTTATTTTTAACGGTTCTAACTCTCTGATCTTTGGATTCTGTTTAACCCATCGAGGATACCGGCGTAATGTTTATAAGGACCTAAATTTGAGAAGTATTTGCCAAGTACAAACTGCTTTATATCATGATAAGATCTAGTATTCATTTGACCTTCAAAAGGACAGTGCTCTAGCATCAATAACACCCTTAATTCCTAAGCAGACGAGTTATCAATAATTTTCTCGATTCGATCACATGTTGTGTCACGAGTATAAATTTTCCCGAGCGCGGGGTGGGGGCAGGCGGCAGCGAGAGGGGGTCTGCGGGGCTGAGGGGGCGCGCGTTCAAGGTAGAGGCACAGAGGGCGCGGCGGGCGGTGCGCACCCGCCGGGGCCCCGCGATCGCCGCCCGCGCAGCCGCCACGCCGAGTAATCACTGCCGTGGGGCAACTCTTGGAGACATTCGCAGTGACGATCGTTCAGTCTACCTACGTCAAGGAGCAGCTACGTCACGTCGGGGTTCACATGCAATGTCCTATTATTACAAATCAGATTAGATACAACTACAATCTTAACCATGGATTATTTAGATTGTTTAAGTATTGCTGAGAGGGTGGTCTCTTCTTCAAAGTGCAAATTTTTACGTCAATACATAATTTATGTGACCCTTTAAAAATTTGGTTGGATAGGAATTGAGGATATGAAGAAAATGTAACTGACCTTAAGTCGAATGATAATCTTTATGAAAAGATTTTTTTGATAAGAAGTTGGCGGGATGAACACAAAACAAATCATGTTGTGTGACGGACTTAATTTATGGATGATCCCTAGTGTTCAAATATGGGTTAATATGGCGGAATCGTAGATGTTATGGGAATGGGACTACTCCATCTCTTCGCTCATGCTTCGCACGGATACAATCCCAAAAATACTTCATAGGACATATAAAACAATAACATAGCACAGTTCTAAACCAGGTCAAAAGGGACGGTATTTTGGAAATTTCTGTTAGGCAATGATACATGTGACGTAACAGTCTTCAAAAGATAATCAAATGAGAGGAGCTATATTATTGTTCACACGCCGTCGCGAGAGGCTCTGAATGTCAATAGGTAGTGAACATTTGACATTCACAGCTGCGGACCGCTCGTTAGGACTTGCCTATTTATTTAGTCGTTTTTCGGTTTGCCATTTTAATTAGACAGGTTCCAATGTTATTTCTTTTTTTTTTAACTGTCGATTGATTTGTAAATTTTGTGGGGTGGAGAACTAGCCTTTTTTTAACAAATGAATAACGATTTTTTTACTTCTTTACTATTCTTCGTCATCATCATGTATTTATCCACTGCTGGATATAGCCATTTCCCAACGCTTTCCATCTGCATTTCCAAATGCGAGCCTTTCGCATCTATCCGCCTCCAGCCTCTTCCCGCATCCATACACTTTTCCTATTGCTTAGTTTTATCTAGCCCTTTGCAACACCGTGGCACCACCAGACTCCTAAGTGATCCATCATAAACGTACCTACATCGGCTAAATTAGCTAAATATGTTGTATCGATACAGAAATTTTGCTGACTATTTAAAATTAAAGAATAATAGGAAACATTTAAATCATGATTACTAACAAATGTATAGTAATGTATCCTTAATTAAGATTAATTAAAATAATGGTGATGCTTATAAACGCCTGTTACTAAGACATTCTGTTAAAATATATGAATATTTGAATGGATGCAACAACGGAGCCCTTTCTCTAATTAAGCATTCCTACTTTTATGAACGAGGCTATAATACCTGCTAAGAAGTAGGAGAAAATAACGGTGCAAAAGAATGATGAGTGCGTTCGGATGCACACATGCGTGGGACGCACGGTTGCGCAAGCGTCCCAAAAGGTAGGCTAGATGATGGTGGCGTGGGGCGAGAGACCTTAGATGACAAGAAACGAGCGTTTTCGTAGTTTCAGATTCCATTGCGGAGTTTCAATCATACAATGTTTAGTTGTAATGTACAATAAGCGCAATGTATCATCAAACGCTACACCAACGATAATGTGAACATGGTATTTAGGTGACGCGTTATCATTGTCGTTGTTTACGGAATTGACTGACCAAATCTATATTTATTAAAACTCAGGAAATGTCTTGTGAACATAATAATTTCAGAATAAAAAACTTGAAATGTCTCTCGAATTCATACAGATTATAATTACTCGATGATCAAAATAAACTTTTAAATAATTGTGGTGACCTGGTTTGAAATGGTAAGGTGTTACTGTAATCTAGAACCTCACAATAGAAATAGAAATGCCAAATAATTAAATAGTATAGGACATTGTATACTAGAAAAGAGTCTATCTCTTACTGACAATTTTTTTTAATTACCCGAATAGCTTCTATTTTGGGTATGAAACAATTTGACCCACCGAAAAGTTTTTTTTAAAAGAATAACTTTTTTTAAATATTTTATTTTCTCTTTTATTATCATCTATATATATAAAATGCTTTGTCCTGACTGACTGACTGACTGACTGACTGAGAATCAACGCACAGCCTAAACCGCTCAACGTAAAAATCTGAAACTTGGCAGGTGGACCTATTGTGTTGTGTGACGTAGGCGTCCGATAAGAAAGGATTTTTCGAAATTCGAACTCTAAGGGGGTAAAAAAGGGATGTAAAGTTACTATGGGACAACTTGATTCCTTGGTCCTATCTACTTCAAATTTTGCATAAAAAATGTTTAAGAGAATTGATGGAAGACGTGATTCTTATTTTATTGAAATTCTTGAAAAATATGTATTTTGTAGGTAATTTTCTTCGATTTGATATCAATACTCATACTCCTTAGTGCTTTTGATTTCAATTACATTTCATTTTGACACATTTGTGAAGTGAAGTATGTCATCTTTCATGTAATATTTTTATAAATTGTAAATATTCTAACAAAATGATTTCATAATGTCGTCATAGGTCGTCGTACTATTTATTCTGTTTGTGATCTCGGAAAAACAGCTAAAATTCTAACTATGTCTAAAGCGGACTGAATCATATTCATTGTTACATTGGTTAATGGTTAAATGGCATATTGATATTGTCTCTTTCTCACTTATAGGAAAATATCATTACGTGGACTCGCTCTATTATTTCGTAGTGTTGTTGTAGGGATGGTTGTAGGCAGAGGTTGTAGGTATTGAAATACCCATATACTTATACATTTTTTTACGGAAGTGGTTGGAAAACAAGCTTAGGAATACGGATCATTTGATATTAGGTGATTACCGTCGACTATGGAGCACATACATTCTAGGGTCCCTGACCCGTTGCCAACCTATAACAGGAAAAAACAGGATATAGCGAGAAATAGTATAAGGAAGGAGTTAGATTTTTTTAAACCACAAAGGTGGCAAACAAGAATTTCGGATATTTCACTCTCCGAACGAAACGCATTGCTGCTTCACGTCAATATTCTGTAAAAGGGTGGTACTTCACCTACGGTCGGACTAGCCTATTTCATAAACGCCCACTCCAAAGATTGTAATGAGAAATATATAAATAGAAAAATAATCATCTATACATATAAAAATGTTTTGTCTTGACCGTAGAGACCTGAAATTTAGGTGTGTTCTGAAAAGTGTGGTGTGTGATGTAGGCAACCGATAATAAAGGATTTTTGAAATTCCCACGGGAAAGCGGGATAAACGCAAACGAAGTTGCGCGGGTTTCACTAGTGGTACATAAATTAAAGCTACTACAATACTTTTGCAAGAGTAAATCCAACTAAACTACCCCCCAGAAAGTCTATTAATGCGCTTGAAAGTAGGTCTCAGATTTGGCTATTATTGATCTTTCTTTTGCATTTAAAAATACTTATCTTCTACGTAATAAATATTATTTCGACAATAACTCTTTCGGTACTAATAGTTATTTAACTTCAGTGGTGTTCAGTAGTTTAATAAATTCACACTATTTATAAACCACTATGGTGGCAAGGAAAAACAACAATACTATCTCCTAACTAGAAGATAGATTAGAAAATGTTCTCAAATGGGTCTCGCTTCTGGACTCCACTAACTCAACTACAATGTGATCTGTATTTTATTTCTTATAAATTTCTATACATTGTAACAAACGAGTGAAAGAAAAAAATTGCTAAATGACAAAAAAGGCCGAGGTTTCTTTCGCCATTTCTTTTACCGGTGGCCATTTTGCTTGTGTCCGAAATGGTGGTAGTATATAACGTAGTTTATTTTCTTTATACATATAACAAATTGTAAATGACAAGAAAAAGTGCCTGTGAAGGTCTAATTTCTGAAATAAACGATTTCATTTCTTTTCAATGAAACAAAATTTTAAACTACGAACTAATGACGTTCCGTTGAATTCTAACTAAGTAGTTTTGAACCCTATTCTAACTAGTAATGTCTATGACAGGACTAAGTGTTTCGTTGTATCGGATGAACACTATCACTGATGAATAGGTGGAATAGAATTTTGTTTTGTAAAATGCAAGTTCCCTTCAATTAAAATAATTTTAATTTAAATGTGTGATTCACTAGAAATCAGCATTTGCGCACCCAAAACTGACTCATTAGCGGTGAAGCCTGTTTTATTTACTTAGAATTGCACTTAGTTGGATTTGTTTACATCGTATTTGCTAAGATAGTAGCAATGACTTTGTAATATATAATTATTATTACAATAATGCTTGTTTAATTTTCTGTTATTTTAGTTTTTAGTTAAATTTTAATGTTATTATTAGTTTAATTTTTGTATTTTTACTTAATTGCCGTATTAAAAATTAATTTAAGTTCTGATCATTGAAACTTTATTAGTATGGTAGCCACAGGTACAATTGCTAACTCTACAGTTTCTGTTGTAATTACTATGTGTCATAATTTTACATATTCATCATCATCTCAACCACAAGAAGTCCACAGCTGGACATATGCCATTTACCGTTATATATTTATAGTTTAATTATACATATAGATTTACTTGAATCTTTTGCTAATATACACACAATCATTTACAATACTTACTTAAAAATATTAATGTAATGCCAGGTTTAGGTTATGTAAAACCTCGTAACTAGTCGTAAGATTGTTTTAAAATTTAAAAAAAAAACTTTTTGTGTCAAAAAAATATCTATCTCGAAAAGTATTTCATAGAATTTTTTATCTGTGGGATGTATAAGTCGTTGTTGGCTTGTAAACACAAGCAGACCAGCAGGATGCCCTCTATTCACCTGCTACACGTGGAAGGCTCTTGCGCAACGCTCGCCTGCGTCCGAGCCACGAGTACTTTCCTTCGGTCACTACCCTTCAGACAGTTATTCGTTTGCCCACTGTGATTCCGACGTTTTTAGGATATTTCCAACGTTACGAAACCTTTATAACACGACTATCGAGTTTTTAAGTGAACGACAAAAAAGTCGTTCGAATTTTTGAGGATTTCTTTCATTTGAGTTACTCGGAAATGTTTTACGTGTGTTAAAAGAAAATATTGATTGTTTAATAACTTTAATAAAAGGTTAAATATGACCTATGTAGTAAGAAAATACTTAAAATGATTTATAAAGAAAATGATTTATAGACAAAATGATTTATAAAGTTTAGTCCTATATTGTTATATTATTTATTTTAGGATGATTTTAAGTGTGCCCGTGACTT
Source organism: Endotricha flammealis (assembly GCA_905163395.2). Classification (NCBI taxonomy): domain Eukaryota; kingdom Metazoa; phylum Arthropoda; class Insecta; order Lepidoptera; family Pyralidae; genus Endotricha; species Endotricha flammealis. The sequence goes on from LR990855.1 coordinate 11,271,763, forward strand.
CGCTTGCGTGAACGTCGATCTTCCCACACTTTAATTGCTATCTTACGAGGAAGTACCTTTGTATTTCTCAGGATAAAACCTGTACTAATAATCCAGCTAATGTGTATCATGTTTCTACCAAATCCACGAAGCCGTTATTGCTTGAGATTAAGAATAAACATCTAAACTTTCACATTTAGTAGGATTATCGATGGACCCGCCGAATAAACGTACAGTACAAGTGCTCTTATACGAAAAACAAAAAGATGTACCAAACTCACATCCTTTTTTTTCGTGTAAGAGCTCTTGAACGTTTATACGTTAGTTAGAGCATCACTCAAATATTTATCTAGATGACTAATGTTTATACAATTACGTAACTATAAAATTAGTGTACCTTTATTTGTACAATTTATTTTGAAAATATGTAACACAAACGGATAAGTTTTTTAAAGTATTTCTTTCTTCATGTTTTCATTTTAAATTACACACGTCATGTAGTTGCGTTTACACAACTGTAGGCTCCTTATTAGAATTTTGTTTTCGCTACTATTATTACGTAAAGCATCGTCAGACATATTTATAAACGAATTAATAAATTACGACAGAATTAAGATACATCTTACATATCCGTTTGTTCGTCTTTTTTTCTGTCTCACTGTTTGTCTCTAATTCTCTCTCACTTCTTATAAATCTAAACAGCTTATATTTTCCGACAGTGTACGTATCCTAAGTTTTCCTAACAAGTGATCATTGGCTGCAAGAGAGTGTAATTTTATTATATCTATGACGTTTAGACGGCTCTATCTAAATGACTAAGATCAAGTAAGCAGTCAACACCACACAATTTTATGTCATTTTAATTAACGTAGTCTGTGGTCCTTAGCTGTTGACTTTCATTTGATTTGTATCGCTGTATTTAAATAAAATGTAAAATATGAGAAAAGTAAGTGGCTTTTGTTTGAAAGAATGGCTGCGTTATGGCGGCGTCTACGCTGCTTTGTGATGACGTTTGCTTGAGATGCGTATGCTCTCGACAAATCAATGTTGTTGGTATTTTTGTTTGTTGTTTTGACGACCTCCGTAGCATAATGGTTCATTTCATTTCATTTCCATGCCAGACTGCCCCATCCCGAGTTCAAGTCCCGGTCGTGTCATGAAGAAAAACATTTTCTTTCTGATTGGCCTGGGTCTTTGTTTTTTATCTATATATGTATTTGTTATCAAATATTACTATATCGTTGAGTTAGTATCACAACACACTAAGCAGAGAAAGACTGGGCATAGTCATGGGCATCATTACGGGCCACTGTATACAGTGATGATAAGTTTATAGACTTAACCGACATATGTCCCTAATAGACAACAGCATAGACCCCGCTTGTCCAGAATGCTGTGAACCAGAGACTAGCCAGCACTCCCTGGCTGAGTGCATACACTACAGCAGGCTCAGGTGGGAGACTTTTGAAGCCGATAGGATCGAAGAAGAAAAACTATGCGACCTGTACACTGGTCGCATAGCGGAGTTCTGCAGAAGGAGTTTAAGGTTTTCTGGGAGGAGGGCACCGGGGCCACAGTAACAACCGTATCCACACGGGAATAGGGTGTAATGAGTCCAACTAGCGACTTGAACACCCACCTGTGCCCATCAGGCGTCCTACCCTATAATAATATTAATAAAATAGTATCGCGACACAAGTTTCTAACTTACTATGGGGCTGGCTCAATCAGTGTGATTTGTCCTTATAAGTGCCTATATTTATTTATAAAAATGATTAAAATTTTATCATAGACCTCATCTCAGCCACCACAATCCACTGCTGGACATAGGCCTCACCCAAACGCTTCCACTGATGACCAGTTAGCAGCAACCTGCATCCAGCGGCTTCCCTTAGATCGTCTGACCTTGCACCAATATTTTATAAAACTTACTAAAATTAAATATGTATTTATAATAATATATAAAAAAAACATTACCTACGTCGTAGTCAAAATTTAAGGGTGATAAAATTTAATATATTAGCGTCAAGTGAAGGTCGCGATTAGCATACAATGGCGAGTGTTTGTTACGGTGGTCGGTGACAAAGTTATGTAACTTATTTACATTTTAGTTCTACGAGAGAAGTTGTTAAATCAAAAACTTTGGATGTGTTACCGGTAATCTGTATAATTCAGGTATTCCATACCAGCAAGGCAGGAATAGGTTGGCAAACTATAACATTTCATGCGAAGTGATTACCGTCGCCCATGGAGCATAGAGACATCACAGGGGAGTCTCAGAACTGGTGCTGATCCTTAAACAAGAAAACAGATTGTTTTTATTCCACTAAGGTGGCAAACATGCATACGTGGTAAGCATGGACGCTTGCAACACCGAGGGTATTATGAGATTATACACTCGCGCGTTGCCGACCCTGTAAAAAGCGGAGCTCTGGAGACCTCACTCACCGTAGGAACACACCATGGCCAAGACCAATGCTATATGGCTACGATTTCTATAAGGTCACCACCTTACAGAAATCGTAGCCATATAGCATTGGTCTTCGCTCCACCCCGCTCCTCTCCAGGACCACCGTCCTTCCCCAGACGGGCTGCTCCGATTTGACGGATTATCCGCTGTGCCCTAACTCTCTAAATATAAATAATACATTACATACTTTATATTTGGATTGTATTGTATGGTATAGATAGAGTACCTGTTGGTAAAATGTGATCGTAATGTATTGTATTATGCAAATAATAGTCTGAATGTTTTTGTATAAATAAATTAAAATTTTGATCGATGTTGGTTTTCTCACGAATATTTATACATAATATCTATGTCAATACATAGTTTATGGTAGATTACTTTCGCATTTATAATACCTACTTATTTCAGATATCATTTATCAGTTTCGGAAAAACGCAACGTTTTTACCTACATTTATTTGTTTTATTTTAAGAAAATCTTCCTGCTAATTTTATGTTAACAAAATGAATGTCATAAACATACGAAACCATATATTTTGTAATATAAATCGTCCTACTAAAAGAAATACAAGGCGCGCTATAATGTTACAAAATTATGTATACAAAACAGGTATGAAATAGTGTCGGAGTTAGCGTGTTTAGAGTACCCGCTCACATCTTCCGGGCATTAAGACGGAAATTTTGTCCCAAAATCCAAATTATAAAAATCACCGATACGCGTGTCGCGGCAGGTCAATGACCTCACGTGGAACCACCCTGATTTCACATCGTTCGTCTCCGTCTAGCATGAAAGCGATTAATATGTCTGTTCTGTTCACACCGCCCATTCTCACGTGCGCGCGCGCTGCACTATGCCGCACGGCGCCTATCAAAAGTTCTATCCCTCTCTAGGACATAGTACAATTTACAATTACAGATAAAAAATAAAATGTAAGTAATATAATATTTTGATAAAATTAAATTACCTGTCTGACTCTATTTAATAAACTGTATAGTATCGTATAGTATTATGATCAATAATTACTTAAAATAATGATTTCAACGAAAACAATTGCGATACGAAACAGACCTAAAGAAAATAATTACATTTGACAATAAGTTTTTTTAATTATCTACTTACTGCTTTTTTTATAATTATTTATTAAAATATGTATTATGGGTTTTGGTCTTATCCTTGTAAGATACTTGTTTATCAGATTGATGAAAAATCTGTCAAAACTGTTTATTTATCTGACATATATTATATCAGGAACTTAAAACTCAACTGGCACTAAGTATAGTATTATAGAAAATAAAAAATATAAAAATGGATAATTCATTCGTAGTTCTTTATGCATATTTAAAAAATATGAAAGTATATAAATAGTTCTTAGTTCTTACCGTATACTACATTTCACCGTAGGTCCCTTCGCGAAGCCTCTCTCTCACTCGCGACCGTGGAAATATAGGAGAAAAGGAACAAACTTTTTTCTGTCGTCTTGATTGTGTGGTTCATTCTTTTTAATTTATTTAGTTGTGGCTCTGAGAACGGAGTACCGCTATTCTGCCTCATATTTGCTTGTGTTAATTTCCTGTCTGATGTTCATAGATAACGTTGCATTTGCGTACAACACGAATTACTCAAATTAAATATAATTACTTATACTATTATATTCCGTTCCAATATACTTGCCACAAAATCTAAGAACAATTCTAATTTATAATATGTATGTATGCTTACATCGACGCGAAATAGACATGAATCGTTCACAAATGGCTTTATTACGATTAAACACACAACATTTATGTTACCAAAATAAAGTATCACAAATTAGTTCAAATTTCAAAAGTACTTATTATATGCCGTTTGGTTCTAATATACTTGATAAGTACAAGATTTCCAGTAGTGTTATTGTACTCGACACTTGACATTTCTTATCGTTAAATAATAATAAAAAATATATTGTCGCAATCACTGGTAACTTGCATTATTTTGATAACGAGTTCTTTCAGTCACTAAATATTAAGTTTCACAAGTCCAAGATAAGTTCTAGTTAGCCTACAGGCTGACAGACATGTTAGAATTTGTTTATTTTTATGCAAGAGGCCGTAAAGAAACCACATTGTGGATCACATGAAAATGTCACCATCGCCGCCCATAATTTTCAATGTTTATAATCTTTTGACAAATTATCTCGTAGACAGGTTAACTGGAATAAATCAGGAACCTATGGAAGCGACTTTACATATATTATATTCAGTATAAAGAACTTTATTTCTCATTCACACACAAAAGTAAGAATTATAAAATAAACAAATTAATGACACAATATTTATTTACACAAGAACATTTGTGACCATCTATCTAAATAAACGAAATGTACGCAATAACAGTTAGTTTTATCAAAAAATTCTTAGATAAACTAAATAACGTTTTTCGTTAATTAAATTTTATGTAACGCGATGTTATTCCGATATTGTCATACAAAGTACCGCTTGCAGCGGATTATTGTATCTCTATCGATATCACAGTTATTTATCCATTTATAAAGGTCATAGCAGACATGCTATCTGCGATTTGCGTCTGTATCAAAGCCGCTTCGCGTTTCAGCCACACTTGAATCCATCTGAGTCGGAGTAGAGATACCTATTGAAATCCTGCGTTTTGTGTGTTCCATCCATAGATGATTTCTGTCTTCCTTTTATTTTATTTAATAACAGTAGGTAAAATTTAATAAAGGTTCCAAATATTTTATTTATGATGTGATATATTGTGTGTGACATTCTTCGTGTAATACGCGGAAAATGCCCTGAACCAAAAAGAGATTTATTTTATTGATGCAATTTTGCGACACATACTCGGCGACGCATACTCCGAACTCGGAACAAACTGAAGCGTTCGGAGTTCGGAGTATTCGGACGCACTAATTACTAGCGTCTAGCGATGCTGGATTGACTCGAATTTGTTAAAATTTGATGTACTGAGTTTTGTTTCACAGATGCCAAAATCGATTAAACTGGCGATAGCGCAGCGGTATACGAAATAAATACGAATATTTGGAGTGTGTAGCGTTCAGCTGCTGTGATTAGCTTGAGAAAAGGGAACCACCTTAGTAACTGAAATGCATATCAGCTGTCTTATTACCGATATGGTAAAACTAGTAGGTACTTATGTCTGTTGGTACCCTAAGAAATTGTGAAGCGATTTGTGGAGATACGAGGCAGGGAAACTCGAGATAAGGCGTCAATACGTGCTACGCCGACGTAGTGCACCAATATTATTTTAATAAGTTAAATTAACTTATTTATCTTAGTATCTCTTTACTTTGCATTTTGTAGATATAAAATTTTATTGAAAGTTCTAAACGATAACATTTTGAAACGTCAAGGGCAAGAGCTTGCAACGTATTATAATCAAATGTAAAATTGTTTTACAGGACAAATTATTCCCGTTCTTGACAGAATTTCCGGTTCCGGTATAAAAACTATCTTATGTCTCTAGATTTCAAACGATTTTTGTTACGATATGAAGATACTTTTGCATATACTATACAAGACTTATTAATATGACCTGAAAACAGACAAAATCAAATATCGATTATTTATTTTTTGGACACCTTCGGTTTTTTCGAGGTATATTTAAAAAAAACTACAGGTTAAAATGTATGAATAGAACAGAATGTAAGAGATTGTATTCCTTGTAATAATTGAAGTACAGATTTGCGTTCTTAGACGCATAATAAATTAGGTAGGTAGGCGTCGCTTCTCAAGGTCTCACGATGGTAATAGTGGTGGCAGAGATTATCTCTCTGTCGTGTAGGCAAGAACCTCCACGACAATTGTAGAATTATAGTGCTACAAACTTATCTGTGCCGATGGCGGGGGCGCTAGGACCGAAGCTATTGAAGGTAATTTGTCAAGATATTCAAGGCGTATTCATTAGTTCTAGTTTTGGCCACCGGCACAGATAACTTTGTGGCACTGTAACCAGGTGTGACGTATCATTTGTACATTGCACCGTTCCGACGTAGCTTATGATTTCTCCCTTTGATCGATGCGCGGCATCATAAAACCACTATAAAACAGTACTAAAAACAAATTGCCTGTACCTACTCCACACTTTATTTAGATATTGTGAAGGGACCGTTCGAAGGTTCTATGTCGGGACTTGCATGTGAAAGTCATATAAAATTTTAGTTCGGTGATGAACACCGCTATGCTTGGGGTTTTACAATCTGGTTGTAAAACGTATATTGTTAGCAGTACTCGTCTAATGGTGACCCACGTATGTCATATGCTATGTATACCTACTATGCACTTTTGTTCTTAAGTCCATGTAGGAAAGTCTCAATTTGAAGGTAAGTAATTACATTTCATTGTATTGTACGAAGTTCCAATGTTCATGCGAAATTGTGCGTAAGTTGACAAATACGACAGTTACAGGTAAATCCTAATAATTATTAAAAATACTAAAGTTTGTATAGATGGTTGTACAGTCAAGTGCAGGTCGACACATACCGGTCTTTGTACATTCTTAAGTTCTATGTCTTATGAGCCAAAATAGTACTGCAAGTGTAAAGCTCAACGTGCTCCTAAATAATTCCGAAACGGATAATTGTATCGAAAAATGATCTTTCCACACCCTCAATGTTTTGAAGAGACCTATCTAATGATACCACTTTACATGTGTGGGACAAAATTTTGAAAAAAAATTTTTTTCTAAATGTTTTCAAAATTTTAATATGTGTATTATATACATACCAAATTACAGCTTCCTAGCATTAAGCGTCTAGGCGCTAGACCGCGGACAGACGGACAGACAGACGGACATGGCAAAACTATAAGGGTTCCTTGTAGTTTACTACGTAACCCTAAAAAGCATAGTATATATTGGAAATCACACCGAGAACGGGAATAACGAATTGCGAGGAAAAAACCGCTGTCATCCGTATATAAAAAAAAATATTAACCAGTTTCTCTATTTGAGAATCTATTTAGAGACAGAAAAACCTGAAAATTAACTGTCAAAATCATACAAGAGTTATCAATTCATCTGGTAGATAGGTTAACTGGGACTTATAAGTACGGATGTGAGGACCTAAATCTTATCTTCTGGTAAGTAAATTCTAAAAATAATTTTCTTACACAAGGGTCGTGCTAAGATTTATAAAACCTAAAAGACAATCATTTTGTTACACAAAGGTCTTTGAATCATGTTTAAGATCTAAGTAAAGGATTTAGAGGGTGCAGCCTTGTGATGAAGTCACCCAGCATTCTTGCTATACATTAAATTTATCTAACATAGTACAAGTAAAGCGCGCCAAGTGGGAGCAGTCCTCCGAAGCGCTGACCTTGCCGCGTGGGAGCGCTAGAAATCGGCCCCGTGCGCTTACGCAATCGCAACCACTGCGCGCGCACCTCCGCGTCCGCTCCGGCCTCCGCCCGCCATGTTGTTTTGTACCCTAACTTACAATACATACTTAGAAAAAAGTATCAAGGTTATTAATAAAATTTTCAAGAAATTAATTCATCTGTTTCGTATAAGGTACTTCCTGAAATTGGTGTTGTAATATTTTCAGGCCCCGACGACGGTCATTGGCTTAACCACTCATTAATACAACAATAGCCCAAACCGACACGTTACCGTCCTATACACGGAGATTTTTAAACACTTCCAAGTACTGACTGGAGTCATTGTTGCTTAACTTGCATGTTCAAGAATATGTCATCAGGCTTCTAATGAAATAAAAAAGACACATCTTCGGTCATTATTTCATTCGTTGCGAGTTTCAGAGTTGTAATATTTTTCCAGATGTAGTGCTACACTGTTACGTCCCTCGATGGCTACATTGGACAAGGACCGGAAAGTAGGTTCTTACTCACCGCTTAAAATTTATAGTGTCTGCAGTTTATTTTTCTTTTCTTTTATTTCTACTTCTCCACCTCAAAGGGGGGGGGGGGGGGGGGGGATCGCACCCAAAGGGGAAGGGGGGGGGCAACATTGGGAAGCATTTGTTGAGACATCTTGCGACTTGACTTGACTTGACTCGACTTGACGTCTTCCGGAGACAGCGGAAAATGACCCCCTTAAAATAAAAGTTTCCTGCATTATAACGATTTAAAAAAAAATTCATCGTAGGTCAGTCAAGAATAAGGTTATTTAGAAAAAAAAACAGTTTTTTTTTAATGCATTTTTTTCCAGTTTTTCTAACCACAGTCTTCCGGTGCCTTCTAGTTGCATTTCGCCTTTCATTGGATCGACAACAATCTTCAAACTGTCTAAAAATATTAATTAAATATTGAATTTATGGCCACGCTTAAATGACAACAGGTTTTGTCTCCGTTTATATTAAACATTTAATTTAATTCATTTTTATCAATCCCTAAGTGAAGGCTCCATCTTTGAAAATCAACCTTAAAATACTACGTAAGTGCATAAACATTATCCTTGCATAAAAGAGAATATAAATAAATTTGCAAAAATTTCCGCAAATATCGCTTCAGCACACAAAATAGACAGTGATTAGTTTAACCATTGTTTGTATTCAGTAACGAATGCTATGAAAAACTCCTCAATCGGCTGACAATTGTAGCAAATACAATTCCATCATAGTTATTACGAGTACCGGATACCATTTAGGGTTAATCGATTCACCGCCTAAAATTGAGCTTTCGTGAGATGGAATTAGTGATGAGTCGCTCCATAACGGGACATCTCGCTAACGGCTGCTGTTGAAGCTCCACCGCGCTGCCTATTCGATTGCCGCCCGATTCATATCTAATGCCATCTCGCAAATACAGTTCATAAGAGAGCAAGACAGAAACACTATTACTCGATAAGATATCTAACCCACAGTGTACAGCATAGTACCTTGGTGTCGGAGCCGTCACACAACGACAGGTGTCCCTGATTGCGCGAATGTGATCTGATAATCTGTGAGAAGAATTGACTTGCAACGATAATGTACAGACAATGTTAATGTTGGACAAGAAATTCCAGTTTACCTTATTAATTGCATGGCTAATGTGATTGTCGCTTACCCTTAGCAATCTTTACCGCTAATGTATTAATTAGTTAATGATACCTGAATATTTTAATGAAACGGGTCTAATTTTTACAAAGTAGGATATGCAACTTGGTATTAATCTTGATAATGTGCGCCATTAAGGCGAGTGCCGAGGCTGTACCAGCTCTCACCCACTAGCCAGCCCTTCTCGGAACTGGGAGTTGATCGAACAGGAACCGAGCCCCGCACAGCTGTGACACACTTTAATGGCATCCATCGGACCATCTAGGTAGGATTGTGCAAACATGATGAACACTTTGGATAGCTAAAAATGGTGCATGTGGTTAGCAACTTCAGATGGATTTTAAATCGAGTTCTAATTGAAATAACTCAACACCGTAGGCATTATGATCATACAATTAAGATTTATAGTGCTTAATAAAATTAAATTGATTCAAAATTTTATGTTTTTATGTAGATTGTTTGAAAATTTGTACATATTTGTCAGGGGTAACAGAGCCCAACATAGGCTACGTTTTATCCCGGGAAAGTATGTCATTCCAATGGGAAAATGTTTTTTCCACTGTAGAGGGCGCTGTATCGGCCAACAGATGGCGCCACAAGTCGCGCTATGGGTTGTTTTTTTTGTCAAACGAGATCTATGTCATAAAATTAACGCAAGCGAAGCCGCGGAGAAAATCTAGTTCTGTTATAATGTTAATTTATTGGTAATTTATAATAATAATGTTCTGTCTACCCTATGGCGTGTTTAAAACACGAACATGGGATACGTGGTGCGATTGCAGCATATATTGCTAGCCGTGAGATATCTAACAGTACACGGCGAAAATTGAGCGTCCGAAACGAGTCATTGAACCGAAACCCAACCGTTATTCGTCTCTAGCAGGACGGGCCCTTCTACTTCCTTCTACTTAACGTTGCATACATTTTGGCCCTATGTCGCAAACTAGTCGATCGCTTGTAAAAATAATACTTATTATACTATTATAGAGAGGTCGTTTGTATTTGATTGGTTTACGAAACCAGTTTATATCGGAAAAAAATAATATTGTTCTTGTTTACCATAACTTATTTTATTATACCTAATAGTATTAGAGGGACGGCAAAAAGATTAATCTTTTATATCCAAAACAAATTGTTTGGAAATAATCATCAATATTTTCTTTTCTTTATAACAAGGTTAATAGTGTCACACACTACTATTATAGTAGTTTTTTGGAATGGTAGAGCATTTATGAAAAGTATCTCGACCGGGGAAGTTACCACCCATCTCACTAAATATCAGTGTAAAGCAGCAATGCGTTTCGTTCCGAATAAAATCCGGGAGCTCAACTCTTTTCTTTTCTTCAATTCCTTATCCCTTCTCTCATTATTTCCTTCCTTGTAGCAAGCAACGCATTACGCATTGGTAGCTCTGCGCTGGAGTTACTAATGCTTACATAAAGGCGGCACTTACCATCATTGTGGTTTGCTTGCTTGTTTGTCTGCAGTACCTAAGTATGACATTGAATCACTTGTCGGTCACAGTTTTACTGCAATCTACAAACCGACAGCTTAATGTACCCTCCGAAGCTGGAAAAAGCTCGAGATTGAAATCTCGTAGCTGGGATCCCCATCAAAATAGTGACTGGGATCATCGCAGCTTAACTGTTCAGTTTCGCAAGCGCAACCCATCGGGCACCATGATGATACTAAAAATATGCATATAAATTCGATATTTCGTATGCCAAGCGTGCCACTCAACGACATATAATATGCAAAATAAATGACGGAGACTGAGCACGATGTGGGTTGTTAAAATCTAGAAAGATTAGTACTAAAGAAATATGATTTATCTAGATTTTTAGTGACGTTTTGACAGCTAATATCAACAATAGCGATAAAGGACTGGCGACGCCTAATAAATAACAGATAAGATATGAGTTACCACCTTAATAGAAAGATATAGTAAAAGTTCTAAGGACCTACCATTTCGGAAGTGTCTAAGTTTCCGCAGCTCCCAAAATGAAGGTAGTGAATCAGGTTTTAAGTCGGTATGCCCCTCAAGTGGCTCTAGAAGAGGAGAGTCCGACAGAATTTTTCAGCTTCCCCGAGCGGCAGAACATACATACTACAAACTAAAAAAAAAGTAATTGCAGTGCAGGAACAATGTAAATATGAGTAATATTTGCATTATGAACACAACCGCAAAGTATGCAGGGTAGACAAGACAACCAGCAGAGATTTTTTAAATGATAATAATGTCAGCATCGTCAGATATTTAAAAATTGTAATAGTACCATTACCACTATCGTAGTCCACTGCATTTTTTACGGTTCCGTAGTAAACTAACATGAATCTTAGTTTCGCCATGTCTGTCTGTCCTCTGTCTAGCTTTATATTAGAAAGCTGTATTTTGCCATGTTTACGCACATTCATCTAACAAAGTGGTAAAACTAAATGTTGAAAAATATTTTCGTGGGAATCTCCGCTAAATTTACCCTTATTTAATAAATACTGAATAACATTGAAATAAATTATGTAAAATATGGTTAGAGAACGTGTCTGTGAAGGGATTCTCTCTGAATTTTGTATTTAATTTATTAAATGGTGCAGTGTTAGGTGTATTTAGGTCTTTTAAACATTGTGGGTATGAGAAAATAATTTTTCAATACAGTGATGAAATATTTCTAGGAGGAGATTAGAAAAGCTTAATAAGATTTCTCACTAACGAAACGCATTAAAACTGTCTTTATTATTACGAGACTGGCAGAAGATGAGGTTTCATTGAACCCTAATTATATAATAGTCAAAATAAAATAAGGGCCACAAATTTTAAGTGTCTTAAAAACGATAAAAGAAATGTTTGCTGGATCCTTTTGAATCAATTTCACACTAGAAAAATTACAGACACAATAACCTACCCATAGAGAGCTAGGGCACAGCGGATAATCCGCTCAAATCGGAGCAGCCCGTCTGGGGAAGGACCTCCACCTTACAGGAGATCGTAGCCAAATAGCATTGGTCTCGGCCATGTTGTGTTCCTACGGTGAGTAGGGTCTCCAGAGAGTCTCTTGGGGGGGTTGGGAGGGTTGGCAACGCGTGAATGAGACCCCCGGTATTGCAAGCGTCTATAGGCTACGGTGATGCTTACCATCAGTTGGGCCGTATGCGTGTTTGCCAACTTTGTGGCATAAAAAACATAACAGTCCAATGTTATTTAGTCGATACCAAATTACAAGTGGCTATTATTTTGTTTATACTAGTATTTATTTCCTTCGTTGACTGTACTACGAGAGGTCCCACAAAGAGTTGTGCACACGTTAGAAAGCCGAAGGATTTCTTTTTGTTCATAGCTCTTACCATCGCGTAGTTTTAACAGTTACCGTCGACCGTTCGTTTGTTGCCGTTACAACAAATTCTGCTTATTCATTGGACACTCGAGAAACCAAAACTTAAAGATGCTTTCGCCATTATTTTGAAACAAATCTTACGTGTCCGAACAGTTATTATAAATGAAATACTCCATACAATCACAGTTTTATGAATATATTTTATACAGTGACTAGTATAACCATCGCAACTTCGTTTGCGTATATCTCGCTTTCTCGTGGGAATTTTGAAAAATCCTTAGTACACCCCTAGACGTCGTAAGGAACCCAGCGGTTTGGGCTATGCGTTGATATATAGTTAAGTCAGTCAGGACAGGACTTTGAATTTTATATATATAGATATAATATGATATGTTTAGATGCTTATGTGCAGATATCAAAACGCGTTCGTTTAACCCTAGAAACATTATAGTTTTTATATAAAACTTTTAAATCTTCAGTTTTTCATGGAATTTCCATTGAATGGCCTGTTGAGAAGTGCCGCAAGAAAGTCAAATGTAGCCTTTAAAAAAAAAACATTTTAACATTTAAGAGTTTAAAAAAAAGTACATTACAAGATCTTTCGCTTTATAATAATCCTTTTAAGGGTTCCGTAGTAAACTACAAGGAACCCTTATAGTTTCGCCATGTCCGTCTGTCCGTCGTCCGTCCGCGGTCTAGAGACGCTTGATGCTAGAAAGCTATAATTTGGTATGTCTACTTATATTAATAATGCTAACAAAGTGGTAGAACAAAATTATGAAAAAAATTTTTTTTTGGTGCCTACAGGTAAAGTGGAAATGAAATTTTTTTTTCGCACCGACCCCATGTTGTGGGGTATCGTTAGATAGGTCTCTTAAAACATTGAGGGTGTGGGAAGATCATTTTTCGATACATTGATTCGTTTGGGAATTATTTACATTTCACATGTCAATTTTCGTTTTGACGGTGCCCCCTCTATCTTCGTAAGTCTTGAGTTTAGAAATTTGAAAAAAATCATGGTAGTAGTCCATATAGTGAACCTACAAGGAAAACTCTAATGGGTAAGTAGGCACTACTAGTTACCGAGCAAAAGTCGACGAACTGATAATATGAAATTTCCTTGATGAAAACTTATAAATGTCATAGAATATGATATTGGACTCATTTGCAAGCAAGCAAAGCACAGCAAATACGGAACCCTATACTGTGCATGCACTTGGCCAGTTTTTTCATCAAGCAACCTTTCATCGTGGATTTAAATTTATGTAGAGGCAAATCTTTAAAACTTTGTGGCAGCCTATTGAACATTTTTATGCTTATACCTATAAAACAATTATCAGTCTCATAGACACATAATATCAGTCAGATACGGTACGGCAAGCTTATGCATATTTCTGGTGTTAGTGAATTTTTAAGAAAAGCACCTTAGTTTTTGCGTACACACATAATACAATCAAAAATACACATACATTTTAACCTTAGCAGCATTTATGAAATGGGCTAGCTCGACCAGAGAATTACTACCCTGTCATAAAATATTGGCGTAAAGAAGAAATGCAAAGAAAAAGATCCGGATACCCAACTTTTGCATGATGCACGACTCTTTGGTAGCACTCCTAGTGTTCATAGGTAGCGCTGTAAATTTTCCATCCGGTGGTCCGCTTATTTGTTTGCCTGCCAAATGGTAATAAAAATAAAAAATCGGGTAAGTGCGTCTCGGACCACTGAAAGTGTAGTTTTGCGCACTAAATGTAACAATTTCAATGGCTCGATCGGAACAACTTTCAAGAGTAGGCCCCTGGTATTATTCAACATTGCGTATTGCCAAATTATCATAAATCTCGAAAAGTAAATGAGTAAAACACTGAAAGAGATCATACCAAAATGTCGGCTCGACTAATAAATGTGTCACCTTTATTCCTAGGCATGTCTGTTATTAGGGAAAGTGTGTTGGCAAGCTTTTATGCACCAGCCGCGCCGCTGAAAACTGGGTCAGCTCGCTGTAAGGACTTCAGCCAACACGGCACGATGACCTAGGTCAGGTCACTACTGAATTATGGCTCGCTCCCGGCCAATCGATAAAGTTTACAGCAGGTGCTGACTAACCTGATGCCCTAGATAATGACTGATGTCTTGTTAAGGATATACTAACACAATATAAATCCCTTCTAAACCATGATTATATTTTTTGTGTACAATTTATTTTACACCACCGAAACCCGAAACTTCGTATGCGTGCATCCCGTTGAATGTATTATAATTCTACATTCCGTGTATGTATTTTATAATTTATACATTACTTTCCTCTTGAATCAGTTATTGTTGAAAACTGTATTAAAATCCAATGATAAGTTTAAAATATCTAAGCGGTAGCGACTTCATTTTATATGAAAAGATACAGTGTTCCGAGTGGGTCGCAGATTCAATTTGGGAATGGGAACATAACTTATTTGTATAGCATGCAGAATAGTCTTTAAATCGACACCGTGTCTCACAAACATTAGCACATTAGATGTAAATGATTCACAAACGGATCAATTGTATCGAAAAGTGATCTTCCCACACACCCAATGTTTTAAGAGAACTATTGAATCATACCGCACCAAGGGACGGGCGTGAAAATAATCCATAGTAATTATTTCTAGTAACAAAATAACATGTCAGCCCTTTCAAAACCAGCATCTTTTATATAGGAACATATTTTGTACATTTTTGAAATATACTTATTCTTTATGAATAGACCCTGTATTGTTTATCAAATGTGAAACTTAAACAATCCGTTTCATCATGAAATGTATTATCAGGATATTAACTTAATTAATTACTATATCCGTTTTCGGCTTTTCGTTGTCGGCTTCGATCGAACCTCAAATCGGATTTAGTTTCAAAATTGAATATGAAACAAGTATTACAGAGGTAACCAAACACCAACGTTGTTTGCGTGTATCTACGAGTTTCTATCGCATAGGAATTTCGTCCCAAAAATAATATCTTATTCGTCGTCTACATAATAAAGGGAATTTCTGTGAAAAATTTCATGTCTACGTCCTAAGATTCTGACTCCCGACGTTCGTCACTCTGGACTTTTTTTTTGTAATAAAGTTGGTAATATTTCATTGCTTTGGCATAGAAATCAATTTATCTATAAAATATTGGTTATTTTTCGACAAAAGATGCAAACCAGAATGTACCGAAATGGCAGATAACTATACCGATAAGTTGGTGGTTGATAAGCCTTGCAGTACTCTCATCTGCCCAGGGGAGTGCCGCGATAACACCGCCAGACCACTTGTTTATCGTAATAGGTTATGTAAACAATAAAATTGATCCTTATTTTTTTACAATTTAATGAGGGATTTACAGCGACTTGCATAAAAAATATTTTAATGAGAATAAATCATTTCTGGTTTTTCAGTTATTGTATAAAGACATGGTGATCAATTTGAAGAATTTATGCAATATTTCTGAAGTTTTCGACACATGCAGGAATATAATTTAAAATGTGGGGGTGTTTCTAAAATAGGGACGAAATTATTCCAATTTGTACGAATTTTTGAAATTTACTTTTTCTAATTTTTATTGGTCAAATAGTAGGTATTCATATTGTACTACTTATATAATTTCAAAGTTACATAACAAAGTTTATACATTATTAGCATTAGCTATCCTGGTTACCTCTTCATTGGTCGACTGTAACTCTATAGACAGAAATTTCTAGAAAATGGAGCGAAAATGTTTATGTAGGTACTATTCATACGTTAGACAAAATTATTCAAATTTCAAGGATTTATGCGAAATTTCTATGTGCAGGTAGGAGTATGATTTGAAATGTGGGACGAAATAATAAAAAAATAAACGAAAACATTCCAATAAGTATAAACTTTTGAAACATTAAATTAAATACAAATTGTCCAACAAAATATGCAATATGCAATTTTATGTTTGATTTAAATATTTCAATTCTAGTTAGTTTGGTTTACAACAAACTTATCCCTATTATTACTCAGAACAGGGAAAAGATATTAACTTATTTCGACTGTATAATGTGCTAATTTGTACTTAGTACCTAAATGGGTGTATAATTTGAAGATACATTACTGATGTCTTTATAGTAAAATTAAAATGGGGGTAATTTGAATAATTATCATAATTTATTGATGATTAATCGATGCAGATAATTATATGTAAATTAACAGCGAAAAGACGAAGAGTGTCATTGTGATATCTGTGACATCTCCTTGGGGTCCAGGACATCCCTCTGCAGTCAGGACATCCCACTGCAGTCAGGACGCCGTGCTGTGTTCATGTTTTCCTCGATTCACTTTTGAAACTTTCTAACCCTGTGCCGGAGTGAAGCGGCAGGGAGGGGCGCGCGCGGGTGCCAGAGAGAGGGTACCGACCTCATTGCCCATTGCCACTCCTCCCGCCGAGGCGGCAGGCCATTTTTATTAAAAATACTTCCGAGTACCACATCGCGCGCGGTTTTTTTTTGTACTAATCCTGAAAATTTGTGTTGTTTCCGTATACCGAAAAATCTTCAAAAAGGAAGGTGGACGTTGAATAACAATTGATTGAATCAGAATTCAAAAACATTTTTTATTTTAAAACTTTAGTGACAGAAGTGAATTTTTTTTTAAATTGAAAAAAAAATACAAGTGCGCCCCGCGTTCTATTTTCCGTGCGGGCTCGGGTGACTTCGGTTGCGAAAAGTGGCGGCGTTCGGCCATCTCCGGCGGCGCTCGCCGCGAGGAGGGCGTCCTATCAACCCCGCCCGCGAGCAACAGAGACGGAAAATATTGCTGACATGGCGACAACACGAATGGATTGATGTTTTTCACGTGGAAAACTCATCCCTTGAACAAAATCATGTCAAGGTAGGTCGATTATGCTCGTCGAGATTCAAAGGATGCAAAATAATTTGGATGCCATAAAACAACTGAACTACAAAACTGGGAACGGTTTTTTTGTCCCCATCTGAGAAAATACTTAGTTATTCTGCTGTTACCTTTCCTATTCCCAAAATAATTCAATTAGTAGATGCTTATTGGGTAATTACGTTGAGTTTGGCAGCGCTGTCATGATTAATTTAGGCACTCATGGGTTAGTAAAATGAAATTTAAGGATTAAAAAACTGCAATTATGGGATTCTTATCTTATCCCATACCTAAGTACTCATTCGTTTCGGTGATCTGGCCATAATATGCATTTTATTATTAGCAACATTTTACTAAATAATCTCCTGTACTTAAAATCCAACCCTGTCACATGGCGTAGCATCTACGAAATTTCGTAGCATAGCACGAAAATCCGGCGCAAAGCACAGGGAGATGTTCCTCCTGGGAGTGCAAATCAATAAATTTCAATAAATCAATATTTTACCGTGCACCCTGCGCTGAATATATCCGCTGCCGCCATTTCGATGATGACGGCGTATTTTTTGTGAGAGATATTCGAGTCGCGGAGCGAGTCGGCGTTCGTGGCGCGGGGTTGCGGGCTGCGGCCGTCAGTCGTCGGGTGAGCGGGGTGCGACGTAAACGCGGACTCGGACTATGGCGGAAGGGCTGATCCTCATTCCCATAAAAGGGTCGAGTTGATTGTGGTGCTGATACGTGTGGTATGTTCTCTTATGTTAGTGCAGTGATATAATTATTCTGAAACGGTGCTTATCTCGTCGTATCGTCCGAATTAATGTGGATATCGTTGGTAATAATGCCATTGTGATGACGTAATGTAACGCGCTCGACTGGGTGCGTAGTAATAATTCGAGCGCCCGTTTATACCGCGATAACGTTTGTGGTCAGCAGGCAGTCGGCACCTGTGGATGTCCAATGAATACTTGTGTTTTAGCCAAAATTTTATATTTTCCAACTAGATTCCAATTAGAGTATTTGTTAGAAGAAAATTATCTTTTTTATTATAAGTGTCGATTGAAGTGATTATGTATTATGTATTTTTCGTATCCTAATTTAGAAATGCCTATGTGAATGCTAGGTGGCAGTGGCAATCTGGTTACATAGAATGTTTTTGTGACTGCAGTGCGCTCGCTCGCCGATGCACGGACTCGGATCCCGCCGCTAGAGGCGCCCTCGATTTTTTTAACCTTGATTAAATTATGTACCTACTGGCTGGATTCATTCACAAAAAATATAGTTACCTACGTTTTAAGCACCTTGATAAAACTTGATAATAGACATCTATTTTTAAATAACAAATTAAATCTAACCTCAATTTCTAGAACTTAGTAAAAAATACGGTGTACAGGTTAATGGGCGTAATTGAGTCATAAATTTCTAATTACTGTTAATTTTACAGCTTATAAAAATGATTTAAACATTATTTATTTTATGAAAATTATTCCAATACTTAAATTACTAATCTTAAGCTCTAAATAAATTTAAAACACGAATTTGTACTAAATAGGGTGATTTTTTTATGCGGGCAACACAATTTTTGGGTTTCTCATAGTACCTAGCTTTTTTTTCATTATATCCAAGCAAATGTAGGTAGCCATAAAAATAAATATACCTACCTACATAAAGTCATGTTAAAATGAAATATTTTCTGTAAATTGCATTCTATACTAGGTACCTTACCTACCTATGTATTATTTTATTATTTTCGGAGGTGTTTGCCCAGGACAGATTAGTCTTAAATACATACTTATTTTTTATAGTAATTAACGAATAATTATCTTACGTACATTACATTCATCTTTGCTGCAATATTATGACTACTGATGCAATGATGACGATATTTATTATTCAAATAATGCCAAACATGTGAGTAGTTATTCAATGATTGAATAAAGTATTCGACATCATAAGTCCTAGTAAATCAATGGGAATAAAAATCATACGCAGAATTACTCAAAAACATTTTATAGTTTGACACACTAACTTTTCCCCGCGGCTTCGCTCTAGGATAATTTTATGAATCACCTTTGACAACAAAACAACCCATAGCACGACTTGTGTCGCCACCTATAGTAGAAAAAATATTTTCTTATTGGCATGACATATACCTGCTTTCACGGGATAAAATAAAGAGTAGCCTATGTTGGGCTCTGTACCCCTGACAATATGGTAGGTATACACATTTTCATAATGTTCGGCTGCTTAGTCAAGCTGTGAAGGAATATGAATATGAATGACACATAATTTTAAATGGCTGACACTGTTAAATTATAGATGAAAAAAAAATGTAGAGTGGCTTGATAATTTGAAGATGTAGAATTTAACATTAAAATGCGTTTCAGATCCCTTAAGCGGTTAACAAAATTTGTTGCAATGTTCGCTCGTGACGGTAGCTTAACATTTTCTGATAGAGGAATATCAACGAGTGACCTAACCTAAGATAGGTCTGGTGTTCCTTCTGCATCACGTAGGTCTGATTGCAGTGTAGGCTTCACATAACAATATCTGCGACAACCCCTGTAACTATTGGACCCTACCAATCCTCATGATTTAGGAAACCTTAGAAAGAAGAAGAGGAGGATAAACGAGCTAGGGAGACAACTCAACCATATTTTATTTATTTGGCGCTGAAAAAAATATCTCGATCCAAAATATTCAGAATCTATCAATGAACAATAATGTAAAAATAACATGAAAGTCGTTTAGATTAGAAGATATGATTATACAGAACTAAAAACTTAAAAAAAAAATGAACTTGATCTTTGTGTTGTGTGTGTCCACACACAATTTTTTTTAGATAAATAATAATGCTTTATTTGCAATACTAACAGCAATTAACAGACATTGAAAAGTCCAATGAACATAGACAATATGTAAACTTGTATTATTATAACAAGGCGGCCTTATTGCTGAAAGCACTATTTCTCCCCAGTTTTTTCTGAGTCACATTTTATGAAGTGTCCAAATGTTTCTGGATTTTCGACTCTGCTATGAGTCAATCATTATAGTTTGACATATTACTACACTACCTATTTTATGGTAAAATAATTATTATTATAAAGCCCATTTATTGTAGGTACACCATAATAAATAAGAGTTTTCTAAGTATTTCAGTTTACACAATCGTTTTTCAAGTTATTTTACTTATTTTTGGGTTTAATTAATTAACAACGATTAAAAAAGAAATTAGTTGCATTCCTGGTACATTATTTATTAGTTGTGAGTGTTGTGACTGCCAAAGATGTTGAGAATTTCCGAGGGACGGTTGTCGTTGCGGAATTTCTTATAAGAATTAAATTGAAATTAAAGAATTAAATTAGCCTAAGCTATCACCAGTTAACTACGTAACAATCAAAGTCATAGGTCCAGCTGTGTCGAAAATTAGTCATAAAAACCCGGGCAAGTACGTGTCGGGCCACGCACAATGTAGGGTTCCGTATTTGCTACGCTTTGCTTGCTTGCAGATGATGAGTACAATGCCATATTCTATGACATTTGTACGTTTTCGTCAAAGAAATTTTACTTTATAAATTCGTCGGCTATTACTCGGTAGGTAACTAGTAGAGTCTACTTAATCGTTAGTTTTCCTTGTAGGTTGACTATATGGACTACTACCATGAATTTTTTCGAATTTCTAAACACAAGATTTTTGGAAATGAGAGGGGCGGGATCACCGTGCAAAACGAAAATTGCCACGATAAATGTACTTAAATAATTCCGAAACGGATCATTGTATCGAAAAATTAACTTCCCACACCCTGGATGATTTGAAGAGACCTATCTAACGATCTCGGAAAACATGGGGTGGCGCGAAAAAAAAAATTTTTCTACTTTACATGTAGGATAGGCACCCCAAAAAAAATATTTTTAAAAATTTTGTTCCAGCACTTTGTTAGCATTGTTTATATGTGTACCTATACATACCCAATTACAGCTTTCTAGCATTATGCGTCTAGGCGCTAGACCGCGGACAGCCAGACGGACATGGCGAAACTATAAGGGTTCCTTGTTAGTTTACTACGGAACCCTAAAAAGACAAGACAAAAACAAGATGACATAATTGCTGCCAAACTGCATTAATTCAAAATGTTGATTAGACCTGCAAAAAGAGTAAGATAGGGATAGTGGACAATGCATTCAAGTAATTATAAAAAAGAAAATGAAAGTATGTACAAACGAATTAAGTATATAATATATGATATAGATAACAAGCTATGAAAAAAAATTACGAAAAGTAAAAAAGTGTCCAACCAGCTGGCTAGTTCGTAACAATACTTTTTCCCTGAACCCTTCATATGTGTAAAATTATTATTAATTATGTGTGTGAGTAAAATGAATGGAGATTGTCGAATGGCAAGCTCACAATCTCATTAACGGGTCGCTTAACAGTTATCGCGTGTCTCAGGATACTATCGTGACAGAAAAACAACTAACTAGATGCCGCATCTCGTAATACTGTAATCACATAGAGTAATCGTTTATTAACAGACACGAAAGCGGAGAAATCAAAGAACCCCAGCTTTCTGCATGGAAATCCAAAGATAACAATCGAAATACTGTTCTGGATACAATTTTCCATCTAGTTTATGATAAATTCAAAAGAAATGTTCCATTATCACAAGAATATCGTTGAAAATGAACTAAATATGTTTCATAATATAAACTCCACTTAAGTAGCTGCATAAGCATCATTTGAAGCTAGGCAGAAGTCGATTAACCTAAATCAAAGTTCAGTTTTCTAAATCGAAATTAGACTTGGACTACTAAAATCCATTAGCATTAGTAATAAGGTGAAGCTAAACAGTTTTCATTTGGCGATTCATTAAATTATAATAAACGACAAATTTTAAGTGTATAAGAAAATATCTAATTCGTTTAATATGCATATAAGTAAATAGACTGATAATATTTTGGATTTCATAAAATATTTAACCAGGTATTTCAGATTTTAATCAAGTAACCCTTAAATTCTCATATTTGCCTTTAATCTGATGTGGTAAAGCATTTATGAAATAGGCTAGCTCAACCGTACGTACCACCCTCTCACAAAATATCGGCGTGAAACAGCAATGCAGCAGCGGCTACTCTTTTTCTATCCTTTTTCTCCCAATTCCCATTTTCCTTGTAGCGGGAACCCCTCTAGGTGTTCTGTCTGACGTTCATAGGCGGTGGTGACCACTTTCCACCAGGTGGCCGGACAGTTTGTTTGTTTGCCGTATGTCATAAAAAATATTAATATTAATTGATATTTAACGGCGTTTCTCTTTGGTTGTTTTCAGGTCCCCGCGCCCGTCACACAAAATGCATTAACACTAGGAAAGATACAAATGAAACATGAAAATGGCTTTTAAAAAGTAAACATTATCTATTGTTGACATTTTATTGTTCAAGGAACAGAGAGAATTCTTATGTATACATTGAGAAATTGTTGGTTTATTAGATTTTAAGCCTGAACTGGTATTCATATCTAAGGGAAAAATCATAAAAAAGAAAGAAAATGGCGACGCAAAGGTTTTGTTTGAGGTGGAACAATCACCAGTCGAATATGTTGTCAGTATTCGACCAGCTGCTGCACGCTGAAACGTTCACAGATGTTACGTTGGCAGTAGACGGCCAACTGCTGAAAGCCCACAAAATGGTATTATCGGCCTGCAGCCCATACTTCCAGGCTCTATTCGTCAACCACCAAGAAAAACATCCTATTGTTATACTCAAGGATGTTCCATATTCAGATATGAAAAGTTTATTAGACTTTATGTATAGAGGCGAAGTGAGCGTGGATCAAGAAAGGTTGACAGCCTTCTTAAAAGTAGCCGAAAGTTTGAGAATAAAGGGCTTGACTGAGGTGAACGAGGAGAAGTGCGACATACCTGCTCTCACTAACTCCCTAATCCAGCAGCAGGGTGGGTCCACACATACACCGCCGCCTCAGTTACACAGAATACATCCTTACATGCACCAGAAACGGCCAGCGTCCGGAATGCCTAGTGGAGGCGCACCACCAAACTTATTAATGCCTTTGTTGGGCAACGCTCTAATGCAGCCAAAAAGAAAACGAGGTCGGCCTAGAAAATTGAGTGGAAGTTCAAGCGACGCTTTGAACACGGCGGCCAGTCCCCCTGGAGAGTTTATTCCAGAATCGGCTTCTCATGCTCAGTCCAACAGAGCAGGTGATCAATTAATTCGAGGCTCACCAGAAATGTTGGAAGTTAAAATGTCTATGGACGGCTTCAGCGCTGAAGACGGAGCCACTTCTGGCGGCGAGGAAGCGGGCGAGGGTCTCCTAATTGATGAAGGAGACGACGCCCACATGACTGAAGCCCCCACCGGAAAAGACTCCGAATCTGCAGGTACGTCAATTTTATTATGATTTCAACATCGATGATATAAAATCTGTGGCTTTTAAAATAAATCTATTAGTTTCATCATAGAACTGCAAACAATTTGTTCCCCTAGAAATAAGACACTGTAAATTACACGAGTTGTACAAACATGAGATGCGGCTAAGGATATAATTTGATGATGTTCTACATATTTGCTTCTCTTTTGTAAATATATTAATCTTCCTTTCCATCGATCTAACACGGTTGTGTAACGGTAAAAATAAATTAAATATTTAGAAAAATAAGGGAAAAGCTAATGGGATATAAGCTTTGATGTTAGGAAACTTTTGAAAAAGTGAAAAAGTGAAGTGTATTTTCTTTGAATACCTACTTTATAATTAATTAAAGTTTATTCAAAAGGGGTAAGTTGTATCAAATTATTTTGACGTAATGGAGTAACAGACGCTTATATTTCTTCTATAAATCAACAGTTTAACTATTGCTTGCTTTTGTGCTTGTGGGGAGAGCTATTAGAGGAATGGCCAGGGGCAATTCGGTGTGGTACTTAATGGTTTCAGTTATAATATCTTTCCATTTAAACTTCTTTAAAATAACGTGTTGTAAATGCGAGAAAAGGGAAAACAAACAAGGCTTATTCCCAATAGCTTTCCTTGACATAAAGCAATTGGAAATATTCTAGTGACGATGTCTTAATACAATTTCCTATGTTAACCTCTTTATTTATGCTAAAATATTTCCAATCTGAATAATGATTCATGTATTAATGAATAAAATCATTTCTTCAACTGAGACCTGAAATTGATACATTTCAGATCCAGATAAAGCGGCCAAAGAGGAATCACAGCCAAACTATCCGACAAACGGCCCGATTCTGTCCATTGAAAACGGATCTATAAAAGCGGAGCCCGCCACTGATACTAACGACGGTTACAACGAGCCAATCGAATATAAATACAACCCTGATAGAAGTCGCGAAAACTCCAATTCTCAGGACGGTCTCATAAAAGACTCAGACGATAAAAACAGACTAGGTCGTAACTTGAAGCCAAAGAATAGCAAAAAATTACTACCCCAAATGTCAAAAATCAGAGCTCGCAACTTATTCAATCAGCTGTCCGGACTGTCCAACTTGAATCCCGCGTTGAACACTTTCGACAAATATCCGCCCGAGACTGTGCTCATGCCGGCTCTTGCCACTCAATTATTTGCCGCTGAATTAGAACAGAATAATCTGAATTTGGCTAACAACGAAGTTACGGATTTAGCGCAAACTAATTGGGAACACCGAATATTTCCATCGCCTATTAGGAAAAATAATTTAGGAAATGTCGGTAACTACCACGAGGAGACTAACGAGTCTGTCAGGGACTACTGTATTAAGGAAGGGGAGAACGTCTTCAGATGTAAGATTTGCGCGCGAGTTTACACTCACATTAGCAATTTCTGTCGACACTACGTCACTTCACACAAGAAGGACGTCAAGGTGTTTCCGTGTCCGATATGTTTCAAAGAGTTCACCCGAAAAGATAATATGATTGCACATCTTAAAATCATTCACAAGAATCAACCAAACTCCAACGAACAATTGGCAAAACAGGAGTCTTAATCAAATAGTAACAATAAAAACATTGACAAAGGTAACAAAGATCTGATTACTGATGTAGGAACCACCATTTTGCTGAAGTTGAATTCAAAATAGTTGTTAATGTTAGGATGCGATTGAGTAAGATGTCGAGCTCCTAGTTTCACATTTATATCAATAAGCTTGTTGATATTGAACGATATCGTTTGTTGTTATATTTCTCTATTTATTTACGTTGTTCCATTATTTCGCAGAGTGCTGATTTCAAAGAGATTTATAAGATTTTCTATGATTTACTTACTTGTTATTTTGCACTTACTTGTTACTTAATTTTATTACTTACAAAATTTTCAGGGTACAAAGTAATTACTCATGGTGATCGTAAATTATAACAAATTAGCGTATTGTTCGATCACTCCTTAATTATGTGCTGAATAATGCATACAATTCTCATTGAACTGAATTAGTTAGTAATAAGTTTAGTAGTAAATGTTTTACGATTAAAACAATGGCATGGTAGTGTTTTCGTAGAGTACGAACGAGTTGGACATGGCCGCCTTTGCCTTGTGGGGAAACGCGAGTTACCCCGAAAGGCGGGCGGCGCGAAGTTGGCACTTACTTGACAGGGAGATCGAAAATCGAGGCTAGATATAGTTTTACAGACCTAACCAATGCCATTGTGTAGTGGTGTCAAATGCATTTTCATTTAACTTGCCTTATTAGTGATCTTAGTTGTAAATGATGATTTAACTTCTTTGAAGTAAAAACTCAACACAGGCTATGATTTTATTTTCTAGAATTTGTTAAGATTAATTTAAAATATTTTATTGATGTTGAAATATTTGGTTGTAATGTTATGCTATACGTATGAACTACATAATATAAAGGCAATCTTGTTTAGAATAACTTTTTAAAATCTCATAAACAGCGAAAGTCGTAGCATACAACCACTCAGTTCCTGATTAACAGAGCCCCAAATCATTGCGACAGACTTATCATTTAGATATTTTAATAAAAGTTTTCAATTCCTATCATATAATATTTAGGTGCATATTTCTTTAGCCTTAGCGTTATACGAAATTATGGGTATTTAATTAGAGATGAAAAATACCTACTGTGTATCTGTCAAAGACAATATAACAAAAACATTATATGTATATGTAGTTAACAAAGTAATGGTACTGTCGTAGCTCTTCACTATTACTGCGATTGTATTATTAATATTTACATACAAATGGTACCTAATGAAATTAGTTGGCAAACATTTACGATTACAATTCAATCAGTGTTTACACTGTAAAAATCTTTTAATATTTTATTAATTACATAATGAAATTATTTCACCCGAAGTACCTTCTACTTTTTAACGGGCAGTAACGTACAATTATTTATGGAGGCAGCTATTTTCACATTGCCCGTAAATGTAAGCATTGTTCAACTAGCGTAATCTTTTGACCAACTTTTATGACACCTTAGTACAATAAAATAAATTTCTACATAATATCCCGTGACGCAGCATACGGCATGACGCTGTTTGTAACCTAAAAAAGAAATGCGAAAGGCGTTTATAGGTGACCCAAGCCTAAGAACTAGAGCTAAATAGAGTCGTCATAGTACAGTTGACAAATTAAATGGTTATCTCAGACCATGGATACCACAATTGAAAATTTAATTTCGTTAATGAATTGTAACGGTAAACATTTGTCAATATTTTCAACCATTACATGATCGCTTTAAAACTAACAGCATATTTATGATGGAGTTTTAAAGCTAGCCAGATGTATATCTATTTACCTTACCACGTTAATAGACGAATTTGTACACAAATTAAATTGTACATTAATGTAAAAAAAAAAGTTATAAATGTTGACAGTTAATTGTAAATAAATCCATGTGGAGCAACACGGAGTTGTTAAAGTGATCTTAGCAAGGTGCTTTGAGAGATGTTTATGATGAACTGGAATCATGAGATGATTTGAAAAATTCTATTTTAGTAGAAAAAAAAAATCAAAATGCCTTAATTAATGAATAAGGAACGGTACTTATAAATTATTTAGTTTTAGAGGCAAAAAGTAGTCTTCCATGTATTTTTAGCGACACATTTTCTTGTCCCTACAAAGGGATATCTAAATTAATTTAAACTGTATATTATATGAAGCAGTTACTGCTATAATTTGTAGCAAACTTGGTTATGTTGTTCTACCCTATATTCTCTCCAATGTAAACGTAGGTCCAGGGAACGCTTGCCTATTAGTGTGCCTTTACTTGTATATAAGTTAAATATTTATCGAACTACTAGACAAATAAGAAATTTCAAAGAATGTTATGTATTTATTTATTTTAATTCAAAGTCTACATCTACTTTAAGAAGCTTCCTTAGGAGTTTAGAGTCCTTTTAGGCCCAAGTAGTTAATATTATAGTAATTTAAAAAATTAAGAATTATCATCTCATGTTTCCCATTTTATTTGGAAAAAAGTAAATTATGGGTTCGAAGAAATGATAAAAATTACTCGCAACTCGAGGCATGAGTCTTGATTAATCAATATTAAGACTGTTTAAATTCTTAAAAACGAATTTATTGTACCTACCTTTCATAACATTTATATGAAATTTACCTTGGAAATTGATAGGTACTTAAATGGGAAATTAGACTTAATTATTAAGGTGAGGCTATTATTGGAAGTAAAAAAAATCTCTTAAATATTTATAGTCAATTTAGCCAGTGCCTAAGCTAACTCAAAATTTATTTTTACTTAAATCATTTCTAAAATAACACTACGTACTTTAAAATTTTCGTTATATGCTTTAAATGTTTTTGGCGCGATCCTTGATATGTATGCATGTCTTGCAAAATAATATTATGCCCTTATTAACATACAAAAGTCTGCAGGGTTTAACTAAGATCCAATGAAACCTGCTTTTTCAGTGTTCTTAAAATGTGGAAAATTGACAAAACATTAAACCGTAGCGGAATTTGTATAATAAGGGACGTAATGTACCGAATATTATTTATTAAATGTTATATCATCAATTGGTGCTAAATTATAATTAAGAGTGTCACATTTAAAATGTGACATAAAAATGGATTGTCCCTAAAATATACATAAAATATATTGTTTGTTGATATTGTTGTGTTGAATATATATGTATAAGACGTCCTTAGTACATCAATCAAGTATATAACAGGGCATCACGCCCAGAGAATTTCGCTATACGTACATACTTAATAATTTTCTTTCATTTATATACATATATGTACATATTTTAAATTCAATACAAAAGTCATAAAGACCGTTTATTTTTGTCTATGAATCACTGTTAAATAATAAATTACAGAATTTAAATAGAAATTGTTAATACGTTGCATCTTTTAAATATCTAATAGATAATACTTATACTTACTCATTTTAGTACAGAAACCATCTTACTTTTATCTCCAATTAATTTAATTTTGTCTTTGCTCTAATAGATGTGTCATTTAAATTTATTTAAAATAGATAAAAATAACGAAAAATTATCTATTTACTAGACTTATGACTATCTTTCTATTTATATTCTTAACGTTTTCTATTTATTTGAAATAATAAGTTAATTTTATTCTGAAATGTTTTTAACAAAAACACACACTTTTTTCGTACTATTTATAAATTTTTCACAAAGGTAATTGTTAATTATACATTATATTATTTAAATGACACATCCTAAATACTTATCATAAGTACAGAATGCAAAAGTGCGGTGAAAATGTGTTGCATAGTTTCAAATATTCATCCTACAGGAAAATTAGAACAGAATATATTGTAATTTTAATCAGCTCTCATAGATAATTTACTGAAAAGTTGCAGATAGATTTATTATTAAGCGATATGGATTAACTTTTCACAAAGTAAAATAGCCTCTAGCCAAATGTTAAGTAAATCCATATTTTTTGTTATTTGCACTTAGACAATAGCAAAGCAAAGAGTAATGTTTAGATACATTTAGAAGTGGAACTTACACGAGATAGAATTATTTGTTTGTTAATGACAGAAATACAATGGTATACAATAAGGTGTTAATTACTATTTTTAGAATCTTTAAAGAAAATAATAAAAGTTACAGCAAAATAGCAAATCTTATTAATTATTTACTTATTATGTTACTGTTTTGTTATTAACACCTTTTTTATTTTGTTATAAATTTCTTATTTATTTTATGTGATCCTATGCCGAGCGTCCGGTGAAAGTGTCTGTTTCTGTTATACCTTATTCTGTTGAGTACTTATCGTTAATATTTTAGTGATTCAAATGGCGCCTGTGTCTTGGCACTTTCAAAATGTACAGACACCAGCGTACGCGCACGCATCTCGCCCAGCGTGCACGACGTCGTCGGCGTTGGCGCCCCAAGCTGCTCGATGCAGGCCTGTTGAACTGATATCTGTCACTAGTGATATTTATAGCAACGACAACTGCTTAATTATCAAATTAATTAAACTTTTAATAAATATAATTTATAATGTTAGCAAAGTAACAACACGGGTTATTAGTAAAGAATAGGTTAAAAGATAAGTTATTTATACTATAGAAGTAAATAGTGTTGTTAACAAGAGTGAATTTTCTATACTTACTATAGAATGTTGATTAGTCACGACGGAGGACTGAGCAGGTATGTTGTCCTATGATACTATTCTCACGTTCGTAGATGGTGTGGTTAGAGCTAGATACGTTTGACATGCTTTCTATGTTGCTCAAATTGACGCTATGCGATGAACAAAGTATTTTGGTCCAGTACAAATTGTTGCTTTTTTATTTTATTGAAAGTAGAACACTTATCGCAGAATCAGATAACCCTAATGCAATTTACGGGACATACAGTTTCCCAGATCTTATTGGTATTGTACGAATCGGAGGCAGCTATTTTATCGGTTCGATGTTGTGTTGCTCTCGGGTGCACGGCATTTCAATTTATGTAACTCTATCAACTTTGAAACCCACCTTTTGTGATCTTAAGAACTAAGTTAACTGACGTGTTATTTTTATAATTATGTACCTACTACTGAACTTGCCGAAATAGTTCCAAATGCAAACACTTGAGTCCTATTATATCATAGTGAAATCTGTTCTTTTTTGTTATATTATTTTTTAATTTATTATTAATTTAATAAATTATGTTTACTTTAAATAGTTTAATTAAGCGATTTTTATGTCCTATGTTCACTGTCTCGTAGTGTCTGAACCTTAGAAACTGGGACATCGTTTTGATGTGCCTTTTTGAAATGCAATGTAAAAATTAGCGACCACGATATTTAGAAACGATTTAATTTAGTGATTCCAATGTAAATTTATTTATATTTGGATCCAACTTTTTGTTTCTAGTTTTAAATATTATATTAGGTTTTATTCCACGGACAAGTTTTGTTTCATGTCAAAGGACTTCATTAAAGTTTGATTGATTGGTGCTAGCTTAAATTTACTTTATTTACATAAAATGTCATTTTAACTAATCAAACTATTAAATCCTTGACTTTCCCATGGGAATGTGGAATATTTACTTGTCGTTGGAATAGATCTGTTTTTCGTGGTTTTCTTTTATTCATGGTGTAATCAATTTCGTCATTCGATTTGAACAAATAAAGGTTAATATATTTTGTTTGTTTGTTTCTTTTTTATCATTAATTAGCCTTTTCAGTATTATTTTCAGCATTAAGTTCAGTTTTTAAACGCTAGACACATTATTTTTTATGTAGCAGTAGGTAATAAATGTTATCAAGTAAAATCAGCATTTTCGGTTAGACCTTTGTCGTCACTATGTAAAAAAAAGTTTTAAAATTTTCCATGAGAAAATAATAAAACTTACTAAAAAGTATTATGAATAATTTGTAGATCTCCTCATTCACTTAAATGTTTTAAAATTACTTACAACATTGGTAACTTAAAGAAAGCTAACCAAAGACTTTCAATTAATTTGTTTTTACAAGGATAAGGTCGATACGAAAATGTGGCACAATTTTATAATAACTATTACAATTAGGCATATATTAATCATAGCATTGCTTATTTTATTCCAGGGCGTGGTACCCCAGACTCGGAAATTAAAGACAAATATTCTAACGACGGCCATGGGAAAATTCGGGTGAACCCAGCAACGCAGGCATCCACATCTAGTGAATATCAAAACGATTCAATAAACAATAACACTTTACAAGGCAATAACCAAATGCAAAGGCCAGTAGCCAGGAGACGGATAAGGAGACGAGCTAACTCCGCCTCCAACGACCCCGCGGAACAACTAACAGAAATGTCTGTTCGAGGGCTCAACCTCTTCAGATACGCATCAGTCAATGAGGGCGTCTACCAGTGCACCGAGTGTGCCAAAGAAAACATACAGAAAACCTTCAAAAATAAATATTCATTCCAGCGGCACGCGTTCCTCTACCACGAGGGACAGCAGAGGAAAGTATTCCCCTGTCCAGTGTGCTGCAAAGAGTTCTCTAGGCCCGACAAAATGAAGAATCACATGAAAACTACACACGATTGTTATGTTCCCAAAGACTGTGTGTATCCCCCTAATGCGTTTTTTATGCTGCCCGGGATGGAGGGGCAGCTGCCGGCCGTGATAAAAGTGGAGTCAATGGCTGGGTCGGGGTCCCCCCTCGGCTCGACACCCTCGCACTCCTCGCCTGACCCCGCTCAAGTCTAGCGACTGTGTCATAAGGCACAAGTATTATTGATTCCACGTAAATTTCATTAAGGACATAGAAAATAGTGCCTTAAGTAACGCCTAAAAGTAACATTTTCCTACGTTTAGTTAATATTTAGATGACTTCGGTCCCGACGACGTCGATATAAAAAATGTTTGTTCTATTTTTGGAATAAATTTTCATGTACACTTTTATATTTCTACGTATATGTATATTTCCAATGATACTGTTATGCATTTAATATCTAATGTTTGTTACATATTAAAGCTCATTATTATAAAGTTTAAAAAATTTAGTATGGTTGTGCAAATATTAGACAATAAATATACAATAAAACGTGGCCAGTTACGCAATGATTTCAGCGTATTAAATTTTAATTATTGTGTACTGAAGTTAGCATTAACGGGTGCTGAAAAAGTCTGAAACGTGCCTTCCATTATATATTTCTTACATATCTAAGCATTAATTTTTCAATACAATAGGTATCCTGAATTGTCAGAAATAGGCTGACACCGCTGACACTATATTTAGTATCGCAAAATACCAACCAAAGACTTACAATTTTACATATCTTTATTTGCACAAATTTTATCCAACTTTTAGGAGTTTCACAACGTCAATTAAACAGCAGATAGCGTATCTGTCAGAGAAATTTACAGATTTTACTTTACCTCGACATTCTGTTGCCAATCTTTCAAATAATAAACTACATATCATTTTAGAACCAATATTGAAATGCATTCAAACCAATAGCAATGTTTAATAAATTTTAAAAGGCAATAAAATATAATATAACAATCAGTTTAATTATTAAGTAAATAGTTATTGTCTTTCGTTATAAGTAATGTTATATTTCTATCACTAATAAACAATAATTGTTATTTGGAATATACCTATTAGAGAGTATTTGATTACAATAAGAGACTGCGTAGCAGAAACAAAGGAATCACTTTTCGCGAAAATGTTTTCAAGTGCCAAAACCTACAGAGAAGTTTTCGAAATACTTTTTTATACGACAAACATATGAATATGGCTAGCAGAGCAAATGCTCCTATATTGCTTCTCTGAGAAATACAGCAGTGACTGTAAATTTTCCAAATTACCAATGTTCTAATCATATCGAAGTGACACCTGCATGAATCCGAAAAACGTTTGTTCGAAACTTTTTATTGCGAAAATTTTACGCACAGTCCAATAGAACGGCCGGATTAGGAGGATTACTGTAACTGTGCCAATGTTATGTTAAAGATTTTAGACGACTCCCAAGATTGCAAAGTAATATACGTTCGTTCTTACAGTTGTTGATGTACAATTTTCGCAATAAAATCTTTCGATGAAACGAGTTTCGAATTCATGTAGTTTTAGTAAGTATAACTTGTTTCTGTGACGAAGTAATTTATCTACTTGAATTTTAAACATATAGAGAGAAATGTTAAGTAAATGGATGATGTCAATCATAAGCAGTGCCATAGTGCCTTTTTCGTGTAAAGTTTTTTACTGTTTCCATCTTATTAATCGACTTTTAGCATATGTTTAGTTGGTATGGAAGCGTCCTAGTTATCCTAGGACCCAAAACGAAATCAGCAGTTCTTCCATTGATAAGGAAAATAATATTGTTAGTTACATTGACTAATCTCCACATAATGTTAGTTTGCGTTTGGATGGTGCTATATCACCGCGCACTATTATTAAGTT
Source organism: Endotricha flammealis (assembly GCA_905163395.2). Taxonomy (NCBI): domain Eukaryota; kingdom Metazoa; phylum Arthropoda; class Insecta; order Lepidoptera; family Pyralidae; genus Endotricha; species Endotricha flammealis. The sequence continues at coordinate 11,305,764 of LR990855.1, forward strand.
CATGTTTGGTATATAGTAAGTACCTTTATAAGAACAGTTTATTATAAATTCGAAACTTTTAGAAATTAGATTATAATTTTCTATACTACTTAAAAGATTTATTATTATTGGTTATAAATTGTGTTTTTGTATTTTAAAATTTAACGCACAATGTTTGAGATAGTATATGTTAAGTTTTATGTAAGATTCTGTTAGATCACATTTTGTAGATACTTTAGTTCGATGTATTGGATTATCGTAGCTTAGTGACCGCCGATGAGGTATTAGCAATCGCAGTGTGATTTATAGTAAGTTACGTCAGAGCCAGTCACTCGCACAATTAATACACTAAAAGTATGACATAATTATGAGTTTATAATGCGTTTTTACTATTCTGTTTTCTCCATAGTCCGCCACTCTATTTGAAACTATAACAAGCCCTTTAAAGAGTGCGGAAACACTTTTCTGTTTTATTTTTCTTCTTTTGTAGTATTTTATTTTGTGATATTAGTGCTAACTAAGTTGGCAAACATGTTCATTGTTGAGTTATTATAATTCTTTTTTTTTCTTTCTTAACATGTGCTGCAAGGCAGTCAACTTTAAAATAAAAATATTCTTACTTTTTAATACATTAGTATTATTGGGCGCGGGAAGGGTGCCTGTTGGTAAGTACGGTCGTATTTTTTTTATAATGAATCTATGTAATTGGTTAGGTACGTGCAATGTTATATCGCATTTTTTCCAAAACTTACAGCGATAGTTCACATTTTGCAATTTATTCATTCATATTATGTAAAGTACAGAAAAGTTACGTTTTCTTTAATAACATAGCACCCTTGATTGACTTTCATTTGTAATATTTTTTTGTTAGAAGTTGCATAATTTTTTTTTTTTTATATACTAGGTATTTTATTTCTCTGACCTTACAGATTAGGACAAACTAATAAAGAGAAGTCTTTTATATTTGTACAAATAACTTAAGTTACTAAAACTGTTGACCTATCTATTTCAAATAAAAATAAATTCTATGTAAATTTAGCAAACAGATTTTATTCAAGTAATTATAGATATATTAGACTTCTATGTGCAATTTTTAATCAAGTGTTGATTTTTGTCTATATTCTATTAAATTCATAGTTTACTCTCAGTACGGAGCAAAATGGCTATTTACCACAAATATAAACTATCGTACTATAGGATCTTATCATAAAATCTATCTTTTGAAACTCTTTTCTATTAACTTGAAAATTGTATATAACAATTAGGAGAAACGTTAGAATTTGATACAGTGTACAGTTTTAGAGATCAGGTAAAAACTTGAGCCATATTATGGTGATACAAATGTCCTTTAACTTCTCGTAATATAATGGTTTATAAAATATAGATAACTAAGGAGTTAGATATTCGATAGTCTTTATATGTAACAGTTATTAACACATTACTACCACAGTTTAACTGGTAAAATATTGTAAAGGATAAGTTTGCATACATACATCAAAGCTTTAACAATAAATTGATGTGAAGAAGACAAGAGTTTATTTTGTATTGTAACTAAAATATAGATTTACTTTAAAAAGAACCTTACCATCATATTAATTAATGTGAAAATATGTACACTACGAGTAATAATCAAAATAAAACCTTTAAAAAATTATAAATTTGTTGTTTATTTTAATATGAAAATTGGAACAGAACCATCGACCTACTAAACAATCTTTTTTACCACAGCGTTCAATGTGCCACTTTCAGATTACCGTTACACCTATGAAGATGATGGGGAAGGGAGCTTACCGGTTATAACCTTAGAGGTACTTTCTGATTCGTCCTGTGCTGAGTGTAGTCAAAAAGATTTCGATAATATACCATATCCACAACCAGCACATCCAATGGAAAGCGCATCTCAAGCGGACACTACTGCCGGTGTACATTTCTTGACTGAACCTTCTAATAATGAAGATCAAAAGATTGATAATGATAAAGAACAAGAATCTAAAGAAACACCAAAAGCAAGAAACGATCTTCTAGAATATATGACCAGGAATGATGGAAGTGTTATATGTAAACTATGCGGGGAAGTATTACAGAGTCGCACACATTGGTATAGACACAAGTACAAACTTCATGTTTTTCAACCTCTAAATCCAGCACCGCTGTTCCAGTGTGAACAGTGCCTCGTTTACTTCAAAAGTAGAAAAGGTGATTTAATCAAATAACGTTACTTCACTCAAATAAATAGTACCTACCTATTCATACACATTGTTCACCAAGGGAAGAAAGAGACCGATTTCCCACGAAGGTGTAATTTCAGGCCGAGTAGCAGAGGGCCGCAAACCTCCTCCCTCTTTCTCCTTGCATAAATAAAATTAACAGACCCAACTGACTGACTCTCCGTCCAGCGCAAACCTAGTTTTGCAGAAGTTTTGAACAAAGATTCACTCTATGACGTAATGACTCAGATAGGTAATACAGGAATTTTCCAATGGGAAATTTTCACCATTAACCGTTTAAAGTTTCACGTATTTTACTAGTGACTTATAAGTTGCTCATGATAAATTTTAAAATTTATATTTTTATTTCATACAGGTTATATCGGACATTTAGCTAGCAGACATAGTGAAATCTTAGCGGATGCAAGTCCAGTACTAACAAATTCGCAAGCAGAGGCGGCTAAAGAACAAATGAATCCACCACCGCCAGAAGAAGTGAAAGAGGAGCCTGATCCTGAACTGTCGATACCCAAAACAAGTGTGCTTAACTATCAGACGACCTCAAACACATCTGCTATTAAAACTACTACGGATACTAAGAAAACTTATAAAGGGCCTAGAGGTAATTTTGCATGAATTTTCAGGTGCTATTATTACTTTTATGATTTCTCGGGACAAACCTACCACCCAAACCCACCGGTGTGTCTCCGTATAATAATCACGGATTACGCATAAAGTATTATTATTTAAATGTATGATGAAAATAATAGCTAGAATTTAACATGAACGCAATAACCACTATTCACCACTACCGCCAGTTTATATCCTCAAATATCCTGCATCACAGTGATCTGTTCATTCACATTTAACTGTCATTTTGTCTGACCACCGTACGAAACTGTCAATAGTGAGGGTTGGAAACAAATCTTTAATGAATGATGAAAATCGGCTTTTTAGGGTTGGAAATGGAACACTATTTCTCCTCAGTCTTGTGTGTACTTCCTGATCCTGACAAATTGGAAGCCAGAGCATTCACATGGTGGGTCAGTTTTAGCTGATAGTTTTGACTACGTGTGGTGATTTCTTGTATAACTGTCTTAAGCCTTAGATCCAACAGAATGTACTTATTGTGAATGCATTTCGATTTAGGTTTGGAACCTTTCTAGGATTTTTATTCTACTATTGCTAGCTGTTCCCCAGAGTTCAATTCCGTATGTCCAAACCGGTTTTAATATAGTTTTGAAAATTAGCGTTTTACTTTCATTGGTCAGCTGAGATTTCTCTCCGTCATCAGTATCAGTAAGTTTAGAGTCCAGATAGGTATTTTCTTTTACTTACTCCATATATGTTTCTGTCAAGTCAGTATCCTGTCCAGGTGCATACCCAAGTACTTAGCCGAGTCACTGTGAGGTATTTCCTTGGAGTAAAAGTAGTATGTAAAAATCTACCATCTAAACAAAAACCTTTTTTTAGATCAAACGAACACCAAATCGGATTGGGAAGAGAAACGTACTAAAGAAGAAAAATTGGTAGCTGACATCATAGATAGAGTACGGAGAGAATGTGAAGCGCAGGGTTCGGGCGGCGCTGCACGACGTGGTTACACAAGGAGAACCACTGTTATGCATACATAGCACTATCAAGTTTCCTAAAATAACTACTAAAAAGTTCCTTTATGTCGGCTCGATAGGTATATTGTTAAAGTAAAAAACGTGTTTCCAAATCTCAGAAGTCAGGACATTTCTAAAAGAATGTAATAATAAAATTATTCGGTACCTTTGATCCAATTTAACGGATTTTATTTGAGGGTTTGTCTATTCTGGGACTAGATGGCGTTGTGTAAATTGTCCAAGAATTAATTTATATTTTACTTACTAAAAATTTATATTGTATATTTTGATATCTTTAGATATGAGCATTTTAAACTGATTTTTACTTGTTTTGTCTGCAAACGTGACGTAAACTATTTAAAAAAAGTACAACGAGACCGACATTTACTTATTAGTTTTTTTATTTATCTCAATGAGTATGGCCTAATGTGATGGTCTCAGTAAAGTGCTCATTTTGTGCCAATATGTGTAAATATTATGTGCCAATGTATATCGAAATTAAGGTGCCAAAATTTGTCCATTGTAAATATTGACTAGTAGATTAAATCATAAAAGTGATTAGATATAAATTTAATGATGAATCGAATCATCGAATATAATGTTTATAACTACATTATGCTCTACGATCTAAAAAATAATGAGTTTTAGATAAGTTTGCTAGCTCCACACTCTCACGAAGTTGAGCGAAGTGAAATAAAGTTAGACACGTAGTTAGAAGGAAAAATTAAGACGAAGTAGGTCGAAGAGATCGTCCACAATCATGTTTTCGCTCAACTTCGCGAGAGTGTAGAGCTAGATGAAATTACATTCCCAGTGACACCAAAATTTAAATTATCATAATTATTTTTATAACGGTGAACCAAAAATTGTTTTCTATAAAAAAAAGGTTACATCTCATACGAACATTAAATCTAAATAAATAAAAATGACTGCAATATTTCTTTTATTATTATTACAAATTATTATAAATTTTTAAACATGTGACTAGAATATATTTTCTTACGCACTAATTACTTATCCAATGTAAAAAATAACGAGTATCACAAATTCGCAATAGTGAGTGTCGCAACTGTGATCTTCGCAATAGTGGCAAATAGTGGCAATAGCGAAGGCACAGTACCATACCAATAGACGCGATTGTTACTACTTACCTATTTATTATTTCAGAATTCTGTGAAAATACCAACCTCCTTTTTTATTGTTATTATTATGTATATTTGTATTATTTGCATTATGTATAATTTTATACTTATTAGGTACCTACCTTTTAAAAATATATTGTAAATAAATCAATACCTATTATTCGAATAATTTTTATAACATAGCTAAATACATAATATTATTAATGCAAAGTTCCTTAATTATTAATTTGGATAGCACCTATGTTATTATTTCAACAACCTGTTAAAGATAGATAAATAAGTATTAGAGGTATTAAAAAACATTCTGTCCTCTGAAAAAAAATGAGATGCGAGAAGGATGCGAGACTGCAAAATGCGAAAACTAGGTAACGTTGTAGAGGTTGCAGTCAGATTATACGGACATATTATTTTGTGAGCAACCAACACGGCTAGGGCGAGATCAATACTAAAATAGGCAATAAATAATAGGCAACAATCAGACTACATACTTAGTAATTTATAATAATTATTTTATTTATTCAATTATAAATATTACATACCGAGGTATCAAGGTTGCGATTTAATTCTAGTTATAAAAATATTACTTGTCAAGTGTCAAACTAAAATAAAATACTTTATCTACGAAACCTGTGATGAATGTGGCTCATAAATAAAAAATAAGACCAAAAAATGATTTTATTTTTATTTTCAATCTCAAATAAAACTATGTAAGTACCGACATAACAAACGGTTATTGCATACTAACAGCAAATACTATAGAAGACTAATACCCACAGCTTCGGAAGAATTCGGGCAAGACGCGACACTAGCGCCCCTACGGCATGAGGGCGGCATGAGGTGAACGATTTCAAAACTTTTGTATGCAAAATGTTATAGCGCCCCTAGCGGCATGAGGTCAAAGAGGATAGTAATAATGGTAGGTATAGAGTGGCAACTCCGGGGTGAAATCGGCATCTATGGAAGGTGCTGCCACCGCAGGGATTGGTGGGTGAACTAAAATTTCAACTATAGCTATACATAGTATGTATACCCTTCCCTATAATTTCTGAATATATTTCTTTGTTATCGCCCCAAAGAAGTCCCCCATCCGACGGAATACATCAAATTTTGAGTATTTAAGTATTCAACTTGTATTTTATTTACATTTTGTGTAAATAAATAACTAAAATAAATAAATAACTAATAAAATAAATAACGTCAATGTTATCGAATGGTCCGTCAGACGATAAGTGAAGTACAAAATGGCCGCCGCTTTTTTACAATTTTAGTTCTTCCACCAATCACCCAAATGTCGCTGTTGCCTATGAAAATTGACGGTTATACTAAGTGTGCTTCCCCTGCATGAGGTGAACTGTGCGTTTTGTATGCAAAATGTTACAGCGCCCCTAGCGGCATGAGATGAACGGAGGTTGCCAAGTCATTGTATGAGAAACGTCAAGAGCTGTGGGTATTAGTCTTCTATAGTATTTGCTAACAGCCAGTTTCTAAAACGCATATAAAATGTTAATAGGAGCGTTTTCCCTGAAAGAAAACGCATATTAAAATACTTACCTAATTCGAAGCTTATAATGAGATAGGCATATACGATTCCCGTAGTCTTTTAGTCATTTTAGTACTCTTTGATGACGTATTTCCGGCGTCTCAACAGGTAGGGGTGGCCGACTGTCATTTTATAAAACTAGATGTGCCGCCATTTTTCTTCATTGGCTTTTATTAGCCAGGCAGAATTAAAAAGTAAGCTTCGAATTAGGTAAGTATTTTAATATGCGTTTTCTTTCAGGGAAAACGCTCCTATTAAAAGTACTTGACCGTAATTCGAAGCTTATAATGAGATGTGTCTGTTTTCGCCTGGTGAGACACGGATAGAAAGATAATTAAAAGAAACGCCAATGTGACAATATAATAATAATTTAATTTTATTTAAGTATCATTATTTTTATATAAATAAAATAAAAATTAATAATCTTCTATTGCCAATGCTATAATTATGTTAAATATTGGTTTTATGACTAACCTGCTGTTTTTAATGAACATTAAATATAAACAAAATTATCGAATGACTAACGACTTCATAACATAAATATTACTTCTATAAAATTATAGTATAGATCTATGGTACAGATAATGATAAAATAAAGTACACAAATCAAAATGTAAACCAAAATGCCATTAATCAATAGGACTAAACAATCGAGTTACAGTATTCGAACTACCTACTGGCATAACCTCACGTCTGTAGAATTTATGAAAGGTGTTGGCGGAGCGCCAATTTCCGCGAGCTAGGATTTCCTCTAAGGAATAATCTAACCAATTTTTAGACGCCCTGCGGACCGGATGCTACCAGGACTAAATTGAATGTTTGCATCTTTGAATAAATGTTTTATCCAACCCGCTATGACCGTACGTGATGCTGGTTTAGGATGACCTCTGACAGTCATAAACAAACTGCATGATTTAGCAGTTTCCCGCCTATCAGCTAGCTGTAATATTAGGGTTTCGATCCAAACCACAGGATTCATTTTAGCATTATCAGTATTAGCAAGTAATTTTCAACCCGACTGTCTAAAGTCAGAATTATCTGTTTTGGATCCGAACTCCGGCCAAAAAATTATAGCGTCTTGGGACTTCACACAATGTTTAGGATCTGTTCTGAGTAATGTTAAGTCATGCACGCGGCGACCTGAACATAACAATAATAGGACAGCTGTGTGGCGAGACACTTGATAGATGTTATTTTCATCTATTGTATAAGTCGATAAATAATCAATCAGTTTATTAATATCCCAAATTGGTGGCTTATCTTTCTTTACCTTCTTAAGGGAAATTGACTTTAGGATATGTTTTACTAAAACATGAGAACTTAAAATACTAGACGAGTGAGCATTACACAGCGTAGAAACCACTGATTTATGTAACAATATTGTATTATATGATAAACCCTCCTTTATATGCAAATCAGCTAAGAATTGTGCCAGCTCAGCCCCTGTAGGACTGTTAAAATCAACTTTTTTCGATCTAGCCCACAATAACCAACGTTTCCATGCTATTCTATATGTTTTCCGAGTCGAAGGTCTCCAGGAGTCTTTTAACAAGGAAATTTGATTATTGTTCCAACCTTTTATTTCCTCTGTCCACCCCCACATCTCCAAACCTCCAAAATCAGATCCTCGATGTGAGGAGGTGGAAGGTTGGTCGAGGTGTCTACTAGATTGTGTTCCAAATTTCTCAGAACAAATGGAGCCTCGAGGGCTCTCGCTTTCAGATCCGCCCGCCAAAAAACCTTCTGCCACCGTGGCACTACTATTAGGAATATTCCTGTTGCCTGATTGAGATGCGATAGGACTTTCGGCACTAGGAACGGCGGAGGGAAAATCCATGCCAGAGGGAAATTCCACGTTCTGCTGAACGCGTCGTGAAATAGAGCTTTCGGATCTTTCAGGTCTAGGGACACATAGTTGTAGACTACGTGGGCTCTCTCGGAGGCAAAGAGGTCTATAACCGGAATTCCCCATTTGATGAATATCACTTTCAGGCACCTCGGTAATAGATGCCATTCTGGTGGCAGGCGGAACCTCGACAGGTGGTCCGCATGATTGTTGTAACGACCTGGTATGTAGTGAATGGTGAAAGAAATCTGATATTTGTCTAATAAGCTCAAGAGTTGACGAGTTATCTCCAACAATGCTAGCGATTTGGTTCCCCCCTCCTTTCGAAGGTGAGCTACAACAGTTTTGTTGTCGCACTGTATAAGCACAGAACTGTGACTCAGTATTGGAGCATGATTTTGGACTACATGTAGAATAGCTAGCATTTCTTTCTGATTGCAGTGTAGATCTTTCTCCTCCAGAGACCATGCGCCCCTCAGCGAGATGTTGTCCAACTGAGCACCCCAAGCAAGATCGGAAGCATCGGTTGTTAAAAAATGGGCTGGAGGAGGAAGGTTCAGCGCTGTCGAACAATGACAGTTCTGAATCCACCACTGTAGCTCGTTTCTCACTGCCTCGGGCAGCGCAAATCTTTTTGTGGGCATATGTAACAGGGTATTCATGAACCTTAGGAGGTGACGATGCTGTAATCGTCCTCGAGGAACCACAAAACTCGCAAAGTTCAATACACCTACGAGGCTTTGAATCTCTTTTAATTTTACATGCTTTTGACCTAGCATTTGGTGGACCTTTTCTTTCAGAACAAGTATTTTTTCCTTTGGTAGTGATTTTTGATTGGCCCATGTTTGCCAAAGGATGCCCAGGTAAACGAGACTTTTTTGGGGTGTCAATATCGATTTGCCTTGATTTACACACCATCCTAGATCCTGAAGAAAGGTTAGCGCCAATTGAACGTGTTCGTGAAGAACAAGAGGATCTTGGTTGGCAATTAAAAAGTCGTCCAGGTATACTAGGACTCGGACATTCTTTTGACGCAAGATTTGAGCAATCCAATTGGTGAGAATTGAGAATGTTTTGGGTGCTGTGCTTAACCCGAACGGAAGACAGGTAATTTCTAGTAGTTCCTTGTTGTAAATCAACCGGAGAAAGCATCTGTGTACTTCCGCAATTTTGAGATGAAAATATGCTTGGCTCAAATCTATTTTGCACATCCAATCTCGTGATTGGAGAAACTCGGGTACCCGATACATGTTTATGAGATGGAACTGCTCGTTCTTTACAAAGTTGTTCAGAGACTTTAAATTGAAGACCGGACGGAAAGATCCGTCGGCCTTTGGAACCAGAAAAACCGGTGAAATGAAACTGGGGGACCACTGCACTGGTTTTAGAACGCCTTGAGCTTTCGTTTTTTGAACTATTTTTGTCATTTCCACCGAGACACGTGTTTGAAACGGGCTTTTTAAATTCGGCATTGCCAAAGGGGGTTTGCGAAAAAAAGGTATGTGGTAACCTCTTATTAACTGTAACACTATTTGTGGAGCCCCCATTTCCTTCCACTTCTCGTAATAGTGAACTAGTTGTCCGGATCGGAATGACCTCGAGTCATTGTTCGTAACGCTTAGGTTGACCTCTAGGGGCAAGACCGGAAGGTGCTCGTCCCCTCTCCCCTCTTTGAGAACCGTGAGGCCTCGAGCCTCGGTACTGAAAGGAACCCCTTGGGTTGTTATTATTATAAGAAAAACCTGGGTGATTCTCATAGGTCACATTATTGCCTCCACCCCTCGAGAGCGGCATACTATTATACATAGGTCTAAAAGGGGCCGGTGTATAATATGGCATTTGGGTTCCATTCGATGGACCCATAAAATCTCTAGGAGCAGTATTTCGCAAAGGCTGGTGATTGGATTTAGAAAATCTTTTTTGCTGATTATCAGTTTTAATAGGCCGGAAAGTTTTACGAACTCCGCCTGACTTCTCTAACGTGGATGAAAAAACATCGGCATCAAAAATATGTGTATTTGAGGGTGGTATTTTACCCAAAGCCGTTTTTATTACAGGATCCTTTACGTTCTTAAGAATAGCATCTCTTCTAACCTGTATAGCTTCAGCCCTGTGTCCACACACTAACTGCAATAAGTCAGTTGATACCTTATGAAAATCACTATTTAAAAATAACTCCTCAATTTTAGAATTTAAATTTTCTACACTACAGTCTGATTTAGCCCAATTCAATAAGTTACGTATGCTTTCTTGTAGGGATTCCTTTTGTTTCAGAATGCAAAAGGTAACTGCTGCAAATGCTTTATCTGCTTTGACCATATGTGTTAAAGAATCATACTGTTTAATTTCAGCATTTGTCTCGAGGTCTGTGAAACCCGGAGAGTGGTTGTAAAGTTTCTGAGTATCCGCGTACCTCACCTCAGACCAATCTGAGCTACTGAAATGTTGGACATCAGCTAACATTTTAATAAAAATTTTAGGCGCTCTTGGAACAGAGGGTTCCTTTAATTTGGTCTCAATTTGAAAGGTGAAATCATCGTTCGATATATCAGTGATATCTGCTATTTGATCATTACTAATATCCTTATAAAGTTCCCCACTAACATGCGAATAAATAGACACTTGATCCTCATTATTATATAAAGGGGGTTGAGAAATAGCATTTTGTAACTCACTGATTTGTTTCTTTAACACTCGTATTGAGTTTCGACTCTTTTTATTTCTCTTACGGCGTTGCCGCCGCGACCGTTTCTGCTTTGCGCTCGAAACAGAGGAGTCCGAACTGGAGCTGCTAGATGAGCTGGTACTGCTACTGCTGCTACTGCGAGCACGTGTACGTTTGCGGCGTACCCCGCTTGGGCCAGCCACAGGCTCCTCAAGAACCGGAGGAGTTTCATCACTCATTCTATTGCGAATATGAATATAATAGCACACGCTTTAGAAATAATTCACTAATATGTATAGGTGCAATGACCAATGTAAAATTGTTACGTTAAAAATAAAATTTTATACAAATTAATAGCAATCTTTTTACTTATGTAAGTACCTAGGTACTGTAAAGATATTATACTTTATTGCTATAAATATTGCATAAAACATTTGAACGGAAAACCGTTTAAACAAAGAATAATGTTTAGTAGGTACTAGGTACTCACATCTTTCCTAGGTCTGCACCCAAATATTTCACAATTATACCACAGATTCACTTCACTTTTAACCACGATGTTTAAGCTACGGGAATCAAAACGCCAATGAAGAAAAATGGCGGCACATCTAGTTTTATAAAATGACAGTCGGCCACCCCTACCTGTTGAGACGCCGGAAATACGTCATCAAAGAGTACTAAAATGACTAAAAGACTACGGGAATCGTATATGCCTATCTCATTATAAGCTTCGAATTACGGTCAAGTACTTTTAATGACGTATTAAAATATAACTGTCACTTTCAAACTAAAGAAGACAAAATGCATGAGACGTTTATAGGAATAAAATAATAAAATAATAAAAACCTGTTAATTAGGATAGATAGGAATTAAATTAAAATCCGTTTCAGAAACTGGCTTTAAAAGACCTAAATTTTTTGTTTTGGTAGGTACATACATACAAATACTATAGAAACTCTACCGAGTTAATACGCACGACGTGATGACGCTTTGGAAGTAGGTATTATGAATAACTACTATTAACTAATATAAATATTATATCATAAAATTAAAAGGTCGAATAGGGGGTACATAATTATTATTTATTTACTTTTTAGAGGTTTTGAGTCGGGGGTTTTTTAAATTTTTAATTTAAGTTTTATTTGGCGTTTTTTATAGTTTCGTTCCTATTTTATTCTAATCCCTATCCGTTTAATTTGTATTTTAGATATGTATGAGAGGTATTGCGAAATATGTATGAGGGTATTGTGAAATATGTATGAATGGTATTGCGAAATATGTATGAGAGGTATTGCCAAATATGTATGAATGGTATTGCGTGAAATATATATGAACAGTATTGCGAAATATGTATGAGCGGTATTGCGAAATATGTACGAGACGTATTGCGACATATGTACGAGAGGTATTGAAAGTACTCGTCAAGACGTATCAAACGAGCCCAAACTCGATGGGGTTATGTCTTTTAATTACTGAGTACCTACCCATGACCATCTTCCAGCTCCATCATCAGATCAGCTCCATGACTGTTTTAACAAATGTGTGTGACAAGAGTAGGTTGAGTTTTTGATGATCACAAGCCAAACCTAACCTAACCCAGCAACGGCGGAATATCATAGATAGTCATCCAGCTTCATCATCAAATCCTGGTTACCATCCTGCATCAAAGTACTCGTACGAGCCCAAACTCGATGGGGTTATGTTATGTTGTGTAATTACTAAGTTCCTATGGCCACCTTCCAGCTCCATCATGAGACCCTGGTTACCATCTGGCACCAAAGTACTCATCAAGACGGATCAAACGAGCCCAAACTCGATGGAGTTATGTCGTTTAATTACTGAGTTCCTATGGCAACCACCCAGCTCCATCATCAGACCCTGGTTACCTCTAGCACCAAAGTATACAGATACACACGTCAAACTTATAACACCTCTCTTTTTGGGTCGGTGATAAAAACACAGCGCGATAGCAATAAACATTAAGATGTGCATGACGAGCGAAGCCTCGAGCCCAGCTAGTGAATTATACCTAAAAATGAACTATTCAATGAGACCATTCCAATGAACCCAAACACGATACATCTGCTGTAATTTGACTAGGAGTTGAGTATACTGCAGGTTCCAGATGATGCTGCAGCATCAGATCAAGTTTACCATATTCTTGCAGTATCATGACAGTAACAGTATACCAAATTTCAAATCGATCTAACCAGTGGAAGTTGCTCATTTCCCTTCATCAACTAGAAAAAAGCTGGTTATCTTCAAACGGCTGAACAGATTTTCATGAATCATAGCTAAGAACACTCCCGCACAGGTCACCTTTCAAACAAAAAAAACTGCATCAAAATCGGATCATCCGTTTGGTTGCTACGATGCCACAGACAGATCCACAAATACACAAATACACACGTCAAACTTATAACACCCCTCTTTTTGCGTCGGGGGTTAAAAAAAAAAAAAGGAAAGATATCGTCACACGAGCTCATTTATACGTTAATTTTTTTTTCTTTTTGGCAATCAGACTTCAGACGAAGATTTTATTGTGCCATCTACAAGTGCTTGTGTACGATGGCCTCGAAGATAGGAGGACCATTTTAAAACAAAATCGTTTGCACATCTTGTAAGTGGAATTTTTGTCAGCTCCGCCCTTTTCTTCGTTACCAAACAGGGTTTTTGTTTATTAGAGCCACATGTTGTGTCCACTAGATAATGTGAGGTTAGGTTTTTTCAACAAAGTTTTATTTTATGAATGTGCTGTCCTATTAACCTTTTGTGATGGTCTTTCGGGCTATTCTATTGGTCATCAACAAAAATCGCTATCTTGGATGTTGTAACCAAAAGTCGGATAGGTTTAATGGTAGGGATAGAGTGGCAACTCCGGGGTGAAATCGGCATCTATGGAAGGTGCTGCCACAGCAGTTCCTGGCAGATGAACTAAAATTCCAACAAATTGCAATAGTATGTATACCCTACCCTTTATTTTCTGAATAGGTATATTTCTTTGTTAACGCCACAAAAAAGTCCCCCATCCGTCGTCGGGCGGAATACCTACACATACCTACGGGTTTTATGCAGAAATTGTTTGACCTAGTGTTAAATTAAATATACAGGGATCTAAAATATAAATTAAGCTTTAAAATACCATGAAGTTTTTGCCACAAAATTCATTAAAAACAGTAATAATAAGGAAAATGTAAAACCTGTAAACTGGTAGTCTTGCCCTGCCAATCGGGGTATGTATGACTACCAGTTAGTTTTTATTTATTTAAATGTTTACTTTACACATTTTTTCAAAAATATAATAACCTGCCATATTAAAATAATTGTGTATAACACTTCTCAGTAGTATTCATTCGAAAAATGTTTATTACTCCTGATATACAGCAAATTTAGCATGTTTTATACTTACTCCGGGCTCACTGGTAGTTTTACCCCACTTGATCTTTTCGGGTTATGTTTTTTCAAAGTAAAATATTACATAATAAATAATAATAAATAAATATATAGGGACAATATCGCCGCTATACTGCGAAAACCAATTAAATCGAGTTTTTTCCGAAAATGACCTGACAATGCAGAAGTACTTAAAATTTTGCGATCTTTCGTCTGCGAAAGCCCATTAAACGCTGTGACGTATACTTTTGCTTTTAGCTAATAATATAAACGATTATTTCAGCCACTATCTAGATTTACTGGCTAATACAAACCAGTAATCTTATTTAACTTGAATAACACCTTACTACTCTCCAATGATTACCATTTAAAGTGGTATTATTTGTTATACCCGTAGGGAGCTCTTGGATTTTTTTATTTCTTTCTCAAGAATAATCATTTTTTTCAGATTAAAGTTCTAATATCACATTACAACTGTCTAATACAAGCTATTATCGCTGTTTAATTTGTTTTACTTGATGGATTCCTTACAACATTCAGTACAATCAAATCATCTATGAAAATAACGTATAAACAGATAATTGGTTTTCTCCTGGTTTTCTCTGACTATCTGTAAAATTGTAACATTCAAATCGCTCCAGCGAAAACCATTCTGCATGGTGGCGCTAGTACCTAACTGTCTTTCACTTGCGCTTGCGAATACCTAAATCATAGTTGATACGCAGCTTCTCTGAGTATGTAATTGATTGTACAATATTCAAATAAGTTATGATTATTTTATGTTTAGAGTCCAAACCTACATTGCATCTCATGTTTTGACGAAGCATGCTTGTTCTTATTTTAATGTTAACAACCTATAGTTACACCGTGTTTTTGCAATGAATAAATGAATTATGAATTAAGGCCCTCGAAGGAAAACAAAACCAAGTAACTGCCGCCATCACTTATGTTTAATATGGAACAAAAAGACATATCAGTTATAAAACCATTACTTGATGGTGCTCAATTACTCTGTGACTTACAGTTTAGTAAGTCTATGAAGCGTAGAAGCCTTGCGTATTTTTTAATACCAATCGATAGGTAGTAAATACAGAAAATATTTACGATTTAAATGGCAAACCAAGTTGTTTATATTTAATGTCTTACCATTTAATTTTGGTCTAAGCACTACTGCCTTCTTTTGTTTTTACAAAATTATTTAAGCCAGTCATGTCTTTGTTAAGGTCAATGGGTTACTTATCAACCATTTATTTAGACGATGTTTGTTGCACTGCACCTACCTACGAAGAATGTTTGTATAACATTACTCAGGTGTTTATTCGAATCATTAGGATTTATAATTAATGAGGAAAAGAGTCACACGATTGAGACACCATTGAGAGTCCATTGGTGCATATTTTGTTCTCTCAATCTCGAGGATAGAATGCCGATAGTGACACTATCGGCATTCTATTGAGACACGATTGACACACCATTGAGAGTCCATTGGTGCATTTGTTCTCTCAGTCTCGAGGATAGAATGCCGATAGTGACACTATCGGCATTCTATTGAGACACGATTGACACACCATTGAGAGGGCCAGATTCTACTACAAATGCACCAATGGAGGTGCATTTGTAGTAGAATCGGGCCCCAGGACAGCGGGGTATGCTTGCAGCAGTGGGCAAGCTCACGACGCGGGCAAAGTAACGAATTGAGCAACGCTCGAGTTTATTTATTTAGGAGTTCTATGAGAATGATACAAATTTTCTTCTAGGAAAACCAATTATCTTTACACATTTTCACTTGTATTTCCACAAAAAGACATCTTTTAGGTATTTTTACGTAACTGATAATTTTGAATTAGTAAAATGAAAAACTAATTTCGTGGATTTTATTGTATTCCTGTTAGTTTAGAAGAAATAACGAATTAACAGTCTTCAGGGAAAACCAATTAAATAGCAGACCTTGTGACGGTTACCATCAAATATACCACAAAGCGCTCAATTTTTTTATTTGTAAAACGACGCCCATTATAGTATATTAATCAATGTATGGATGAAATATATAAATAATCATGTAGCTATTTTGTACGGTTCATTTTCAACGTCTGAAACTTTGTATACCACTTATCTCATTTTCACATTTTTAATAGATAATTGGTTTTCAAAGTATAACGGCGAAATTTTCTTCTAGGAAAACCAATTATCTTTACACATTTTCAGTTGTATCTCCACAAAAATACATCTTTTAGGTATTTTTATGTAACTGATAATTTTGAATTAGTAAAATGAAAAACTAATTTCGTGGATTTTATTGTATTCTTATTAGTTTAGAAGAAATAACGAATTAACAGTCTTCAGGGAAAACCAATTAAATAGCAGACCTTGTGACGGTTACCATCAAATATACCACAAAGCGCTCAATTTTTTTATTTGTAAAACGACGCCCATTATAGTATATTAGTCAATGTATGGATGAACTATATAAATAATCATGTAGCTATTTTGTACGGTTCATTTTCAACGTCTGAAACTTTGTATACCACTTATCTCATTTTCACATTTTCATCAGATAATTGGTTTTCTAAGTATAACGGCGATATATACAGATTGAGCTAACCCCAAAGTAAGTTCGAAACTTGTGTTATGGGATACTAACTCAACGATATTATATTTTATAACAAATACATATATAGATAAACATCCAAGACCCGAGGCCAATCAGAAAAAGTTACATAAACCTCTTTATTTTACGTTTAACGAGTTACATTATATTAAAGCCCATATCTTTAAGATGCTACTTGTAATGTGTCCGTGACAACTCGACAGGAACGTTCTTTTTCACAAAAAAATACAAAAATAAAACTATCTTACACCTAGCATTCTTAACTTTTCAAATGTCCGTTTTTATTTTCGATGTGGTGGTCATATTTGTGGCAGTAGCGACTTCTGTGTTTTAAATGGAGATATTAACCGTGTCCACTTTATAACTAGTATATCAAAATAGAATAGCAAAGTGTACTTCACGAGTTATCAGGCACTGGTAGTCTTGCTTTGGTAGCGGCCTTATCCCAACTGACCTAACATTTTGAATTAATAAATAACTAATAAAATAAATAAAGTCAATGCTATTATTGGTCCGTCAGACGTTAAGCCTGGTTTACATTTTGAGAAGTAACAACTGCCAAGACAAATGAGAAGTGACAAATAACAAGTAGGTGTTTACACATTAGAGAAGTAGAATGCTAAGCAGCTTCAAATACGTTTAGTTCACGTTGTTTTCGAATCGCATAGAGGTCTTCACTTCTAGCAAGCAAGGAATATTTTAATTATAATACTCTCTGACTAGAGAATTTCCAAAAACTTTTTTTTATTTAAGTATTGGCCATGTCCAAAAATAATTGAGAATTTCTTTCAAAAACCATTTCCGCTCCTAATTTACCAAAAACAAAACGCGAGAAGGGCGAGAAAGGGAGGGCGCGGGTAGCGCGGGGCAGAGTTACTTGTCAGGAAATAGAACCGGCTTCTATTCACTTGTCAGTTCTCACTTCTCATTTGTCACTTGTCAGTACCCGTTCACACGCAAAAACACTTGTCACTTGTCAGTTGTTTCACTTCTCATTTGTCACTTCTCACTTGTTTCTTCTCAAAATGTAAACCGGGCTTTATGTTAAGTACAATAAGGCCGCCGCTTTTATTTTTATTTTAGTTCATCTACCAGCCACTAAATGTCGCTGTTGCCTATGAAAACTGACAGTAATACCAAGTGCTCCCCCCGCGCCCCGCCAGTCCGTCTGTCATCTGTCATTGTCATCGTGAAGAAAGCCGTACAGTGAGTAAAGTGAACCGCGAAAAAAAATACTTCATAGCTTTCCAATTAATTCCAATACAGAAAGAAACTCTAATAAACGCATAAACAAACCGAAATGCCTGTACACTTCCAAGTTTTAAAATGCTACAAATGTTCTGTTTTTCAAGTAAGTTTTGTTTTGTTTTTTAACCTACTTGCTATAATCAAATTATGGCAGTTTCCTCATGCACCCAAAGAGACTCGCTGACCGAGCTCAGCGTACCGCTTTACATAAATACATACCTACGTCGTTTTTATGAATAAAATATGAAACAGATATTATTATGGCAAGCTGGTTGCATTGCGTGTGCTGTTGCCTGCCTGCATTATCAGACCTAAGGCGACTCTCTGGCCGAAATTTTTAACCGTTATTATGCTAGTAAGGTGTACATAACGACTGAAAGCAAGTTGGAACGAAGTTATGACTTACTTTGGTACCAGTGGGGCAATTCACCTCAGACCAAATAAGAAGTCAAGACGGAGCGCTGCGATTCTGCGAACAATGATGTGAAGCAGGCAAAACTACACCTCGCCCTGTACATATACGGCCTCACGCACACATTTACAACCAAACTACACCTCGCCGATTAGTTTGAGCTAGTTCGTCATTGACGTATGACAACCAAACAATTTAATTCAATAATAATCAAAAATGCCGAATTGTGTGGTGAAAGGCTGCAAAAACCATTCCTCAAAGAATAAAAAGCAAGATGGAATCACATTTCATACGTACCTAAGTAAACATAAAAATACATATTTTTAACAAATCAATTTTATTAATTATTATGACAGCTTGGATGGAATACAAAATCTCCACAAGTGTTGCCGCTAGTAAGCGTCACAATAGTCCCAGTTTATTGGTGTAGTTATTAATGTGACGCGAAACGTAACGTCACTTTCTTTTACTTATTTCTATTTTTACTATTAGTTTTCATAAAATTATTGTAAGTGTAAATAGGCGTTAATTTTTTTTTGGTTTTTCCATGTTTTATCATCCCTTCAAAAATATTTATTTTTAAGATTCGCGAACCGAAATAAAGATATTAAAGAGAAGTGGATAGAAGTGATTCGACTTAACCGGAATCAGCTATCATGGAATCCAACAGTGCGCAGCAAGAGCATAAAATATGTTTAATAAGATGCATAATTGAAAAATATTTATCTATTCGTTTCCACCATATTTCTAAATTGGAAACAATTTCTAAAATGGTGGACAGTAAAAGGCAATATTTCAAAAAATTTACCCAACATAAAGGCCATTAAAACCAATGTTTGATATTACTATTGTTTTTTTTTATTCCCCTATCTCGTCTGAATACTCAAAACATCTCATAAAAGTGAGGTATCCAATTAAAAAAATTGCTAACTTTTTTACCTATAAAAAATATAACAAAATAAAAATAAAAAATTAGGGTAATAATTATTTACTGCACGGCAACACTCCCTAAATGCACACATGTTTACAAAACCGGCTTCACATCATTGTTCGCAGCGCTCCGTCTTAACTTCTTATTTGGTCTGAGCAATTCACATACAATGTTTTTCAGATAGCATGGGTACGGTGACATTTGGGATTTGAAGGGAATTTACAGGGAATTAAAAATAAATGTATCATTAATAATGCAAATTTGAATTTACAACTTTTTTGTAGTCGCTTATTCTTCACTCTTTTTCTATTTCTTTTTGTACTTCGCTGTTTTTGTTTCGAATACAATAGGCGTGAAATGAAATACGTGAAAATAACTCAAACGTCACCGTACCCATGCTATCTGAAAAACACAAGAACTGATTCTAGTTCGATTCAACAACACTCGCTGTCTCACTCATACAATATAGGAATTGAACGGGACAGCAAGTGTCATTGAATCGAACTAGTATCAGTTCTTGTTACGTGAATTGTCCCACTGCTCATTTTGTATGAGCAAGATAGTGTTCGAGATTGAGACTAGGTTGTGACTGTTTTTATTATGAGAATAGACTCGCAAGTGGTGCTGTGTGAATTATGTGTAATTTATTAAGTACTAGCTGTTACCCGCGGCTTCGCCCGCGAAAAATTAGCCTATGTTGGGCTCTGTCTGTACCCCTGACAATATGTATGCAAATTTTCATAATGATCGGGTGCTTAGTCAAGCCTAGTATGATTATTATTTCAACTCGAAAATTGTTAATAAAAAAATTTCAGGTTCATCAAGCGAAGAAATCAAATAAATTTGAATGCAAACTTTGTGGTGAAAAACAATCAATTAAACGTCATTACGGGTTTGGAACTGGTAAAGAATGTAGGATTCATGTTCAAAAACTTAACGGTTTGCGGGGAGAGCTCGAAGAATCAAAGAGTACTCCAGAAGATAGTGATTGCGATGAATCAGACCATAATAGTGATGAGAACAAAACAAAAATAAATAATAAACCAATAAGTAAAAGTAAATGGTTAGAATACGTTGAAAGCAAAGAAACTATAGATGTAGAAGAAACTACTGATACCATGTATCTAGATGATATGGAAGTAGTTTTAGAGATTCCTAAAAGACAAAGAATTAATAAGAAAAAATTTAAATCAAATAGAAATGCTTACGAAGCAAATTATTTCGAAAATCCTGTAGAACAATGTAGAAAACGAACATTTCAAACCAACAATATTCCAGAATATTCTGAAACAAATAGAGATAAACAAAAACAGTTTATAACTAAAAGTCAAAGACCTGACACAAGTATTTCTTTGAACATAAATAAAACGCAATTAACGGCTTTAAATCAAAAACCTAAAGTAAATGATCCGTTTGCGCCTATCATTAAGCAATCTAAATGGTCTAAGTATGAAGAAGTCTTTGAAAACGATGATGAAGAGGATGATGAAAACATAGAAATTATAGAAAATAATACATATATTCCACATACAAACTCCGAAGTACCTATCTTTAAAACTAAAGATATATTTAAAGAGAATGATATTGAGAATACTTCTAAAGTCCAGCATGATAACAGGCTAAATATAACTTCTATAGAAAAGAGTAGAGATAATATAAATACTCAAACAAAATTCGAAGTACCTACCCTCAAGCAGTCTAACATTGGAAGAAATGATAAAATAACTACTGTAGAGCATAATGAAACAAATAACATTACATTAGTACCTCAAAAACAGTCTAAGTGGGCTCACTACACTAATGAAGTGAAAAATCTTAATCATGAAAAAACTAAACGCTCATCAAACCTACTTAAAGGTAAATCACAGAAAATGTTTTCGCTATGTGATGATAATGATCTGGATAGTGTGCTAGATATTTAATAAACTACCATTGATTAAACTTCTGTTTACTGTTTGACAGCCAATTTCTGAAACATATTTTTAAAGTTAATGATGCATTAAAATATAGCAATCAATGTTAAACTAAAGAAGACAAAAATATTTCAGAAATTGGCTGCCAGTCTAATAATTATTATTTTGTTAGCAATATTAAACTATCCAATTAATCCTCAGATAAAAAATGGTTATAGTTTGTTATTAATTTCATTTTCTTGCAATTCAAATAATAATAAATTATAATAAATTCTTTATTTTCTCCACAATGACATACAGTAGTTGTTAAATTCAGGTTTTGATTATTTTTTAAAACCAAAGATTTGTGCTATCTAATATTTTTCAAAATGTTTTAGTCATAGGTACCAAGAACTCATAAGCAAGCAGGGGTTGTTCCTTTAAATTTTCACCCAAAAATCACAAAAATACAGCAACAATGTACCAGGAACTCATAGATAGGCAGTAGGTAGTGTTTTCTCTCAAAAACTGACTAACATGTCTTCAGCATTAGCATTCTAGAACCCACAGAAGAAGCTTTGCTTATTTTTTGAACTAGATGGCGCTGTGTGATGTGATTCGTTCAAAACAAAAATAAATGTTCTGATAAAGGTAAGGATATCAAAAAAAACATGAATGTCTTTGAATAATTTTATTATTACAACCAATACACATAATCATCACAATGGCAACAGTTTAATATCACTTTTTATAACCTCTACTTGATAAATAGCAAGCTACAACATTCTTACCGATTACTCTTATCCTGACCAAGTATCAGAATAAAAATTGTGATATCGTCAAAATATTTTTAGGTACTACAGTTAGCCAATGACAGAGGTGAGCAGTGCGATAAATATGATCCAAATATTCTTAATATTGCATGAAGGGCATAATCATACTAATATTATAAATGAGAAAGTGAGTTTGTTTGTTTGTTATTCCTTCACGGCTTGACTTAGCAGCCGATCATTATGATTTGTATACATATTGGAGCCCAACATAGTCCACTTTTTATCCCGTCAAAGTATGTCATTCCAATGGGTAAATATATTTTCTACTATAAGTGGCGCTGCTATTGCGATGGCGGCCAACAGATGGCGCCACAAGTCGCGCTATGGTTTTGTTGTCAAACGAGATCTATGTCATAAAATTAACCGCGAGGGAAGCCGCGGGGAAAAGCTAGTAAGTGCATATTTTACTATGCAATTACTAACTTTTATAACGATGATGCTACATTATTAACATAAAAAAAATGTTCTCAGTTCTCTCCTCTCGCCTCTTTCATTGTCGACTTATTTTACTGTTACTTATTGGTCATCAACAATATTTTCGAAAATCTAAATAAATTATGTAATTAGAAGATAACTAAAATTACTCTCAAAAATGGTCGATGTTATGGTAATGAGCAGTAGAATTCAATTAGAAGTGCAATAAAATTAATAATGGTCGCCATTTTTCTCATTTTATCAACAAATTAATATTTTTACGTTAATAAAAAAATTAAAAAGAACTTGAAAAGTGCTTATCTATTTGATAAGTGAGAGATCTCAGAAGTTCGCCATTATTTCATACTAGCGAAACCCGCGCAACTTCGTTTGCGTGTATTTATGCACAGTAGCGCCATCTACTTTATAATACGCCATTGACTATCAAACTTGACCAAATCCTGCGGGAATAGCTTATTTTTCGGGATAAAAGGTGCCATATGTATCATAAAAATTGGCCCAGCCATTTGAGGGTGTATGACAAACATACACACAATAACTTTCGCCTTTATTATATTAGTAGGATTATATTTAGTTTATTGCCCTACATATTTTTGATAGTTTGGTTTGGTCAGGATTTTATTATGGGTATATTACGCAATAACAATACACACGTAACGCCTACTATGAAAATTCTTAGTTACATTCGTACAAGTTACATTCTTAAAACTTTATACAAGATTCTACAAAACATTAAAATATTTTAAAACTAGAAATTATACCTAAGTATAAGAAATAAATAATGCATGGTAAAAATCATTGATAATATTAAAAATGAATATAACAGTACGTCAGATATGGAAGGTCTCAAAAATGGTCGATTTTATGTATTTTCCATTCCATACTTGGCACAAGATATCCAAAGAAATTCAACGATTGTGTTTGACGTGATGACTGTTTTGAACTCTTGTCCCAAGATTGGAATGGATTGTAGGTAGGTAGGTACAGGTAAGGTATACATTATAATATGCAGCGATTGTACCGAGCGAATTTTGAAAACGTACTTTTTACAAAATAAAGTAATGGTGATTCCCAATGAAACTGACCATGTATATTGAAATACCAAAAGCGATAAAGTCTTACATCAAAGTACTAGGAGCACATAAAAGTGCTACGGTGGACATTATGATAGACTGGACCACGTGGTACTGAAGGTTCTCATGATCCAATTGGTTCTGACTTCGTCAAGGATTTTTTTAAGGGTAGGGATTGTTTTGTACAACGCCATCTTGTGACAGCAATAGAAATCGCGTCTTATAAAAAATAACATAAATGCAATAATAGGCAATTAATTGTCAAATACAGTTTTAAACAATCTACTTTATGAAAATTACCTTAAATTTTTTATTGGATATAAATGAAGGAATATTCCATATTTTTTATAACTACGTCATTGTTTTTTTGTATTTCACGTATGTTTTTAAAAATTACATACAATATACCCACCTACACATATTTATGTGGATATTTAAAATTAGAAAAAATATTCAATTTAAATAATTACTACGTAGTTTTTCTGTCGGCAGTGATTTATATACTAAATATTTACCAGTAAGTATATAATAAAGTACACGATAGGCACAGAAGAAATGCAACAGTTAAGCCATACACACTATTTATGTGTGTTCGCAAATAGAAAAATTATGGGAAGCCCTAAAATTCGATGCATATTTTGTTTAAATATCTTACATTTATCAACTTTCCACTTACATTAATCCACATCCACATCAGGGTATTATAATCGGCGGTAATACTGTATAATATATGCTACCATATTATATTAATTAGTAACATACAAAATGTGTCAATAAAGGTAACTCATAAAGTAAGAAATATGAGTTGTGAATCAACCGATTTTATTGGCCTATAGATGTAATTAGTGATTTATTTTTGTGATTAAATATTATACGACGTAATATAGTAAGTATATGCTTGAAACATTTGGGGGAAATCTATGTCCAGCAGTGGACTTCTTGTGGCCAATGATCATATAGTATGTTTCTATTTTTTATATGAAAAATCACACGTTGGGCGCCAATTTACTTAACTCTCCATTCATTGCATTCATTGCCATTACTGTGCAGCTATATCTTTATACCATGATGTGGATTTCCTTTTGGTACAGCTAAAAACCTCTTTTCTATGAGAACCACTTGCACGTGGTCTGCAATCATCGGACATCGAATTCAGCAGTTGCCTGCTTATAATAATTCCCAACTTTATGATTCCGAAGACTAGAAGGCGGACATGTGCCGCCGCCGATGCAACTCCCTCGCTCTTGCATATCGCCGACCGTAGCCACTCCAACGCCAGGACCTGGTTAATGACGGGATAATTAGCTTACGAGCTTAAATAAAAAAAATGAAACCAATGTATATTGTAATACAAAAGAGAACAACCAAAAAAAATATATTCTATAAATTTTTTTTAGATAATTTTTTTTCTCTATCTTTTCTGAACAGGCCATTCACGTCTGAAGTGCTAGTAGGATAAAAAATATTGACGTGAAAAGTATCTTGTAAATCTACTAGCAAAATAAATGTATTATTATTTTATTCGAATAACATATACAGAGCGGGCAGGGCTAGGAAGATGCAATACTTAGGACAACGTACATATTAAGTTATTTCTAGCTAAATATTATAATATTAATAAAACAAAAGTATTAATAAATGAATAGCTTTAATAAGAAACTTATAGTTTGAAAGGAGGAAAAAAATATCCTTTAAGTCTAGCACACATGACAAATAATTGTTGAAAAAGATTGATTTGTTTATTACCTTTCACTGTGTCCGCCATACGATTCTCCACGGTACATCTGATCCTCATTGAGCCTTCTGCTCAAGTTTTCTTCGCTACCACCTGAAATACATATTTTTTTAATTTTATTTTGACACTAACAGTCGTTACAAAAAACGTATTTATAGGTTGAGTGCCGAAAAATGCTTAATTTAAAAATTTAATTTTTAAAGTCTATGTAGAATTAACATCTATGTACCTACATGTTTTTTTTTTGTTTCATCATCTCGGCCACAAAAAGTCGACTGCTGGACATAGTCCATTTTTTCGTTTAATGTTTCAAAATTGAGTAATATGGAAAATGTTCCTAGTGTTCCTACTTCTATATTATATTCAATGCACGTTGTGTACCTGACTGGTTAGAATGCGAGAAGCGTCGGCAGGACGGTCCGCGGCAACTTAGCAGTTGTTGTAATTGGTTATGAAAATAGTCCTTTTCTGCAGTCGTTAAATATTTCACACGATTTTGCGTTTCAAAGGGATCTGAAAGTATAAAATGTATTCAATCTCGTCATAAAATTTCCAGGTAAAATGATATAGGTACTTAGTACAGTCAGGTGTACGTCGAGCTTTACACTTGCAGCACAATTTTGGCTCTTATGACATAGAACTTAAGAATGGTATAAAGTCCAATATGTAAAAGTTTATGGAGTGGTAGAGCACTTATTACCGACCGGGGAAGTACCACCCTCTCACAGAATATCGACGTGAAGCAGCAATGCGTTTCGTTCGGTAAGTGAGAGATCCGGAAGCCCAACTCCTTCCCTATCTTTCCCCCTTCTTCTTTCCCTTCCCTTCCTCCTTCCTTTCCTCCAACTTCCTTGGTGGACAACGCATTGGTAGCGCCCCTGGTGTTACTGATGTCCATAGGCGGCGGTGACCGCTTTCCATCAGGTGGCCCGCTTGCTTGTTAGTCTACTGTATATAAAGTAACATAAAAAAAAGGTCGACATGCTCTTGACTGTAGGTACTTCACGTGTTTATACGATACGGTGCCTATTTTAAAACGCACTACGTATATCCACAGTCGATACTGCACACAGACAGAATGAACGAATTATAGGTATAGTTCGCTTTAAACTGCATTAGATATCTTGCGTAATTGGTAGAAAAGTAAAAAAAAGATTCGTTGACTTGAAAAATAAGAAAAAATTTAAATAATGTTGCTATTTTTTAGATCAAAAAATTACTAATTGTGTATTTGTGTGTGTGGGCCCAAAATTATTACTCATGTCCTTTCTTTTTTGATTAAAATTATCTCATAATAAGTTTAGTAGTGAATGTTAAAACCATTCTTAAAGTTAATGACACATTGTATTATGGCTGTCACTGACAAACTAAAGAGAAAAAATAAGACTAAAATGTGGTGGTATTGAAATTTGTTTTAGAAACTGGCGGGATTTCTATGCCATTTAATTTTCTTTTTACTTACCTATCCGTAAGTTGTAATAAGTGACAAGCCCAGTGACGAACTCGCAGTAGAGTAGGTTATGAGTTGCGTTTATAGTCCTGACACAATTGTACGTATTGTTGGAGGCGCTCATGCAGAAACAGAATGGACCCGCGGTCCACAGGGGAGCGGTACGCCAATGCTCATTGTCATGACGGAAGCAATTCATCCTTTCTGACTCGCATAGCCTCTCCAGTTCTGCCTGTAAAGGGTAATAAACATACTTCATACTAATATTATAAATGAGAAAGTGAGTTTGTTTCTCAGCCGAGCTCAGACTAATCAGCCGATCATTATGATTTTTTTAATAAATATTGTCAGGGGTACAGAACAAAGCCCAACATAGGCTACTTTTTATCCCGTGAAAGTATGTCATTCCAATGGGAAAATATTTTTTCTACTATAGAGGGTGCTATTGAGATGAGCTATCGGCCAACAAATGGTGCCACAAGTTGCGCTATGAGTTTTCTTGTCAAACGTGATCTATGTCATAAAATTAACCGCGAGCGGAGCCGCGTCGAAAAGCTAGTAATGAATAAAAATCATATGTATTCGTTTAAATTTTATGCCAAATGTATTCTTCGAAATCATATTTTATGCCAAATGTATTCTTCGAAGTCATATTTTATGCCGACTATATTATTCAAAGCAATATTTTACGATGCAGCAATTTCATATTCTAAAGCATTTTAACAAGTGGTTAGACCCTTTATGAAATCTTATCTCGATCGGGGAAGTCATTTTCACAGAATATCAGCATGAAGCATCAATGCGTTTCGTTCAGTGAGTGAGAGATCTCTCCCTACTCGCCGCCGCTAACGCGCCGCCTCTGGTGTAATTTTTGTAACCACTTCCCAATAAGTGACCCGCTTGCTTGTCTGTATGTCGTATGACTAAAAAAATCATAACCATGATATAAAGGGAATCATGACATAATCACCTACCTTCTTTTTTGCTTTCCTTAATTTCTTTCGAAGTCTTTCGGCTTTCAATTTTTTACGCAATTCTCTGGCCTTTTGTGCTGCTTCCCAATAATTATGACCCGGTACTCTGGTTTTCCTGTAACGTGATAAAATAAATATTTAATGTTGTGAATATAAATATCATAATAATTCGGTGTTGTTGAAATATTTACTTACCGGTTCTCTTCACAATAGCAGACATGTTTATCTTCATTCTCGATATACAAAGGGTGCAATCTTCTCTGGAAATTATCAGCTCCTCTGTCTAAAATGCCCTTGAATCGCGACATTCCTTTATTTGGATTCCTCTGTTCGTATTCTGAAGCGTCAAGTCTTGCTGGTCCTAAATTTATAGACGTAGTACTTTGTATCGTAGTTGTTGCCGCTGTTGTCGTTGTTGCTGAAGTTGTCGTACTTGCACTTGTAGTTTCAGTCCTCGATGTATCCAAAACAGTTTCTGTAGCTAAAACTTTATCAATTTCAGAACTATAGTACTGAGCTCTCTGTGAAAAATTTTGTAATGCTTTATCTGTAGCGTTTTCATCTTCATCATGAGTAATATTGGACATAACAAATTGTTTTATCATCTCAGTTGTACTTAGGTCATCGTTAGTCGATAATGTGCTATTAGTTTCTGTACCAGTAGCTCCAAAATAATTATTATCCATAAATACTGTAGTTATGTGAGGTTTTGATTCTGTGAACAGATCGTTTATCTGTTTTCTTGTTACGTCCTCATCTACGAGTGAAGAAACTGTAGTGGTAGAGGTTGTACTCTCATTTTTTAACTGTACATCGAATATATCATCTTTGGTGTTTGCATTCATAGTAGGGATAACATACTCGTTCGATTGACGGTATTTTTTGTCGTAAAGTGTGCTATTTCTGTGTTTGGTTCTAACTCGATGTAATCTTGCTTTTCTTATGTGCTCATGTTGTGAACTGTTGTGTTCGTGTGTTACATTTATTGCCTGTATTGTAGTGTTGTTTGACGGTGGTCGCAGTGTCTGTTGATCAATCACTGGTTTTGTCGTTTTTAAATGTCGTTTGATTTCTTTTAAATCTTCAAGTTTCGTTCGTAATTGTCTAATCTGATCTTCAATACTTAATCTATTCGAAATCCAAGCTTTCAAATCATTATAAATAACTTGTGAACAATTAACTGTTCCATCCTGTTCTATTTTACACTCTAATGATGAATCATTGCTATTTACAACGGCATCATTTTTCTTTTTCTTTTTGCTATGATTTATATGTTGAGCTCTACGTTTCATTCTCTTATGATCTATATTATCTTTGGTACGTTCATAAGCTTCAATAAATGCTTCGGTTTCTTTAATAAGTTTGTCAATCTTGTTTTTTATTTCTCTACTCTCGATTTCATTGACTGGTTCATTTTTAAAACTCAAATGTCCTATGCTGGGGTTCTCTTTAAGAATACTCTCTACGGTATTCGGTTCAAAGACATCGTTGTCTAGCGACCTGCGAGTTCTGACATTAGTCACATTTTCTTTAATGATATTTAATGGTCGTCTTGCTATTGTTCCATCTGTTTCTAGTCTAGTGTAAACGAGTCCACTGGGTGTAAAACAGGCACATTTTTTTGTGCTCATTTTTGGTATTGGCGTGCTTATTTCAGGCTGAAATAGAGAGAGATGTGTAAATTTCATAAAAAAATATGAAAGTAAATACCAGTTTTGTAAAAATTCTTACCTCATATTTGCATTTGTGCCTCCGCCACCTTCCATTGACTAAAACACATTTCCATTTCCGACCTGAGGAGCAAGGAGCTCTGAGTTCAGCTTTCGAGCATTCAACGGCCAGACGCGCTGCCTTGCCGTTTACTAGGCTTGCTTCCTCACTTTCTAAAACATTTTATTTTCAATAATTAATTATATTATCCATTTCATTCTCCCCGTTTCCGGGGTGTTTTAAAAAAAACTATATTTCCTTCTTTGAATCTCCATGTCAAAATATATAAATCGATTCAATATGAATATTTAAATACACAAATAGAGGGTCCGTATAGGATTTTCGTATTTTAATACGCATTGAAATAGATTGCGTAGGGCTCATATCAGAATGAATGACTCATGTACCTACTTAAGATTTAACAATAAAAACGGACTTACCATCAAACGCCTTGAGATAATTAAGCTGATTATTAGCATTTCTCTCTTCAAGTTCAAGGGCCTTTTCTAATCTTGCCTCTAAGATTGGATTATGGCTTTCATTGTTCATTAATGGTTCTGATGATTTCTTTAATTCACTCTCCGAATCACCTTCCTGTAACCATAAAATATGTAAATAAATTTTATAAGAATGTTAACGTTATAACCGAGGATTCCCAAGTCGTCTTCCCAAATCAGCTTACGCTAAATTTTATAAAGAAATAATGGAAAAAAAACTATTAGATTTGCATGATTTGTTTGTTAATCTCAGTAATTACAGGTCATATTAATTTATTGATTGCTCAACCAGTCTTTGGTTTTAGTTAAGAAAAGTTTAGGTCAAAAATGTTCTAGGAAAAATGGTTATTTAGCCTGCTATAGACAGACACATAAGTAAATGCACAAATTCTGGGATAGACTATGTTAAAAATGTAAAACAAGTAATATTTTGTAAGAACAGGAGTCTACGAAGTTCAGTGACCGCTGAACATCGACACTATATATACCTACTGTATCTCGTTACGCGTAAGGGAATTTAGTATGAAGTCTAAGCTATTATAATAAAACAAAATCATACATCATCATCATCATCCTCATCTAGCTCAAGGAAATCGTCGTCATCTGTATCCTCATCGAAGTCACCGCTCTCGGACGATGAGTCATGCGGCGATCCTGTGGTCCGCTCGTTCATTTCACGACTGTATTTACCGCGGAGGCTCTCCATCATATGTGTTTCACGGCGTCCAGAACTGAAATTTAGTCACACTAATATTAAAGGCGAACTTTCGCCTTAGATGTCTTTGTTACTTTTTCACGTAGACTAGATGGATTTACTTGTGGTACGAGTATAAATATATGGGAATTGAGCCGACGACGACACCACTTTGGTATCTTATTTATTTATTTTATTATTAGTCTAACTCTAAAAATTCCTCACTGCTGGGCAAAAGCCTCTTGCCGCTATAGTTCCATGAGTTCCTCATATTCATGGATAGGGGATATGAAGGAGTTTGGACGTGAAAATCCACCACGCTAGTCCCATGCGGCTTGGCGAATGATCAGTAAGCCATTTATCTTAAAGATATCTTAATGTAAATAACAACCTCTCCACAAGAAAAGTGTCCGGCCAATGCGCAGCAGCCTGCCGTCGTCTTCGAGGTTGCAGCAGCGGCAACAAAGACCTTCCGTCCATATGTGGCGGGGGATCCACACCGCCCATGTCCAAAAATGTGGGTGCCAGATCTATGTTCAAAACTATGTCGTCAACCCTAAAAAAATGTTCTTATTAGACAATTAGGTTGTAATCCTGTGGGAATTTTGGAAAATCTTTCAGTTATTCGTGACTAAATATTAAGAAAATTTATTAATTAAAAGAAGCTCATAATAAACTGGGACATATACACAAAGAACCGAACGATAGAGAGAGAAAGCGTTACCTCGCTGCTATTCACTTCTGAATACCTTCTGGTTATTTTTTTTTATTGCAAACAAATGGGTTTTAAAAAATAATGTCATAAAATACGATTTAATTAATATAATATATATATATCTACATAATAATTTTGTATTCCTTAGTGACCTTGTGTTTCATTAACAAGATACTTAAAATTTTATTGTATAATGTTAGATGGCGCAACAATAAAAAAGTAATAATATTTTTATTACGGCAAATGACTACAAATTTTTATTGGAATATTGATACCTAATCAGTCACTTTAATATTTATATCCAGAAGAATACAGCTGTAAAATTGGGAAAGACTGGGAAAGACAAGTTTTCTATGTAAAAAAATAAATTTAGAAAAAAAAAAATAAGGCAAATATACGGCCAGCATTATAATAATTAAAAAAAAGACATTTGGTCTCTGTTTTCAATAAGTAGGTTTTATACATTCAGCACATAAGTCATATCTCATGGTTTTACATGAATATTATGTTTTTAAAATTAGAATACTTACACAGTCCCTGGCTCCACTCCAGGCCCTCTCACCAGAAACGGTACTCGGATATCAAATTCGAAGGGAAAACTTTTTCCCTTTACCAAACCAAACTGTCCCAAGTGATAGCCGTGGTCAGACGTGTACACTAAATAGGTGTTATCCAGTTCGCCTAAAGCTTTTAATTCTTGATAAACTCTTTCAACTGCCTGTAAATAAAAGTTATATAAGATACATGTGCGGTAAATAAAGGCTTCTAGGAATTGAGCAAATTGGAAATAGGTAACAATTTATTGAGGACCATCAAATATCACCAGGGGTGAGGAGGGTTATAGTGAATTATGTGAAGTTTATTTTTTTTTTTTTTGTAAGATGAGCCTTCAAATAACTAAGAGGTGGAAAGAGAGACTTCCGATAACAATGTCGATAAACAACAACAGTCAAACAGCCACTAAAAATTATATGTACTTACTAAAAAATACACATCATTTTGGGTGGTAGGAATACCATCACTACGTTACACTCCCATGTGGGATTGGTCCACAAACTCCCAAAAAACAACACGTGATGAATGGACGACCTATAACGTTTGAAAATGTAGCCTGTAACAATTTGTCAGTCTTTTTTAGAGACGGATATGAGATATTGTATGGCAAAGCTGCGGAAATATGGCGCGCTGAGGAAGATTTATCTGTCATTTGATTCCGACGACCAATATTTCACGACTGCTAGGCGGGAAAATGTTTATTAACTCGTACGTAACATACATTTATGGATAAGTTTATCGTTTACTTATTTTTTTAGGATTTAAGACATTTAGGTCTTGTTCCAGGGGTTTTTTTAATGTATGACTGGTCAGCGACCACTGACTCACCTGATGGAAAGCACTGAGGTGGTCGAGGTTGTCATTATTTATTTTTATGCTGCAAAGGTGGCAAACAAGCATTCGGCCCGCCTGATGGTAAGCATCACCGTAGCCTATAGATGCTTGCAATACCGGGGGTATCAGCCACGCGTTGCCAACCCTCCCAACCCCCCCAAGTGGAGCTCTGGAGACCCTGTCATTGACACAGTAGTAGCCTATTCACTCTGGCTTAAAACTGACCCAAATTCAAGATCCGTTAACAGGACGGTGGCAGTGAATAGTGGCATTTGAGTTCCTGAAGTACCAGTTAGTTTATCTATCAATTAATTATATACTCCTCTTAAGATTTTAGATAGGCTAACTGTATTTTATCAGGAACCTTTTAAAGCAATGTAAAGTAAGCAGTCTATGCTTACAAACTTGCTTATCTTGCGTGTTCATTTAGTTTGACACGTGCAGGTTCACCAGCTCTTCATTCAACCTCACGAATATTTTATGTTTATTAGTGAATTCCAACACAGACGCCGAGACCTATTTGTTATGCATATATTCCTTATAGACCGGCATTAATAATGTGCATAATATTTACCATATCGACGCTCTGGAGGGTCTGCAACCTCTTTGTCATCAGTAAGTCGGTAAATTGACGATGGATTGGTTTCATTTTCTCTGTCACTCTTAGAATCCATTGCTTGTCAGGATTTGGAGCCATGTCGTATGTTGGAGTGCTGTGAACAAACAGAAAGGTAAGTAAAAAAGATAAAGATTCCACAAATTCGATGTTTGATAGAAAAATTTACGCAAAGTAGCAGATAAGTATGTACGCATTAGCGTGTTGCTTTCCTTTCATTAGCTGAGCGATTGTTAGCAATTTGCGGGAATTAGTCGCTGCTTATATAACCTTTGATTATTTTTATAGTTGTTTGGATTCAAGTAACCATTCTTATTTATTATGAAAAATGTTTAAAAGAAAAGGTAAAAAATTTCTTCCACTTTTCAAGAGTGAGATAAGATTTGAAATTATTGATATTAAATTTAGGCTGTTTTTTTAAGAGAATAGACCTTACGAATAAATCAATTTGTACAGTAATACTTCTATGAAATATGTTTAAACAGTAACGAATTCGTTATATACAAAGATTACTCCTTATTTGAAATACTGCTTTACGTAATCAATTCGAATTTTAGTCATACGTTGAATATGCACTTGTTATCCGTACGTATGATACGCGTTTGTCGGCAACCAACCACCAGAGATCAACTAATAAAC
Source organism: Endotricha flammealis (assembly GCA_905163395.2). NCBI lineage: Eukaryota > Metazoa > Arthropoda > Insecta > Lepidoptera > Pyralidae > Endotricha > Endotricha flammealis. Next base: position 11,339,997 of record LR990855.1, read on the forward strand.
GGCATTATGAACGTTTCATATCATTATTTATTACATAGATGCCAAGAGGTGGAAAACGTTGTTTCGTTATTCACTGTTGTAATTTCTCTCATTGCTAATGATACCATACTATATTTGGATTGGCTATAAATAGGTTCATAGTGAAATACAAAGTTATTAATGAAATAACCTTTCATTTTCGTTTTTAGTCGGATTTATGAATCTGCCGCTCAATCATATGCCAGATGCTTTCAAAACCAGAATAGGCAGACCATCAGGGATTTTTTAAATATTGTTGACCTGTGAAAGGCAAACTATTATTGCTAACGTTAACATAGAAATCTGACAGACTTGTTTACTTAAATATTTTAAATTTTTATGCATATTGCGTTATACATTTAGGCAGTTGATCTCTGGTTAACAGACCCCCGGGACTGGTTTGCCGACCACACAATACGTGATGGTTGAATATTAAACAGAGCCGCTCGATGTCCAGTCCTGGATTCGACTCCGGTTGCCGGCGCCACCCTGTCGCTGAGCTTGCCAACCAACAAAATATATTCATGACGTTTTATCTCTCATAATAAAAACAGCAAGAATGGATAATGTATGTTTTATTTATCAATTATATGTAACGAAATTGACTGCCCGATAACATTCGCTTTTGTAAAAACCGACAGTTCATTTATTGAGTAGGCACATGACAGTTTGACCTCTGCTTTAAGCAATATTCAGAAACCAGAAAGTTGAAGTTTTCCGTGAAGATTACAAAGTCAAAATTTTATACAAAGAAAGAATATTTACATAGGAGAAGGACGTTGGAGCTCGATGCTTATTTCATAGACTGTTTAGCACAAACTCAAATAATTGATAGTTGGACTGTGTTTTTCCGCTACAACAGGAGTGCTAATAACAGGAGAAACGAACAGATTATATGTTCAAAAAATATCAGATTTTTTAAAAGTGAGAAATGATCGAAAATGCTATATTTAAAGAAGAAGATAAAATAAAAGCGAGGCTGATATGGAAATGTAAAAAATATAACAAAAAAATTCGAGAATATTTTCCTAATTAAAGAATTGTTCTTTTTTAATTCAAGGCAGATGGTTCGAAGGGATTCGATGGGTAGGTAATTATTGTTTTATGATAAACAGTTGGCTGTCTCAGTCTCATCATGTTTTAATCTATAAGTTAGAAACGGTGTAAATACTGAAATAAATGTAACATATCCCGCCGTCATTCGCAGTCGGTGCGCCGAGCGCCAGTGCAGCGTTGCCAGGAACGTCGCATAAATTACAAATGAACAAACAGCAAGAGTTAATTGTCGGCGCATGAAAGCCTCGATGAAGAATAACGACGCGACGTTGGCATAAAACTTTCTGTAAACATACCAGCTTGATACGCCTGCTGTGGACCGGACCTATGCCTTTTATTGCTCACTTTAAGTGTGCGTCCGCCGCGTTACCAAAATTTGTTAAAAGCCCAACTGTAATCCATTCTACGGCTGAACGTTAATATATCTATTCGACCCCGTTGAGTTTATCTCTTTTCCGACAGGTACAGTCAATATAATATACTTAGGTACTTTTATATTTCTAGGAACTTATGCGTTGGTACCGAGCACTGTGCGAGCACAATTTTTTTATAGTAAGCATATGTATTGAATTTTCTTCGATTCAAAATTAAGTAGGTAGATATAACAGGAGGCCTAATTACAAGACTAAGTGTCCTTGTTCCTAATATTTTCCACTACCATAATAGACTACCTGAGATACCTACTATGTTAGGAGAAAACACATGTGCTGACAACGTGTAGTAGTTTATAATGCGGCAGAGATAAGAACTCGGAATTAAACAGCATGCAGAAATTGATGAAGTGACAAGTGCATAATGCTGCATTTTCCAATATCAGTTGAAGCTATTCGTATGATGCAATTATTTTACAGATTATGATAAATTGAAGATCCAGAAATCCATAGGTAATTTTCTAAGTTGTCATATGGTACACAAAAGGATTGACGAGTTAGCAGGTAAATGGTAGATAGCTACAAATTCGCCACTGAAAGATTGCTCTTGTTACTTTATGCTGCTTCCACGTACATCACCCGCTGAATAAGCAAGCGGGTGTGATGCCCCCGAAATCGTAAGAGACCAGAATATAACGGATGACTCTAAACATTCTTATGAAACATAAATCAGCCTCGCACGGTAGAGTAAAATTATTCAGGGCGCCTCGTCCGCTTTAAGTATACTTACGTGAAATTACGGGGAGATCTCTCGCAAAAAAGCAAGGTCGGTCCCCACTCTTCTAACTTGCAAAAGTTCCGTACGGAGTTTTGCTGCTCCCATTGCTAAATGTTCGAGAGTTTCGTAATTTCCTATTCTAAAAACTTCAAATGGTCCTGCCTGTCGTAGCGTTTTGTTTTAAATTATAATTTATGATATCAATTTTAGAACATCATCATGAATAGGTTTCGATACAAATACTTATTAGTAAATGAAATAATATTAAAAATTAAAAATATATATGAAATTGACAGCAAGTTTTGTGATCTGGCGAGTAAATTACAGAACCATCGCCGCAAAGCAAACATAAGAGACAGTTATTTTTGTACAGAAAGATTCGTAATGCCCCGGAGACGCAATGTAAATTATATCATACATTACATGATCGAGTGAGTTGATTTGTAAGGGTTTCGTCACAGCCCCTGGTGATCCCGAAAAACCCGGTCAACTCCTTAAATATTTAAGGAGGAACAAGATGGCCGGTGCGCTCGCGAAAATGCCGCAGCAATTAGTGTTTTTGTTGAAACATAAAGGACGTTTGGTTTAATTCTCGCAGATTCTCGAGCTAAAAAGCTATTCATAATTTTTGAAATTCAAATAACTTAAATGAGAGTACATTATTCGACGAACTAAATTACGAGAGTAATGTTTTTAGTGAATGAGAAATGAATTTTAGAATTTCGTGAGCGTGTTTTAACGCCTTGCTTCTGTTCTGTATTTTAAATTAATAACATTACGACTTGCGGAGTGGTGACGTTATTTACTTAAATAAAATTTTAACTGTTGTGTAAACAAAATGTAAATAGTAACAGGCGTATCTATGCAATAATGAACTAGGTATAAGCAATAATGAACTAGGTACTAATGAGATGAGAAGTGCAGAGATCAAAATCATCTTGAGTCATTATAAGAACCATAAATTAGTATTATATCCATATTAAACGCAACTTAGCCAACTCAAAGTAAGTTAATACTTACTGATGCGTAGTAACATTGAAGAAGAGGTGCGAGTACTGAGGTGCCGAGTCTTCGGGTCCATGAGGCGCCGGAAACGACATCACCAACAGAACAGGCTTACGAGACGACCGTCGCTTTGACGCGCGGAGGAATGCTATTGAATCATTTGCTATCAAATCAGGGTAGTAATCCTGTAACAAATATTTATATTCATAAAGGGTTATAATACATTTTGTGAACATAATACCTATATTTGAAATATACAGGCTCCATGTAATTCGCCATATCAACCCGTAATCATCCTATTACAGGGATACTAGTCTCCCTTCAATTTAGGGGGATTAGACGTACTCTGCCACAATGCGGATAGGGAGAGGCCAGTAATTTGAAGACGCCTGAAGACCGCCGACGACACGGCTCAAAATGCCCTCCGAAGCTCGGAGGAGCTCGAAATAACGAAACCTATCCAAACACTAGCTAGCGTTGACATTGCTTAACTTGTGTGTTTGTTTTAAAATGTGACATAGCGGCGCCATAGAGCTCCTCATGTAATTATAATCTCAATTTGGAAAATACGTACTCTGTGGTAATCATCCCCATGTTTGATCTTCTTTCCGTTCATATTGATGCTGTAGTTATAGTACTTTGAATTCATGATGAGGCCGCCCCACTCACGCCAGCCGGGCGGGATGTAAGACCCGTTGTACTTGTTGAGATATTTACCGAAGTAACCTGATGACAATGAAAAATATAGTTGAAATAATATACTTACTCGACTCTGTACCTACAATTTTTTTAAATTAACTTTTTTACTATTATTATTTCTGAACGAGCGAACGAGCAGGTTTAAATTTAGAACATTAGAGTTGTACCTATTGTATTGTTTGTTTGTAAGAAGTTATTTTGATTTTCTCGTTTTCTTTTGCCATCCCATAAACTGTCATTATAACATTAAAATACTAATCTGTATATAAGTGAGAATGATTTCGTGTTTCCCTTTTTACGTCATCATACAAGCAAGCGCCAGTTAAGTGCCCAAAAATAAGAACTATTTTAGTACAATGCATTTTTCCATAGAAAGTCAAATAGGAAAATTAAAAAAAAAAAATTAAAACACCAAAAACTCAGAAATCGCACACTTTCTACACTCTATTGATGGGGGCAAATGATCTAATTTGTTGCAAATGAACTCCGTTGTAAGTTTTGGTGATGACAATTAAGGTTAAGTAAAATATTACAGAAAATCTATCCCCACATCACCAATTAACACCAAATGCCATAAATGTCGTTAAATCAATGCAAAACTAACATTGTACCCGTGTCAAACTTAATCACTAATGTATAACGACGATTGAGTAACGAGTGGCTTCACGTCGACCCATCCCGAGTTAGGATTCCAGGCAAGGAAGGACTGCACGGACCCTGGGGAATTCCAATTTCGACCTTTCACTATTTCGAGAATGTCAGACCAATAAATACATAAGTTGGGAACGATTTTCAACGTTTTCCGATTCGTTTTTGATACAAGTACTTACTAATGGAAACAAATATACCTACAGTCCGCTTGATGATGAGCGAGCAGTTATATATAGAAGTACAGAAAACCTACGTCATAAAATTTGATTACTTATATCCTTACTACCCATGCAAACGAATATATAATAAAAAAAATGGCAGCAGGCAGCACCATGTCGTTTCTTAAATGTAGATATGGCATTTGGTACAAAATGTACCTCCATCAAATAACCTGCGTTGTGCACCGGTGGAGGCCGCACTCTTTGGCATCACATTAAATTATCTACGAACTATTGGTACCAGACAACAGTTTTTTTTGTTATTACACATTAAGATACATAATATGGTGATTGCTTACCATCACACAAGGCGGTAGGTACTTCAACAGTCATCCTCTATCATAAACATCTAGTATCCCTTCTTTAAAACCCACCGAACTGCCAATTCAATTTAAAAAGTCTTCAACTGTAATCTGGAAACTAGCGTCGTTTCGTATAATGAAAAGCGCGGCGAAGCAAGAAATCATTGTTCTGGCAGACAATAAGTTCTCAAATTTTAATTTCGGCGTCATTTATCCAAACGCAGGGTGCTTTTTTAATTTTCACGCGCTGGCGTGCCGACTCCGATGAAGTGCGACGACGCTGATTACTTTTTACAGTATTCACTGACGTCTACAAAATGACATGGAAAGTGTTATGGTACTTACTATACGGAACTAATAAAGTTTTACGATGATAGGATTTCCGAAAATGATTTAGGATTTGTAAGTACCTACTTATGTTTAATTGTGAATTTAGTTGACTTTATATTTGTACCGAAACTCATGAATTGCGCCAAGACAAGACGCCAGAAGGCGTTGAGAAGCAACCACGGTAAACACAAATTCGTTTAAAAACTTTCCTTTAATTCAACATCTTACCTATTTCCCATGGAAACGCTTTACCGAGAGTTTTGTTTATACTGTGAAATAAGTTAACATTGAAGACAAATGACGTGATTGATATGTGGTGGGTTGTCCTTTTTTTAACGACGACGGAGAAATACTTTGAGGCAGTTCCACCGCTCGGGGAATATGCGGCGTGTTCTGTGGGGTACTGCAACTGTGTTTACCGACTATAATACCGCCGCGATGTACATCTGGCGAGGCCACGGGAGCTGAGACAACATCCGCGACCCCGCCAGACGACAAGCTCCCCCCGAGCTCGCCACCTTGGCTGGACAAGAGTCCCCCCCATCTCTGCGGTCGCCCGTGCAACCGCTGCTGGTCCCGCTCTTCGCGCCGCCAAGCCTAAACTCGTCTATATAAGTGAGTCTAGAAATACAATTTATTCCTATTTAAAACTCAATCAAACTAATAAATAATTAAATGGAAGACCAAAATACTGAGAAATCTGCTAATTTATAACTTGATCGCTAATTAAAATAGACAGTTGCTAATAAATTAGTTCCAAATCGGTTGATATTGCCCCCAATGTGTATTTCCAGTGAATGGTATGATATCGAAATAGTCTCAAATAACTTAATTAATATTTAGAACTGCTTTTTAAATTCGGCAAAAATTAAAATATGTTTTTTTGTTATTTTATTGTTTATTAAAAAGCAAATAAGAGACTACATTTTTTTTGTTGTTGTCCATTAGTGGAAGACTTCAACCAATATTTCGATAGTATTGAGCATGGGGAGGACTTGGGCAGTTGCCGAAGCATAAAATTAAATCTGAAACTTTTACAATACGTGAGAAAAAAGTGAATGAATAAAAAAGACATAAAAGCATAGATTTTTTTAAATAAAAAATACTTAGATAATGAAAATTAACAAAAAAAAAATGGTGTACCACAGATGGGTTCAAAATCAAGTCTCGACTTTAATCTCGTTTTTCACTTTGAGAGGTTCATGCCTATACTCCGTTCGCAGTTATTTTACCTCCGATAGATGTTTTCAACAGGTTTAAAACACTCAAAATAAGTGCCACAGGAATAATTTTGTAGCAGAATAATATGTGAGCCGACAAAGACGGACTGCCGAGCAGTTTGCCATAGATCAACATACACGGACCACACTTACTTTGAGTATTTTAAACCTGTTTAATTCATCTAATATAATATATAGGTACAATTCACACAGATTGAGCTAGCCCCAAAGTAAGTTCGAAACTTGTGTTATGGGATACTAACTCAACGATACTATATTTTATAACAAATACATAATATAGATAAACATCCAATACCCGAGGCCAATCAGAAAAAGTTCGTTTTTCATCATGACCCGACCGGGGATCGAACCCGGGACCTCCTGGGTGGCGGTCTGGCGTGGTAACCATTACGCCACGGAGGTCGTCAAATCTGTCAGAGGCTTGGCGGTGAGAGCCCTACGCTCCCGCAACAGTCCGGTGTCTCAGAAGAGGGTGTTAGTACACCCAAACCTGAACATAACAATTAATCATAATAAATCATAATAATCCGGCGTTCTTGTCCTCTATACACAGCACAGCCACGCTTGTAAACAAAATATTGATGCGAATTCCCGCACCATTCGAGGTGGCGTGCTTAGTAGAGGCCAGTGACGCCTGGAAAATGGCCTACCCAACCAAAAACTTACCGGAAAACCCAAATTCACAACGGAGCTGGGATAAGATTTGTTGTGAAGAAATTCAAAATTTGTTACTTTTGAATAACAGCACTGACGCCGACCAAGCACGACTCAGAGCTGTGTCAAGGAAGGAGGCCGGTCACTGGTTGCATGCCTACCCATGTGCCAATGTGGGCACCCTCCTTGACTCCGAGACCCTCCGAGTCGCGATAGGCCTTCGTCTTGGTGCCCAGGTTTGTATTCCACATAGATGTCCTTGTGGCACAATGGTGAACGCATTGGGACACCACGGGCTTTCTTGTACCAGAAGCGCCGGCCGCCTGTCGCGTCACGCTTCTATCAACGACATAATCCGTCGGTCTCTCGTCACTGTCAACGTGCCTGCTATTCTTGAGCCGAACGGCATCGCACGTGACGATGGTAAGAGGCCAGACGGAATGTCCCTCGTACCGTGGAGTATGGGACGGGCCTTGGTGTGGGACGCGACATGCGTTGACACACTTGCCCCGTCACATCTTCACGGTACGAGTAGGAGTGCGGGAGCGGCGGCGGAGTCCGCCGAGAAACTAAAAGCCACAAAATATCAGCAGCTGACTGGTTCCTACGATTTTGTGGCTTTTGGTGTAGAAACATTAGGCCCGTGGGGTACCAGTGCGTTGTCCTTTTTTAGGGACATCGCAAAAAGGCTGCGACAAACCACTGGTGACCCAAAGGCTGGCAGTTACTTCGCTCAACGGATATCTATCGCCGTTCAGCGAGGTAACGCTGCTAGCATTTTGGGCACCCTGCCACAGGGACCATGCCTTTTTAATGCTTAGTTTTAGTTTTTATTGTTAGTTTAGTTTTTAATTTTTATTGTTAGTTTAGTTTTAATTAATTTTATTGAATTTCATATTATTTAATTATGTATTTTACCAATAAATAGACAAGTACTTTATCCTTGTGGGATAAAATAAAAGATCATAATAAAAAATAAAATAAAACTGTCAGAGGCATAGATTTTGTATATACCAAAAGACGCCAAAAGTCCTTGGTATATACTAGCGTACCAATAGATCGGCTTTGTTTGATTGAGGCAAGACCGAAAACAAAATACACTAGTGTGCGTGGAATGTACATGTGTGCAAGCAAGATATATAATTTTGTGGATTTTGCTTTAAGTTTGAGTTACATCCAGGCACTGCACAGGTAACCATATTTAATCACGTCGAATCAACACCAAAACTACATTTAAAAACCATAAATTTTGTAAAAATAAGTGGGATTTGTTTTAACATGACTGACGTTAGGGCGATACAAGCCCATTGCGTGTATAGGAAAAATAGCCTCGTCTATCTATCTCGCTCTAACAAACGCGTATGCTATGATCTATCTCTTTTGCATTGTCAATCTTCTTACGCTAGTAAGTTATAATAAATCTATGGTCAGAGGTAATATAACAGCCATAACAGCCCCATAACAGCGAACGGAGAATAAGTTTTCAGGCATGTCAGGTGACCCACCCCCTCGCTTGTTTATCATCCTCTCTTTCTGTTATAATCATGTGATAATGAGAATAGGCTAAGGTTAACTCCAATGGTTCAAAGTAATAACCCTGTTCAATATAAATTATTCAAAATAGAATAATATATCGTTCACCGCCCACAAAATTAATTAACTCGAAAACAGGCGTCTAAATGAAACAGCAATTTTGCATTACCGCACTCTGTTCGTGGCTAAAGACGCTCAGTGCTACCGAGTAACTTTCCTATACACCAAAGTATACTTAAAACTTATATTTATTTATAACTTCAAAATGTTTTCGTGCATCTCGCTATTACTTTTCTATTCTAAATCCCATTTTATCACAACTTGCTCGTTTTAACCAAAATGCCTCCTAGCATAACCTAAAACGGTCTTTGCACTTAGCTAAATTCAGAGTCTAACAAAAGAGATGGTGCAATACGAATAAGCGAGAAGCACTTACAACTTCTCACTTTTTATTATTGCACCATCTCTTTTGTTTGACTCTGAATTTAGCCAAGTGTAAAGGATGTCTCACTGAAACAATTTGTATGACATTTGATGACATAAGGTTATTACTACCACTAGGAGCCGTTACTGCAAACGAGCAATGTCGCGTTCACTACATAAGTCCCGAATAACTGTCAAAAAACTGAAAATTTTTTTGGAGAATAAGCTATTCGAGAGTGATAAAACAGGTGATATAATAAATAATAGATGATTATACTGTGAGATTCGATTTGATTAGATATTAAATGTAAGCAAATATTGTTATACACAAAACTACCTACTCAATTTTAATTATTTTTCAAGACTCATAGTCTACAGTGCTATTTAATGTTTTCCAATTATTCAAAGAACTGGAAATAGCCTAGAAAGTAATGAAATTTCCAATTGAAGAGGTTTCCACTTTGCAAAACTTCACCAAACGGAAATTTGTTATTTGTATCACAGCGCACAGGTCCTATCTGTAATGAAGAAGTTTCGTGAAGTTGTGAATAAACCTTATTTAATTGAAAAATGAGCTTTCGAATGTGAAACGAGAGCGTAAAGACAACAAAAAAAACACTGCACTTGTGTTTCCACGTAATGTTTATGCGAGGATGTTTAAGATGTGATGAACTAGTGGCAACCAAGGACCTACATAGCCTCACTCAGAACAGCCTCGGTAGAAATAATAGACATAGCCAGGATTAAGTGGAGGGGAGACCAGGGTAAGGTCTTTCGAAAGGGGGTTGTAGTAAACATCAAGGCTATAATTGCCTTGATTTCTACCACACTATACTTGACTAATACCGTACAAAATACCACATTTTTGCCTGTACTGGCTAAGCCATGGATGGATTTACCTAAAAATTGGAAATCCGTAATTGGCCATCAGTGTAATATTTAAGATCTTTATTGTTTAATTCTAAGGGCTGTGGATTTTTGTAATAAATAAATAAATGGATGTGACTAAATGAGGTTTTTGTACTTCTTGAGTGTGGCGGCACTAATAGTCCATTTACATCCAAAGAAAACGTTGATAAAAATGTACTTATACTTAACTATGACGTCATTTTTAAACTATTTAGAACGCAGTTACTTTACCCGAACCCAACCTTTCTCTCAGGCACAGGCGGTCAATAATATTACTTCAAAGTTTATCTTCCCCACATATCCGACTGTCAGTCATAAATTCAACGAAAGTCATGATTGATAAAAGTATTTATATTTATCAATGTCTGTCACTATACTTGACAGTATTATTTATTACTATTCATTTAATAATAACGGTTACTCGCACACCCATTGCGATGACCCCAAATTAAAAGGTGGATATTTAAATGGTTGTTATAACTATTGTAATTACAAATAGTATAATATTATAAACTAGTAAAATACTCGCAACTTCGTTTGCGTATATCCCGCTATCCCGTGGGAATTTTGAAAAATCCTTTCTTATTACACCCCTAGACGTCACATACGGGTATTTGACCTGAGGTTACTGAGGTCCTTACGTACGACGCGTCGTACGAACCTACATTCCAAATTTGGACTCTTATTTTTGCCAGATGGGCCGCAGGTCACTGGGGTCCAGGAATAGAAGCGACGAGACATCCTTTATGGTGTCTCGCCGGCCTGAGCCCAAGACTCTAGACCGAGCGGTTGGGGCTGTGCATTGATATATAGTTAAATTAGGACAGGACTTTGAATTTTATATATATAGATAACAATACGGACGCAATGGTCAGGGGGTCGAATTCCATACAAGATTTTTTCTGCTGACAAGAAGTTTTATTGACATCTATTTGGCCATTTCTTCTTAAACCATGTTCACATGAAAGCACGTTAGACCTAAATGGTAATATAATTTGTTAATATGAATGGTCTTTTACTTAATAAATTAAACAAATACTTACATCGATTTAGTAAGGCGACGAAAGCACGCGTTAAAAATGCTAGTCATCTAAACTTAAAGGTTTTAAAGGTCTGACAGATTTGTTTCGATCTGATCCAAGTCAAGCTCCCATTCAAGCCTCATTAACAAACACCCTTATCCAGGCTACTGGTATTTGGGTTATTATGGTTAGCGTTGCAGGTCACGGCTGTAAGGGCCCTGCGTCACGAAGGGCCGTTCACTGGAATTTCATTTAGGCGGGCCCACTTTTACTCTGACGTTAGCAATCGTCTACAGTTTGCCAATTTCCTAATTTACACACTGACACTGAACACGGCAAAGAATAATAAGATCGTTAGTGTGTTTTATCGGATATTAAACTTGGGTGCGTCTCTTTTCCCATATTGAAATATAATTCCTTCATATTCATGCATGGATACCGGGTCTCCCTTCAATCAAAGAGGATTAGAGCATACACTGCCACGCTGCACCCATGTGGATTGGCGGAGGGCTGTGTTTTCAAGTCACCCGAAGACCATGGACTTGGCTTAACGACTGTCATCCATCAAGAACAACCGGGACCGATGATTAACACATTACACAATACACTTTGACTGTATCCTCATGAGAATTTATAATTAATTAAGTTTAGATAAAATGCAATGTGTCGTGTCGTGAATAAGTCTCGTTATAGCAGTTTGTCGATGGACATTTAACACGAGCGTGACTTGACACTGGCTAGCCGAGTTTTAATATTATCCCGTTCAAAATCCATTATGAACGCTAGTCACCACCATAAATTACCTAAACGACTGTACCAAGCATAGTGCCGAAATGATTAATTGCTCGATCAATATAAAATAAATTAACTACGATTTGTAGATCCTGCTGAGCAATATAAATATGATTAAAATTATGCACATCAACATTCAGACAAACAGATGTATTTTAAAAATAACCAAAAAGGTCGTATATGTTTTTCTTTCGTCATTTCTTTTACCAGTGGTCATTTTGCTTTGTTTCCGAAATGGTAGTAGCTTATAGAGTAGATTAATAATAACACGCACACAATTAGGTCCTATTTTGTTCAATATTTTTATTAATGATATTGTTGACTGTTTTCATAACTCTATTCCTTTTTTATACGCCGACGATTTAAAGTTTACTCGCGTCATTGAAACGACTGATGATACGAAATTTGCTCCAGAGCGATCTCGATAGGCTGCAGGTTTGGTGCGATAATAATTGTATCCAGGTTAAGACCAACAAATGTATGCATATCAAATTTACAAGAAAATTAAATAAAATTGCTTCCTCATACCATGTTGGCAGGACAACTCTAACAGAAGTTACTTCGGTACGTGATTTGGGAATCTTAATAGATCAAAAACTAACATTTATACCTCACATAGATAACGTAGTTAAAAAATGTCTTAAAATGCTGGGTTTTGTAATAAGAAATGTTAAGGGGTTTCGAAAAGCAAAAACTAAAATTACTGTTTATTATTCGCTCGTTCGTAGTATTTTGGAGTACTGTAGTACTGTATGGCGTCCACACTATTCATCGCATATGCTTCGCATAGAGCGAGTACAGAAACGTTTCTTGTGGCATTTAGCTTTTGGGGCAGGAGTTGCTAAGCAAATAAAATCCTATGAGAATAGACTATCCCATTTCCACCTACTCAGTTTAGAAAAGAGAAGAGATATGATAGACATCTTATTTCTGCATAAACTTTTCAATGGAAAAGTGGACTGCGCAGAATTAGTGTCGTCTTTTAAATTTAGAGTACCATATAAAATACCGCGGAAGTCAATCACTCCACCTGTCGCGCCATTAAGATCTACCGTACTTGGCGCGAATTCCCCGATCCCGAGGCTTTGTAAGATATATAATAATCACAGTGACAAGATAGATATCAATAATATCACTGAACCCAACCTTCGCAGGTTGTTTATATCTGAGTAGAGTAAAAATATTTAAAATTTATATAGTTACTAGTAATAGTTACTTATTTTCCTCATTTTTCCTCATTTCGCATCAGTTTTGATTTGTTTACTTTTTTGTTTGTAATTGCGAATTATTTCATTGCTTGTCAGGTTTGCCTATAATTAGTTAAACGTCTAAGGCCGGATTCGACCAAACTTGAGTAAGTCTTTACTCGAGTGTAACTGCTTAATCTAAGAGTAAGCAGATTTTGCATTCTACCAACTTCTAACCAAAGAATAAGATAATTATACGCGAGTAAATATTTACACGGGCAATTTTGGCGGAGTAAAGGTTTAATCTGAGAATAACAATTGTCAGAGCAGAGATGTCACTTGTGAAAATAAGCTGTCAACATTTGAAATTTCGCTGTATTATCCTACAAAATTGAATTGTTGCGGCATTCCAAGGCAAGCTAGATGAAACAAATACAATGATTTTTTTGTCGGTTTATACATTCATTTCATTCATCATTCTTTTTACTCCGCAGAATAACAATACCGAGTTTAACGTACTTCTCGAGTACATTCGAAAAACGTGAACGAAGATACCGAAGGGTAAATTCAAGGAGTAAATTAATATAATAATATAATATATAAAGGGACAATTCATACAGATTGAGCTAGCCCCAATGTAAGTTCGAAACTTGTGTTATGGGATACTAACTCAACGATATTATATTTTATAACAAATACATACATACATAAACATCCAAGACCCGAGGCCAATCAGAAAAAGTTCGTTTTTCATCATGACCCGACCGGGGATCGAACCCGGGACCTCCTGGGTGGCGGTCTGGCGTGGTAACCATTACGCCACGGAGGTCGTCAAAAAATTATTCCCGGAATAGTACCACTCGTGTAACTTTATATTTGGTCGAATCCGCCCTAAGTTTTATACATTGTATTTACATAATAAGTTAGCATAAGATGTATTAACTGTTGGTAAACTTAATAAATAAAAAATAAAAATGAAAAATAAATAACACAAATCATTTATTATTATGTACTACTGACTGACTGCCTGTAAAGACCTAGGTACTCTTTGAATCTAGACTAGGGTTTTCTGAAATGACACCCACTAGGCGGCGCAGCACTGAGACGTCAGGTCCAGAAACCTGTCAAAAGTTTCATAGCGCCTATAAATTCGTGCCTGATTTTTTTGACGTGTCTGGTTTTTTTGACGTTGACGCTTTTGAAAGCACGGATTATTGCGATGGGATCTTTTGCCAAAGTGGCGCCAACGAGTGGCGTAAATTTTAGTAAAAACCCATAATGAAGCCTGATGGATGAGCTATTGACAAGAAGATCGACAGATTTTACGTCAATTTATCTGAAAAATGCTGACTGAGTTATCAAGAACCTGTGTAGCCGACGGTAAATCTTGTAACAGACCTGCCTAGTTAAAAATACGTTTTAGTCCTTGAAGTTTCGTGTGTTCAGTCAATCATAGGAGTATTTTGTTTACAGCATAATAATTTATACGTATCATGCAACATAACTAAACTACTGAACTTTATATTTTGTTTTGTTTTATTTTATTCTGCTCACATATTCAAAATTGTTTTTGTTGCGCTGATTTGGTGACATTTTAGTACTTTTTTAAACGTTATAAAAAGTGGCAAAATATCACATGGACTATTTACTAAGGTCATCTGACTAAGATTTGTGTAAAATTTTCCCCCCGTGAGACATGATTTCCACGTTTTGTTTATTGGCATGATGATTGGCATAACATTTTAATCTTAATTTTAAGCATGCAGTTTCGTTTTGAATATGTTACCGAAAAACTTTTAATCGTTTCTACTATTATAAATGCAAAAGTTTGTGAGGCTGTATGTAGTAGGTATGTATGGTTGTTTGTTACTATTTCACGCAAAAACGGCTTTGTTTGAAATTACAACAAGTTATATGTAAATACCTACAGGTAATTTACATATAACTTGGATTAACACAGGATAGTTTTTATCCTGGAAATCAGTACCCAGGAACAGGAATTCGCGGGTACAACCGCGGGCAATCAGCTAGTTATGTAAATAAACATCAATATGGAGTAAGTATCAATAAGTAGTTTACTTGACATCAATATGGAGATGGAAAATCAGTTTCTCTCCTAATTTGGCGAATGTCACATGCCATTATGGCATCAACTGTCCACGCACATTTCATTGATGAAATAGCAGTGAATGACGCCAACGCACGATCGGCCGAGGCAGCGAGGCGCCCGGACATCACCCACGCAACTCACATACTTAATTTCATTCATGGATTTGATAATAACATTAAATTGTTAATATTTAATACAACATCGGCTCTAAGCCCACCATGTAGCCCACCATACATTTCTACCGACAGCTATGCCTCTTGCATTGCAAATATTAGACGGAAATAGGATATAAAGACAATCAAAAAATAAAAAATGTATAGTTAAATCTGTCATCTCTTTCTAGCTCTATATCCATGCGTGATCTACAATCTCGCGAAGTTCACTGAAGTGAAGTGGAGTGAAGTTAGAAGATAAAGCAAAAGTAAAGACGAAGTAGTACGAAGAGCCCGTCCATACTTTCGTTTTTACTCAACTTCGCGAGAGCGTAGAGCCGGCAATTTTTTTAGGGGAAGATACAGATTTGTACATGCAGCGACTACTGTTAGAGTGGAAAAAAAGTCGCTTAGGATTCACTGGGGAATCGACCAGTGGATCCAATTAGAAGGAAAGAGAGGAGCCCCTCTTTAGAGCTATTTCACTTGTATATGCTTAGAAATTTTAATATCATTTTCTATTTGTTAATTAACGATACAGTATTTAGTTATTTTGTCTTGTAAGTTGTTGCAATGCTGGCGTTGCGTGACCCGCCGCGTGGGCGTGCCGGCCCGCGACAACAGCTCCTACGCTTATAAATCTTTATATTTATTTATAGTCAGCTTTGACACCACCGACTATTAGAATTAATGCCTTCTTAACGACCATAAATCTCCTCTAAGATTAATACAAAGACAGTTTATTTTGACATACGACAAGTTATGTTAAAAGGCGACACGTTCTACAAATTCTTACAATTTCTTAAAACTTCACGAATTCGGAAGTAAGAATTGTAGACTTCTTTTAAAAATATTTATTTAGTGTTCGCGTCTTGTTGCTTGCTTAAATTTTTATCGTTATCCCATGGATAATATAAAAAATTGCATTGCTTATTTTCAATCTAAGGTCGCCGTTGTTGATCCTGGCTTTCCACAGCGGTGGGAATGTGAAGTCTCATGGAATCTGTTGTTTTTTTTTTTAAAATGTTAATATTGTTGATCCAGTTTATTATATCTGAGTGCCAAACTGATGAATTCACATCTTATCACAATAACAGTAAAAATACACAAAATAAACTATGACTATTTTGTAAACAAAATATTCCGGTCATAGACATGTTTTGTTTTTACGTAAATATTATAGAACTTTTGTACAAGGACCGCTACCAAGTTTTCCTCAGTATGTTATGACTAACGGTTGTTTCTTGTTTTTTCATAGTTTCCGCAGATTTTTAGTATGTAGGTATGCATTTTATGGTTTATTGACTCTCATAAAATACTAAAGTTTACCGAGTCCATCCTAAAATAAATCGACATTTGCGTCGGCGAACCACGTATAAGTTCAAGGAGTTTTCTTTTTTAGATGGCAACAGTCATCACTGGAAAACTACCTTCGTTTACATATTTTTTATTTATAAAAGGACATCTGATAATAATATTACTCTTTTTATATGTGATAACCAGAAAATTATTCTTTCGAGTAGATGCCAAACCAATGTTCAAGGAGTCGTTCCGAGCACCGCTCAAGGACGTTGGGCATTGACAACTCAATTAGGAATACAATGACTTGTTGGGAGACGATCGCAAAAAGTAGAACATAGATGCCGAGAAACGAGTACCAAGATCACGGTGGGCGAAATTTGAAATTTAATTAATCAATTTCTGAAGGCAACAAATAAAAATGTTCATTGAATCGTTCGTGATACAAAACTACGTTTTTTTTCATTGATTAGTAAGTATTCCTTTTTCAATTTGAAAACTTTTTTTTTCTTTCATTTGGCAATAAGTCTTCCGTCGATTTGAAAATTTATATTTTTTAACTCCAGTGGTGTTTTAGAAAATTTACAGTTCGCTGATCATTTGTCGAACGTCTTATAGTAAAATAAGATAAATCCGAAAGGCATAGTATTAGTAATGGCAACTATTAATTTCATAAACAAATATTTCCCCTGGGATACTCGCTTCGGTAGGACAGCCACTCTAGCCACCAGTGCATTTATTAATATACTAATCATAGAACCTTCATAGAAGTTATTGAATCGTGGGTGTAATCACGTTCTAATGAAAGGATCATTTGTAAGTTTTATAATAGGGTATTAATTAATGGCAAATAATGTAAATGGCGATTATCGGTCAAACTTATTTCTTATGAAGTAATCATTGTCTGCTTTGATTATATACTTGATTGTCTGTTTCTTTTACTTCTAGTTTACACATAAAATTACAGTTGTTACTTTCAAACTAACGAAGAAAGAAAGAGATGGCTAGTCTTAACGTGCTATTAAAATGCTGAATGGTGTTATTACATAAAATGGTGTTCTATAAAATTCTTCCTAATTTATCTCTGCTTTTGCTGACCTTATTATCCAAACTGCCTGCCTAGAGAAGAAGAAGAATATGACGAATATATAATTCAATTCAAAGATAATGAACAATTTTAATAGCTATCAATAAGTTCGATTTGTTGAAAACGTTGTTTAGTAACATCGAATGGGCGTGGGCGGACCGGCGAGATTCATTCATATATTCGAGGTGGAATGAATGAAATGAATCACATAAAGCGTTTATTGATACCTATTTACATTTTATTTACATAATACTACAAGATTTTTATGCATATTAATGATAATTTAGAACTAAGAGTATGTACATTATTACATTTAAAGTAAATAATGTTTATAAAGTACGTAAGGCATTTCTGGGTAGATATCTCTTTATATTTTTTAGTCTGTAGTTCCATAGACATTTTTAATTATTTCAAAAAGTCGAATATTTTTATTCAAATAGGGAAATAGGCATATTATATTACAATCACTTTCGAATCGTCAGATTTTTTTCCTAACACCAGTTCAGACGACAGATTTGTGCTAAGAAGAACTGGCAAGAAACTTAGCACTTGCTCTTTTAAAATGGTAATGATAAAAGTTACAATTACGATATAGGTATAAAAGCTGATAAAAAAAATATTTTTTTTATACCACGAAGGTGGCCAACAAGCATACGGTCCACCTCACTCGCGCTTTGCCAGTCCTCCCAACCCCCCCCAGTGGAGCTCTGGAGACCTTACTCACCGTAGGAACACAACATGGCCGAGACCAATGCTATTTGGCTTCGATCTTCTGTGAGGTGGAGGTCCTTCCCTAGACGGGCTGCTCCGATTTCAGCGGATTATCCGCTGTGCCCTATGGTCTCTCTCTCTCTCTTAAGGTAAAATTATTTGCAAGGCATTCGCTGAGGGTATTCGAGACTTCAAGTCTCCTGCCAACAACAAAAAGTAA
Organism: Endotricha flammealis; assembly: GCA_905163395.2. Taxonomy (NCBI): domain Eukaryota; kingdom Metazoa; phylum Arthropoda; class Insecta; order Lepidoptera; family Pyralidae; genus Endotricha; species Endotricha flammealis. Next base: position 11,358,765 of record LR990855.1, read on the forward strand.
ATAGGTATGGAATCAAATGGATGGCAAACTAGCCAATGCGTACATAAATTTTAAAAAAACGTTTATGGAAAAAGAAAAAATAACTACAGACTAAAAAATACACAGAGTAAATAACTACCCATCTGCTGTAGCAGATCTAGTAAGAACAACGAAGATTATACCCGAAGCTTAGATTAATAATAACTAACTAGATGGAGTGGGGTCATACAAGCGCTCTGTCAAAAGTGAATCGCTAAACGCTCGATGACATGTCGGTGACATGCACTTGACACTTGCGGAATGTTGCCAATGGAAGGTAGTTTTCAAAAAGCGGGGAAATAAAATAGAGTTTGTTTAAATTTCTCAACTTTCAAGTAACAAAATTTTAGGTATATGATATCGTAAATTCACAAGGACATCCATTAGAGAACGTGTCACATACCTACGTAAATATTAGTAGCAGGCAGCAGCAGCAGCAACTGTTTTATAATTAATCAGTCGAAGCAATAAAAAAATTAAAAGTAAAAAAAATATATTTAAAACCAAGCTTTTATTTAATTGCGCTAAAAAGAATAAAATAAACTTTTTTTTTTAAACTTTCACTATCAACTTATAACGTCATTACACAATTTATGACATAAAAGCTTGTCGCGAGATTTAATTACTGAATGTTAGTTCGATAATTGTTTCTTAACAGGTAAATCTCGCGACAAGCTTTTAGGTCATAAATTGTGTAATGACGTTATAAGTTGATAGTGAAAGTTTAAAAAAAAAAGTTTATTTTATTCTTTTTAGCGCAATTAAATAAAAGCTTGGTTTTAAATATATTTTTTTTACTTTTAATTTATTTTTTACTTTTTAGTTATCACTGGACAGGTTTTGCAGTGCCATTTATTGTCGAGAGGCGGTACTAGTCTAATGAATTTATTTGTTATAACTAGCTGAACATCTTGCCAGTAAGGTGTAGGAATTTTATTTTGTTTGAGTCACTGACACGAAAAGAAGAAGAACTAGCACCAGCAATTTGAATACCTTTATAATTTCCTGAATTTACTACAGACACCTTGCGACAAACTAAACGGGTTTATGTACTCATCAAAAATAAAATACCGACCAAGGGCAAGTAGAACTCGCGCATGAGGGTTCCTTCCCATAATCATACTAGTCATACTATCATCCTAACTAATATTATAAATGAGAAAGTGAGTTTGTTTGTTTGTTATTCCTTCACGGCTTGACTAATCAGTTGATCATTATGAAAATTTGTATATATCTTGTCAGGAGTACAGAGCCCAACATAGGCTACCTTTTTACCCGTGAAAGTATGTCAATCCAAAGGGAAAATATTTTTTCTACTATCGAGGGCGCTGTATGGTATGCTATCGGCCAACAGATGGCGCCACAAGTCGCGCTATGGCTTGTTTTGTAGTCATACGAGATCTATGTCATAAAATTAACGCGAGCGAAGCCGCGAAGAAAAGCTAGTAATAGATAAAATACATTTTAATTCAAAACCGGTATAAAAAGAGCCATGTACCAATGTAAAATGTACCAAGGGTGGGGTCACATTATATTGGTTGTTTAAAGAAGAAGAAGTAACTACAAATTTACGATTTTCAGATTTATTCCTGTACTTGTGCTACATCATCTTGCTTCTTGCCAAATTTCATGATTCTAGGACAACCGGAAGTACCCTATAGGTTTTTGGTCGGAACGGTTTTGTACGAAAAACGGAACACAAACGGCTTTATCGTAATTTTGTTATCATAATATTGTATTGTCATCTGATCTACAGTTTTAAGCAAAATTTCAGCTCAATCGGTCTTCGGGAAGTGGTTCAAATTTTCGTTCTAAGATTCCACCCTTACATACATACATACATACATACATACAGGTCAAGTTAAATAAAAGCTTTTAAATAGTTAAGATGGGAAAATATTTTCACAATTGAGCAACACCGAGCATTTAAATAATACGCTAAAATCGTATTGTATTGTTTCTTTTTCATAATTATCTACAAAATACTATGAAATATTTAAAACTTTCCTGTGAAAAGTGATTAAAGCCATATTTTTTTTTCCGGGAGACACGTTTGGCGCGCTTTGACATCGACAACTACGAAGCGGTTCGGCAAAGTTCGGCGTTTGGTGCCACACTGGCACCAGTTAAGGTGTATCAAAACGGATGCCAGTTGAGGTGTATCAAAACGGGTGCAGGGACACTCCCTCTATATATTGTTATTACTCTAAGACCCGAAGAATATAACTAACATTAAAAAATATAAAAAGTTTTAATGGCACAATAAAAAAAGAATATCCGTCTATGAAGATGGAACTACATACTCTACATTTAAAAAATCAATAGTTGCTAGTTGACAGTGCTTGTTTGCGGCTTATTTTTATGGAATAAGTAACTTTAAAAAAAATCCTCACACGAAATAGCCATTAGCAAACATGCACGTCGGTCAAAATGAAAAGAATTAATAAAATCCCAACAAAAACATTCTGTAAAAAACTAGCCAAGTCTCGATGGAGCTGCTTGTATAACTCTAAAAAGTAATGAAATCTTTATTAGACAAAGTCATGCCAAGTCTAAGGTTCCTTACTGCGATTTCTTTATTATTATAGTTCATGTTGTGTGATTTGCATTGAATGAATTGAATGAATTGATTTGCGTATTAAAAGCAGAAGGGGAGGCATCGCCTAGCAGTGGGACGCTATAGGCTAGATTAAATTAGAAGATGTGTCCCACTACGCTAGATTTTTGCAATGACAGTCGATTTTTTTATGTACCAATAGTAGAAGGGGCATTACCATATATTTAATACAGCTGAGACTAGCTGAGGGTTCTTCATCACAGATACTTCAGACCTTCGATTTTTGCCATCAAATGAAGCGGCCCACCAAGTTGAATATTTTTTGTAAAGGCGGTATGTCGATCTCTAATAGTTTAGTTGGGCTCTTGTGTTTTCTAATCAGGGTCACCAGGTACTCCAGATCTTCGATTATCCTAGTTTATATAGTTTTCTCTTTACGTGGCCATTAAATCCTAGCTCTGTACCAAATTTCAGCTCTCTGAGTTTATGGGAAGTAATAGTTCTATTCTGATGACATGAGTGAGTGAGTGAATGTCATAAATGCGAAACTTTGCTTCGGAACTAAATGACCTAGAGACTTGAAATTTTGGATTTTAAGTATGTGAATATAGCTTACTGGACGACGAAAATTTCCGCGTTTTGGTCTTATCCAGAGGTTCTCAAATAGGGACCTGAAAATGCGGCGAAATGGTTCCAGTAAAGGATGGTACGGCAGTGTTTGCTTCGCGATCGGCTTGGCGGGGGCACTGCCGTGCCCCCCGATAAACCGAGCAACTCGAACAAAGGGAATCTCGTTTGTCGTATCATGTTTATTTATTCGTATTTAAAATAAAAAATATTATATATCTCTATATTAAAAAGGAAAAATCCTATTTCCTTTGGTCACCATCCATTACTTTTTTAAAGTTTTCTAATTTTAAGTAGTTACTTTGTTTTACTAAGTAGTTTTCTAATAATTAAATTTCCAAGGAAACAGGAACAGACAAAAGGGACTGCATGAATAAGGAAGGTCCAAACTATACTAATTAGAATAGAGTTCTCTGAAGAACCTTGTCCTTATCTACAGCACTTTTCTTTGTAACAATGACTTGATATAAATGTGATGAAATGTAGGATGAGTAAGGAACATCCCTAAATTAGTCCCTATCCGGCTCTTAAGCAGGACGTCATAGGGCAATATTTTCAACACAATTACTGCAATTGGCGTGTCGTAAAATTAGAAAACGAGACAGGGGCCAATTATGAAAAAGTACAGTTAGATTCAATTAGTCACTTGATACGGGCTAAAATAGATGCTTCCTTGATTTATGCTGCTTGTTTTGTTGACCGTGCGTGCGACCTCAATTTTTTAATGTTCAACAAATTATTGGATCATCATTCATTATAATACAACTTTTATTTAATGTGAGTTTGGAAGTCTTTAGAATTATGAAGACTTCCAAACGAAAAAAAGAGTTGAGAATTAAAATAAACTAAATATTGTTTATACGGAAACTAGGCGTTTACTTACATACGTGCAGATATTAGGAACGAAATTCAACTACTTTTACTTCAAATACCATTAAGTAACACCGAAGCTGGCAAAAACAGGCAAAAATAGTTTAAAATTATTACAAAAAAATACAAAATATTTTTATTCTTCTTAATCTTTCTAATCAACTTTTGTTATCCTACCACGGCTTGTACTAAGAAGGTATTTAAGTTTATGACTAAGAAAATATGCAATTAATAATAAACACGTTTTAATTTCCTTCAAAGAACTCTTGAAATCACCCGGGGACATTAACAGTCTTTGACGCGTTCCTTCCGCCTCACTAATTATGTCCAACTAAGTTCACGGACATCTCCAAAGGAAACGACAGTATTTTTAAATTAAACTTTTGAAATACCTTAAAGGATTTTTTACTGGCGAAGACAGATTTAATTCCGGTTTTAGCAAGCTCTTGACGAGTTTCAGATAGCCTATTTATTAAATAAATTGGTGAAGTATCGTTTTCTTTTGCCGCAATTGATGTCAACTAAGCTGGTGACAAGAAGAGCGAGACGAGCGTTCTGGAAATCTGATGGTAAGTGATCACCACCGCTCATGGAGCAAAAAAACACTAGAGGAGCCACAGAAAAGTTGCCAACCTGTACCCTACCCTCGTTTCTTGAAGGACCCTAAGCCATACATAGCCAATGCCATCTTAATCAATATCATCACAATCCTGGAATAAGGATGTCCCATCAATACAAGGAATATAAAGAATATACACCGATTTGTATAAATAATCTACTCAGCTACCACCATTTCTTGATATTCTCAAATAAGAAAGAAATATTGAGTAGATTGCTTCACTATTCATCATGATGAACGATCATTCGCTTCACATTGTCTTATACAACGAGGTAACCAGAATCTGGTTGCTTATTTGACCTATACATTAGCGCCCACGACCTTTTAGGAAGGGCCCCGTCAATATGCCTATCTCCCCACGCAACGCGTTGCGAAATGCAGGAATTTCAATGTTCATAAAAAGTTTAATATTTGTTTTGCTATTGCATTATAGTATTAGGCCCGATGATTAAGATGGATAATGGTTACTTTTTCCGAAGGGTCGCGGGTTCAAGTACTTTGAATCCCGTGTTAGACAAACATTTTTGTGCATAAACAATAATTAAGTTTGCTGGCAAGCTCGATAGGTTTATAATCTGAATAAACGAAATGTAACGTATATTCTGCAAATAAAGATTTGATTTGAACATGTTTGATCTGTTTGTCTTTTATGTGCTCTAATTATCATTTGTGATGTTATTAGTAAGTAAGTATTATTCGGCTATTGGTTACTTTAGATAATTATGGCGTTATGTGATTCGATAAGGAATATATTTACCTAACAATATTCTACATTATTGTTTAAGTTGCCATCTATAAAAAAGTAAGTGTTTATTTTCATTGATCTTAATAACTTTCTCACGATCCTACGACCAAGCACATTTGACTCGTGGACTCAACAGTTTTTGTGGAAAATGACGAATTTCTCTTAGAATATTCGTCTCAACGCTGGCAATTTTTTCTAAAGTATCTTTAAATGGAGGGAAACCTAATTTATGAAACAGGTGTTGTAGCGTTCTGACGTCTTGCATTTTTTAATTAAATCTTAACAACAACACAAACGTCAGAAAATAAAAAATAAAACCCGATGACATCGCCACCTGCTGCAACCAATTGTAAATTTAAACCATGTAAAGTCGGTTCGGAGTTCGGAGCTCACATTGACTCCTATGAACATACCTATACTTTTATTGAATTTTCAATTTCAATTTAATTCAGACGAGGCGAATATCGCTTTCTTAGCACCCCTGGTGTTGCTGATGTTCATGAGCGGCAGTGGCCACTTTCCATCCCGTGTATATGTCTGTTTGTCTGTCATTTAACAATAAAAATTATCGTAGATTTCTCGGGTCAATGGGTCGTGAAAGCCTCGGTAATGTTAACAAGAATCACGCATGGTTACTGGTAAATCAACTTATTGTATAGAAACTTAACTAAAACTGGAAATTAATGTTGACAAACAGGGTTTGGCGACATCTTATTACATAGATAAAATTAAATATAAGGACAGTTAATTTTAAATAATTCGCATCTCGCAAATTTCTGAGGTGGTAAAGCATTTCTGAATTGTTGAAGAATTATTGTACCTATGGCGATTGAAAAAAGACCTAAATTGACAGAGATTCTTTTGGCATTTTTTCTCGTCAATGGTAATTCCTAAATGCTGGTATATTATTTAAAACATTGTAAAAGACGCAAGAACGGAGACCCACAGAAAAAAATAATGTTGATTTTGAAATGGGCTAGCTTGAAGTGTGTTAGTTATAGTGTTTTTCAACCTTCTTTCTCCTTTTCTTAATTTCTTTTCATCCTGTCTTTCTTTCCCAGTAGCAGGTAACGCATTCGTAGCGCTCCTCATATGCGGCGGGCGGTAATGAAGGAGTGTCTGGACCGCGATGTATACTCAATCATTCAATTTGATCGAAAGATATGATAAATATCTCGGGAACTGAAAACCTAAAAAGACATTTAAGAACTTATGAAAAATATAAGAAACCCACTCTTAATACGAGACAAAGACTTAACCGCGGTGTCAAATGACAGCCGTGTAATAGGTAACCGTGTATGTGTGAGACCGCAAACGGGGTCAGGCGGATAGCAGCGAGGTGCATGCATGCTAGACAAATGGGCGCTCACTGCGATCAGACATGTGTGCATATGATATATCCAGTCTCGAGCAGTGATGTTACAGCCTAACAGCCTACAGGGTATAGATTAGTTATGTATGAATTTTAATAATTTTTAGAGAGCATTCATGCAATGAGCTAACTTGACACAAACTACATGAAAGTTCTTTGATTTGGGCACAAATATCGTCAACGAAAATATATTTTTCAAGATTTTATTCTACCAGTTAATACGTCGTAAACATGTCAAATTATCTAAGGGTTCCTTGTTAGTTTGCTACGGAGGAATCCTAAAAAAGGACTTTTAGAAACCCACTGTAAAAAACTTTAATTATCGCTATAACCCAAGCTAATTAAACCGAATATACATGGACAATCACGGGAAATAATTCGTGTATTTAAAAAAATATATATTGAAGTCCAGATCAACGTACTAAATGTCCTCGAGGATGGGAGGGGGGGAGATAAAGGTCCTTTTTTCAAGTTTTTGCTCATATATCTCGAATATCTGTACAATAGTAGATACATACTTTCCTAGTGTTTTCCTGAAAAGCTCACTGTAACAGAAAAATATGCAAGTATGTGCATTCAATTTCCGATCTTATCACTACGTTATAAGACTACAGGGTATATCACAATGGGCATTTGTACATTACAGAACCGCCCAGACAGTCCGGCGGCGGCGCGACGGAAACCCACGCACGACCTACTAATTGTATCATAGCAGTAGTACATTACTGGTTTCATTCAATCGACAGATTACTTGCTAAACGATACGTGATTAGAAATAATATCACATGTTGCATCTATATCGGATGTTAACGATTAATTAATGCAACAATTTATGTTTTTTTTGTAATGTGTGTTTATTTAGTTAGTTCAATAGGGAATATGCTCTGATAATGCTCTGTTGGAATATGCATTGTATTTTTTATATTTTTATACGATTGTTTATAAAGTTACATCACCATCGTCTCAGGGACAAGAAGTATACTGCTGCACATAGGCATATGTTGGCACGATACAACTGTCTTATAAGATGTGTTGCCCTATGTACATTCAGCAAATGAAATAGGTGACCAGTTAGAGAACTAAGAACAAATTAATGTAAGTATGTAAGAGTAGCTCGATGGTGTCGCTGTGTGTCGCACTGTAATATGAACACGCAAGTCAACCCTAGCCAGGGTTTGGATGGCTTTCGTTATCTCGAGATTCTTAGTGCTTCGGAGGGCACGTTAAGCCGTCGGTCCCGGCTGTCATCGGTAGATGACAGTCGTTAAACCATCACTCACGCGTTGCCAACCTTCCCAAACCCCCCAAGTGGAGTTCTGGAGACCTTACATACCGTAGGAACACAACATGGCCGAGACCAATGATATTTGGCTACGATCTTCTGTAAGGTAGAGATCCTTCCCCAGAAGGGCTGCTCGGATTTGAGCAGATTATCCGCCGTGCCCTACCTCTCTTTAAAAACTTTGTAATTACTTAGTACAATATGAATACTATTGATGTATAAAAATTCATGTAAATGCTTTCGTATTATATCTTTAAAACCCAAGTCACATTTGCGGCTTTTTTGGCTGACTGTGCTATAAAAAGCAATATTTTATCTTTAAAACACCAGAATATGAGAGCTGGTATTTATGCAGCAAAATTTTATAAGATTTAAACTCTAATTTCAAACGAACTGACGTAGGTACAAGTTCCAAGTCTCAAGCACTTTGGAGGTTCTCAAACTTGGTCCCTCATAGGAGATTCCACTGAAAATTTAGGACATCATAAAACGAACTCCGCTGTAAAGTTCCCTACTTATAAATTTCGCCCAGTATGTAACGAATTCACTCACAGTTACTTCAAGTTGCTTCAAGTGTTATATTAAAAGTTATCTAGGAGCATTCTACCGAGGATAATGCTTCCTTTAGTTTAGCTCATTATAAATTCTCTACATACTTTTTTTTTAATTTATATTTTTTGTGTAATAAAAAACTTGATTGACAAATTGTGACAAAAAATTGTTGTATATGACATCATCTTCGTAGACATTATTAATTCACACATTCGAAGCCATAATTCGTACATGCGTAATAATGAATCAACGAAATGTACAAAGAGTGAAAGAGGGAAGTGGAAGTGGAGGGGGAGTTAAGAATTAGAAGAAAAAACAAACAAATGAATGTAAACTAATTAATTAGTATGTGTGCAATAAAATAGTTACTTTTACTTATACTTATAGTAATTTTTCTTTAACAAACTTATATCGAAAATGTTTACTACGTTGCTAATTGTTCCATGTAGACATTGCTACATATTGGTTTCATTACGATTACGAGCTATCGACTGACACAATGACTCATTGCACTCTGTAAATATCGGAGATGTGCGACGGACATACTCCGTACTCATTTGCATAACAGACTAAGTATATAATACTATATATATAATATGTAAATGATTATAACAAAATACACAATTAATAGGAAACTACCCAATTATTTATGAGCGTAGCACACGTGCCGTCAATTTACGACCGTGTCGCATTGTAAATTATCATAAATGCGCTCCTGGCTTTCCCTTCCACTAGTGGGCGAAGGGCACGCCTACATAGGCCTTGATAGACCTCGTAGAACATCGAAAATGGCCACTCAGATTGGACTCTTCCGTTAGAAGATGAAAGTGGAACTGTAGGCGTTTTTTGTCGGGTTTTCTCCATTCGCTTTACAAGTAACGTCCTGGTGGATGTGTTAATAACATTACACTGATTTATGTCATTGAGAATGATATAAGAAAGGGTATATAGGTTGCCAAGAATTACAGAAATAGGACGAAATATCTTCAATATCGAGAACGAAAAAAGACCGACTCACCAACAAGGACGATCACAAACATTATGACTTGTCGCGATAATTATCATTGAGTAATTAGACAAAAATAAATTAAAAGTAAAAAAAATATATTTAAAAACAAACTTTTATTTAATTGCGCTAAAAAGAATAAAATAAACTTTTCTTTTAAAACTTTAACTATCAACTTATAACGTCATTACACAATTTATATGACTTATAAGCTTGTCGCGAGATTTAATTACTAACATTTATTCGTAGTACGAGTAAATGTTAGTTCGATAACTATGTTTTCTTATACAGGTAAATCTCGCGACAAGCTTTTATGTCATATAAATTGTGTAATGACGTTATAAGTTGATAGTTAAAGTTTTAAAAGAAAAGTTTATTTTATTCTTTTTAGCGCAATTAAATAAAAGTTTGTTTTTAAATATATTTTTTTTACTTTTAATTTATTTTTAAAAGCTTTTATTTAACTTGACCTGTATGTATGTATGTATGTATGAATGTATGTAAGGGCGGAATCTTGGAACGAAAATTTGAACCACTTCCCGAAGACCGATTGAGCTGAAATTTTGCTTAAAACTGTAGATCAGATGACAATACAATATTATGATAACAAAATTACGATACAGCCGTTTGTGTTCCGTTTTTCGTACAAAACAATTCCGACCAAAAACCTATAGGGTACTTCCGGTTGTCCTAGAATCATGAAATTTGGCAAGAAGCAAGATGATGTAGTACAAGTACAGGAATAAATCTGAAAATCGTGAATTTGTAGTTACTTCTTCTTCTTTAAACAACCAGTATAATTTGACCCTACCCTTGGTACATTTTACATTGGTACATGGCTCTTTTTATACCGGTTATGAATTAAAATGTATTTTATCTATTACTAGCTTTTTCTCGCGGCTTCGCTCGCGGTAATTTTATGACATAGATCTCGTTTGACAACAAAACAACCCATAGCGCGACTTGTGGCGCCATCTGTTGGCCGATAGCATCCCATACAGCGCCCTTTATAGTAGAAAAAATATTTTCCCTTTGGATTGACATACTTTCACGGGTAAAAAGGTAGCCTATGTTGGGCTCTGTACCCCTGACATATACAAATTTTCATAATGATCAACTGATTAGTCAAGCCGTGAAGGAATAACAAACAAACAAACTCACTTTCTCATTTATAATATTAGTATATGACTAGTATGAGGAGCTCGATGGCGTCGCTGTGTGTCAGAGGAGCTCGATGGCGTCGCTGTGTGTCACACTCTAATAAGAACACACAAGTTAAGCGACGGCGACCCTAGCCAGCGTTTGGATGGGTTTCGTTATCTCGAGCTTCTTCGTGCTTCGGAGGGCACGTTAAGCCGTCGGTCCCGGCTGTTGTCGATAGATGACAGTCGTTAAGCCAAGTCGGTGGCCTTAGGGCGGTTTGAAAACACAGACCTCTGCCAATCCGCATTGGAGCAGCGTGGCAGAGTACGCTCTAATCACCTTCGATTGAAGGGAGACCTTAGACCAGCAGTGGGATGATTATGGGTTGATATGATGATGATGATGATGACTAGTATGATTATGGGAAGGAACCCTCACGCACGAGTTCTACTTGCCCTTGGTCGGTATTTTATTTTTGATGGGTACATAAACCCGTTTAGTTTGTCGCAGGGTGACTGTAGTAAAAATCAGGAAATTATATAGGTATTCAAATTGCTGGTGCTAGTTATAACAAATAAATACATTAGACAAGTACTCGACAATAGATGGCACTGCGAAACCTGTCCAGTGATAACTAAAAAGTAAAAAATAAATTATAAGTAAAAAAATATATTTAAAGACAAGCTTTTATTTAATTGCGCTAAAAAGAATAAAATAAACTTTTTCTTTTAAAATTTTAACTATTAACTTATAACGTCATTACACAATTTATATGACATAAAAGCTTGTCGCGAGATTTACCTGTTTAAGAAAACATAATTATCGAACTAACATTTATTCGTACTACGAGTAAATGTTAGTAATTAAATCTCGCGACAAGCTTTTATGTCATATAAATTGTGTAATGACGTTATAAGTTAATAGTTAAAATTTTAAAAGAAAAGTTTATTTTATTCTTTTTAGCGCAATTAAATAAAAGCTTGTCTTTAAATATATTTTTTTACTTATAATTTATTTACTTTTTAGTTATCACTGGTCAGGTTTCGCAGTGCCATCTATTGTCGAAAGGCGGTACTAGTCTAATAAATTTATTTGTTATAACTAGCACCAGCAATTAGAATACCTATATAATTTCCTGATTTTACTACAGTCACCCTGCGACAAACTAAACGGGTGTATGTACCCATCAAAAATAAAATACCGACCAAGGGCAAGTAGAACTCGCGCATGAGGGTTCCTTCCCATAATCATACTAGTCATACTATCATACTAATATTATAAATGAGAAAGTGAGTTTGTTTGTTATTCCTTCACGGCTTGACTAATCAGTTGATCATTATGAAAATTTGTATATATATTGTCAGGGGTACAGAGCCCAACATACCTTTTTACCCGTGAAAGTATGTCAATCCAAAGGGAAAGTATTTTTTCTACTATAGAGGGCGCTGTATGGGATGCTATCGGCCAACAGATGGCGCCACAAGTCGCGCTATGGATTGTTTTGTTGTCAAACGAGATCTATGTCATAAAATTAACACGAGCGAAGCCGCGAGGAAAAGCTAGTAGTAGCTAAAATACATTTTAATTCAAAACCGGTATAAAAAGAGCCATATACCAATGTAAAATGTACCAAGGGTAGGATCACATTATATTGGTTGTTTAAAGAAGAAGAAGTAACTACAAATTTACAATTTTCAGATTTATTCCTGTACTTGTGCTACATTATCTTGCTTCTTGCCAAATTTCATGATTCTAGGACAACCGGAAGTACCCTATAGGTTTTTGGTCGGAACGGTTTTGTACGAAAAACGGAACACAAACGGCTGTATCGTAATTTTGTTATCATAATATTGTATTGTCATCTGATCTACAGTTTTAAGCAAAATTTCAGCTCAATCGGTCTTCGGGAAGTGGTTCAAATTTTCGTTCCAAGATTCCGCCCTTACATACATTCATACATACATACATACATACAAGTCAAGTTAAATAAAAGCTTTTAATAAGACAGTGCAGTACGTGTATAAAAAATGTTTTTTGTATTTTTGAACTCCTCTTTTCAAGTCTTCGGAACGGCGGAGCCGGATATTCAGATTATTTTTGTAAGTGTAAAGATGTTGCTTATTATAATCTATCTACAGTGATCTACACCATTTTAAACAACATTGAGTGATGTTTAATATCTTAGATGTACGTTCTGCAGACGACTGTTATGAATAGGATGTTAGGTCATTGTCGTTTTATGTCTGGTGGTAATATTGTCAAGTGATCGAAACGATATCTTGTAAAGTAGCATGTTTATTATACACTTAGCTGTCGGGACAAGTCTACCACAGTGGTGGGAATGCCACCGCTGTGCCGCCTGTACAGCCAAGATCAACAACTTGACCTTAGATTGACAATAAGTAATAAAGCTTATTGACATCCCGGGGGAGAAACTACAGCTGTCTTGAAGCTCACAACGAATTTAATCAGAAATAAATTAGACAAATTAGGAAGTATTGAAAGGACGGAGCTCTAGTTCGCCATTTTATTTATTTCATTAAGCACATAAAAATTATTACAAAAATTATACATTTCTTTTGTTTGTTGTTTAGATGTATGCGTTGGGCCTTCGAGCCCGATGGTAGGAATTTGAGAGATAATAATACCTATTAATGGTAGGATTGGTATATTTTATGAAAAGATAAGGCGAGAGAGAAAAGTAAATGAATGGCAAGAAAAAATGTGACTTATAAAACATAGATAATTAAAAAATATTAAAATGCAAAGTATAAAAAGTAGTTCGGTTTGCTGCAGTACCCTTGAGATAGGTCTATAATAAGTCTATTTTTTTCCAAAACAGAACGACGCGTCTACCTTACCGCTTTTGCTAAAACGTGACTAAAGTTTTATCTGAATTCTAAATCACTTATTGTTGTAATAAATCACTCTTGTCAACCGGTCCAGTGATTTTACTGTGATTCGTGAAACAATTATTTTTATATAATAACATAGTAATTTATTCATTGTTCCAAATCCTATACTATTCATAACTGGCAATCCATACTACTTATAATATTACTATGTTTCCCCTTCGCTCACGTCGAAAGGTATTTAATACTCACATTACTTTTTTTCGATGTTAGGTTTAAAGGTCTAAAGAGTAAATTACTGAGAGTACATTAAGAGTACATACTAAATACTACAATTAAATACGCAGGTTCATTGCAATTTTTCCACGAACGAAGTTGCAGGTAACAGCTAGTAACAATAACAAAGTGTTATGTCAAACGGAAGCTCTCAAATTATTAAGCCTGCGAAAGTAGTTTGGCGAAGGTGTACTTATTTCCACTTCCTCACGTGACAGTGATGGAATGTTTATTTATGTACTAGGTTCGTCATCAATCAACAATATTGTCCTTGCCAACTATTGAATAAGACTTCCGACCATTATTTGGAGCAATAGCCATGTAATCTATAATATAATAAAAGTGTAAAAAAGTTTGTCTGTACATTGAATATATTTCCAAAAAAATTGTTTAGGGCGATGAAGAATAAGCAATAGAACAAGAATTTCGTATAATTTTGTCCGTCTGTTTGTATGTTTGTATGTATGTTTGTACACGCTAATCTCAGAAACGGCTGAACCGATTTGGATGCGGTTTTCACTAATATGTGGCGATTTGCTCAACTTAATTTAGTGTATTTTTCTTTTCAAAATTCCCACGGGAATCCGAGATATACGCAAACAAAGTTGCGAAGGTATATCAACGCACAGCCCAAACCGCTGGGTCTAGAGATTCCAAATTTGGCATGTAGGTTACTTACGACGTCTAGGGATATACAAAGAAAGGATTTTTCAAAATTCCCACGGGAAAGCGAGATATACGCAAACGAAGTTGCAAGAGGGCGCACAGACCAAACCGTTGGGTCTAGAGATGCCAAATTTGGCATGTAGGGTCCTTATATGGTCCGGACCGACCGGACCGGACCGGACCGGACCGGACCGGACCGGGCCGGACCGGAACGGACCGGACCGGAACCGATTAGACTTGATCGGTCCGGAAGGAACCGCGCCGTACCGAGTCCGTGCCGGACCGGACCGGTTTTTTTTCTCTAGAAAAATATGCTAATTGGCATGTAGGTTCCATATCAGGACCGGACCGGCCCGGACTGATCGGACCGACCAGACCGGATGGAACCGTACCGTACCAGGCCGTGCAGGACCGGAATTTGTTTCTGAAGAAAAATATGCTAATTGTTACTAGGCCACGCGGGCGAAGCCGCAGGCAGAAGCTAGTAAGACAATAAAACTATAGAGTATTTTTTTTTAAATTATTTATGTGGTTGGCAAACGAACATGCGGATCAGCTGATGTTAAGTTACCACCTATAGAGCACAGAGACTCCCGGGGAGTTCCTAAGCCGCTGCCGCCGGTCTTTTAAGTGTACAGTCAACAAAGGAATTGACTGACCCCCCCCCCCCCCCCCCTGTATTTATGATTAAAGATTTCTAAATATTGCGTGAAGGGATTATTAGGGATATATTATTATGAATGAATGAATGAATGATTTGAATGAATGAATGTTTTTTTTTTTTTTTAATGAATGAATGATTTATTTCTCTCAAAAATCTTAAGTGTACAATATAACTATTATAACAAAGTGGGTGATTAAAATCTAAGATTATGAGAGACTGGTGGCTGAACTAAGCATGAGCTTGTATCTCGGCACACCAGCCTCTCCCCGCGTGGATTTATATAATAATATAACAATAAAGTAGGTAGTGGACTAGTATGTACGCTCGCTTCTTGAAGTCATTCGAAAACACCGCTCGCAGGAGTTGGTTCTAAATTTTAACTATTACCTATAATAACATTTGTAATAATATTAGTAATCCTGTCGGATGGATGCTGAAAGCGGAGGATCGCATTTAGTGGAAGGCATTGGGAAAGGCCTATATCCAGCAGTATGTAGATACAGGCTGATGATAATGCTGATGATTACATTCATAAAGAAGCATGTCCAACAACTTGTGGCTGAAATGATGATGATTCGTAAAGGAAGCATTGCAGTCATTTGCGATAAAAAGTAGAGAGATCGCGATCAGTTAGCTACTTGTTTTTTTTGGAAAAAGTTTTAAATTAAACAACAATTGAATTCAGTTATGTTTGTAATTTTAATTCAATTGTCATGTAAGAAAATGAGTTATGTTTGTAATTTTATTTTCTTGCACGAATGTAGCTGAAATGAAGCGGATATTGTGATAAAAAGAAAGTACCTACTAATAACTATAGAGATTAGAGATATGTAATGCGATGAGATTTTTTACTTATTTACTAATATTTTTTATATCGTACATTCGTAATCTAGATTATCTAAGCTATAGATCTAATAAGATAAGATATAGATCTAAGCATTCTCTGCTCCACTGTTGCGGAGCTCTAGACCCTTCTGAAAGCTTTCTTTTGACGGATTGGTGGGGATCAGTGTTTAACCAGCTTAACCTTTGAATTGGGAAAAATAAAGAGAAGCTGGATTCCGTATCTGAGCATTAGCAGACAGATACTCTTGGTTTATTCGTTTATCTAGAAGTAAAGGATTTTTGGGTATTAAAACAAATGCGGTGCGGTCAACAACCCGGTCTACTTGTTCTACTTGTCTACTTGTTGTTGGTCCAAGATATAAATTAAAATAGACAAATCCGTGTATTACCGGACGCATGGATCATCCGTTCGGCGTCTCCCCAAACGTCTGCAAGGACACTTCCATCGAGATTTATTCATATGGACGGCAAGTGTGATGCGAACAAATCGGCCGCGTCCGCCAACCCACGTGCGCCCACACGAACTATAATACGATTATTAACAAATCTAACATTGCACAGTGCACTTTACTAATGATGGCTGTCCACTTCAATGTCCGCGTTGTGATTTACGGTATTTTGGAAAAACACTATGTCCAGCAGTGGACTTCTTGTGACCGAGATGTGATGATGACTATTTACAGACAAAGACGAGTTTGATTTGACCGAAAGTAGTCTATGAAACAACAAAAATACGGATACCACATTAAAATTCTACCCCGGTTGTTAAAGAGAAGAATTTTAAAATTTTCTCTATTTCATAGCCTGCGCCGATGCTTAAGTTGAATGAATAAAAAAGTCGCCTACGATCTATTGATGAATTCAAGTGGAAAAAAAGTAGCTTACGATCCATTGATGTATCAAATATGGATTCAAGTGGAATGAGGGCGAAATTCATTTAGAAAACTACGATCACCGAGTATGGAAAAATACTTTTGCTAGATTTCTAAAAAAAATTCTCTTAAGGAAGGTCCTCAACAACAGGGCAACCAAATGTAAAAAGCACTTTTCAAATACGAGTGCTAGTTCCAAAATTCCAGATAGGTAATAAACTCGTCCAAACAACTTTTCTACTTCATTATATCATTTAATATTTTGTCCTCATACTGAATACCTACATTCGGTGTCAGGACAGTCACGTTGCAAAGTACTTATAGTTCAAAGAAATTATATTGATACACGAAGCGTTCGTCGTAATGTGTTGTCAATCTGCAGCTTTGCATTGCAATATTAGCAATTTCAATAATCAATTTGTCACGTATAACATAACAAGTGTGAGTTGAAATTTAATATGTATTTATGACCCTCAAATGTGAGAAGGAATTTAGATGAATCGATATTAGTATTTATCTAATATACTTAGATGCGAAAGTAATTCTGTCTATTTAGATGAAATGAATGATTGTATAAGGCCTATGTCCAGCAATGGACTTCTTGTGGCTGAGATGATGATGATGAATGATAGTTTGAGACCCGAGAAAGAACAGAATAGTTTATCCCGGAAATCACCAATGTAAGTATGAATTTTCCTAACTAAAACAAAAAAAGGTTATTTAATACATGTGAACATAGATTAATTATTGTTTATTGCAGGTGACGTCATAAGCGCTCAAAATGACAGCATTGCGTTTTAGGGACTTTTATTGATGCGCTCATTTTTTGAAGATCTTAAAAAATATTTTGTATAGATTATTTAAACTTTATTTAAATTTCATGCACATTCCCTATTGCCATTGACAACAACAAAGAATTGGCAATTTGCAATTAATCGCTTCGGGGCCATAATGGCTTAAATTATTATGATTTGGGTCAAATAATCTACAAAACAAACATTAACTAGCATCTTATATCATCAAAATTCTTCTCAATAACCTAACGTTCGCCCGTCACTTCTTAATGTTAGTCATTTATCACGATTATTACTAAACTTATAGTCTAGCTAGAATAACGAGGTGTGAATAAATTCCATATCTAATCATCCATAACACCAATCTAGTTATTTAGCAGTTAGAAAGTCGGTATGCTAAAGATGCTATTAATTTATTTAATGTTTTACATTACAAAAAATCCCAGGATGGGTTATACCGGTAAATAAAATATTTATTGAAAAAAAAATCTTAGATTTAATTAAAAAAGAATATTTTATAATGTATAAAGTATGTAGGTACCTATAAACATAAAAAATAATAAACACTGGCTGATATTTTTCCAAAATTAAAAAGACAACATGTTCTTTAGAAACAAAAGAAGAGATTTGTCTTCAGCAGAGGTGGAATGAATAAATAAAGTTAAATAATCATACAATACCAATTAATAGGTACCTACCTATCCAAAAATGTCGCAATTTTTGAAGACAAACTTAAAACAAATCACGTTTTTTCTTCACAAATTCCAAATAGTCATGTAAATTATTTATGAGGCTCTTAACCGATTAAATTATAAATCGTATTCAGAAAAACAATAAAACACGAAATAAAAAGTCGTAAAACGAACAACTTTTTAAATCACGCTATTTTGTTTACAAGCAAAACTCTGCTTTCATTTTGTCATGCAAATAAAAATATAAAAAGTATGTTTTACAGCTGTTTGTTAATTAGTTATTGAATATGCAAAATCTAAATAAAAATGCTACTACATGTGCCTACATTTACATATCGATTCGTGTAAATTAATGTGATTTTTGGGTTGTAAATGTGGAGCATTGAACCTTTTAGGAAACGACAAGAGGAACTATCCCTTCTAACCAAATAAATACCCATAAAAAGCATCCTAATACGGTCCCTAGACGATCAAAAATGCTTGTCAAGCAATTTTGACCGTTTAGAACGAAGCTTGGTGTGCTTAACAAGCATTTACGTGCTTGACAAAGTTAAATTTTTGCAATGCTTTTCAAGCATGCTTGATCGTCTAGGGACCGCATTCAGACCGTTCTCATGGCTCAAAATACGCGCAACCCGATGTTACCATATCATTGTTACGTAACGTAGGAATAAGTACCGTGTAGCCCTTCACTCTACTTCACTCTGTCCCATTTCGGGCAGTTGAAGTTCAGTTGTTGACCCCAATAGCCATTATCTCATCTTTTTATGTCTTTGTGGTCTATGTTTATGGCCTTTCAGTTTTGTTTTGCGTGCTTTCTTTGACCTTTCTTACTACAAAAAACAAAAAATATATAATGCTTATATCTAAATGTCAAATACAACCTGTATATGTTTTGCCCATTTTTCGGGGGTTGTTTTTGGTCATTTCTTTTATCAGATTAAAAATCGTCAAAACTTAAGTACCTACCTACTTACAAACAAAATTTGTCATCTATACTAATATTATAAAGAGGAAAGATTTGATTGTTTGTTGGTTTGTTTGCATTGAATAGGCTCCGAAACTACTGGACCGATTTCAAAAATTCTTTCACCAGTAGAATACTACATTATCAGGGAGTGACATAGGCTACAGCTTTTCCCGAAATTCAATGTGGTTCCCACGGGAACGGGTCCGGAACTTCACGAACGAAGTCGCAGGCAAAAAAGCTAGTAACAAATAATCTGGTAGAATATGACTGAAATTTCTAGAGATTCCTAAGAAATTCCATCAACTGAGTATATTAAATAAGCTAAGTCTTCTACACGTTTAAATGAGAATTATATGAACGTCTCCTATTCTAATATATCCGTCTTTAAATCGTCTGATATGAGCGCAGTGAGCAGCATTCCAGGCCTTATTGCATCATTGGTCGGCTTACTGCACCCGGTATCTCGCGGATAAGCGTTCATCGCTCCGGCAAGCATTACGTCTTCACTTCGCTACCTACAAAACTACATACAGTCGATAAAATTCATTCTAATGAGATAGCCGACCTTCCGTGGCGTGATGGTTACCATGCTGGTCCGCCACCCAGGAGTCCCGGTCGGGTCATGATCATGATTAAGGTCGGGGTCTTGGATGTTTCTATATTATATATTAATTGTAAAACAAGTATCGTTGAGCTAGTGTATACACAAGTCTCGACTTACTTTGGGGCTAGCTCAATCTGTGTAATTCGTCCCTATAAATTTATTATTCTTTATGTATAAGTATGCGGCGATGCTTTAAAATCCCTTTGAGTGAGTCTGATTGGATTGGGTTGAGTAAATTAAGGTTGATGGAATGGATGAGCGGAATGAACATTTTCTTCAGTGTTTTATGAATCTACAAAGACCATTAAAGTTCTACCAAGATCTTTCACTTTGGTATATGGACTAATAATTGACGTCAGAAATAAAAAAATTATGATATTATTATAAAATTTCTGCATATTTTCATAGTAAAACCTACATACTGTAAATTTACATGACTCTTGATAAAACATTAAGTTTCTATAGTTGCCAAATTCCTTTATTCTTCTGTAATGAAATCGTTTAATTTTATGATTGTTTTTGTAGTAAGGTACGTACTACGCTAGACGAGCCGAACACGAGCGGAGCACGAGCCGAGCCAAAATTCGTGTAGTGTGGACCGACTTACGAGCCTCGAACCACACTTGTCGCGAGCGGCTCGGCTCGTCTGGAGTAAACCGGTTCATTCCACTCACCATTCTTATTTCGGTTAAGTATATTTTTTAAATATCGGCTAGGGCATTTTTTGATATATTTTTTTTTCTAAGTTTTCATAGACATTTTCTTTCAATATGTACTTAGGTACGACATACAATAGGTACAGTGCATAAATGAGATAAGTAACCATTTTTGCACTGTAAACATCGAGATATAACTATTTATTTAACCTTATTACTACTTTAGTATGCGATATAAGTACTAGCTTTAGTACATATCTCGATGACTGTAAAATAAGTAATCAATTAACTGTATGTACAGTGCAAAAATTATTACTTATCGCATTGGTTGCACTAAACATCTCAAATATTCAAATTATTGCTTTCTTTGAAACACGTATAAATAAACTACTCTACTAGCAGTCTCCATTTCGGAAACAAAGCATGATTTCCCTGTACTTATTTATATATACCATAAACATTGAGTTACATTCTCAGGTGGCGGAATCACGCGGAATCGTATTACCATAGTTTTATGTTACGTGTTAATAAAACATCATTTAGTCACCAGACACCAGATGCAACTGGCGAACTTGTAACACGTTTAAAATTTTGTAATTAAAAAAAAACCGCACACGATATCTTTTTGTTTAGCACGCACATTAAAACGCACAAAACCGTTCTATGCTAATATTAAGATTTGACTGTTTGTTTGTTTGTTTGCTATTAGTAATCTAATAATAGGCTCCGAAAGCACCGACTTCAAAGATTTTTTTCTCCACCACCGTTGCGTTGGAAACGTACATCATACAATATAAAATAATTTTATGTACCTACAAAAGTTACTAGCAGATGCAGACACACAGGTCGAACACAATCCTCATCATCGGTAGTCAATTTAAGTAATTACTTGACATTACATCGGTACTCAAGTAATACGTACTTAACATATTTTTTATCTAATTTTATTTCTGCTATGTCGCTTGTACAGGCCAAAGTATAGATCTAAAGATATTAATATTAAAATAAATGACTCTTGGCTTTAAATAGTCATAAAATAGCGTATTAAATACGTGGCCATATTGTGTCTCGCGTAAATAGCTGGATAAAATTGTCCTCGTAAAGTTCCTTTCGAAATTGTGTTTATTGAAATACGACAAAGTTTCATACTAACAAAATGGCCGAGCTATTCATGCTGAATAGATATTTTATTGCTGGTTTTGTGAAGTTTTATATAGTGGATATTATTCTATATTGCACATATTTTTAAAAGGAAAACGTAAGTTATGGTTTTATTCTGAATACCGAAATATGTATCGGGTCGACTGGAGCAGTACCGCTCACAGAATTTTGACGTGAAATAGTGGACGTGTGTCCCACGTTCTAATTCCTGTTTCCTTCCCACTTTGATATTCGTCCATAGGTGGGCAACGCAACAAAAACAAGTATATTATAAGTAAGTAAGTACAATAAAAATAAAGTAGACGTGTGAGCTTGTAAATAAAATTTGTATTTTCATATTTTCGATAAGTATAAACCAGGGTCTTAATAAAGATAACGAAACACTGAAGTAGTTGTCGTTAATTAAACAGTACGTAGAGTTGTTAAAATGTAATGTTGTTAATAGGAAAATGTTATTCAGTGAAAGCTACACATTTTACATAAATAATAATATGAACTAAAGATCAAACTTCGATGAGCATTTTTATAAGAACGGGTGCGCTTTAACTCTTATGCGGTTACAGATTTCTGTAACGTAACATGTAAATGTAACATGAAAGGAACATTTCATAGTGTTTTCAGCGCTGTTTTTCTTTTTGTTTTCTTCCTCCATGGATGGCGGCAAACACGAGTTAAATGCTCGGTTCGTGCGCGCAAGGTGCACACACTATGGGAATTCTGTTAGATTACATTACGTTACAGCAATCACCCGACAAAGAACAGTAAAAATGTCATAGCGTATACCGACCCAAAACTTTATCATGTTTTCTAAGTTAAATCGATGAAATCAATATTGTAACTGGATCGCTAACTTGCAATATACCGATTATGCATAACTAAATATTCTGCTACGTAAAATATGGCATCGAATATATACCGCAATATAGCTTGATTGCTATTTGAATCATAATTTTGTGGTCACGATTACCGATATACCATAAATGTAACGTTGATTAAATTTATGTTTATTTATTC
This sequence comes from Endotricha flammealis, assembly GCA_905163395.2. Lineage (NCBI taxonomy): Eukaryota > Metazoa > Arthropoda > Insecta > Lepidoptera > Pyralidae > Endotricha > Endotricha flammealis. Next base: position 11,381,623 of record LR990855.1, read on the forward strand.
CACTTCACAAAATAAATTATATTTACACGCGATTTTGTCATTTTTAAAAGCTTTTATTTAACTTGACCTGTATGTATGAATGTATGTATGTATGTAAGGGTGGAATCTTGGAACGAAAATTTGAACCACTTCCCGTAGACCGATTGAGCTGAAATTTTGCTTAAAACTGTAGATCAGATGACAATACAATATTATGATAACAAAATTACGATACAGCCTTTTGTGTTCCGTTTTTCGTATAAAACAGTTCCGACCAAAAACCTATAGGGTACTTCCGGTTGTCCTAGAATCATGAAATTTGGCAAGAAGCAAGATGATGTAGTACAAGTACAGGAATAAATCTGAAAATCGTAAATTTGTAGTTACTTCTTCTTCTTTAAACAACCAATATAATGTGACCCTACCCTTGGTACATTTTACATTGGTACATGGCTCTTTTATACCGGTTATGAATTAAAATGTATTTTATCTATTACTAGCTTTTCCTCGCGGCTTCGCTCGCGTTAATTTTATGACATAGATCTCGTTTGACAACAAAACAACCCATAGCGCGACTTGTGGCGCCATCTGTTGGCCGATAGCATCCCATACAGCGCCCTTTATAGTAGAAAAAATATTTTCCCTTTGGATTGACATACTTTCACGGGTAAAAAGGTAGCCTATGTTGGGCTCTGTACCCCTGACATATACAAATTTTCATAATGATCAACTGATTAGTCAAGCCGTGAAGGAATAACAAACAAACAAACTCACTTTCTCATTTATAATATTAGTATGATAGTAAGACTAGTATGAGGAGCTCGATGGCGTCGCTGTGTGTCACACTCTAATATGAACACACAAGTTAAGCGACGGTGACCCTAGCCAGCGTTTGGATGGGTTTCGTTATCTCGAGCTTCTTCGTGCTTCGGAGGGCACGTTAAGCCGTCGGTCCCGGCTGTTGTCGATAGATGACAGTCGTTAAGCCAAGTCGGTGGCCTTAGGGCGGTTTGAAAACACCGACCTCTGCCAATCCGCATTGGAGCAGCGTGGCAGAGTACGCTCTAATCACCTTCGATTGAAGGGAGACCTGAGACCAGCAGTGGGATGATTATGGGTTGATATGATGATGATGATGATGACTAGTATGATTATGGGAAGGAACCCTCATGCGCGAGTTCTACTTGCCCTTGGTCGGTATTTTATTTTTGATGGGTACATAAACCCGTTTAGTTTGTCGCAGGGTGACTGTAGTAAAATCAGGAAATTATATAGGTATTCAAATTGCTGGTGCTAGTTATCTATCTATATATATAAAAATGAAACCCGTTTTCCGTTGTCACGACATAACATGAAAACGGCTTGACCGATTTGGCTGATTTTTTTTTTAGAATATTCCTTGAAGTACGAGGATGGTTCTTACGGAGAGAAAAATTTAAAAATTCCCACGGGAAAGCGGGATACACGCAAACGAAATTGCGCGGGTTTCGCTAGTAACAAATAAATTCATTAGACAAGTACCGCCCCTCGACAATAGATGGCACTGCGAAACCTGTCCAGTGATAACTAAAAAGTAAAAAATAAATTAAAAGTAAAAAAATATATTTAAAAACAAGCTTTTATTTAATTGCGCTAAAAAGAATAAAATAAACTTTTCTTTTAAAATTTTAACTATCAACTTATAACGTCATTACACAATTTATATGACATAAAAGCTTGTCGCGAGATTTACCTGTTTAGGAAAACATAATTATCGAACTAACATTTATTCGTACTACGAGTAAATGTTAGTAATTAAATCTCGCGACAAGCTTTTATGTCATATAAATTGTGTAATGACGTTATAAGTTGATAGTTAAAATTTTAAAAGAAAAGTTTATTTTATTCTTTTTAGCGCAATTAAATAAAAGCTTGTTTTTAAATATATTTTTTTACTTTTAATTTTTATTTAGTAGGCTTCTGTATTGTTATTCTTTGTAATTTAGCCAGTGCCAAGTAAAAGTAGCAACGTGTTCAAGGAGTTGATTTATCATTCAAAGCAGCGTATTCGTCTTGACTCAGTATAAAGTCTCTGTTTTGCTTACTATTATTTAAAGTTTTCGCCTGTAGCAAAAGAATCCTAAGAGCAGTAAGCTTATCGTATCAACGCATAACAACATCACAAAAATAATGTGTTTACAGTCGAAATTGAGTTAACTGAGCGCCGATAAATTACATAAAAATATATATATAAACAAAACCAACAATATTTCAGTACCACGTAAAAAAACATTGTGACCCTTGACAACCAGACGTGACACCATTTTTCACTTTTTAGCTTATTTGGCATGTTATTATGAAACTCAGCACGGCACGGGGGTGAGTTGTGTACACAGGGTACATACCCTTTATGGCAGAACTTTTAAAAAAGCCAGAATTTTCAGAATTACTTTTTCTGCCATACGCTGTTGAAATGTCATCAACAGCGTATGGCAGAAAAAGTAATTCTGAAAAGTAAAATTCTTCCATTTTTAAAATATGCCATTGCAAATTCTGCGAAATGATTACTTGATGATTATATCATTTATAATTACTTAATAACTTTTATGCCCTAAGAATATTCGTCTAAAGAATATTCTGGCAAGGGTGTTCTGCCAAATGAAATTCGGAGTATCAAGATACTACCAAATAGACTAGCCGTGTACACATTTGGGAAAAAAGTATACTAAAACATTATTTATCTTTAGCTGCTCAATGTAGATTATTCGCTCAGTGTTATGTCCATACTGGCCTTTATTATATTAATTTAATATTCGTAAAATATAAATAAATAATATTGATTTAATACATGACCTTTAGTTAATCGAATAACATTTAAATATATGTAACCTACTTAAAAACTATTTATATCCAATTAGATATCTAATATGATCAAAAAATATTTACGACGAAAAGAGAGAGCCTTTGCAACTAATTGAAAACTAAAACCTAAAACTTATTGTCTCCGTATAGCATGCATTAATTATTTTAAGAAATAAATTCTTAAGTCCTAAACACACAAATACAATGAGAAATGTTGTATGGACTTTAGGCACACCCTTCGATATCACTCAATAGTAATAGTTGATATACCATCTGACCGCGCTCTTCAAATATAGATCTTTTTTTAAATGTCTGTGTCTTCAGAGTGAGGATACTATAAACGAAGAGGTTAGTCCAAAAATTATCATGATCCAGCAGTTAAACACGATTTAAATCACTCACCTGTCCTATATCCAGCATTCGATAGATACGTGGCAAATGTGTTGGTCTCGTGCGTGGCCTGCCATTGCGGTGACGAGCAGTTGTCATTATTTGTGTACACGTTGTGGTTGTGGACGTAAACGCCTGTCAGCAACGAGCTCCTGGAATAACAACCAACTACTGAATTACGTCTGCAACTCATGCCACCCAGGTAGTTCAATTCAGAGATAGAGCTAAATTATTACGCGTCTTTATTATTAGAATTGTTTTTCTTTTTAATTTTTAAATAAAGTTTTTTTGGTGATAATAATATGATGATGTTGAAAGCATTCTTACCAGTTCATGGTACAAATCTGCCGTTTGAAATGGTGGTAGGAAAAAATGTGACTATTCGAAAGATAATAGACCTATTTGAATAAAAAAGTTGACTTTGACTTTTAGTTTCTCCGTTGTAAACGTAATGGGAGACTACAGACTACAATGTTCTAGATAGGTGTTCCTAACTACCGTAACATGGCGAGCCAAACAGGAAGCATAACTTAAGTTAAGTACCTTTAAAAACCACAGTTTCCTTTCTACAAAATTCTTACGTAGAACTCATCCAGGCATCATTCTAACTTAAAGTAAATTCAAGAACATTGAAGCACCTATTTAATTAGGTGGTATTTGTAGATGAAAGACTTACTTTGTGGCTACGAGCAGAATCTTCCATAAAAGACTGTTACCGAGGTACTAACTACGAAAACTGAAGTTAGGATGACGATCTAATAAAAGTAGACAGAGGTCGGTGGCATCGTTGCGTGATAAATCTACTTAAACTTCATAGTGTAAATTAGAAATCCCTTCTTCCATTTAGATACTAACATTATTGTGTGCTGAGTCGTGGTCACATAACTCCTATCAATTTGCTGATTGACGAAGGGAATTGTTCAGTGTCTATTCTGGGCCAAGGAATTGTACTGCAGATGTTTATAAAATTAGAACAAATACCTATTTGAACATCATTATAAATCAAAGAAAATAATATGTCACCTTCATGACGAATAGTGGTTAAGTAAAAGCCAAACAGGTCCTTGGGTGTCCATATTACTTCTTTCACATTTTGGTTATCCGATTAAAATCCGTTTGACTTAGTAACGAAACCCGTGACAGGTTCTAGTGATCTAGGACACGGTTTATTGCAAAAAAGATAATATCTCTTACCTTGATGGACAGCACATTGGTGTTGTTGTGTACGCATGTCTAAATTCCGCACCAGCACTTCTGATAGCCTTCATAGTTCTCGGCATAAAATTCAAGCTGCCTAACTCCACATCTTGGTCATCAGTCAAGACCAAAATAATATTTGGCTTCCTCTCTCTTGGCTGAGGATACGGTATGTAACCACCACTTTGCCATTTATTCATCGTTCTTAATCTAGACCTTGTAATGTTTTCTTTCACTGGAAACGGGTGTGTCCTTTCTTGCATTTTACTTTGATTTATTGGTCTTCTTAATGGTACTCTTTCAGAGTTACTTCTATTGAACTGTCTATCATTTTTTCGTTGTTTTTCGTCTCTTTTCGGATTGAAAGGATCTATGGATCGATTGTTAGCACTGTAATCCTCACTAGAATGGCTGGCAGATAGTTTCCTTCTGTCTCTGCGATTCTCGTGTTCTCTTTCCCAAGCTCTGTGCCTCTCATTGCGAAATTTGGAACTGTTTCTATGCCTTAAATATCGTCTTTCTGGTAGATCAGTTAGGGTTCCATTAAATGTGGTACGATTTCGGTTATTCTCTCTGTTCCTTAACATTCTTGCTCTTGCCGTGTCTTCATCCTCGACCGAATCTATTTTAGCCGATACCAATATGAAGTTCCATGTTAGGAGCAGTGATATGAACTTAAAATTCATGATGACTATTAATAAATACTTGTTTTATCATAAAAATTAACTTCTGTGAAGTTAATTGATGCTTATCTTATATCTATATGCTTGATTGTTAGGTCGTCAACGTTTTGAGCCACCAGCAACGGTGCATCGTGTGAAGAGTCATTTTGTTTTCCACCTACAACAAAAAGAAAATTATTATCATTAGTACTTTTATAATAGTCAGGCAATGTAGTTGGCAGTGACCCTATCTCTGGACAAATATTTATGTGGTCTACATTTGTGTTTGTCTTTGATAATATACATCATAAGACAAGCAGGTTCAAGCTTGACTTATATTTGGACCAGGCGCTGTGTGCAATTTATTTATTTTATAAAATCTAAAGCTATGTAAGTTGTGCAATGGATTTATTAATCGCTCAATAAGTTAAAATATTTTATGGGCAACGCCTTTTTCGTGTTTAATATGAATATTGAAAAATATGTTCTGGTTGGTAATCAATATGGACCCATGTATTGGCAGTGACCAGGGCATCAATCGCCGACTGCTTTTAGTAGAATTAGACGGGAGTCGGCCGAGGTTGGGTTCTCGGATCGTTCCCTAGGAATAAACGGGTAATGCCTTGTACACAATGCGATTAGATTTCTTCACGTATTTTCAGAATAAACAATGAATTTTTGTACTTTATATGTTACAGAATTGAATAAAGTCCTGAAATTTTGTATTTTAATTCAAATTAGACAACATTTTATGTATTTACTTTTATTATTATGTCATCCAACAAATTGTATATTTACACCAATTCTTAGTCTATACAATTATTGTATTACAATTGTTGTATTTCAATAGTCACAGACAAAGTGTTACAATCGAAGACACAGCATGATCTAATAATATTGTCCTTATTCATGCGTGCAATCTACACTTTTTATAATAACATTGGTGTAATCTGTATGAAAAGTATCCGCTCTGACACGTACAGACACAAAGACTAATAGCATTGGCAGACCGGCACAGCGTACATACATATTCTTAACATTTTAAAATTTTCGACCTATACCAATTCGTTGGCAATTACCCTCAAAGGGAGAATTACTCCCGCGCAGTCTCCGCTGATCTTGATTTATGTCCGTAGTCCGTACTGTAGGGCGGTAATTGATAGGGGCGAAATGCGATCGATAAACTCCACCATTTATCTGTCTTTCGCCGATACGACTATAAACCATGATATCGATTTCTTGACTTAAAAATATATATACTATGGTTCTGTACTAACGTCAAGTCAAGGAGAATCTTGAGACGTTATCCCGTATAAAAAAATTGGCGGGATTGGCTAAAAGATTTGGTAATGACTTTTTGATGTAGCGTACCGCAACATAGTGGAGAAATGTACTACAATATCTTGACCTCGCTGGTTTCCTCGCGATTTGTTTCCTTTCATCGATATGCAAGTGATAATAATTATGTTATGAAGCCACACTTTTAAAGTAAGTGTAGCTCAATTTTACAAAATTATGTCGTTGATTGAGGTCTCCAATCCAATCCTCCAAATGAATATTAAAAATACTTCTAAAATAAGAGACGAAATCTTTCCAGCAATTTATTGGAAATTTCTGCCAAGTAAATATCATCACCGAATATCGCAACCAACACCACAAAACACGATTTAATTCCAGATATAAACAGAATAAAGCAAAGTTGTTTTATTTTATCAAACAAAGCCGTATTTACATAAAATGTTTATGTAACATTATGCACAAAGTTGCAATATAACAAATGCTTGTTTGCACAAAGAAAGCATGCTGGTCTTTATACAATTGCAATGAATATATTTTACAAAATTACCATTGCTTTCCTACTTTGTTTAGTTAAAGGTACATCGACCTTAGAACTAACTAGTTGGAAAACACGGAAGCAAATCATAGTACGTAAGTATAAGTTAGGTGTGAGGTCTGTGAGACTAAGCTTACTCTTCAATAAATACGCGATTTTGATTTCAATTCTGAATAATTACAATTTAGAATTAATGGCAGACCCTACTCGTAAAACTTTATTACTTTACTATTTCGTTAGCATACAATCTAATTTCATTTGGTTCTGAATTTAGTTAGAAGACGACCTAAATATATATTCCATATCTACATTTCACAGTTTAAATAAAAACGTAAGATTTTTTATTCAGAGAATGTGCCATACTAGTTTTCCTTTATAGTATCGCTTCAAAAGATCATCGTTTATATAAAACTGCCCTAAAATCAACAAAATTGTATTAAACCAGAAATTATTAACTTTAGTTTAAATAATGTTAATGAACCATTATAAATTAGAAGCTAATCACCCGATTCGTGAAGTTTGGCCAACCAAAGTCGGGTGCTTTATGTAAATCTCCCTAATGGTTCCCGAAAACAAACTTTACTTTTGATTCTTCAGTTTCTTGAACATTAATCCCCAATGGAAAGAGGAAGTAAACAGGCTAAGTAAAGGTTCATTTTCAATAAGATCCGGAGCAACCTCCATTTGGGGTCTCGTTTCTAATAATCAAGATACATTCACAAAATCATTTCGTATATAAACGCAAAAAAGATTTGATAAGTTTATACCTTATGTGAAAACCTATGTAAAGAAAAGTCTAAAGCCCAGCCCAAGTCTTTGGGCAGTAACTGGTCATTCTTTGGATTGTAGAAATCTTATAACCAAACAGTTGGACATTTTTTTTTTAAGAAAACAACACTGATTTGATTTAGATGTAGGTATAGTATTATTCAGACTAGGTACTTTTAGTCGTGGCCATCGGCGACGAATTTCTATCTTGCGACGAAAAAATAAGATAATCGCTATGAAAATCCCTAAGTATATAATTTTACAGAAATATATCTTAATAATTTTAATATTACCAAAAAAGTTGAGCTGAGCCAAAGAATTCTTTTTACGATAAAGCCAAGAATAAACCAACCATTTTTTTTCCATAACAAATTTAAATTAAGTAAATCAGGATTGTGTTGCTTCCACCAATAAATTTGTATATTCATCTGATAAGATTTTCAGTTATATCGACAAACCAATCTTCCTTATATTAGTTCATTAATTGCTTCGGTTCCAAGAAATGATCGAGGTCGACAGATGGAATGATGTGCCACCAGTCTTCGGACCGCACACCGCGTCGGGTTCACTTCAAAATTAGTGTCGAAAACCTAATACTGTTCAAAAGCTTATTATGGCGAATTAAACTGTCAAAAGAAAATAATAAAGTTTCTTGTACGCTTTTTCTTTTTTTCACAAGTTATTGCAAGTTAAGGAATTTTGGCAGAATGTAAATGTCCTTTTTTTTTACCAATATTTAAATTTTTTCGACAATAAGTATCTACTGATTATTTCTTTTCAGTTAAAAAAAATTGGTCACAATAGAACAAAATTAAGTACTGAAAATATAATTTAAATGTGAAAGTTAGTATGATTTGATGTCTGTATGATTTAAATAAAAGAGGAACAGGCTGAGAGAACAAATATTATCATAGGTACTTATCTATGCTAATATTATAAAGAAGTAAAGTTTGTGTGTTTGTATATTTGTTAAATTGTAAGGGGTAATCTCGGGATCTACTGAACCGATTTTAAAAATTCTTTCACCAATAGAAAGCCACATTATTGCTGAGTGTCATAGGTTATATAAAAAACCGAAAAATAAAAAGGCTTTTCTGTGGTAGTCGGTTTTGCAAAGTAAATCGGAGAAAAAACGGTCGAATATTTTAACATTATGCCCAACGAAGTGGGCACGGGTCAGCTAGTATAATGTACGACACTATCGACGTGTCCAGGCGTTGTACATAAAACTTGTAACATAGCGTATAATTACTCAGGGATAATGTAACATTCTAATGAATAAATATTTTTTAAAACCGTACAGTAATTGTTGAGACTTTTCATAATATGTGCTTCCTTTTTTGGGTTCCGTAGTAAACTACACGGAACCGTTATGGTTTCACCATGTGGTTAAATATTAAGAAATGTGATTAATGCAGTCAGCGACAAAAAGCTGGTATTTTCAGCGTAGACTTGTTTTTTTATTTTTAATAAAGCAATAGCACGTACCAACATAAAATTCTTAATGACTCCTACAATGAATTAAAGTTTCATTTCATTTGCTTCCCCTCATTTAAACACGCCGGCAGCGTCACAATGAAATGTAAAAATAAACAGTGAACTAACATCAAAGACTTCTTATTTAGAGCCTGTTACTTGTGGATAGTATATACACTTCGAATAACTGCCAGTTTTCTGACTCTTTGTACAAATTACAACAACTGAATTAATTCTCAAACTTTAATAGGTCCATAAATTTAGAGCGCCTTAAAATCAAATAAAAACTTATTTAATAACTATAATGGAATCAATATCTCATATATTTTCTCATGTAGAAGACATAACAAAGAAAAATAATGCTTATCCTTCGATAGATGGATTGAATTCGACCTATTTGCAATTGACTGAGAGGGTTGTTCATAAATTATAAGCTCTGGTCAGTAAAACTCAGGCGTCAGCTCTATTTTTCCGTGACTAACTTCATAATTCACTTTGCCTGCTCTCATCATTTGGGCTCAGTCGTTTTCCATTATCACTTGGTTATCATTGTATCCACGGAAGACCAATCTCGCGCACATGTGTCGCGCTAGAAGGACTGTAAATCACTGAGCCCAAATGATGAGAGCAGGCAAAGTGAATTATGAAATTATTCACGGAAAAATAGAGTTGACGCTTGAGTGCTATATAATATATACCATAACACACATTAATATTTTTCTTTCCTTCCTTTATTCGCAATGTCAAAATCATGGTGGATCAACTTTCCTAAAAACGACCTTACCTAATTTACACTTTCTCTGTTTGTACCATGTCATCTTTTTAAATATTTCTAATGCCTTTATTAATTATTTTTCTTTTAGTGTCTCTACTGCTACCAGTTCCCTGTGACTAATGCTATGCATACTCACGCACATCTTCTTGAAGACTCATTACTTGACTGTAGTCTCATCCTTATTCCATCCAGTTTAATTTTGCGTTAAAGTGAACTCGTTTACTGATCCCCCGGGCGACGATCACATACAAGGTGCGCACCCTACTATTATTCTCAAAAAAGTATTTAAATATCCATACAGAAACTCGACAAGGTCACACGGGGTAGTAGCTAAGTACTCCTCAAAAATAATATTAATGAATGAAATATAAAAATTCATAATAATTTTTTTTTTTTTAAATTGGTCCGAACATAACCTAAATAAACGCGTAATTTAGCGGAGAGAAGCATTACACATGCTGTTTCTGTGCCATGAGAAGTTTGGAAACGTTAAGTAAATACATTTTGTTGGATAATTTTCACGGACATGAAATATCTATCTGGTTGTGGGAATTATATCTAACAAAATCGGATTGTTTGGGTAGAATTTCCAAATGAACAGAGAGAAAAAATTTTACTAGAGTAAACTGCGTTATTACCATCGCAAACCCATTGTCTTCATTCCCACGAGAATTTAGAAGGACATATTCTTTCTAATGCTTATCCGTGAAAAACATCTGTACTTTAGAGTAGAAGCCGCCGAGAAGCCTTCGACAATCCAGTAGTAGGGGACAAATTGGCTTCATACACGATTGATCACGACCTGACAACTTCCACTTCCCAGGTACTACAGGTAAGTGGGTAGATTTAATTTAAGTAGTAACCAGCTTTTGTACTTGTTATATCGTATTACAATAATTATTTTGTAATACCTATGCCCTAAAATTATAGGTTTTATACCTTTAAACCCTATAAAATTACGCCTTGTTGCATATACACTAATTTGTAACTTTTTCTGTTTACTAATATGTCGATGGTTTATTACTGTATCACTTGTTTGTGTTTTGCAAATAAGTACCTATATTGTATCTATCTATCTACGAATATATACCTATATTTTTGGGGTATCACCGCGGGCGTAGCTAGTAATAATAAAAATATCCACAACAGCAAGGACGTCTAGAGTGACCTCAACCTCGGGTCATCAATTTGCATTTTTATCTTGTAGATTTTTTATTTTATCAACATTTTTATGTTATATTTTATTATTTTGCACCTGTTTTTTATTGATTGAGTCTGATTTCTCTGCATTTATATCATCAATATATTATCAAAATTTGAAGTTTTATACAGACTATGTCGTTTAGTCCCATAAAATTGAAGATCTATTTTTGCGGTCATGTAAGAGGACGACGAAACGTCAGAGTTCCATAGCGAATTATCAGTGACTGATGACATTCCAAAGACTTCAAAGTTACACCTAAAGTATATTAGAACGAGGCGATGTCTACACTATTTCACAGAAACACGATAAAGACACAGGAAATATATTCCTTGAAACACGAATCCGAGAGTTTAACGATTACATAAATCTTATAGAGTACTACATTCAAGTGACTACAGCGCTTTTACAAAATGCCAAAGAGCTAAGTGTATAGTCTAATGCCAGTAAAGCTATCACACTTGAATTGCGTTATACATCTTAGGCCTTATGCATATGAACAGTATAACGTCAAATACGTAACAGTTGAGGTACACTTCACTGTAAAGGTTATTGTTAACGCTGTCGAAATGACCGAGTTTACTCTTTTAACTTTTTATGCTACTGTTACCAGTTACCAAGAAAATTCTGATGTAAATCATACTAGTGGTACTTTGACACACACAGCTGCAGCCAGAGAAACCTGACCCCTAACGAAGTAAGAATTAATTTCTTTTAGGTTACTCTAATCTTTCAACGAAATTTCATCCAACACTAGATGTTATCAAAATATTCATTTTAAATAATTTTCGTTTAAATACATTGGGAATTACATGAGTGTTGTACTAGCAACTCGTAGATTGGTAGATCACATATAAATTTACTACGTAATAGAATTCTGGTGATACCATAAATAATAATCAAATCAGCATATTCTTCGCATCGGCACAGCCATCATTTCACGCCATTGATTTACGAATATTTATATTACGTTGAGTGTAATAACATTGATCAGTCAAGTGTTAAGAAGAACTAATTCTGCTGATTGTGAGGCTCATATTTCATTGTTATGACTACCATACGCCACTTCTTTAGACGCGTTAAGTTTCAGACGTCTATTTGTTATTTCTTATCTGAATACAAAATATTTGTTGACATTTGTTACTTATATTTTTTATGTTCGCAGGACAAACATTTATATGGTGGGCATATGCTGTATAAGCTGGTTTAAGCTTAATGCTAGTAGATGGCGTTATTTAAACAATTTAACTGATGGATATGGAACATATCACATAAATATATAAGTATATTTTAAATTTAATTACGTTCACAATGTATTGTTTAAATTTAATTACGTTCACAATTTCGTTAGATGCAGATATTTTCTGTGGCATGCAAATGCAAACCCGAGTGATGTAGGAACAAAGATCATGTATGTTGTTGATCCTTTACGACTGCCGCATTCAGACATACCTACCAGTACTAGTATCCATGTAAAACAAAAGTTAAAAATGTACTTGATACTTTCAAACTAGACAAATATAGCTTTTTGCAACTTCACATTCTGTTCCGTGTGAATTTTTTAAAATAATATCTAGGTTTAAAACTCGCTCCTTACCTGCTAACCATCAATTTACCCGTATGCTCGTCTGCTAAACTTTTTCGTAAATAAATAGCATGTATATATGAAAGACATGTAAGTCGAAATGAACAGTGCAACCTATTTCTAGCATTAGGAAACTTTAGAGTAAGTACAATAGCCCACATAATCATGAATATTAAATCCTATTAGCCTTTGATCAGATTTGTTCATTTATTTTCTTAAAGTCCTAAATAAACATCGCAAGTATCGCAACACTAAATAGTAAGTCTATTTCTGCACTATCATCTATGGTCATAAGTAACGTGCCAACTTGCCAAGCCCGTACGTAGCGTGCCACTCCTGATTGCAAGTGATGCGGGAGCAAGGACCGCATTTGATGGTAATGTTTATTTTCCAGAGAGCGTTCACACGCTACCTACGGTCGAGTATCAATTCTACGCTAGCTATTAGTAACTAGACAGCTGAAATATTCCTTCAAGTTCCCATGATTTGAAATTGGATGGATAATAATGCGACTTTGAAAGAGTGCACGTGTAGTTTATATAGGATCTGGAACGGCAGGTTAGTTTATTCACCTATTATCTTCAATAGACATAACATTATAAGCACGACAGCTCTCGATCTGTTATCTTTTTAAACTTAAACCGCTGCACCGATTTAGTTGCATTTCGTATAGAAAAAGTGTGAGATTCAGAGAAGGACATATGACTGTTTTTACTCCGCCAAGAAGATACCATACCATGGGCAGAAACCGACGCGTTGGTCCTATCACTTTACTAATGTCGCGGGAAAACAATGGATGAGGAAAGCTCAAGACCGTAAAGACTGATGTGCATTGCAAGAAGTCTACACAGCATTGGCTGACAACACGTTGAAGAAGAGAGGATGGTGGTACAACCGCAAGTGTCCGCTAGTTACTTTTCAAATGTGATCAATATTGCGTAACAAATTCAATGTTTAAATTAAGCAATAAACTACTATCTCAATCCAGACAGTTGACATGACGGCAATATCTTGTTACCACAAGTTATAGCAGCAATAAAGGCGATGTCCGCCGTTATCAACAAGTGTCAAGTGCCCTAACCAGACAGGCTACACCAGACATCTATCCTGATTAAACATACGCATTAGTCAACCATTGAGAGACTTGCCGTCATATATCTATTAGAATTTTAATAAAAGTCCCATTCAAGAGACTGATCTTAATAGCTTTATAGACCTCGTGATTGATTAATGAAAGTAGTATAATGCTTAAAGGTATTGCAATAGATTTCTGAAGTTAGAGTAGGTACTCCAGTAGTTTTATCTGGAAGCAATCAACCCTGACTCAGGGAAAGTTTTTAGAATTTACGCAAGGTAACTTTGGAACTGAATCGAATTGTGCCAACCGAGTCCACAAAATCACTTATTTAGTTAAAGATTTCTGTTCGTTCCTATCTCTCATGATTTCTTCACTATAATACATAGAAGTTTTACCAAAAATACGGAAATCGTTATGTAATATAATGCATATGAATTAGAAATCTGCTTTCTGGAAATTACAAATATTTTGTGATTGAATCTGAAATCCTTTTCCATCATAACGTGAGGCTTGCTTGTGAAATTGGCTCGTTAGCTACGCACGCGGATATTCCAAGTTTGCTTTTATGTCGAGAAAGTAAACGGATCAGGGACCTTAGCAAAACAAGACCATGATAAACGATGACGCTAAGCCGACGGAACCTAAAATAAGCGCGTCTAAACGAAGCATAGAGGCATGATTAATTCTAGACATTTACATAACCACAAACTAGTGTTTGCTCTAAATAATTTGTATCTAGATCTTCCGGGATTATTTATTACTTTATTGATATTTTACTGTCTTAATAATAGACATCTTAAGTGCTTCGATCGATCGTAGTAAACTTATCCTATAAAAGATCCAGGAAATTTTCAACACGATAGATACCTACGGACAATTTTCTGTTGCATATCATCACATAAGCAGGGAGATGTACATACAAGGATGTTTATAAACGTGAGTGACGTTTGCAGGAGGGCGTTACTGTGACATATTTTCATACATTTTGTCAAAGGCGAACTGTCAAAAAGTGACATACAATATGAACGGGAGTCGTAGTTCCAATTTCGGCCACGTTCATAAATACCATTTTAGCACTATACGGTCTAAAGTCTAAGCTAAAGTATAAAACCAGAAAATTCTTCTTTCTATACCTATTGATTATGTGACTTATAAATTTCCACAATCAATACATCTTAATTTGAATATATTAGCAAAGTTATTTCAATCCACATAATTTATTCAACTAGTCATTGAGATTGACAATTAAAATGAGAATAGAATCTGAAATAATATGGAATTATTTTACCTATATTTATAAGATATATTCTACAGTCCAAGTAGGTACGTAAAATAATATATGTAAGTTATGCGCAGAAGGTTTGCGTGCAGACGTAAATTGCTCCAGAGACGGACGTCCCTTGCCCTTTTGTAGGCCTAGCTAGACAATGAAAGGAATAAATTCAATTTGGGTAAATCTTACGAATTCTAATCCTATTTTTAAACGGATCAAAATAGTTTGTTGGTAATAAAATATGACGAGATCTTTCTATAACATATTTAACAAGAAAGAAGTAAGAAATCAGAAATTTGTATTTCTTATCCTGATTTACAAAAAGCGACTCCTCTGATATTTCAAATTGAGTTACCTACCAGAAAATTGTTTCTAGACTAGGAACATAAAATAAAATGCAAATGCTTATGCTTGAGAAAAAAAATCTAAAATGTTTCGTAAATCTAACATTGATAGCTTAGTTAATCATGCATTTAGTAAAGTGTTTTTGAAAAAATTCAAACAATCTAGAAAGAAAACATAACAATTGAAGTTGAAAATATCAATATTATACTAGAGAAAGCAATTAATTCTCCATTTAGTAAAGTATGGTGAAGAATTTTTGAAAAAAAACAATCTGTATATTGAATTAATATCCTTTGCTTACCACAAGTGGGCCTGAAGATGGAAATTGAGTAACCCTGGTTTCCATGCTGTTGAACGGCAGTCTCCGCCATTGCCAAAATAAAGTTGAATTAATTAATATTATAATAGAGGAGAGTCATCCTATCTACATAATTGCTTCGTAATCAAACCAATATCATGAACATGTACAAGTAACAACAAACATTAAAGCATATGCATAATTATGAATGGATAACTATGTAGACATAGTTGCAAATCTCAACCACTTGAAGCAAGCTGGTGCTGAAGTTGGAGATGCAAATTGCATCTCAGTGTTATTTAATCAAACTCCCAATAAATCAATTTACCGCAGCTGTTTGCCAAGTTGGTTCTTGTGCCTAGGATTTGGCTAAATAATTTAGAATACCTATTTACTGTTACGCATAGTCTGACATTTGAAAATTGTAAAACGAGACAGAAATAGATGTATATTAGATTGTATCGTTTGTGACTAATACAAGTTTCTATTTGTAAATTTTATCGTTAGTGACTATCTTAAACTTTATAATGTTTCAAGTTCTATTGTCCATTGATGTTTGTGTTAAATTCCTCTAAATCCGCTATACGTTTCCAATGAGGCTAGAATTAACAGCGGCTTACTAATTAACGTCCCCAAGGAAAGCTTAGGTACTACTGTCATTTTCACTCACAACGAAAACTAATAACTGTGAAAAGTTTCGATTCCATCTCGTTCATACAAGTTTGACACTAGATTTTAACTGTATTGAAATACAGATTATTCTAGATTTTAAAATTATGTTGATAGGTTGTCCAGATTACTCCAGATTGCCTATCTGACAGATAAATTGACAGATTTGTCAATTTTACTGACAGTATCACAGTATAAGAAATAGTATGACAGTACAAATTAGGAATTCGGACTTTAATATAATACAAATAATTTCTACTATCAAAGTATTCATGTGACATATATTTTCCTTGAACGATCCCAATTGAAATAATGCACAAAACCTAAATGCATAAACGATAATGCCCACAAAGTTCTAAAGAAAGAAGTTTATGATGTCCAGCTGAGTACTCCAACTAGTATGCAATAGATTGCATAAAATTATTACACCGCTAGAGATATCGGGATCGGGGCAAGCCCACCACACATTCCCACCGATGTGTCTCCTGATTAGCCAGGAGTCCGGATCAACAACGGTGACCTCAGATTGACAATTGTGCTAATTCTGTTGTACATATAACTAGACTAAACTAATTTTGACAGGACCAAAGGTGTTGTTGTCCTTCCTTGGTTTACAATTAGTGACAAGGATAGCAACACTTCTAGTCCTGTCAAAATTAGTTTAGTCTAGTTAAATGTACAATAGAATTAGCACCATTAAGCGATGAAGCTTATTGACGTCCCGGAGGAGAAAGCTATAACTGTCTTGGAACTCACAACGAATTTAATCAGAAAGAAGATAGTCGGAGTAGGAAGTAACTCCGCTGGAGATAACAATAACATTGATGAAGTAGGTACTCTAATAGTTTTTCTCGTTTGAACTAGATATACTTACTAAGGGCGTGGTCTAAACTTCATGCTGTACGCCACGATGATGCTTTGTATAGAAAATGTACTATCGTAAAGACGCGCCATAATTTGGGCTCACAGTTATATTAATAAAACAATTGAAAATCGATTGTCGTTATGCACTGAGTAATAAGTATGAGTTTCGGACTTCGTTTTATGACTGCGTGAGCCAGCCGCATTTGCGATCAGTATAGTATCCATCATCGAGTATGTATCGTATCGAAGGACGTCGACGCAAATACTTTATACAAAAGACAATCTTTGCGTTGAAGTAGGACGTCGACGGTAGGTTGATGTACAGTCAACCTTGTCAAAGTCAGTGGGTACAAAGTGGGACTTTTGAACTACTTTCATGAATCTACGTCACCCTCAAATGGAGAATACATCAGGACATTTCTAGATGAACGCTAAATGCAGCCGATGGGAAATTCAAAGACAACTGCGTATAAGTAAATATTTTTTTTATTTAAAGTTTATTTACTACAAGGTTACACAATACGAACATGATGCTAATAATGCCTTTTGTGAAAGCAGATACACGAATACGGTTTATGTTCAATAAAATATATGTTTATTACAATAATTCTTGTCGTACCTATAACAGTTAATTCAAGATAAATCGAGGTGATAGCACTTCGCACAGATAAAGTCGAAAAGCTTATTAAGCTGTCTGGCAAAAGCTTGTTTGGCGGAAACATTGACAATAAACACAGGTCAATAAAGTTAGGGAACAGTTGGATAGGATAGGCATAGGCAACAATCAAATAACTAACAACAGACTGTAGTTTTAGTACAACATACAGAACTTGTGATAATTTTGTGTTTACATGAGATATAATGGTGAGAAGCCGTCCCGATATCAGGTTTATAGGGACTGAGAAAAGAGCATTTGGCGGTCCGGCATGGTAACTATTAGGCCACGGAGGTCGTCAAAAATAAAAGTAACAAAATTAGACATGACATGGATATAATACACATGACAACAAAAAAACACTTAAATCATATTGTTTTGTAACGAACTAGCGGTCAACCGCGGAGGTTAGCTTACGGCTGAAGAAAATTCACACATAAAGAATCTACAAAATTCACTTATAGTACAAAAAATTGGTAAAAAAAAAGTTACTTATAAAACACAAAATACACCCCGTGTTGCTGCCTGGTGGTTCAGAACAAGGACCCTAATATATTAAGAAACGGGACAAACGCTAGAAAGAAGACGAAATTTTTTGAAAATTAAGTTTTGACAATTATAGAGTTTATCCAATTAATGCTGGAATAGAAGTGATGGAATGGAATCACTTATTTATGTATAAAATGGAATAGAACTGGTTTTTATAAAAACATATATTCATGTAGGTATGTTCATTTTAGGTAATTTAACTGCTACATTTATATGTTCAGGTCAAAACCTGAAATTGTATCAGAAATATGTTTTCCTCTGCCGATCTACATAATTAAGATGAAATTTTGCTTGCTGAAATTTTTGTATCGGATTCAAGTTGTTAAAGTGCGTACTCTAGATTATGTAATATAACAGTTTATAAAACACATAACATTATTTATACATTGCTATATGTATAAACATACCTTTATATCTGACGTCTTTTGTAACCGATCCCTCATCTACATAGAACCATTGCTTAGCGTCGACGTAACGACCCTTGAAATCGGGTCTTAAAATTTTACTGCGTTAAGATGACTAAGGATGTATAATGTATAGTCATGATTAAATGAAAAATAACTAGGTATTTTTCATTGACTTTGAAGTAAATAATACAATTGAGATTTCGTGACTTATCATACACATAATCTAGATAGAGTACGCACTTTAACAACTTGAATCCGATACAAAAATTTCAGCAAGCAAAATTTCATCTTCCTAATTATGTAGATCGGTTGAGGAAAACATATTTCTGATACAATTGCAAGTTTTGACCTGAACATATAAATATAGCAGTTAAAGTACCTAAAATGAACATACCTACATGAATATATGTTTTTATAAAAACCAGTTCTATTCCATTTTATACATAAGTGATTCCACTCCTTCACTTCTATTCCAGCATTAATTGGATAAACTCTATAATTGTCAAAACAGGCATCCCTATATAAATATGTATAGATGGCCCTGTCCATCAAGGTGACCGTCCGGGTATCAACCTATGGATAAAAATACGAACGAAGAGTAAAATACCAAAGAAAATTCTCTAATATATACCTATACTATAGGTAACATTCCCACGAATTACGCAGCAGAAAATAACTAGGAGGAGTCGTAAACAAAATCAGATTCAGATCAGAGAGCATTAACGATCAGTCGCCACGCGATACTCTCATTACGGAACCCGCTGTCAGCGATAACTGCACTGAAAATGAACCAATCTAGTCTAAAATAAGGGCTGCAGATATTATCCATGAGTTAGTAGATAACATTGCCGCTGGAATCACTAATTTTCTTAATATAGTTAGAATAGACTTTCTTGTAAGGTACAAGGGGGGTCATCAACAACCACTATCAGTGAAATAGGATAAGTTAATAGTGACATGACAGGAGACACAGTAGTGGGAATGTGTGGTGTCTCAAAATAGGGTATGGGTTTACTTGAGAAAGCGAAAAGGGGAAGGGGTAAATTTCAAGCCACTTAAAACCATTTGATAAAAGCTGAGACTGCCTTAGCGTGCTCTCCAATGCACGAGATTCTTAATCGAAAGACAACATTTACAAGCAAATCAGTCTACAGATATTGTAAAAATTATTTTTAAAAATGTCAAGAGCAAGTAATTTTTACATTTATCTGTTTGATATCTATTCCAAGAAGAAAGTATGTTGATTGGTAACAAAGACGATAGATAAAAAGGAAATCTTTAGGCGAAACCACTTGAAGAACGCCAACAATTATGATTAAAAACCTATGAATTTTATAACAACGAAATGCTAATAGGATCAGCTCATTCGTTTAATTTAATTTAGATTCCACCGAGTACTCGAGTGAATACTTAGTTGGACAGAAAACAATGTAGGTATAATTATGTCGAAAAGATATTTTCTTGTTTCAAAAGTGCAATTTTTTACATAGTACAAAATGCTCGGAGTTTGACTTTCCGGTTACTTGCTAATTTTTCTTGTCAACGCCGTGGATTTTATTGCAATTTTTACTTCATTGGTTTTTTTCAGAATTTTAGAAATTCCAATACTAACTTGAAAACAAAGGGAATCTATTAAAAGCTTTTATTTAACTTGACCTGTATGTATGTATGTATGAATGTATGTAAGGGTGGAATCTTGGAACGATAATTTGAACCACTTCCCGAAGACCGATTGAGCTGAAATTTTGCTTAAAACTGTAGATCAGATGACAATACAATATTATGATAACAAAATTACGATACAGCCGTTTGTGTTCCGTTTTTCGTACAAAACAGTTCCGACCAAAAACCTATAGGGTACTTCCGGTTGTTCTAGAATCATGAAATTTGGCAAGAAGCAAGATGATGTAGTACAAGTACAGGAATAAATCTGAAAATCGTAAATTTGTAGTTACTTCTTCTTCTTTAAACAACCAATATAATGTGACCCTACACTTGGTACATTTTACATTGGTACATGGCTCTTTTTATACCGGTTATGAATTAAAATGTATTTTATCTATTACTAGCTTTTCCTCGCGACTTCGCTTGCGTTAATTTTATGACATAGATCTCGTTTGACAACAAAACAACCCATAGCGCGACTTGTGGCGCCATCTGTTGGCCGATAGCATTTTATAGTAGAAAAAATATTTTCCCTTTGGATTGACATACGGATTCACGGGTAAAAATTATAAGTAAAAAAATATATTTAAAGACAAGCTTTTATTTAATTGCGCTAAAAAGAATAAAATAAACTTTTCTTTTAAAATTTTAACTATTAACTTATAACGTCATTACACAATTTATATGACATAAAGCTTGTCGCGAGATTTAATTACTAACATTTACTCGTAGTACGAATAAATGTTAGTTCGATAATTATGTTTTCCTAAACAGGTAAATCTCGCGACAAGCTTTTATGTCATATAAATTGTGTAATGACGTTATAAGTTAATAGTTAAAATTTTAAAAGAAAAGTTTATTTTATTCTTTTTAGCGCAATTAAATAAAAGCTTGTCTTTAAATATATTTTTTTACTTATAATTTATTTTTTACTTTTTAGTTATCACTGGACAGGTTTCGCAGTGCCATCTATTGTCGAGTACTTGTCTAATGAATTTATTTGTTATAACTAGCACCAGCAATTTGAATACCTATATAATTTCCTGATTTTTACTACAGTCACCCTGCGACAAACTAAACGGGTTTATGTACCCATCAAAAATAAAATACCGACCAAGGGCAAGTAGAACTCGTGCGTGAGGGTTCCTTCCCATAATCATACTAGTCATCATCATCATCATCATATCAACCCATAATCATCCCACTGCTGGTCTAAGGTCTCCCTTCAATCGAAGGTGATTAGAGCGTATTCTGCCACGCTGCTCCAATGCGGATTGGCAGAGGTCGGTGTTTTCAAACCGCCCTAAGGCCACCGACTTGGCTTAACGACTGTCATCTATCGACAACAGCCGGGACCGACGGCTTAACGTGCCCTCCGAAGCACAAAGAAGCTCGAGATAACGAAACCCATCCAAACGCTGGCTAGGGTCGCCGTCGCTTAACTTGTGTGTTCTTATTAGAGTGTGACACACAGCGACGCCATCGAGCTCCTCTGACACACAGCGACGCCATCGAGCTCCTCATACTAGTCATATACTAATATTATAAATGAGAAAGTGAGTTTGTTTGTTTGTTATTCCTTCACGGCTTGACTAATCAGTTGATCATTATGAAAATTTGTATATGTCAGGGGTACAGAGCCCAACATAGGCTACCTTTTTACCCGTGAAAGTATGTCAATCCAAAGGGAAAATATTTTTTCTACTATAAAGGGCGCTGTATGGGATGCTATCGGCCAACAGATGGCGCCACAAGTCGCGCTATGGGTTGTTTTGTTGTCAAACGAGATCTATGTCATAAAATTACCGCGAGCGAAGCCGCGAGAAAAAGCTAGTAATAGATAAAATACATTTTAATTCATAACCGGTATAAAAAGAGCCATGTACCAATGTAAAATGTACCAAGGGTAGGGTCAAATTATACTGGTTGTTTAAAGAAGAAGAAGTAACTACAAATTCACGATTTTCAGATTTATTCCTGTACTTGTACTACATCATCTTGCTTCTTGCCAAATTTCATGATTCTAGGACAACCGGAAGTACCCTATAGGTTTTTGGTCGGAACTGTTTTGTACGAAAAACGGAACACAAACGGCTGTATCGTAATTTTGTTATCATAATATTGTATTGTCATCTGATCTACAGTTTTAAGCAAAATTTCAGCTCAATCGGTCTTCGGGAAGTGGTTCAAATTTTCGTTCCAAGATTCCGCCCTTACATACATTCATACATACATACATACAGGTCAAGTTAAATAAAAGCTTTTAAAAAGGTAGCCTATGTTGGGCTCTGTACCCCTGACATATACAAATTTTCATAATGATCAACTGATTAGTCAAGCCGTGAAGGAATAACAAACAAACAAACTCACTTTCTCATTTATAATATTAGTATGATAGTATGACTAGTGTGATTATGGGAAGGAACCCTCACGCGCGAGTTCTACTTGCCCTTGGTCGGTATTTTATTTTTGATGGGTACATAAACCCGTTTAGTTTGTCGCAGGGTGACTGTAGTAAAATCAGGAAATTATATAGGTATTCAAATTGCTGGTGCTAGTTATAACAAATAAATTTCATTAGACTAGTACCGCCTCTTGACAATAGATGGCACTGCGAAACCTGTCCAGTGATAACTAAAAAGTAAAAAATAAATTAAAAGTAAAAAAATATATTTAAAAACAAGCTTTTATTTAATTGCGCTAAAAAGAATAAAATAAAATTTTCTTTTAAAATTTTAACTATCAACTTATAACGTCATTACATAATTTATATGACATAAAAGCTTGTCTTTTTAGCGCAATTAAATAAAAGCTTGTTTTTAAATATATTTTTTTACTTTTAATTTATTTTAGTTTAAAGCTAAGACATATAATTTATTAAAATTCGAAAGAACTCTACATTAAAAAGACAGCAGGGTTACCACCATCTCTTATTCCCATTCAATTCAGGACCTAAACAGAATAGAATCGTTATTTTGTACCACCATGTATTCTAAACGACTCGGTTTAGGTGACAGCGATTCAGCAGATATTATTCATTCATTTTGTATGAACTTTCGTACCACCATGTCTTTCCACGACCTAAATTGAAACTTAGAGAAAGGATGAATAGAGGCGACACGGTAGGAGTGAGCGAGATGAGTAAATACAATATTCCCAAGGCCAAAAAGAGCTAGAGAAACGTTTTTTGTCCTTATTGACGTATACTATTTTTTTGCTGGGCACAGTCGCTAACTGTGCCCAGCAAACGAAAGCAGTTTTCTTTATTTCTCAAAATCTGAACTTTCAGGGTGAAAACAAGGCGAAAACTGTGTTCTGTGGTTGAGTTGATGTGTTTTTGCGTTCATAGACTATAGTGCATTGTAGTGTTTTAGGCTGCAATAGCCGCAGTGAACGTAAAATCGACAACATAACCTTTCATTCGTAAGTACACTATTTAGACTTTATTTCGGCCATAATTGATAAAAATGAATACAGATTATATTTATTAAGACTCAAATGACGGCTTCAATGTACAGAAATAAAGAAATAAAACGTAAATGGTCAAGAAAATAATCGTATTTTGTAGTATTATGCACCTAAATTAAGTAGGTAAGTAAAATGAAGCCAGGCGGCCACTTTCCTGTGTCTCCTGAATTTAGTCGGGTACCACGCGTATTGGGGATACCAGCAATTTACTTGAATTTACCCATGCAATATTACCCACAATTGAGGTAAAAAAGTGACAACCTAAATTAAAAATAATATCTATTTAATACAAGCTGAGAGAGATCTGTAGTCACACCAACCTTCCCATACTAATAGGAGACAATAGGACTTAGCGGAGATACAGACAAACAGGTGCGGACAGCGACTTCGATTTATTTATACAAGTATAAATCGATCCCAATATTTTGATGATTATAATATGAAAAAATACATCGCAAATCATCAATAGTCATATTAGTTTATCGTATATAAAAATATAAAAAAACATGGGGTATATCATGGGGTAATATTCTCTTTTCTGGTAACACTGCGTAATCAATGTACTTTGTTTCTCTCCCTTACGGGTA